>OX421240.1:8757927-10189391 GCA_949125135.1 Alcis repandata | reverse complement strand
AGTAGGTAAACCACGAGCCGTTTCAATTTTTTTTCTAATAATTGTGAGTTTTATTTTATAGTACCTCTTAAAGATGACAATAAATTTGCTTAGGTTAATCTATACTAATATTATAAAGAGGAAAGATTTGTATTTTTGTATGTTTGTGTGGAACAAACTCAAAAACTACTGGACCGATTTCAAAAAATTGTTTCACCGTTCGAATGCTATATTATCCCAAAGTAACATAGGCTATGTATATATATTTATATTTTTTTATCCACAGCGAAGCGTGGCAGGGAACAGCTAGTCACAATATAAGAAAAGACAACTTTAATTTTGAATACATTTCAAAGTATCTGACAAAGATGGCACTAAAATTAAATTACGTAAGTCAAACATTACACGGAGAAAAATGTCCATCTAAATTCCGCTAAAAGAATACATGACTTGATTGTGACGATAGTCACCCTAAAAACTGGTGCTAGTCATCGTACTTTATGGTGATATCAGTATGCTGTATGCTCCGTACTTTAGGTGAATTTGACGGCCAATTTTCTCAGTAAAAGTCAAGTAATCTATACTAATATTATAAAGAAGTAAAGTTTGTGTGTTTGTATATTTGTTAAATTGTAAGGGGTAATCTCGGGATCTACTGAACCGATTTTAAAAATTCTTTCACCAATAGAAAGCCACATTATTGCTGAGTGTCATAGGTTATATAAAAAACCGAAAAATAAAAAGGCTTTTACGTGGTAGTCCGTTTTGCAAAGTGAATCGGAGAAAAAACGGTCCGGACGGCGCGCGATGGCTTCGGGTTTAATCAACATTACGCCCAACGAAGTGGGCAAGGGTCAGCTAGTTAGTTAGAAAAGTCAAGTAAAGGCAAGTATTCTACAGAAGTCTCGTTCGTAAGAGCTAGTTCGGAATGTAAAGCGTCGTGCTCACTTGTCCTGCAGTTGCACGTAGTTGGCGGGGAACAGTCCGTACGCGCCCTTACACAGGCCCTGCCACCAGCCCTCGTCGATCTGTGCAATTACAAAAACAAATTAAGTCATGTATGTGAATGAGACAGAATTTAATAATAAAGTTAGGTCTCTCCTGCTCGATAAGACAATATAATTATACAATTTAGGATTTTTTAAACAATAATTATAACAACGAAAAATGTTCTATACCTACCTAAATAATTTACATTTTTTTTTAAATGACAAATGCCCCTTATACAGCATAATATATTTTAATTAAAATTAAAAATGATATTCATCTGAATTTCCATTTTATACTATTATACGTAAATGACAATATATGGTTGATGCTCATAATTATCTTATTTTATGATAAGACAATGTAATTTCATCCAATAAATAAAATTATTATTTTTATTATTTATTATTCTTATTCTTATGTACTTTAGTTGCTTTCATACAAAAATCTACATGTACAAATTATTTTCCTAAAAAAAGTCAATGACTTTTCACAAATTGTATGGAACAACTTTTTTGTTTTGGGAAAAATTATAATTGATTTATTTACTCGTACAATGTAGCACGTACACTAAGGATTTCTTCCTTTCCTAAGGACTCCGTATGTTTCATAATACCGAGTTATTATTTTTAAACTGAAAAAAAGTAAAGAAAAAGTTGTTCTAGGTATATAGCAAAGGAGCATGCTGTTTTGTTTTCTTTTTACATCATATCATAACATTTAGTTTCTTACATCTAAACTAGATGGCGTGGCAGCCTGTAGACAATATTGGTCGGAGTTGATAGAATCAACATGACATACTGATGGTGATTGGGTAGTCTAAAAGGTGACGCCATCTGGGCGGAGAAAGATTTCATCCGATATGTACGTTAAAGGTGTAGCCCTCCTCTAGTGACGTCACGAGCACTCACCATGACGATATTCGTGATGACGTCATCCGGGTCGAAGGAGATCTCGTCGGGCGCGGCCGCCTGGTAGTCGTACAGCGCGCGCGCCGTGTAGCCCTCCTCGCCCTCCTCGCCGCCCTCCTCGCCGCCGCCCTCGCCCTCCGTCTCCCAGCCCACCGGGGAGACCACGATGGTGGGCTGACGGGTTAGCTGGAAAAAAGAAAATAAAAAAAATAAATTAAATGAAAAAGAGGGTTGAAAGGGAGGTTCCATAGGTAAAATTATTTTGCCCGGTAACTAGTTACACGGTTACTCGATAGGAATCTTTTTTTTGATTGTTCCCAACGTAACATTCAGTGTAACAGTTTGAAGATGAATTATAATAAAGATCAGCCAGGGGATGGATTAGACTGCCGGCTTCTTAGTTTCTTGAAAAAATCTTGGGCTTTTTAAGGTCAGAGTGAGTATATATGTATCTTTTGAGTCTACGTGCTTCGTCTTCGGCCACATAGTCGCTTTACCAACAGGCGAGATGGTGGTCAAACGCAGACTTATTTGTGTTTAAAAAGAAACATTTTGCTGGTTTAGCAATATGTGACTTTATCGAACAACAAGTTGACGTTCGAACTCGACTAAATCGTAAAAATTGCATGTTTTTGTCGATGGTCCGAACACAATTGTTCAAGTGTCAAAATAAAGGCAATTTCGTTTACCAGTTAATTAACTACCAAAAATTCGCTAGACAAAATATAAATCAAACTAACTTCTTCCTTTTCTTCTTTCCCAGCGCCAACTCTAGTAACATCCGGCAAATTCGCCGGCCTCTCTTCAACCTGCTTAATTTCCTCCACCAGTTTCGCTTCTTCCGCTCGGTTGGCCTCCTCCGCTCGGTTGGCCTCATCTAACTCGGCCGCTCGCTTCGCTTCCTGCGCTCTCTTCGCTTCGATGATCCGCTTCGCTTCCTCCGCCTGCCCGGACCGCTGGGGCTCGCTCTCGAATGCACGTGTGGGCAGTTTGGTCGGGGTCCTGAGCGGAGGCTGGTCGGGGGATTCTGGGCGAGCGTCTTCTTTGATTACGCGGTCTTTTTCCTGTTGATAGATAAATAGGGGTCATTAACAAGTTGTCACCTCCTTCTACGTTCTAGTGGTGACAATCGGGAATCGTTTTAAGTGTTCGTCCCAGTATAAATAGACAGATAAACTCTTTATTGTTCACGCCAGATATTACAAACAAAAGTATGATGACGCTGTTGGTATTTATTAGTTTGTTTATTTAGAAAAATACAGGAAAAATTGGGCTTAAAATAACAGAAGCATTCAAAAAAGAAAAACAACAAAACGAAAGACAGTATGCACGATGCATCTGCGTCTTTGACCCCAAAACCTATCCCAACTCATTATTATATCTTGGCTGTATACAGCCAACACGGGTTATTCAGTTTTCTTAATTGGTAATATTGAGAAGGGTGTAGAAACAATTGTGAAATTATAGTGCAGTTTTCTTGTTAGATCAATTTTGAAGCAACATGGATTAAAATTATCTTCTATCCCCAGGGAGGTCTAGATGTAAGTTTTTCCGTCTTTTCAATCTTAGCAGGTAGATGGAATGAACGAAATATTCAGACAGAAGTATCATCTGTTGTAAAATATAAAAAGGCAGAGTATGTTATCTTTTTGTCAATTACAAAATATACACCGAAACAAAAAATAAAAAAGGCACAACGAAGCAAATAAAATATAAATTCTTTTGCTTACCTTTTCGGAAAGGTCTTTATCGATTTGTTGTCTCTGCTGCCTTATTTTCTGAACCGACTGCTGCGCTTCCTAGAACAAATAAAAATTATGTATATAAATAATGTATCAAAATTATTTAAATTTTGAAATTGTTTATGTATGCGAAAATTTGTATGTAAGTGTATTTCTTCTCATTTTGTAATGAGAGATTTAAAAGGAAACTTATTATTTTAAATAGCACAGATTGAACACATTAAACACAAAAATTGCGTTTAGTCATTATTTTGGCTCGAGTGAACCTTGGTCGCTTAGCTTTATTCGTATCAGACTTCTGTTTCGTGTAGTCGGTGACAACACGGCCAACCTTTATCAAGACTTTTTAAATAAACTGTATTCCTAATGTAATACAGGGTTATTCATAAAGGGTATGCTAAGCCGAAAAGGACTCATAGTACTCATCATTATGAACTTCTTTTACTATGGGACCAACCCGAAATTCGCGAAAAAAAAAATCAGCTGTTCCATACATTTTGTCGAGTGTCATTGACATTTTTCTATGAAACAGCTTATTATTTTTTCGCGAATTTCGGGTTGGTCCCATAGTAAAAGTTGTTTATAATGATGAGTACTATGAGCCTTTTTCGGCTTAGCATACCCTTTATGAATAACCCTATAAAATTATACCTGTTCTTTTTCCTTGGCCATATTCTCAAACTTGGCCCTAATAGAGCTTGGCTTAGCGCCGCCGATGTCCGGTTTCTGCTTGGTGTAGTTGGTCCCGACCTGGCCGCCCGCCTCCTCGAACATGTGCGCAGACGCATCCACGCGGTCAGTTTCCACGCCGAATTTACCGCCGAAACCCTGATGAAAAGTGAACGAGATCAAGAATTTATAACATACATAATTGTGTCTGTGATCAGAATTTAAACAGCTACAATATCGGTATTAAACTACAATATCGGGTCAAAGGAAATAATATGCTAAGAAGAAACGGTCTCATTACAATCTTAAAATTATGTATAGACCACTTTTAATAAGTGTCCAACTTTGAAGTCGTGAAAAAATCAGCTGTTCCACATATTTTGTCGAGTGTCATTGACATGTTTTTATAGAACAGCGGTTATTTTTTTCGCGATTTTAGGGTTGGTTCCATGTAAAAACTGGTCAAAATTATGTGTACTATGAGCTTTTTTCAGCTTAACAAATCCTTTCCTTATAACCCTTTACAAAACTTACTTGACTCACTTGTTCTTAGACTAAAATATTCCAATCCAATCATCAATTCAAACTCGATTAATTTTTCTTACTATTTTTTATATTATTCCCTTCAAACTCTCACCTTCTTATGGTCAACTTGACTCGCGTGCGCAGGCGCCTTCTCCACATGGTCCCAGCCGAGCGCGGACGCGTCCTGCCGGTCGCGCTGCACACCAAACTTGCCGCCGAAACCGTGCGAGTGGTCTAGAGAACAATGCTTATTTATAACACTAATGTATTTATAACTTGAGATAAGTTAATCACATAATGTTTTTTAGCAACTTTTCATTTCCCCCTCTCCCCCTGATGACACTTGGCGAGGTTGTAAATAACCTACCCCTACGAAAACCATGTGTATGTATATGTTTATCTTGAACTGGCCCCCAGACCCGAGCAAGTAGTCTCCGTGCTCGTTGCACCCTGAACTGGCCCCCGTCTCCGTGCAAGTAACATCCCTGCTTGTTGCACCCTGAACTGGCCCCCGTCTCCGTGCAAGTAACATCCCTGCTTGTTGCACTCTGAACTGGCCCCCGTCTCCGTGCAAGTAACATCCCTGCTTGTTGCACCCTGAACTGGCCCCGCCCCCGCGCTAGTAGCCCTCTGCTCAAGTCTCATCTGTCTGCGAATGGTGCACCCCGAACTGCCCCCCCCCCCCCCCCGCCTCACGCAACTGGCTCCTTACTCGTATCTCACCTGTCTGCGAGTAGTGCACCTTATGGTCTCAGCCCACAACGCACGCGTCCTTTCAACCAGCCTGCATCCCGAACTTGCCCCCGCCTCCGTGTGAATATTCTCTTGTTTGTGGCACCTTAAACTGGCCCCCGCCCCGCGCAACTGGCCCTCTGTTGGAATCTCACCTGTCTGCGAGTGGTGCACGGTGTGGCCCTCCTTATGGTCCCAGCCCACAGCGCACGCGTCCTTCCGATCAGACTGCACCCCGAACTTGCCCCCGAATCCGTGCGAGTGGTCCGTCTGAGAGGAATGCTTCTCCACTGTCTCTTTGTGCTCCCAGCCAGCGGCGCTCTGTGCAAACATTCAAGAATAATATTTTTAAAAATGGCCGTGACATAACCATAGTTTAAATCAGAATTGTATATTTGACGTTACAAACTTTTGTAACCATTCCATGGACCAGATAAAAATTGAATAAAAGGATTCCATTTTATCATTTTGGTATGGAACCCTAAACTGCGATTTTCACTAGTTAAGAGTTGGCCCCATCGTCAAAAGTTGGTCGAAATGGTCAGGTTTTAGTTTTGCCCTTTCCGGCTCATCTTTTTTTTATAATAGGCTTACGTTTGACCGCCATCTCCCCTGATGGTAAGCAACGATGCGGTCTACGATGGAGCACGCTTGCCTAGAAGAAACCAATTCACTCGCGACTTGAAGACACCCAGATTATATCTATTGGGAAACACCCACATCTTACTCTTTCCTCAAACCCTGTGCTACCCCACCTTCCCCACCACTCACCTTATCCACCCTGTCGGTCTGCACGCCGAACTTCCCCCCGAAGCCGTGCGAGTGGTCCGTCTGCGAGACGTGCTTCTCCACCGAGCTCACGTAGTCGTGGCCGACGGCGCTCGCGTCCATACGGTCGGTTTGTACGCCGTATTTACCGCCGAAACCTGTAAGAAAAAAGTAAAAAATAATTATTATTTTTTTAACAGGGAACATTATGGACGTATAATCCTACTTTTAAAAAAAATAGAAAAAGTTCTTTTAGGAAAGGCGGGAAACTGCGAGGCACAAACAACTAGTTATTCTAATTGACTTAAAATTTAATTTCTACTTTTTTAAGGCTCCAATACGATTTGATTTTGACTATTTCTTTTTTAGAAATAAAATATGAAACTGGTAACAAACCTTGAGCGTAGTCCTTTTGCGAGACATGCTTCTCCGTCTTGCCGACGTAGTCATGCCCCACCGCGGACTTGTCCATCCTATCTTGTTGGACACCGAATTTACCGCCATATCTGAGAAAAAAGAATAGGTCTAACTTAAAAGTGAAAGTTTGTTAGTATGTTTGTTACTCCTTCACGCCTGCTTGCTTACTTTTCATCATAATCATCGCGCAAGTGAAATCGCGAGGCGCAGCTAGTAGATGTATAAATGGTTGGATAGGCTTAATAGATGGCGTAACTTATACATTCATTACTAATATTTTCACTAAAATTATGATAGGTAAAGTTTGATATGTTGGAAGTAATCTTTGAAACTGCTTAACCAATCTGGAAATTTAGTCACTGATGCTCTTTTTCAGCTTTTCCTGTCCGTAAATAGTAGCCTGGTAGAGATTGTTTCAAGCGTTAAGGCCGCCAATTAGAAGTCTAATCTATTTCCTGTATCTGTTTGTCCATCATTTTTATGATTTTCAATTTAAAATATTATAGTTTCAGTGTATTTTTGAAATGTTTTTAATGTATTTATTGTTGCTTACCCATATGAAGATTTAGGTCCATCTTCGTATTGTTTCTGTTTGATTTGTTTGTCTGCTTCAAACACTTCCTCTCTGAGCGCTGCCATACTGTAAAATGATTTCAGTGATATATCAGGTTTAGTATAAAAATCCATATGTTTTAGGATTACCACCTGAAATTAATTTTGTGTTGTTTTCTAAAATTCTTGCGTACATTTTCTCCTAAGCAAGAATTTGACATGAGATAATTTGGCTCAGTGGGTAGTATGTCCGCCTCTTGAGCATCAAGTTCCGGGTTCGATTCCCGGCCAAGCAGATCTAATGATGAATTTAAATAGCTGTTCTGGTTGTCCTTGTACACATTTCATGGAATTCCTGATACAGGGATTATTAGTAAGGAGCTATATGTATGAAACATTATTTATTTTATTTTAAAGCATAGATTAGTTAATCTTGCGTTTTTGCTTATTTAAGTAGTTGCTGCCTAAAACTGTGACATCAAGGTAGACCACTCAGCTTAATGGGTTGATTACATGTAACAAGAACTGTGGCGATACAGTGCCCTCGGCTCGGTTAGTATAAACAGTTTGACGAGGCGAGACAGTCACTGGAACTAAGAATTGATTGCTTGCCAGAGTATACCCATTTACTGTCTCGCCACTGTACTTGTTACGTGTAATTAACTCAAACAGAAATACTTCATTTGATATTCATACAGACACTTTAATTTACAATATTTAAATGTCATTTAACAATGAACTCGTGCCAGTGCCCACAAACTTCCTTCCTTGTATCATAATATATTAGTTGATTGGAATATTGTCTTGTTACTATATTTAGAACTGTGGACTCGGGAGTTCAGAGAGCAACAACCTAATGCGATTTAAAATTGATATAAAATCATTATCATTATGTATGATTGGCTTTTATGATTATGATCACGGTTGACTGTTGAATTTGTAATTTAAATTAGTGTTTTAAAATTTTGATTATGTTATTAACTTCAGTATTTAACATGTGGCAGTATTAATACAGTTAATATTGCTATTGTTAGGTTGTTATTGAAATAAATCAAATGTAAATCATAAATATTTAATTTATGTACATGTTTAAGCTTGGAAAATAATTTTTGGATTTTTGCGTCTACCAAAAGTTTTTTTATTTAGTTTACAAATGTATTCAGGCCTGAGATAAAAAACAAATTCATTCAATACTGAGTTAAAAAAAATATATTGTAAAGAGCTAGTCCGGTTTGGTAATGAACTGGACTGGCTTGGTAAGATGCTGTCCTGCAATCTCAATAGTTGTCTGTTTTTAAAATTGATAGGGACAGTAATTGCATTCCATCCCACTTGCGTAACTAACTAGCATTATGCGCTAAAAAAGGATAGCACAAGATACAATCACAAACAACCCCTGCAATAGGACTGATGGCATAGGTAGACTGGTAGGAGGAAATGCACAAATATTTCAATCAGCTAGCCTTGTCCTTGTATTATAATAAGGACAAGGCTAGCTAATGAGTATATTTTGTTCTATTTTTTTGCTTTTTAATTTTTTTTATTAAATGACAGTTTATACTCACTCGATAGCCTCAACATTCCTCCCTCCCGGACCCCATCGCTGCTCGTGCTCCGTAACATCGTTCACATAGTCTGGGTCAGTGTCCCAGTCGTCGGCCTCTGCCGGAGCTGGCACGTTGGCTGATATTGATGCTTTCCACATCTGTAATAAGTGGCATACATAGCAACGCATCTTTACAGAAACAAGTTTACATATCAGTAGGAAAAATGATATATTCTCTTTTACAATTTGTTCCCCATTTTGATTTTGTTATTTTTTTCTCAGTAGACAAAGTGGCAACAACACTGAGCTATAATCTTCACTAACTCTTGTCTTGATTCTCAATCCAGTCCTTAATTGATCAGTAGCAAATGTAAATGATAATGATACATCATTATTCTAACATTTGAAATTACTTTCTCTACTTCACTTCCCCACAAAAACCTAGACTGCAGAAGGTCCCTTACCTTCTGCAGTCTAGGTCAGATTTAGCAAACGTCCAATTAACGTACCCAATCAGTAAATGGTTGAATCACGGTTGGTGACGCTACTAAACTAAAATATATCACATATTTCTTACCAATACTTCCAAATGTTATCAGTGGGGGTAGTATCACCACAAAAATAGAAATTTACAGTGTAATAGAAGTTGTATTGACGCAGCGGATTGATCTAATTCATGCAATAGATATTATTTAATACAACGCTAAGAGATAACAATGGTTTTGTTATCAAATATTATCTCGAGAGATAATAATGATGACTCAGGTATGCATTGGTTTCGGTCATTGAAACAACGTGTATGTACACAAAACCATAACGATAATAATTAGGAAGTATATTGTAACTATCCAGAAGTTGTAACTATTCTTTTAATAAATAATATGCATGGAATTAGTTAATAAACTTAAGGAGAAAAGCTTACTTTATAAGCGCCGGCACCTCTGGTTTCACGTAAACACTTTCACTCTTTTATTTCTTTAGGAGTAACACATATCACACAAGCAAACCGTGTAATGCTTTTTAGTTACTACTAATAATACTATTATTATTTAATTAATTAGAAAGTAAAACGAGTTTGTTTCTAAAAATCTACTAATACTAATATAAACTCGAGTCTCGAGCGAGTAGGTACCTACGGCTACGCTACGCCTTGCTTTTGCTTGATAAGATGCGTCATTTTAAATGACAGTGACATTGACATTGACAAGTAATACACGGGCGACATTGATGTCACAAATTCTCACTCGATCAGCATTGGTGTCTATGGGTTTTTGCATAGATCATAGATCTAATACCTACCTAAAGATAGAACCATGGAAGTAGGATCATAGTGGAAGGAGTGAAAGCTTTGGTAGCGTGTCACTTTTATGTTGGTGTGAGTTTCTAAGTCTCCATTAGTGTGCGTGAGTAGGGAAGGGAACTATTACGAAATTTATCGATAAAAAATGCTTGCATACACGTTTTATCAAATGGGTTGCAGATCATGGCAATTAAGAAAACAGTTTATGATAAAATTTTATATAATAAATTCACAATCATAATTCAAATGAGACAGGTTACGACTTTTATATAATAATTTGAATTTGGGCGCTCATATTTCATCACATATAAAAGCGTTGTATGAACTCTATAGTTGTCATTTAATTTTTTGTAGTCTGTACCTATTCTTTAGTAACTTAGTGGTTTTACACCCTGGAAAAACACAAACAAGGGTTAAATCTAAACAAAGGATAACATAACATAAAAAACATCGTTGTAAATATCGATAAAATCTTAAGGACGCTGCAGGCACATCACTAGCCGGGAGGCGTCAAACTATGTATCTAAATAACATGAATTTAAAGCTTTAAATCCACAGTTAACTTCGACTACTTGGTAATTAGATGATGTCAGGGGCGTATCGTCGTTGCGCGTGCAAAAGTAGCTATGTATATTTGACACACTTTACAGGAGACGCAAAAAACTAATTTTCTCGTAAAATGTCCAGAGCATATAAATAATTTATCCTTACTTTGATACATATAACAAATTTATGTAGTTTTAGATTACTATTGGATAGATAGCATTATGAATAATGACAAAATTAAACTTAATAGGCAAATTTGACACATAGAGTTATTTATTTGAGTTGTAAATACAAGCTATGTGCATTTAGAGCACATAACTACTTTATAATTCTATGGAACCTAAATAAAATGGCTGAACGATGACACATAGCTATATTTTGGAAAGAAATAATTAATAAAAAAGTTTAAAAAAAACCAATACATTTAATATTCAAATGGTATTATCTGTTTATTGAATCAAACAAAATCAATCAAAAACATTGGTGGAACTAATGGTTCAAGTTATCATAGAATAGGTGATAATCACGGTGCTTGTATTGCTTTAGACTTTGTAGGTGACTAAATTTGGTAGAATCAATTTTTAGTGGGACATCATAAAGGCTTAAGTTTTTTTTTTATTCAGTAATAGGCTTGCATTTGACCATCATCTTGCCTGATGGTAAGCAACGATACGGTCTACGATGGAGCATGCTTGCCTAGAAGAAACCGATTCACTCGCGACTTGAAGACACCTAGATTATATCTATCGGGAAACACCCACTCAGGCAAAGCGTTCCACACCCTAGCGGTTCGCACAATAAAGGTGGAATCAAAGCGTTTCGTACGAGTTTTTGGTATACCAACCATAAAACGGAGACGCTTTTTAGTGCCCTTGGTAGACCGATAGTAGAAAGGGCTAGAGAGAATTAGATCATGCAGATCAGAAGCACACTCTCCGAAATGTATCCGGTAAAAGACCGACAGACTAGCAACTTTGCGCCGATGTTCGAGAGTTTGGAGTTTAGTCCGAACAATGAGTCTTTACCAATGAGCCTCTTGGCACGTTTCTCAATGGACTCCAACGCCTCAAGCTGGTATTTGGCCGATCCATCCCAAAGGTGCGAGCAGTACTCCATGCACGATCGAACTTGTGCTTTATAAAGTAACTGTTCTGGCGTAAAGTACCGCCGCACCTTCGAAAGGATACCCAGCTTTTTGGCAGCCAATTGAGCTTTGGACTCTATGTAGGAGCCAAAGTTGAGGGTTGACGTCAGAGCAACGCCCAAAAGCTCAAGACTGTCAGCCGTCGGAATGGACACATCTCGGAAAGTAGGAGCCAGTTGGAATGGGCTCTTCTTTGCGGAGAACAGACACGCCTGGGTTTTAGTCGCATTAAACCTGACCAGATTGGCATCACCCCATTCTGAGACAGCCTTAAGAGACAAGTTCAAGCGCTCGACCATAGCCTCTCTCAGAAACTGGATTTGAGGACCACTGGACCGTGCGTTAGAAGTGTAGCTCTCTACAACAGTGCTGTCATCTGCGTACCCAAAGATACCGGGCTTTAGCAGATCGTTAATGTGCAGCAGGAAGAGCGTCGCAGAGAGCACCGACCCCTGGGAACACCGGTATTGATATCCATTCGATCAGACGAGCAGCCATCAATGACTACTCGTATCGATCGATTCCTCAGGAAGTCCGAAATCCACGCAACAAGACCAGCGGGCAGGCCGTATGACGAAAGCTTGCTTATAAAGCCGTCATGCCAAACCCTGTCGAAAGCCTTCGAGATGTCAAGGGAGGCAGCAAGTGCCTCCCCATGCCTCTCGATGACCTCACTCCAGATATACGTGGCGTACGCTAGAAGATTACCAGTGGACCGGTTTCGGCGGAATCCGTATTGCCGGTCACTGAGAAGGTCATTAGTTTCTAGGTACACCAGGAGCCTGTTGTTCAGGACACGTTCCATAGTCTTGCAGAGTATGGACGTGACCGAAATAGGCCTGTAGTTGGCAGGGTCGGCACGGCTACCTTTCTTAGGCACAGGTTGCACGTTAGCAAGCTTCCACGACTTCGGCACTATACCAGTTTCAAGAGAGAGACGAAAGAGGCGTGTCAACACAGGAGACAACTCAGGCGCACATGTTTTCAGAACTATGGCTGAATACCATCTGGGCCGCTGGCTTTGTTCACGTCAAGATTGCGTAGCGTTTTGCAAACCTCCACTTGACGAATGCGGAACTCCGACATAAACGTCGCACTGTCTGGTGGAGTTGAAGGTGTCGCGCTACCAGCATCTAGACGTGAAGACTCCGCGAATTGAGAAGCAAACAAGTTAGCCTTCTCCTCAGCGGTGTGGGCCAGCGTCCTATCAGGTTTTTGCAGTGGAGGTAGTGAGGGGCGGCAGAAGTTCGCTTCGACCGATTTAGCTAGGGATCAAAACGCTTTACTACCCGCTGGGTATGAAGCCAGTTTTATTCGACTAATGTGGTCAAAGCGAGCCCTCTGTAACACCTTTTTGCAGGACTTGACAGCTGCGTTATACGCTCTTTTCATCTGGCGAATATCCTTCGCTTTACGGTGTCGAGCATCAACCCAGGCAAGGTAAGCCTCCTGCTTGCGCGCCTCAGCGCGACTACAGTAAGGGCCAAACCATGGGCGAGCTTTGCCGGCCAATGGTACCATCTATGTGACGCTCGACCTGTGCGTTTCGTGATCGAGCGAGCCTAAACTTGACCAAAAATCTCGCTATGTGCAGCAAAGCACATATCGGGCGCAATTTTTTCTTCCGCTTTAATAAACCTATTTTAGCTATGTGAATTATAACACTTGGCGTGTTAAAATGGAACTTTAGATGTATAAATGTCACATAGCTACTATTAGCTACATTCCGTACCTCTTTAAATATTGGGTCTATCACATAGCTGTTTTTACAGGACGTGTGTATTGAAATACCGATTAAAACTGCATAAAAAACCGAAAATGACTAAATAACACATAGCGACTTTTGCACGCGCAACGACGGTATATCTCTAATGTGAAATACATATATCGCTTTAAAACTTCATTAAATAAGATATTTTTGCCAAAAAAACTTACGTGTGAAATGATAAATCCGGGTCTTTTACCACCTTTGGTTGTTCTTGATGTACAGAACGCAGCACAACACGACATCTTTCCTAATACATAACAATATTCGTTTGTAATATCAATCTTTCAGTATATTTTTAGCCTTTTAGGCACACGAGTCGCAATGTTGTGGCCGACTAGTCGGTCAAAAGTGGACACGAATTACACATACAGTGCGGGGTTGCCAAGCTTCCAATAGCTTTCTCTTTTACTCAACGTGGCTATCAATGATATAGGAAACAAGACAATGCGTTGACATGACGAGCGGGCTGGCAACGTCTCTGTATGGCTCTATCCATTAAGATTTTTCATCCAAGGATAGAACCAAAGTGTAACCGCACATGCGACAGCTATATTCTTGAAATGGATGCCAGGATAGGAAAGCTTCCCCCATTTTAGAGAAAAAAAACCATAAAATATTCATAATCTTTATACTTCACAAAATAAAACATTGTTATACAGGGTTATAAGGAAAGGATATACAAGCCACAAATTGCTCATAGTAGGAAAAAGTCTATAAGAAAATAACTACAAGTATACTAATCTACTCATAATTATGAACATCTTTTATTAAATAGGCAATCTTGCGATTGCGAAAATAATGTAGGTACCTTATCATAGTTTTGGGTCAGCGGGAAATGTGAAATAGTCCAATAAATTAATTATTTATTAGTTTATTGGGTACAATCCTGGGCAAACATAATTCACAACCTGGCAGCTACAAATCGTAGACGGCTCACGTAGTAACTATTATTCCTAATCTGTGGTTGCCCACCTTGGCACGGTTACAGCGACAAAAAACGAAATGTCTGTTTGTCTTATTCAACCGTGTTTGGCACTTGCCATCTTGCTCTTTTTTACAAAGTAGCAATTATGTTCCATCTGTTTAATCTGAGGGTTTTTGCATGGATTTGTAGGTTGCAGGTAATAAAAAACGAGATTCTTTCATGAAATAGGTATTTTAAAGTATTTTAGAATAAGTAAAATATTTAAAATGAATGTAACAATAAAAAGAATTTTAACGATTAGTTTAATAATATTGTAGGTACGTAGTTTTTATTCATAATAGGTATATTTTTGGCTACCTTTTCTTAGAACTTATATAATATAATACATATATAATATTCTTGTTAGGTATGTATTTGTTTTTTGCTTTTTGTGTTTCCCTAAAATTTCACAAAAAAACTGAATTATGTATATGTACTTGAATAAATTGTATCTCTATATTTACTTAAATACAGAGGTACCAATATTTAATGTTGGTAGATTAGAATTATACTTATGTTAAGTCGCCATGGTATTTTCTGAACAATAGCCTAAAAAGTCGTAGATAGCCTCCCAATACATTTTAGTTTGTCACTTCTACGTAAAGGTTTTTGCCTCTACCTACAGAAAATCTGGATCTACCTACTCCTTAGCACCACTACATTATTTGTCTTACTACAGACCGCCTAGCACGGACCGCGGTCAATATATCTTTGCACCGTGTTTATCCACGCGTAGATCTGACAAAGGTAGATTTCTTTTTCATGGAAACACCATTTGTACACGGCCCGTGCTAGGCGGGCAGTTATACTTCCATACTTATTTTATTGAACTTATGCATAGATTTTTATTTTATTTTAGTAATAAATAACAGCCAAATAAACCGACTTAAAACAAAATAAAGATATTTGCCAAACAATTATATCTAGATTTCGGGATCAGGAGCGTCGATTGCATAGCCTAACTTTTGCAATGCCAGTTTTATTTCACCAAAAACTGTAGGGTCTTCAATGGTTGAGGGTAGTTTGACAAGTTGAGAGCGCGCCAGTTTTGCAATCGCTCCTCTAAGGGCTTTACCAGATCTAGTACGAGGAAGGGCGGGAACAGCGATTGCTTTTCTAAAAGCCGCGATAGGACCTATCAAATGGCGTACCAAAGCAATCAATTCTTGAGTCACTGTGCTTTCTGCCACAATTTCTTCATCTGCAAATAATACATAAAGAACAATTATGTACAGCTACACAGTAGTCATATTTAATATACTTAAATAAAATAAAAACTCTTTTTACTAGGCTTAGGTTTTTCTTAAGTTATTGCATCGGATTTTCAATTGAAGAAGAAACCAGCTAACTAGGTAAAAACTAAAAAGAGCCGATTTTAAACTAGATTACTATATTGATATTAGATAAGAACAACTTACCATCCTGCGGAGGTATCATGACATAGAGACAGAGCGGCACGTCTCCTTTCGTTTGATCTGGTGCTCCTACCACCACTGCGTCAGCTACTCTCGCATGTCTCAGTACTACGTCTTCCAGCGCTGCGGTGGACAGTCGGTGGCCAGCCACGTTGATAACGTCATCGGCACGCGCTACTACCCACACGGCACCTTCAGAGCTGATCCAGCCAGCGTCTTGAGTGTCATAGTATCCCTATCATTAAAAGAAAATAGATATATTTTTCGACCATATCGTTGCTTACCCACAGAGGAGTTGGTAGTTAAACGCTGACTTATTCGTGTTAAAAAAAAGTCGATCATTACAAACTAGTTTAAAAATGAGGTTCAGTTTCTGTCCTACACAGCTCCATAGCGAATAAAACGGATATGGATAAAAGGTGTACTGTGTGTAAATATGTGCTAATAGCCAAATAACTTACTGGATAAGTTTCAAAATAAATCTTCTTGAATCTCTCATCTGCTTGCCAGAGAGTGGATGCGAATCCAGGTGGGAGGGGTAGCTTAGCTACCAACCTCCCGACTTCTCCTGTTTGACATTCCGTGCCGTCTTCACGCAGTGTTCGAACTAGAAAGATAAACAATGGATCATCATGAGTCATGAGTCATCAAAATGTAAAACTTATTTTAGGTCATGATTCATGACCTAAAATAAGTTTTACATTTTAAATGAATATCAGTTTAGTAATATCACAGCTAAACATACTTGTCATATCCAGACGCACGTTTAATTGAATTTAAAAGTAGTTAAAGTTAGTAAAAGTAGTTAAAGTTCTGTAAGATGTTAGGTATAACAAAATCAAAATATTTTTTTATTAATTTTTACTAATTTCATTATCGTACAGGGACGTCATGACCCTATTCAAGTTATAAGCTTTTTGTTTTCTGTCGTTTCCTATTTTAATCGCCATTACGATAGAATACGATGACGGTAAAACAACATCACAGGCAGACACTTAATACTAGAAGTACTTACTATCATAGCCAGGCACGGGATAGCCAGCGGAGTGAGGCGGGATTGCCTTCACGCCGTACCCAAGACACGGCGCAGTGATGGGCGAGCCCGACTCCGTCTGCCACCAGTGGTTCAACACAGGCACGTTGAATACGCGCTCTGCCCATTGCTGGATAATACAAAAGTGTTAAATCCTAGAAAATAGCAGTTTGCATAGCAGATTGTTTTTGATACAATAAAATTAACTCTCTGTCAATACTGTTCATAATTCTTTAAAATTCTTGGTTCTTGTTCTTGGTTCTTGTTCTTGGTTTTGAGTTCTTGGTTTGCTGTCCATCATCGATCTCTGTCTAAGCTCATTTACCTAAGATTACCAAGTTATTTTGGGCATTTATAACGTAATATATATTTCAACCTTTAAAGAAAATCGGTAGGTTCACCGTGTCGTACATAGCAAAATTAGTTCATTTTACTACGTAATACCAGTCTTATAAATTTTAACCTCATAAAAGTAATTGTTCACATTCAATCTATTCACAAACAGCACGCATCGTCGCAAAGTCGTAGAAGAAGTCAAGGGTCATATCAGTAATTATTTACGTTAGTAGGTACCCGTCAAATGCAACTGCCACCACATTAGGCAGTTTTTGTTTTACATCGAACTAGGCATGCGTTTGATCACAATCTCACCAAATGGGAAGCGACGATGCTGCCGAAAGTATTTCTTTTAAAAAACCCGACGAGACAGTACTCTGATAGATGTTGTTTTTAATTGTTTTGATTTTATTTTAATTTTTATTAAGATATGCACGGATTTATACGGCTTTATGCGTGTGTGATAAACAATTTAAACAGTTCTTAAGGCTTATTATTTGTTTGTGGTAGGTAATACTGGTAATATAATTCAAGCCAAAAGATGCATTAACATAAAGTTATAACTTATTACTGAGTTTATGGCAATAGCTAACTCTTAACTTAAAGATACTTAGAGGCCTTTATTCGCTATGAGCACACGAGCACGTAACGCGCCGCGTTACGTCAAATCCATGGAATCGACATGGAATGGTATTCCGTATGCCAATGTCAAAATTTAAAACGCGTGGACTCTGAGCCGCGTTCACGTTACGTGCGTGTGATGACGTCACGCGTTTTTGGCGTGGAATATGATGGTAGATAGCGAATAAGGGCCCTATTGATTAACTTACCCTCGTGTCCTGGTCGCAGTGTTCGCCAGCAATGAACACTGTTTTGAGCGAGTTCGCGCAGTATCGCCGCGCGTATTTCGCATTTGGGTCAGCTCGCTTTAAAACGCGAAACACGGTGGGGATTGTGAACAACGCATTCACTCGATGCTGCTCGATTATTCTAAAGTAGAACAACAATTTAATTTATTTTACTTAGTTGAATATAAATTAGGTCACATCAAAATAATATGATAATGAATTGGTTAGGTTTCAATTTGATAAAAAAAAACACATCTATCGACTATCGATAAACATACCATTATAATTGGTTGTACCTTACCTAAAATATTGCCCAGGGTCAGGCGTCCTATCAGGTTTACCCTCATACAGTACTGAAGTGACTCCAGCTATCAGCGGCCCATAGCAGATGTACGAGTGGCCGACCACCCATCCCAAGTCAGATGCAGCCCACCACACACCCTTTTTCAATCCATACACCATTCGTAGAGTCCAGCACAGCGTGGCTGCGTGCCCACACGGCCTCTGAATACCTTTTGGGGCGTCAGTCGTACCTAAAAAAGTAATTGTTATCTGGTTGACCAGGATACCTACTTTTATTTGCTACTTTTAATATGACGCGATTGTAGTAAGTCTATTGTTGCATCATCATATAGGTAGGTAAGGAGCGAAAACTTTGTTTCATTTAATGCATTTCAACAATAAACTGTGACACTTATGTTAGCATGGTAATAAATATAATTATAGGCATTTAATAAAAACCTTTACATTGATTGACAGACAACGCAGGATCTAAAGTGGCGGGATTAGCTAGACCTAAGTATGAATTAATAAATTGCACAGGAGTTTATTTCATAACGAAGGTGAGTATCCACTTAGAAGGGGTTTTTTAAACCAGTAATAAATTAACTAACTAACCTGAAGTGTATAAAATGTAAAGAGGTTCGTTGGCTTCGACTGAGACGCAAGGTACAGGTTCAGCTTCCAAGGCTTCTTCCCAGGTTATATCACGGTTTTGCTCCAAAGGACATTCCAATACTCGCCGCCGTTGGTATATGATGCAGGAGTTGGGCTGGTGTGTACTGTGACTTAGTGCTTCGTCTAATATATCTTTGTACCTATGAAGATTTTAGAATTTTTTTTTTTTACAAAATGATATTACTTAGTTAAATTTTAGTTTTATTTATTTTAAAATTTGTTTTTTGAAATATTACTAAATCAAATTATCATAATATGGAATAGCATTGGGGCAATAGTTTTTAGGTATTTTAGGTCTTTTTAGAAACGTCCTGAATTCGCTACACTACATACGACATCGTCTATGGTTTACTTTTTTCAACCGTGCCACCTTTTTGCACTGCTCTTAAAAATGCGGATAAGTTTAAGCATAGAGGTGTTAGGTTTGAAAAGATGTTGCCTTAGAGTATAAATAAATTGAAAAAAAAAAAACAAAAAAGCCCTTGTAATTTATTGGTATTCACCTGATAATTTTGTTAGGCTCCACGCCGCAACTGGCAGCGATGATAACGGTGGGCTCGGCATGTTCGATTCTAGTTCTGAGTTCTCTCGCATCAAACCCTTTGTTAATAACATTATCATTAGTCAGCGGTTTTTATAAAAACTCTGCGGGTAAAAAGTAGCATTGTATGTACTCGTATCTATTACATAACAATTACCGTATTGTTAAAGAATGCAACAAGTTGAATATATACATATAAGTATAGGTACAATGCGATCAATGTCTGATTAAAATGATAGGTACCTACCTATATAGGGTTATTCATAAAGGGTATGCTAAGCCGAAAAGGGCTCATAGTGCTCATCATTATGAATGACTTTTGCTATGGGAGCAACCCGAAATTCGCGAAAAAAAATCAGCTGTTCCATAGAAAAATGTCAATGACACTCGACAAAATGTATGGAACAGCTGATTTTTTTTCGCGAATTTCGAGTTGGTCCCATAGTAAAAGTTGTTCATAATGATGAGTACTATGAGCCCTTTTCGGCTTAGCATACCCTTTATGAATAACCCTGTATAAAGTAACTTAACATTTTGAACCTGTAGGCCTAGCATAAATTCTAACGTAAAATACGTAGCGAGTATTCGATAGCAAAATGTATGAAAATCTGCAATTAACATTTACGCCCGGCGCTATCCAATTTTTCACACATTTTGTCCATCGAATGTCCCAGGAATTCTCGCTACGTATTATCACGTCAGAATTTATGCTAGGCCTGCTGTTAGTTTTATGGCTAAAAAGGCTGGTGGCTCCATCGTCTCCTCGAAAGGAATTTAAAATACGCTGTTATATTATATTAATGACTTACCTCCAAAAACCACTGAATGTATAGCTCCAATCCTGTTAGTGGCCAGCATGGAGATGATGGCTTCAGGCACCAGCGGCATGTAGATGAGCACCCGCGAGCCGCGAGTCACACCCAGCGATGAGAGCTTGCCGGCTAGGCGGGACACCTGGAAGATAGCTTTCCTTTTTGTAGAGCGAGGAATTACGGCAGAGGGAATTTCTACATTTGCCTGGATGTGGCTTGATCGAATGGTTGCAGTCTCGAACACTAAATCTGAATGGTCACTTTATAGAATGGTCATATGGTGAAGAGTTCTGAATTCTGGATGGATGAATATCACGACAAGCATAGGTATAGACTCCTTGGAAGCACTTAATAGAACCACGGTGTTAGGTATTACAAGTGAACATATAGCTACACTAATTCTAAAAGTAAGTTGGTTTGTCTGGAGCTTGGAAAATAAATAAATAACGTTTCACACTCATAGCTTCAGTCTTCACTCAGGTCCCGACTAGGTTTCCCTGGGTTGGATACAAGGAAAACTAAACAACAATAGAAGAACAATAAGTGAAGGAGAGCGACACTGACTGTCCTCTATCTGTCTCATTCTCACCTGGTCCAGCAGCTCATTGTAGCTGATCTTCCTGACGATGTCAGTGACAGGCGAGTCGTGAATGAGCGCGATTTGCTCTCCCTTCCCGCTCGCGACGTGTCGGTCGATTGCGTTGTAACATACCGACATCTCACCGCCTGGCCACCTTTGAAACGTGATGAAAATTAGTAGAAACGCCTGCAGTGGGTCTGGGCAATAATTTGAATCTAGAAAGAAGCAAGGCAGATTGTCAGCGCGTGTAAGATACGGCTTGCCCTACTAGACGCTTTCGTTAGACTTGCATCTTTGTATTTTACGCGTGGTCCCAAAATAAAAGTTCTCAGACGAAACGAAGGATCTGGCTATGTATGTTGCTTACAGTTATTTATATAGCCAGCATTGCGTTGGGTACTTTTTAATGTGACCTATAATTAAAAATTGGTAGAAACAACCACCAACTCTAACTCTGGATTAAATAAAATAACATACACAACAAATGGAGTAGCCAATGTTGAATGGTTATGGTCAATGATTATGGTGCAAATTCGGGCTAGCCAGAGACCAGGGCCCACTAGCAGGATGTGGCAAGGGCTCGGTCTGGATGCTTCCGAACCGAGAAGCATCTATGAGTAAATAAAATCTTAAAAAAAACTTTGCATTTAATTATTGTCAAAATTTTAATTGGCTTCGAGTGCGTCACACTCCCTGCTACCTACGAAGTACCTACACACGTCGTTACGTCAGACACGAATTATCTTATGGGTGCAGTAGATCTTTCCAAGCTTACCATTTGGTAAAAGGCGGGTTGCTGTCATCCAGCACTCTGTCCCAGGGCTTGGTCCAGTCGAGCTCGCGCCCGACCTCCGCCCAGAAGTTCTCGGGATCGTTCAAGGCGCGCTGCTGGGCGTGTTGACATTCTGGCGTGATGCCACTCTCACCTGATTCAATAGATCAGATCAGTCTTGGACTATGTACTTACTCGTATTACAGTGTATAATGAACAGCGACAGCAAAGACCTGCGTAAGGCGGCTGGTGGCAAAAGGATACAGTGAAAAGATCTTGCCATGTGGACTACTTTAGGAAAGGTCTATCAGTAAACAAATATTAGACTATAGTAAATGATGATGACTATATTGTGTCCATTTGTGAATTTTCCATATACCGTACCTAGAGATTTCGAGAAAATCCTTAAACGAAAATATGTTAATTATCTGATGCCCTTGGTTTAGTCAAAATTTGCACAACCTTTGTAGGGATACAAAAGAATTGAAAACAATAAGTCTCAAAATAAATCAAACCGTTTCTCTTAGTCCTCGCCTGCGCGGTACAAAGGCGCGCCGCCCTCTCAGTCCCCCGCGCCGCCCTCTCAGTCCCCCGCGCCGCCCTCTCAGTCCCCCGCGTCGTCATACCCCCGCGCCTTTGTACCGCGCAGGCGAGGACTATTGGGCCAGGCCACACGGTGCGGCACCGCACCGCACCGCATCACTCCGCACCCCTCCCCGCTTCGTCTGCCTCGCGCCGTTGTCCGGTGCGCCTGCGTGCGCCGGAGCGGTGCCGGACGTACCGTGTGGCATACCATACATTTTTATATGTAGGAAAACGTTGCGGCACCGCTCAGGCGCCGCGCCGGAGCCGCACCGCACCGTGTGGCCCGGCACTACGGTTTGTCTATACCTACTTATATCTACTTAAGCTGTTTTAAATTTGCGTGCATCATTTGTTAACATTATGTACATATCTACTTAGGTAAATCTAGTCCAATTTGATGGTCGAAGAAATAATATAAGTTCAACTTTACCCAATTTATTTCTATCATGGGAAAACCCAGAAAACGGCTTCTGTTTTCCTCACTTCGAAATATTTTCATAGCAGCACCGGAAATACGTTTAGGGCTTCCGGCGATGCGGCCATTAGTAATTTAAAAGCATGATAAGACAATTTGTTCGATCAAATTTAATTTGTCATCCTTCCTGGATTTTTCGATCAGATGATCAATAAGAGCGCACAAAAGGTTAGCAATTAAAGCACCCCTAGGGAGACCTTTTTACTTTTTTAGGACCTATTAAAAGAAAAAAGGTTTCCTAAAAAAGAAGGGGGAAACCTGTGCAAAATAACAGCTATGGGGTGCATATTGTACCCACTAAAACCCTGCTTTGATGCTTGACCGAGGGCCCCGGGATCTCCAAAAGAATCGGATCTAATGGGTTTGGACGATTTTTTAATGTTCTTTACCCCGAAGATAAAAAGGCTTAAGAAAAAATATGCAACGATATGTCTTAGGGAGATCAGGGCAAGCATATTAGATGGACGTAGATATACTCACTGTAGCTTTCAATATCAGCCGCCGACACAAAAGTTTTCTTTTTCAATTCACTAATCGACGACTCGAACTTATTTTTTTCTGCCTTCTTTGCGACATTTTCGGTCTCTTGAAACATTTTGCCTAATTCTTTATAATTTTTTAAATTATTGAATGTATTTATTTATTTTTTTATTATTAGAATAAATTGCAAAAATAATTAATTACCGTATTAAATATTAGGCAATTAATTTACTACACTAATTACCTATTAAATACGAATTTACATAAAACGACCCAAAAATTATTTCAAAAATAACTGGATCGAATACTATCGTTCCTGAGGCTAATCCAGCAACTATTTGTGTTACGAACCAGTTAATGTATTGTAATGCTTTTATTCAAACACGCATAATAATGGGGGACCTGTGACCTCTCTGAATTATTTACAGCGAACTGAAAAGCTTGACGCTTGACGTCAGTCGACGATAAAACCATGTTTAAAAGAGTATGGTGTGGGATGAACCTGATGGTATCTGTCGATTGGGATAGGTAGGTACATAAGACGACTGATTTGGTTCAGTAGCATAATATGTGGTTTTTGAGCAGGAGGCCCCGGGATCGATTCCCGGCGGGGCAGATTTTTAAATGATGATTTTAATTATCTGCTCTGCACATTGTGGGTATTCAACAAATGTTCACGTTATCGCGACAAATGTCCCGAGGAGTTAGAATCGCGATGCATTCGGGTGATTCATTCGTGATTCGTTCGTTCACAGCATTCGTGTTCACCCGAATGCTAATCGCGGCACAGTCGGTAAACTGGCACGTGACAAAAGGTTCCGAACAAGTTGACTGCTTAATGTAGACAAGAACACCGCGTATAACGATGTTTTATCGCGACAACGCGACGTGAAGATTCGCGCGATAATTTGACCCCAACATACCTACCTACGTTTTAAACCGATTCAAAAAGAATTGTTCTCTCACTTCGATCCAATAAAATACCTACCTATAAGGTAAAAGTAGGTACCCTTCACCGGACGTGCCCTACCACCGGAAACCGGAAACGTCCCATTTTAAGCTATAAGTCAAAAACTTACGGTTGAAAGTAAGTTGCGATTTTTTTCTCCGAGAGCTACATATCCTTCCCTTTCTTTATGCGACCTAGCCGACCATTTTGGGAATCAGTGGGACCGTGATAATCGATCGAGTCGGTCGATCGCAGTTTTGTATGGAACTCCTTACGAAAATCGGTAAGAAATCGCGTGTATTTCTTAAGGTTTTTATGGCGTTTAAGCATAGCTTAGTGTTCGAAAATAGGGGTTTACGGTGTCGTTACTCTATTGTTTATTGTGTTCCGAGTCATATGTCAGATATGGCCAGCCCATTGCCACTTGCTAATCAGCTTGCTAATCCTCTGAGAACTAGGTTATCTAAGTTCCCGCTAAACTATTAATTATAATCGTGTAAAAATCCCAGACCTTATTTTAAATAGAAACGTACATTCAGGTCTTAAGCGTTCGGTGAACGGTACATTTACCTTAATTTAGTATTTTTCTTGCTTCAATCCGACTATTATAATATGTATATCTTACTTTTAATAGGTACCGGGTTATAAGGAAAGGGTATGCTAAACCGAAAAGAGTTCAAAGTCCTTAACATTATGGCGTAAATGAAATCTGCATTATTCATACATTGGAATATTGAATACGTAATATGCTTATACGTATTTTCCGATAGAAATTATACTAGAGGTGAGCTAACACAACTACGACGCGCCATGACGAGCGCATCAGAGGTAGATAGTCCATACGAATACTGGAGGTAAAGTTTGAATGAATGAATGTTAGTAGAGTCATCTAAGTCTCACCAAAACTGCTGCTGAAAGTTGCTGCTGGTTCAACTAATACCTACTTGGTGTTTATCTATCTAATGAATAACTCCTCTTTTTGCGTCGGTGGTTAAACAACGTGCTAATGTGTCTGCGGCTTGACATGTCTGTGATGTTAATGGTTTTACTTAATGTACCTACAATCTATTATTTGATAAGAATTTTAACAGCCTTTCATATTGTATTAACAGAACATGTTGCAACTGCTACTGTTTTTTCTTTGTAAGTAGGCAAATAATGTATGTGATTTTATTACATATATTATCTACCTATTTATCCATGTTTTTGGAAAGTAAAATGAGGCTAACGAAACGAAAAATTTTAGTTTATCGACATTATTAACATTTTTATCGTAACGAATAAAATTAAGTGAAAATAATAGGTACAGTACCAAGTAGATACCTATTATTTTCACTTAATTTATGTGTTTGTTTGCACTTATTTATGTGTTGCGTAGAACTTAAAAGACATTTCTCAATTTAAGAAACGTTCTGGGGCAGCTTTACGTGATTTTCTCACAGAATTAATACAATGGATAGAACCTAATCTTGTTTTAAGTACACTGTTTGCAGCAGTTTTATCATGATGAAAATATGATTGCATTATATATATGCACATGCATGATATATGCACTAATTTTGAGTCCGCATTTGACTACCAACTCGTCTGTAGGTAAACGACAACGATGTGGTAGAAGATTAAGTAAGCAGACTTAGAAGATAGGTTCACCTATTCACTCTGAACTTAAGGGCAATATAATAAATTTTATCGGCCTGATCTTACTTCCCAGTTCTGCACCAGTCCCAAGAATATGGAGTCAAAGTACAAGCAAATGTGGAAATCGGAGACGAGAACTTAGCTTCAGCCGTCAATAACTTCATGGAGAAATATCTGAAAAATGGTGAAACTGAAATGGACATAAATGAGTTGGTACAAATGCTTTCAAGTGCTAAAAATGTTGACGATGTTAATAAACCAAAGAAAGGTAACAAACATCAGTACACTGAAGAAAAACACAATAACAAAGAATTACTTGAATGGGATTACTTTGGTGATAGTAAAGAAAAAGTAGACAAGAAAAGACACAAACCAATCAACATAAATAAAGATAGAGAATATGATGAGCTAAGCGATAATATCTATCTGACGAGTTCAGCGATGACTTTAGTGATGATAGCAAAGAAAAAATTGGCCAAGTAAGTCGTACATTAAAGAAAATAAATAAGAGAAGTAAATCTGAGGAATTAAGTGATGAAGGTAAAACAGAATTGGGCAAGAAAGCACATAAGTCAATCAAAATGAAAAAAATTAAGGAATCTGATAAGTTACGCAATGATAGCATTAATTGTAGTGAAGAATACATTTTTTATGAAACTAGCGAAGATAAAATAGAAGAAATGAGTAAGGAAAAGCATAAATCAAATAAAATAGAGCATACTGTAAAAAAAACTAACGATGCTAAGATTGCTAAATCACCAATTAATCGCAAAAACAACGACAATCAAAGAACAAGCGAGAAAATCAAAACGCAAGCAAATAATGAAATTAAATTATCAACGGAAACTGATAGATAATTATGATGACAGTTCGAAAAATAATGAAGAAATACCTTAGTATTTCTTCATGAGATACATAAAAATGATAATGGGGTAAAATCAACCAAAAATGTAAAAGAGGCAAGAGGAATTGAGTAAATAAATATAGATATCAAGCCAAACAGTCAAACCTACAAAAAGACAAACAAGTAACGACGAAGAGTCTTTAGAGGAATTAGGAAAAATGGACAGAAAAGTTCACATTTTCGGGACGCATGATGACGTCCCTAAAGAATATTCTGTTAAAACATAAGAGTTTAAATCTAATAATAAAGAGAACATTACATTTTAATTTTATTCATTATTTTTTATTATTAATTATTACGTACTAGCTGCACCCTGCAGTTTCGCTCGTCTCCTACAGGAACCGTTACTTTCTAGAATAAAAAGTGGCCTATATGTTAGTCCAGTAAGCTACCTCCATAACATTCAAATCCGTTCAGACGCTTTTGGGTGATTGAGGAACAAACATCTGATTAAACAAACTTTGACATTTTCCTCCAGAAGCCATTAACAAAAATTGAAGTTGAAGAAGTTGACATTTTCCTCGTAGAAAAAGTTGTTCATGATGATGAGTACTATGAGCCCTTTTTAGCTTAGCATTCAATATAACCGTTTAAGTATTTAATAATCGTCTATTCTAAGTTTTTATTGCTTTGTTGCAGCTAAATCGTAGACAAAGAAAATTATAGGACCTATGTAGACAAGTGGATCTGGATGCGTTAGTCTATCTCTTTTTGAGAAAGAAAACATGCATTCTAAGATGTACACGAACCGCACTGTTCGTCCGCGTACGCAGTTGTGGACCCACCTTTACGTCGTGTGCAAACAACATCATATCTACCTATATATAAGTTACTTAAACAACTTACACAACTTACACAACTTATACTCGGGCCATTATAAGAAGCCACAATTGACGACTGTCAGTTTTATCTTCATAGTGGTGAGGTGACCTGCTTAAAAACATCGATTAAAATGAATGAATCAATACTTGAAACATATGTGAATTTTAAAAATCATCAGGCGAATCCCTGTCTCATTATTATTTTTCTTTCGTAAATTAATTAAGGAACAAAACAAGACAAGTACATAATTTAACAAAAAAAAACATCATTTATTCAGTTGAACTATCAGAACTGATAAATTAGTATTGTCATCTTCATCACTGCTGTCAGCACTCAGAGATATTATTAATTCACGCTACGATATTATTTTGAAGAGAGTAACATTCTTACGTCAAGTACCTACCTAAATAAAATGACAGATTGGGACAATGTCGTGTTTATTGACGAAACATGGTTGAATGCGAACCATACGGTTTCGCGGTTTAGTCAGCTTAGAAAACCCATCGAAAATTATAATGGACAATGCACCGTATCATTCTGTACAAGTCGATAAACCACACCAACTCAAGCAAATAAAAAGCAAGAAATTGTCTCGTGGCTGGTAAGAAATGGTGTGGATGCAAGTCCAACTTTATTAAAAGTTGAGTTGTCAAATCTGGTAAAAGCAAATAAGCTGTCCAAGCTCCGCTATGTAATCGATGAACTAGCCCTAGAGCATGGACACGAAGTTATTCGATTGCCTCCCTACCATTGCCAGTATAACGCCACTACAGAAGACTGGAGAAAAGTCGTAGAGAAAACAAAGAAAATAATTTTACAAGATTTTGTACGAGATGTGAGAATAGACAATATTATAGAAAATGAACTAATAATAACACGCTAAAGGACCGGAAAAAGGCAGACGACATTTATGATCCACAACGAATGTCGAGGACATTTTAAAGAAAGTCAGACAATTAAAGTGGCGATGGACAGGACACATCACAAGAGACAGCAGAATTAAATGGACAAAAATTATAACAGAGTGGCCACCACGGGATGGCAAAAAAAAGAGGAAGACAGCTTAAAAGATGGATGGGTGACATAAAAAACATTGGTGGAGTAATCTGGCCAAGAAAGGCTAGCGACAGAAAGAAGTGGAAAGGGCTCGTCACAGGACACGCTGATCACGACACAGAAAAATAGTAATAATAATAGTCAATACTATGTTTAAATTATCAGCAATAAAAGGCTTAAATAAATAAACGTAGTCAGTAAGATCAGTCCAATAAAAAAGCCGGGTCAGTAAATTGTACCTTACCAAATCAATGATTTTTCTATTTAGTTATTTTTTGTATTTTTATAGTTTGTTAAAAGAATAATAAATATTTATGTTTTATTATAATCACAACGTGGTTATTAATTTATGGTGATATTTCTTCACAAGTAATCATTGCATTCGATTCAACTTATCAGCTTTCGATTTTTGGAGTAACATCCTTAGTGTTTAAAAAGAAAAAAGGTTAAGTGACGCAACATTGTAACAACGTTCAGTTCTTTACGAGATCGTAAATTATCTCGTAGATCAGTAATTATTTATTATGTTTAAAATGGTTTATTAAAAAACAAATCATAAAATAACTCGTATCGGTCATTATTACAATAAATATGTAATCGTAATTGAAAAAAGTTCAGCAATTGTGCAGTTCTAACAAAACGAAAAAATATATTATTTATGCCCGCCGTTACTAGGTTACGTTGTTGAATTTCGATGAATTGTCAAACGGGGCCTGTAAAATTGGCCCAACTTATAGACATATAATTACCATACCTACCCTCTTTGTTATCCATTTAATTAACACTTAAAATTAATACGCAAGTTTATTAGCATGGCAATTTTCATATTGTAGAGGTAGAGATTGGAGAATTAATTTAACACTATAAGATAAGAGTTGAAACCTATCAACATGTTCCGCGTCTTGCTGTTATTTTTTTGTGAGTATAAGTTTACCTTTTATTTTTTGGGACTATCTTTAAAAGTAAGCTCTGTCCCATTAAATAAGCGAATTTAAACGAAGCTGCACTAATTATGTCATCTCTCTCGCACTATACTGCTAGTGTATAAGAGACAGCATGATTAGCGTTGCTTTGTTTCTTTATTTACGCGGTTTAAACTCATGACTATGAAAATTTCATGAATTTTTTTTTACAGTAATATTCCAGCGTCAAGGACAAGGAACAAAGCTTCAAGGTAATTTAAACATTGACAAAACCATAGCTTCTGTTTTCCAAGAACTCATCAGCCAATATCTGAATGACCCAAAACAGGAAAAAACTGAAATAAATGTCAATCAATTCTTCAATTCTATTACAAGTTTTGTAAATAAAGAACCCTTAAAAGAAAGCAATGACGACATACTAATAAATGATGTCACCGAACCCAAAAGAAACAAAGATAAAAGTAGAAAAGAAAGAAGAGATAGAAAGAGAAAGAATAAACACGGTATAAAAGAAGATGAAGAAAAGGTAATGAATAAAGAAACTGATACAAGAGCGCTAAAGGAAAAAACTATTTTGGAAGAAATCGTCGGGATGCGAGAGAATGTGCATGTGTATGGAAATCACAAGGATGGTAAACCTGCCTTACCTTTGAATAACATCAAAGTTTAAATGTTACAATACGCAGAAATTAAAAATACATACAGTATACATTTTGATTTAAATAGTCTAATGATACCTGTCAGGGAGAGATAATTGTCTGTGACATACAAACGGACAGATACATAAGTCTCGCCATAAGGGTTCTTCCTCGAAGGAAGTTTAGCACCCTAAAAAATGACGCGAAGAAACTCGGTTTCTTCTAGGCAAGCGTGTGCCATCGTAGACCGCATCGTTGCTACCATCAGGCGAGCTGGCGGTCAAACGCAACGCAAGCCTATAGGGGCCGTTCAAGTATTACTTAAGCAGATTTATTACATTTATTTACCCCCCTATCCCCCTTGTCAGTAAAAGTAAGCAAAGCTCTTACCACGACGTGATCTTGACGTGATCATCATTTAGACCCCCCATGTCATCAAAAATAAGCAAAGCAAAGACCTCCCCGCCCCCCTATAGTGCTTACGTAATACTTGAACGGGGGCCGCTAGAATTTAAAATACATAATATCATTTTTAACCTCCGACCCAAAAATGGGGTTTTATAAGTTTGACCTCTAAAAAACAGGATAAATGATTTTTCTGTGTCACCAGACAAGAAAAATGAGCCTGACCTTAAATTAAATATATAAATCACATAACCTACAGGCGTACTTATTGTCTATAATAAAAGGCAATATTTTTAGTATTAACTTTATTTCTTTACAATAAATGAATATTCAGTGTGCCGTACAATGCAATGCTTTTATTATAACTGCCGCGCTATTGATAACTTTTATGCGAAATGTATTTTGATTAATTATTTTAAGACGTGTCCCACAGTTTGGTATGTCAAACGGAGTGACCGATGGTCCAAGTTTAGCAGCATGATTAGGGAACTTGTCATTTGCGAAAGCAATCGTGTCGTCGTCACAATGTGTCAAACAGTCTATCGAAAATATTACTTTAATTTGTACAGGTCTCAAAGTCTTTCAGCTGTAAAATTACTTTTGAGTCTATTTTTATTCATTAGTTAGAAAATAAACGTTCAAAACGTGTTTCCGTGTTTCCAATACATTAGCGAAGGAATAAATTTCAATAACTTTAGTGCCATTAAAAGTTTATTCTACTGTATAAATAGGTGCAATAGATTCGACGCCACCGGTCAATTTTAATACTTATTCGTTCGTTTACCGTCAACTTTTCAAACCAATGAGACACGTCACAAAACGGCTATTTTCGAAAACTGTTAGCCTATTAAGGCGAATCCCTTACATTACCATAGTAATTTAGAAATCGATCGATTACCGTTTAATTTAATACTATAATAACTGCACGCAATTGAGCGTACTTTAGACCTGTCATCCAAATTATTTTTCGTGTAACTTTTTAGGTTATAAAAATGTAACAGTTGAAAAATCTGGATGCATGATATGACATCGTAAGTATATTATGTTATTTTCACTAAATACATTTAACTACAAAATTTAACCATACACTTGTGGACAACAGGCCTAAATTGTTCGATACATCAGTGACAAAGCCCCTTAACACTAAAAACAAGGATAAAATAAATAAAAATAAAATTAATATCAATATAAAATTTATTAAAACGAAACAAAGACAATATTTACAACAACAAATTAAATGTTATCAAAAACATTATTTCATTAATTCTAAATGAGAATAGGCCCCGATTCTAAAACAATGATTTCACAATGGGGAACAACACTAATGCTTTTTTTTAAACCGGTACAGACAATGCAAATAGCTACCCGATCACGAGTACTGTCAAATTTCAATCTTATTAGATTACCCATAAATCCTCACTCTAATTTCTACTTCATCCTCCTAATAATGAGATTATTCGACTTACATATTGGAGTACGTTTTCATGCAATACGATTGAACTTTGACATCTATTGAAAACAGGCTGCTCTTGTCTGACCTACCAATAAATTAATAAATTAACCATTTCACTACTAATAAGAATCTTAGGGGTAGTAACAATTTCGTAGTAATTAACATTATAGATGATTTTTTAGACGAACAATTGCAAGTTTGACGACTTTTATAGCAATAAGTTTAACATAAACTTTTAAGTTCAACATGAGTTTTATGCGAATTTAAACCTTATTAGAAATACACAAGTTTTAAATTGCCGTCAATATTTTACTGCCATAATGCTATTATGTAAATGATTTGCGACACTTTCGGATATTTTTTTCGCTTCTCACCATTTTCACACTATAACCCACACACACTACTCCACTAGCGTCGAAATACCTTTCATCTAAACTTGGCATTATTTAAACGATAGTTATAAACAGAGACTACCTATATTTAAGACATTTAACATGAACAATATACAGGGTGTAACATAATTACTGCGTTTCGTCAAGGTGTTTTGTCTGTTAATTTGATTCTCGATAGAAATATGTGTACTAAAATTGAAGGACAGCGTCAGCGCCAAGGGGAACACCCCAGGGTTTTTAGTGGGTAGGCCGCCACTAGGGCGGAGACTCCCACGTAACTACCGTGCTCCCCCCGAGGCCGGTGGTATCCATAAAGGATTTTCCCTGGGTCAAAAAAAAAGGTTCTCGACTAACCTTTTATTATAGTACACATAAATCATTCTAAAAACAAAGTAATATCAATTGCGACCAAACATAACCAATACTCTCCTATTAAAGCGTTCTTTTTCAGAATACTAATAATAGTTAAAATTCCAGATTTTTGAGGAAATATATTAATTCTTGCTTCTGTTAGTGACCTACACCCTGTATAAAACATTTTGGTCTAAATAAAAACCATTAACTGTACAAACACCGCTTCGTTCACACAAATAATAATCAAGTCTTACTTTTAAACCCTACTTAAATTTAATCGTTGCTTAAAATTATCCGTCTTATTTTCGCACGTGACAGTTCACGTCGGCGAGAAGTTGTTGGAGCATTTTAAGCAGAGACTAACTTTAAGCAGCCTTTATAAGTTAGACCCTTATACAGGGTTATAAGGAAAGGGTATGATAAGCCGAAAAGGGCTCATAATACTAATCACTATAAACAACTTTTACTATGGGACAAACCCGGAATTTACGAAAAAAAACCGGCTGTTTCATACATTTTGTCGAGTGTCACTGACATTTTTCTATAGAACAGCCGATTTATTTTTTCACGAATTCCGTATTGGTCCCATAGTAAAAGTTGTTCATAAGTTGTTAAGTTCTATGAGCCTTTTCGGCTTAGCATACCCTTTCCTTATAACCCTGTATAAATAAATAACCAGTATAATTAATAAAAACATCAAATTAGTGTACTTAGCGTAACATATTATGGAACGTCTACCGGAAATGGTACGATTTAGAAATAAACAAGTGATTCCCGACCTTAACGGCTAATATATACCGACTATTTTTGAATACTAGAAACTTGTTTTGATGCACTATTGATTTTAGAAAACATAAATGGAGAATTCCAGTGCAAAATATAGCGTTTAAATTTCGGCCTATTAAGGATGTCAAGTTATGCTAGCACCAGCGCGAGTCTGGTACTTATCGATCGACAAACTGACATGCATTCGACAAAATCCTCAAAATTGTCTATGGTCTGAACAAAATCGAGAATTTTATCGAATTACTCAATTTTGAACGTCAGTTAGTCGATCGACAAAGTTCTATACTCGCACTGCTGGTCAATTACTTGGCCTTCATACACGACGCAAAGTCCGAATAATTAGCAGTTTGCTATTTAAATTGCAGATTTAGCACGAGTGTTTAACGTTGTGGGAGGTGGTGAACAAAAGGAGTCATCCACAAATCAATTTTATAGTAGTAGGTAGAAATAAAAAGATGTTATTGAGTGACGAGACGAGCATATCGCTCGCCTGATGTTAAACGTCACGTTTGCCCATAACAGGTCTGCGCCACCCAGAATTTTGAACTCGCAGAATTCAAGACCCTGCATCTCACAGCACTGCGCTCGTCACCCTGAGATATAAGTTGTTAAATCTCCCATTTGCCCTGTAATTTCACTGGAAACAATGCCCTTCCAACCGGAACACAGTAATGTTTGCACATTACTGCTTGGCGGTGGAATAACTGGCAAAGGTGTGGTACCAGGCGGGCTCTGCAAAAGAGCCCTACCACTACTATGTTTTTATGCTATTGAGTGACGAGACGAACAAATCGGTCGCCTGATGTTAGTCATGTTTGCCCATAACAGGGCTACGCCATCCAGAATTTAGAATATAGGAGAATGTCTTTTTCGGCTTGAAAACACACTTTTGTTGATTTCGATTTTTTGTCAACTTCAAATGTTTTAATAATTGTTTGCTTACAATTAAACAACGTTTTCATTACGAAAATTTAATTCATTTATTTCGGTTTCACGAATCAATTTAAAATTTATTTTTTGCACTTGAGGGCCTAGGTTACATAGGTTGGTTAAAGTATCTGAATATCTGCAGACCTCGCTTGGCAATTTAAAGCGCTATAAATGTTTACAATTGTGCGACAAAATATTTACAGATATTCGTTTTATACCTTTAAAAACTTCGAACGTGCGAGCGTCACAGCTGCTCTGAGAGTCAAATACAGCTGCTTTTTTCTAAAACCCGACATTGTTTGTTACACTATACTATAATACTATATTGTATTGCTTAGATACCTTTTAATTAACTGCGTCCGATTTATTTCGAAAGGTTAGTCCTATCGAAATAAATTGGCTTATGTTACCGCATATTATTGATTTAGTTATGTTATTTTTGGTGTACAATAAAGGATGTTTTTTTATAACCCTAAAAGTAAGCGGTTTAGATCAATAGTGCATCAAAAATTTGGCCTAACAGTTACATTGAAGTAGGCATAATAAGATTATTCTACATATTTATGATAAAAAGGGAAATTATTACGATACCGAGCCCGTCGCTTGCCCACCGTCGGCTCGGGGGCTTCGGGGGTCCAGTTGTGAGGCTGATGTGGACTGAACGGTGAGACCTGGAACAAAGATTTCGTAATAAGTAAATAATCCTACTAATATTAAAAGTAGTAAAAAATAGTAAAAGTAGCCTATATATTAGTCCGTAAAAGCCGTGGTAGCTCAGTGGGAGAACAGCCGCTTCGCATTCTTGAGGTGGCGGGTTCAAACCCCGACTCGTACCAATGAGTTCTTTGGGACATATGTTCGAATTTACATACCACTGGCTTTTCGGTGAAGGAAAAACATCGTGAGGAAACCTGCATATGTCCGGAGAAGAAATTCAATGGCGTATGTGAATCCACCAACCCGCACTTGGCCAGCGTGGTGGAATACGGCCTAATCACCCTTCGAGGGTAGACCTGTATCCCAGCAGTGGGAGGAATAAAGATTCATAATATTATAGTAGGATGTCAATGTTTGGATGTTTCTTGCATAATCACAGAAAAACGGCAGAACCGATTCGGATGAAATTTGGCATGAGCGTAGCTTACACCCTGAATAAACATTTAGGCTAGCGGAGAGAAGATAGTATAATACTACGAATGTCATTTGAAAATATTTAACGGCGAATGTAGATCCACCCGCACTTGGCAGCGTGGTGGGAAACGGTTTAATCACCCTTCGAGGGTAGACCTGGTATCCCAGCAGTGGGATGATTAAAGGTTGAATTGATTGATTTTTAACCGACTTCAAAAAAGGAGGAGGTTATCAATTCGTCTGTATGTTTTTTTTTATGTTTGTTACCTCATAACTTTTGACTGGGTGAATCGATTTTGATGATTCTTTTTTTATTAGAAAGCTGACGCTTCCCATTTGGTCCCATTTCAATTTAGTCCAGTTCTGATAATGGTATCCATGAGAAAACCATATAAGTCTTAAATTTGCATTAAGTACGTGCGCGACAAATAGATGAATAACTCAATAGTCGGTCTCTTGAAGTCGGTTTTTGTTTTTTGTTTTGTAAAAATAATGTTCTTATTATAATGCTGGCTAGCTAGATAATCACTATTTACACAACTGCCCAGAAGCAGGGTCGTGTTTTTCGTGTGTTTATTATTATTTTGGATTGACAAAGGTCAATCCAAACTAAAAACCATATCAAATCTCGATTTTCTCTATGGTCTGAACAAAACCGTACAATTTTAACGATTTTATCGATCCTAAACATTGGTTACAGATCGACCAACCTTCCAACTTGCACTGCAGTGTAGTATTAATGTAAAACTAAACAGCTCCCTGCGTTGGTAACCTCGCCAATAATTTCAATAAGGCAGTAATTAGCAACACAGTAATTATAGCCGATTGATTAATTCTAGAATATAATTTGTTTTGTTTCGTGACCGGTTGAATTAAGGAGTCGGCGTCATCTGCATATCGAGTCATTGATATTGTTGATTGTCATTTAATAAAGGTTGTGAGGTTAGATTTATTTGTGGTCTAGCATTTACATACAGGACATACAAGGTTACAAGGAAAGGGTAGGCTAAGCCGAAAAGGGTTCATAGTACTCATTATTCTGAATTCATTTTATTATGGGACCAAACCTGCAAGTCGTCTTACTAACACAAACAAACGAATCAATATTGATTTATTCGTTTGGAAGCTACGATGCCACAAGACGAAGAAGAAGAAAAAGCAAGACAAACACACAAATACAAAGTTACATTTATACATCATACATATGAAAGAAACAATCTCGAATTTTGAAACCTCGTTTTACGACAAGTGTTAAAATAAAGTTACGAGTAGTAAATAGTTGACCGAGCGAAGTGAGGTCCCCCCCCCCCCCCTAGGGGAACAAAACAGCGCTTGTACGTTTGTCCGACGATAACTTGAGTATCGTTTATCCGATCTTCATGAAATGCAGGCAAATAGTTTGTTTTAATACAATTTTATGTTTGAACGTGAGCGAAATCGACTGAAGGGCTGTGGAGAATAAGGGCGCGAGGTTCAGTTCGTCGCGAACTACTCGTAATAGTAAGTTTTTGTAGTGGTAGGGTTCTTTTGCTGAGCCCGCCTGGGGAAGTACCACACCTTTGCCAGTTATTCCACCGCCAAGCAGTAATGTGCAAACATTACTGTGTTCCGGTTGGAAGGGCACTGTTTCCAGTGAAATTACAGTTATTAAATAGATTAAACAACTTATATCTCAGGGTGACGAGCGCAGTGCTGTGCCACGCAGGGTCTTGAATTCTGCGAGTTCAAAATTCTGGGTGGCGCAGACCTGTTATGGGCAAACGTGACGTTTAACATCAGGCGAGCGATTTGCTCGTCTCGTCACTCGATTACATAAAAAGAAGTAGTAGTACATACAAGGCGGCGCGCGGCGCTCAGCGCAGGTCGGGGTTGTCGTTGATCTGCTTCTTGATGCGCACGAGTATGGCGGTGTACCACTGGTCGAGGCGGGATATGCTGTCGTACGTCTTCACGGTTTCGGTGAACGCCTCGACGTTCTGCTCTTCCAGGTGCTCGATCAGTTCCTGGGGAGGGCATGTTTCATTGTAACAAATTTGTTTGACACTCCACTAGCAATACTAGTATGAAACATAATTGACGTTTGAACTCGACTAAATCTGGAAAATTTTCTGACGCTGAAATATTTTGTGCTGTTACACTTAAGCCAGGTATTCACTGAGCAACAATTGTTTATAAACTCTGTTTCAGAAACGAAATCTACGTGTTTCTGAAACAAATCATAATGTTTCAGAAACATATCACTTTGTTTCTGGAAACACTACGTTAACATATCGAGAAACACGTAGTGTTTACAGAAACAAAATGATATGTTTCTGAAACAGAGTTTATAAACAATTGTTGCTCAGTGAATATGTGGCTTAAGTGTTACTCGTTGGGAACGATTTTTAAAAAAGATTCCTGTCGAGTGACAGTGTGACTCGTCGATAAAATAATTCATAACGAGTAACGGGCAACGGTGTGGTTCTTCCCCAGGTAGGCTCTGCATAAGGGCCCTACTACTACAGAATGGACTTGGTGTTGTGTGTGTGTGTGTGTTGAGTGTGTGGGCATGGACTTGGTGTTGTGTGTGTGTGTATCGAGTGTGTGGGCATGGACTTGGTGTTGTGTGTGTGTGTTGAGTGTGCGGGCATGGACTTGGTGTTGTGTGTGCGGGCATGGACTTGGTGTTGTGTGTGTGTGCGAGCCCACCTTGACGAGCTTGCACTCCCGGGTGTCCCCGAAGGCGGGGTACAGGCCGCAGTACTTGTCGAGCGCGTGCTGCGCGTTGAGGATGTCGACGCAGAGGTGGCACAGCGCCGCGCGGAACATGTACTCCTTGGCGCTGTACTTCAGCAGGCTGTTGTCCAGGGACGACTTGGCGATCTGGGGAAGGAGGTGTGTACGTTGAGTATGTGCTTATTATTGAGGAATGAAAGTAGAATGGGTACCGTTAGGCATCTGCTTCGCAGACCGAAATTCGACAACGTATTGGAGATGCGAAGGTGAAGATGGAGGTACATGTTTGTGGTAAGTTCACTTCCTAGCGCGTATGACTATATTTCGGTACCTCGGACTCTCATAACTGTTATCAAGATATAACATAACTCGTCACTGTCCCAGTAACAACATCGCATACACCAAAATAAGTGCCCTGTACGTAGCCTTTTGTAAGTTAACTTTACCTGTACGCAAGTTGTCACAAGTCGTCTTTACCTTTTCGTAGCTTGTGTGAAATTACAGGGCAAATGGGAGATTAAACAACTTTTATCTCAGGGTGACGAGCGCAGTGCTGTGCCACGCAGGATCTTGAATTTTGCGAATTCAAAATTCTGGGTGGCACAGACCTGTTATGGGCAAAGGTGACGTTAAACATCAGGCGAGCGATTTGCCCGTTTCGACACTCAATTACATAAAAAAAAAGTTCACTTTCACTTTAGCTGTACGCAGCCAGTCATAAATTTACGTTTCTTGTACGTAGCCTCTCGTAAATTGCTCTTACTCGTACCTATACGTAGCTTATTGTAAATTTGCCTGACCTGTCCACAGATTATGGGTACGTTTTTCTTATCTACATGCCTACACGCAGCCTTTCGTAAATTTACCTCACTTCAATCAATCAATCAATCAATCAATCAATATTTATTCAAAAATACAATTTGTAGGTCTCTTACATGAGATATACATAAAAAATGAGACAAAAAGCCTTAACTAAATTACGCTCAGATGTCTGTGCTAGGTTGGAAACCTGTGTTACAGACATCTGCGCTTCCTTTAGAGGACTTACATGCAGGCTGTCGTTCTGTTCTCATCTGTTCGAAGATCGGTCGTAAGTTGTTCTTACCTGTAAACAGTCTGCCGTAAGTAATTCCTACCTGTTCATAGATCTGTATAGCCTTGTCGTAGTGCTCGAGCTGCGCCGCGTACTGCGCCAGCTTGAGCATGCACTTGTTGGCGGAGGAGGTGGACTCCTCGCCGCGGAAGTAGTCGGCCGCCTGCTCGTAGTGCTGCATGGCGCGGCCCAGGTCCACGCACTCCGTCTCGTACAGCTCGGCTATGTTCTGTAACGATGGACGGGTTTTATGATAGAAAATTAATTAATGAAGGACGCTATTGTTTTTATATTGTACTAGCTGCAGATTTTTTTTCTTTGTAAAGCACCCTGTATTAGAGCGAACCAAACTAAAAAATTAAATACAAATCGGTCCAGCCGTTCTCGAGAGCGAGACTGACGAACAGCGATTCATTTTTAAACATAAGAAAAAAGAAGAAGAGAGAAGATTTATTATTTTCAAAAAAAAAAGCCCCTAGAATAGCAAACCTCATCGAAACTCTTGCCTTAGCGAGTAAGGTATTTTAAAGCTTTATAAAAAATAATACTCGTTAAGTGACTAATCAGAAGTGTGTCTTTCAAGTTTTTTAGAACAGTTTGGTAAATCGAATTACTATAAGTGCTTCAAAAATTTTGTTTCTATAATCAAACAGGCCTCAAAGTTTATCAACTCAGCCGAGATAGAGCAACGCTATTCAGATATTAAGAGATTTATTTAATTCAGATATTAACCATCGTTGCTTCCCAACAGGCAGGATGGCGGTCAAACGCAAGCCTATCTTTGAATAAAAAAAAAAAAAAAAAAAAAGATTTCAATAATATCTGAAAGGCCAGCGAAAATACATAGGTAAGCTTACCTGATGTTGTTTAGCAGCAACGGTGAATCTACCCATGTCGGTGTAGATTTCGATGGCTTTTAGGATGCACGACACAGCCTCTGTAACAACAAAGAAAAAAACTTAATAAAGAGCAAAGTTAGTCAAAGTTTATTGTTCTTATGACTTTGTTCCGAAGATCTGTGAGATGGGTCAAAGGTTGTAGAGAAGTTAAAAACAAGGGCTAAATTCTGGCTAGTGAGTTATTTTCTTGGTTACTGTCACTCATTAGAAATGTCATAAGAGTAAGACTGACGGTGACAATCTCGAGCGCCCAAGAATAGGGTTTCAGGCAAGTATTAAGGTTGACTCGTATCTAGGGTTACCATCCGTCCGGATTTGTCCGGAAATGTTCGGACTTATGGGCGTCTGTCCTGACTTTGTCCGGTTTTCTGGGTTAAAATTAAATACGAGTGAAAAAACTTACACAAGTAGTATCAAATCAGTCTATCCCCTTTCGTGTAATGTGCCTGCACAGCGCGCGATTTACAGGCGAAATAAAATTTTCGACATGAAGGGGCCGCGAGTCCATTCGCGAGTTTTCCCGGACTTTTCAATTTTTTATATGATAACCCTACTCGTATCTTACCTTTATATCAATAAGACATTATTCGTCCCTATCACTCATATTATCTTTGAAATGAAAGCGAAAGAGATCGCAATACAAAAATGAAGTGCGCAGTATTTACAAATGTTACTTAACATAACGTAGTGTTTATAAGTGAGGCCCTCAGTGGTTAGGTAATTAGGTTAGGTACTTTTAATTCTAAAACACAACTGTGGCTTGATTATAAACAAGCTACAAAATGTATTAAAAAACGGATATATGAATACGTTTTCATAGTTTACTGCATTCCTTTTTTTAAAGATATTTGCTTTTTCTTTGCAGTGGGGCAAACTTTTGATCAAACAAGTGTTTTTTTAAATATTTATCGGAAATTTCAAAATATTCAACAAAGTAAAGTAATTAGTAGTTTGATAGTAAATTGAGGTACAAAATCTAAGCAGAAAAATACAATACCTATTCTAGAACGAACGATAAATATTTTGATCAGGCTATCTCTATGATAATATAAGATTGGCAGGACGGGTGCGGATAAAGATAAAACCTCTTATCTCGTGATTCGTGATGTAATAGCTTTGTCATGATTACTTTTACTCTCGTTTTAGTCCTTGAACTAGTGATTCATAGATAATGTAGATAATTGCTTGTCAGTTTAGTTATCTAGTAGTCTCATAATATTTGTTACATGAGCAGATATGTGTCTTAAGGATTTTTCCGTAGACTGCAGTGTCGGGATATCCCAAGTTGTGTATTTGACATTACCGAGGGTTGTAATTTAATAACTTTCATTGACTGCATAAATTAATCGAATTATTTAATACGCTCATTATTGACAATAATACCAAAATGACTGATTTAATTTTAAACATAGACAAGTCAAATATTTATAAGAAAAAATATACCGAATATTTATCGAAAAAGACTTCTACGCAGTAGAGTAAAAAACCTTTTGCATTATATTAGGTTTTGTTTACATACGTGAAAAATTATTTAAGCTAGCCAATTAAAATAAGAGCTTAACCTGCGTTAACTAGTTACTTCACAATAAAGCAATAAAACTACAGTAAAACTGTATTCGAGTGGAGTATCGCGTGCGACAAGTGTTTACCGAGCCGGCAGACCGATCGATGACAGACAAACGTTATAGCCGCGTGTATATAGATATCGTGAAACGAGGTTCAATACTAATCGTGGTAACGTTATACCACTTGTGGTGGCAAACTTTATGGGACAATTCTGTGTTTATAACAAATACATTTTCATGTTTTTCTTATTTAAAGATAGGCTTGCGTTTGACCGTCATTTTGCCTGATGGGAAGCAATGATGCGGTCTACGATGGAGCACGCTTGCCTAGAAGATATTGTATTCCAATCGGCTAGTGCAATGTTTTTCGACGTGTAAATCGCAGGGGTAATGGGTTGGAAGGGGCCCGAAAGGGCCCATGCCCGTCGGGGCTGCGGGTAGAAGTTACCGCGGCCTCGGCGTCACAAGGGCGTAGAAGGAACATGGGTGGTTTTTGGTCAGTAGAAGTCTGACACTCCCTTCCGCTCTGCCCAAGAGTGGGAGGGGTCATTTGATGATTTCCCACCCCCCAAAAAACAAAAAAAGGGGTAATGGGTTGATTACACGTAACGAGTACAGTGCCCTCGGCCGAGTACTCGGTTTGTATAAACAGTTTGATGAGGCGAGACAGTCACAACGCTGGATTGTTTGCTCAGTGTGCCCATTTACTGTCTCGACACTGTACTCGTAACGTGTAATCAACCCATAAGGGCGTGTGGATATAAGTTACTTTTACTACAACCCTCAATAATATGACCTTAAATACATAAATACAGTTAACTAGATTATATCCTCTTGTTAACTGAAGTGAAACTCAAAACCGCACGTCATTAGGTACTCTTTTCCGTGACAAAGGTAACAAAAGCGATTCACTTCATTAGCTAATCTAATGACTCCATTATAGTAGGATTAGTTCGCTTGCTTTCACTGCGGGGACCATTCTGGGCCGTTCGAGATTATATCGGTCATTACACTGTCATGACATTTCTAATGAGAGCGACAGTGACCGATGTGATATCTCATTTGCCAGAATTGGGCCTCAGGGTCGAGTTGGGGCGCTGAAGTGTGGAAATTGGACAAAGTTGTATAAACGGTAGTTGCAAATTGCAGAGGTAAAGTCCAGTTCATTGTGTTACAAATTACACGGGATTACGTTAAAGTCCAGTTAAATTAGAAAAGAAGGGCTCGAGTTTCAACATCAAATGTTTTAACTGCGATCTGGACGCGGCGTATTGAAATCAATTTAATATTAGGATTGAAATACTGATTCTTAATATTTTATTTCAGTGATGAAATTGCGCATTATAAATTGAGGATATCGCAGTGGATGCCTGTGAATGGATGTAACTGTGGTGTAGGATGCTGGTGCGATGACCTCAACGTTTTTGGCAGACTGGTAGAGTCTGGCGGGTGATCGCAGCATTTGAAAGATAGGGTAGACTTTGGCATGTAACCGAGACAGACGGCATACAAGAGAGACGCCTATATTTAGCAGTGGGAGAGAGAAGATAGACGATGATCACCATCGATAATGATCATCGGGGAGACCTTTGCTCAGAAGTGGGATAATCTTTATTATCCCACTATAGGCTAAAACAAAAAACTTTTCATACCATTGGCTATTCGGTGTAGGAAAATATCGCGAGGAAACCTGCATACGTCCGGAGAAGAAATTCAATGGCGTATGTGAATCCAACCAACCCGCACTTGGCTAGCGTGGTGGAATACGGCCTAGTCATCCTTTGAGGGTACACCTGGTATCCCACCAGTGGGCAGATTATACGTTGAGTTGTAACACAAAAATATGACATTAGGACAGTTGCGATCTTTGACCTTTATTCTGGTCGAGATTTAGCTGAGATAATATCGTTTACTTTTTTTATGGTAATTTCACAAAAAGATATATTGGCCCAAATAATCTTGACTATCCTATCTCGAATGTCGATATCACACCGATTGAAGTAATTTATGAATACTTTCAGTTACACTGATGGAAGATGTATGCGAGACATGATCTGAATTCTTAAAAGGCTAGGCGGATACAGGCATAGAATATTAAATACGCAGATCAACAACTTCTTAAAAGAGGAAGAACAGTTTTGAAGCAAGACACGACAGTAGCTGCTTTATACAGCGATGTGTGCCGACGGGTTCACGTACGTGACAGATTCTTTATTGATTAAAACATTTAGACTAGCAAGAATGCGTTCATGTTAGAAATGGAGTGGGGTCTCATTCAAAGGGACTTGATTGTTGTTAGCTCGTATAGCACGAGTGGCAAAGATTCTTGTTACAAAGGAACACAGTCGTCGCAATCGACACATGCAGTAAAGTACAGTTTCGTGTGTTCAGCCGTTTCTTTGTAACTTCTACTCAGCGCCTAGTAGGGCTTGGCTATCAGCCAATACTACATGTTCCATGATACAGGAAGTAGAAATAAGCTTGTATTAGTACAATAGGAGACTAGACCAGAGTAGTGGTGATTTATCTGGAACAAGTTGAACGAACCAGTTACTTGGGAAGATTCGGTCTTGTTACGTCATCTGTGACACAGTGGCTTCTTTCTCGTCTTATTATTTTTCTTAGACTTGAACTTAGAAGTAAATTCTAGGTTGTAGGTATAGAACACCAGGCAGGCAGACGAAAAGTTTTGTAATACAGTTGGTTATCGTTTTATTTTGTGGTAGGGTTGCGTTTGACCGCCTTCGTGCCCAGTATAGCGATAGTAAGCAATAATGCGGTCTACGTGAAGCACGCTTGCCTAGAACAAACCGATTCATTCGCGTCGTGAATGAATCGATGGTTGTAAAACGTTACCTACGTTTCCAAATCCTTTATCAGATGACACGACGATCAATATACTGAATGTTTTTTTGGCACACTCGACATTCTTTCTGTCCTCGTCATCAGATTGATAGGTGACAAAAATATCTACAGCCGGGTCCCGACTGACCGACCTTGCATCGCGTGGCACTCATTGAGGGACAGATTAGAATAATCAGTCTAGATCGCTGTAGAGCCTCGACTTAGTAGCCAGAGCAAGATAGAAGTCCCTCAGGAGGCATGCTAGAGCAGTCAGGAGTTCAGTGAGCGTACCGAGAATCTTAAAGCGACCCTAAACATGATCGCGCTAGTTTTTGTCCCGCTCTATCAGTTACAGAAAAGTGAGACAAAATCCAATGCGATTCAGTTCAGGCTCACGATAAAAATTTGCTTTGCCTCAGACGGAAACCCTATTTTTTTAAAACAAAAACAGTGCATAGGTAGCTGATGTAATTATCTACACTTAGCACTATTAATTACTATTTATCATAGTGTCTTAGACCTCAACTATGGACCTCGAACGCAGAGCTAGTTTATACAGCAAGAAGTACAGCAATAAAACTAATTAAACTTCGAGATGAAAGGTTTTGCCTCAACTTTAGTACACGTTGGCGAGATGCCATTACCTAAGTATGTATATTTTTAAACACACTTAGTATGAAATGACGTAATATGTGGCTCCATAACATACGGGAGTGGACTGGCATAACGACGGTGGAACAACTGTTCAGAAGCGCGCTGGATAAAGAAAACTGGAATAAAACTGGATGTCGCTTGCCACAATACTTATTTCCTTTTTTTTTTCAATTTAAGCATACTAGTATTAATGAATATGTACATCATTAATATGCTTACCATAGAGTAGTACTGTACTATGATGCTTACCTATTGTGCTATCATTTATTGTGCTTATAATATCATTCAAAATTATCGGAGTTTTAAAGGCTGCATGTGGCCCGCGCTCTCACGCAAAATCAACATGTGAGATTTCAGAGCAGTCTTCGTCGTTGATTTGACCTTAATTCATAGTCGAGTGTTCGGGGTTATTAGGTTAGCTTAGGGGACAATAAACTTTTTAATTCTATTAAACTAGTGACCTCTATCTCTATGCATAACAGACAAGGTGAAAGCCCGACCTTTGACTCTAGGGATCTGTACTTGTCAAGTCAAATATTTTGGTCTCCATTGTTTTCATTACGATTCACGAGTAAAGAGGATAGTATGTAATGAGTTAATTTGGTTTGAAGATAGTAGTTTGTAGTCTAAATTAATTTTATTGGTTGGGCTAAGAGACTAAAACAACTACATATTTTCGAAATGGTTTCTTTTAAACCTTAGAAATTTTCAGCGTATTTTATTTTCGTTTTACTTTCCAGTCCTGGACTGACTGAATGATTATTAAACCTGTCAGTTAGTTAGCATAAGTTACAATTGGTCTAATCAAAAATTACTGATGCATCATCCCTAACTTAAGTGCTCTACACACCAAGACCTGATGTTTCCATACACTACACAAGTAAGCTAGTTGAAACTAAACTCGTATGTCGGCGGTTTCGGTGTAGAGCGCTTTAGATTATCTGAATCTAGATAAATGTATGGCCAGCGTAAGTCGTTTATTTTACCATTTTGCTAACAAACTATTAGAAGTGTGTTACTGGGTACTTCAATTTTGTATTGCGTAATTAATAAAATGATAGAATCTGTCAATTTAAGCAATGTTCTCATAGTAGCAGTAAGGTCCTGCACTGGCGTCCTATACGGGGTGCATAGTTCATTTTCCTACCAGCACTAAATAATACACAAGCCAAACCAGCTCTTCAAAATAGCTAAGAAAGAAACGTCGGGTATAAACCCAACGCGATTTGCAGGGGGAAACACAATAGAAATACATTTATTTGAAGATGAACTTCCGCGAAGTAGCGCCTGATTCAATAAATTAGCTAAGAATCGTTTATAAAGCCTTTAGTACTTACCATTGCAGTCACATTTCTTGAAACAGTTGGATGCGTCTACGAAGTTGGTGGCGGCGTCGTGTCTCACGCCCGCCTTCAGGTGCAGCTGCGCGGCGAGACAGAACGCCTGCCCTGCTTGTGCCCATTTCTTGGACATTTTAAACAGGTTGGCTGCTCGGAGGTAGCAGTCCACCGCTTCTTCCACTTTCGATGAGCCACTGAATAAAGATTTCATAGTTAAGAATTTAGTTCCTAAAAGATTGCTTTCTGGAGACCCTGATTAAAAAGTTTAATTGGAATTGTGAGACCAAGAAGAAAATACTTTGACCATATAAAAGAAAAGGCAGATGCCATGTCATAGCAGGGACGTCTGAGCATCAGATCAATTCAGATTTTTAGTTCGATTCCTGGCCAGTCTTCAAGATATAATTTCTAGATCTGTACATTACTTGTCATGTCTATAAGTGAGTGTGTTCCAAGGTATTCCTAACCCAGCAAATTTTAATAGGAAGCTATGAGTGTGTATTGTGTATTTAAAGGCTTATTAGTAAGTATTATGTATATATTTTACCAATTATCGGGACTGCATTTACTACTTGTAGCACGAGAAATTCACAGATGAGGAAGTTGCTCATGTCGTTAGCTAGCTAGCCGATAGTATTTGCAATACAAAAACAGTACAATACAAACTTATTCATAAGAGGTGTGGCTAGCCTGTTACTTTATAAAAGAACTAGCGACCTGCCCCGGCTTCACACAGGTATGAGACATAGTCTATGTTACTCGCTAATGACATAGCTTTATATTGGTGACAGAATTGTTTAAATCGGTCTAGTTTATTCATTACAAACATCTAAAAATACAAATCTTTCCTCTTTAGAACATTATTATTAGTGTGGATTAAAAAGATTAGATATCATTAGTAGGATTATTTATTGTTTATTTTTCATCAACTGTAACATAGATAGAACATGGAACTAAGTAAGTACTTAGTTTTGTTTGTGCAATAAATATGAGCCGTGGCTAATGCTAGGGTTTTTAGGTCACCTGAAGGTCTCAGACAAGCAGTATACTGTCTCAATTGTGGTCGAGACCAATAGCTCATAAGAGTTACTGAACTAACCACAATAAAAGGTCACAGTATCTTTGCACATGATGTCATGTGCAGTTTCCAATTGAATCACTTCATTATAATCAGGTAAATAAACTACTTTTTTTTAAATCTGTGTTATGGTAAATGAACATGACACAGCAATTGTCGAAACACTTTTGTTCTTATCGCAAATAAGTTGAATTATGATCAAATAAGTTGTAGCTGGTCGGAACAGGGAATGTGAAGCAGTCATTCCGGTATGTCTAAATTCCCAAGACCATGTTTTCTGGTTTAAAACAGTTTATACTAGAAAGGAATGTTTATGGAACACCCCATAAACGGCTTGTACAAATAGAAACAACAGTTTGGCAATATAACTCAGTGTGCTGACAAAAGGAGGCTACAAATATGGAAGTGAAAGTTTTGACTTGAAATATTTCCCATCCTTTAGAATTTTAAGATGGTAGTATCAATGTGCAATTTTGTCTTAGAAATTGTTGTTGTTTCTTACGTTCACTTAAATAGTAGGTATAAAAGTTTGCAGCAGTGAATAGTTTTATCTATTCAGAGCATACCTAGGCTATTACTTAACGCATGAATCATGCATTTGTAGCCAAAATAACAAGGTTAACTAGGCGTCATACAGCATGGAGTTGAATTACTCATGTTCTAGACACTAGAATAGTAATTGGGAAGTCTATCTGATTAATTGTTTAGCGCATTAAGTGATCGGATGAGACTATGGAACAGGATGATAGAACTTTAGTTTCCAATCAATATATTTGATAAACTATTACGATGGGAAAGAAAAGGCACGTTCAGTTGAGGTCGTGACACTTTAGTAACAATAATTCTGACTGCTACCTGTACGGATAATGAAGAAATACGGTAAATCTCATTGTTCTTACCCAAAAAGTGAACCAAGGAAGGATTTTGACGAACTCAACTTCTTCTCCGCCTCCGCCATGAGCTGCATAGCCTTCTGTTCATTATCAGCCATATTTCTGGCCTTTATTCACAAAGAAACAACTCAGATTTATCTTCAATTTTACAATTTATTGACAAAATGTCGTCAGCGAACCCCTGCGTAAATCCGTCGCTGTCATCGATTGATTTTGTGTAGTGTTGCCAGAACTTTAAAATATTTATACAGTGCGTTCAAAAATTTAAGAAACGATCCTGATTTATTTGCGAAATCTACCCTACGACTATAGAGAGAAAAGGACCAAAGAGGTTGAGCGCCGTCAAAAAGTTCCACATTTAATACATAAATTATGTACATTTGAAGAGCCACCATCGTATTTTATGTTAATATATCACAAGCTAGCATAAAATACCTTGATTACCAATTTTATCCCTTCGGTGAACCTACCGTCCATAATTTATGTTTATTTTGGTAAGTACTTATTCGTTTTTTTTCTCAAGTACCTATGCGTCTCACTAATAATTTATAGACCTCTATTTTCGACTTCTATTTTAGTTACACTAATTTTAGGCTAAAAGGTGCAAAGATCGTTAGGCCATTGCCAGCACAACCACGTTGACTGAGAGAACTTAGATTGAATGACTAAAATATCTAATAATGTAGGCTAATTTTTTACCCGTTTTAAATTATCTTCTGTAGCAACGTGTGACTGTCCTTTGTGTGTTCAAGTACCTAAACACTAGTAGAACTTGGCAGATTTTGTAAGTCTAGCATAATTTCTGTAGAAAACTAGCTAAATACCTAGGTAAATATCTAGTGATATGGTATTAAATATAATATAATATTGTGGAAAAATGGGACAGCGCCCCCTAGAGGAAGAACATCAAGACTGTAGTTTTTATACATTTACATTCTAAGTACTACTGTATGCACTGTCCGCTCGGCGTTTATTAGGATAATACGAAACGGCAATTAAGTAATGGTAAAATAAAAAACACAGTTTAACTTTTAACTTTATTGTTTTCATAGATAGATAGACCGCCCCGCTATTACGAGCTTGGTGTAATAGATTTACGTTCAAAGCATTGTTTGTAGCCTTTCCTAATGCCAATCTCTTCTTTACTAAACTAATTAGTACAGATAAATGTTATGGGAGCCACTCCTAACAAAAATATATTTCCAAGAAATCACATTGTAATTTATTATCATAGGACCCATATTTTATCAGTACTTAATTTATAAAGATCTCTACACACGGCATGATCTGATCAAGTCTGTTGAGCTAATAATGTGAATTATTTTAGAAGAGTCAAAAGGAAAATCAGTTTGTTTCATTTACTCTCGTGAAATTCTATGTCGAACTATCCTTTTCGCATATCAGATCATGGCGTCTGTTGGGTCTATTAGAGTTCGAGTCTAAAGGGAGTTCCAAGTTCCCAATCTTGGGCCGATCTTGGTATGGTCATCCCTAAAAGCGTGACAAAATAGTAATCGGTTAGATCCATTTATATAAATTGCAACATGATTCTCATCTTACATAATCGAGCTAGATATTTCTCTCAACAGCTATATGTTACATCATTATATAGACATCTATAGATAGTGCTACTAATACTGTGACACTGGTAAGAATGCTAGTTTATTCTTGTGTTTAATAGGTATTTATTCTTGTTATAATAAATAGACTGACTGATTGCTATATAATTTTTGATAGTATTGTCATTGGAACGAGAGGTAAGTCCTAACTTTACACACCTACATACACATTACAAGAACATTTGAAAATAAAAGAGTTAAAACTTATTTTGATTCATAGGCTTATAGTGGACCCATAGATGAAGCAGCTAAAACGGCAGAAACAAAAATAAAAATCATAAAAATAATATTAATTGATTTATTTTCATAAATAAACTAAATTGGATACCTAAAGACGCGATAAATCTAGCAAATAGAGGATTATTTACATAAAACGTAACTCAATAGTTGATAAAAATATAAGAATAAAATGTACAACTTAAAAATTTGAAGGATAAAGCCTCGGTTCCATGTGAACTCACTAGACGAAACTTAGTGCTATTGCCATCCTTTACTAATAGAAACAAAAGAAAGAGATAGCCTGCATTTTACTGCTGTCAAATATAAGTTTTTCATACAAGCTTAGCCGAGACTGGAGCAGGTGCCGACTAAAAACAAGTTTTAAGTGTGGCTAGTGTACTCGGTAAACTTATTTAAAAGCACTAAAAGTCTTGCTATCTCACATTTTTGTTTCTATTAGTAAGAGACAATGATAGAGTAAAATTTCATTCAGTGAGTTGACATTGGAATCAAGGCCCGAGTACTTACTAGAATTAATAATTCATTTAACTGCGGTAAATGTACTGATTTTCTCTAAAGAAATAAAGAGTAATGTAAAACTACAAATTAACTTTTCATAATCATCATCTCATAATTCATTGAAACAGAACAGAATGACCAAACAAACAACTTTAAAAAATAAGCACTGGGTTTCTGGCAAGTCCAATGACAACAAACTGAGCAGTATTGCCATATTTAAGATTACAAATAAAAAATATTGCACAAAAATACTAGCGATCGAAGAAAAAATTCTACCAACAGATCTCATAAAACTGCAAATGATATCAAATATCATTAATATGAATTCTCAAACTAGTTCATATATACGTACAGCAAAAGCTATATATCTTAACTTGGAACACCTTTTTATCTTTATACAAATCTAAGATATATATTCTCAAGTGTCCAGTAAGCTAGGGCGAAGAACAGAGCACTATGTACTATGTGAACCGTTTATAATAATAATCAAATATTTACATTCACTATTGAAACTGCACTGACGCATTTTGGACTCTATCTTAGCTACATATAGAGTAACTTGTATAATTTTCTTAATATTAAGTGTATAACCGCTACAGATATATTTTCTGTGAACATTAGATTTTCTACATAAAACACATTTTAGTGCAGCAATGATGCCACTGTACGATCACATTTTCTACCAAAATAAACATCAAACGTGACACAATGGCAACATTTTGTACAATACTTTGTCCAAACGATAGAAAAATATATTTATGTTCCTTTTCTCATATAAATAAAGCCTATTTTTAATACTTTGAAAAAATTAAACAGTCTTTCAAAATCAAAATATCACAAATTAAATGTATCAATATTTTAGCTAGCACATTTGTACAAAGTATTGTTGTATAATAAAAGGGCGTATATAACGAAGTTGTACATTTATATTTGGCAATATTAACATACACTTTTTTACACATAAGTTTTCAATACCAAACATTTTTTTAGATCTTTTCTTCATACCAATTGTCGATGATATTTAAAAATAATGAAATGTAACATTCACTGATACTAGGATATTTATCACTGACAGCAATAACGAAATTGGTTTTATTATATGTCAATTTAAAACCATTATATATTATGGTGCTTCCACACTGCAGATTTACATCACTTTATATAAAACTATAACATTGTAAGATAAATTTATCACAAAATATTGCACACATTTTAGCAAAATGTAACAAAAGTACAATGCTATCGTGTTATATAACTCGTGTGGTAACTCCATAACATCGACTGCCCTACAACACACAATCAAAACTGCAAATGGTATTTTTTGTAGGAGAGCAAAAGTTTGACCACATTTTTATACGTTTTAAAAATCTCAATATTTTTTAAATTATTTGTTTTCCTAAAAATACAATAAATATTCGTATAACTGGTACAATGAAAAAAAACATGATTTTTCAGTTTCGATAGTGTTCGTAGTAGCCGTCGACACGTTAAGAACTGTTTTAAGAGAAAAATTAGAGTCATTTGATGGGTACACAGAGCACCTATAACACGGTCACAATATCTGTGCACCTCGCTGGAATGCGGCGCCTCTCCCGCTTCCCCTGTCCCGCACTCCCCACTCCCCGGTGCGACAGTACGGTTAGCATCTTCGTTGCCGATACACGTCCCGATAATTTTGAGATATTTTCGCTTTGTTGTTGTTTTGTTTTTTTAATATTTATTGTTAAGTTTAGACATATGACGTCACGAAGTCAGGTGCACAGATATTGTGACCGGGTTGTATGTAAATATATTCACAACAGCAACTAGACACACCCGTAAACGCCTAATTTTAATAACAATCTAATGCTAACCATCTATGCATAAAATAGCGATGATTACATATATACATAAGATTATTTGTGGTTAAGGAAAATTGATCAAAATTGGATATAGTGTAGCAAAGATTTCATATGTACTATCATAGTAACAAAGTTTTCAAGCGATTGAGGCGAATTAAGATGAATACACATAGGGGCAACATTTTGCGGCTTTGTGGCATGCTACAATGACGAACATTGATGCAAGGAATAATGTCACAAGTCGTCTCTTGCGGCTTTTTTTATTAACAAAGGATTTCAAGCACTTTCGGCGATGAAAGATAAATATCACCGAAGCAAGATTTTTGACGTTTTGTGGTATTCTACAATGATCCAAGAATATTGAATTTATCATTGTATTGAGCCACTCCTTGCGGATTGTAGTATGCTGTTTCTACAGTTATCAGAAGACAATGAAATTATTATTATTCATGTAGTAAACCCAGTCAGATATTTTTATCGATTTTCAAGTTTTCAAATGAAAATCATGTTTGTTAATAAAATCTTATGGCATTTTGCATCAGTTGCTTAATTGAGGCGCTTGTATCAAGCGACGTATGTAGTAGCATTATCTATGCCACAAAGCCGGTGTTGCCATGATGTGATTGTAGCTTAACTAGCAGAAATTCGTGTACAAAATAAACATTTGTTTCATAAGTTTCTATTTCATTTAAACAAAATTAATCATAAGACATTATTTTTGATAAAGCTGTAACATTTCATAAGTTTGTATGTTGGGTTTCTTTAATGTTGCCTTATTTTGCAACACCTTTTATTTGTTCCATTAAAAGGCAAGATTGTAAACGAAAATAAATAAATAAAGTAAGCGATACGATAATACATTGACATTAGTTAATTAACTCATAAGTTACCTATTTTTTGTACAAAAAATATGGAATGTGGTGTGTATAAAATTCAGCGAAGAGAAGAAAATGAATTTCATTATTCATAATATAAAAAATTTCGCACCGTATTCATAAGAATTTCATTTAAAATAATTCATAACTGATAATTTTTATTCGCCCTAAATGTTACATGAACTTATCTCCAAATGAATAGTATACAAATAAATATGGCCCATACACGCGAAAAAAACTATACCACTAAATAAAGTGGTAACAAAATCCCTCGTTTCATTTAGCTAACTATAATTTTGCTAAAATAATATTACTCCAAATAATAATGACGATAAATTTGCATGAGTTGACTATGGAATAGTTTATTAACCTTTACGCGGACACGTACAATCTAATATACATTTTTAAGCAAACATGTCATTTTAATGTACATATTTTTTGTTGCAATTGATGTTTTGCATTTAACGTGTAGTAGTGGACACTATGATTTCTAATTGCAATAATGATATTCCATATACGATATGATCGTATACTAAAATCGGTTAACATAAAGTCCGATTCCATCTAACATGACATGACCAGCTATAATTTCATTTTATACATTTTTTAAATATAGAATAATTTTGTTACTCATGTAACAATACAAAACATAGGCGTAACATACGTTCATTACATCTCGTAACATCTATTTGCAAATACCGCTTGTGAAATAGCAAAACATTGTAACGCATAGGATCATCGCTCACTTGACTCAGTACCACCTTTACCTCTTAATTTAGACATTAGATACAACGACGTAAACAAGATATAAATAAGATAGACGCACGATCAACGCGCTGTTATTTCAATAATGTACTGTAAGCTAAACAGTTAAGGTTCAAAGTAGATCGATTTCGAGTGGAGGCAAAACCGAGTGATTCATTTAAGTTATAGTTGTAGCCCTCAATTGTAGCGACGTCCTCACGTCCGGACTCCGTAACTGTACATAAGCGATGTAACTGATATAACCAAATGTGTTAGTTGTACGTTTAACTGAACTGGTTGGTGGGTTGTGGGGGCACGGCGGGCCGCATGGGGGTCTGCATGCCCCCCATGGGCATCATCGGGGCTCCGCTCATGCCCATTACCATCCCCCCTGGTTGTTGCTGGAAAGACGGAGATAAAACGAAGATGAGCGTTTGCTTGAGGGTTAACATTAAACGAAAATGGTCAAAATGTGACATTTTTATTTTCTGATTCTGATGACGGATGAGTCTCTTATTTTAGACTAGGAATGTTTAATTTTTCTTACCACTTCATGGCTTAATATCAGATACTGTTAAAATAAACCATCGCAGAACAACAGTTCATTTTTAAACACAATTCAAATTAGCATCATGATTTTCATCTTACTTTAAAAAATCTGAGTAACTGTTAAATTAATTGAAATGTATAATTGACACAATAAGAAGACTAAGGAAATTAAGATTGAGAGCGAATCAAGCAAAATTTGGATCGAAAATAATAAACAAACCATTCTTAGAAGAATATTCTAGATCATGCTAACATCCATTCACAACCATGCCGAATTGGTCATACTTTATTATCAAGAGAAAAAGGTTAAGGTCCATCATAAATGCGCGCGTTTGAATATGACTATCGACTTGAATCCAAGTTATTTCTACATTTACACCCAAAACTTGAACATGAATCTTTGTAAAACACATTTCAACACTACAACAAAATAGCAAATAGCAAAATAGCATGCCAATGAAATTAGCAAGCTATTTTGTTCTTGCTTAAATTAGCATGCTACATATCAAAAACGCTACAACTGATAGCGAATCGAGAACCAGTTCCAAGCGCGTCGCACCATGTTAGACCCTAACTTGTTTGTACTAAAACTGTTATAGTATAGTATAGAATTATAGATAGTCAGTACTATTGTTTATCAAGTTTTGTGATAGTTGAATCTTACCTCCGAAATCAGGATCAGTCTGTATCAAGAACCTACAAGGGGAATGTGCTAACTAACAGTGGGATCTAAAGCCAAAACTACGGGGTTTCGAAGAAGGGTACTAAAACTAAGCAAATAATAAGGATAGTATTTAATCGCACACCAAAAATGTCACTTGTTAGTACAAAAATATAAATTGCGCTTCAAATAAAAGCACACGAAAAATAAAAGATTGTGGCAAATCGAAAGTTTGAATTATGAAATCTTGAACACACCTAACCAGTAGCCCGATTCTTAATGCTGTCAAAGTTCAGTCGCATTTAGAAGTTTGTTGATCTTATGTACCTAGATAATACTAGATTCACTAGTAAGTTGAACAAGGGGTGAGACATTATTTGTTTAAGTTTGCGATTTATCTTGAATTCTAAAAGATACAATGGGCAATAGTGAAGCTGTTCTTTATTTTGTTCATCTTTCCAATACGATGTAGTTTTGACAGAAATCGGAATCAGGCAGAATAATTAACGTTTTAATTTCATTATTTTTTGTTAGAACATTAAGACGGTAGCGAAGCGAAGCGTTGAAGCCTTGTTATCAACAACCTACTCTAATCTCTTCTGCCACAAATTTTACTTAAAGGCAACATTTGATGCTCACTAGAAAAAGTTAATTTAGAAAAAATTGGTGTGCAATTAAGTACCTACATCCCAAAAAATCATAATCATAGCGCAACTTACCATTACATAATGCGGGGGGTGGTATGTGTGTGGCAAAGTATGGGGCATTGATGGTAAATTCATGCCGGGGCCCTGTAAAACGCAAAATAAACGAAGCATGCTACGGGATAACAAAAAAATGCAAAAGGGATAAGGAATTTCAGCTCCAGAGACAAACAGAGACGCCATTTATTTTTCGGCAAAGCGTGACACAGATAGCTCTTTATATCCTATTTTATACTCTGTGACTATGATCGATGACATTTTTATAGTTTGGCATTTGTTTTTTACAACCTATCTTTTTTACTCGACGATAGATGGCGCTTTTATAAAAAAGCGTATGACCACAACTCACCAGATGTTATGCAACCATGTGGCCAAATATAGTACATATAGACTGGGATAGAAACTAGCTGTCAAATGAAGATACCAAAAAAGTATTTTTCGGTAGATTTTCAACTTGTGTTTACTGCGCCATCTCTTGTCCAGTAGTTGAAAACAGGCGCACTTACCAAACTTTAATGTTTGTATGGAAAGTGGCGTCATCTATTTTTGAACAGTGTAATGTCTATGACGTCACAGCTTTAAAGTCTTGGCCATCTCTGTTTCTCCGTTTTCAGCTCTATGTCTTAGGGCATAAAGTAACTTGTTGCAATCAACTGAGAGAAATAAGTGTGGAAAGAAAAGTTTAGCGCAAATGCAACATGGAAAGCAAATAGCTCGGAGAAAAGAAAATAGGTACTGTACGGGATATTCACAGGTTACTAGATTAAAAAGTTAATCAGTTAGATCTGTACAACAATTATTTTGTTAACGTTTAAAAATGATAAGAAAAATAAATTAAAAAGTATGTAACGTTTGAAAACGTAAATGATGGAATTCTTGAAAATCTCAAAAAATATTCATAATTTATACTTCTATTTTCACGACTGGTACAAGACGACATCAAAAATTATTGAAAAAATCAGAAAGGGACAATCCGACTAAAAATTTCTTGGCTTTATTTGATCCCTAAATGAATGACTACAATTTAATTTACAAACAAAAAACATCACTGAGTCGAAAAAAAACAAATAATAAAAGCGTGTTAAAAAAAATGACTCTACAACTTCAATAACTTAAGTATAGCCCATCTTTTTTTAAATATTGATCATTAATTCTTTCAAAATTTTAATTAAGGCTATTATGTTTTTCCAATATTTAAATAAAAACATTTACACAAAATAAAAAAATACTTTCAAAACCTTTCAAATTGTTCACGTAACGAAAAAAACAACAACATCGTCCACATACATCCCGCCTCCCAATACGTACCATAGGCCTATATCCCGCTCCGGTGGTGGCCTGCATGGGCTGCGGCGTCCACGTAGCTCCCGGCTTGCTGACGTTCTTCGGCGAGTTCCATTGCATCGGTCTGGTGCGAGTTGTCAGGTTGGTTGGTAGGTTCGTAGCCACGTGAATGAAAGCTCAAGCTAGCTGTGCTCTTTTACAATTCAGACTTCGCGTTAAAAAAAGTCTGAGTGATTCGTTAAACAAAAGAAAAGGTAGTCCGAGATTTCGGTTGCCAGGTTTTCTAAGGCTGAAAATAGTGCTTGAAGGATGCGACGGTCAGTCGATCATACTAATAACGTGTCTTGTAACGGAAATGTGTCTGTGCTTTTTATTTATTTTAATGCTAAGGCTGGAAACAGTGCTCGACCGATGTGGTCAGTGCATCGAAAGTAACAAGAAAAAAGTCGTTAAATAACGGTGTTTTGGTGAGTATTTTTGACGCGCATTATTTCATCTCGTGACATTGGCTTTTACTTATAAACCACTGCATAAAATTCACCGTCTTGTTTTCGCACGTTATATTTTACATCAGCGATAAGTTTTCAGAGCATTTTAAACAGCGTTGTTAAGTAAGGCCCTAACTGTATTTTCACAGCAAGCACGCGTACTTCCACAGATAACAGATTCTAGTATGTTTTTACATCGACCGTCGCGTCGGTCAAGAACTGTTCGAGCTTTATATATAGCTTCGTGTGCTATAAAGGCTGTGAAATATTTACATACTATTAACAATTTATGCACTATTTAACTTGCTGGTTTTTATAGATTTTTTTGTGGAGGAGAGGCTTTCATTCACGTTAGTAATTTTAGCTTAGTACCCTTTCATTTGACTAATGTATTGACATTAAGTAAAAATAAAAAGGGTAGCTAAATAAGGAGTACTATAAAAAATTATTAAAGATCCCCTTTGTGATTATATTTTGTACTAAAAAGTGTTTATTAATATGAAAAATATCAGTGACAATAAGTGACTACATCGACCCGAAACAAATCACAAGAGATCTTTAAAATAATAATGATGTTAATTCTGACCGTTTTAATTTCCTTGACTAAACTGAACCGACGAAATTAAAGATCACAATCTAAGTTTTTTTTTTACTTTTTAGATTATTTGACACGTACTGCCGACAGTTTAGTTAAGAAATACTATTCAAAATCGACATCAATATTGAATTTAATTTGTGATGATATAGGTAATAATCAAATTGGATAAACACAATTTAAAATCTATCTAGTGTCACTCCACAACTGGCATTAAGTTCCGAGCGAGAGATGCTTGAAACTTGTCAAACTTTACACCGGTCACAGCGGTCGACCGACGGCAGCGCCGACCGTTCAACCGACCGTTCGACCGCTCGACCGACAGTCGGTGCTTACGTCGGCCGATTCGTGTTCATCCATATCTACAGAACTGTATGTGCTACGTCACTAGCGTTGTAACCATGTCATACATTCCATAGATATTGGTATGACCGATCGACCGTCGAATGACCGTCGGCGCTGAACGCTGTAACCGGCCTAACTACTTCACATCACTCAATATTGGAATTTATTATATAAGGGTATTATAACCGCTTCAAAATAAACTTCATTCAAGCTAATAAAGATTTTCGATGATTGTTCTATGGAATTATTTAGGTACAAGATATTACAAATTTGTTTAAAATTGTTTACTGCAGTTTGGTTACTTTAAATATATGCGAGGTAAATAAAAATTGAATTACTTAATTTGGAAATTGACTATAACGTAATAAAGTTATTTTGATATATTAAAAACCGTATGAGAATATTATAGCTTCAATTTTTTGGTTACATTTACCAAAGATTTGTCTGACACAATGTACAATTAAATGAGTCCATAGAATTCAACTATTTTGTACTAAAATATCGTAATAAAGACTCACTTCTGCGCCGCAGCAGTTTTGTTGATGCTCAAGTTGTTGGCCAACTGAGCGAGCGACGAGTCCAGATCGCCCGTGAGCATCTTGCCTTGCTGCTGTTGTTGCTGACCTGGATATTGGAGCGTGTTAGTATTGTGGTAAGGTTGAAGTTCGCATGACAGGCGATGGAGGTGATGACTGTCAGTGAATCGAGCGTCGGTAGTCAGTGTGTACGTCGGTCGATCTTTTCAAAGCTTATGGAAATATGACAAACGGTAAGACGGAGGTTATACTCTCATTCTAGTATCAGTTTTTTCAGAAAACTTAAGAACAATAATCACGATAAGTAACCGATTTTTTTATTTTTTTTTACATCGGACTAGTCATGCGTTTCACCAGAATCTCACCTGATGGGAAGCGACGATGTGGTCGAAGATGTAGCACGCTTGCCTAGGAAAAACCTATTCACTTCCTTCGATTTTCCATCAGTCTACGCGTTTACGATCTTACGTCTTCCGTCATTTTGACCTTGACCATTTATTGAACGTGTAACCTTCTTCTTAAAGTGCTAGTGACGGTACACCCGTCATTTTTATAGTGATAGATGATCGAGAGACGTATGCATCAACCGTCGAGCACTGTGATCGCCATAAACGCTATGAACGATTCTTGAAATGTATTCAATGGATAGAAAACATCTAAAGCATTGAATTTGAATGACAAATGACGACACAGCTATAATAGCGATACAATAAAATATGAGGGTAGATTTCTGTTTGGAAATATCTTTTATGTAAAAGCGAAGTCGACGATGATTAGGGGTAGTGCCTGAAACGATTCGATAGCGGGACACATTGATAGTGCAAAACATCGATATGAATCGACAAATGCGAAAATGCGAGTATTTTGTGAAAAACAGTCTTGGAGCAAATGCGTTAGGTTCAAAATTACGATGACGTTGTTACCTAAAATGAGGTAAGTACGGGCCGCAACTGAAAATTTTGGAAGCTAAAAGAAACGTAACGAAAAAAACTGCCATGCTATAAACTGATATGTTAAAAACAAAATAATAAAAGTACAATAAATAGCACTATGTACATATTAATTAGGCACTGTGCACTGTGATGTGACTGTTGCACGAAACACACTAAAACAAGCGATCGATTTAAAAAACCGAGGGTACTACGAAAAACACAACACACTGGCAACTAAAATGCGGCCATTCAAAAATCGAACCGGCGGTCGGCATCATCGGTTGGCGCGCCGGCGAACCGAACATCATCGGCTGCGGCTGCATCGACATGACGTCACCGAATTGCTGAGCTGCCATTGGTTGAGGCTGCTGCGTGATTGGCTGAGACTTGGCGGGGGAGCCGCCTAGAGACATGCGCATCACATCCTCGAGGTCGTCGAAGGCCGACTTGGGCTGTTGGGGGACCGAGGGGGGAGGGGGGCGGGCGGGGGACGCGGATATCGGCTGAGTGAGGTCTCCCATACCCATGAAGGGGTTTGCGGCGGCAGCTTGCAAGAAACGAACAGTTTAGACGCTTCAATTTACATACATATTACCATCACCATAGAGTTCAAATTACATAGCTTGAGCGGCTCTGTTTGCATAAGTTATTTACCATAATAAAAAATAATTAACAGTTAGTTAAAATTACTTGAAGATTTGAAATAATTTATGCAATCATAATCGATCGTGATCGTTTTTAGATATTAAGAAAATTATTGAGAGAAGTAACTAATTACATAAGCTTTCGTGTGATATAGGAGTTCTACATTTCTACACAACTTCGAAATTGATAAAAAATAATTATTGGATCATCTATAAACAGAAGAAAGTTCATAGATTGATGAGATTAAAGACAGCCTCAAATATCACATGACAACTTATTGTCGCCGTCAGGAGAAACTAATAAACATGTAAGAATTCATTCTAAAAACATTCTACAACCATACAGCAATCTTAATTATTCCCGATACTAAATTTAAGTTTGTAGCATATTATTCTGTAATGTAAGCTTGTCTTATTTTTAAAATCAATCTAACGAAGCGGCTCTAATCATCTAATACTCATATTGAATTTTTATCTTACACCTATCACACTTCATCTTACACATGTTTTTATCTTACACCTATCACAATTGGTCGTACAGAACTTATCGCATCTTCATTCACCTATCGCATATTCATCTACGCCTACTGCATTTCATCTTACACCTTGGTCTTAAATTTATCGCACCTCATCTTATACCTATCTTATTCTTGTCTTACACCTACCCCAATTTCATCTTACTCTTACATCAATCTCACCACACGCTATTAGCATCTCTCGACGGCGACTATTACGCTACACACGCCTCACCTGCCGAAGAGTCAGTGTTATCGAATACGTTAGAGAAGTTAGCCTCCGGGACGAAGGCGCCGTTGCCCTGCGGGAAGGCGGAGAACCCGTTGGTGGGCGGCGCGCCCCACATCGGGGCGCCGCCCTGCGACGCGGGGGCGGGCGACGGCGCGCCTACACAAGGTTCTACTATACGGCAACTGTCGTGCTACTCGCATTCATAATGTGATGTTGATTTATGTTTTTTTTTTTGTATTTTTATTCAGTAATAGGCTTACGTTTGACCGCCATCTCGCCTGATGGTAAGCAACGATCTACGTCGTACGGTCTACGATGAAGCACGCTTGCCAAGAAGAAATATATTCACTCGCGACTTGAAGACGCTCAGATTATATCTATTGGGAAACACCCAGTCGGGCAGAGCATGTTTTAACATCTACAAGGTGTAGATAGACTTGCTTAATTTGAAAAATTCACGTGTACACGTTCTTGCGTATGCATACAAAAATAATATGTATGCCAATTTGTTCCCGTAAACTCTGGAAATCTTTACGTCCCTCAATTTATTAACGAGCATATACTTGAGCATTTGCAAGAGTCTTAAACAAATAGTTTAGACTTATTTGTGGTTGAATGTTCAATTTTCTGCTCTACTCCAGTGTTACGTTCTATCGCATATCTGAGTAAGACGGAGATAGCAATATATTATGATTGCGACTATCACGAGTGTTGCCATATAGTAACGTGAAAGCGGGTCGAGTGAGTTACTTAAAATTATATATTCGTAAGTTTGTAATTTTTTTTTATCACAAACTACAAACAATATAAAACACGACAAGTGTTTAAGCATTGTTTTGTGTGTGTGGACTTGTATAATTATTTTGTGCTGTAGCAACCCATCCCAACTAACACTAGGGATGTGCTATGTACATTTATACACTAGTGTTGTGCTGTATCTAAAAGTGAGTGTTAATTAAAAATATACCACATTATGTTTAACTAAGTTTAAGTTTATAGCATGTTTCAATTGTATTTTAGATTTGTATTTAGTTGTATAATGATCGAATTTAAGTTTTAAATCATTGTTTAGTCAGTTATTGTTGTGTGAGTAAAAGTTAGGGAAGTACTTCATACAATAACAGCATTAAAAACCTAATTCCTGTAAAAATAATGATATTAAGATTTATTAATCCTGTCCAAAAGGATAGTCATTATAAGGCAGGCACGCCTTTTTTGGCATGAATTACTAAGGAATCCTAAAAACCAGTACTGAGTGTTTAGTATTAAAGACTTTTAACAATTAGTATTTCTAACTATTCATTGTTTATAAAATTAATGTGTTTTTATGTCGACTGAAGCCTCTTGTCATCATATTTTTATGTAACGACAGTTAAAACAAAACGTTTGGATCTTTAAAACCAAATTTGGGTTTTCGAGGTGAGGTTTAAGGTAAGATTTTTTGCTCGTCTCGTCACACAATAATACCTCTACATTATTTTTGGAAACTGAAATTTTGACTAATGACACCTCGAAAATTTATTTTTTTTAAACAATTATGTATCGTATACTTGGTCTCCACAGTACGGGCACAAGGCCCGTGGAGACCAAGTATGAAAATCTGTTCGTCTGACACAGAATTATATTGTTATTATTTGTAAGTTTCCATTGTTTCCATTATTAAGTTTCCATTGTAAATTATATATTTTTCTTGGATAATACGGGGTTATTCATAAAGAGTATGCTAAGCCGAAAAGGGCTCACAGTACTCACCATTATGAACAACTTATACTATGGTAACAACCCGAAATTAGCGAAAAACAAACAGCTGTTCCATAGAAAAATGTCAATGACATTCGACAAAATGTATGAAACAGCTGATTTTTTTTGCGAATTCTGCGTTGGTCCCATAGTCGTTCACAATGATGAAGACTATACTTAAGCCCTTTTCGGCTTAGCATACCGAATTACCTTGTATATTATCTATAATTTTTATTCCATATTTCCAAAGCAACTTACCTCCAAACATATCAGCGAATGGATTGCCAAGAGACAGCAGATCGTCGCTCGCCTTGCTCGCAATACTACCGTTGTCAGCAGGCGACGGCCCGAACAAGTCTACTATCGACGGCTGGTTGTTTGTCGGCGCCGACGATAGGAACGGGTTGTTGGCCGCGTTGGTCGGAGATTGCACCTTGTTCTGGAAGCAATAGGTGTTATATTTGAGTGCTCGGATGTTTTAAAGTTGGTACCGTCACCGTTTGGCATGAGGTGTATATGAGAGGTAAATACAGTAACATATGATTTACAGATACAACAATTATAATAGTTGTTGAACAATTATTATAAGTACCTTTTTTAATTCTGATTGACTTACGAGATGATAATGGCGATGAATAAACTCAACACATGATAATACGAACACAAAATAAATAATAATTTTATAATTAAGTAAATCATAATTAGATAAAAAGTAGGCACTTATTTATATTTTGTATGCAGCTTAAAAGCTTTTCATTTTTAGATTAAACTTCGTTATACGCCGTTTCAATTATTGCCATCCTTTTCACACACATTGAAATGAAAAGAGATGATAATTATATCGCAATGAGAATAATTTAGTTGACCAATGGAAAAAAAGCTACGCCATTGTCAACCTTATGCAGTGCAAATAACACTCTTTTCAAAGAATTTATTATAAGATACATAATATATTCACTTTGTAAATAACCTAGTATAACATAATACATATCAAATACATAACATAAACAAAACAATACATAAAAATAACACACAAATGAGCACGCCCGGCAACATGGCTAGTGTATTTTTTTACTCATTTTCAAACGTCACCTGTCAACGTCAAAACTCATCGAAAATCACCACCTCGACAAGACCTCGAAAGAACAGTTTGACAGTTCAAAGTGACGCATTAAAATAGAGTTCCGCTGTACCAAAGCTATAGCCAACGTATGTACAGAACCCCCAGTTTTCCTTACAAGTATCTCTGATATGTCCTCCTCTCCGGTCCATTCTGCCCCTTGAAACAAGTGCATCTGTGATGGAATAGTAACATGCTTGAATTTTACTGTCTTTATTAAAAAATAAACGCACCTGCGGTTACACCCGCTTTCATACAGTAACTTTTAATTTTAATCAAGTAAAAAATAGATTTATTGCAGAATAATAGCTATTTCAATTCAAAATGTTGCTTTAAGTGAAGAACTAACAAACAATATACAATCACTCTCACTCACTCACAAACTTTCGGATTTTTAGTGAAGTAATGTAATTTCTAAAAGCTAGATTAAAATAGTTCTGACATGTGTCTGTGTTTTGATGCATTTCTGTGTCGTTTACCTCATACTGGTTCATAGCAGCCTCCTCCTCAGAGGCAGTCGCGTGCCCGAACGAGTCCGTCCCTTCTCTGACCACTAAACGTCAAATTTGACAGCTGTATGACGTTTAGCTGTCAAATTTGTCTACTTGCCAGCTGTCAAAGTTTACTATTCCGTATACGTTTTCGTGAAGTTAGCACGATATAGGTATCTACGATGTGTAGTATTTTCAGCTGTTAAATTCTCAAATTTTTTGAACTATGCTTGTAGTCCAGGCGCTAGAGGTAGTTGAGTATGCATAATGTGAGTACCGAATTTCGCCAACGGATTAAGTGAAGAAAAGGTCAAAGAATAATAATGTGGATCTTCTTCTCTTATTCGTAAAGGGAATGTATTGAGTACATGATATAAAATCATTTTAATGATTATTTTCGTAATGATTTTTAGTTTTTTCTAATGGTAAAAGTCAGGATGGATTCATAAATAATAAGAAAAAAACAAAAATGAAAGTAATAATTTTTTTTATTAATAAAAAAATAAACGGTGACTTACGTCCATCCACGACAAATGACGAAGCCGTCTTTACCAGAGTCATTAATTCCACCATGTAAATGTACTGCAAATTGTCGCACAATGTCTTGTAATTGCAAAAAATCAGAATTGTTTTGTATTTCATTATGTAAATGCATCAATAACAAATGTCAAAATAAAAATGAGTAATTTTTTACCTACTTTAAATACATTTATGCTTGAATTCGCTAGTTTTTCATATGTAACTTAAATTTTTTTATTAAAAAAAAAATTATTACTTTCATTTTTGTTTTTTTCTTATTATTTAAGAATCCATCCTGACTTTTACCATTAGAAAAAACTATAAATCATTACGAAAATAATCATTAAAATGATTTTATATCATGTACTCAATACATTCCCTTTACGAATAAGAGAAGAGGGGGTAAAAAAAAATGGACCAAAAAATTGACCGGCAAGATCCACATTATTATTCTTTGACCTTTTCTTCACTTAAATCCGTTGGCGAAATTCGGTACTCACACTATGCATACTCAACTACCTCTAGCGCCCGGTCTATTGCTTGTTCTTTTGTTTGTGAAGTGTCCAGTTTACCTTATACTGGTTCATAGCGGCCTCCTCCTCAGCCAGCGCCTGCTGTTTGAGCGAGTCGTCGATGAGCAGTGCTCCGTTCCCGGTGCGGTCGAGCCGCGACGAGGCGGCCGCGTGGCCGAACGAGGACGACGTCGATGAGAGGGCGCCCATCACGCTTGCTACGTTCTTTTGGGCGCTGGAATTGGAACGAGTGGAGAGTTTAGAGATTTAACCCTTTAGAATTTAGACTTTGGCAATGGTATCCCTGTAGGATCACAGAAGGCTAAGGTTTAGAATTTTGGGACGAGCACATTTCCAAGCAAACTTATAATAAAATCATTTATTGCAGGTATAAAACTAACCTAACCTTTACATGTGCTGTCAATTTTAATGGGGTAAAAAGTAGCCCGAAGAAGCGTTAATTCAGAGCATAAGCTATTTTCTATCTGAAATTAACTCAAATCCATTTCAGCGTTTAACAAACAAACGCACACTAAACAATCTTCCGCATTTATAATAGAACTGTAATTTTAAACCTTCTTCCATGGCAAATCACATAATAACACGTAATTTTTTTAACAGTTTTTTTTTTATATTACGTCACTCCATAACTATTACGTTTACATACTACAATAGTGTTTTCATTTAGAATAATTATGCGACACATAATTGACCTGACACTTCAGCTTGGCTTTTGATGGCTTAGCTAAGAGCTGATGATAGTTACCTGGCGGTCTGTGTAGGAGTATTAGCGGCTGATCCCTTCTTGCCCTCCAGAGTGGCGAGATGCCCCTCCAGAGCGTCCAACAAACTGCTCGGCGCTTTGGTCAGATCCGGAATGTCGCCTTTGTCTATTCCCACGTTTTCTGCCACCTAAAATGCATCGTTATAATTTTTAGCACATGTTACCGAAAGTAAAGTTTGTTCGAAATCGCTTAATTCAATTTCTATTCTTCGCTTTTTTATTTATCTATTCTTTGCTCTCAATTTCAACCAGATGGAGCTAGTTATATAGAGATTTTAGACTAAGATTCTGGTTTGTAAGATACGAGATCAACATTGTTATTGTAGAAGTTTTAGTTGTAAAAACATTTATATAAATTATAAAGAAATAATTAAATCTTGTATCGCCTTCCGTCTTACTATTACGACTCAAGAGCACCAGATACCAGACAACAAGAGAGAAGTATGACATTTGAAACTAGATGGCGCTAGGTGTATGTTGCCTACCTTCAAAAACTCTCCGACTCTATCCATTCTGATGAGGAACTTCTTATAGAGATCGAGAGCGTCGCGCGCGTTCTTCTTGTTCATATCGAAGTATTTCTCCAACAGGTTGATGATGCCGTCGTTGTAACAGGCGAACAATCTGGAACCACAAAGAAAACGATTGGATACTACAGGCATCTTTTTATCAACCCTTATTTTTATCAAACCTGGCCAAGAATAGGTCAGGACTACGAGTGGTAGACGAGACAATCTAAGCAACTCGGCAGTCTGAGATTTCAAATGATATTGTCGATGATTTGATCTTGAAAATCATGCTAGCGCAAGACGAAATCCTAAATTAGTAGTTTTGAAGAATACACTCAAATGACCGTCCTTCTCAAAATATTATTGATTGGCTGGGTTCGAAGGTCCAGACGACTAAGCCAGCCATTTTCGATGCCCAAAATAGACTTAGCCCAGTTTGGTTCACTCTTCAATGTGGTGCAAATACTAAGTGTATGCCATACCTGATCAAGTCCCTAAAGAGCAGCATGAAGCACATGTTGATGACGCCGTTGGTGAGATCGTTGGCGGTGCAGTCGAACTCCAGCAGCCCGTCCAGCTGCGCCTGCAGCACCGGCAGCGTTTTGAGCAGCTTCTCGGCGTTCATCATCCGGAGGGAACCTTCCTCCTTCCTGTAATTAGGCAATAATCACGATTAGGGAGATATTTTTATTGCATCTTTCGTTTTGAGATATTCTCAGAACGTTTTGAGCATCAACCTCACCAGTCATACTTTGTCAACCGCTGGACGTGGGCTCCTTTTAACATGCGCCACCAAAGTCAGTATCCAACTCTCTGTACCCACTTTTATCTACCCCAGACTTCCACAAGGTTTTAACTGCACTGTTCCACATCACTTCTAAGTCTTCAAACACTTATCCCACGGAAAGGGCACGGGAAAGGGCAACATTGAGAAATTAAGATAAATACGTGCTGTTTTTAAACCCACATAGTAGGAGAGACCAAAGATGATGCTATGAGACTTTCTGTATCAAGTACTCACCCCCGCTTCACCTTGCAGAAGTCAAACGCCACGGTCCTGTACGACAGCGCCTTCTCGTTCAGATACTTGGCGTAGCGCCGGATGAACGGGGACATATCATATCCTGCACACAGATTCCAATGTTGCTAACAACTGATGTTCTTTGAGTCCGCGCGAAAGTTCCTTCTCTCGCGATAATACAGGGTTATAAGCAAAGGGTATGCTTAGCCGAAAAAGACTCGTAGTACTCATCATTATGAACAACTTTTACTATAGGACCACCCCAGAATTTGCGAAAAAACAGCTGTTCCTTACATTTGTCGAGTGTCGTTGACTTTTTTCTATGGAACAGCTGATTTTTTTTTCGCGAATTCCGGGTTGGTCTCATAGCAAAGTTGTTCATAATGATGAGTACTCTGAGCCTTTTTTGGCTTAGTATACACTTTCCTTACAACCCTGTATTTAACTCTCCATTTGTCAGGTAACTTTCGTGCGGACTTTGGAGGATCCCACAGATTACGTTTTCTGTCAATAGCAATCGTAATCGTGCTATCCCGTTTGGTCCATTTGACTCACGCCATGCCCGTGAGCGGGATAACTCAATTACAGTTGCTAGTGACAGCTAACGTGATAAGACTGCCGATATGACTTCATCAGGAATATTTTGACTTTTAAGGTTTTTTGGACTGCAGTGATTTGATTACATTACAAACAAAAAACTATTTTAAAACATTTATTTGGTAGTTAATTTATCATAGAAAATAGATGTATAGTCATGCGGGGCTATTACGTCTGCGGGGTTATTACGACTTTTGTCTATAACTTATGTACCATAATGTTTTATCAATAACGACATCTATGGGCCACTTCTTTTTTCTTTTTCCACTTTCCGCCCATAGATGTCGTTATTGATAAAACATTATGGTACATAAGTTATAGACAAAAGTCGTAATAACCCCGCAGACGTAATAGCCCCGCATGACATTATATCTCAAGAAAGTAGAGCAAAAATATGATCAGTCATAATACAGCCTACTAACAATTTACAGAGGTTTCGAACTTTAGTTATCTTTGTAAAATTTAGAGACACATGCAACAATGTTCTCTCTCGATAACAAATAAACTAGTTCAAAGATCTCATTAAATACAAAGATATTAGAGGTGAAGTCATTATCAGAGCAAGCTGCGGATTTACATATATCGTATGTATAAGCTAGCGTCAACAGTTACAATGACATAAGCAAAGGAACTAAAACACAAAAACCATGCAATATTTTAGTTCCTTTTGCAAAAAACGTCACTTCACATACAAATATGCACAGTGCTTGACAAGAAAAATGGCACGCCATAAAAAATCTTGTGAATGAATTGCAAGACTTATATTTGTTGTCGTGAAATTTATTTTGTTAATAAAATCTGATTGAAATAAGTCACTAAAGTTGTTTTTCTATCTTATTTTGCTAAATTTATTTTGACTTGAAAAAAAAAGTAATTAACTACCTGGAACTGTGAAATTCTCTGAAGAAAAAAATAAAAAAAATCTTATGCTAATTTATCACGCCATATTTCTTAGCAAGTATTGTACGTATGATGCAGTATACGCCTACAAGTGCATACTAATGTGGCTAAGTACCGAGTTATCTGCTCCCGACCTACAAATGACAAGGTTGAACAACCTGACACGCTAATAACTAATCTTCATTAACGCTGTGAATTGATTCTAAGTGTACTTCACTCCACAGCGTGTACTTTTAGTGTTGATGAGTGATTTTCTTAAAAAATAGTGATTAAGAGCGATAAAAAAGTGCTAATCATCATTGTGTGTTAAAATAAATAATAGGTACTAATTACGTGATTATACTAATTGTGCAGTCGTGGTGAAAATGCAACAAATCAAACATATACAAAAAACTACAACAGTGCTCCAAACGTGAACAAAAGCGTGTGATTTATTTTCTAGTAAGAACTAGTACAAACTAGTAATAGGATTTAATTAATTAAAGATTAAAAAGAGACAGCATATTCATCTGCTAACCCAATTCGTCCGAATCATGCCTTTTTGATATGCCGTATCCAAGAAATGAAACAGCAAGCACATAGATGCCTACAACATAGACATTTGATTCAAATTGGGCATTATTTTTGGCTGCATTTTTATGGGTTTCAAAAGGCATGTCATAAAATATGTCCTACTGTTTCTACCTTGAACATTTTTTACATTTGGTTTAATTGGGGCTAATAATAATTAGCAAATGGTCGGACTAGATTCAAGATCCTTGATATATCACATAAATGAGTTGTTCGACTTGAACTTGCACTCGGCAAAAAGTTCAAAGCAAATTTTAGCCGATTCACTCGAATGCTCGCTAAATGTTTTTCTTTGGCAAAATGCTGATGCGTGAGACGTGTAATGATGACACTTGCTAGAATTCTCATTACACAAATACTCAGATTTATCAGCGGTTCAGGCGAATTTAACATCACAGGCAAGCAAGAAAACATCAAAAAAAAAAAAAACGGAAAAAGCTTTTAAAACGTGTGCAAAACGACAGAACAATCCAAGCGTGTTTCAGTGCAGTGAGACAAACAGAAGCGGCCTTTTATTTTTCTAAACTCACCAATCCGAGCCCCTGCCGCGCCTTCAGTGAGCGAAAGAAATGTGTTTTAGTGAATTGTACATCATAGACTTATATAGGTATTTCTTCATCAAATAGAGCAATTAGTAATGTCAATTGTTTGTGTGATTGTAAACAACTCGCCTACCTAATCTTGTATTTGTTGTACCCGATTCAGAACTTCCATAAAATTACTTATTGCATTTTGATTGCCACCCCCCGACATTAGGTTTTAATCATCATTATCTAGTAATTATAATTCTGTAATATGATTTTGATTAAACTAATTAATTATCCATAATTATGACTTTATATTTGAATAAAGGTATCAAAACACACATTACAGAGGTATCACATACCGTTTGATAATTTCAAACAAACAAGTTCAAAGAGCTGTTTCGAATAACACAATAATTACGTGAATAGGCACTAATCGGGTCAGTAGGCATTCTTTATACACGTTACATTTGTGAAGCTTTACGAAGACAGAAGGACGAGACTACCTGATAGAGACATTATAATGACACGAGAAACGTGGAGCCGCATTGTATTTGACAGCTAAAAACTAATCGTTCCAAAGCTGGTTATTCTGAATAGGTCATCTTCCTACCCTTATCCCACTTACGTGGGGTCGGTACTGTATGTACATTTCCATTCATTCATCATTCATCTTTTCTCGGTTTTGCCTAAATAGGTATTCAGTTGAGTGAGAAGAATCACTCAGAACAGGTACAGAATCATTCCGTGTAGTTGTTGCTCTTTTTACACGCTTTTTATTAACACGCTTTTTAACCGACTTCAAAAAAGGAGGAGGTTATCAATTCGTCTGTATGTTTTTTTTTTATTTATTTTTTTGTTTGTTACCTCATAACTTTTGACTGGGTGAATCGATTTTGATAATTCTTTTTTTATTAGAAAGCTGACACTTCCCATTTGGTCCCATTTCAATTTAGTCCAGTTCTGATAATGGCATCCATGAGAAAACCATATAAGTCTTAAATTTGCATTAAGTACGTGCGCGACAAATAGATGAATAACTCAATAGTCGGTCTTTTGAAGTCGGTTTTTGTTTTTTATTATAATAGCTTCACTTGTATGTTTGTTTGTATGTTTGTAACCGATTCCTTTGGGCGCGATTTTGACCCAAAAAACGTGTTTTTTTTTTTGAACTATTAATTATTATGGGTCTGAACCTCCTTCGGGAAAGAACCTTTAAGGCGAGACTTCGGTGTTTGTCTGTCTGTATAACAGCCAATTATTTCTTTGCTGGCTAAGTACTCAGTTTGAAATCGAGAATAATTAGGTGAACAATCATACCTAAACGCAGGAAGCGCCAGTTAGTTACATTTTCCTTACATCTGCTATAAGGCTTCTTTCGTGAAACAAACTGATTTCTATACCAGTACTAGCTGACCCGGCAGACTTCTTACTGCCATACAGTACTTCTCTATAGCGATCATAGGTAAATAAACACTGCACAAAACACTATTTACAATTTTATACTTATAATAATTTGTTTCGTGTATCAGTTGACAAAAGCAAACTCATCCATGAAAAAAAAACACTGACATTGACAGTTTGTTGTTGTTTCAACTTTTTTTTAATTTGATATGACTTGGAGTCAAATCCTTCGAAATTTTAAAACAAATGAATGAACTATTCGATTTCGTTTTCTTTTTTTTCTTTATTGAATTTGAACTTTGTACAGAGGTAATAAAGTGCAAATTGACTCTTGGACGTTAGGAACATACCTACATTGCTTAAACAACAGTGAGTGCTTGCAATTCAATTTGAACTTTATACAATAGCAATAAAGCTCGTTTTAGTTAGAAAACGTTTGTATGGGAAAAATAAAAGGGCTGTTTTTAGGGTTTTTCAATATTTCTGAGAGATTTTCTTAATATTTTTTTCCAAGGAAAACGGGTTTCATTTTTATATATATAGATAGATAGAAGATAGATAGGCCGAGTGCGAAGTTCGATTGCCGACAGAGTACCTCACTACGTAATGTACGTATTCAATTTCTATGGAAATGACCTGCGTCCCGTCAGTGCCGCTGTAACTGTTTCATACATTTCCATATTTTCCCTAAATATTTTTACGAATAGTACACAAGACCACTGGTCGAGTCCTGGGTTCTGTTTTTAACCGACTTCAAAAAAGGAGGAGGTTATCAATTCGTCAGTATGTTTTTTTTTTAATGTTGTTACCTCATTAACTTTTGACTGGGTGAATCGATTTTGATGATTCTTTTTTTATTAGAAAGCTGACGCTTCTCATTTGGTCCCATTTCAATTTAGTCCAGTTCTGATAATGGTATCCATGAGAAAACCATATAAGTCTTAAATTTGCATTAAGTACGTGGGCGACAAATAGATGAATAACTCAATAGTCGGTCTTTTGAAGTCGGTTTTTGTTTTTTGTTTTGTAAAAATAATGTTCTTGTTAAATTATCGAGCTATGGTCAGCGCTGCCTGTACCTATAAAAATAAAAACGAAGGTTTTTTCACAGTCATGCTGACCATCGCTGCTCATAATACAGGGTTGTAAGGAAAGAGTATGCTAAGCCGAAAAGGGCTCATATTTCTCATCATTATGAACCACTTTTACTATGGGGCCAACACTGAAATCGAGTAAAAAGGTCAGCTGTTCCAACTTCCATACATTTTGTCGAGTGTCATTGAAACTTTTCTATGGATCTGCTAAATTTTTTTTTTCGCGATTTCCGGGTTGTCCCATAGTAAAAGTTGTTCATACGACGAGCCGTTTTTGGCTTAACATACCCTGTCCTTATAACCCTGTATACATTATTAGGAACGGTTTTATAGTTAGACTGATTACTCAGTGCTAAAAAGTGCGTCAACCAGCTACGCATGCTGATATGTCAGCATTACGCTCGCCGACAGCGACGGCCGGCGCTACTATATGCAAAAGCCAGCCTAAGGATTCCGCGCGAAACGTAAAGATTTCGGTGACTCACTCGCATTCATGTTTTAGCTCTCGTACACACGTTGACGTGCACTACTCGCGTATAATAAGGCACGTGTCCTGGTAGAATCGACCTTAGGCGATCGAATTCTAGACGCAGTTCGGCGAAATATGCGATATGGTATTTAATTTAAATAGTAACAAGTTAATTACTCATACCGAAAAAAATACCCGTATAATTATGTAGTTTACGACACATCAGACATACTGACGATTAGAACAACGCCTCACGTCAAAATCCATCACGCAAAAAAGATTACACAAACCTGAATGCTTTGATTTTGCTCCTAATATTACGTCTGATTTACCCCAATTATTAAAATAATAACTAATTGTAAAATCCAAATATCACATACAATTTAACCAAAGTCATACGTAGACGTCGTTCATAAACACGGAGCGTTATCTGTACCACAGAATACCTAATAGTATAGTATCGACACATAATTAATAAATCGCCACATTAACTGTCATTAGCTCGATAATGTTTATAGCTGTAAAAAAAAAAGTATGTTTCTTTGTATTCGCGTCTTTCATCAGCGCAAGGTTCGATATAGGAAGTTTATTTTGGTATAGCAGGTTTTGAGTTTGGGACCCAGATTAGGTTTTCAATTTAGCAGATTCCTAACTCAATCAATTTCGACATAAATCCTGAATGATAATAATGAGTCATCATCAGTGCTCTAGGCATTTATGCTGAGGTGGGTGCTGTTCTTGTTCTTTAATGTTTTTAACTGACTTCAAAAAAGGAGGAGGACAATTCAATTCGACTATGTTTTTTTTTAAATTACATATTTTGTTCTCTGTATTTCTGTACATAGTTTTAGTTCGTTTAGTTTTTTTTGTTACTCCTGAAGTTAGGAGTAACAAAATTAGTAACAAATTTTTAGATAATTACTAAAAAAATGATTGATTTTTTATTTTAACATTTTTTTCACCAATGTAAAGCTACACTGCCCCTGTGTGCTATAGGCTCTATTTTATAGCCAGGGCAAAGACCGAGCAGCACTCCCGAGCATCAGCTATTAATAATAGTAAAAATACATTATTATACATATCTTATCACCAGATACCACAATTAAACGTTATCTATGTGTAACTTTATCAAGCAACACCCCTATGACGTCATAGCTACAAAACTTTAAAAAAAGAGCCAGACATAACGTCCACAAGGTCAACACGAAACAGGTTTTAAATTATTATACCTAAATGGTTAAAAAGCAGACATATTCACTTGTCACCTCAAAAGCGTACATCATACCGGTCAGGTAGTTTGCACTGGCAAGCAATTTATTTTTGTATCACGCGTAATTTTATCTAGAATCTAAATTTTTTTTAACTTGAATAAGTCCGCGTTTGACCACCAACTCGCCTGATGGTAAGCGACGATGTGGTCGAAGATGATGCACGCAGACCTAGAAGATACCTATTCACTCTGACCTTGAAAAGCCCAAGATTGTATCTCTCAGGAAACAAGAAAGCCGCAGTCTGTTCCATCCTTGGCTATACGAATCAGAAACGTAGATTCGTAGATTCTACAAAGTACGAGTATATCACCGATATTAGAATCGAGTATCGCATCGGAATACATGTATTGTAATCAGTTAGTGAGTTCTTCGGGACTTACGTACGAATTTACATACTACTGGCTCTTCGGTGAAGGAAAACATCGTGAGGAAACCTGCATATGTCCGGAGAAGAAATTCAATGGCGTATGTGAATCCACCAACCCGCACTTGGCCAGCGTGGTGGAATACGGCCTAATCACCCTTCGAGGGTAGACCTGTATCCCAGCAGTGGGAGGATTAAAGGTTGCATATGAATCAGTTAAAAGCATAGATTAAAATAGCGTTTGTGAATATTTAAACAAATTAAGGGGAGTCCGTGAAAGTGTTGATCCTGTTTTGGAAATGATTTAACTATACACTAGCGGCCCGTCCCGGATTCGCACGGGTAGACACTATAAATTGAGCTATCCTATCTGTTAAGTTAGATCGAACTGCACACGGTGTGCAAATTTGATTGAAATCGGTTAAGTAGTTTAGGAGTCTATAGCGGACAAACAACGTGACACGTAATTTATATATATTAAGATAAAAAAACCTACCAGTCACACTTAGTGTTACACCTATAACCCTGACTTTCCAAACACCTATAACTGATATGAATAAACTGTCCTAATGTAATAAAAAATGTTCATACTCGTTGAGTACATTTTTTTGTTACTAATCTTCCCATTCGGTCAAACGATAGGTACAAAGTTAGTCTAAAAATAGCAACTTGACACATAATCTGTGGTTGCATGACTAGCCTGTAGGTAATTGAACTCTACATAACATAGTTACCTATATTACCTACTGCTGGCAAACTAACTGTACACTTTTGTTTCAACATTACATTCACAACAAGCCTTTGTTATGATAATTGTCTAAATTCTAAATACGGACCAAATAGCTGCCGAATATTGTTTTCGAAATGGATAATAATTAATAGTTAAAAAAACTAAAAAACACGCTTTGTTTAGTGTATTGTCATCGGTCCTCGATATATCTACAAAGTTTGAACGAAATCTGACCGTTTAAAGTGGGTCAAAAACGCGCTCAAAGGAGTCGGTTACAAACATACATACAAACATACAGGTGAAGCTAATAAAAGCGTGTTAAAATAGGATTTTATCTATTTCAATCACGCTTATTACAAACGTGCCAGTCTGTAAGTATGTTTGTCCTCACTCTATTCCGTAATATCGGAACGTATTTCAGTAAGCTACGTTATAGCGTTCATCACACATCTTTCTATTCCGTAATATGAAGAGATCCTAAGTAATATAGCAGGTTAATCCGCAGGCCTCAGCTAGTATGTGAAAACCATGTGGGTGGGTTAACCTAATTTAGCCTCATCACAGATTTTATCGATTCACTGCCGTGCACTGTTACGTTAGGCCACTGCCTCTTCGCCACTTCTAGACATAAGCATAAAGGATTTTCGACCATAATCCCCTTTAATAAACACGTATTAGCCACGTATTAGTTAATCCGTGTTGTCTTTTCTCTTAAAAGATTTTAAGCTCGATTGAGAAAGACAAAAGACAGTAACTATTCCAAAGCTACTTCTCGTTTATTAATAAGACCCTAGTTATCTTTTCTTTATTTCCTTCCTTCTTTAATTTTTTTTTAACTTGAATAAGTCCGCATTTGACCCCCAACTCCACTGATGGTAAGCGACGATGTGGTCAAAGATGAAGTACGCAGATCTATTTTACCTATTCACTCTGACCTTGAAACCCCAAGATTGTATCACTCAGGAAGCAAGGAAGCCGGCAGTCTATTCCATTCCTTGTTTCATTCACGTCTTACCGACCCCGACGCCTATCAAAGATTCGAAACTCCTAACACCTCACTTTACTTATACGTTGAATTGTTTTATGGTAGTGGCAAGTACAACTGAAACCATACAATCATACAGTGTATGACAGCGGTGGCATGGTTGTTGACCGCTGACCTCAGCTGTCGGTGACTCGGTCGCGCTGTTGCCATCCGTTTTTTTGCTCCACATGTGGATGCATACTCGTAACATAGTACTGGCGAGTGAGATTGAATTTGAAAAATTAAGCCAGCGGCAGTGTTTAAATTTGTCATACGACGTTGTTATGATTCACATCTACTGTATTTAACGCTGTACAATTGTACAAACAAAATAAAATAGTACAAATGAAAAAGAAATAAACGTTTCACACTCATAACTAGCTCGTAGCACTAGGATAAATCCTGTGTCGGGGATGCCATGGAATGGAACACACACAAAGATAAGGACAATAGCAACCAGACCCAGAACAGATATTTAAATTCATCATTCAAACTCTGTCCGGCCGGGAATCGAACCGGGGCCTCTGGCTTATAAGGTTGTGTTACCACTGAGCCAAACAGGTCGTCGTCAGGTCGTATATTTAGATCGTAGACATTTAATTTATCTTTACGGCATGATCTTTCAAATTTCAATGACAGACTTGATGGACCAAACACCTGGAAAAGGCCCAACTAGGTATATCGTTGCTTCCCATCAGGTGAGATTGTGGTCAAACGCATGTCTAGTTTGTTGAAAAATAAGTTGATTTAAAAATATTTCAAAACACAAGCTTTTATTGCATTGTCATCGGAGTTACATGCGTATACCAAATTTCAGGTCGATCGGACATCGGGAAGTGGTTTAAAATTGAGTTGCAAGATTCCACCCGAACAAACATACTTACATACTCGTACGTACATTGCAAGTTAAATAAAAGCTTTTAAAAACTAAACGATGTCACGGAGAGTGCCATTGAGGTAGCTCAAATACTGAATAGAAATGTTTGCACTCCAAAACATTGAATTTAAACGTTAATCAACAATGAACACAGCAATCAGCTGATAAGGTCAACGAACCTTCTAATGTCAAATTAAAAGTACATTGCTCTGGTCTGGTCTAGATATAATTACAACCACGAGAGCAGAATTCTTCTCTAATTTCGAATATTAAACGCTAAAGTGTAAAACTGAAACGTTTGCCAAATATATCGCAAAAACGCAGCCGGTTTTAGTATATCACTGTCTATAGTTTGCCAAATACAAATACATAATAGGAGCTATCGCGCCAGTGGTTGTCGCCGTTGGCAGACCTGCGACAATTGTGCATACATACATACACAAACATATTTCTTATATGTATATGTATAGCATACTCCAGTCTATAACATAGCAGTTATGCGGAAGTTATTTTCATGTAGATGAGAATAACAACTTACGGCATCAATATGTACTGTAATTTATTGAAAGAAAGTCGCTCGATTTTAAACGTTAGTAAGTTTTTATGTGACATGTGCGTATTGCGTTTGCCTGGAAAGATCGCTCTTAGCGATAAGGCTGCCAGTTGTTGCACTAGTTTTAAGTGTTATGATTCTTTTTGACTTTAATTTCTGGTGTGAACAATAAATAAAGAGTTTATCTATCTATGTATTACGAAGTCAATCCTCTCAGGAAAGTCTTAACACCATCTCAATAAAAAAATACATTTAATAAATTCTGTCAAACGATTACTGTCTAAGAAAAAACAATTAACTACAATGTTATAATTAAAACAATAACACAATTGAAACTCCCGAGATAACTGATGCATTTGAACTTCAATCGGCATTAAAGAGCACCAAGTTAAACATTAGAGTTTAATAGGGAGCCACCATCGCGTTTTTGTAACAACACCGAAAGTCTTCCGAACACCGTTTTAGTTCTTGCATTTCGCCAACATTAAATTCTAAGTGGGTCGGTCTTTACGCGGAATATCAATTGTGTGCAATTAAAATTAACGAGCAATCACTCACTATCAGTACTTCACAAGTCAGTGCTCGTGTTTCTAACGAGGTTTTTTACTTCGTTCAATCTATTTTTTCCGAGTTTATTGCAGTACGAATGTGACAAGAATGCGTATATTATGTCACGAACAGTTTGAATGCCGACTCTATTCTCGGGAGTTCGACATATAAATCACTCTCGCCCTCACGATTTTTCTTATGAGAGATAGTGGTTGACAAAATCTCGACTGCGCGAGAATAGGATTGCTTCAAAGGGTTTACGATGGCGGATGTTTCTTTAGCACGCTACAAAAATATGTAGGAAAACCGAAGATAACGCATATTGCGATGTTTACATAATGTAACTATATCAACTACGAAAATTTGATACAGATGATATTGGAGCGGCATAATACTACAGGGTTATAACTATAAGGTGTGTTTAACCAAAAAAAGGCTTATGGTGCTCATCATTATGAACATGGGACCAACCCCAAAATTCGCTAAAAATTATCAGCTGTTCATAGCACAAGAACATTATTTTTACAAAACAAAAAACAAAAACCGACTTCAAAAGACCGACTATTGAGTTATTCATCTATTTGTCGCGCACGTACTTAATGCAAATTTAAGACTTATATGGTTTTCTCATGGATACCATTATCAGAACTGGACTAAATTGAAATGGGAGAAAATGGGAAGCGTCAGCTTTCTAATAAAAAAAGAATTATCAAAATCGATTCACCCAGTCAAAAGTTATGAGGTAACAAACATAAAAAAAAAATTAAAAAAAGACATACAGACGAATTGATAACCTCCTCCTTTTTTTTGAAGTCGGTTAAAAATGTCTATGAAACTCGACAAAGTGTGTAGAAGAGCTGATTTTTTGTCACAATTTTCGGGTTGTTCCCATAGTAAATGTTGTTCATAATGATGAGTACTATGAGCCTTTTTTGGCTTGGCTTAATGTAGATCCCATCTAAATACAAAATAGCAATAAGAATTTCGTAAAAGATTTTAAAAGTTCCAACTGTAAAGTGGGGTCGGTACAGTATGTAGGTTTCCTCCATTCGTCACTCGTCATTCTAATTGATTGTTTGATTAAAAGTATGTAGAATTGTAAAGACCTCCATATTGGTATAGATATTGGTACATAGTGTAAAATATAGGTCCCAGCTTACGTGCAAACAAGTTTCAACAATAAAGTACTGAAAATAGCACCCAACCAATGTGCTTTTCTCATGCTTCTGGGTGCATTTTACAACATTGTTTTTGTAGTTCCATGCGCCCGAATGCGGATATGTCAAATGCACCAAAATGCTTTAAACATTTGTGATAATCTTTAACTGCTAGTTTAATCTAATAAAGTACGAGTTTTCAGCTTCTAACTTTGTAATTTATTGTATTAAAAATCAATTACAAAAAATTTGGTGTTTAAAATTTAAGTGATGGTTATACGTCTATTTTTGTTTTCATTTGGCGTAGGTACTCGTGTTAATATGATTTTTTTTTCACTATCCACCTACTCCAAAAATCATAACCCAACTAATAACTTTACCTAACCTAACCGCTTTATTGTATACATTCATACATTTTTAACCTAACTTATTTATTCCCTTTTTAACCTAACGCCTAAATTTTCCAACTTCTCCGCTTAGTTACCTAATTTACTTGCTAGATAAGAAACTTGAGATACATACCTTGCACCCCGCTTTTATCTAGGAAATTACTTAGTTGAAACGTGGAGTTACTCGACGCCAGGTATTGTGTGAACCTCTGAAACGAAACAAACAGATTAGAGAGTCGACAAGTTTCAGACAGTGATTGAAAAGGGTACGCCGAAGAATCGCATGGAGCCGTGTAACATTAATAAACCATAGATCAAATCTGGTGCGGAAACCGGGTGATTTGGTTAGCTGGTAGATGAGCTGACGAGATATGATAAAGCTAGGATAAACCAATTTCAGCTGGATTTTTTTTCGCTTCGAAATGCACCCCTGGGAGACATTAGCGCAGGACCTAACACCCCTATTTAAAATAAGTATAGGTTGGCGATCCAGTATTTCAATGAAGTAGATTGGCTCGGATATTCTTTTTAAGGGGTAAATGCACCCCTGCGGAACGCCCTATCGCATCGAAAAAAATTGGTTACTTTGTTGTTACTTTGACTTTATACTACGAAACCAGGCACGAAATGACTCATAGTTATAGAATAGGACAGGGAAACAACCAACAATTTTTTTACCCGTTTGTCCTATGTAATCTAGAGCCTAAACTACAGCCTTGATCGATTTGTATTGCAAAATGTCGTAAAATCAGTCTTTGTGTCATAGGCTACACTTTACAGCCGTATTTTTTGTTTTTGTTTTAAATGCTAATACCCGTTACTGGTATTCTCCTTAGCGCGTAAGAGATAAGATTAAAATCATCGTCATTGACATCACAATTTACGTAAAACTAATCATGTATGTAAATATTTCATTGCGTCTTTTCTTACATTTCTTTGGTACGGCAGATAAAATATGCATAGAGCACGAAGAAACCGAACGCAAAGGTTATCCCTTGTACGAATCGTACAAATATTTTATACCCCACACTAATCCCTTGCCTGCCCTTCCATTACCCCTGAAGGTCCTTAAAGGGATTAACGTACGCCGTACCCGTACAGTTTGGCTATCGACGTTTTTCTATGTCATCGCTCTAATTTTATTCTGTCCCTTCAATATCGGTCCCGAAGACCCAAAATATGAGAGCTCCTAAATGAAATTATTATCGAATCATGTAAATATCTGCAAAAAATTGTACGGCAGAATGTTTGGAACAAATGGATCTTTGCTGAAAGAAAATTCGAGTACATATTTGAATTAAAATACTTGTTGCCAGTCGTTTATTGGTACAAGTGGCGACGACAATTTATTCATGGAACGCTATTTGCTCGAGCTCTCCAATGAGATGTGCTAATGAAGTGGGTTACACAATGTTCTTATTACATTGATGATTTTACAGAAATGAGGATTCCATCTTGAGAGGTATGTACTACAAATAGCACAAAAGCTTTCTGGATGACAACGGGTGTTGCTTTGGCGATCACATTAAATGTGTACCAATTTTACATTAATACCTAGGTCTGTATCTATTTTGCTCGCGGTCTCGTTTTACACCAGGATATGATTTCTACAGTCTGCACCTAGCGTAAACTAATGATCTTTCCTTATCAAAAAATACATAATCATCATTTAACTAATCTCAAGCATTCTTAGCAAAATAAACACATCTTTCCAGCTTTTATTTCTACTCCATCGACCTAATTGCACGTCTACCTCCGGGTTTTAAATGACACAATCACAAAACAGACATTCGGTTCCCTTCCATAATTAGATTTGTCATTACGAAATATGCTTTTGTTTTCAACAGGTACACAGCTGGCAATCCTTCTGATTCATTTCAACGGATTTCGTCTCGAACATTCCTCTCGTCTCTCGATTAACTGGTTGATGGCGACCGTTAAATTAATATTTGATAAGACCCGGAGAACGTATATAGGTACGCTTACACATATACGCTACTGTTTGTATTCTTCAGTCGATTCGGGTATAATTTTACCAAAATTAGTTAGTTACAACATGAGAATATCTGAAATAGATTAAAATAGAGTAAAAATGAAGATGGCCGACCCCTACCACCATAATGGCATATCGACAAACCATTTCCAGGAAGAGAGAATTACCACAACATGGCGGTCAAATGCAAGCCTATTACTAAATAAAAAAAAAACCGGTTATTACAATGAATTAAGTAATGCAAAAGTTAAAAAGATATTCAAGGGAGCCAACGAAGAGCATTCGAAACGTAAACATCTAGATGCCACCTAAGAGTAATTCTAACAAAGATTTAGTTCAAAGAGTACCTACTATACGATCGCAAAAGTGTCGCCTATACACACTTTATTATGAGGGCATGTGGGGAGGTAATCAACATCGCTAAACGGCAACTAATGATGACCGAAACCTGACCTCTCTTACATCATTTAGCGCTACATTTACGTCGCAGGCTTTGACCTGATTTATTTGATCAGGTATCTTTTGAGCGTGTCCCACCCACCTTACATTTTATCATCACTTCATTAAGGCAAGGTCAATGCACTAGATTTTTTCACATTCAAAACTTTAAGTTAAAATGCAAAAGTAAGTTTGTTTGTTACGCTTCGACCTGGCTGGTCATCTTGACGTTTCACGTTTTCAGGTAAAAAAAAACATAGGTCTCTTTTCGCCATCATCATTACCGTTTTTTTACAACACGGGTAAAACCGCGGGCCAGCTAGTGAATCCTTCAAATTGGTTTGTTATTAATTTCCCAGCAAAATCTCGGCTGTAAACGTCTTCAATCACCGAAACCGTGACATCCTCTTACGTCAGTGTAGGTCACAGCAGTATTTATATCACGAAGTCACGATGTTCAGTGGGTGTGTAAGACGTAGTAGCTAATCTGTTACGTTACAAGACACGCCTCTGTTACGACACAGATAGTGAGGTCCAATTAGGTGACTGACCGGCGGTCAAGAACGTAGTTTGACCCTAAATGGGGTCCTATATTGGTTGTTATTGTCACTTCTTTCGGCTGCTTTCATTGGCCGAAGATGTGATCGAAAATGGTCCTTAAATGATGGGCTTAGATGTTTCATTCTATGAGAACAATGAAGACAACAATTCAAGTGGCGAAGGCGAGAATTTAGAATTGATTTGAATGAAAATCAGTTCGAGAATGAGGCTACTAAATTAAGTACACCTGTGTGGAGGTAATTTTATCGAACGTGATAATAGAGCCACAAAGCGAAGGGAGCGACCCTTCTAATAAGTACCTTTGAAGTAGGGTTCCGAGAATTCCCCAGAACCCCACAGTACAAAAACTTATAGATAACAACGAACTAAACAACAACACTAACAGCAAACAATTTAAATTGTTATCAAACGGAATAGCTTCAATCACTTCTTCAAAGTTGATTGACCCAGAAATATTTAATTTGGCAGAACCCTCAATACATTACCAACATTTTCATCGCAACCAACCTCAACGAGTATTTGAATTAAACCTTCTTTAAAATGGTCTCAAAGCTTTCACAAATGAGTACACAATACACATACAATATAACAAATGAAACTCCTTTCAATAGAACTTTTCTCTCTTATTTCTCGAAGACTTCAGTAAATAAAACGCGCAAACACTAGCGAAAATGTGAAGTATCATCGAATGGCAGAGATCGATCGTCTAAGAAACAATATTTATTCAAAGACAAATTCCGCTTCAAGGCGAATAAAATAAATATCATTTGCTTCATACTAGTTTATACAGAGCCTACTCTTTGTTACTCTACGATTGGTCTACAACAGTCGTGTCAAGACATTAGAAGTCTTGACAATAGCTATTTAGGTTTGAGTCCACTTTTCGAAGACTGAAAATAAATGGAAAGATCTAGCACAAGGGTCTACTTTCTATACATAGAAACTATTTTTCTTATTTGGTTTGGTCAGATTTAGACTACCCTAAACTGACAAGGCTTATACATTGCTTTACAGAATTTGAAAACGTGGCATCCAAAACTCTGTGGATAAAATCGGAAATGCCAGAGGCGGTCACCCATCCAATAATTGACTGCATCAACGACCACTGTGTCGGTCGTCAGGCGGAATAAAATAAGTATGATACAGTGTTATAAGGAAAAAATGCGCTAAGCCAAAAAGGGCTCACAGTACTCAACATAATGAATTGGCGAAAAAATGTATCGGTTGTTATCTATCTATGCTATCATTGACGATTTTCTATGCGTCAGCTGTTCTTTTTCATAATGCTGAGCCTTTTCGCTTAGCATGCCCTTTTCTTATAACCCTGTAGAGAAAGTAAGGGACAGTTTTGATACATACCTCATTCCCATATGCTAGTAGATGGTGTACTGTTATTAGTGACTTATACACCACCACCCAGTTGGTGTTCTGTGTGCGCTCGACGAGAAGGTTCGCGAGCTGCGGTATCGACACATTGGGCTCGTTTGTGCAGTGGACTAGATCTGGAACAAGGAGACTGGTGTTAGGAAACTTCTACCAAAAAACCCGAACGAAACGCTTTGACGTATAACCATAATAATATACATTTTGCGAACCGCACGAGTGTGGAATGCCTGCCTGAGTTAGTGTTCCCCAATGGTTTTAATATGGGTGTCTTCAAGTCGCGAGCGAATTGGTATCTTCTAGGCAAGCGTGCTCCATCGTAGACCGCATCATTGCTTCATTGCGGTCAAACGCAAGCTAACCATTAATCTTCTTTCTTATGTGTTCGCTAAAACAATATTTCTTTTTTTTTTGTTTTGTTCGCTCTAATACAGGGAAGGTAAAAAAGTAAAAAAACAGCAGGTGTAACCGCCGGGTGCAGCTAGTAAAAACTAATACTTCTTATTAATAAGAGATGCATTTTGTTGTTGGAACCATATTGTTTGGAACCCACCTCGAAGAATGATTATGCCCTATTCCACGCTGGCTAAGTCCAGGTTCGTAGATTCACATACGCCTTTGAAATTCATCTCCGGACGTAAGCAAGTTACAATGAAACGAAATCTGAATAACATCCGAGTAGTGGCACCAGTTATTAGAGGTCCGGACCAGAGGTTTACCTCTTAATGGTCTTAAATTACTTTAACGTAATTAAATGCCTCACTAACAATTGTGCAATATAATTATCTCTCCATACAATACACTATTACCTCGTACCGTTGAATACGTAATCCTCATTGTGATAAAAAGGCAGATGTGAAAACGCTGTAACAGAGTGATAAAAAATAGAGATTACTGTTATTAAATTTAAAAAGTGTAAATGAGGTTTTTAATCAAGTGGACGGTTTTTATTAAATAATGTTTCACACTTATAGCCTGTGTCGGGGATGCCATGGAACACTTGGATGACAAGGACAACTTGATTTGTTGAGAGGTACTTACCACGACAATTTAATCAAAGGTAAATAAAGATAAGTTTAAAAGGCAGACTACACTTTCAGATTGCTTTTCCAACAGTACTCTGTTCCTACCCTAATTGCATCTATTTCGAGAAGCCTCCTATCGACCCAGCCCCAGTTCACGACCGTGTAGGCATCTGCATTCCCAGGGCGGAAGTACTAGCTCCTACGTGATACAGTAACGTTTACTCTACCGCCCACATAAACTTTGCTCTATGATGAACGTAATGGAATCGATTGATACTTTCTGGCGTTGAATTGAAACACGATAGGTCAGGCAACAATTGAGAGAAGTATTAAAGTTTTGGAATATATAGAAAATTCAAATCAGAGAACCTGACGATTGTTGCTCGTCTCGTCACTTAATAACATTAAAAAAAAACTATCATTCGAATAATTTGAGTAAGACAAAGCATTTGATTAGAATGTAAAGAACAATTCAACTACATTCACTTACTGTTAATATTGCGACAAAAAGGGTAAGGTCCAAAAAAAACGTTGAGATTAATAATGACAGCAAAGATTAATGATTTGGTACGATGCTCTGCGAATCGATAGTGACGATATACGGAAATCAATTGACAGTGATTGGAAAAGAAAGGCCGAACATCGGCTTCGAGCTAAGTGGCGTGGCTTGGCTGTCGTTTGACGTGGGCTGATGAACATAATGAAATGAATACAGGTATGCTACGCCGAAAAGGGCTCATAGTACTTATCATTATGAACAGCTTTTACTATGGAACCAACGCTTGAAATCGCCAAAACAATATCAGCTGTTCCATAGATGTCACCGACACTCAACAAAAGTACAGCTGATTATTTTTCGCGATTTCCGGGTTCGTCTCATAGTAAAAGTTGTTAATAGTGATGAGTGTTATGAACTCTGTTCAGCTTGGCGTACCTTTTCTTTATAACCTTGTATAAACATAGGTAGTATCGTGAAATGTTCTGCAATTGGGTCACCAACTCGTAATTAATGATTTCCCTAAGGGCAACAGGAAACACGTTTTTCTAAAAAGGTTGGAGTACATTGTTGTAGCAATTTAGCTAACTAGTTCAGGATGATGATGGTAACGTGCGAGCGAGACAGAACTACCCAATCACGTTCAAATCTACAATGTATCCAATTTCATTACGTTCAAATTGACAAGTCTCGTTAAACATTCAAAGCGATTAGCACTGAAGGCATCAACACATCAACAGTAATCGGATTTACTTTATGGATACGACTGCTTACGTATGAACTCAGTTAGATGACGTCATACGTGGATGTGACGTATTAAATTAATTCTGCAACTAGCGCTCATCTCTGAGGATGTCGTCAAGGGACGAATACTGATTTGATTTCATGTTTCTATGCATAATTTCAAACTATTTTGATTTATTGCTGGCGCCATATTTGGAGTTTCGAAATTGTCTGACGTGTTTTATTTATCTTTAGCAAATATTAGTTTTACTCAGGGTTATTACTTTTCTGTATTTCGCGCCGTGTCGAGCTACGTTGCAATATACCAACCGGCACTGGCTTACAAGCTGGCAAGTGCAATGCGTATAAAACGGACAGTCAACCAGTGCATTTGTAGACCTAACATACAGTGATAAGGTAAAAACACACGCTGCTAAAAATTTGAATACGTTTATTATAACCGACTGGCCAAGCGGTTAGCCACCTCACTTCAGTCACAGACCAGTGTAATCGAAAAACTGGTCATATTAGTACTATGAACGTTCCCAAAATGTTTAAAGCTTTGAGTCGCTAGCGTTACTTTTTCCAATGTTTCACTTTCAAGCTCATCGTTTACGCAATTTTCTGTTTCATCCTTGCAATACCCTCGAATTAACGTACGCAACGTCTGATATTAGATCCAGCTGTTTACGAATAACAACAACAAGATTCGGAGCGCTCGGTTTGATGTACTAACTTTGCCAGCGTCATCTGGCAACCCTTGCCCAAGTTCGGCTAGTCTTATTAACCCGTGGAGCGCTTAGTGTATCTACGCATAGATCTTAAGGATTTTGGTCGGGTAGCGCTTAGCGTATCTACACATAGATACACAAGCGGCGCGCGCCATTTGTTTATGTTTTACTCGGTATCCGCTCGTTATTGGTCGGTTCTCGTGATTTATACCGATAGCCAACATAACAATCCCAATTTCTATCCAATCCTAGCAGTGTAGTAGGAGTAAACAAACCAAAAAAAAAAGATTACCCAAGCATCACAATTTGGTCGAACTCAATGCGCCTACGTGATTTTGTGACCTATTACTGCTTGAAGTTTGGAGCTTACAGAAAATGGCTGGAAATCGTAAGCGGTGAGTAATGTGTTGTATTCTACTAAATGATATGTGTGGAATGTGTTAAAAGTGTTACATTTAGTGTTCGTAGCCTACTTTTTGAGAATAAACGGATAAACTTCTATCACGCCATCCGAGCCGGTCAATGGCCTTGGCCGTTTCTATTGATAATTCGCGAAGTGTCGATTGAAATATCGAAAATTGCCTGTATACCCGTGGGTAATATATCTAGTAACATGTTCAGGTATACAGTTTCTCATTTTAGTGCGATAAACTCGTTATTTCAACCATTTTTGCAATATTCATTGGACGCCATTTTGTTCATTTCTCGCTCGATGCCGAAATGTACTGTCGGCAGCATAATTTTTCGTTTCGTTTTTGAGTTTTTGTTTTCGTGAAAACTATTAAAATTATACATACTAAGAAGGCCTCAGTTTCATGTTTCGTTTTTATTATTGGATGCTATTTTTTAATTATGTGTCTAATATTGATAATATTGACTATTTAATAATTATATTTTTTTATGTAATTGAGTGACGAGACGAGCAAATCGCTCGCCTGATGTACTTTATGTTACTGAAATTACATTTATTACACTATAATTAAAATGCATTCATAATATAATAGATAAATCGTAAATAACAAATGTTTATTTTGACAGTTTGACTTTTCAGTTTAGATATGTCAAGATTTATAAATAAATTGGTTCATAAGGTCATCATCATGTTCAAAGTTTTTGTTTTGTCGATTTTTTATTAAAAATATTAACTTTTACAGACTAATACAATTTATATTGTTTATTTTGATTTTAGTTTAGCAAGACTGCAGTCAACCAGTTTTGATTTGAGGCGGTCACGATCCGTGACACCCTCCGGGCATTCTCAGCGTCCGTCTGCTTCCCGCCGTGCCCTACTTATGGGATTGGCACAGGAGGTGGAGAGGGACGTTGACGTAGGCATGCTCACTCCGACTAACAGGTAAGAATCTAATATGATTATTTAATTTTTACACTTGTTTCCTTTACATTTATAATGTTATATACTTTGAATAAAGGTCAATTTGTTTTTATCAGGAACCGAGCATTGGGGGTCCTCAGCACACCGGGGGGTACACTCAAATTGACTGGAGAAGTCGTGCCAATCGAGTGTACACCCGGTGGTTACGTCCGTCGCCACGTCGAGTCTCCACGTCCAATTATAACGTTAAAATATGTTTTTTTACAATTTACAATATTTACATAATGTAGGTAATATTATTTTGAGAACAATGTAATACTGTAATTCTAATTTCATTTTGGTATGATAATGTTGTAAATTGATTGTAGACGCCAAATTCTCAAAAACTGTAATAAAATAATGAATAAATAATATTATGGCGATAAGGTCGCCATTGTACTGCCGAATATTTAAATTATATCTATAACTTAAGTCATTTTTATCATCGGTGTGCAATACAACATACCTTATATTGTATTGTAATTTTTATTTTTCGTGCATTTGGAAAATCATTATATTATTACTTGTAAATAAATTATTTCTAAAAACTATGATGTCATAATATTATTTCGTGAGTATTTCATGTTAGGTGCCAAATTGCCAAAACCAGTTGAACAAAATACGTTAAAATTTGACTTTTCTTCTAATTCTAATAAAAATGTATCTAAAAAAGTTTTTTCGACATAAGAATACACCTACTAGGCACAGTTTTCCTTCTACGCATTATACAGACCTACTATGTTGACAATAGTCTTGCTATAAAATAATAATATAATTTTTATATCACGTTCAATTATTTCGTAAATTTTGATTTTTTTTTCGACAGTACATTTTGTCGCTTTCTGACAGAGGTCCGCGCGATCCGCGCGCTAACGGATGTTTTTTTACGTCCCGCGGTAATTTATATATTATTGAAGTGAATTATGTATAAAGGAGTGAAATTAATACTAAAACTATTTCAATAAGTGTCCTCCCTTGTTGTAAGAGTGCAGTGAGAGTTAAATTCGTATGTGAACATACCATAATCGTGTCAAATCTAACTAAGTGTAACGAAAAATTTCTAAATTAATTTTTCAACACCTGATTACTCATAAATGGTAAGTCACACATAATACAACTATACAAAGAAAGAAAGTATGTTTCAAGCGCTTTCCAGTGATATATATCTTAAAGCATATAATTAACGAATACATCGAGAATTATCCATTTCCGTGTCTCGCTTACGTTACAAATTTTTTTTTTGCAAAATGCGCTGGCGCGTCCGCGCATTTGAAAATAAATACCTCCTGCGCTCCACGGGTTAATGAACTTTTCGTCTTAGAATTTAGCAAAAAAATGCCTTACAGTAATGAAAGTCAGAGCGTGAGACGATTTATTAATTTACGTAATACTTTATAAGCTTTCAACGAACAATCTACAATACAAGGGTCAATTCATAGCAAGGCGGCCGGCAGCTCTAATCTAACTTGACATTTACGTAATGAAGATGAAGTAAGGTTCGGGCCGAAAGCCCTACAGAGCATTTTAAAATTTATTAGCCCTATAAATATAGGGATACATTGCTAGGTTTATTCATTGGAAATAGCTCTGCAGGGATACCAGGTCGACCTTCGAAGGGCGATTAGGCCGTATTCCATCACTGGCCAAGTACGGGTTGCTGGATTCCCATACGCGATTGAATTCCTTACCCGGACGTATGCAGGTTTATTGGAAATAGTGCCAACCAGTATTTGCTAAGGTTGTTTGATCTCGCTCGAGGTTATATCATTCTACAGCTTTCATAAGACTGAATATTTCGGGACGAGTCTACAGTTTATCTAACATCCACGCTTTTAAACTCTTATATTACAAAACGAGACTCTTCGCTTGATTACATAAATGCGATTGCATTGGGACTAGAAACAAGTTATGGCAACTTTTTTGTCGAGAATACTATCAATTAGAGACTGGGCATCTTGTGAAGTGACCTTTACAATGCTGTTGCAATGTTGCAGTGTTAGCATTTGCGGTTTTGTTTTTGAGACTCCAACCATATACGTTTAATAGGTATACGATATGAAAGTGTACAAACAAGGTTATGTCGTGTTTCTAGATTTCTAGGCGTTTTGGGAGTCATAATATCCGATTTTGACTAGCTTTTATTTGATTTGCCTTTCTAGTATAGGTCAAATCTTGCAACTGAATTTTGACCCACTTCCGATGCCGATGTCCGAAATATATTTGGTATACTTCGATGACAAAACAATAAATGTTTGTTTAAATATCTTGTTTATGTTTTATATGACTTTGGTGTTAGTAATAGCGTGTTCGATGCTAGTAACAAAACACTTAGTCCGTATTGAGAACTGCCTCTCAAGTGCCGGCGACCACACACGTGCTTGGCGACAGATTTATAAACTATAGATGAATTCTAGCCAGGAAAGCAATACAAAGTGCTTTTACGAGTGTTGTATGTACTTATTTTCTCTGACTGCTACAAGATATTTACGTCTATTTCTTGCAACAGGACCCTAATTTACGATAATTTAAGTGTGGATCTATCCTCGAATGCCTTTATTCCACCCATGTGCGGGGTGAGTTAGCGGTCAAATGCTGACATTTCGGCACAAAACTACAATTAAAACAAAATTATGTTTTCGGTGCACGACTTTGGCGGAGATATTGCATTTTTGTTCTTATGTTACTGAACACAAGGTATTTAGACTTTGACAAGGGAACAAAATTTTGTTGCCACCAACTAAGTAATAGTAAGTTTGTATAGGCCTAGTGACGAACTGTAGTGCCAGTTTTAAACCACCTGCGTGCGACATGCCTTTACGATTTTGTTCTAGAATTGATAACTGAAACCTTAGCAAGATATCTGACTAATGCCACGTAAAAGGCTGTTACGAGCCATAACACGAAAGCGCTTACATAACTCATTCAAAAGTTTCACTCGCGGTCACCCATCCGAAAACTGATCCTATCATTCGCCGACTGTACTCGAGCAAGCTGTTACAACCGAGCAGCTGTCGTCAACTTCCTCCGTCCTTGACCCAATCACTTTCCATTTCCACCAAACAGCGGGCAACAAAGCCTCACTCAGCTCATTATTTCCAAATTAACAGGTCAAGTGCAAACGTACAACCAGCAGCTACTTTACAACAGTAATATTGCTTTGGCCGTGTTGTGACCTCTCTGAGGCATTGTAATGGTATAATTACCTTGTTTCTATGCTTTGGCTGCTCAACTTGAGGACCGCAGACAAAAAAGTGGATGGCCAACGTTTTCGAATCGGTATGTCAACTTCACTACATGGGTTGTTGTGTGTGTTGTGTGACATTATGATATATTTACAAGAGACAGACAAACAAACAGATGACTCGTCTGATCTATCGACCAGTCCACCAGACCAGTGACAAGTTCCCGGTCAATGGACAGCTGCAACACCAGCGGTGTTTGAATTTGATGTTGCAATTTTTCAAGGTCGTATTGAGTTTTAAATTAAGATTTTATGTTGGATTTACTTTTTTATTAGTTTTTAATTCAATTCCTAAAAAGTACTTCGCAACTAAATTAACACCTGCGAGAGTTCTTTCTAAATATATATCGTATTATATAATTGTATTTCGGATAAAAGCGATAGAAATCCGAAATACGGCCCGCCTTTAAAATGAGTTGAGCAGCCTTGTTACAGCCGGTATTTGACAGTGTAACCTGTCAAAACACCTATTCTCTGTCCCAAGAGTTACGTGCGAAATTATTGTGAGCGTTGTAAACTTTTTGCTATCAATCGTGGATAGGTGCGACTGACGTAACACTTATTTTCGTATTTTTTAATCGTCGATGGCTTAGAGTTTATTTACAAATAGATTTGGTGTCACAATTCGTGTAGGTATATTACGAAAATTATTCTGTTTAATATTTTGTAGTTGAAGATCTATCTTCAGCAGTGGATGGAAAAGAACTGAGTATAATAATGTTGATGATTTTGTTGTTATTTCGAGCGACAAAAGGGTCAAACTTTATAAACGTGGTTAATGGTAAATGTTGTTTGGTGGTACACTTATGTAAATCCAGAGTGAGTTCATCCAAGGTCATCCATCCACTTTTCGTCCATATCTAAGCTGATAAATTTTGAATTTGAATTCGACTATCTATGTAAGTATATCCTACAAGTATTTAGTTTGTATAGGTCGAATGGCTAACACTAGTCAGTTTTTAGGCCGCCTTAAATCTAAAAGTATTTAGGCTTATCGGCTATGTATTAATTAGTATGCCAGCCAGCAGACTAAACGTATCAAATAACTTCCAAAGCTATTGTAAATTTGTACAAAGCTTACGAGCTTTCAATAAGACCTTACATTCAATACAATACGTGAACACCGAGTCTATCTGTGATATGAATATTAATCACCACGATCTCGCGACAGTCGGTTAAAAATACCTATCGTAAGTCTCTCATATTGGTTCGCAAATTCATTTGACGGGTATTAAGTTAAGGAGTGTTCTCTACGTCTCTACCGACCCGTGGAATTTTTGAGAACTAACGAGATTTTTACAAAATTATTCAAATGTTCTTAATATGCGACTGCAGCGATAATAGTGGAATCGGCACATACCAGAGATCGTCAGGCAACCTCAAAATTCTGACGCCTCTCGGCCTGTACGAACTAAGTTTATTTTTGTTATTCTTTCCCTGATGCTCTTTCAGACATCGTCCGTGCATTCTTCCCTAATTCTTCTTCTTTTTTCCTCTTCTATTTCCCCTTTCACAAAGTATCTTCTACTCTACACTATCTTGAGACATTCCTTTCATAACAGTTACTCGTATCTGTAATCACATGTATCTTTGAAGTCACTAATATTTTAATGAAAGCTTCTATGGCGTAGCGTGAAATGATTCGTTTATGCTTTATGACGTGGTTTCAGTCCATTACCGAACAAAATAACATCAATAATGTTGATATACAATACAGGTAGAAATTAATTACGCGCGTAGCAACAGTCTAACATTTATGTGGCTTTAGGTAACTAAACTTTTTCGGAACTATAAATGCTTTGGTTGCTTGTTTCTCGCGTAGCAGTTTTAAAAAGCAAAGATGTTTTTACTTTGATTAGCCGATCAAATCTCGTCTCATTGCTAGGTCATACTGAAAAATGCACTTGGCCAGTGTGGTGGAATACGGCCTAGGTAATCACCCTTCGAGGGTAGACCTATATTCCAGCAGTGGGAGGATTAAAAGTTGCTGATGATGATGTGAAAAATGCACAATTGGAAAAGTGTACAAATTTGGAAATGCTCATTTCGGTCCGGTACACATTTTTAAAGTGCCCTTTTTAACAGACTTCAAAAAAGAAGGAGGTTATCAATTCGACTGTATGTTTTTTTTTTTTGTTTGTTACCTACCTCATAACTTTTGACTGGGTGAATCGATTTTGATGATTCTTTTTTTATTAGAAAGCTGACGCTTCCCATTTGGTCCCATTTCAATTTAGTCCAGTTCTGATAATGGTATCCACGAGAAAACCATATAAGTCTTAAATTTGCATTAAGTACGTGCGCGACAAATAGATGAATAACTCAATAGTCGGTCTTTTGAAGTCGGTTTGTGTTTTGTAAAAATAATGTTCTTGTCTGAACTTAACCCGTTCTGGCTTTACATAGTTCTCTAATTACATAATTATTTTTACCGAATTCTACAGGTAACATGTATAGCAAGCAACATAGGTATAAGACAGAACGGCCTTGATCGCCTAAAGCCATAAAATTATCGTGCAATTTTTACGAGCGATCACGTAACAACGATATCGAACGTTTTAATTTTGAGAACTTTACGTACATTTCATGCAACGCTTATGTTTTGGTATAATTAACGCGGGAGTACTCACGTTTCACAAAATAATAAGATGTTAATGTGTAGATGTGTTTTTGGTGTTAATTAAAACAAAATAATGTCAAAACCACGTTGGTTTTCATAGTACACTTATATTGTTGGCAAATTGGATGCGCTCAGTAGTTTTAAGTCATTTTCCCCCATTTCTTGGAAAATATGGGTCCGACATCAGTTTTTAATGATGCATACCTCTCCTTTGCTCGATGACATTTGCAAATGGTTTTTTATTTGGTTACTTAAACAACATAGAGTTAATGTGATCTTACATAGTGATCTATGTGACCTGCAATCAGCGACATAAGAAAACTGATTTTAAAATCGTTTTTGCCACATTAAGTAGATGAATACAGGTTTTTAATAGCCTCTATCTCTGAAGCTGGCATCAATATCTGCACTTGTTTAGTCTGTGAATACTTGAATAGGCGCATGTAAGGTAAACCAGTGTGACGTCACGGAGAAAATTCATAACGAAAAGATCTTCTGTCTCGCGAGTAGGCGTTCTGATGAGCAGGACAGAGATGAATAATGCATTACCTACTTATCGAGCTAGCGTCGCGAAACACCATTTGTATGTCAAGTAAACATGCCCGGAGTTTTTGTGGTTTAAAGAATAATGTTGAAAACGTAATGCAGTGAAGATTTTCGAGCAACTGGGATATCTGGCGTCTGGATACTAGGATGTAAGGAAAATTCAAACTGCAAATAAAAGCGCAACAAGTTTGATCGGCGGAGCATCATTACGTCCGATGTTTCCACACATTGGTTGATCTTTTTCGGTAAAACATGCAGATTTCAGCTAATGCCACAAGACATGCATATTTCAGCCATACATTTATATCTTCTACGAGTAGCAGAAGTGTAATATCGATTTCAATTCTCAATGTGAATGCTTGGGTCAACGACCTTTGAGTAGGTATTTGACTAGTTGTGGAAGCTTTCAGACGAGGAAATGAGATGTGATAATTTGTATGAATAATGGAGTAGGACGAGTTGAGGACGGTTAACGATGTCGATGTTCTGGATTTAGAGCTGTCATCGACAATTAAAAATATGTACCTATGATGATATAAAGCCAGCTATCATATCTTTGACAATTTAACTATCATAAGGACTTAGAGGGGAAATCCACTGAAGTTGTGAAAAGGTTCTGTTACATATTCTTATTTAGAAATTAAGTTTTATTGTGTAACTTCGTTGTTCTATTCTGCACCCCGTGGTTTCGCTCGCTTCCCTATATTAACCGTTATTAGTCTTTAGGATAAACGAAGCCTCTTTATCTGACGATCAAAGATATTAAGTCTTCTTTGGCGACGCTTAAGTACTTCTAAGCGTCCGTTATCGGTTTTCAGAAACGTTACGATTTTAAGGAGCGAATTTTACGAATTTCGCTTGAAAATTGATCTTGGCATGTCTTGTTGCAGTATCTAGGTCAACGACCTGACGTCCTAGGAGTTAAAAGGTCATAGTTACCCTTAAGGATAATAACGTATTGGAAATGGGCAAAAATGCTGGCACAGAGTCAAGATGCGTGAATTTGTTTGGGGATGGTAAGAAGGCGGGCAGAAGCTTTGATGCAAAAGTTTTAAAGGCTGAAAACGGGTCGCAATGGCACAGTATAGATAATTTTAACCACATTCAGCGTTGGACATCTAATAAAAAATATTTAAGGGCAGAAGTTAGTGCTTATCAAGACTGGAGAAGCATTATAACATTTGACAACCAATGCATGGAAAAATGAAAAGCTAGATAGCATATAACCGACTTATAGCACTCTGGGGAAGCACCGCATCTATCGCCAGTTATTCATCCACAAAGCAGTAAGTACCTACTCTGATATGCTCTCATTCATTACTAAGTTTTGAATTCACAGGCAAATTCAGGCAATGTATCCAGTGAAAATGACCGGACAGAGATGTAACATCTGATATGTCAGAGCGACAACCCCAAGCCCAGTGCTTTACCGCGCAGGGTTTTGACTAGAAGCTCAAAGTTTTGGATGGCACTGAAAAAACAGTTCAGGTTAGCACAGCGTAGTTCAACGGCAAGGTTGTGCAAATCTTGCCTTTTCATTTCGAATTATTTTGGTTAACAGCCACGGTTATCATCTGGCGAACGGCTTGCTCGTCTCGAGAATTAGATGCCTAAAACAGTAAGGCAAATCAACTTACACGCCCACTAAAGATCGGCAACATATCTCTCATGCCTCCCGGTGTTTAAGTATCTCGCTAGTAAGTCTATTGGGAAGGAAATTCCCAGTAGTTCAATTGGTAAGACTTTTTGGTAAGACTGGGATTCGGCGGACCGCTTACTATTGGGTCTGTGTACTTATTTGCAACCTATGGCATAACGAAACCTACGGTGGCCCGTGCTCATAAATACGAGTTGACAACATTTCGCTTAATTTCCTATCAAGTTGTAACAATCTCTGCGGGGATACACTCGGATACAGAGTACATACTGTGATAACACAGGAAACGGAGCTGTCGTGTTTATCATTATCATATTTAGCTGCAATACAGTAAACATGTGTCCAATCTAAACAGATACGGCTACAATGTATGCTGGAATGGTCAGTTTTAGGGGCGGCTGTTGCTGATTACATTTCATAATAATATGTACATTAGATCATAGTTCCATACTGATACCGTCCTGAATTCCTGATACTATGAAATATGAACTCACGAAAACCTCAATACTCAAAGGCTCAGAGCAATGGCCATGGAATTCACATAGCAACACGAGATTAGTGAGGCAAGTATGTGGCGAGAGGAGCATGCGCTTTGACTCCACATTCATTTTGCGAACCGCACGAGTGTGGAATGTTCTGCCTGAATGGGTGTTCCCCGATGGTTATAATTTGGGTGTCTTCAAGTCGAGAGTGAATCGGTATCTTCTAGGCAAGCGTGCTCCATCGTAGGCCGCATCGTTGCTTCCCAACAGGCAGGATGGCGGTCAAACGCAAGCCTATTTTTGAATAACAAAAAAAAAAAAATGTCGCTGGCCTGATGTTAAGCGTCGCGCTTGCCCATTACAGTATTACAGTTGCAAGATATTGCGTGGCAATGCACTGCGCTCGTCGCATGCTGTATGCTTAGAGATTACGCTGGAAACATTGTCCATCTTTTAACATATTACTAGGAGCGCTACGAGTAGCAGTCCTAGCGTAGCTTGACTAGGTATTTGTAAGCGATCACCGAAGTTAAACAACGAACGACACGGTCAGTCTTCGGATGGGTGACCGCGGATGGCATTTACAACTGAGCGCCACCGTGGGTCGGATGACACGTTAAATTGTAGGTCCCGGTTGTTTGTCCTTAACAACCGTCAAGCCATGTCAGTCTTTAGGCGGCCTAAAAGCTCTGACACCAGGGTTAGCCACGCGGCCTGAACGAGCTTGCTTACTTACATATGTATTACTTAATCCATACAGGGATTTTAAGCTTGGAGTGAACTGAGCCGTAATCACATAAAGTACTGGTAATTACTCAGTACAACTTTTACTATCTTGAAATCGACCTTGAAATCGCGAATAAAATCAGCTGTTCTATTACATTGAGGGTCAATGGCATTTCTATGGAACAGCTGATTCTTTTTCGAGATTTTAGACTTGATCCTATAGTAAAAGTTATTCCGAATTATGAGTAGGTAAAACATGTTTTTTGTTTAGTACAAGCTTATAGATATCCCTGTATAAAAAGCAATGTTTTTTGTAGTGGTAGGGCTCTTTTGCAGAGCCCGCCTGGGGAAGTACCACACCTTTGCCAGTTATTCCACCGCCAAGCAGTAATGTGCAAACATTACTGTGTTCCGGTTGGAAGGGCATTGTTTCCAGTGAAATAACAGGGCAAATGGGAGATTAAACAACTTATATCTCAGGGTGACGAGCGCAGTGCTATGACGCGCAGGGTCTTGAATTCTGCGAATTCAAAATTCTGGGTGACGCAGACCTGTTATGGGCAAACGTGACGTTTAACATCAGGCGAGCGATTTGCTCGTTTTGCTCAAACCAATTGTCTGATTAAGTTGAAATTTTGTATGGGCATGGCCAAAAGCAAAGAACCTAGTACAACGTCCTGGAAATTGGCTACTAAATAAATCAGTTGTTCAACTAATATTATTTCCTTTAATTATCCTTATTTTCAAGATTGAAAATAATTACTAGGCATTTCCTGGTATTGTATCAACATACACAGTAATACACACTGATTACAAGTTCAATAGTTATGAATGATTTTTTTTATCAATAGGCATCTAAAACTATGAATTGAACCCAAATAGGTACATTACGAAATTGGTACGCCCATTGTAATGTTAGTAGGTACCTAATCAATATTTTAAATTGGTTTGTTTTCAACCAGATTTATTTAGAAACTAGTTGAGCCCCCAGTTTCATCGTCCTACAGGAACCGTTTATTTCCGATTTTATTATTTAAATTTGTTCGGTAGTTTTAGCTTGATGTGTCGACAAATGGACAGACAGATTTCCCTCAACTAGTTTTATATTATTTGAATTTAAATATATGAATATTTTTTTCCTAACTCAAAAACGGCAGGGTGTTATAAGTTTGACGTGGTGTATGTGTCCCTCTGTGGCATCGTAGGTCCCGAATGAGTAAACATATTTGATAGGTGAATTAGTCGGGAGTGTTCTTAGTTATGTTTTGTCGGGGGTTTTTTATTGTATCAAGAAGTAGTTTTTTGTCCAAAAGCTTTTTTGCATAGCCCTTTATAGATAACAGACTTAGTGTGGTAGGAGATTGCTTTATATGATAAAGCCGCTATTTACTGTTATATTACTGATAATCATGTTTATCTTTTGTGTAGTTTTAGTTTTCTTTTTATAGATAGGACTATATTTTTAGTTTTTTAGCAGTCGAAAATGAAGGGAGAGGTGAGAGCACGGTTTTATAAAGTACTAGCAACTTGCCCCGGCTTCGCACGGGTATGAAATATAGTCTGTTACTCAGTAATAATGTAGCTTTATATCGGGCAAAAAAATTGAAAATGGGTTTAGTAGCATTTGAGTTTATTCATTACGAAAATACAATATTACTATACAAGTGTAGATGTGTAGAGGTCTAAGGTCTGATCATCCAACACAAATTAAAAAGTCAGCGATCACAATTATTGTATGACCAATACTGCCCTCATGAGCCTTAATTATCTTAACGAAAATAGATTTCTGTTTTTTCATGCATCAGATGCGTAAGTTTTCAAGCTATCAGAAGCGCGAAAAAAACAAATTAATTTTTATTAGATACCGCTCTTGGGCTCCTGGGGGCAGTATAGGTAATGTACATATCTCGGCATGCAAATCTCTTACTAATATTATAAATGCGAAAATATGACATATTACACTGGGAAGGCAACTGGAATGATGCATATGAATTAGTTAGCAAGCATAAATGGAACAGGCAAAATATTTACTACAAAAAACTATTTATGCCATGCTTAGTCACAATAATGTAGGTATTTTATGAGAAAGCTCTCCAGGAAACGTCAGTAATTCTGTGACTGCAGTCACTTTACCACTGTTATGAAATTGAGACAAAAATGTAAAACCTGTAAGTGTGGTGCTTGAAAGTCTTATTAATTTTTTGCTACAGATAGGTTAGTTAGATTGAATATTGTAGAATACAATCCTACTTTACCACAATATAAAAACAATCAACGAAATATTACAGATAGGAAGAGAAATTGGTCTTATTGGTAGTAGTCTGATCCAGTCAACCTTCAGATGAGTGAGTTAACTTGTTTATGGAGTATTAACGGCGGTGAGCAATATACAAGCAAGATAATAACTAACTCAATACAAATAACTGTGAAATATGGTTGTGTTATTGAAATACATCTCAAGCCCACAAAAACTTCAGAAGTCTTCCTGTTAGGTATGTAATGAAGTTGAAAATGATTGAACTTAGTAAATAAATAACTTTGATTCAAACTACTGAGTGATAAATAAAAGTAATAAAGTTCCTGAAGTTTGATTTTATTTTTAATCTACATAAAATGAAAAATACAATACTGATTATGGTTTTTGATTGGTGTGGTGCTGTGACAAAGTAGAAATTAAAGACTTTTCGTTAATTATATATAATTATATGACTTGAGTTTGTAATTCTGATCACAGTGCATAGTTATAGCATATTTTATTAAAATGTTTGCTGTGCCTTGACTATCGCAACACAACTGTTACTGTATCTTCATAACATTAATATCTCCAGTTTAGTGTATTTCAGGGTAGCAAACAGCTGATATTTGACTTTAATTATTAATGATCAAACGAACTTACCAAGTGAAGTTCGATCACAATTATGTGAACGGCTTCATTCGACGCGATTTTGTTTTTGTTTACATATTGTAGTTATGTCTCACGTACTGGCCCTCAACACGGATTGTTTAGAGATTTTATTCCCCGCTTTCAAAGTTTTTTATTCTGGTAACACTAGAGATCGTCCATAGTCGTTAAGTTCGTTACTATCGTACCCCCACCTCACTTCAGAGCCCAGAGGGGAGCCATCGGCCGGTCGAACTTCATTCTGTTTAGAGCAATAGTTTTACTAACTACTTATTTTGTGACCGGTAATGGAAAAAATTACCCATAAATTGATTATGATTACCAATTATCAATTTCACATTTCATTATTAGGGTTAGGGCATTTATATACATTGTATATAAGTACTAAGTAGGTTACTTAGCTAAGCTATTTATGGGAGGGTGTATATATTAATCGCGTCGAATGAAGCCGTTCACATAATTGTGATCGAACTTCACTTGGTAAGTTCGTTTGATCATTAATTATGTTTCACGGCTTCATTCGACGCGATTTTGTTTTTGTTTACATATTGTAGGATGTTCAGAGAAAATTAGTGAAATGTGAAACAAATTTTTCACAAAATACAAATACATAATTATGTATATCCTTTTATATGATGTTTATAACCGAATCGATCCCGCCACAGACTGTTGGCATGTTGTGAACATTTAGCTTAAAATGTTCTGAGCATCCATCCCAGCATGTCAGTTTTGAAATAAATTTCGAACCGTTAGATTTTTTATACTACGCTAACAAAATATGATAACTTATTTGAGAGCTGGATCTGTATCTATGCTGCTTCTTCTACCTATATAGGTACATAAAATCATAATGTATGATGATACAATATTCCCAGAAGACATTCCCAGTGTAGGTGCTGGACGATACTGCGACATGTCGCCAGCACGAGAAAAACTCCAACTAATGAAGAACTAATAAGATAAATATTATTTTATTGGATTTAGTGGTGGAGTCCGTCTATCGTTAGATACGGTTAGGTTTACAGTCTATTTAAAAAAGTTATTAATACTAATATTGAAAAACTTAATAAAATTAATAATCAAAAGCCTCTCCCACTAATAGCATTAAAAAATAATTGTAATTCTGGCTGATAACTGTGACTATGTGTCATATCAGAAAATGTAATCCAAGATTTAGTACATAATAATCAGTTATTGTATTGTATTAGTGACATTATTTCTGTAAAATCAACGAAATGGGTCCTTGGCTAACCAACTACGTTGTTTGAGTCATATAAACCAATGTATGGGTGTGCAGAGTTCGTGTGATAAGACATCAGCAAGGACATTCAAGCTGGTAGAAATTGAAGTTAAAACTTACAATGTCAAAAAAAAATAAATAAATCACAAAAAAAAAAGAAATATAATGCTTACATGCACTAGGATAAATTCTTATTGTCTTTTAGCATTATTCATAATATTTTGCGAGTATATCACATTACTGAAAAAACTCAAGGGATCTTTAATCTAAAAATAATGAATTGCTTAATGTTTAAGCCAAGTTTTTGTACATATAATTGTTTAATTATTGAAGTTAACTTGATTTTATTTGACTGAATAAATGACGATATCAGCTTTTGACAGTGACACTAATGATCCATCAATGAGTTTTAAGTTAAGTAAACATTGTGTAGGTACTTTGATTTTTTCAAACAAAATCCAACATTTATTTTTCTTGAATTCTTAAGCCTTAATTATATTACTAGCTCGCATTACTAATATCGATTTCTGGTCGTCATCATGGCGATACTTTATCATAACTTACATATCTTCTTGGAGTCTCTATTTAAGTAAATTAAATTTCAGCTACGATAAAAATAAGAACAAAAAACATTTTTGCAATTAGGATGAGGCACCCGGTCTACAAGAATTTGCGCAAATTCTACTCCTTTTGACATTCTAATAATATTGTTTTCTTTGACATTTAATTTATTGTGTATTAATTTATTCGTAAAAACTGTATTTGACATTCATAAGTGTGCATTGATGTACCCATATTTGAATAAATTATTTTGAATTTTGAATTTTTTTTGAATTCCTCTCAGTAGCCGCAACTGTCACACGGCGGTGGCAGTGATGGTTCTATTTTCTACTGCTAACAAACTGTGCTCCTCCAACCTGGTGGCGCGGGCGTCTACCAATGTTCAAAGTTAACTCTCCTAATATAAAGCCGTCGCCTAGTGAGAGCGGCTGTCACACCAAATTATGAAGTGAATCGATTAATCGGACCAAGTGTATTTGCATTTTTGTAACTCTGCTTATCTCTGTTTTACTTAATGTGTATCAGCAATGAATAATTGAAAATGTGACATTTACCATTTACTTAAGAAACCCATCGTGATAGACGTTTCTCGTCGTATAAGAATACATAGAGTAGCATACAGCGTAAAAAACTAACCATGTGACAAAATATGTGTCCTTGTATGATCTGAACTCAGGAATAAATTTTTTATATAATATACATAATATATTTTTTCTTGTGTTACCCTTCTTTAACTTAATAAAGTATGGTATAAGACTGAAGTGTCAGTGACACATTACTTTACTTTTGAAAAATTTGTATCCAGCAGTTTCCTAACTTGAAAATAATAGTAACATATAGCTCGGTGCTCGGTGGTATTTTGAATCATACGGACAATCCTCCTAAAGATATTGATAACGAAATTATCAAAAATAATGTGTTAAAATAATGATCAATAGGTATATCAATTTATGTGGCAAACGCACACAGTTATGGTTTTGTAGAAACTGTTTGTTCATATAATAACTAATAACTAGAGGTATAAATGTACCTAAAAATAAAATAATTTAAGGAGTAAAAATAACAATTGCCGACTTGGAGAAGTATAGCACAATGTAAACTGTTTGCCTAACTTTTGCATAGTACCTATAATGCGGTGTAAGACACCCATATCGTATTTAGCAGAAAAAAATGTGTCAAAACTTCGTTAATTTTCATAGCGACACACATCGTAGAATACTGCATCCTACAAAAGTTACATAAAACGTAGTGTAATTCAGACTTATTTATTTATTGATTTTTGTTACTTTTAAGTCCTATGGATGTGATAATCCTAAATAAACGTATACTTATTGATATGAATTTTTATTTAATAATTGTGTGTCGCATCCCGTAGAACACTGTACTGCATCAACTAGTGAGGTTATGCATAGTATAAAACAACATAAACACGGCGCGTCTCGTAGGATACTGTTCTGCAGCAACTTAAAGAAGTATATTGCACAGTAATACTGTATAGCATAAACTAGAATGTTCGTTCTAGAATTATAATGCACAGTAAACACGTCGTATCTCGTAGAATACTGTATTGCCTCAAATTAAAGAAGTGTATTACACAGTAATAATACCTACTAGGTATATGTATAGCATAAACTAGAATGTTATTCTAGAATTGTAATGTAAGAACATGTTCGTAATGTGAAAAATACTTTAAAAACAAGAGCAAAGCAAAAGCTTTGCAAGGCTTAGCATAGTAGAATGTGTTGTATAAGCACATAATAATTATATTTATACTCTTGTCATGTCCCTGCATCTACTAGCTGTTTATAACATAATTTTTAGACAATATATTAGCCCGAGTGTAGCGTAAGCTATGATTAAGCAAAAATAACGTTAATATTTCATAAAGGTTTAAATAGCCCAACTTGAAGTCAAAATTACAGAAGTACAGCCACAACAGTAAATAAAAATAAAGTAAGTAAGTGTAATAAGTATATTTAAGGTGGTTTGAGCACATAATATACACTTCCTGTAATAATTAGCATACACTGCACAAAATATAACTAGTCAGTTTTCCGTTTGGATATGCAACTTGTAACACTTTGCAACTAACCAAGGCTAAGCTAAGCTGTAGCTTAGTAAAAAACTCAGGGTTCTTGATGTGAAAGTATCAGCACAGACGTAACGGTGACGCATTTCTTTACCCAAGGCAAGAAAATGCGAACTACCCTACTTTTCAGAAAGTTTCGTTTAGTCAGAGGTTTTGCGTATGATGCATGTTAACATGTGTGACAGTATCTGCTCCGATGCTCCGATGCGACAGTATCAGCTCCGATGAGATGGTATCTGCTCCAATGCGACGGTATCTGCTCCGATGCGACGATATCTGCTCCGATGCTCTGCTCCGATGTTGCAGCGACGCATTTTCTCACAAGCAAGAAGACGCGGACCAGCCCTTCTTTTCTTAAAGCAGGCATAGTCACACTGTGTAAACACACACGCGTCACTTCTTCGTCATTTTGATGCGACGGGATCAGGTCCGATGCGACGGTATCCGCAAGACCCATGTAAAAGGGGGTACAGTGCAGAGTGAGGCTGCGACCCAAAGGGTACACTTAAGCCATTGTGTAAAGACCCAATGTAGAAAGGGTGCAGTACAGAGGTTGTCATTTTTATGCGACAGTATCCGCAAGACCCATGTAAAATGGGAACAGTACGGTGGACAGTATCCGCAAGACCCATGTAAAACGGGAACAGTACGGTGCAGATTGAGGCTGCGATCCAATGTAGAAAGGGCTCGCTGTCAGATGAGACTTCGATGATTTCTCGACGCGCCAATCCTTTATTTCTTCGTCGCTTTTTTCTGCTACCCGCTACCCGCTTTCGGTTTCTCCATTGCAACTTGTTTTAGTTTGCGTGCGAAGGCCTCGGCACGGAAACACGGAATGAAGTTCGACCGGCCGATGGCTCCCCTCTGGGCTCTGAAGTGAGGTGGGGGTACGATAGTAACGAACTTAACGACTATGGACGATCTCTAGTGTTACCAGAATAAAAAACTTTGAAAGCGGGGAATAAAATCTCTAAACAATCCGTGTTGAGGGCCAGTACGTGAGACATAACTACAATATGTAAACAAAAACAAAATCGCGTCGAATGAAGCCGTGAAACATAATATCTATGTGACCTTATTTCTCTGAATACATGTCATGTCCTATTGCAGGTCAACAATAACAGTGGCCTTTCAGTTGGTATTGGTACATAAGATTTTTATAAGATTAATGTTACCATCATCATCATCATCATCATTTTCCTACCTTTGTGTTATAAATATAATTTCAGTGGAATTTCAATTAGTATGTAAATGTGATCATAAATAATTTACAGTAAAGCACTCATGTAAAGCAGGTTTTTGATCCTATAATGCTCAGGTGATAAATCAATTGACAAGCAACCAAACCACTTCAGATGGATTTCTTACATAAAAGTAGGTAAGTGGGTAGTTTAATAATCAGGTTTCGCTCGAACACGTTTATTCAACCCTCATAACATGACATAATATCGAAATGTGTGTCAAGATATAGAAACAATGAGTCTTGAGATCTTATGTAAAATTATTGCTTCACTTTGGCCCAGAAATTGGAATCGGAATTATACTATTTTCATTTGGTAAGCGATTGTGCATGAAGTTCAATAGACGGTTGTTACGTTGTGTATTCAAGATCATAGAAATGTTAGGTATCGACCATTGCTTGACAATTTGTCGTGGTGGCGACTTCGTTACTAATTTGCACGCGAGTTTATTAGCTCAATTACAACATAGTACCTTCTATGAACAGTATAAAGAAGAAATAGATACTTACAATCTAAATGTTTCTTTTTAGGTGCTATCATTTCTTCAGTGGTAGCTTTGCAAACGGACTTGGCTAAACCCTGCCCGGCTATGCTATGTCGGGCGGCCAAGAGCCTATCGTTTATTGTCTGGCCCGCCATCCTCGCGTTCAGTCCTGACATGAATTATTTTCACAGCGAAACTACACTGATATTCGCTTTTTTTCAACAAATTCACAAAATTACGACGATGACGGGTACAATATGTCACCGCCCCCCCGACTGGCACAATACTAAAATTTACTAAATTCAAGATGGCGGAACGGTCAGTGCTGCCAGGGTATAATTTTGTGCTCCCCGGCATTAGCGCACGAGCATGGTCATCTCTGTCGTACGATGCCACCTCGGTGCCTTTCAAAATCACATAACTAATAAGTATTATTGTTTATTTTAGAATCAATCTTAAATGTTTTTGCACTACGCAACATATTGTGCGGATGTATTTAAATTATTACTGTGAATTCATAATTATTCGACACCTCACTTATTTAAATCAGTCAATTCGTTGCGGCACGAAGTAATTGAATTAAAGTTCAAGGCAAACCACTAGTAAATGATAAATAAATTAGATAATAATATGATAACGCTTTTGTATAAAGTAAATCACAGGCTTTTCTTAAAAAACCACTTTTGAGTTTAACAACAGCTGCTTAATTTTTTTGTCTTAGTTTCGCACGTGACATTTTACATCACCGAGAAGTTGTCAGACCATTTTAGGCAGTGATTATTTTAAATAGGTGTTTTATGTAAAACTCAATGTGTGTAGTGTTTTGTACAGGTAAATTATTACTTACATATTATATTTTATTTTATATATTTTATTTAAATAAGCTGTGATTTAAATAAAATATATTACTTGTATATTAGTTAAAATAATTGGTCACATGGACACTAAATATGTTTTTATGAGGGTTTTAAACTACTCAATACTGAGGGAAACTATAAGAGGTTGCAACACTGGAAAAGACAGTCAGGCAAAATGTTGCTAGCCTTAAAAATAGGAGTGTTCCAGCACTAGATGACGTTGAAAGCATAAAATTGTCAATGAGGCGTTTAAAAAAAAATCCAATGTGGCGTGAATTTAGCCCTCAGACTAACAGACAGAACCCTATTAGCTACTTTGTAAAAAAGAGCAAGATGGCAAGTGCCAAAACACGGTTGAAAAAGAGAGACAGACCTTTCATTTTTTGTCCCCGTCGCTGTAACCGTGCCAAGGTGGGCAAACCACAGATTAGGAATAATAGTTACTGCGTGAGCCGTCTACGATTTGTAGCTGCCAGGTTGTGAATTATGTTTCCCCAGGATTGTACCCAATAAATTAATAAATAATTAATTTATTGGACTATTTCATATTTCCTGCTGACCCAAAACTAAGATAAGGTACATTATTTTCGCAATCGCAAGATTGCCTATTTAATAAAAGATGTTCAAAAATAACAATGTTTTATTTTGTGAAGTATAAAGATTAGAAATATTTTATGAAATTTTTTCCTCTAAGATGGGGGAAGCATTCCTATCCTGGCATTATTTCAAGAATATAGCTGTCGCATGTGCGGTTACACTTTGGCTCTATCTTTAGGTAATAAATCTATGACTTAGCCTGATATTTTATGTCATATCGACCCTCAGATTAAACACATGGAACCATAATTATATAAGAACACAACCAATATTTGTAAATTTACTAGTTTTATTTGTAAAAACTTTAAGAGTTCAATTGATGACGTAAGGAAGTTAAGTAAGTCATCCAATATAGTATGTCTTCAGGAGACATGGCTTCTCAATCACGACATGTCGTTACTGGGTACTGTGTCACCCGATTTTGAATATGTGGGTAAAAGTTCAGTCAGTGATGACGAATTGCTGGTTGGGAGACCATATGGGGGTGTGGCTATCCTCTGGCGGAAAGGTTTCTTTGATAGTGTGTCGGTTGTAGAATGCTGTAGTACTAGATTATTAGCTATTAAAGCATCTATTAGTAATCGTTCTATCTTAGTATTTTGTGTCTATATGCCAACGAAATCAAGTGAAAATTTGCCTATTTTTACTGAGATACTTAGTGAAATTAGTGCAATAGAAGAGGGTAGCAATATTCAAACCGTATTTATATTAGGGGACCTAAATGCGCATCCCGGTAAACTGTTCTTTAGTGAACTATGCAATTTCTGTGTGGACAGGTCGTGGGTTTGTGCTGACGTGGAAATTTTGGGGGTAGATTCCGACAGATTCACATTTTTTGACACCTTTCACAGAACGGGGAGCTGGCTAGACCATTGTATTGTCTCACAATCAGCTTGGCAAACTATTATAAACGTAGGTATCATTGAGGATGTGTTTGTGTCGGACCACTTGCCATTGTACGTTGAGTGTGGGTTGTGTGCAGTTAGTCCTTTGTTTGTGCCTCAGAATAAGCCTCGTAGCGCAGTAATTTGGGGGGAACGCGACAAGTCCCAGATAAGTAAATACCACGAACTATGTAATAAGGGCCTGCGCGACTTAGACTTTCCTTCGGAGTTTGCTACCTGCAGTTTCGGGGCTTGTAGCTTGCCTAAACATAAACTAGTGTTAGATAGATTGTACGAAAAAATTGTTAATATATTGAGCGAGGCGGCAATACAAACCAGAAGGAAGATTAATGTTAAACAAAACAAAAAAGGGAGAGTATGTGGCTGGAATGAGCATGTGCGAGAGGCGCATCGGGATGCCAGGCTTAAGTACCAAGAGTGGATAGACCATGGTCGACCTAGAGTGGGCATTTTATATGACCATATGTGCGCTTCCCGCAAAATTTTTAAAGGACGGCTCAAGTGGTGTCAAAAACACAAGGAGCAATTAAAAATGGACGAAATTGCTAAGCAAAGAGCAGAAAAAGACTTTAGTAAGTTCTGGAAGTCCACGGGTAAGTTGGATGTTAGGCCTGGCCTCCCAGCGAATGTCGGTGGCAGGAGTGACCCTGGGGAGATAGCCAATTTGTTTATGGACCAGTTTAAAGTGCGGTCGCCACTGGGTCCTTCAGCTAGGGTGGTCGATGGTGGGCCCGTCGAGCGTGGAGACGAGCTTCTACTTAAGTTTACCGTTAAACAAATTAAGAATGTAGTGAAAGGTATGAGTAGAGGTAAATCTCCCGGTCACGATGGGCTTAGCATCGAGCACCTGAAACATGCGGGCGTGCACTTGCCGAGAGTCCTGTCCATGTTCTTCAATATGTGCGTTAGTCACTCATATTTACCTGATGACCTAATGAAAACAACAGTGGTGCCCATAGTGAAGAACAGGACAGGAGATATCTCGGACAAGGGAAACTATCGCCCCATCTCTCTCGCAACAACTGTAGCCAAGGTATTGGATAGTATGCTTGAGTCGTGCCTGGATAAATACTTACATCTACATGACGCTCAGTTTGGGTTTCGGCCCGGACTATCCACGGAAAGCGCGATCCTGGCTCTCAAGCATACTGTCCAATATTATACAGAACGAAAGACTCCGATATACGCCTGTTTTCTCGATCTCTCCAAAGCCTTTGATCTCGTTTCTTATGATGAGCTTTGGAGAAAGATGAGGGAGAGGGGTGTTCCGGCAGAGCTATTGTATATCTTTCAATATTGGTATGCGAATCAGACCAATCATGTAAAGTGGTCAAGCAGCCTCTCCGAATCATACAGGTTGGAGTGTGGTGTGAGGCAAGGCGGTTTGTCGTCTCCAAAACTGTTCAGCCTGTATGTAAATGACCTCATAGTGGAGCTCAGCAGCTTGCGTGTCGGCTGCCGCGTGGGGGGTGTTTGTATGAACAACCTCAGCTACGCGGACGACATGGTGCTGCTGGGCCCGACTGCGAGGTCTATCGGAGAGATGCTGAGGGTCTGTGAGAGGTATGCCGCATCGCACGGCCTAACTTATAATGTTAAAAAAAGTGAATTCATGGTCTTTAAGGCTGCTGGTAAGTGCCCGGACACCGTCCCTTCAATTACCCTAAATGGCATGAGCGTAAACCGGGTGTATCAATTCAAATACCTTGGGCATATTCTGACCGACAGCCTTAAAGACGATGATGATGTTGAGAGGGAACGCAGGGCTCTGGCGGTCCGCGGGAACATGTTGGCCCGTAGATTTGCCCGTTGTACTGACCAGGTTAAAATAACGCTTTTTAAAGCTTATTGCCAGGGAATGTACACGGGTGGTCTGTGGTTCTGCTGTTCGAAAAGATCGCAGGATTCCCTGCGCATCCAATACAACAATGTGTTCAGGATGATGTTGAAACTCCCTCGATTTTGCAGTGCCTCATGGATGTTTGCTCAAACCCAGACTGACGGCTTCCATGCGGTACTGCGGAAGAAAGTAGCGTCTCTGGTGAGGAGGCTTCGAGGGAGTGACAACAGCATCCTGAAAGTAGTGGCTGATGACCCACAAGCTCCTGTGCTGAGGCATCTCGTGCGGACTATGGTTCCGCACGACATGCCTCGTAAGTACATGACGTATTGATTTTAGTTCTAATCTTGTCATACCTACTAACATTAGTTTGTAAGTCATTTTCTTTTATACTAACAAACTATGGACTCGTTAAAATGTCTGAAATAAAAAAAAAATAATTAAAAAAAAAATTAAATAAAAAAATAATTGCTACTTTGTAAAAAAGAGCAAGATGGCAAGTGCCAAACACGGTTGAAAAAGAGAGACAGACATTTCATTTTTTGTCCCCGTCACTGTAACCGTGCCAAGGTGGGCACGATAGGCACAGATTAGGAATACATAAACTATGTTACTACGTGAGCCTTCTACGATTTGTTGCTGCCAGGGTGTGAATTATGTTTGCCCAATAAATAGTTATTGGAATATTTCAGATTTCCTTCTGACCCAAAACTAACATTATTTTCACAACTGCAAGATTGGCCTTCTAATATGTTCATTAATATGGGTAGATTAGTAAGTATTCTAGTAGTCATTTTCCTACTATTAGACCTTTTCCTACTATGAGCCCTTTGCGGCTTAGCACATTCTTTCCTTAAAAACCTGTATAATAATTTTAAGTTCTATTTTGAGTTTTTTAAAGATTTGGAATATTTTATGAAAATTTCCCCTAAAATGGGGAAGCATTTCTATCCCGGCATCATTTCAAGAATATAGCTGTCGCAATCTGTCGCATTGTGCGGTTACACTATGGCTCCTAAAATTCTATGTAAATACAATGTAAACTGTAACATTTTATTTTGACTGCTTATTGCTGTCAAATTATGTCAAAAATAACTAAAAAAGCTAAGTTTGTCTATGGAAATTTAAATAAAACATGGCGGTTGACAGACAGCTGACAGCAAATCCTAATGTTCTGGCGGCCATGTTTTCTTTCCTCTTTTTAAAATTTTGTTCTAATAGATGTGTGATCGTGTAGAGAATTTTCATTACAGAATTTCTAATTCCATATCGAATTAGTCAGCGAAGCACGTTTCACTAATAATACCTAATTATGCATAGATAGAGGATTCATGAAACAACCGATGGCTTAATTTTTTTTGATCAACAACTACATCGCTCGCTGTTGGTGGTCGAGTTGGCGGTCAAATTTCATGAGATAAAATGGTGAAGAGACGACGAAAACCGAGGCCCGCCAAAGCGTCGGGTGCCTCGAGCATTCCTAGTTATAGTTCCACCAGTGAATCGGTAGACGATGATATGTTTGCGTCACTAGCTTCGATACCCAAGGTGGCTCCAGTTTTCATGAAAGTCTGCAGACTATGTGAAACCAAAGATGGGCCTTTTCTCAACATTTTCGATGCTGATAAAGTGACTGCAAAAAGAATCGATGAGGTGCTACCATTCACGGTAAGTGTTAGCAATTTTCAGGTTTCTGGTCTTGTTTTAATAAAACAATGTTTTGATATTTATTTAAAATAAGTAACAGAACGAGTAAGTTGTAATCAGATGATAAGCAAACCCTAACTTACCCATGGCATTTGCGGTTTGCCTGTGTCACCCAGTATCTTGGAACTAAATATTCATGTGTCATGGCATGGAGCTCAACTTGAGATCTTATTGAGATCATTGATTTGTTAACTATACCAAATTGATGTATATAGGGTTATTCATAAAGGGTATGCTAAGCCGAAAAGGGCTCATAGTACTCATCATTATGAACAACTTTTACTATAGGACCAACCCGAAATTCGAGAAAAAAATAATCAGCTATCCCATAGAAAAATGTCAATGACACTCGACAAAATGTATGGAACAGCTGATTTTTTTCGCGAATTTCGAGTTGGTCCCATAGTAAAAGTTGTTCATAATGATGAGTACTATGAGCCCTTTTCAGCTTAGCATACCCTTTATGAATAACCCTGTATACAGATTGATGTATCTCCTATTGAAAGCATCTGGGATCGGATACTGATGTTGGATTATAACATACTAGCGACCTGCCCCGGCTTTGCACGGGTACAAAATATAGCCTATGTTACTCAGGGATAATGTAGCAATCTAATGGTGAAAGAATTTTTGAAATTGGTCTAGTAGTTTTTGTGTTTATTCAACACAAACATACAAAAATACAAATCTTTCCTCGTTATAATATTAGTATAGACTACAACACCTGATATTTATTAATACTATTTTTGAAAAGGTTCTCAGCTGATTTTCTTATTTAATTGATTTGAAAGTTCTACGAAAATAAGTATATTAAGCCCAAGCTGAAGGCTTTATTTGACAAATCTAAACTAACTAAAAATGTATCTGTCTTTGTCATTGCAACCTTTTAGACAAGGACATCAATACTTTTAAAAAAACTGATCTGTTTACTAAAGGTTTCAAACTTAGCCTCATTATACTATCATTAAAAGGACACTTTTTGAGTGAGAAAAATAATAAGCCACTGGTGTTGTTTGAGGTGTTAACACTTTGACTGCGGCTAATAATTATATGTGCTTGCCTTAACAGGTTAGCTGTCCGATGAGGCACATGTGCCTCATGGGTGATTGCACTGGTACGTCCATGAGGCATAAGTGCCTCATGGCCAATGATGTAGATAATGCAATCGATCTATCGATGATTTTTTTAAATAATTATATTATTTGTAGCGTTAGTAAATTATACTACAACCACATTCTACCAATCAATTTATTAATGAACTTAAACAAAAAATAAATTTCACTTAAAAATTAACATTAACCTTATTCAAACACAAAATTTTCACCGATGTTACTATTATTGTGAGACCCTTTTCCCTTTTTTCGTACATTTTATCATTAAACGTAAATAATTAATTTCTTACATTAGCAATTATCAATATAATTAATTTCAATCACTAGGACACATAAAGTATCCTAAAATACTTGAAGAGAATGACGTAACTTAATACGAAACTTCATGAGCGTTAGCGTTAGCTGTCATTATTTACTACGAGGACGTGTACAAAGAAGATCGAAACTTGCTTCGGGACAGCTAACCTGTTAAGTGTGGCTAATAGTCAAATGTGTTGTGTTTTACACACCTGGCGTGTGCAGACGAACTCGCGTCATGCAAAGGAAAACACAAGGTATGTGTTTCCCACAGTCAAAGTGTTAATATGCACATAGAAGTGTTCATAATAATTCTCACAATCATGATATTTTCATGACAAACTTTGTGATGAGACACTATTTTCTTTTCGCATCCTAGGATTTATATTCCAATGTATACATTTTGGATTTCTGTCAATAAGAAGAAAAAGTTATTATAAGTAAGAAATATGTGCAGTTTTATTTAACACTTTGACTGCGGAAAACACATACCTTGTGTTTTCCTTTGTGCAACGCGAGTGCGGCTGCACACGCCAGGCGCGTAAAACACAACACATGTCATTATTAGCCGCAGTCAAAGTGTTAATATTTTTAGTGTAAAAGTTTTAGTTGACTCAATATAAGATTTTTAAATATAAACCTTAGGTGGATATTGTGAGGTATTGGCACAGGGTTGCTGCACCCTTTACACAGTGCCAATCACTTCCACACGACTAACTACTAACACACTCATTATTACAATTATTGTTGTTAGGTTCTTCGTAAAATTAGTAATAATAATGTAACAAACTCTATTTCATTTTTAACCGACTCAATTCAATAATTACTCTACTTTGAATTTTCTTCAGTGAGTTTTGTATTTGTTCAAATTTAAAGACAAAGTTGTATCTTATATTTATTTTAAAATGTATTTTTATTGTAATAAATATAGTGTAATATAATATAATAATTATAATATAGTATGTCATAATCGTCATATGACTGACTGTGTCTATAGCTGCCACTGACTATGACTTGCTGTGGCTGACTGACTATGACTATGTAATAATACTTGACAATCTAATGCTAAATCTGACATGCTGCTAAATAGACAATAATAATGCAACCACAACTTACAAGAAACAAACATATCTTATTATCTCATTTATTGTGTCATTTATTTATTTAGTTTATTTTATTGGTTATTTTTTTTTAATTTAATTATATTTTAATATTCATATGTATTTTCATAATTTAAGTCTCTGTGAATAAATATAAATTTATTGTTGAACCAATCATCATGTTTGTAAAATTTAATAAGTTAATTGATTTATTAATTTTTGTTTTTATTTTGTACATTTTATGTTTAGTTTTTATATAAGGGTAGCACCGACTTGGTGAATACTGTTAACATTCGTTTTATAAATAAATAAATAATAAATAAATATGTTTCAGGTAGCAGAAAATGACGAACTGCCTCAAAAGATATGTTTCCGCTGCTCTGCCAAAGTAGAAGAACTTTACGAATTCATATTGAAGTGTATCAAAACCCAAGAAAGTTTGCAGACTACTATGGGTAAGAGGATACCTCTCGTTACTAAAAGTAGATTTCGTGTGCAGTGGGAAACACAACTAACAAAATTGAACATCTCAAACGACGATATTTGTAACGCGTTAATAAAAAAAGCAATGGAAGGAATCAAAGATGTCCCTCGTAATCACTCGCCTGATAAAGAAGAAAATCTACATCAAGCAGTGGGTAAAAAAGTCAGAAATGGCATTGAAACACCAGTGTCATCAAAAAGTAAGGAGCTTGCAGCCTTATCATATAAAAATATTATAACTTTACAATCTGACGAATATGTTGAGACTGATGACACAAAAATTAAAAAGTTCAAACTTGCAATAGAGAAATGTGATGATAAAGTTCCTTTAACTAGAACATCGCGATCCAAAAAATCTGAACCATTATTAGATGGTTTAGAAGAACCATCGATGAAAGTAAGGCAATATCCACCTCGAAAATCACAGAGCAAAGGTGAATTAGCACCCGTAGATGAACCTTCCAATACTAAAATTAGTGATAAACCTAAACAAAATATCGACAACAATAGAACTACAATTGTTAATAATGACATAAATAAGCCTCATGTCGTAGAAAAGCCTGAAGAACCACCAGCTGTAGCGAAACCTCCACCACCACCTATAAACATTATGGACCATGTGAGCATCATTAAAGTGAACAGCGTGGGAACATTGTTCCTCTGTAAACTGTGCAACAGAAATTTCTTAAAGAAAGAATTAGTCTTGACACATGGTTGTGCTAAAAACAATGTACCGAAAGATAAGTTTTTGCATAGCCACGCGCCTCCTCGTGAGGTGCAGAGACCATCTACTGTCAAGTACATAAAAATGGATAAAGACTTCAAAAAAGCTATAAAGCCGCCTGTAGTGGCCGAAAATAAACCGGTTGAAAAAAAACCTACTTTAAATGAATTAAAAGCTAGCATTTCTGCACAGATTACCATAAAACCAAGACCCAAAATTGGTCCAGCTAGCAAAGTAAAAAATCTGGTTCAAACTACGGAAGTTCCTAAAGAACCCTTTCCGCCGCCGGCAAAACCACCAGCATCACCTGCACCACCCGTCCAAGAAACCAAAGCTGTACCTATAGTACAGTTCCCATTAATACCTAGTCTGAACTCGCGTTACAAATTGGTCCCTGGACCAAATAATACTTTTACATTGGTTGAAGATGCATCTCCTAAAATTCAAAATACGACTCTACAACCAGATAACAAACCTGGTCCTAAAGGAAAGAAAAGACGAAAAATTTTGGTTGGTGAAGAGGATGCAACGAATCAGCTTGGACCAGTTGCTGACAAGCAACTTAGTTCGGAAGTAATTGATTTGGATTTGGATAATGTTCCATCGCAGCAGCCAGCCAGCCAGCAGTGCCAGCCAGCAGTAGTCCAACAGCCATATCCAGTCGGTTTGTTTCAAACGGCACACCATTCCGGCAGTTACGCGCCTACTATTCCAAAGCCTACATTTACAACGCCCGCAATGAAAAAACAGTCGTATACGATTGTCCAAACAGGAAACCCAAGCAAATTACTAATATCGACAAAGGCTCAGCCAGTCATTGAGGAGCCTCAGCGGAAAAAGTCAAAGAAAACTAAAACAGATGCTAGAGAAAACAACACAGAACCGAATAACGTCCCGGTGGAAGAAAATTCCCAATCGAAAGATTCAGGGTTCTTTACGTTTATAAACGTGGATCCTCTTACGCAGCCGTCATACGTTTTGCCCACAAATAATATTATTCAAGAATCACAAATCTCAACTTCCACACCCCCCTCATCAAATTCGGTAGTAACTAATGAAAAAGATAAATATTCGTGTAATATGTGTGACGAAACCTTTTCACGGGAAAAGAAATTGCTGGCGCATATACAATCTCATTTTAACCAAATGGATGAAGAAGACCAGTTAAGAAAAGGAAATAGAGTTTCAAGGAAAAAACCGCGGAAATCTTAACTAGATGTATCTTAACTGTATTTATTATAAGTTTTAATAATGTTAACATAACCTTACGAGATATTGTTAGGATAAATATACTGTAGTTATAACTATGTTGATTATTTCTTAAAAGTGTGGTTTAGTGATTGAAAAAGGATGGGATAAAGCATGTACAAATGTTTGACAGACTATTGCCTAAGGATTATTTGCTGTAATTTTCAATATAAATAAGGATTCATCTATTGTATATGTACCTACGTAGTAGGTACATAGTGAGTATCTCAGTAATTATTGCCTTCAAAATAAATTTGTTAGTCTTGTTTCTAATCAAACTAAAGAAAACGAACTATCTGATGCGAACCAACTCCCACCGAACAGAATTGAATCTAGTCTAACCAGCGAAAAGGAACCCGACTGATTAGTTGATTTCTACTGACACTGACTAAACCTGACTTTGATTAACTGACGCTGACCGTACTAACTCAAATGGTTTTGAGTTAACACATTTGTACTGATTCCTGCCAAACTTTAACTAACACGTACCGAACTGACTCGAGTTTTAATTCGACTAGCTAGATAAATTCGCTGACTCAATCTGACTTAAACTAATACTCAGTCATTCCGACTTGATTGAGTCAATTTCTAGCTGAGATCGACATTTAAATTGGTTTTCGTACTGATCAGTATAAAAGTATAGTTATTTTAAAGCTTTAATTGTTCTATTTAAATATTTTAGTTTTCATTTTAATAAGTACCTAATTTATTTAAGCTTTGCTGTTTGTAATATGTTTGTGACTGTCAAGTATGGTTATCGTGTGCCTTCCAGATAAGGCAAAGAGGTAATCTTACCTCTCTTTCTGATATACATGATTGTCGTATAGTTGTTTCTTTTATCGCGTGTGTTTTATGCTTCTGTTGCGGTTTGCGGTTTGATGGTTTGTTGGATGGTTCAGAGTCTCAGAGTTAGGTTCTGTACATATTTGTGTAATACTTAAACATCTTAGAATAGGGCTAGTAAAATCTGAAAATAGTAAAGAACGACAAAAAAAAACTGCTATAGTTACATAGCATTTATCTTATTTACTATCAATGACCTGTCAAGCGAATTCAAACGTCTTTTAATGTTCGAAGTTTCATAATTATTTATTTCTTTGGTGCTAAGCGTAGAACATAATGAAGTGATTAACATAAAACTTCAGAGAGTATTATACCTAGGCTCAAAATAAGCAGAAAATCGTGCGTAATCAACTTACTAGTTTTACATTGTAGACTTTCTGATTGTGACTGTGACTGCAAACAAGCTGCTTGTTGTTGGAATGATTTGATAGATGGCGCTAGTAGGTCCATCTGCGTAGAATCATTGATCTGTAATAAATTATGTACCTATGTTATCGTTTGTGTTATAATTATCGCCAAGTTTACAGTACATTTTGATGACTTAGACTTGATTATAAGGCTGACCCCACATTGGGCGTGCGCGTTCCTCGAGCTTGTGAACGATGCGAACGTTGCGTGCGAGCCGTGCCAACGCGGCGTGAGCGTCGCGTTTCACTAGCGTGCGGCGTGTACTCGCCGGGAGCACACTGAGCTCACACAATACTATCTTGTCACTCCCATTTTGTGATTGTCTGAAGCACTTGCGGGCGGCCGGGGTTCCGGGTGAAGGGGTCGCGAGCGGCCGGTCGCTCATAGAACGCGACGTGAGCATGCGCCCGGCGTGCGCGTGGCGTTCATGCTGTGTACACGCTGCACGCTGGTAAAACGCTCATGCCGCGTTGTCGCAGTTCGCACGCGGCGTTCGCGTCGTTCACTCGCCCGAGGAACACGCACGCCCAATATGAGGTTAATCTAACTGTTTAAACTGATAGGTGAATATTGTACTGATACTTTTTTCCAATACGTTGTTATTTAAGTTTGAATTATACTAGTATTTATTAAAACAACATTTAAAGAACAATTCATAAATAAACAAAAATAAAATATTCCAAATAAAAAAACACCTCAGGTAAGGTACTAAGGTAGGTTATAAGGATGGCGAGTTTCTCGTTTAATAACTTAAATTGTAATATTTTATTTATGTATTTTATGTCATAATTATCATACGATTATAATAAATATTATTCTCCTTGGATATGTTGTACTTGTTTAGTTTTCCAATACCTTGTTATTTGAGTGTGAATTATATTTATTAAAACAACATTTAAAGAACAATTTAAGTACAAAAAAAATTATCTAAATACAAAAACAGAGCTCAGTGGGGCTAGCACAACTTTGACGTAAAAATACGGAGTGAGTATTCGATGGAAAAGTGTACGCCATTTACGACTGTCAAGTGTGCTCCTGACGGGTGTAAATGGCGTACACTTTTCTATCGAATACTCGCTACGTATTTTTACGTCAAAGTTGTGCTAGCCCCACAGGTAACTTAAAAGGTTGGCGACGTTTCCCGTTTAATAACTTAAATTGTAATATTTTATTTATGTAATGTTTCTTCATAATTATCATACGATTATAATAAATATAATTCCCCTTGGACATATTATAAAATTGAAAACTTTAAATTCTATTAAAATTCGTAAAAATCTATTCAAGACTTTTTATTATAATAATAAAACCAGTGTTTTGCGTGAGGCGTTCTCACGCAGCAGAGCACACCGTTGTTTCATTATTATATTATTAAAAAAAGTATGAAATGAAAAACATAACGAAAAACGGTGCCATCTGTCTGCCATCTGGTGTTTTTACTTTGAATCAAACAAAGGTTCTCATTGTAGATAGGTATCAGAAAAAAATGTATGAAAAGCGCCATCTAGTTTTTTCACTTGGAACTAAACAATAAACGGTTCTTATTGCCGATGTAGAGCATGGTCTATTATCTATACTAATACATATATTATAAAGAGGAAAGATTTGTATTTTTGTATATGTGTTGAATAAACACAAAAACTACAAGACCGATTTCAAAAATTCTTTCACCATTATACTGCTACATTATCCCTGAATAACAGGCTATATTTTTATACCCATGCAAAGCCGGGGCAGGTCGCTAGTGTTTTATATAATAACAAAACAAAAAACAAACACCAAATAAAACACAAACAACTAAAACAACAACAAATTAAAACAACTCTCTCTCTCTCTCTCTCTAAAAGCGCCATCTAGTTTCTTTCGTTTCTTACTCGTAACTAGAACAATTAGCTGGTTGATAATTTCTCACAAACTAGCTATACATGTAAAGCAGGTTTAGGTGGTACACTTAGAATAGAAATAAAACACGAATTCAAGATGATCCATTTATTGGGTTGTCATTCAAGAACAATAAGCCGTATATACTTAGTTAAAAACACATTTAATATCATCTAAACAGATATCGAAGTTATATAGACCTGACGCAAGTTCAAAATTATATCATATTTTATGTATAGTAATTATGTATTTATGGTACTCATATAAATTGCCTTAATCTACATACTACCTATCTATTAATTAGATAAAATATTTATTCAAGAAATGCTACTGGTAGGTTACATTAAAGTATTAGGAGACCTAATTTATACTTGTTATATGACAAGAAATGTGGGTAGATAAATGTTCCATCAAAACATGAGTTTTATTGAAACTAAAAAACAAGTATAGTATACGTATAACGTATACGTATAACGTACACGTATACGTATAAGTATACTAATAGAAGGCAACAAGTATAGTAATTTTATAGAACGAAATTTTTCGAACGAAATATTTTAGGAAAGCTTAGTTATTAAAAATATTAAATGTTAAGAAGATAGTTAGATAGTTTTATTCAAAATAAATTTTGTAAAGATTATCATGGAGTGTAGTAAGCTGAAAACATGTGTAAGTAATCATAATTCTGAATAATTGACGCATGGGACCAAACTTGAAATAGGAAAAAGAAAAACAGCTGTTCCATCGAAAAATGTTGACACTCAACGAACCAGCTCAGATTAGATCAGCTGATTTTACATCGCGATTTCAGGATGACTTAAGTCTACATACTAAAAAATATTCTGAATCATGATACTTAGTTGTCAGTTTAACACACCCCACTTATAACTCTTCTGATTATTCGGTCCGATTATAAATAACGATAACTTCAAACATTTCTTGCTGAACTATACTACAATCTAATTTGGAATCAGGGTCTTCTAAGGGTGGTCTATACAGGATAGCTAGGATAGAAAGTTCATATTTAGTAGTAGGCAATTGAGGGTAGATACAAAAAAACTTCTGACAAATACAGGCTTTCTTGGTCATAAAACATATTATAATTAACATATTAAAAATCCAGAAGCGACCGTACCTAAAGTAAAATAGTGTTGCCAGCCGCTTTAGATTTAAACATTAAAAAATCAATAAAAATTGGGATGATAAAAATATCGAATAATTTTTATAATAAGAAAAGTACGGTCGCTCTAATCAAAATAATAATATTTTAATGACATTGATATACCTATTGCTTGAATGGTTGACTATTCCCAGTTTATCTCACACCTGATTCTTATTTACGTCAACATTATAAGGTAATTCGTTGTTTTCATAGCCCGCATTTGACAAAAGTTTACACCAAAACACAGACAACATCTAGTGTGAGAAACATGAAATGGACTCGAAGAGTGATAATGGAGAGATAAAACTTACACTATTCAAGATAAAATCTCTGCCTGTTAATTTATACTCTTTCTACTATCTTAACACTAATAAACATTCAGTAACTCTAAATCTAACATTTATTTAATCACATAATTTTGATATGTTTTTTTTCATCTAACAATTTATTAAATCACATAATTTTGATATGTTTTTTTCATCTATCAATTTATGAAATCACATAGTTTTGATATGTTCGGATGTGCAGCACCGTCATACTGTGCTTCCTTGATAACTAGGTATATTTCAAAAACGACTTTAAAACTTCTACTAAAAGGATCTATAAAATGTTAAACTACAATACCGATCATAGTAAAATAATTGTACTTTATCAGCTACGAATTAAATCTATGATATGTTTTTTAAACCTAAAATTAAATTACAATGATATGTCTCCGTGGTCCTATTCTGGATTTTTCCAAAAGCCAGATATAAAGCGCATGCATTCTTTACATAACGATTCTTTTTTTTTTTATTAATCTAAGGACTTCAAATCGACCGATTTAGCTTTATATCTCGCTTAGAAAGGACGCTTACGTTTCAATCATTTCATTTTCATTGTGGAGTCGCCTCTGGTTTTCGTGGATAGATAGGTAAGGGGTAAGGGCGACGTTCATTTCTCACTCATTCCTTACGGTTGTCGAGGCTAAGTCAGGGTCACGACAAACTGCGTCGCTAAATATTAACCTAACCACGGAACATTTCCAAATGACAAATCACAGATTCTCATGCTGAAACATTTCAACGACGACAGTTTGTGTGAGACGCGAGAATCGACCCTGACGTAACCTGACGTAAAACTTTTAAATTATATCAAGGTTTACAAAAATATAACTTTCTATTAACTATTCTACATCGAAAATTAATACATAATTAAGCTTTAGTTGAAGCTTCAGGTAAGCAGTTGAAGAAATGATCGTTGAATTCGGATTGCCAACAAAGTGGCCGGAGGCAAAGCCGATTTCAAAGCCATTTCTGTCTCAGTCATAAACATGCTCTCAGGATTGGGAAGTTTAATTTTAGGTTTGGAGTTATTTCCTCCGATACTTGGTGGAGTCGTAGGGAAGGTAAGAGTAGAAGGAGGAGCTTAGGGGTGCGAATTGGACGATGTAGTAGTCAGAGGCAGACTCCGGTGCTATTCAATCGAGGAAGCCAGTGTTAACCAGCTTCTCGAGGAAGAATTTGACGTCTCCGAGCTCCGAGTCCTTGATGCCGAGTGACTTCAGCATGCCGAGGTCGCCGTTCTCTACAGCCATGAATACGGAGCGCAGGTGTTCCAGATCGGATCTCATCAGATGCAGCGCTGCGCCGAAATCTTCGATGGTTTGTGATTCTGTAAAATGAAAAACTTGAAGTTAGAACTTTTGATGTAAACCACGTTGGGCGCCAATATTATTACCGAACAGTTAGACACTTTTATTATGTAAGCTACTTTTGTCTTAAATAGTTTAATCAAGATGAGAAAAGATATTTTAAACTTGATATACTTAGATACTTCTTAAAAGCAAACTACTACTACTACTTCTTTTCTTTATGAAAGCTAAGGATTTTTGAACAGCACAAAATAAAAAAAAAATACAAAAGACAGCGCCATCTATGACAGTAATCGTCAATTACCTGACAATGCAATGGCGACTTTCTCAACGCCGCCTAGCGGCTCCAGCGCGTCTCTTGCTTTGCTGCCAAACAGCTTCTCGAGGTAGTTGGGGCCGTGCGATGCTAGCAGAGATTGTAGGAAAGACGCCGTCTCTTCAACAGGTGGCCGCTTTGCTGAAAGCAGAACAGGTATCGGATTTATGAGTGTTCACATAAAACTTTATTCGAGTAAAAACTGTACCTAACGGTTACCTCTCATGGGCTATAAATCTTTATCGAAATAAGTAAATATGATTCCGATATATTTATTGAACAACTGATACATTGTAATTTATTTAAATAAATAAAATAAATCTATACTTCTATACTAATATTATAAAGAAGTAAAGTTTGTGTGTTTGTATATTTGTTAAATTGTAAAGGGTAATCTCGGGATCTACTGAACCGATTTTAAAAATTCTTTCACTAATAGAAAGCCACATTATTGCTGAGTGTCATAGGTTATATAAAAAATCGAAAAATAAAAAGGCTTTTACGTGGTAGTCCGTTTTGCAAAGTGAATCGGAGAAAAAACGGTCCGGACGGCGCGCGATGGCTTCGGGTTTAATTAACATTATGCCCAACGAAGTGGGCAAGGGTCAGCTAGTAAAAAAATAAAATTAAAAATATTTTAATAACGTGATGTCAATTCCTCAACAAATGACAAATTTAAAATTGTATTAATACTGTCATTTCCCCACCTACCTGAGCAACTAGGCACCGAGTCTAACACCTAAGTAAGTCTACCTACTTAGGTACCTACTTGTAATAGTAAAAAAAAATAAATACAAACATCCGAATTGAGAACCTCCTCCTTTTTGGAAGTCGGTTAAAAAGTAACCTACTGATGCGCAAAACGTTTATCGTGACCAACTCTCTAGGGAGGAAAGCCTATTTAAACTACGACTTTTTTTTTTGCTAGTAGTGTAAAAAATAAAATAGCGTTAAAACAACGAATATGATAGGTTATGTACCTACCTAATCATATAATATATTTATAGGTCTTTCAGTGATCTGTAACCAGAAAATCTACTTAACTGTCTTAACTATCCATAAACTCGCCGCTTCTACGAACAAAGTTGTATACTTAGTATGCTACCCATATACTCGTATCTACCTACAGGTAAAAAGTCTAAGCTTACAATGTAATTGTGTCAAATGTTGTATTGTGACAAAACGGACCTATTTAAAGTCGTGGGGTACCTACATAGTCATTTTATATTAAATTCAATAATTTAAAGACAAGATATCATTGCTCTTCGTATAAAGTTAAGCTTCATTTATTGGACGCGGAAACAAGCACTAAATTAACTGAGCGCTTGTAAATGAGCACTTATAATGAGTATGCCGGCAGTAGGTAGGTACTGGGTTCAAAGAAAGCAATTTCCTACGCGTCGCGCGCAGCGTCTGTTTTTAAATGAAACCGTTTAAAATGCCGCTGTCGTACAACTGAAGCTTTTTGAAATGTGTAGAATTGAAAATGTGCTTTCTATTTCCTACCTAGTGTAGGTAGGAAGTACTTTTATACCACAAAAGTTTGTACCTACCTATCTATTTTTTTAGCGAGATATGTATGTCTACATTATTGACCACCAACTCTGAGTTTATTAAATAACTTGCCGTGTGTTTGTACCTTCTGTGTAGTTGGTTACTGAAAGCTAGGTTTAGTCTCAAACATTTAAAAACAAGCTGTCTCGCGGCTTCACCCGCTTTTTTCCTAAACAACTTTTGTATTGAAATAAACTAAACAAAAGAAAAATCGGTTTTTATTCAAGAGGTTTTCGAGTTTTTGCGAGACTAGGCACGACGATTGACTTTTCTAAACTTTGACTTTTATTTACTCTTAATAAGAAGATTAAAAAATAAAAACGAGCTTTTATTACATTGTCATCGAATCTACACAGATATACCTTTCAGCTCAATCGGACATCGGGAAAAATTCAATTGCAAGATTTGATTCACAAACAAACATACTAAGATTACTAAGTAACACGGCAAATAAATAAAAGCTTGTACAACAAAGTTAGGGCCATCCGAAGACCTGATATTGCCTTAGGTATAACTAACAAGACGTAGTCTAGGAGTAATAGTTATTTGCTATACAAGAGTGCAAAGTTGCTTTTTAACCGCGTGTTCAATTTTGATGACCGAGCAAGCGAAGGATTCTAAAATTGAATCACGAGCGCAGCGAGTGATTCAAAATTAGAATCCTGAGCGTTAGCGAGGGAATCAAAAGAGCACGAGGTGAAAAATCTTTGCACTCGAGTGCAACACGTAACTTTTCATTCCACCTCAGCGAGGAAAGAGTATTTTTAATCTTCAATATCTGAGTGGAAAAGCTCATTTGCGCATTATTAACAGTTTCAGTCAATTCTGTTGGCGTCAAACAAACTTCCTCGTCGCTAGAATCACTCATTTTAGTTTTTTCACTTGTTTTCAAGTTTCTTGTTTTTAATATAAGGTAGCAGTAAATAGGTTTAATGTTTTTTTTAATTCACAAACTTAGTGCACACGATGTTCTAAATTCAATTTACTTTATCCTCTAGAGAATAAAAACGGCTTTTCCACTCAGATATTGAAGATTAAAAATACTCTTTCCGAGATGGTGGGATGAAAAATAAATGTAGGTAAATATCGTAACGCCGAGCCGTTAAAGTTAAAAGCAAGCTGATACCTAATACCGCAGGAGTTAGAAACGTCTAAACCACAATGTTTTGCTAGAAAGTCAGAAGTTTCCACAACTTTATGAATAAAGCAAACAAGCTTAGGTATAAAGTATACTTAGCACGGTACGGTCTAATTTTAAAAAATCATGTAAGTACATTTTGTTTGTTGTAACGTCATGTAAAAATTATCGACTTTTGAAAAAGGTAGCAACCAACCTAAACTTTGCTACTTGAAATTACGGTTTATCCCACTTTGTGTAACTTACGATGAAAAAATTCTGTAAAACATATTCACCAAAGTTCAGATTCTTCAAAGGCGAGTAAAATATACATTTTTATTTTGCTAACGAACGAGTGCTCTGAATCCTTGAATTTTAAAATGTATTATATTCTCGATCAAGCGTAAAATTGGCTTCATAGGCTTCAGGCAGAATAGCTTCGAAATACCTACATACATACATGGTTTACGTTTGTTACAGAGAATTTAAACATTATTATATAAGAATGGCCATAATGTCCATTTCATCGAGGTACAGGATGTCCTACACTAAACCATTTACGTTTGTAAATTAGTGGCTTCCGCATTAAGACACGCCGAAAAATAGGTCATCGGTTCTCCGATAATATTGACAAACGAGTAGGTAGATCTACTTAGTTAATTCTAGTTACTGATTGATTGTATCTAGTTTTGCGTCTATGCACAACTCGCTTAATAAAACTCAAACTGGAACACACATGAAAAGAACAAATGAAATAGCAACGCGAATGCGCCTCAGCTGTTTCCGCTAACATTCTGAGCTTGTCCTCAGAAGCACATCGCGGAGTGTTATTAAATGTTAATGTTGCTATAACGCGAGTCGACTTCAAAAAGGAAAATGCGATTTTGCGGCCTTTGTAACAGCTTCCAAGTACCGAATTTAATACAGTTATGCGTTGTTTGGGACTTGGGTTACATTGATTTTATGGTTAAAGTTAGCGTTGGAATTACTTCGAGTGCTTTAGCCTTTGGTGCTTAACAAGCTTCTCTTCGTAGGTATAAATTTTGATGCTTAAACAGATTTGCGTCTTCTATCAACATCGCTTGAACTAAGTGTTTGATAAAACAGCGGTTAGCATCGACTTGTGGGAAGTAGTAGACATTTTATGTAGGCGTCTATTTACTTGCTGATAACAATACGCGTGTATCTTGAAAATAATACCCAGCCCTAATGGTTGAGATAGCATTCAGAGAGATAGGTATATCAATTCCCTATTGCTCTAGAATTGATATTCGAATACCTACGGGTTAGTATATGTACCTAAACGATGGGTATAGGTAAGTACCAATATGGCAACACTCGGGAGAATAGACAAGCATACGTTTGATTGATCGTATTCGGAATGCTAATGCATTCCACGATAGAGCACGTACTTATGTCTGGAATGCATAACTTGAAGTGAGCGATGTATCTAGGTACTTACCTACTTAGTAGGCCAAGGTTATGTGAAACGACTGTATATAACTGTGTATAGCCGACAAGAGCTAATTGTATCATTGTCATTCTCCTCTTAAGAAAATGTATGGAAAAGCTTTTCTTTTGCGATTACAAAGTTTTATAACATTGGAGGCATGCGTTTGATCACAATCTCACCTTATGAGAAGCGACGATGCGAAGATGTAGTTACGCTTGCATAGGAAAAACCTATTCACTTCATTTTTAAATAACCCCGGGCTGTACCTTTTCGGAAAACAGACGCAGGTAGTCCAAAGTTAGTCAAATAGTAAAAGTTGTTTATGACGAGTGACCTAAATTGACTTCATAGTCACTCAAAATTTGAAGGTAGCTTCAAAGGTTTTAAATGATGCTATGTGGCAGTAGCGGATTCAAGGGGCGGAGGGTTAAGAGGCTCAAACTCCTCCCCCCCCTCCCAAAACACCCCAAATAGGTTACTGTAAACCCTACTCTTGTTTTTTTTACCCTCAGCCACCTGGCTCAAGCCCTCCAGCCCCCAAAACAAAACCCTCGATTCGTCACTGCTATATAGGATTGTGTGGGTGTACTTTCTGTACATAGGTGGAGTAGTACTATCTGGAGGTGGTGGTCACGACCCTCAGACATGAGGAGTACGATTTGAGGAGGAGGAGGGTGTACTTACCAGCAGTGCAAAGCTTGGAGTCCTCATCGTAGCCGTCGATGCAGTCGGGAGCTCCATCGCACAGGTATTGGATGGAGATGCAGTTCCCGTCCACGGGACACTTGAACGGCTCGTACGGGTGGCAATACTCTGGAACGATAGTAAGGGATCTGGGTAACTGTTGAAATAAATTTTGATTCAAGTAAATTAGGATGACAAGAGCCTGTGCCAAGATAGGAACTTTTGAACTGTCGATGTTTAAAAAAGGCCGGAATTTCTTGTCTTTCCTAGAGAAGGCAAGGTACAGGTTATGCTATTATAGGTCCAAGCTTATCTTAAAGGTACCAATGTACCTATATAGAAACTAAGACCTTTACAAAAATCCTCAAGTTTCCCCCGAGAAAGACTGTGAGGAAGTCGAGTCTTGAAAGTTATAATTCGAAAAGAAATAGCGACTATTTTACACTAGTGCAAGCGAGTTGCTAATCTCATTAGTCGGTTAGATATACTTAGCAATGAACAAAGTGTCAAATAGTGTGTATTTATTCCTTGTAGTTTTAGTACACAGTCCCATCAATAGAATTATAAATAAATAAACGTTTCACACTCATAGCTCACAGGATAATCCTGTGTCGGGGATGCCATGGGACATACACAAATACAAGGACAACACCCACCCACCCAGACCCAGAGCAGACATTTAAATTAATCATTCAAACATCTGCCTGGCCGGGAATCGAACCCGGGGTCTCTGGCTTAAAAGGCGGATATATTACCGCTGAGCCAAACAGGTCGTCAAAAATTATGGTCCCACAGAGAGATGGCTCGTACTGCAAAAATTAGAGTTTTTGAATTAAATGGTCAATGTGTGGTGGTTTCTCAACTCTTTAACCAGTAGAACCAAGCAACTCACATTCGAACGTGCATTCGCTTTGATGAAGCAGCTCTAAGACTTATAGTATCTATGTATTCTGCCAGTGCCGTGTCTGCCAAGCAGCAGTCCTAGCTCCTTAAACATGAATAATGCAATAATTCCCGCTCTAATTTCGTTATTCCTCGAATATTTCAGAAGAGAGACAGAAACTGGAAGAGACAAGTTTAATTAATGCAAACGCCTACAGCGAGATAGAGCAGCGTAAAGAAAAACGTCGGGAAAAATTCCCCGTTTGAGAAAAAACATTAGCAGTTCTAATTCGCCGAATTACCGGTAATTAAGTCGGGACCTTCTCGGGACACAATATAAAAAGCGCCAGTGCCTTTACTCTAACCCCTCGACTGGGAGCTGTCATTTTCGCAAAATGGCGCAACTGACTCGCCTCCCCCCGCAAATTTTCAAAATGTCAGCGCTTTGTAATAAAGTCAAGATTTCGTCAAGTTTTTGTATCGAATGTATATGACGAATATTTAAGGTCAGGCGGCTAACAGAAATATTTATTGATCACAAAAAAGTGTAGGTAGGTACCTAACGTGCCTTTACCCGTTTACAGCTAAGATGTCCGCGGAGTAAGGTAAAGTTTGGTATTTTGAAGCGTTAGACAAATTACGCTCGACAAAATTCGGAGTTTCCTTAGCAAGATGCGGAGCGGAAAACTAGAAGTGGAGTTCTAAATTTTTGCATGTCGAGTATTCTCGACATATTTGTAGAGTGAAAAATTGAAAGTAATGTGGACTTTCCACATTAGAGTTGCGGAATAGAGTTTCATAAAGCGAAAAATTTGATCAGATGACAGAACTAATGGCAACGACGCCATGGCTCTCAACGCTGACAAGTTACCACATAGTTGACTCTACCACGCATTGAACATACCTGGTTGGTACTAGTTTTAATGTTTGACTGCTAAGGTTACCCATCCCTACTAATTATCACAAATACGAAATTGTATTTGTTGGTCTAATGATTCCTGCTGCAATAGCTAACTCGTCTCGACTTCGATATGATTTTTTGGATGACAGCCGGACTTTTTATCTATGTAGAATGTAGACGTTTTAAAAAAAACGGCTTATAAAGGGCTCTCCACACTCGCGCGCGGATCGCGCGCGAAGCCGCGAACTTCCCGCGAACCGTGAGTGTAGATTGGATTCGCATATTCTTCGCGGGTTCGCGCCTCGTTCCCCGAAAATGTGAAAATGTTCCCCTAGCGTGAATGTGTAGCCGACGTCGTACGCGCGAGATTTCGCGCACGATTCACGGCGCGACTTCACGCCGTGAATCTCGCGGGAGTCTGGAGGCCGCATAAGGGATTTGTCACGCGAGTGAAACAGTGAGATCCAGTGAGTCTTCCATATTTTATTTTTAGACTTCCGTAACTGTCTCTGCCAATATCCACTTTCCATTGCGTCGAAACATTCTGATGGTTCCCATTTCCGAGGGTTTCGTATAAATTTTTAAATGGCCGACGACGATTAGCTGGATAACATCGTTTCAGGGTATTACTTGTGTCCCTTCGGTCCCCTACTCCTTAATTGGCACTATTCTGTGGAGCTCCAGTCTATTGCATTACCTGAGGACCTACTTACCTTTAATGAGAGGGAAAAATGCATTAGTTTCCTAAGTAAGGTAACCTACCTTTTGAACAGGGAAAAAAGAGAGTTGGTTAGCTTTATCTGTGAAATGCAACTCGGTACAATTTTAATTTTAGCTTGGTACGTTTCTTCCTTATTATTTCTACTGTTTACATAATTATTATATGTATCTACCTACATAGGAGGCACCCAACTTTGTGTAAAATAGAATTCCTTAAAAAAAAAACTAAAAATTTAATTTAGTTTAAAACAAATTGTTTCACGTAATCATACACATATTTCTACGTGTATGATTATTTTGAAAAAATACAATTGGACCTGAACATGTCGCTACGGCGGGAGCAAGCGAAAGGACGGATATTATTTTCGGTTTGTATGGCCTTCTTTAGTCATGCTATCTGACAAAACCGCGTTAGTACCCACTGTGCATAGATAAGTACTCGTATCTATCTAACTCTACAGTCTTCTAAAAAGGTCTGAAGAAAATTAGCTTAGGCTACAAATAATATATTTTCTTCCCACCGCATAATTTAAATTTCGCCCTAAAACTCTGACTTTTAAATGTAATTAATTTTAACGCGAAAACATTTCACGAAGCTGTAAAAATACTTTTGACTAAGGCGTAGATTTTCAGGATCCGAGATAAGGTTTAATTTTGTAGGTAATAAAGTCTAGATATTTACAAAGCTAGCTTAATACGTAGGTAAGGTAGGTCCTGAAGTGTTTTTGTGAGTGGCATGGCATGATGACCACCGTGACAGGGGTGACCAAATTGACCAGGGTAACGGTGACGAGCGCAGTGCATTACCACGCCGAGTTTTATACTGTTGAAGTTCGAAATTCTGGGTAGCACTGGACTGTTATAGGCAGGCATGTCGCTTTTCATCAGTCAAGCAACTGCCTCGACTCATCACACTGAGAAAAATGACAATCAAAATTCCGATGAATTCACCTAAAGTACGGAGCATACTGAAAATTACCAAAAATTACGATGTTTAGCACCAGTTTTTACGGTGACAACTACCTATCATAATATTTATGGTTGTCATCGTAAAAACTAGTTAGCACCAGTTTTTAGGATGTAGGTACCTTAAAGGCAAGTTAAGGCAGACGCAGAGTTAAGTAGTTGTACACCATAAAAACTGGTGCTAATCATCGTACTTTTTGGTGATTGTCAGTGCTCCGTACTTTCGGTGAAATTTTTCTCAGTGCAGTTAGATACAAAAAAAATAGGTAAAAAAACTTTTTAAGTTAAACGGTTTTATGTTAAAAAAATGTACTAAAAACCAAAAAATAATAAAATAGATACAGTCGTGGGAATTATAAACATATGCATAGACTAGACTAAAATAAAACCGTGGGGCACGTCACAACGTCTCTAACTTAACTAACTTAACTCTCCCCACGGTTTTATTTTAGTCTAGTCTATGCATATGTTTATAATTCCCACGACTGTATCTATTTTATTATTTTTTGGTTTTTAGTACATTTTTTTAACATAAAACCGTTTAACTTAAAAAGTTTTTTTACCTATTTTTATTTTCTAGTTTTTAGTTTTTATTTCGCATTCTGTTTAATTCATATTGATAAAACCTAAGTTATCCGCCATTTGGTAGAGGCCGCCATCTTGGATTTTAATTTTATATAGTACATTGTATTATACTGGTTGAGCACTTTCATTTGATACCCATATTGATGGGATCGATAAAACCTACGTTATCCGCCATTTTGTAGCGGCCGCCATCTTGTATTTCAATTTTTTATAGTATATTGTATAATGCTGGTTGAGCCCTTTCATTTGATACCCATATTGATGGGATTGATAAAACCTACGTTTTCCGCCATTTTGTAGCGGCGGCCATCTTGAATTTATAATGATAATGAATAAACATAATTGTATTGTCACCAAAATCCAAAGTGTATACAAAATTTCAGATTAATCGGTTGACAGGAAGAGGGTGAAATTTGAATTACTAAATTTGACCCAAGAATAAAGAATAAATAATAAATAAAACAAACGGGGTGAGCTAAATAGAACCGTTTAAAAACGTACTTCTTGGTAGATAATTATAGTTACTTTAAACTAAATTACTTGAGTTGCTATAACTTTACTACGGATACTAACGTGGTTTAAATGTTTTTAAAATTCATTCTGAAAAACACGGTAAATTAGGAAAACCTATAGGAGGCACCTAGTAAATGTATACTTACTGCTTACGTATCTACGCAGCTTTTAATTTTCACAGTTAATAAATAACAAAAACCTACCAAGAATAAAACAAACGTCTCACAGAAGTAAAAAAATAATGCGCCGCTCCTGAATTATTGCCTTCGTTTATGTAACAGCCAGAACTTCCATGGGTATATTAAGTAGATTACTAGAGCACGTAACGATAACAAATTGTGTCATTTATTATGCCATCATAATAAAGGGCCTGTTTTATGTTCTACAAGCAGCGACCAGAGACGCTTTCTCAACATTTTGTAGCTGTAGGGATGTCTATTGTCCATCTTCCACAGTGTGCAAATAAACACATAGATACGAGTAGAAAACAAAGTTAGATTGTAGTTTTAGCAGTCTATGTATGTTTATACAGGGCTATAAGGAAAGGATATGCTAAGCCGAAAAAGGGTCATAGTACTCAACATTATGAACAACTTTTACTAATGGGTTAACCCTGAAAATACGAAAAAATTATCTGCTGTTCCATAGAAAAATGTCAATGATTTTCAACAAAATGTAAAAGTGAAAGTTGTTCTTAATGATAAGTACTATGAGCCCTTTTTTGGCATAGCATACCCTTTCCTTATAACTCTGGAGAGCTTGTTATATTAACCAAAAAGTCTATCAGTTGTAGCATTATTTCCCAATATGCGTGCAGAGTCAGTAGTGCTCAGAGTTATTCTTTGCTCTTCTCTGAATGTTCGATTCCCAATTATGCTGCGTTGCTGAGAATCAGATAATCTCAGCTTCCACTTTGAAGTTTATTTAGTTTACTCACCGCTAGCGGCCTGAGGCCCTAGTCTGGCCAGCGAGACATTATCTCGGTCACTGTCGCTACCACTAGAAACTTCATGAGAGTCAGTGTCCGAGAAAATCTCGAACGCCCAAGAACAGGGGCGGTTTAGTTTGGTTTAGTTTTCAGCACTTTCAACTTTTCACTTAGCGTTGACTTTTCGCCCCTAGCTCTAATCGTTTTAAAAGTAGCTCGCGGATGTTCAATTTTAAAGTTTCTAAGGACAAACTGTCAAACTTACTAACTAGATTTCACTCTCAGTTTTATAACTAATAACGAGTTTAGTTCTGCCAATCGAGTTGAATACTTATCGATTTAACTTATTCGTAAGTTTTAGCGAAGTAGCGTTTGATACACTTAGAAAAATACCCATCTAAATTCCGCTCATACTCGTAGAATCATGAATTCGCCTACAGTATGGAGCATCCCACTGAAGTCTGATATCACCAAAAAGTACGATAATTAGCACCCGTTTTTACGTGACAACTATCTTAAACTGGTTTTTGGTGATATCAGTAATCAGTATGCTCCGTACTTTAAGTGAATTCATCATTCATTTAGCGAATTTTTTTCAGTGTAAGAGTTCAATTTGGTATAGGACTGCGGCTGATAGCATAGTAAGATTAAACCTATACCTAACAGTAGGACAAAGAGTGCTGTGGACGATGATGTTGATGGAGATTTATCCTATTCTGCATAACATTACTTGAGTTTGATTTACGATATTACCAAAATGACTTTGTTTATTGTTTTGTAAACTGAGTAGCGAACCCTAAGGTTCGCACTCAGTCCTCAGTAAAATCAGTCTAGTGCTGGTCCAGTCCAGTACATGCCACGCGTTCACCCATCCAACGACAACGATGATTCTGGGTGGCGCAGACCTGTTATGGGCAAACGTGACGTTTAACACCAGGCGAGCGATTTGCACGTCTCGTCTATCAATAATACAAAAAAAGGACTGCTGTTTAACGACTGACCTTGCTCTGATCTGCCAAGACACAAGCGTTACATATCTACCCACCTATCTAGCTAATTAGTACGTTATAATCCGATCACACACTCTCCCGACTTTTTGGGATCAGCGAAACGAAAAGGAACAGCTAAAAATGATAATGTCAGATAAAAATAGCGGTTTTAAATGTTGTTTTTGAGCTTCATAGGTTATACAATGAATTTCAAGGCTTGTAAGACAAGATGGCAAAAATATTGCTGAATATTATTTACACATTTAAATGCTACCACGATTTATTATATAGTCTGTTATAGTCTTAGGAAGGCTTGTCACATCAACTGAAGGTAGAAAATCTCATAACAAAAATACTAAAACCAGAGAATCGCGCATACAAAAGTTGTCTAATAATAGATCCGTCCCGTGACTTCTCGCTCTTTTTCTTCTTTTAACCATCCCTGTATTAGATTAAATAAGTCAACCCGTTTTTGAGTTTTAGCCAAACTAACTAACAGCGATTGATTTTTATAAAAAAGAAAGAAGAAAGATAACTCACCAAGTCTGGCATGGAATGGATAATAAGTAATAATAACACAAAGTAATCATGCACAAACACCAACTAAACACTCGCCTCAACCAAAACTTACACGCGGTCAACCGAAAGCCTAGAATAAAAAAAAACTTAAATAAAATGGCGTCTTCCTAGATAGCTTTTTGACGCAATTCGCCTGACTTATTTATTTCTCGTTTTAGCGGGACAAAGTACCTACACCTCTATATCTCCGTGATATACTTATACGAAAATAGATCCAAGCAATCTTCTGGCTATATGGTCTGTGTCAAATAAAACCGCCTCTTCTATTCCCAGGCCGACCGGTTTAAAACACCTATTTCGTACTTTCTTACACAAGGTTATAAAGAAAGGGTATTTTAAGCCCGAAAAGGCTCATAGTAAGTACTTATCATGAACAACTTTTATGGGAACAACCCGGTAATAGCGAATAAAATATCAGCAGTTCCATACATTTTGTCGAGAGTTTTTGATATTTTTCTATGGAACAGATATTTTTTCGCGATTTCAGGATTGGTCTCATCATAAAAGTTGTTCATAATGATGAATAATACCATTAGCCTTTTTCGGCTTAGCATACCCTTTACATATAACCCTGTATGGTCTGTGTCAAATAGCAACCGCCTTTCCTATTCCCAAGCCGACTGTTTTAAAACACCTACTTCGTACTTTCTTATACCTACCTACAGTCCTACACCTAAGAAGAAGTACTTAGGTAGATAAGTTACCTTGGATAATGGGTTTAGACAGCGCTGCTACGAACGATTACGATGCCTTCGGGATCCCCAAGAGTTATTCGTGTAAAACCCCGAAGAATAGAGAAATTTCTTTTGAAAATAGCCGCTCAAAATAACATGAAAATCGTGCTCGAAATAAAGCCCGAATTAAGAAATTGGGTTTAAAGTGCCTATGTGTATTGGGAATGTGAAAGCTGAAAATAAGCAAAAGGGCAATTCGCTTTGATATAATGAAATAAGAAATAGATTTACTAGAGTCTAGAGAACCCTTGAGTATACAATCACATATCTCATTAAATTATACCTGCTAACTAAATGCTAATGCTAATAAAGTTACTTCACACTGAAACTGATTCGAGTGAAAGGGATTAATTTAATTTAATTTACATATGTAATAAAATGGTAAAGACCAGTTACAGCAATAAACCGCTTATACAGTACCAAAAAATTGTACCGTAATTTTTGCCGTAAGCACAAAAACGTTAAGTGCAAATTCTTTAATTCTGTGTCCATTACCATACAGACTCTGAACTCTCTATAACTATTGCCATTTGAGCAGAAGCCAATAAATCAACAAGCTACTTCACAGTCCCAGCCAGTAAACTTTTAAAATAAACTTATCTTTCATTTTGAAACCAAACAAAAGCAGCTCGTCGATTTCTCCACTCACGTTCGCCCCAGAGCGTTTATTTTCTGAAATAATATTGTCGAGTTCCGATAGTGCATGGGCGTAGTCAGGACGGGGTGTAGAAGCCTGAGGGGCGCTTACCCCCAAACTCCATCTCTTACCCTAGATTTTGTAGTGAATTAAAAATTTAAAGGTATGAGTTAAGTACTTATTAAAATGTAATGTCATGAATCACTTATAACTAATTTAATTACTGTATATCGAACAACAATTTTTATTCACTCGGCCACAATAGGCTCATCTTGTGAAGATTTTTGACCGATGCATGGAAATAATTTGTTTAGGGAACTCAGGAAATTAAAAACAGTCTTTCTCACCTTAGAAAAGTCTACCAGAAATACTGTTACAGTTTGGGAAAGCTGCAACTCACGCTTGAGTCCTCTATCATTAAACGTTTATTCGATTGGCTCCCACCGAAGCAAATTCTGGCTACATCTCTGGCGAATATTCAGACTTGCCAACAATTTCACGTTCCAAAGCTTCTGGTACGGACGCTAGTTTGAATTCTATATTCCGCTAGATATTTTAAAATTGGCTACGTTATTTTGGATTCTAATAAATTCAAATCGTACCGTTACGTTCCAGGTAGCCTTGGGGATGTTTCTTCGGTATTTTGCACTAAACGAAATTGCCTTTGGATTTCAATAATGTTTTTTTGTTACAACCGACTTTTAAAATAACTAGATACGAGACCTATAAAATAATTAGAGAAATATTATCATTTAAAACAATCATAATAACATTAATGTACGGGGCCTGGTTTTTTTTTTATTCAACTGGGTCACGCGTCGCCATCCTTTAAAATACGACCCACACGGGACGTCACTCAGTGTTGCCAGCCCCGTCTAATAGCAAAACTGTAGACTAGCTAGCTATAAAAAAACTGTAGAAAGCTTATCAAAAATCTACAGATTTTGATAAAATTACTTAAATTGATAATTAAATGGCAAAAAACGGCAATGTAAAAAAAAACTGTAGATTGTACTGTAAAGCATTTAAAAAAAACTGAGACTGCTTCAAAAACTTTAGATGATACAGTAGCGTTGACTACATTGACGTCAGTGCAGGACTTATAAGAACAAGAAGCATCGTATCTTAGCGCTCTGTTGGAAATGCAGCTCATGGTTAAAGCTTCCCTTTAGTTTAACTGATTACTTTAATGGCAGGAGATGACGGTTAGGTACACCCAAGAGACTGACCGGAGGACCAGCCAGTTGACATTCTCCCCTAAGGCTATACCCATAGGGTCACAATTCGGAGTGGAGTGGGCGGAAATATAAATATGAATTACTTACTGACCAACCAGGTTATCTGGCTAAACTAAAGTTTTTGTAACGAACGCTGTCAGTTTTGTTTAAAAACGATGGCTCATTTAAAATTATAATTAAGTTTTATGTACCGTTCACGTAATATAAAACGCATATTTTTCTTTTTTCATCTCAACGCCAACGTCAAAGAAACTTGCAAAATTGAAATTCAACGAGCGCCCATTAGTACAGTCACCGCCATAAATATGTAACGAGTTTTTAACGTCGCATTCGTGTTTATCACCGACAGTACCAAGACATAAAGTTGGACTAACTTTTTGACACTGCATTAAGGAGATTTCGCTTTTGTTGGGTACAAAAAGAATTGTCCGAAAACAAGGTTTTGAGTTTGTTTTGTTTTACCTAATATTAATTAATTAAATAAAATTATTATTATATGTAAATAAGTGTTCATTATTCCAAACAACTTTTAAAATGGAATCAACTCTGATATCACGAAAAATAAACAGCTGTTCCAAACATTGAGTGTCAACTGGTGTCAATGAGATTTTTTAGGGAACAGTTGTTTTTATTCAAAGTACCCGCAACCGACGAGCTTGTATGAAAACACTTATGAAAGTAGAAGAAGCGAAAGACATATGTCAGGATCGTAGCAAGTGGAGGGATGTAGTCTCTGCCTACCCCAATGGGAAAGAGGCGTAATAATATGTATGTAATATGTATGTATGTTTTTATTCGCGAGTTCCGAGTTAGCGCCATAAAAAAGTTCTAGAGTAAAAATAGAATCCTGTATGTAACATGGCAGTTAAGGTACACCTCAAAATTTCCCACTTCTTACATCTCAATGCGACTGTAGAAAGTAAGTAGTCGTAGCAGCGGTTAGACATAATGACGTTCCCTCGGGGAACTCCTGTTGCCGGCAGAGACTGCAAATGACGTCACTGGGTTGCCAGTTACAGCAACTAGGTCAGGTTTCAGTCACAGAATAAATAGCAGTATTAGTATTTATTCTTGTAGCTTCCAGTTAGGGTGAATAAGGACTGTACTCTACGTAGGCTATGCTTCGTAGGCAGCCGCTACGATAGAGCTGCATAGAGTCGCTACGAACTGCTATACAAAGACGCTACGTACTGCTACGCCATGCATTAATGTTAACATACTGCTACGATACGCCGACACGCTTAGCACCGCTACGCTGCGTATTGACTCTACCTCTACGTTGACAATATAGGTTTTATACCTACGGATTTCTAGAGAGACAAATTATATTTGATTTTGATTAAAACAACATATCACAAAGACATACAAAAAACGTAGATAGCGAAAACTTAGACCTAGAAACGTAGAAACAGTGAGTCACAGAAAAAATAGCACCACAACTTCAATAAGCCTCGAGAAAGGTTTATTTGAGCTTACAATTGTTAGGTTGAAAGAACACCGTCGAGTCCCATACATTTTGAACTAACAGTCGACCTACTTTCGTATATTTCCAGTTGGTGCTTCGAGTCTACCAAAGTAAATAAAGTGAAACCTAAACAGAGTTCATACTACAGAAATTCACTAAATTACAATGTTTGTTCTAGAATTTAGATATTTGAAATGTGAGGACTATTTTGAATGGATCGGTTTTTATGTTCAGAATAAATGTCGCTTCAATGGAATGAATCGGTTTGAATCACAGATCACTTAGAAAATATGATATTAGTCTGAATGTTAGAGTTACATGCCAATGAATCTCCTAAAAAAAAAACAAACTGAGACATCCTACTAAAATTATAATTGCAAAAGTGAGTTTATTGTTTTGTTAGTTTGTTACACTTTCACGGCTTGACTATTTCATCGTTTTTCATAACTCAAATTCATAAACCGAACCCCTAGTCGGTATTTCAATTCAATTTGTTCAAAACCAAAATGAGAAACTAAATATATCTAAAATTTTGCTTGAGATTTTATATCAAATTGGATCTAGATTTCCCCGACCAACTTTGATTAAGGTTTCCTTTCTTTACTAAAAAATTGAAAAAGCAAAGTATAAGTCTAATTTGTTTCAATTTGTTTCCTTTCTTTACTAAGAATTACTAAGAGCAGAACATAAGTCTTACTTGTTTCAATTTTGGTATAAACATTCTCAATCAGATTATTATTTTCATCCAAAAATACAGAAATAGAATCTATCACGCAACCAAAAGCAATAACTTAACTATCATAACTTTTTCTATTGAAGAACAAAGCTGAGCTCGAAATCCCTTAACGTCTGGAACTTTCTTTTCTTGTAACATACTCAGGCATAACAATTATTTATTGACATACCTAATGTATAATATAATATTTACGTGTATTTAATCTAATACTATTTAACGAGCAATATTACGAGTAACATAGTCCAATACCACCATAGTATTATGAATACTTACTTTTTTTGACACATCTATATAATACTAACTAGCTGACTCGACAGACGTTGTCCTGTCAAAAGCCATTGCGTCAATTCTATGTCAAATGTCAAAAGTTATGCTATTGCGTAACTATAGCAACCGTAGTATGTTGATGCTAACTTGTCAATTTATAGTAAAAAAATTATCATTATAGGTAGGTATATATAATTTGCAATAAATTAAAATTGCGACTATAATTTGAGATTTAAACTATCCTATCTCTCAAGTTGGATCGAACTGCACATGGTGTGCGAATTTTATTATAATCGGTTAAGTGGTTTAGGAGTCCATTGAGGACAAACATTGTGACACGAGATTTATATATACTATGATATTATAAAGAGGAAAGATTTGTATTTTTGTATTTTTGGATGTTTGTGTGGAATAAACTCAAAAACTACTGGACCGATTTCAAAAATTCTTTCACCATTCGAATGCTACATTATCCCAAAGTAATATAGGCTATTTTTTTATATTTTTTTTTATCCACAGCAAAGCGTGGCAGGGAACAGCTAGTTTTGCTATAATTACATTCCAATGCTCCGGCTATACTTTCAATCTTAAGAAGGAAAAAAACTAAAACGAATGATGGCGATTGATAAGGATTAATCACACATTTACAAGGTGAACTTATATAGGCGAACCAAGACTAATTTAGTAATGTTACCTATCTATGTTTTTAACCGACTTCAAAAAAGGAGGAGGTTATCAATTCGTCTGTATGTTTTTTTTTATTTTTTATGTTTGTTACCTCATAACTTTTGACTGGGTGAATCGATTTTGATGATTCTTTTTTTATTAGAAAGCTGACGCTTCCCATTTGGTCCCATTTTAATTTAGTCCAGTTCTGATAATGGGATACCATATAAGTCTTAAATTTGCATGAAGTACGTGCGCGACAAATAGATGAATAAATCAATAGTCGGTCTTTTGAAGTCGGTTTTTGTTTTTTGTTTTGTAAAAATAATGTTCTTGTTGTAGGTAATGGTTCTTAGGTAGTTTTTGATAGCATTATTTATATATCTGTATATTTAGTACATGAATTACTAAACAGTAAATTAGTCAAACAGTCAATAACTTAACATAAATGTAGTCCATTAATTTTAGAAATTACTAAATCAAGTCAAAAACCTCAGTACAATATTTCATCTACTTTTCGTAAGAGCAGTGAAACATGGAGTGCCTTTTTATCACCGAGCACTCCCGCTTCATCAAAATTTATCACCCTCCTTGTACATATTTTCGTCCTCTTTTCTGACCTAACCAGAGGTATTGACCGAGCGTAGCAAAGTTCTCGGAGTTTGGTAGAAATTAGCGTTTGGATGTTACATTGTTTCTTTGTTCGACGAAAATTGAAGTACCGTTGGTTTCATAAAATTTTGTGGGTGCGAATAAAAAGCTGCACTTCGTGGTTTCATCTGAATGACGATGATAAAACGCCTTTGTCCTTTACATTGTGTATGTCAAATTTTACGATGATTGGCTAAGTAGTACCGTGAAATCATGACAAATAAACTTACTTTCGCATTTAAATAAGGATCAGAATAGTTAATTTCAACATGATTTTTGATTAAAATATTATACAATGAAACGAGGTTGAGGGGTTGTAAAAATCGGAGAAAAAGAGAGTTGAGAAGAATCAGGGTGAATGACCAGCTTTACGGCTACGAGACCGTCGAAGCAGTTATGTTTGCAGTTTCAGACATTTTTTTAGCCTCCCATTTTCCGGGTCAAAGAGTACACTGATGTCCATCTTTGTGACATCCTAATGCTTCTTCCTTGACATATTTCATCAAGGACAGTTTAGAGGATAAGTTATGAAAAGGTAACAAATAATAAAAAACAAATAGAAAACGAGAAAGACTGTTAATTTCGCATTAATAATTTCATCAGTAAAATAGGTACTTTCTCTCTTTCGTATGAAAAGGGCAATTTCCCTTTCTCAATAAAATTAATTGCCCGTAGTTGTACCCAAATAATGGCCGAACAAAATTGTACTTTATTATTGCGTCATAACATGGGTTGGTAATAAATTTATGGTAATAAATCTCGTACTGATCTTTCACAAACCATCGTGAAACCCAAGCATTCATATACATCCAAATTTTAACAGAAAGAGGATACAATATCTGTTTTCTATAGCGTTAGAATGGGACAAAAAGCCAAGCTCGGAATTCAGTCATAAATAATTCAGACAGGGATTTATTCGGGACATATTTCAGGGCGAAATATAGAAATGTCGGTTCCATTAGTCAATTTTGTTACAAAAATTTGGAATATTAAGTCTGGTATTTATTCTGGAGGGTAGGGATTGTAATAACTTCGGCTTTATTCGAAAATATGACGGCTTCAACGGAATGACTGAAAATTACCGCAGTTTCATTCAAATAGTTCTTTTAAGTAACGCGTATGTTACGTGGTATATATTTTTGCAGATTTTAATGTTTTTTAAGGTTCTGCACCAAAATGGTAAAAAAGGAATCCTTATTTGGATAAGCTACAACTGGTCCTATTTTAATTAGAGAATATTCTACCTCTAACGGTAGAAAGAGTCTGATTTCTTTTAGCGAAGTTTTTTATTGGTATATCTTTGGATTAACAATTTTAAAATAGCACAGCTTAGTTCCACTAACCACTTCCCCCAAATCAATTATAAGCGTAAATGTGTGACCGCGCGAGGTATTTACAACTGAGCTGGACAGTTGTTTGATGGCACTTTGAATTAGGTACCGTCCGTTGAAAGGTATTTTTAAGACTGACTGAAAATGTTATTAAAGTAATCATAATTTATTAGATAACCAAAAAACATAAGATTTTTACTAAAATAGTTTTAAAATTATTACAATTACATGTATTTATAAATACATAGTGATTGTATCTCCTTATCTTTAAGTACCGCCCCAACAACAAACTAACACCGCTTAGTGACTACCATATCAGGAATTCTATGGTATCTCAAACACTCTCGATCAGGAAGGCAGTATAACCCGAAACTAGCAACATAACACTTTGTGGCGAATATCCTATTTTACGTGGGAGTAGACTGGGAGTTGCTAACATGTGGTTTAAACACTTTGAGAAGCACAAGACAGGATCAAGTTGTTTACAAGTTTCTAACTCTTGGCTTAAGGTACTCGTAAGTCTCTATTTCTAACAAGATTTCCGAGTTGCAATTCTATAATCGAAACGATATCGAAAACTAGGACAATGTATGGGAGTGACATTTCTGTAATAGAATATAGAATCTAATACATTTATATAAATTGATTGTAGATATGTCATTCCCACAAATTGTATTAGTTTTCTATTGCGTTTGAAATCATAGATAGCAACTTGGCAAGGAAGGAAGGTTTAATAAATTTGGGACCATATTCTTGGGCGCTAGAGATTATGTCTGTCCCTCTCACTGCCAAAACATTTCTATTGAGAGCGACAGTGACCGAGATATTATCTCACTCGCAAAAATATGGCGACGGTATGATTCCTGCATCATAGCAGGTGAAAACTAGGGATGCAGATAGCAGATAGTATCTCATATATTGTACCTACTCATTTAGATTTAATTTTTATAAAAAAAAAAAAAAACCATTTTATTTCTTGCATTAAACTAATTTAAATGACTCTAGTTTTCTTTTTAAGCATTTATCATACCAATGCTGATTACTATGAGCTCTTTTTGGCTTAACAAATCATATACCCTTTGATATCCCTGTATACGTATTTTAGATTCTATTTACGTCTAAAGAAAACATGAAAGTAAAAGATAATTCCACGTCGCTGTCTCCCAGCCTATGTAAAGTGGATTTCCCACGCACACAGGTGTAAATAAAGTGGCTTTTAGTTCCGAATATTGGGCACATACATAAAATCGAACGCCTGTACCGTGGCTACACAATATGGTTGTTGATAACAAATGTGGCTATAAACGACTCGACACGGCTGTAAATAAATATGGCTGTTACGGCTCGATATAGCCAGTTAAAGTTTTATGACTTTTGAGAGCAATTGACTGTTAATATTGTATTATAGTTTAGTGCTGTTGCGTTCACGTGTTTTAGGTATTTTTATCGCGATGTTACCATTTATTTGTTATATCACATTATTAGTTTAGTTGGGTATCAGGTTCGAAGTAGCAAAGAAGATTGGTTTTTATCTGTCCAATTACGAAGCATTTTGGGAAAGTTGTCGAGAATTAGAGTGAATCGGTTTCTTCTAGGCGTACGTGCTCCATCGTAGACCGCATCATTGCTTACCGTCAGGCGAGCTGGCGGTCAAACGCAAGCCTATCTTAGAATAAAGAAAATAGAAACGGAAGTACGCCTTCGTTACCTGTACCTATATAGGACCTGTACCTTTAGATATAGTTTAGCTTATTAGTTAGTTCTAGTATTTAGTTGCTTGCATTTAACAATTTTGTATACTCATATATTCAGGGGTAGCCTTATATACCTGTATATGTACAAGTAATATTGCACAATATTTCAAACAGAGGGCGGTAGAAACAAAGATCCTAGAACCGACCAAAGCCCAAAGATTTTGCTTTACGTATCACGACGACTCGTTGAGTATTGTGAGGCAGAAGGCAGTGTCAAAAGTATACCTTAGAAGGACTTATCTCAAAAACGTACCTTACCTATACCTATAGCTGGCCAGCTTACGTCGGGGTAAAGCTGTGGTGAAAGGCTTTGTACGTTTATACTTTGTCCTTTAAACTGTGAGCTGCTACATACAGGTCGGTTTTCGGTATCGTGACCAATGACAATCTCTGTAAGATCTACAAGACCTAACTTAAATTTGCTGGTTTTATTTTGTTGTTTCATTTTCTACTTTTTTCGTAGTCAAACATTCCTCAGAAAGTCTCTATTACCATTTATTTAGTAAGTAATTGTATAACGATGGCAGATTTATTTTATTAAGTTCAACTTTACGTGCTTCCGTGGTTACTTAAAAATACAATAAAACTCGAATATAAAAACGATGTCGTTTATCCCTGATGTTTAATAAAACACTCTTCTGAAACGTAATCATGCCCGGAATATAGAATATTTTTTTAACAATTGTGGATTCATTTCATTTTATAAAATTCAAATAAACGGTTTCGTAGTTACATTGCGGGAAAAAGCCCGCAAACGGAGCTAAACTTGTGTTGAACGCAGTTTGCATTTCCTGCTTTGAGTTTGAATTTAACCTCACAATTTGTTCAACATTAAAATTCCACCCAAGTTAGCAAAGACCTCGTTTTACAATGCGCCACTAACTTATCAGTTAAGGTTTTGTGAGGCGCCACTACTGCAGTTTCTAAACCAAACTGGAAAACTTCCGTGAGAAATGTTAGTTCCTACATTTCGCCAACTCTACAGATAAATTGGACGAGCTGTTTCGTGGTAGTTTCTTGGAAACAGAATCTTTTGCTATTTTTAAATAGAACTGGGATATTTTTCTTAGCTTCCACAGTATATCTTTGAAGAAACAACGTTATTGTATATAGTTTTCTGGGTAATAACAGCGTAGCTGTTATGACGTTGTTAAAGTTAAGACCCTCGGATTTCGTTCAGTGGTTATATCGCAAGCATTTTTAATATGTTTCTCGAACGAATATCGTACCTAACAAAAATATAAAGCAGGTGTCTAGTTTCTAGGTACCTATAAGATTCTGTGGTATAGGTTGGATGGTTTTGGTACTTATTAGAGAATCAGGTTTGGCGTCCGTGGAGCTAGCTTAGTTTAGGAATCAAGAGCTTTTGCCAAGTTGCATTTAGTTGTCGTTAACCAAATAGGTACTTTTTAATTTCCTCTAGGTTTGTTATTTTAAAAGCTATCAAATAATTCAATGTCTCTATCTGCAAACTTCTCCAATGTTCGATTATGGTTTCACGAAATTCGGAATGGGCCAATCTAGTCTTCTTCAAGCCGTCGGTGACGTCACTTTGGCCTTCAATTTTCGAACATTTGAAGCCGGATGAGTAAACTAAATTGTGTGTATCGACTAATTCTTATTATATTTTGAGCTGATACGATCTGCACAGACGACGTCCCAGTTGGGGTGTGTTACTTATGCATTGATCCCACCGCCAGCCTAAAAAAAAAAAAAAAAACAACCGAACTCCCTGAAATAACGAAGCACGGCCGGGCAGAACTCTTACATTCTTACTGCGTCAGTTGTTGTGGTCCCGGACACTTGTTGTTGTTATTCGTATCGACTAATTTTAACAGCAACCTTTCGATCCCGAACTTTATGTTAAAAAGTTTAAAATTTAGACAATTGGTACTTACCAGAGCGCTTGGTGTGGTGTCCGTAGAGTCTGTTGAGGTCGAGCGCGAAGACCGTGTGCGGCAGCGCGCAGCACACCGCCGCGAGCGCCGCCACGCACGCTGCCAGTCGGCACCGCGACATATCTGTGGACAAGTAAAATAACATAAATAGGCATGAACAGAATAGAAAATGATTAAAAAATCAGTTTAAGTATCTCATCTGTCTATCCTCTCTTACTCGTACCTATCCAAAAGGCTCACGTTACCTCGTTGAATAGCAATACTATTTTATCTGGCCGAGGTAAGCACCAGCCCTTTGGTCTTTTGATCTCTCTATTAGTCGCTTGGACAGGTCAAATTATAACGAAATTATTTTTAAAACAAGCTTTTATTACATTGTCATCGGAGTTACACACGTATACCAAACACCTCTATTGGACATCGGGAACTGGCTCAAAATTGAGTTGCATGATACTACCCGAACATAGTTACATACATTGTAAGTTAAATAAAAGCTCGTAACATATAGATTGAGTAAGATGCTCCGGCTATAGTACTAAGGTAATAGTGCACTCAGAGTAAAACAGAACAGAGTGAAACTCTACCCTATGTCAAGCTTGTTAAAAGTTCTTTGTTATATTTCAACAAATTGGGATCTCATCTCAACAAGACAACTAACTAAAATAAATAGCACAATACTCGTATGTAGTTCGAATACAAGCATCACGAGATCTAGAATAGAATCTAGACTAGAACAGAAACACATTCAATTCGAAACAGAATCGTTGGTTTTTCTTTGTGATATTTTCTTTATAATGTTTTATTAACCTCCCAATTTAGCCTTCAATAAAACTGTTTTCTTAGAAAAAAACTATGTAGAACCTATGAAAAATCTAAGCTATCAACCTAGATTACGTTCAAGTTTTTGAAACCTTTCAAATCAATTCCCAGCTAGCTAACAAGCGAGTAGGTGGTAAAACGCAGAGATATTTGCGTTAAAAAAACAGTTTGATTCGATGTATCTAAATAAGAATTGCCTAAGGTATTGCCTATTCAAATAGTACCAAACCGCACCCCGCGGTTTCATGAATGTCTAACGACTCCGATAGATCGTAGCACCTGAGTCTAGCGCAAACTAAAACCGACTTGGCTTGCTGCGAGATTTAAATTGTAGCATTTATACAAGTTTTCAGTTATGAATAAAAATGGTCAACGGGTTACGTATTTCTAGAGCACGCCAGTTTTTCTTTTATACCTAAGTGGCAATAAAGCGACGAGCCACCTGATGGTAAGAGATCACTGCCGCTATGGATACCTCCAATTCCCAAGGTAACTTCCGTGCGTTACCTACGTCTGAGGACTCTATCGGGATGAACAACTAGTAATTTTAGTAAGCAGTAAGAGTGATATACCTCTTTGCAAAATTAGCAATAACATGTGACGGTAATTTTCAACTTACCCCAAAATAAAACCTGAAACATCAGACGGTCTCTGATATAAGTTTTTCACTTAAACCTCTTCGTTAAGTGATGGAGACCCTACTCGGCGCTACTTTATGGACCTTTCAGCAAATTGAGTTGGGTTAGACGGGCTATGGACTAGACTGCCTAGATCTGAGCGTTTCATGCTTTGTTTGCTTTCATGAAAGTGAAACCGCTTTGATAAATATTTTGTAAAATATGAAGTGGCGTCGTAGTGAAAAAATGTGCTCTTGAAATTGGCAGATAATATGTCAACCACGTTAATAGGGCTATAAGGATTTTATTCACGATTTCAGAGGTACTTAGTTCCGTAATAAAAATTGTTATTAATGATGAGTAGCTTTTTTGATAGTCTTCTTCGTTAGCATAACCTTTCTCTATAACTTTGCATACAGATATGTTACCTAACACAATAAAGATGACTGTACTTATAAAGGTTGGCTTTCTTTATGTCATTCCTGGGCATAGGCATCTATCCGTCGTAAATATAGACATGACACAATTCTTTACAATTGAGTGGGCTTTTTAACCCCTTTCACCCACGCAATCTACCCACCCAATCCACAAACAAGTAGTGTTTACAAGCTTGCTTTTATTTAACTTGCAATATATGTTAGTTGGTTCAGGCTAAATCCGCCAACTGAATTTTGAACCACTTCCCAATGTTAGATTGAGCTGTTTGGTATACAAACCTTGTCTCTAAAAAATATTCAAATTCCATGTATCCAAACATGCTTAATTTTTGTTTTTATTCAGTTATAGGCTTGCGTTTCACCGCCATCTCGCCTGATGGTAAGCAATGATGCGGTCTACGATGGAACACGCAATATAATCAGTATAATCAACTCCAAACTTACGCAAGCCTTTAAAAAAATCTCTAAACCGATGAATATTCTCTGCCAAGTTATTCCCAAACAACCTCAGCATCTCGGAAAAGTTATTCACTCCAGTTCTGAGAACCACTCCATTCAGCCCGGAAATCCCTTGACGACGCAGAATTCAGAACGTCGCTCTACGTCAGCATCGTCAAGGGAACCACGGGGCCTACCATAACCTTAAAACACTTTTACTTTACTCTCTTTTCTCTTTGAAAGTTGTCTCGCTCTTGCAACAGAAGAGTGCGCGAGATAATCACACTGAAAGATTAACATATGAAAGTTTTTGTGTTTGTAGTAGGCCCCTGGATGTCGCTCTTCGTCGGGGGAATCAGAACTGATGGCCAACCTTACGAAAACCAACAGTTTGATATGTAAAACTTCGTAAGAAGTACTACAATTATCTCCCTTTTTATTTGTTAGGTATATTTAGATTAAATGAATGAGACAAAAAGGGATAAATTGGTGTTCCATTTTTGTTAATTTTATTTCGTATTCGAGATGTAAAAAGATAAGTGAATCGTTGCTGAAAGTAATTGATACGCTATTTTAATAGTAGGTATATAACAATGTGCAAAGATTAGGTAAGTACTTACCTAGGTGAATCGTATATATTTTGGCTTAGTTATTTAAAGTCTTTTAAATATTAACTACTAAACGTTTTCATTCCACCTGTTTAATTAGAACTTCAGAGGTGTGGAACTCATTACCGGTGTGTGTCTTTCCGAATTAGAACAACCCGGGGAACGAAAAGTGAATAGGTATTTCTTAGGATAGCGTGCTAAATCAACCACATCGTTGCTTCCCCCATCAGGTGAGATTGTGGTAAATGCATGCCTAGTTCGATGTAAAAAGTACCTAAATATATTTATGTATTAAATTTTTACATTTCTTTATACATTTATGCATTACTACATGTGACAAACAAAATATGTAACACCCTATTTAGTGCTAACCTACCTACTAATCTCAATAAAATCGAACAACTTAAAAAGACTTAAAAAATACCTACTATTCAACATTACGTTTAAAACCCCTTCTCCTACTACACAAAGCACTACTTAATTTTACTTTAATTTCCATAAATCTTAATATATATAAATCTCGTGTCACAATGTTTGTCCTCAATGGACTCCTAAACCACTTAACCGATTATAATAAAATTCGCACACCATGTGCAGTTCGATCCAACTTGAGAGATAGGATAGTTTAAATCTCAAATTATAGTCGCAATTTTAATTTATTGCAAATTATATATATACTGATAATTTTTACTATAAATTGACAAGTTAGCATCAACATACTACGGTTGCTATAGTTACGCAATGGCTTTTGACAGGACAACGTCTGTCGAGTCAGCTAGTGTGTAATAAAAATCTACAAGTTTCTCGCCTGCTGATCGCAAGCTTTCACAATTTAATACTATTGACAGATATCAAAGAAATAAATAAAAAGTTTCCGCATTCACAAAATTAGCTGCCATTTCAACTGTTAAATAGAATACTGGAATAAAATAAAGCGTTCTATTTAACTGCCGCGAAATGGAAATTAACAGCGAAACGTTTCCTCGTTCCAGTTAATTTTCAAAGCATTCAACGTTCAAACACGCCCGTAATTAGTACCTTCAGATGAACAAATCAACCTGCCACAGCGAAAACAGTAGGTAGACCATTCTACAGTTGAACAAATCAACCAGTCACAGTGGAAACAGTAGTTTGACTTTTGGGGCCTTGTTCTGGCTTTACCTATATTATATTAGATACAAGCTGCGCCCGCAGTTTCAACTGCGTTTTCCGGGATAAAAGGTAGCCTATGTGTTAATGTTGACCATGAACAACATTCATTCCAAATTTCATGTAAATCCGTTCAGTCGTTTTTGCGTGAAAGAGCAACAAACACACTTACAAACTTTCGCGTTTATAAGAAACGCGAAAGGAGATTATTACTAGGATTATCAGTGTCAGGCGAGATGTGACCGCGAGCGCGTCACAGATGAAAATCACCGAATGCGATCGAAACTAGTCGTAATAGACCACTTAATTTTACGTGAGTACCTATTCATTTCCGTGCCCGTATGACGAAATATTTCAAAACCACGTCAATTTCCATTGTAAAAAGATATTAGATATCTAATATTTTAGTACTGTGTTCCGGATTGAAAGGCAATGTTCCTGTCATGACAATGAGAGTGACCGAGATAACCTCGAGTGCCTAAGAATAGGGTCCCTGCACTGTGGAACAAATCAGGCTACCGCAAAGCAAACTGTAGTTAGACCTATAGTTGAACAAATTAAACTGTCACAGTGCTTAGTTAGCGCACTTAACTGTGGAACAAATGAATGTGTCACAGTGTAGAGAGTAGTTAGACAACTCCGGGCAAACGAGAGGAGGCGTTTAAGCGATAGAGTATCGGTAATAGTATAATAAGTCAAACTTTTAATTATTAAATGCACGTTAGAGTTATCAAAACTTTAAATGAATGCACTACTCTACATTTAGTTAGAAGTTCTCGAAGCTAATCTTTTTTGATTTTATGAAATAAAAAGTGTCCTTAGTCCATTCTTATGATGCATATTAAACGCTATAATTTTACTTTTCAATAACTGTTTTTGCTCAAAATACGAATCACTTGAAGGTAGTAATAATTAACAATTGAAGTCCCCTTAGGAGAAAGGGGACTTCAATTGTTCTGGGTCTGGGTGTTTGGTCTCCTTATCTTTGTGTGTTCCATGGCACTCCCGACACATGGAACCCTAGCTGGGAGCTATTAGTGTGAAACGTTCTTTATTTATGTATTTATACATAGCATGTCCCTATGATAATCGTCTATGTTTCTTTAAAATGCACACCTTGCGGGATAGACGGAAGATCCGTGATCTAACATTTCTCTATAAAGTGATGAATGGGCTCTCCGACTGTCCATCTATTGTCAAAGAAATTTCTCTACATGTTCCTTCTCAGTACCCTAGACATAAGATTTCCCGAATCCTGGCGTGGCGGCCAGCTGCTAGAACTAATTTAGGTCTCAACTCTCCTACTTTAAGATTATGTCGCACATACAATGATTGTAATGTCTCCTTAGACGACTTTGATGTGTGGCAAAATTCCTTAATGATTTTCAAAAGAAAACTTGTGAAGTCTCTTACCAGAGTCGTCTAGTTCTGTAGTCGAATTATTATTATTTTTTGGTTCAATTGATATTTTGTCAAAATTTTGTTATTATTAATTTAGTAGTTACCCTCAATGTCTTCACACTTTTAATGGTGAACGATGTATACGCATATAATAGGTGAACATATCTGACACTTCTAGATATTAATAAGTTTATAATTTAAGAACGTATAATATGTTTACTGTTGGTGTGTCGTAATAAATAAATAAATAAATAGCATATGCGTGTGTTTTGAAAACTTGCTTCTCAAACCGATATCGAAGAACCTCAAGCACAAGATCTAATGAATTCCTACAAACAGGCAAATAACATAAACCAACGTACGTAGAGCTAATCAGTACCAGAGTAAATCACTGAAGCCTTTGCCTGTACCTCAATTCCCTCCTCCATGAATTTCAGTTCGCAACTAAGACCCAATTTAACTTCACGCTTGCAACGTTCCGCAGTAAATATTACTCTAGAAGCATCCTCTAATACCTACTTGAATTACAAAAGCTTTGCCTTTTGTTTTAATTCCTGCGAATTTACTTGAAATCTGGTTTTTACCGCTTAGCGGGTTGTAAAGAGAATTTTAACGCTTGATAATGCACAAAGCGTTTGGTAATAACAGTTAATGATAACCCTTTCGTTCTGAATTCAGATGGTTCTGTTCAATGTTTCAGTACTTGTTTTGTATTCTTTATATAGTTTTCTACAGGGGTGCTGGGGTAAGCTTGGGTTGTACTAAACTCTGGCTTTGTATTTAGTTGAAAGCACGTATAAAATACAGATAAAATAATTCTTAACAACCCTTGACTACGGGACCAACCTAGAAATCGCGTTCTATGGAAAATGAAATGACAAGCAAACTCAACAAAATGAAAAAGAGCTGATCTTTTTCGTGATTTCTGCCCATAGTTGAGTTTATTAAAAATTGTAAATACCTACTTAAACGAGTCTCCGGCTAAGTACAACCCGCGTTACCATGTGTAGGTGGGTATTTTCTTCAAAATTTGGCCAACAATAGTGCTCTGACATGGTGTGGAGCAATCATTGTTCGAAAATAAATTAGTACACCTGCCTACAATTGCACATGACACTTGAATCATAGCAGCACTCAGCAGCTCACATTCGTGGTCACCCATCCAATATCTGATCAGTTTGAAGGTTGCTCAACTTTTATATGCATTTTTATTTAACTACACTGAGAAAAATAACACCTCAAGTTCGGAGAATAGTGATAATCACCAAAAAGTACGATGATAAGCACCAATTTTTACGGTGACAACTATCATAATTTATGGTAGTCATCGTAAGAACTAGTACTAGCACCAGTTTTTAGAATGAGAACCATATATGATAGTTGGCGCCGTAAAAATTGGTGCTTATCACCGTACTTTTTGGTGATTATCAGTATGCTCCGTACTTTAGGTGAATTCATCGGAATTTTGATGGCCATTTTTCTCAGTGTAGGTACATGTACAAGCTGTAACCTCTACAATAACTTTACTGAAAGACACAGTAATTTAATCCAAACTTCGTAAATATCTTTTATACAGCTTTAGTCTGCTTTATTTTCTTTAACAACATCTCTCTTGTTACATTAAAGAAAATCGTAGACGTCGTTAAGACATGTTAAAGCTATAAAAGACTTCGTTTATCCCCTTCAAGAGTAGGTATTAGGTATTTTATTTCGCAAAGCCTAGGATATTAATTTTATCTTAGGGTTCTCGTGCACTACGTAGGCTAAGATAATGATCATACGGCCGTCGACCAGTGGTCATAAATAAATCTAAGTAGCGTAAGTAGCCAACTTTAATTATGATATATTTCTGCATTTTGGGACTATATTTGCGGACTGACATTATTTGCAAGTTTCTTTTCTGAGTGGTCAATTTTAGTATTAAACTTGTGCGACTAATCAAGAAAAAGTGAAGATCAAGATTTACTAAAACTACTGGGTGGTGGATGGTTTTGAAAACTAAGCAAAGTCAATTAGTCAAGTCCAAGCTACAGTTTAGTGTTTCTTCTTATGGCCAAATTATAAATACACACAATTTTAGTCGTGGCTAGTTAAAAAATCTATTAATAATATTACCTTAATATTTATTTCCAGGCCAATCACTCCAATAATTTTATTTACATGAATACTATGAATATAATGAATACAACTATTTTCAGTCGTACTAACGATCTCACTGATTGGCGCAAATGGCAATAAATTATGCAGAACGTATTTATTCGGTATCATTACGACGCTCACAATAAACCAATACCTAAAGAAGAATAGAGACGTCCAGCTCGCGCCCCTTGGTCTGGGTCTCTTTGGTCTTGAACGTCTAGTGCACGAGAACCTTTCACGTTTGAAAACCTTTAGGGGTGGTTTATATGGGTCATAAAATTGTTTTCCGTCTCATTTCAGCGGGCGATGGAACCGCCCTTTGTGCCCTGTACCGTAAATTGCGGTAATTATTCCCTTAATATAAGAAATAACTTTTTTATATCTTTCAATCCTATACTTTGTAACACACGTAGTATAATAAAATCGTTTAGTACGTAAGAAATCTTTGTCTCTTATTAGGGAGTGAAATAAGTACAAAATATCAAATCCTATGCCAACGATACTTCTAAGATAAACAAGAAAACGATACCTTCATCGGATTAGTGCAAGAAGTCATTAAATGAAAAAAGTCACTCACTGTTTTGAAAAACATGGGAATACAAAAGTTTTATTGAGTCAGAAACTGCCACTAGTTTTGATCAGCTTCGGTGATCTTTTTCAAGGAATGATTACAGATGCGCTCGAAGTTGCATCTAGCCTGGCACTGATTTTTCAGTTATTAACTTCCTACAGTAAGCCAACCCTTTGCATTTTTTTACATACTTTTGGTCTGAAACTTTTGTGGATTACATGACAGTTCCCTAACTTTGCACTTGAAATTATGTCAATCCGTTTAAGTTTATAAGAACACACAAAAATACATTGAGAAATACTACCCTCTTTCTTAGGCGTATAGAACACAAGTGAATTTTATTAAAAAACTGTGCCCCACGGTTTCCGCTATCCTATAGGAATTGTTATTTTTTCCGGGATAAAAAATGGTAAGGTACAACCTACTTCCATATCTAATTTCATCACACACCCATTAAGCTCTTTTAATGTGATTGAGTTACAAACATCCATTTATCTTAACATACAAAAAAAAGACATATTATACCTCTAGTATAACAAGGACGTACGATACGAGTGCAAAAGTATAACATTCAGGATTATAGACGATTTCTAACGTTATATTTATATGTATACTAGCTGACTCGACAGACGTTGTCCTGTCAAAAGCCATTGCGTCAATTCTATGTCAAATGTCAAATGTCAAAAGTTACATTAAAAAAGTTTACATTGCCCAAAGCGGTATATGGTTTAAATATTTTTAAATTTTCTAATTTTTCATATTTTTTTACTATAAATTGAGATGTGAGCTAAATTAGATCGAACTGCACCCGGTGTGCAAATTTGATTGAAATCGGTTAAGTAGTTTAGGAGTCTATAGCGGACAAACAACGTGACACGTAATTTATACATATTAAGATATATAAAGATATATAACCTATATGAACAGTAACTCTCTTTTATACACTCTTCTTTGTACTCTACTTTGTCACAATCTACTTGTAGTCGTTATAATAATGTACCTCTTCTTTTTACTGTGTAACTAACCATTCCTTGTTTATTTATATAGGTATGTTAAAAAGCTCAGATCAAGTAGAAAGATCTGAGTTAAAAAGTGAGTTTTGCCAATTACAATTTTTAGTGTTTAGAAAACTCTCCTTAGTCTGGACTCTCTGGACAGTCGTGTAAAAATAGGTATCTTGCACAGTTTCTCTTAGGCACATACAGGATGAAAGTACTATGCCTCCTGATGTAAGAATAACAAATTGGCTTACATACACAGCCCTGGGGCATACAATACGGAGATGTAAGACATTTTCTTTGTATGTTTTTCTACGCTTTGACGCTGGCCTTTTGACGAAGGTTCTGATGCTCCAACATAACATAAGTACCTACTTTTGCTTTGAAGTAGTAAGTTGAAGTGGATTAAGTGTTTTAAATTCTTAGCTTTTTTCGGGTTTTAGGTGTTTTTAGGAATGGTTTTCTGGGATAATAAAATACCTGTGTTATAATACAGTGCTTCAGTGGAAGCTACTTTCACAGTGCATTCAAATCCGTTCAGGTGAAATGGAGATAGAGAAAATATTTATACTATCCAGGCCTAAAGTTTACTTAAAGGCAATTTAGGTATACTATGTTAATTAGTTACACAGAAATTATTGCATTAATATTATTTGGATGAGTTATTCATCTATTCATTTTATGTAACCAACTCATTTACATCAATCCACGTTAAAGTATCTAACATCTATTTTATATATCTACCTATATCTACTATAAAAATAAGTCGGGATTTCCTTCCTGACGCTATAACTCCAGAACGCACAAACCGATTTCCACGGTTTTGCATTCGTTGGAAAGGTCTCGGGCTCCGTGAGGTTTATAGCAAAGAAAATTCAGAAAAAATTTCAACACAAAAGCGGGAAAATCTTTTTTCAGAACAATGTCCACCCGTGCGACGCCGGGATGGGCCGCTAGTTTCTAATAGATATTTGAAGTAGGTATGAATGTTTGCGAACTGTATTTATTTCCATACAACTGGTTAGCAATAGGCGAGTTGGTGATCAAACGTGGACTAAGAAAAAAAAAACAAGACAAGTAAGGCACTTAACTGAAAACAAGAGCCACGGTTGTCTAAACTAATCAGTGCCATCCACAAATCAAACTTCAAACCACGCAGTGCTCGTCCCCATCAGATATTCTCAGAGACCCTATATTTATCATCAAGCTTCTGTAGAACTACCAAAATGAAGCAGAGCACTTACCCCCTCTCTCTCCCCTAAAACTACCCGCGTAATAGTTGAATCCTAATTTAATTTAATACTCCGTTAACACCTCGAGCCTAATGAATTTTAGCAACTTAGCCGCGTGTAACATAGCTGTGTTCATGTACGTTGTATTTTGCCTGTTGTATTAGGATAGTAGTGTTGGTTCTCAGTAAATAGAGTGGGTGTTTTTTAGTTATTTTATGGAGCTATAAGGATAGAAAAGTGTCTAGTATAGTAAAGTAAAACATGATTTTAATAAGTTAAAGTAATAACTGTGGTGACGCTCTAAAAACCATAAAGGTCAACTTATTCTTATTGTTAACTAGCTGACCCGGCAGACTTCGTACTGCCATACAGTACTTCTCTATGGTACTGCCTAATTAAATATAAACACTGCACAAAACACTATTTACAATTTTATACTTATAATTTATTACAATTATAAGTACGAATTTGTTTCGTGTATCAGTTGACAAAAGCAAACTCATCCATGAAAAAAAAAACACTGACATTGTCAGTTTGTTGTTGTTTCAACTTTTTTTTAATTTGATATGACTTGGAGTCAAATCCTTCGAAATTTTAAAACAAATGAATGAACTATTCGATTTCGTTTTCTTTTTCTTTTTGTTTTATCTGTGCTCCAACGCACACTGTTTTGATAGATATGATTGAATTTGAACTTTGTACAGAGGTAATAAAGTGCAAATTGACTCGTGGACGTTAGGAACATACCTACATTGCTTAAACAACAGTGAGTGCTTGCAATTCAATATGAACTTTATACAATAGCAATAAAGCTCGTTTTAGTTAGAAAACGTTTGTATGGGAAAAAGAAAAGGGCTGTTTTTAGGGTTTTTCAATATTTCTGAGAGATTTTCTTAATATTTTTTTGCGTAAGAACCTTTTCCTAATAATAACAAATACAACAAAAGAAGAATTAGTGAAATCGGTCCAGCCATTCACGCGTGATGCCGTGACCAAGGAAAACGGGTTTCATTTTTATATATATATAGATACAGCACCTACCCTAGCCCAGGCAGGGAAGGCAATTCTATAGAACATCACATAAAGCCCTATATAACTAATAGGAGCTATTACTCAAGATTTCAAGAGTTTATGACTGTGTTACGTAGTCTTGAACAAATACACTGAGACCAATAAATAATATTATATTAAAAAAACGATAAACATAAAACTTCATTCTACAGTTCCCATCTCATTCTGCAATTCCACTCATACATTTTATAAAAACTTAAGTACATACTAAACTCATATTTCTTTACGTCTACTAGCTCTTCTGCTCCATATATCACATTTAACGTAATAAACAAGTAAGCGTTCGTGCTAGAATAACGACTTAACCGTCTCCTCACGTATTTACCGAACTTAGCGTTTCTTCACCAGAATCTGAAAAAAATCTATCAATAATCTAAAATACCGCCCCAGGAGCCGCAAAGAAGGTGGCCACTGTACACAGACGGAATAAATCCTACATTACATCTTTACCCCACGCTCACGGGTGAATACCTACTTTACCCCGTCTTGGGGGTCAACGGGGGTCAGTAATGCAGTTACCGTAATGGTTATTGGGTATTTTATAGGTTGAGGTGCCTGCTTACGAACCCGTTTTTATAGATTTTTTTAAATCGCGCCATTTATCACGATATGTCCCGTCAAGCATTTCTGAGAAGGCAAGTTTTCTCGGAGCACAAATATACTAACCAGTATTATAAATGCGGAAGTGAGTTTGTGTGTTTATTAAGCTTTCATGCCTTAACTACTAAACCGATCAGCGTGAAATTTTGCATAGGTACATGCTGTCAGGGATACAGATAAATACACTAAAGGACATTTTCATTATCATCGTCGTTTGACCTCAAAACCATGGGCCAAACCGCAGAACGCAGGTAGTAAAACAATAAATAAAAGTTTCAGTATACATTTTCAATTTAATCTCCCCAACTGTCCGTTTCTGTCAAAGCTTGTCATAAATGAATTTCAGCAATTTTTCCGTCATAGTCCATTAGTAACTTTCCCTTCCCTCCGTCTGTTTGTTTTACCTAAAGCTCGGCACGTAGCTAGTCCCAAAGCGTTTGCAATTATAACTTGAAACAAAGACGGGAAGTAGGGCGCGCAAATGGAATTACTTGGATCGCTATTTTTCTTAGAGGAAAACTGAACGTTACTGGTAAGTTTCTGCCACAAATGAGGGCTCTGATTACTTATTTAATTAGAAGATACATATCATACATTAGCGTAACCTTTTACATCAGATTTGTTGACCGAGCGAGCTGTAACGACTTGCAAAATTGGCTTTAAACTGTTTGGATGTCTGTGTGTTTGTATGGATATTGGTACTCGCGTAAAGAACGTGGGTTTAGTAAGTAGTAAGTAATCTCGTTGTAATGCTTAGCGTAATGTAATGAAATGGGTTGGTTACACGTAACGAGTACAATGGCGAGACAATGCCTTCGGCCGAGTCGAGTTTGTATACACAGTTTGACGAGGCTAGACTGTCACTAAGAACCATGATTTGTTTGCTCGGCGGAGTGTGTTTACTGTCTCGCCACTGTACTCATTACGTGTGATCGACCCATTAGAATGACTCGTTAAAATGTAGGCGCTGTTGTTTGTCTCATATTAACATACGTCAAGCCATGTCATATGCCTTTTATACGGCCTAAAGCATTGCCACCAAGGCCAGCTACCTGATTTTTACGTATTTCTTTTGCTTTTATTTTAAAGCTTTTAAACCATAGCAAAAGCTATTATCAAAGTACATTAAAAATAACTATTATTTTGTGCTACTAGCTGAAAAAAATTTAAATAAGAAACTAGGCAGCAGACATTTATCTCAGAAACAATATCTTGTCCATAATGGTTTTTGCTGAGAACAAATAAAGAAAAAGAAACAAAGATAATTTATTTAGGTCCAACTTACGAGACATTTTTCGGTACAACAAAAACATTCTTACAATAAGGCTGATAAAGCAAAGGAGCTATACAGGGCTATAAGGAATGGGTATGCTAAGCCGAGAAGGGCTCATAGCACTCACCACTATAAACAACTTTTACTTTAGCACCAACCTGAAATTCGCGAAAAAAATCTAGCTGTTCCATATAAAAATGTCAATGACACTCGACAATGTGTGGAACAGCTGATTTTTTTCGCGAATTCCGTTTTGATTCTATAGTAAAAGTTGTTCATGATGTTAAGTACTAAGAGCCCTTTTCGGCTTAGCATACCCTTTCCTTATAACCCTGTATAGCATTGAAGTCATTGAAGTCAAAATCATTAGTCTTGTCCAATGTTGTCTGGCCGTCTGACTGCAAATAAACGATGCGGTAGCTTTTTAACCGACTTCCAAAAAGGAGGAGGTTCTCAATTCGTTCTCAATGTTTGTATTTTTTTTTGATTCAGCGATACAATACACGTGTGTGGTTCTGTCTCTGACTTATTGAATGTCAGATAATGCTATTTATGTGTGTTTTATAGTAACTGTGAAAAGAAAAAAAAGAAGAACTAGAAGAGAAAGAAAACCAAAAATTTGCTGTCATCTCGAAATCTGAACACGGGCCTTACTTATAGACAGTGCTTTAAGTTAAACACTGCTTAAAACCGCCAGTCAACAGTCGCCAGTCTCAACGGAAGACCAGCGCCGGTTGTTTACGACCGGCATTATGCTGAATTGAGACTGGTGGCAAAAATTGTGTTGTTTCTTCTTTTAATTTTTTTAGTATGTTTGTTATTATTATTTTTATCTGAAATAAATATTTGTCTATTGTCTATAATGAACTTACAACTTCTTGCGGACGTGAAATATCATGTGCGAAAACATGACGGAGAGTTTAAAACAGTGACTAAGTTTAAACAAGCTTTATACACTTACTTTTGTAAGTAAGGCCCCAAATGTGCTAAATAATAACAAAAGCTTTAACGATCATTGACTTACTATGGAAATTAACGTGGTTTTCACTAGTCGTAGCAGACGACCTAATTTTTACGTGAGCGTTTTTTTTTTTTCTGTCTGAATGGGTGTTCCCCGATGGATATAATATGGGTGTCTTCAAGTCGAGAGTGAATCGGTTTCTTCTAGGCAAGCGTGCTCCATCGTAGGCCGCATCGTTGCTTCCCATCAGGCAAGATGGCGGTCAAACGCAAGCCTATTCATGAATAAAAAAAAAGCATTCCCGTGTTAATTGTAACAAAAATGTGATCATTGATTTCTTTGTAAACAATGCTTCATAGACGTAGAATAACATACGCAATACGCATTTTTTTTTTTTATGTAATTGAGTGACGAGACGAGCAAATCGCTCGCCTGATGTTAAATGTCACGTTTGCCCTTAACAGGTCTGCACCACCCAGAATTTTGAACTCGCAGATTTCAAGACCCTGCGCGGCTCAGCACTGCGCTCGTCACCCTGAGATATAAGTTGTTTAATCTCCCATTTTCCCTGTAATTTCACTGGAAACAATGCCCTTCCAACCGGAACACAGTAATGTTTGCGCATTACTGCTTGGCGGTGGAATAACTGGCAAAGGTGTGGTACTTCCCCAGGCGGGCTCTGCAAAGGAGCCCTACCACTACAAAAAAGCTAGAAAGCCAATATAAAGCTAGAATAAATAAAATAAAATAAAAAAGCCTTTATTCAAGGTACCTACATTACATTTCTTACACTATAATTAAATCTAAAGTAGAGCCTAAAGTAAAGTAGTAGTAAAGTAGAGTGTCTCGGTAGCTGTTGCCTCTGCGGCATAGGCCTCCCCCAAATCGCGCTAAATAAAGCTAGAATAGAACTGTAGAACTTTTATCGTTTGAAGATAGGAGCAGCGTGCTTAGGACAAGCAATGCATTTAAATGTCCTTCTATGAACACGAGAAGCTCATTCTGGCTCTTGGCTCCTCTCCACTAGGCAGTTCTACTCGTGAATGTATTTTATATACAATTATATACCTATAGATTTATCTACGAAGATAGGACTCTGATTCATCTTAACTAACATTGGAATCGGCATTTCATTGAAGCAATTCTATTGTCCAAAAATAAAAATAGTTTAACAAAAGCTTATCTATCACTAAATTAACTGATATATGTATATCTTCAATAGGAAATAAAAGATAGACAAAGAGTTTGGTAAAAGACTTTAAAATTTAGTTTATAAAATGATAAAACAGAATCAGCACTACTGCCATTCATATAATTTATTAACGACGATGATACAAAAATACCCGCTTTGTTAACAAAAAACCAGTGAAAATAATAATGAAAATACCCGTTTTGTCAAAAAAATAACAATTTTCCGCTTAACTGTACCCCATTAGTATCATGTCAGAAATTCTGGGAAAACGTTAATGGCCTCAAAGCTTATTAATAAACAAGTCATGTGTCGTACCTCCATGAGACATTAATTTAATTTGCCCCCGTTTGAGTCATTACCTCGAAATGGGCTCATTTACCCCACATTTAGGGGTAATACCGGCTGACCGTCCAGTTACCCCGGCTGCCCTCGTTATTTGATAAAAACTTATTAAAACTATACGTGGCTTGTCCGGCTACGTGGCTTTAATGGGATTACCTTGTATCTACGTAGAAGTTGTAGTAAATGAAATGAAATAGACGTATACGTGGGCTGTTAGTCTTATTACGAGATAAGAGTAATAGTAGATATCTACAGAAGCTGTGTGAAGAAAATTGCCTCGAAATGTAACATTTTTCCATGAAAAAATAACATGAAAATATTCTATATAACACTCTTTATATAGCTTAAATTGTTCTATACTTCGTTACTCTGAACCTGCTTAGTACAGTACAGGGTTATAATACAGGAAAGGGTAATAAATATGAAAAGGGATCATGGTACTGTCGTGTTATGCAGTCCCTTGAAACCAACTACGGTTTAAAGAGGAGTTGGACAACAGACTGTCACATCGCCCTAAATGTCAAAGGTTACTAAAGCTCTGCGCTAAACCTCGCGTGTCTGTCTTGAAATATTAAAAATATTTTTAAAAACAAGCTTTTATTGCATTGTCATCGGAGTTACACACGTATACCAAATTTCAGCTCAATCGGACATCCGGAAGTGGTTCAAAATTGAGTTGCAAGATTCCACCCAAACAAACATAGTTACATAGATACGAGTAGGTACATGGCAAGTTAAATAGTATGTACCTCACGCGCGCGTGTAGCGCTGCTCATATTAGTTTTCGGAAACAGACACGCGAGCCCCGCGCGAGGTTTAGCGCAAGGCTTAAATAGTCCGCAATAGCTCAGAATAAAGAATCCTATCGCAGCCTCATTACGAAGGTAATTACTCCAGTCTCCAGTAATCATGTCATGATCCTCTGGGCTGATCCAGCAATTAGCACTAATCCGGCCTTTCCATCCATTTTCCTTAATCGGTCTAATGGCCCTAATACTTACATTGTGCGTCTCAGAATATATTAGCTATCGATTACGAAGCTATAATGACCTAAAAAGGTTCCTATTATTCGCAGGGAATTCAAAAAAGATGGATGTAGAAGCTGCGGTTGTATAAATGTATTTTCGGTGTATTCGCAAGAAGGTTTGGTTTGTACTTGAACCGTTGCTATAATATACGAGTAGGTAGTTCATGTACTGACTAATGAACAAACGGAGAAATGTGTAATGTATTTTACTTTAGTCAATATAATTTAATGTAATTTTATTTAATTTAAAATAGGACTTCTGTGCTTGGAAATTATTTTTTTTTTATTTGAATTTGAATATATGTTCATTTCACCAACTCGCACTTGGTCATCATAGTAGAATACGGCCTAATTACCTTTCGAGGGTGGATCATGGTATTTCAGAAGTCGGATGATTAAAAGTTATGTTGAAAACTAAACCTAAGTTAGTTTACGTATTTGCTATTTATGATATTCGAATAGTCCTAATTTACCTAGTCAATTTTTCGCCTACGATTGAAACTACGTACAACAGTCACGGTCATTAGTTCTCTGACGTATGTTTGACGTCAAGTCAGACGTCCTTCGATTCGGGCCCACGCAAGCCCAACCAATTCGACGTAGTTAAGAAACAGAATAAGCAAATTGATGTATGAGCACGTTGTATGGTAGGTAGTTATTTTTATACTGGTACATAAAAATAGATACATTTGATACACATAGATCATCTTGGTCCCATCAATGTGACCATGAGAAAATCTAAATCTTAGTGGTTCTATTTTTAAGTGGGACCGTGAAGAAGTATTTTTGTCTGTTTAGCGATGGTTTAGCGCGACTCATAAAGGAACAAAAAAGGCAAGGCGAAAAGGGAAGGCGTCATCGTTTTATGGTTGACATACCAAAAACCCGAACGAAACGCTTTGACTCCACATTCATTTTGCGAACCGCACGAGTGTGGAATGTTCTGCCTGAATGGGTGTTCCCCGATGGTTATAATTTGGGTGTCTTCAAGTCGAGAGTGAATCGGTATCTTCTAGGCAAGCGTGCCCCATCGTGGGCCGCATCGTTGCTTCCCAACAGGCAGGATGGCGGTCAAACGCAAGCCTATCTTTGAATAAAAAAAAAAAAAAAAATAAATAAATACTCTAACACACAGATTGCAGTCAATGGACAGCTTCAACGCGGCTATTATTGCAGCAGTCCATAGGTAGCGGTCCGCATACCATAAATCTTATAATAGATAATATTATAATTAATGACAAATTCGAATATCGAGACGTTTTCGAAGATAACACGTATACGCCCATTAAAAGTATTAAGACAAAAAAAAATTCCGGTTAACTGAAAACCCTCTGAAATCTACTGAAATCTCGCTCTGGCCTATTTAAATCCCTAGATACCATAACGTCACATTTCTCGAAGTTCTCAACAATTTGGGCACGAATGGAACAACCAAACAATCCACCCACACGTGGACGTGGGCGGATTGAAAGAAATCATTTGTCTTACCTACGCGACGCGCTTCCGCTCGGACAGGTTTAAGGCTGCTTGTCCACTGTAGCAGACCTGAGCAATATTAAGGAACTCTAAAAAAAAATCACTATCGCTTCAAAAACGAAATTATTTGGACCCAAACAAGTTTTGAAATATAAAAATGGGTAAAACATAATGTCCTATCATTAGGTATTGAAACTTAACTTTACAATTTTTATTCTGTGATTTTATAACCTCAAAAATATTTAAATGACCGAGATAGCGGGGCGTCATATTCTGCGCCTTAGCCAATAGAATTGCATAAAAACCCGTTTTACTTAGAGCGGAGCATAGCATAGGTTTGTATTGTACAGCTCCGCTCCGCGTCAGTGGACTGGAAGCCTTAAAGTTTAATACGACTGGGAATATTACGGAAATACGTGGGAATATTATTTCGCTACGATTATTGTACAGAAAATATAAGAAACAGTTGCAAATGAGCCAGGGTCAATAATTCGAGCAAACTATATTTTTTTAATTCTGAATACCTATTTACGTTTTTCGCAACAAATTTTTGATTTTGAATAACAAGTTTTGCCAGATTTGATATCGAAAAATGTTCTATTAAGCTTTTCTTTTGCAATGATGTTGTAAATAAGAGTCTTGGCCCTAAGGTCACAAATTCACAATAATATCTTCATAAATGACAATTTGGCCTACAAATACTGTCGAAGATTGCTATATCAAAAACATCTAAACAGTCTATGTAACGCATTTTAACAAGGCATCACTAACAACGTTTATCAGAGTGTTTTAGATTTTTCCAAGCGAAGCCCCGTCTCCTTTGATCGTGGCGTGTCACGAATATTCGAATCTTTATTAGATGACGGCGAATTTACGTTGTGTTCACACCCTTAGCGAATACGTAGGTACTTTAATACACTGAGAAAAATGGCAATCAAAATTCCGATGAATTCACCTAAAGTACGGAGCATACTGACAATCACCAAAAAGTACGATGATGTCATAATAATATATGGTTCTCACCCTAAAAACTGGTGCTAGTACTAGTTTTTACGGTGACAACCATATATTAATCATCGTACTTTTTGGTGATTGTCAGTATGCTCCGTACTTTAGGTGAAATTTTTCTCAGTGTAGGTATGCCCGTGAAATGTGTGTTGTGGCCGGAATGTTAACCTCGTAAATATGGGGAAAACAGCAGAATATTCCGAGCATTTTTTCTGCGACGCTTTATTGCCTCACATCCTTTAGCAGATAATAGCTTCCTTGCACACATTTTGTTTCTTTATTTGTGAGCGCATTACACTCATCTTGTGCTGAATTAGTGTTACGTGTACTTTTCTGTTAATATTTTATGTAGGAGTTCGAGAGAGTTTCAAAGAATCGTCATTGTTTATTCGCCTACAGTGAGAGGTAATGTAAGACGTGCCTGTACCTATCTGTATCTATAAGTGAAGTGACTATTATATTGACGGCGTGTTTGGCTTAGAAGTAGTATACCGCCTTTTAAGCCGGGGGTCCCGGGTTCGTTTCCCGGCCAGGAAGATGCTTGAAAGATGAATTTTAATATCTACTCTGGGTCTGGGTGTTAGTTGTCCTTGTATTTGTGTGTTTCATAGCGTCCCCGACACAGATTATCCTAGTAAAGTAAAGTAAAGTGATTTATTGGCCTTATAACAGAATGTTACACTGGGCAAGTCATTACACCTAATACAAATTAATCATAAAATAAAATATTAAACAAAGAAAAATTAACAATAGGTAGTCATGAAGTTACATAAAATAATTTCAATACTTCTAACTAACACAAGAATGAAGATTCAGTTAGACGCAGTCTCATAAACTCATTCAGGGAGTAAAAAGGGTTGGACTCGAAGAATTGTTTTATTTTTCTATTGAATTCTAGAGCATGTAGGTTCGTGACACTGAGCGGTAGCTTGTTGAACATGCAGATCTTATTATAAATACCTTGCTTTTGCACTTTGGTCAATCTGTTTAGTGGTTTCCGTAGTTGCTCATAATTGCTACACTTACGTATAAGCCTAGTTTTAGTCTTATTTAACTCATCTTTCTTATCATAAATTTCTAATAAACAATTATAAATATATAACGATATCACAGTCATAATTTTATTACTTTTAAAATGTTGTCTAACTGTAGCACGTTTTTTTAATCCTAAAATTATCCTTAACGCTCTTTTTTGCGATCTTAAAACCTTTATCATGTCTGTTCCGTTTCCCCAGACCGTTATGGCATACCTTATTCTAGACTGAATATGTGCATAATAAATTGATAAAATAGCTGTGTCATTTATTAACGGTCTCAGTTTCAGCAATGCGTAGTTAGCACTAGCTAATTGTTTACACAATTTCGCGATGTGGGCTGAATGACTAATTGTATTATCAATTGTATAGCCAAGGAACACATTTTCTTTTAATTCAGCATCAATGTTAATGCCTTTTCTAGATTGGTAGTGCATTGTAGCAGTCTTATCGGTGTTGAGAATAATTCCATTAGCATCAAACCATTCTTTAAGAATATTCATAGCGTCAATAATTTTTATTTGTAGCCTATCTCTATACTTATCTTTAATTCCCACATGTGTGTCATCTGCAAATAAACTAATGTAAGTCCAGTCCGGCATAATGTTTGCAAGGTCATTTATATATATTAAAAAGAGTACTGGCCCTAGTATTGAGCCTTGAGGCACTCCTATGTCCATCGTATTCAGCGATGAGTTTATATTGTTTACTGATACAATTTGAGATCTGTTTAGCAAATATGTGTACATCATATTAAGCTCAGTTCCTTCAAACCCATAATGTTGCAATTTTAATGCTAGGATATCGTGTCTAATACAATCAAAAGCCTTGGACAAATCACAAAAGATACTCGCGCATTTCTGTGACCCGTCCAACGCTCCAAGAATGTAATAGATTACTTCCTTTATAGCCATTTCGGTCGATCGACCTTTACGAAAACCAAATTGAGAGGCGTTAAAAAGATTATTTCCTTCAAAGTGATCAAGAATTCTTTTTTTAATGACAGTTTCTAGTATTTTCGAAATAGTAGGTAGTATGCAAACCGGGCGATAGTTGTCAAGTTCCATACTATCCCCTTTTTTGTACAATGGGATCACTTTACCAGGCTTGAGACAGTCTGGAAAAACACCTTTTTCTAGGCAATGGTTAATAGTAATATATAAAAGTTCCATAAGATATTCATTATTCAAAATCACTTCTTTCAATGTCTTAGAATTCATGTCGTATATGTCTGGTGTTGTCTTTTGTTTCATGTTCTTTACAATAGTCACTAGTTCTTTAATATCTACCGGATAAAAATCTATTGGTTTCGTCACTTTATTATCTAATTTTAAATAATTTATGCATTTATTAGAGTCAACTTGAGTATTCCGTGTCAGTTTATATGCAATATTTCTAAAGAAGTTGTTAAATGAATCTGCTATATCCTTGCATTCTGTCAACATTTTACCATCTCCAGATTTGATCTGCTGTATCCTTTTTTTACTTGCTTGTTTTTTATTGAACCTTACTTGTTCATTTATAATTTTCCAAGTTTCTTTTATTTTATTTATTGAGACACTAATCCTATTACTAAATTGGAATTTTTTTGATGCAATAAAGACTTTTCTTAAAACCTTTTTATATTGTCTAATCTGTATAACCCTTTGATCATTAGGATCAAGCTCTTGCAATATTTCCATATCTTGCAAATTATTTTTAGATATTTCAACACCCTTCGATATCCACTTCCTATTTACATTGTGTTTTACTACTTTTTTTCTCGGAAAAGCTACGTCATAACAAAATTTTATTGCGTCTTGTAAAGTATTCATTCTTGTGTTAGCGTCTTCGCATGTCAATATTTGATTTTTTAAATTAGGATATTCCTTATTGAACAAATAGTGAAAGTACTCATAGTTATTAATCGACATATTTCTGCAAAAACTCGAAGGTTTTTTGAGATTGTTACTATTATTTATATTTTCAAGTATTGACAGCTTAATAACTTTATGGTCAGATAGCTTACGATCTAAAACATAGCCTTTACATTTGTCAAAGTTTACTATAAAATTGTCAATACAGGTAGCACTGGTCCCTTGCACTCGAGTGAGTTCATTTATTATAAATTTACAATCAAAGTTATTCAGAATCTTTAACATTCTCCTAATGTTTTTATCAGGTTTTAAAATATTTAAATTAAAATCTCCGGCTATTACAACTTTTTTTCCTTCTCGAGTGAGTTTTTGTAATAATTTATTAAGTATTTCAAAGAACAGATCTATGTCTTTATCAGGTCTATAAGCTGCAATAATAATTAGCTTGGACAATCTTAATTCTATAACTGCTAGTTCAAAATTCATTTCAAATGCAAATTTGTTAATGTCATTTCTAATTTTAAAATCTAAATTATCTCTAACAAATATAGCCGTTCCCCCATGCATAAAAAACTTTCTATTAAAATATGTTGCGAGTTCAAAGTTAGGAACAACCATAGTTTGCACCCTATCATCTTCGCCCCATGTTTCTGATAAGCAAAGCACATCACAATTAAAGTTCTCGAGTAAATCTTCGATTTCTAGATATTTATTATTTATACATTGAACGTTAGCATGCAGTATTATCTGTTCCTGAGTCTCCGTGATTCTGTTTGAAAATTTGTCTTATTTTCAGATATATCTATACTGGTTTCTGTTTGACATTTGATGAATTGAAGCTTAGATGAGCCTTGAAATTTCTTTGCACTAGCTGATATTATTACTGATTGTGTCACGAAGTCTTTCACGCTATTTCTATAGATTTTACCACGGTTGTCTCTTATGTTAGGGTCTATATATTTAATATTTTCAGTCATACTCGCTATATGTGCAATTTTTTCATTAATACGATATATGGTCATGTCATTTACTCCGTCAAAATGTACTCCACTTATTATTAAATTAAATAATCTATTTTGTTTGTTCGTTATTTCTTGTAGTCGTCTTATGTATTCTTGCTTTTTTGTTCTGTAATTAAATGTTTCTTCATATTTGCTTATAAGAATTACTACTGTATCGTTTTGTTTTAGATCTCTTGTATTTTCGTGGAAGCTTTCTAAAATTTTTTCGCAACTGGCTTCTGGTTGACAGATGTTGATAACTTTGTTTACACTTTCTACATGATTATCTAGTTTTGCTGCCAATCCTTGTCCTATTCTGTCTGAAAAAATTACAATTTTTCTCGTAGTTTCTTCTGATCTGTCGGTTTGTATTTGTTCTGTTCTATATTCATTTTGAGTATTTTGACGAATTCCTTGCTCAAAATTTCGATTATTCACGCTATCAAGGTTCTGTTTGGCTTGTAATTCTCGAATCTTATGATGTAGTTGTCCATTTTCTAGCTCTATTTTTGTACTTTTCTTACTTAATCTATTTATTTGTTTACAAAATGATTTAAGTTTTTTCCGTATGGACGCTCTTGTTTTATATGTCTGTTTTGTATGTATAACATAAAGTTTTTGTACATTTTTATGGATTTTGTATGTTTCTTATGTTGTTCAGCGGATTTATTCCTATCCTTTTCTGCTCTTAGCCATTGCTGTAGCTGCGTTATCTGTGCATTTAATTCATTTATCATGTCTTGTTGTTTTTCGTACATGAATGGTTGATGCCGTTTAGTTGTTGACGACGCTCCTTTTACTGGGGTCATGCTATCTTGAACATCCAAGGAAATACGCGGTCGTTTCCTTTTCCTTCCTAATAGAGGTGAGTTTTGAATGTCATTACAATCAATTTTCTTGTAAATATCATTGAGTCTTTTAAATCTCTCTAGTTCTTTTTTTAATTGACCATTTTCTAGGATAAGCTTGTCAATTTCGTTATCAGCAGATGCGATACGATTTTCTAAGTCGCATATTTTCTGTTTTGAAGTAAGATTCAATTCACTGTGGTCTAAAATTGTATCTGGTAGGCTAATTCGCGTAGATTCGAACAGAGACGAATCTGACAGATTTCCTAAAGAGTTAGCTCTCTGTCGTGGGTGAAATCTGATCGTCACGTTATCGGTGTCCATTGTCTCCATCACCTCCGTTAACGTCTTACTTGAATTTTGCACAGTAGGTAATGTTCGTCTCAAACTATTGTATCAAATTTTTTATGCAAAAAGACATTTAAACATGGTAGGCCCCACTCCTGGGAATCGAACCGGCGTCTCACGCATTGAAGCCAGAGTAGGTGCCGGTTGAGCCACCGTACTGTTGGTTATAAGTGGCGAAATTAGCGATCTGTTCTGTGATCTATTTACTTCTAATGCATTTGAATGCGCATGAGCTGAGTTGCGAGTCCAAAGGTCAAATAATTTAAAATGACGCGGTAGAAGATAACGGATGGTTATTTTAATGTTTTTGTGAATATCACTAAGAATCCGAATCTGATTTTCACAAAATTTCACTATGTGGCACTTGTTGCTGGACAACACATTTTTGATTAGTTATTAATCCATTTTGTTTCGTTTTTAATGTTTATAATGGACCAATTAAATAATGTTTGGATTATTTAATCAGATTCAAAATTTTCACTATGATAACACTCACGCCGTTGATTTAGAGCACTATCAATACATTTAGCTTAAATTTAACTTCTTTCGCGCACAGAAATAATTTATAAAGATTTTTATAGCGGAGCTAGTCTTGGAGTTTATGTAGGTAGGTAGGGAAAAAAAAAGTTAGTTATCAGTATACAGTGGGGTAACCCGTGTTCTGGGAATCCTACCAAATAACGAATATTTTTTGACGTGACAACGTCTTATAATTCGATGGAGCCGGCTGCACGCACGAAAAAACATGACGCATGCGGCGTTACCTCGATGAGGCGTTACCTCGCTCTGTGGCGTTCCACTTAAGGCTTGAAGTGCAAGCGAGAGCGCGCAACGAGCGACAAAGAGGTACAATCGGCCTCCGCGTTCGGCAGCGTTCGACATCTGTCTCTCTCCTACTTGAGTGAGCAATGCGTCCGCGTGGACAGCTGCTATACAATAATACATTTACATGTTTTCGTCAAGTATGAAGTTCTGTGAAAAGTGAATGTGGTGTCAATTGTTTATAGCAACGATAATTGCGGCGATAAAGGTAATGATTCTTTCAATAATAGATATTGTATGTATATTATATAATTATGTTCAGTGATATATTGTCGTAATTATATTTATGCGTACAAATAAATGTAACTTGATCAATTTAATTGTGATTTCCATTTACCACCTTCTTTATATCCATACAAAATATCTATCAAACAAATAAAATTAAAATTTTCTTTTGAAAAATGAAACCATTCCATCAGTATTTTCTTATGACGTTGTCACGTTCAACTATCGTCAGTAAACCGATTTTACAGACAACCGGTTTTTTTTTAAATTTATTTATTTAATATTATTAAATGTTTCTGTCCATATATAGCCGACTAAACTAGTGTCGTTATTTGAGTGATAATGTCCACTATTTTGAAGTGTTTGAAGTCCAAATTGGAGCAGTAGCAATAATTTTTGTTTTATTATTGAAAATGTATGTGAAACTGTGACCTTTGAATAATAAATGATATTCAATCCCGTAATTATTCGATCAATGTAATCTTTAGATATAAAAATGAATCTCTATTTCCCTTGGGCATCGCATCACGCTTGAACGGATGGAACAAATTCGCTATTTTTTTTTTTGTTAATTGTTGTCAGGAAAACTTCTAAAAAACTTGGCATCCTTGCCAGGGTAAGGCGGTACTTCACACCAGAACAGCTTCTAACTCTATATCAAGCACAAGTTCGATCGTGTATGGAGTACTGCTGCCACCTTTGGCATGGGTCTGCTAAGTATCAGCTTGAGGCTTTGGATTCCATAGAAAGGCGCGCCAAAAGGCTGATCAATAACGACTCTCTGGTGAAATCCAAGCTCCTGAGCCTGTCGCACCGACGTGAAGTGGCCAGTCTGTCGGTGTTCTATAGAGTACACCATGGAGAGTGTGCACAAGAACTGCATGACCTTGTCTTGCCTTCGCCGTTCTTTTATAACAGCACCAGACGCACGAAAAAGAGGCACCCTCATACGGTGGAAATTCCATGTAACCGTACTAAGCGTTTTCATTCGTCTTTTTTAATCCGAACGGCAGAGGTATGGAACTCACTGCCCGCGTCTGTTTTTCCTAGAAAGTACAACCCGGGGGTGTTCAAAAATAGAGTGAATAGGTTTTTCCTAGGCAAGCGTGCTACATCTTCGACCACATCGTCACTTCCCATCAGGTGAGATTGCAGTCAAACGCATGCCTAGTCCGATGTAAAAAAAAAAAAAAAAAAAAAAGAAGGTTCATGAGAAAAAAAATAATAAAGTTGAGTGGAACATTAGAAAATTAAGATTTAGTTAAGACAGGACTACGTCTGTCGGGACAGCTAGTGTATAATATTTTTCTATAAACAGCTGGTTTTTACGCGATTTAGAGAGCCTTTTATAAAAGTAAGATGATTAGTATCAATATTTAGGGTGAGAACCATATAATATGATAGTTGTCACCGTAAAAACTGGTCCTAATCATCGTACTTTTTGGAGATTGTCAGTATGCTCCGTACTTTAGGTGAAATTTTTCTCAGTGTATATATAGGGTTATTCATAAAGGGTATGCTAAGCCGAAAAGGACTCATAGTACTCATCATTATGAACAACTTTTACTATGGGACCAACCCATAATTCGCGAAAAATAAATCAGCTGTTCCATACATTTTGTCGAGTGTCATTGACATTTTTCTATGGAACAGCTGATTTTTTTTTCGTGAATTTCGGGTAAGTCCCATAGTAAAAGTTGTTCATAATGAAGAGTACTATAAGTCCTTTTCGGCTTAGCATACCCTTTATGAATAACCCTGTATATACCCTGTAAATATGAACGTGGGCGTACTTTAAGCTACCTCCATACGCATGGTTACCTTTGATTTGAATATTAATACGAGTATGTACTCACTGCTAAACTGATCCACCAAAAATAAAATTCAACGTGAAAAATAAAACTTAAAATTATAAGCCAGCCCAATTCTTAAAATCCGATGCTAAGCCAGGTTTTAAACTGGTTTATAAAGCATACACGTATCTACTATAATACCTTTTAAACCTTTTAAAAATACACAATAATAATCAGCGGTAATCCGCCTTATATGCCAGTGGTTCCGTGCTCGATTCCCGGCCGGGCAGATGTTTGAATGATGAATTTAAATATCTGTTCTGGATCTGGGTGTTAGTTGCTCTTGTCTTTGTGTGTTTTCCATGGCATCCGACACAGGATTTATCCTAGTGGGGAGCTATGAGTGTGAAATGTTTATTTTTATTTTATACGAACCTGGACACGATTGGCATGTGATTGCCCAACAGGAGACAGGCCTATACCCAGCAGTGGGCGAGAGAAGGCTGTGGATGATGATGATAGTATGTGTATATTTTAAGAGGTTTAAGGCATCGCTTAATCTATACTATAATATAATAATAATAATATAATAATTAATAATAATTAATAATTTAATAATAATATTATAAAGCAGTAAAGTTTGTGTGTTTGTATATTTGTTAAATTGTAAGGGGTAATCTCGGGATCTACTGAACCGATTTTAAAAATTCTTTCACCAATAGAAAGCCACATTATTGCTGAGTGTCATAGGTTATATAAAAAACCGAAAAATGAAAAGGCTTTTACGTGGTAGTCCGTTTTGCAAAGTGAATCGGAGAAAAAACGGTCCGGACGGCGCGCCATGGCTTCGGGTTTAATTAACATTATGCCCAACGAAGTGGGCAAGGGTCAGCTAGTACAAATAAATGTAGAAAGACTTGTCTGTTGACGAGTGGGTAAGTTTGTGGGGAGTAGAGGTATATATACAGGGTTATTCATCAAGGGTATGCTAAGCCAAAAAGGGCTCATAGCACTCATCATTATGAACAACTTTTACAATGGGACCAACCCGAAATTCGCGAAAAATCTGCTGTTCCATAGAAAAATTTCAATGACACGCGACAAAATGTATGGAACAGCTGATTTTTTTTTCGCGAATTCTGGGTTGGTCCCATTGTAAAAGTTGTTCATAATGATGAGTACTATGGGCCCTTTTCGGCTTAGCATACCCTTTATTCAATTCAATTCAATTCAAATACTTTTATTTCAGACATTATAACGAGTCCATAGTTTGTTAGTATAAAAGAAAAGAAAATGACTTACAAACTAATGTTAGTAGGTATGACAAGATTAGAACTAAAAATCAATACGTCATGTACTTACGAGGCATGTCGTGAGGAACCATAGTCCGCACGAGATGCCTCAGCACAGGAGCTTGTGGGTCATCAGCCACTACTTTCAGGATGCTGTTGTCACTCCCTCGAAGCCTCCTCACCAGAGACGCTACTTTCTTCCGCAGTACCGCATGGAAGCCGTCAGTCTGGGTTTGAGCAAACATCCATGAGGCACTGCAAAATCGAGGGAGTTTCAACATCATCCTGAACACATTGTTGTATTGGATGCGCAGGGAATCCTGCGATCTTTTCGAACAGCAGAACCACAGACCACCCGTGTACATTCCCTGGCAATAAGCTTTAAAAAGCGTTATTTTGACCTGGTCAGTACAACGGGCAAATCTACGGGCCAGCATGTTCCCGCGGACCGCCAGAGCCCTGCGCTCCCTCTCAACATCATCATCGTCTTTAAGGCTGTCGGTCAGAATATGCCCAAGGTATTTGAATTGATACACCCGGTTTACGCTCATGCCATTTAGGGTAATTGAAGGGACGGTGTCCGGGCACTTACCAGCAGCCTTAAAGACCATGAATTCACTTTTTTTAACATTATAAATTAGGCCGTGCGATGCGGCATACCTCTCACAGACCCTCAGCATCTCTCCGATAGACCTCGCAGTCGGGCCCAGCAGCACCATGTCGTCCGCGTAGCTGAGGTTGTTCATACAAACCCCCCCCAGGCGGCAGCCGACACGCAAGCTGCTGAGCTCCACTTATACTTACCACTTTTATGAATAACCCTGTATATATACACAAACCTACCTATCTACCTACCCACTCAGCTCCAGACAAGTCTTTCTACATTTATTTGTATAAAGCGATGCCCCATTTCAGGATTCAACGTCAAAATCCTCAAAACGAACAGATGGGCATCAATCAAGCAAATTGGATTATTTCGACCCAAATTCTAGGGCAGTTTCAATACAAATTGAATAAAAATGTAAACCAGCTCCTATTTCAGGAGCTTTATGAGACGATTCGCTCTGAAGTATTAAGGTTTAAGAACTTTATTATCACGAAGACAATTTTACGTCACTTATGTGATAACATGGATTAACAAAAAGTTTTTTGCGTTCGTTGTCGCACTTAAAACACATTTTTACCCACTTCACGCATTTCTTTTCTCATGTTGTTACAACAACTTATCATCGATAATGTATCGAGCTAATTGTTTCTTAAATACGTGAAATGAGTTAACATTTTTTATAGATGAGGGTAGTTGGTTGTAAAGCGTATTAGCGTGGTTCTTTCTTTCTTGGTATAGGGTTTTTTGTCTTAGGAAGCTTTTAGTGCAATTAAAAAAGGTTTGCTTACATTTTTAATTCCTCGGAGTGTTAGAAAAAGTGCTGTAGACAATATTAATTAATTAAAGATGATATATATTGTTTTAGTAAACATATTGACCATACTGGATTAACACGTCATAAATGCTACTTTTAATATCAGAAAATTAAGAAATTCGGAATTCAGTTCCTGAATGCCAGCGGGCAAATCCGCGAGGTTCAGCTTGATTTTAACACTTTGACTGCGGCTAATAATCACATGCGCTTGCCTCAGGTGCGGCTAATAGTCAAATGCGTTGTGTTTTACGCACCTAGCGTGTGCAGCCGCACTCGCGTCGCACAAAGGAAAACACAAGGTATGTGTTTACATAATTGCAGTCTTAGTGTTAACATAATTGCTCTAACGTCTTTTAATTTGCAAAATCAGTTCCTGCGACTACAAAAACAAATAAATTACCCAAATTGTGTCAAGCATTAAGACCCTTATTTACAATTTACGAGGGTCTAAGTTTCGACTTCAAAGGATCGTTTAAGGCTCAAGCCTCGGTTAATGTAAATTAAGGTGTTTATTTCGATAAGGTATGTACTCGTAACTTAACTTACAAGAGTTGTTTAATAGACAATTGCTTAATTAACTTACTAAACATAAGATTTTATAGATTAAGATACGAAACTTAAGATTATATAGATTAAGTTTATATAGTTTAACTTTTCTAAATTAATAATTTTAAGCAATTATTGTACTTGAACTTTATTTAAATGTTATTAGTTGCAAATAAATAAATTATTATTATTATTATTCACTCATTTATTTATTTTATTATTATTATTCATGTATATATTTAGGGTCTTAGTTTTTAATTTTTTTACAATACAAAATAAAAAAACAATAATCTATTATAAAAAACTTAAAAACTAGGCTGCCGCCGGCAGCGGGGCAGGGCCCAAGCTACCGGTGGTTAGGGCTACAGAGACAGGAACCTCCGGACGATTCGTGCCGTGTCAAGAACCACTGCCTTCTGCATCTGACCCTATTATTATTATTATTATAACAGAGGTTTGATAATAGTTTACTCGTAGTTTGTTTAGTTACTTCCTCTGAACATTATGTTCAGTCAATTAGACATATTAATTTATTTATATGTGTATAGATTGGTGCAAAATTTCTAATCAGTGAAGTCCCTATTTCAATCGATGTGAATAAAATTAGATGGTTATTTTCTTAATATTTCGTATGTCTTCAACTTTTTCTATTAATCCTAACAATGGACCGCACCCGTTTGTTTGTTTAAATGCATTCATAAACCATTCAACCGATTGAATAAAAAAAATCTGTTTGCTAGACCGAAGGCACAGAGATTGCGAGGCCGAACTCCGGACTACGACACAAACGAAGTGAGTTAGTAGTAGTCAACGATAAGAGTTACGCTGCTGTAGCATGCTACGAATTGTTCTACGGCGTAGCACACAGCGTAGCGAGAGAATTTTATCGATAGCATAGCTACAAGTATAGTATGACGACTGAACGGCGAACCAATATTATATACACCTTAATATTCAGTGCAAATACTGATTCAATTTTTCAGGAAAGAAGTAAGCATCCTAAAAAGGCTATGTGATCTAAATACCATTAATCTAGATTCTACTTACGTCTCTAATCTGGAGAGCCAAGAAAAATAACTGAGCTGCTGAGCTTCGAAAATACCGTCGCTTACGAACCGGCGAGTTTGTGGTCAAACGCGCTCTTGTTGGCGATTACGAAAAAAATCTTTATGTTTTATCAAAATATTTTTTGATCGATTCTCGCGATATTGTTACTTTTTATCAAGCAGTTCTCTTCCAAGCTAGTAGGTGTATCACAGCCCCACGTCATCACATGTGTATCAATTTATACGACATCGTTTTGGCCCGCGCAAGCCGAGCGACACCTCATTTGCATGGTAATCGAATCGATCCTCGTTTGTTAAATATAAACTCGGGATTCGTTTACAAACACGTTGGCTGGTGTTTTTTGAACAGGTGTATGTGTGTGTGTGGGTTTAACGTGGGAGCTCGGAGTACTCGGAATGAGCGCGGAATTTTGAACTAGTTCTCGAATAATATTATAGAATAATTTATTTGAATCGTACGAATTTAATGACGATGCCTGGGTAGTAGGTATGTTTGACAAATGAGAACGTTGAGTTTGTAATGAATTTGGGTTTTTTTTAACTAATTTAAATGTGGGTAATTTTTATTGTAGGTAGATTATGGAATAAAAATTGCCGAAATAAAAAAGTATGTGTTAATCCGGATTTTTATTTAAATATTTCACTCAGACTTGTTTTGCCGTGTGAGCAACTCAGTAACAAAGTTTCGCATCTGTAACATTGGTGCGATAGCGTGATCGACAAAGAACCTACCTCAAAGTCCCTGGTGAATACTAAATGAAAATCAGTTTAGCCACTTGAGCGCTATGGTGCTACAGAAAAACACAGCAGTACACACGTTAAACTTATATAACCCTGTTAAATCGAGGCAGTAGTCAATATTAAAAGAAAAACCCTGATAAATCAGTTTGGCTTCTTGAGTGCTACGATGCCACGGACAGATACATCAATACACAATTACACACCTTAAACTTATAACACTGTTTAATCGAGGCATTACTGCCTTCATAAGACAAAGAGTGGTACCTCAAACCAAAACAAAAAAAAAACAAAAAAACCAAAATACCAAAATTGTGTTGTTTCTTCTTTTAATTACAAGTACGAGTATGTTTGTTATTATTATTTTTGTCTTAAATAACCATTTGTCTATTGTCAAAAAAAAAGATTTCTGTTTTCTGTACGCAGATGCATATTTTTCAAGCTATTGCGTAAAACAGGGTTGTCTAATGTTTGCCCGAAGAATATAAGCAATAATTCTCAAATGCCCGAATTTTACTTGCCCGAATTTCATTTGCCCGAATTGTTTGTTTACCATAAAAGTTATGTGACATACTCTTGTTTGCCCGTACATTAGATTTAATAATGATACGAGTGCCATACGTATTATTATCCATTTTATTAATTGCAATAATATTATTTAACAGAATATTTCAACGCCATACTAAATTAATTTCAAATACATCCAAGCCCAAAAAAAATCATTAAAAAAAAGCCATTAAAATTGTTTTTATTTCTGATACCTACACCGACCTACCTACCCCACCACCCTACCTACCCTACCCTACCCTACCTTCACTGTAATCGATCCATGTCGCTTCCGTAGAAATTAACCTAACGCCTTTGTCCTAAAAAGCGATTGGCTTTCTAGCACTTCGCCGGCCGCTGCCGCGGCACGCTCGCTACGCTCGCTCGGCTCGTGCGTTGTTTTTCAGGTTCTAACATAACCTAACCTATTGATCGTTTTTATTTCTAATACCTACTTATCACTATAATCGATCCATGTCGCTTCCGTAGAAAATTAACCTAACGCCTTTGTGCTAAAAAACGATTGGCTTTCCAGCACTTCGCCGGCCGCTGCCGCGGCACGCTCGCTACGCTCGCTCGGCTCGTGCGTTGTTTTTCATGTTCTAACATAACCTAACCTAACCTATTGATCGTTTTTATTTCTAATACCTACTTATCACTATGATTGATCCAAGTCGCTTCCGTAGAAAATTAACCTAACGCCTTTGTCCTAAAAAGCGATTGGCTTTCTAGCACTTCGCCGGCCGCTGCCGCGGCACGCTCGCTACGCTCGCTCGGCTCGTGCGTTGTTTTTCATGTTCTAACCTAACCTAACCTATTGATCGTTTAGTTTAAACCGATCTTATGATTTTTTTCTAGAAGTAATTTCGATGGCAAATGATATTATGGCATATGATAATTACGCCTTACAATGATGATAACAAATGATATTATTGAAATTGACTTTATGGAAAACAAAGTTTCTAGCACGTGACTAATATAGTAAACAATGAGTATAACATATAAAATTATGAGAAACAATATTATGTCTGTTGACCAGTATAGCAGATAAAATTATGGCAAATGAAATTCTAGCAAATGGGTGTATACCCGTAAAACAGATCTATATTTTTTTAAGATACCATTCTGGGGCTTATGAGGGCAGATTAGTCAATATTAAAAAGAACAACCCTGTTCAATCAGTTCATCTACTTGAGTGCTACGATGCCACACACACACACACACACACAGATTTACCTACGTTAAACCCAACACCACTACGTCGGGGTTAAAAAGACTGCACTCAATAAAATCTCTTTCTCCGACAGAGCACTCTCCGCAGAACGTTGGATTCGTACGTTCCTTTCAAGTCTGGAAATACGGGGATTGTTTCAGAGCGCTGTACAGGGGCTGATCCAGGGAAGGGGCTAGGGGCTCGAAACCCCTAAAACCACCCCAAATACTTGTAAACCCTACCGTTGTCTTTTTGTCTCTTGTTTTTTTTACCCTTAGTTACTTGGCTCAAGTGGCGCAGACCAGTTATGGGCAAGCGTGACGTTTAACATCAGGCAAGCGATTTGCTCGTCTCGTCACTCAATTACATATAAAAAAACCCAGAACACATATTTAAAGCCAAATATTCAATTAAGATATTTAATTAAAGATTCTATGTTCGATTATGAATGCCTGTTGAATCCGCCCCTGGCGCAGTATATTCTATCCGAGATATTGCGCCATTTTGAAACGTGTTTTAATCGAATGAAAGTGGCGCTCTGCTCGGAGATGTCGGCGAATATCAATAGACGCAGGTTTAAAGGTGAGGTTACGGCTATAAGATGTCTGGCTGGATTTATATTACAAAAGGGTTTACATTTCAACGAGATTTTGTAAGCTTATGTCTTCTCTCTCCTTTGTAACCGAGTTTAAAAAGAAGATCGTTTTTAATTCGACTGTATTTTTTTCTGTCGTCTGTCTGTTTTTCCTTTTAATATATTATTTCGAAAGCTTATGCCATGTGCTTATCGGTGTGTTTATTGAAAAAAATATATTTGAAACTACGTTACGTTAAGTTTTTTATTTTTCAAAAATCATTCGTTCATTTTCTAAAGTCTTGTTTCAGACAATTTTCTAGTGTTTTTCCGCCTAAATGGCACAGAAAGAGAGCATATGGCTTATCCAGCAGTGGGAAAAAGAAGGTGATAATGAGATGATTATTTCCGCTTAAAAAAGAAACAGAAAAAATATTACAGTATAGAAAAATATAAATTCATTTGACAAACAGATTTTGAAAGAAAAACTTTCACGAATTTAAACTAGTTTCAACAATTATAAATCGTAGAAATTCTATCGTTATAAAAGCTGTGAATAACTGCTCCGAACTCACCTCATTTATTTCAAAATCTACTTCATCTACAGAGCTATTATTAAAAGACCGCGTAGCGAGAGCTACGTAGCATTGAGCTACGAGACTACGAGTACGAGATGCTACGAGACAACGATCGTTAGTTCATTAGATGTTCGTTAGTTGTAGTTAGAGTAAATTGGATTTCACAGAACGATAGTTTATTTACTTAATGAGAGTTGTACGTTCCATTTGATGGGTTGTTTTGAAAGTGGGCGAGTGTGTATTGGTGTGTTTAAGTGTGTATTTGTAAATACGTTGTAACTATTCCATGTTTAAATATCTTTGCAATGTATTGTTGTTTTGTTTCTCACTTGTTAAGTTTAACATTATCGTAACAGTAGTAATTTACGAAAATTTATAACCAAAACATTGTATAAATTGGTCCCAAATGACCTCCCGTGGAAGGAAATTACTTCGTACACGATTATCATAAGCTAGGCTCTCGTGTATGGGCTTACGTGTGTAATCCAGCCTGGCAATCTTCATACATTTCTCCTATACATATATTATATACTCTCTCAACTGAACGAAAACAAAATTTGCTATTTCAGGAATTTGCCATTTTAGGAATTTGTCATCTTAAAAATACACGTTCTCGGAAATTGTCGTTTCGGGAAGTTGTGGTTGTCACCCTGAGGGGTTTAATCACCCCCCTGTTGGGATAATGCTCTACCCTTGTAGGGTTCTTAGGCCGTATCCACCACGCTGGCGAAGTCCGGGTTGCTTTATTCACATACGCCATTGAATTTCTTCTCCGAACGTATGCAGTTTTCCTCACGATGTTTTTCCACTGAGCTACCACGGTTTTTAAATTAACATATTCTTCCTTTCGTTTCTTTTTTACTCTTTCTTGATTATGCTACTTTTGGTCCCAAAAAAGTTAACAGTTCCTGTAACATAGCGATTAAAACAACAGAGCCCAGCTAGTAGACAACTATACGTGTTATGTGGACTGTAAAGAATAGAGACCTTACTTATAAAGACAACAGCATAACCAACATAAACATAAAATAACAACAACAAGTAATTAACATAAAGTTAATCATTGTTTAAAGTTCTCCGTCTCGTTTCCGCATGTGACATTTCACGTCAGCGAAAAGTTGATAGAGCATTTTAAGCAGAGACTAACTTTAAGCAGGCTTTACAAGTAAGGTTCTAGATCCATTCAGTAATTATTGGTTTGAAATACATGTCAAATGAATATTTAAACGTCCGTCCCTGAGAATTCCAAATCGATTTTAAATTGTAGGTTAAAGAAATATGGTTTGGGAAATATCGTGGAAAATGGCGTTAAATTCTGAAATTCTGATTCTGAATAATTGAAGTAGGTTGAAGTAGGTTGAAGTCTTTCAAACGAATGGTCTTTTAGTCGTCCTTCTCTACTTATTTTCCTCTGAGTTTTTTTTTTGGGTTATTACAATTCTGATTATACTTACACTAATATTATAAAGAGGAAAGATTTGTATGTTTGTAATGAATAAACTCAAAAAATACTGGACCGAGTTTAAAAATTATTTTACCAATTTAAAGCTACATTATTCGCGAGTGACAGACTATAACATATTACATACCCGTGCAAAGCCGGGGCAGGTCAATGTATTTAATAAATTTTGTGAAAATCAGAATAAAAACTACAAAAACTGTTCTTCTGAAACGTGGTACCCGTGGCTCTTTCTCTAAATGACTTACGTCTACCGATTTCAGTTCACAGACAGCAAAATCAGCTAATTTTTGGTTGTATTGTTATATGAGTGACATTCTCATCAATAACCCTGTCAAAAACAAAGATTTACTAAAAACTCGGGACTCAGAACTTGGCGACGGTTTAATGTTACCGTTGGATTTCTTTTCACAAAAAGTTTTATTATTATCTTTGAACATTCTCATTAAAAATATCTACTGAATTTCGTTTAAGAAAAGAATTAAAACAATATTATCTTAAGCTGCCCAAGAAGTTTAAGAAGCTGTGAATACAATTAAAGAAAGGAGTAGGGTTGGACGATAAGTTGAATGGGTCGGATGTTTGGTCGGATAACTAGTTGTTTGTCTCGATTATACTTCGCAACCTGTCACTTCGTAACTCATTAGTCGATTACACTCATATTAAAACTGAAGCAAGTAAGTTCATTTAGGCTATCTTATCATCATTATCATCATCCACATTATTTTCTCACTGCTGGCTATACCTACTGCCGTCCTAAGCCCAGAAGCGGTATCTAAAAAAACTGTTTTTTTAGCTTGAAAAATTACGCATCTGTTGCGTGAAAAAACAGAAAATAACTTTTTTTGAGATACCGTTTTTTGGCTTAGGGCGGCAGTATTGGCTTTTTTGGGTGCCATCTGCTTTAATCTTGCACCAATCGGGTCCAGGTCCGACCCGCGATTCTGACAATCTCGTCGACTCATCTCGCCACCGATCGACGAACTCCATATAATATGTTTTAGGACTTCAAAATTATATTCGCATGAACTATTCCTGTATACAATTTCATAAAGATCATATTAACCGTGCGGAAGTTATCAACAAACATACCTAAGTTACCTTCACGCCCAATTTGTCTTGTTCCATGTCCTTGTTCCAAATTTGGGACCTTCGCTTCGTTTGGTCTATTATGTCGAAAATACGTGACTCGTAACATCATACAACTATCGATTTTATCGTAACTAACTAGACCGGAAGTCGGATTAAGGCTTCACATCACTAACGGCGAGGTTCAAAGCTCTCGCCGCCTTTGATCCTTAACATAATGATTCTTTCTTCCGTTGTTAAAAAGTAAAAAGCTTTATACCAATGTAAGGCTTTCCTTTTTACAAATGTTTGCGGGTTTCATCCGGATCGCTTACTTTCTTTGAACTGGATATTTTTGTTGGATCAGTTATTTTTTATTCGGGATCGGTTATTTTTTGTTCGGATCAGTTATTTTTGTCGGATCGGTGGTTTGTATGATTGGAGGATGTTGTTTGTTTAAGCCAAAATTATTGGCAAAATCAACGAATTGGTTGAAAAATCTTAGAATTGTGGGTTAGTTACTAATTCGAGAATTACGACGGAAATCCAGATTTGGAAGATTGGAGATTTTGAAAGTTAAGATGTTTGTTACTTAATCACGCAAAAATGGTTGAATTTGTATAAAAAATATGGTATGGAGGTAAATATAGCAATTCCTGGGTTAAAACAGAGTCCCTTTTTTATCTCGGAAAACTACGGGTTTTGCTTGATCACGGATGAAACTGCAACGCGTACGTGATTGATGGTGCCGTCACGTGATTAATGGGGCCATCCATTAATCACGTAGTGTTTTTATGCAACTTTTTCATCCCTCTCCTGGTGTTACATGGTGAGATTTAAGCCTCACATGATTAACACTTTAACTGCGGCTAATAATCACATGCGCTTGCCTTAAGTGCGGCCAATAGTTAAATGCGTTGTGTTTTACGCGCCTGGTGTGTAGCATTTACGTCGCACAAAGGAAAACACAAGGTATGTGTTTATGTATAAACAAACCTGTGTCTTTAAACACGTCAAAAGTTCAATGCCCAAAATATTAATTTGATCAAACAAGCAAGTTTAATTAGCTACTTCACACAACACATTCCTTTGAAACAACTAAGTTAATTAAGCTTCATACAATTAAACTTGAAATTACCGTCTCAAGTTCAGTGCCAACAGAATTCACTTAGAGCCGCACCTACTCTGTCTTAGAAACATCAGTGAAAACCACAGCGTAAGACAGTTTGTACACTAGACGATGTGAAGGGTTTGCACACTTGAATAGTATAAATACTAGTAGTTCTGAACGTGGATTGAATCTTGCGACACCTCCGAAGCCTATTTCTTCTAGTATAACATTTTTTTTATATCTAAAATTGAACTAGAACTTCTTGTCAGAAAAATTTCATGTAAGTAGATAAATTTATCCATACTCAGGTAAACAAGCGCCAATGTCTTTCTCTAGATTCTACCTTTGTTCTGCTTACATTTGAATCTTCTACCGTACACGCGTGAAACACCATATCAAATACAACAGTGCAAACGCTAAAGCTAGTCGTCACCCAATATCAGGCGGGAGGAAACGCCCGGATGCAACCACTGCGAGGATCGGCCGGAGGACACGGTGGAGCACACCGTGGAGGTCTGCCCCGCTTGGGTGGAGCCCCGCCGTGTTCTCGTAGCGGCGATCGGCGGCGGCGATCTCTCGCGTCCGGCCCTGGTGCAAGCCATGGTCCGGGGCGAGGAGGAATGGGACGCCGTCGCCTCCTTCTGCGAAGCAGTGATGCTAGCGAAGGAGGTGGCGGAACGTGAGAGGGAGAGAACCTCTCGTCCCAGCCGCCGCCGTGGGAGGCGCTCCGGGCGTCGGGGGTCACGTGACGACCTCCGGCCACCGTAGACGCGGGCCTGTGGACGGTGAGCTATTGGGCTAGCTCGCTGTCCGTCCGTCTTATGACGACACAGGTCGTGTCGACGGCGCGTTCGTGTTCCACGCGCGCCTCAAAGAGATGTCAGCAACATGGAAGGGGCCCGAGAGGGCCCATGCCCGTCGGGGCTGCGGGTAGAAGTTACCGCGGCCTCGGCGTCACAAGGGCGTAGAAGGAACATGGGTGGTTTTTGGTCAGTAGAAGTCTGACACTCCCTTCCGCTCTGCCCAAGAGTGGGAGGGGTCATTTGATGATTTCCCACCCCCCAAAAAAAAAAAAAAAAAAAAGTCGTCACCCAATATGTAATGTAGTATTACGTAGCGTATGTTTTGCACGTATGCAAAGTGTAGTGAACTGCATATCTCCTTTAGCATGAAGCTATTGCATGCATTAGAGACAAAATTTATCGAAAGTTGAAGGAGAAACTAGCAGTTCAGAGCGACCAACTGTGAACAATATTTGAACTGAACCGTGAATTCGACCGATTTAACTCTACAAAGTTTTATTCAAGCGCACAACAGACTAGCAACGCTACTGGACTTGAGTATTCAAACTTATGTCTTCATGTACGAAGTTTAAATCAAGTATTTCTTCAAGTAGATAATAAGTTCAGTTTGTGTTGGAGCCACAAAGGTCTGGACATGAATAGATTCTTGATTGCTGCTCCGCAAATAAGTCGAGTGAATCTCTTGATTGCAGTCCAAGTTAAACTAAGTCGGTAGAATTAGTTGTTGCGCTTCATGCTGAGATTAACTTCTTATAGTTAGCGCAATACGAGATCTTTGTTTAGACCTATATAGCCACAAATATTTAGAAGAAGAAGAGTTGTTGTTGTGTTTTAAGTACCTCTATTACGAGTATTATCCTTTTGTTTGTAATTTTTGGTGTGAACAATAAAAAGCTTATCTAAAAGTTTATCAATATTAAAGGATCCAACTGATATTATAAATGCGAAAGTTTGTGAGTGTGTTTAGTACCACTTAACTCCGTAACCGCCAAACTGATACTAACAATATATGGAATACAAATAGATTATGCCCAGGATTAACACATAGGGTCATCCATCAAACCGTGGAACGCAGCCAGTATTATTTTATTTACAGTAGGTTACACAGGCGAAGCCGCAATCAGAAGCTCGCATTAAAAATACTGGCAAAATAGGAACTGGCTCACAAGTACTTCAACGTCTGTGACCGGACACATTGTAGGTCGGTGGTACTTTATTTTACATATTTTGTGACACAAATCACGTAGTACCTAGTCTCATTGTACGTGGGAAGGCAAATAAATAAAATTACATAAAGTAAGTATAATAATTCCCAGCACATCTTGTAGCTAACCAGATTTACACTGAGGGCAGGAAATTATTCTTTGTAGTTTGGAAGACACTGCAGTATCTTATCACGACTCGTATATTATGCACTTGGCGCTGCGGCGACCAATCGATGCGTAAACCATTAGATAGTAGTGTCGTGTCGCGGTATTTTACAGCATCTTCTGAGAGTTATTTCTATGATTATATAAGATTTTGGCATATACTATACTTAATTAATTTTGCAACCCCTCAAAATTATGAATGTCATTTCTTGAGAAGAAAGTAAAATAAGATAAATGTTTACTGATAAAATATTTTCTAAATCTTTCTGATTTTAAGATATTTTATTGAAAGTGTACTGACAATATCTTTCATTTTATTTTATTTTTTTGCGCAGTTCGGGGTTTCTCAATCATTGATACTTTCGTAACAAAACTACCAAACCACTCCCCGACTATCGTTAAACCCTGAATAATGCATAAAGGCTTACAGGGCACAATAACTAACGAACACAATGGCACAAAGGTCGGGGATTACTGCTCTCTGTCTGCGCTGGCTCGGGTAAGCTTCCGGGAGCTTAGTGCACATTGACGCGGTGACGGTGGCGGTCAAAATAAAAATCAGTTTCCAAAATTTCCGATTGAGATTTTTTCGACTAGAAACTTTCGTTCAACTTACCTAGAGACAAAATTATTTTTCTGCCTTGGTAACAAAAAATAAAGAATCATCTAAAACGAAATTACATTTTTTTACAAGCTTTTATTTAACTTCTACCTCTCCTCCTCCTCCTTTCTTCTTCTTCTTTTTTTCTTTCTACTTGCAACTGAATTTTTGAACTACTTCCCGGTGTCCGATGGAGTTGAAATTTGGTAAATCTATGTAACTACAACGACAATACAATAAAAGCTTATTTTTTTTAAATCGGCTCTTATTTATTTTTAACTCAGTCAATTTATATCTTTCAAAAAAAAAAAATATTTTCAAAACTTTTTCATCGAAAATGTTTCTTAACATGAAAGTTTTTTGTTGAAAGTGGACTTTAAAACAGGGCAATCTCTTAATTAACAACAATTTAATAAATACATCCATTGTCTTCTTTCTTACTATCCAAGTAAAAGTTCTACTAAGGAAAACAAGACCTTAATTAAGCAAGCCATGTTATTCCACCCACATGCTTTAATTTGCGAAAATGTTTTCATTTAATTAAGTCTTACTTATACAAAGTAGGTATTTATAATTGTGACGCTTCAAAGGGCACGCTTGAGGTTCGAACAACATAAAGCCATAAGCCATTACCTTCCTTTGTGGTCTATAGACATTGAACATGTAAAGTTTAATTAACCTACGGAAACTTTTGGCTTAGACTACAAAAAAGAGCTAAGTATAGTCGGTAATCAAAACTACAAACTAAGAGCTGTTTAGACGTTTAGTCGTGTACGATAATAATATTGGAATTATTTGAAAATTGTCTTCAACAACAACTTCTAACAAGTCCAACAACGAGTCAACAATGGCTTCCAACAACAACTTAAACCAATTTCTAAAATAATGATATATAAGCACTAGTTAGTTGGTTTGCACTGAATGTTTAAACATCAAGCTACAATTTTCAATTCCGACCACAAAACACATATAACCTCCAATTACACCACATACCTACTATAGATACCTACAGCTACCTTTGCCACCATTTCCCGAAGCGCCAAATTTAGTTAATGCAAACAGTGACCATTGATTGGACGAGCCGAGCGTGGCACAGGGCAGGTGTTTCGGTACACATCTGTATCTAGTTTACTTTTAACTACGAGTACGTATGTGTACAAAACGACTGCCCCTACGTACAGTATCGAAACTCCAATATGACATTTTTGTAGGAGAACCATTATGGGTCAAAATTTCACCCAAATCTATCAGTTGAAATGTGTATTATCGACTTTATTCAATTTAAAACATGACGAAAAAATATTTTTTTTCTAGAAATATTTATTAACCGACTTCAAAAAAGGAGGAGGTTATCAATTCGTCTGTATGTTTTTTTTTATGTTTGTTACCTCATAACTTTTGACTGGGTGAATCGATTTTGATGATTCTTTTTTATTAGAAAGCTGGCGCTTCCCATTTGGTCCCATTTCAATTTAGTCCAGTTCTGATAATGGTATCCATGAGAAAACCATACAAGTCTTGAATTTGCATTAAGTACGTGCGCGACAAATAGATAGACCGGGCGCTAGAAGTAAGTGAGTATGCATAATGTGAGTACCGAATTTCGCCAACGGATTTAAGTGAAGAAAAGGTCAAAGAATAATAATGTGGATCTTGCCGGTCAATTTTTTGGTCCATTTTTTTTTTACCCCTCTTCTCTTATTCGTAAAGGGAATGTATTGAGTACATGATATAAAATCATTTTAATGATTATTTTCGTAATGATTTATAGTTTTTTCTAATGGTAAAAGTCAGGATGGATTCTTAAATAATAAGAAAAAAACTAAAATTAAAATAATAATTTTTTTTATTAATAAAAAAATTAAAGTTACAAATGAAAAACTAGCGAATTCAAGCATAAATGTATTAAAAGTAGGTAAAAAAACACTTATTTTTATTTTGACATTTGTTATTGATGCATTTACATAATGAAATACAAAACAATTCTGATTTTTTGCAATTACAAGACATTGTGCGACAATTTGCAGTACATTTACATGGTGAAATTAATGACTCTGGTAAAGACGGCTTCGTCATTTCGTTTGTTCGCCAGTTTTTCATATATAACTTTAATTTTTTTATTAATAAAAAAAAATTATTACTTTCATTTTTGTTTTTTTCTTATTATTTAAGAATCCATCCTGACTTTTACCATTAGAAAAAACTATAAATCATTACGAAAATAATCATTAAAATGATTTTATATCATGTACTCAATACATTCCCTTTACGAATAAGAGAAGAGGGGTAAAAAAAAAATGGACCAAAAAATTGACCGGCAAGATCCACATTATTATTCTTTGACCTTTTCTTCACTTAAATCCGTTGGCGAAATTCGGTACTCACATTATGCATACTCAACTACCTCTAGCGCCTGGACTAAGATGAATAACTCAATAGTCGGTCTTTTGAAGTCGGTTTTTGTTTTTTGTTTTGTAAAAATAATGTTCTTGTTTTCCTAAAAGTACCTAGTTATACCGCCTGAACCCGAACCTAACCCTGTATTCGTAATCTCATAAATATTGTTATAAGAATTATAAGAAAGAGTATGTTATGAAATGTCAGCATGCGATAAGCACATCCTGCCCACAATTCCAAGTAATCAATCACGCCACCCAAGCTTTCGTTAAACATAAGTTAGAGAATAAGTTTAGTCATAATTTGTCATCAACTGAATAAAGACGTAATTAAAATATTAATTCGCTTTTTAAAAAGTTCTTCCTGCGTCGCCCGTCTATGTCTGGCGCAGCCTAACGGATCTTTCAAAAAACGCGAAAGTCGGTCTACGCGATTTTTCAAAAATCAAAAATCAAGTGTAAAGACTTTCGGTTCAACTGAGAGAAGAACCTAAACAAATAAATAAGACTCCCCGACGTTCGGCGCAGCATCAACGACAATTGACTCCTGTGGACAATGCGGACCAGCAGCTTGCAGTGAGTAAACACTTTCACTATACTGTGTCGTTCCCATCTGTCCATAGTCCCCACCGATCAACTTAATCGGGTAATTTAATTATTCCATCGCGGAAACTAATTAAATTATAATTTTATTAGATTTATCTGATTTTGGTGCATTTATGTAAATTAAAATTATTACATGTGTATTAAATATTAGATAAGTAAGTACCTAATTGATTCGGTCAAAAATCGCCCAATCGATAGTTATAAGATTTGATATTTACGAAATCGAGATATCAATAACTGTAATTAAAAAAAAAAAAAAAAAAAAAAATTTTTGGATACGTTAATTAAGTGTGCTAAGTCTCTTTAGTGCCGTTTTAGATTTGCATAGAAATAGTAAGTAGATTTAAACTAAACGTTGAAATGGCGGAAATCCGGTTGGTATCAAAGGAATTCGTTTCCCTAATCCCTCGTTATGAAGGTGACGAAAGTCAGCTAAACCTGTTTTTATCCAAATGCGACTACGTGATTGCAAACAGCCGTATCACCGGCAATTTAAGCCAGGAAACTTACCTGTTTCATGTCATCACAAGTAGACTCACGGGTAAAGCTGCGTCACTACTAAGTGACCGCCCAAATGTAGTATCATACGAGGCGTTAAAAGAACTACTGACGCAACATTTCGGAGACCCTCGTTCCGAGGAATGTATAGCGATAGAGCTAGAGTCTCTGAAAATCAAACAACACGAGACGTATATCCCGTTTTGCCAACGAATCCAACAATCGAGAAGTTCGTTATTTGCAAAGGTGAATAGACTTACAGATGAAGGAATAAAAGCAGCGAAAATGATCGTATACAACAACATGGCGTTAAATGTGTTTTTGTATAACTTGCCTGAAGATATGATTAGGATTGTAAGACTTAAAGGTTGTCCGTCACTCGAGGATGCCTTAAGCGTCGTGACAGAAGAGGTCAATTTCAAATACCAATATGACGCGAAAAACAAATTAAATAGAACCTCACAACCACATACGCAAAATTCATTTAAACCACCTAATGTAACAAACTCATTTGGTTTCAAATCAGCGCTCGTTCCTACACAACCACCGAATTTCAAGTTCGGCATACCTCAAAATAACAATTTTAGATTCGGGAACAACCCCACTCAAAACGCGACGCAACAGCAATTTGGTTATAGACCTAATTTCACAAATAACCAACCACGACAGACTATGCCAGTATTCGGTTATAGACCCCCATTCCAACAGCAGAGGCAGTTCCAACCTCAGCGACCATTCCAAACACAACGTGCGCCATTCCAAAACAATGGATATAAATTTGGAATCCCGACTAACCAACAAAATAGACCGGTACAAAACCAACCGATAAGACCATTACCAGACTCAGACGTTACTATGAGAACAGCACCTTTCAGACAAAACATGCTGACTGACGATTCTTACTTTGACGAGACAAACCAAGAATATGGATACGACGAGACCGATTACGCAGGTTATTACGGACAAGAATTTGACGAACAAGAATTCGCTTACCAAACTGAACAATACCCTGACTATTCTTACGAAAACACTTGCGAACAAGAACAAAATTTTCACACAGCTCCGACAAATGCAACGGTGAAATAATACAACTCAATCATCTTGATAACATATTAAAATTGCCGCACATTATAATCCCGGAAATAAACAGTAAATTCTTTATAGACACCGGTAGTAGCAGATCATTCATAAGCCCAGCAAAAGCCGACGAGTTCTTTAACAACTATAAATCCTACGAACCGTTTACAGTGGTCAGTACACATGCACAAAGTACGCATGACGAAGTAGTTGCAATTCCATTACCTAATACATTCAAAGGCAAAATGATACAAAAGTTTTACGTGTATGAAGTAGACAAACGTTATGATGGAGTAATAGGTGTCGACCTCCTAAAAAGATTAGGTGCAAAGATAGATATGGATAAGCAAGTCCTTCAGACTCGCAATGCGCGTATACCCATTTTATACAGCCCACCGTATGAGGTAGAGATACCAGCGCGTTCCGAAACTAGGGTTCGAATCCCTACACAATTACAAAATGGCGAAGCTATTTTAGAGTACTTACAGTTCACCGAAGGCGTCAGAATGCCTACCGCACTAGTAAAATGCGAAAGCTATTTTGCAGAAACGGTAATTCAAAACACAAACGATCGAGATATAACAATCGAAATTAAAGAACCATTCGACGTAACAATGTGTAAGTTGGAGGAATGTGAGATAAATTGCATGAAAGAGGAAAGCATGAATGACAACTTGTTAGTTGAAAACTTACAAAAATTAAGACTCGAACATACGAACACGCAAGAACGCGATAGTATCTACAATCTGTGCCACGAATACCGCGACATTTTCTATGCCGAAGACATACCATTGACGTTCACTAATCAAGTAAAACACAACATACGAACGACCAACGAAGATCCGATCTATATAAGACCTTATAGACACCCGCCAGTCGTAAACCAGGAAATTCAGAAACAGGTCGATAAATTGTTGAAGGACAACGTTATCACAGAGTCACACTCACCCTGGAGTGCACCTGTCCACCTGGTGCCAAAAAAATTGGACGCGTCAGGAGAACGAAAGTTTAGGATGGTAATAGATTACCGTCGCTTGAACGAAATTACGGTAGACGACAAATACCCTCTGCCTAATATAACTGATCTTTTTGATAAAATCGGGAAGTCCCAGTACTTCAGCACAATCGATTTAGCCAGTGGGTATCACCAAATTGAAGTCAACGAAGCGGATAAAGCCAAGACCGCGTTTACCACACAAGCAGGTCATTTCGAATTCAAGAGAATGCCTTTCGGTCTAAAAACCGCACCAGCTACTTTCCAGAGAGCTATGGACAATGTGCTTAGAGGCCTCCAAGGTATGCATTGTCTAGTTTACCTCGATGATATCATAGTCTTTTCCACCAGCCTAGAAGAACACATAGAGAAGTTACGGAAAGTGTTTGATCGTCTCAGACAAACGAACCTTAAAGTAACGCTCGACAAATGTGAATTTCTACGGAAAGAAGTACTTTACCTTGGTCATACGATCACCAGGGAAGGTCTAATGCCTAACAACGATAAAATAAAGACAGTCCAAAACTTCCCACTTCCGCGAACACCGACGGAAATAAAAAGCTTTATCGGCTTAGTAGGATATTACCGAAAGTTCATAAAAGACTTCGCGAAACTTACTCAGCCTATGACATCATGCTTGAAAAAAGGAAAAAAAATTGACGTGACAAATCGCGAATACGTAGAAGCATTCGAAAAATGTAAGGAGCTTTTAACACACGCACCGCTCTTACAATTCCCTGATTTTGACAAACCTTTTGTCCTCACGACAGACGCCTCAAATTATGCAGTAGGCGCCGTCCTCTCTCAAGGACCTATTGGCAGCGACAAACCCGTAGCATATGCGAGTCGTACGTTAAACGACGCCGAAACCCGCTATAGTACAATCGAAAAAGAATTGCTAGCCATCGTTTGGGCAACCAAACATTTCCGACCGTACTTATATGGTAGGAAATTCACGATTTATACCGATCATAGACCATTAATTTGGGCCAAATCAATAAACGAACCAAATAGCAAGCTGACGAGATGGAAATTGCGTCTCTCAGAATTCGACTATGACATAAAACACAAAGAAGGCAAGAAAAACTGCAATGCCGACGCATTGTCGCGTATAAAAGTGAACGCCTTAACCGACGACGATGTATCGATGAAAGTTAACGTCGATAAAAAGGGTAAACGACCAAAACGTCAGACCGCCGAGGCTTCGACAAGTGAACGATCAGAATCGCCTATTGTCATCTCATCCGATTCTGAGAAAACCGTATCTCTACACAGCGAAAGAGGTAGACGTTCACCATACTCATTACCATCAATAAGTAGCGACACCGCGACCGCATCCGAAGGCCGTGACGACAATGACTCTATAAATACCGTACACTCAGCACAAGATCTTGACACCGACGGTATGCTAATACTGAACGAGGCTATCGATACCAAGCCCAATCAAATACTCGTACATACATGGCAAAGAAATGAATTAACGGTTAAAGATTTATCCCGAGACAAACAAAAGGTTCTGGAAGTCCACTTACCTGAAAACAATCCTGAACTAGTAAAACGATTCCTGAAAAACTACATTCGACCCAAGATTAAATATTTCTTCTACTTCGAAAGCGACATACACCGCAAACAATTTTCGGAAGCAACGATTTTCCTTTTCCAAAAAGGAACTGTAAAATTCTATGAATGTAAAAACCGAGTAATTTACATAGAAGACGAAAAAGAACAACGCGAAATCATACTTAAATACCACGACGGTAACCACAGCCACAGAGGGATAAAAGAAACACTCGTGCACTTAAGACGAACTTATTACTGGAAAAACATGGAACAAACAGTATCAAGCGTTATTAACGCATGCGAAACGTGTAAAAAAATGAAGTATGATAGAAAACCGCTAAAACCCGAGCTTCAGCTCACGCAAACGCAGATACGACCATTTCAAGAACTCTTTATAGATACATTCACAATAGATGGCAAAAGCTACTTAACGATAGTCGATGCTTTTAGTAAATTAGGCCAAGCGTTCGAAATTCAGACAAAATCAACTCCCGAAGTACTTAGAGCTTTGATAAAGTACTTCTCACTATATGGTACCCCGAATCGAATCAGCTCAGACCCAGGTTCCGAGTTTAACAACACGTTGATGAAAGAAATGCTATCATTTTACAAAATTGAACTTCACATAGGCACACCACATAATCCAAACTCCATGGGAGTAGTTGAAAGATTTCATTCGACCCTCATCGAAATCTACAGGATAGCGAAGTACGAACAAAAGACAACAGACGCAGCCTCAGTTATGTGCTACGCTATAATGTCATACAACCACACAATACACTCTACCACGGGACTAACACCTTTCGAGGTAGTTTTCGGACACACTGAATCAAATAGCACGTTCCACACAGATTTTAACAAGCAATTTACGCAGCAATTGGTAAAAGAACACGCGAAGCGAACTAAACATCTATACGAATACTTAACTGGCAGAATTATCGACAAAAAGAGAGCCGAAATTAAAAAGCGAGGTGGCGAAACCGAATTCGACATTGACACTGGCGATACGATTTTTATAAAAGGCGTAAACGTTAGGCGAGGTAAGGACAAACCACGGTATCAAAAAGCTCAAGTGACTGGAGCGACAAATAGGAACGTAGTACCGGTAGTCACTAAGAACCGACCAACTAAAGTCCCTATTAAAGACGTGAAACGTCCTCCGCAGGTTTATCCTCCTGGTGGCCCACGCGGCAACCCTTCAGCTCCAGCGGATTGACAAGAACCCAGGCCTGTTACCTATAAAGGAAGGTCAAGCCATAGTAAGCCATAACTCGTGGACCGTAATTAAGATATTAGATTTAAAATTATTATACCAGCAACTAGACATTAATATAAATAGTTATTTAGGGTTAAAAGAACAAGTCAAAGTTAACTTTCTCAACAAAACCATCAAGTATGATTTAATCGAAGTAGAATCACAGGCCGACTACAGTATGAACATAACCATTGAAAAGTATAGAGAACTAATCCCATCTGTAAGATCTAGGCGCGGTTTAATCAACCCACTTGGATCGCTTGTCAAAGCAATTACTGGCAATCTGGATAACGATGACGCAATAAAATATGAAGAATTAATCAGAAAAGTTAAAGTCAAACAAGATCAATTAAATTATAAAATCACGGTAGTCTCTGAAATGTTGACGGCATTCACGAAAGTCGCTAACTCTACCAAAAGCAATTTTGAAATAATTCAACAAAATATGCAGGATATATACTCGAGCTTAAATGAAACCAAGATACTTCAGCTTAACAATCAGATTATAAATATGTATCATGCATATATACATAATTTTCAAACGCTTTTTACAAGATTAAGTGAAATTGAGACAGCCATTGCTTTTGCTAAAGTTAATCAGTTACACCAATCGATCATAGACACCGACGAACTGATACAATTGTTGAAGAAAATTGAAAAGACCGATAACCTTGTATTCCCTGTAACTTTAGAAAACATTGTCAAAATCGAACAAAGTATGGAGATAAAAGCTTACATGAAACAAAATCAGATAAAACTAATTATGCAGATTCCTTTGATTCACGACGAAACGTTTAATTATTACAAGTTGATCCCATTACCTATCTACCACAAGTCCTATGGCCTCACCTCTACCATCATTCCCAAATATCCCTACCTCTTAGTGAAAGGGTTGAAAACGCAACTGCTATCCCAGCCATGCAGCGAGATAGACGAGGATCGCTTCCTATGTTACGAGAGCGACGCATCATCACTAATCGAAGATAACTGTATCACCGAGTTGATAAACTTCAAGAGCAACATCACGAGCTGCAACTCAGTTCCAGTAATTATCGACGACGTCAAGGCTTTCAATCTCCAACCGAACTATTGGATCCTGTATTCTAAAGTGGAAACAACTCTCATTGAAAACTGTGAAGATGAAGTAAAGCATCACATCGTTTTCGGCACGTACATTTTAATTGCAGATAATAACTGTGAAATCAAAATCAAGAATCTCAAGATTAGGCAGCATCAAGAAACTCAATGGAAAGACGTGGTTAACAGTTTTCACGTAATCAACTTGCCTGCAACACTGACGGACACGGCAGCCTGTATGCAGCGAAAACCTGTTGACCTTAATAGTATCGATTTGACTGAGACGCGGTTCCTTAATTTTTTATTGCAGAAAAGTGGAAGTAAGATTAGTGATAAGAACTATGTTAATCAATTAGATAATAAGATAATTGATATTGAAAATTTGTCTTTTTGCATTATGTTAACCTTCTGCTTTATATTATATATGTTTAGGAATAAGATTAAAAAAATATATTATAAGGTCCGAAATCATCCCGAAATAATGGATAATTTCGAACTCACGGAGGGAGGAGTTATACCGCCTGAACCCGAACCTAACCCTGTATTCGTAATCTCATAAATATTGTTATAAGAATTATAAGAAATAGTATGTAATGAAATGTCAGCATGCGATAAGCACATCCTGCCCACAATTCCAAGTAATCAATCACGCCACCCAAGCTTTCGTTAAACATAAGTTAGAGAATAAGTTTAGTCATAATTTGTCATCAACTGAATAAAGACGTAATTAAAATATTAATTCGCTTTTTAAAAAGTTCTTCCTGCGTCGCCCGTCTATGTCTACCTATACTACAAATTTGGCACAATGAAAAAAACATTGAGAATACAGAAGTTAAGGTTAATAGTAACGCGCTCGGCCAACGCACACATAAACATTCTAAAATTCTTTATTTTGTACAATAACTAAACTTTATGGTTAAAACATAGAGAAACGATGCTACCGCAGTAGTTAAAATAATCTGTGTCACGGGTAGCAACGCCCACCTCCGAGATATAAGAATTTACAATTAAATACATGAATGGATTAAAAAAAAATTTAAAAATTTAAACACCAAGTAAAGTTAAAAAAACCATAAGTTAATATTTCAAGTCGTGAGTGAATCGGTATCTTCTAGGTAAGTGTGCTCCATCGTAAACCGCATCATTACTTCCAGGCAAGATGGCGGTCAAACCCAAGCCTATAATCGAATAAAAAAAAAAGATACTACTTATTCAAATTGTAGGTATGTGTCAAATTGTTGCATCGCTAAGAGCTTCGGATCAACCGCTACAGGCGATTGATCCGAGACTCGTGTTCGTGAGCGGTGTCTATGTGTGCGTTGGTAATTCAAGTACATGCATGAGCTTTACTTCTGTCCTTAATACGGTTTAGTGTGTGATTCAGTATACACGTGTTGTTACACGGTGTATGTAGGTATTTGCTTTGAGGACGGGTACGTGAGAGCTATTATTTATTCTGTAGCATAGGCTATTTTGGCTGCAGTGGACACGGTTACTAAAGTCACCGCGTTACCAACTGAGTCGTAGGGCCAAAACGTCAATAGGGTTCAGGGCCACAATACTATCTACTATGTTTCTATCTGATTTTATTCTTATCGATATGCGCCTATAACCATCTTACGCACATCACTATGCGGGTCCATAAGACCCACAAGTGCGAGCGAGATAGACATAGAGAAATGATTTATGGCCGCACGACTCAGTTGGTAACGCGGTGACTATAGTTTGTAGATACGGTTACTAGTTTGGTGGAACTAGGGCTTGTTATTTGTCGTTCGGCTCTGTGTAGGTAACATCAACAAGCCTAAAAGTATCTCAAAATAACTAACATGCAATGCACAGCAAAATTCTAAAGTTCAAAACTCTAGTTGATAGTTTTTTAACTGAGTGACGAGACGAGCAAATCGCTCGCTTGATGTTGAGCGCCATGTTTGTCCTATAACAGATATTACTACTAGTATATTGACAGAAACTCTTTTTTGAGCCTATCTGAAAATCGAAGTTACGAGAAAGATAAGCTTACAAAGTAGTGCCACAAGTGGCAGGCTCATTGCTAAGATAAATCTTTTCTAACCAACCATTGGATGATAAATATAAAAGCAAATCTGTCCCATACAAAAATGGAAATGACATTCGATAAAATTTACTTAGAGGCTGATTGCAAGGCTTGGTCTAAATCTAAAGTAAATTTGTTCACAATCATCAATCACAGCATACCCTTTACTCATAACTGGACTAATTACCATCGTCTAAGAAATGACGAGTTTTGCTATAAACCCAAATTAGTACCGTACGCGTACGGAACACTGACGTAACAACACTAATGAACTAGCCTATTTGCCCGAACTGCTGTGCCTGCGTCAGTGGGTGCCGAAATTGCGTCGGCGAGCGGCGCGACATCAAACACGTCAAAGGGCCTCTAATTAACAGACACACTGGCGGCTCACACAAAGATAACTACGTGTATAGAAAGAGGTACCTAGCGTTTGAAATTGTGGGTTAGGGGTCGTCCATCACGTGATGTTTTTTAACAACTTTTTCATCCCCCCCTCTCCCTTGGTGGTACATGGTAAGGTTATAATTTACCACCCCCCCCCCCCCCTCTCCCACTAATATCATGAGTACTTTTTTGGTACAAATTGTTTTTAAAGTTTAGAATTAAAAAAAAATTTAAAACACGTGATATAATATTTTCGTGATGTTTTCCGAACCCCTTCCCCCCTTAGAGTCTCACGTGATTAATGGACGATCCCTTATCTGGAAACGGTATGTTAACCTGAAAGGGTAAAGGGCTTCCAGCTACTCATGGCTATTATAGGTAATGAAGCAAGTTGGTTGTAAGATGTTAAAAAAACACGCTTTTATTACACATTTGTTACACAGGTATACCAAAAAGCTCAATCGGACATCGAGAAGTAGTTTAAAATTGCTCTAGGTATACTAAAAAGACAATTTAAATGAAAGCTTGTAGATAGAGATTTGTTTATTTTAACTTCGACTTTCAAGGAAAATTTTATCTTTTTTGTATCGTAATTTGGTGCTAAATTATCCCATAAATAAGTCACTAAGGTGAAAGTTATAGTAGTGCCTACGATCTTATTTATTTCTTACTTACCAAACCCTTTTCTTATCGTCCGCTCGTAAAACGCCTTACCTGAAAGGATAACATTGTGATTAGCAATCGTAAAATAGATTTTATCACGACCGTACTAAAGTTTAATATCAAATACCCTACACCCACTACTTTCGGATAAACCTAGAGAGAAAGATGGAGCACTGCGCTAGATCTCGGTAAAGCCAATAACTCCTCTACTTTTTAGTATGCACACACATTATGAATACTTCCCTACTTTATTTATTTACTTGCTACGCCCCACGGTTTCACTCGCGGTCAAAAAGTTAACATGAGTTATCGGGGATAAAAAGTAGCCTATGTATTAATCCTGACCATGAACAACAGTCGTTCCAAATTTCATATAAATCCGTTCAGTCGTTTTTGCGTGAAAGGGCGACAAACATACATTCTTACAAAATTTCGCGTTTATAATATTAGTAGGATTTATTTTATTCAATTTACATACAAAGACTTGCGGCACTGTAGACCTTGTGTTTGTACGCGCGAAAGTAGCTCTTGGCTTCACCCAAATCTAACGCAGGGCTCCATCTTTTTCTTTAGTTTTATCTGGGCTTTTACATTAGTAGGTAATGACGGTATGTATTGTTTAATCTGGACGCACTTCGTGTTACGATCATTTTATCAGTCTAGTTTGTTGTATCAGATACGAGTTTTATTGGTACTGTTTGGATTGATTCCATGAAATGAGTTTTAGACAAAAGGATTTTAGACAGATAGATGGAAACTTCCAGTAGTCCGGACTACTGGTTTTGATGTGTTTAGACAAAGTTAAACGGGGTTGACTAAGAAAAGCAGCGTTCACAAATTACGAAAAGTATTACTGAAAATCAGTCATGATTTTTTTTTTTTATGTAATGAGTGATGAGACGAGCAAATCGCTCGCCTGATAAAACAGATGATGATGATGATAAAACAGTTTTGTTAGCAGTTTAGTTAGCATAGTTAGCATTACTATAAGCTCTATTAAAAAGCTAAGAAGAAGAAGAGGGCTAAGGTTTTTGAACGTCACTTTCGTAAAAAAAGCCATCCCATAGAGATCAAAAGTTTAAAAATGCTCTACAATCGGAACTACGCAGAAAAATTGGATTGACAAATCTGTGTTAAAGAATATAATTTAATATTCATCTTCACGAAATAATAAAAGCATTTATAATTCCTAGATTGTGGAAACAAAATACTAGATATCTTGATAATCCGACACTTCAATTAAATTTAATTAGGTTAATTTAAAAAATATTTTATATACAAGCTTTTATTGCATTGTCATCGAAGTTAAACAGGTATACCAAATTTCAGCTCAATCGGACATCGGGAAGTGGTTCAAAATTGAGTTGCGAGATTCCACCTGAACTAACATACTTACATACTCGTACATAACGAGTACATTGCAAGTTAATTAAAAGCTTTTAATAAAAAAATATTGTTTAAATAACTAAAAAAATTAATAGTTAAAAAAACTAAAAAACACGATTTGTTTAGTGTATTGTCATCGGTCCTCGATATATCTACAAAGTTTGAAAGAAATCTGACCGTTTAAAGTGGGTCAAAAACGCGCTCAAAGGAGTCGGTTACATACAAACATACAAACATACAAACATACAAACATACAGGTGAAGCTAATAAAAGCGTGTTAAAAACACGAATTGTCATCGGTCTTTGACAGGTGTGCAAAGTCTGAATTAAATCTGATCGTTCAAAGTACGGCAAAATCGAGCCCAAAGTAGTCGGTTACATACATACAGGTGAATACAAGTGAAACTAATAAAAGCGTGTTAAAAATGGAGTGGGTAGAGTTGAAGTATTTAATTTTATTCTATACAATTGTTTAAAGTCAAATAAAAATAAAAATATCAATTAACGTTACAATCACAAGTCAACACAGACAATATTAAAACACGTACATATAAAAATACGCTAGTCTAAATCAATCAGTCCCCATCCTGAACGCCTCTACCGAAAGTACCTACCCATTAAACTGGCGGCATTCAATTGTAGTAATTTGTAAACGACCGTACTATTGCTAATACTTACACCTTCTAGTAATTTGTTTCCACAATTCTAGGAATTATAAACGAACAATGGTCTGGATTTCACCTTTTAAACTTGACCTATAACAATGCAAATTCATATACATACAAACAAAGTACGAATATACCTAATGGTTTTGGTCACGACAGATGCATGTGGAACCCACATTAAATAATCATAAATGAATATTATCGTAAAGGAAAATACCTTACGTCGTCATAACTTTGATTTCATGATTTACTATTCTGATTGTTTTTTATAGGCATTTTTTTTAGAGAATCGCTTGATCAAGCTTCATACAGCTCTTTGATTTACCGTGCATTGGAAGTAATTTTTGTTACGATTAAGATTATTCTTGTTTAACCCAAATCAAGCCTGCATTCTTCAAACCAAAATATGAGTATCGAAGAGAACATGGTTCAATAGTGTCAGTAAAGTATCTACTTATAAACTATACCTATTAGTTACAATACTAGTAATATATACTAATTACTAGCTGACTCGACAGACGTTGTCCTGTCAAAAGCCATTGCGTCAATTCTATGTCAAATGTCAAAAGTTACATTGAAAAAGTTTACATTGTCCAAAGCGCTATATGGTTTAAGTATTTTTAAATTTTCTAATTTTTCATGTTTTTTTACTATAAATTGAGATGTGAGCTATCCTATCTCCTAAGTTAGATCGAACTGCACCCGGTGTGCAAATTTGATTGAAATCGGTTAAATAGTTTAGGAGTCTATAGCGGACAAACAACGTGACACGTAATTTATATATATTAAGATTAAGATAATCAAATATAATACAGACGCTTAAAATAGGCATTGCTTAAAACACTCTGTTCTGATACTAAACTATGATTTATTCCAATGTTTGTTTCGAATTAGTAATAATAAGTAAATAGTAAGTTAAGAAATAAAGATCATTTAAAGCGCCATCTAGTTTTATTCGAATTAAAACATGCAGCGGGTTGGTACATTTTCACGAGCAAACTATTTATCGTTGAATGTAATTTCTGACCGAGCAGCTAGCTATCTTTAATTTTCGTGTCAAAACCACATAGAAAAGTCTGTTCTACTCTGATAACTTCGTATTGAATTTGCTGCAAATTAAACATTTCACTGGTTGATAACTTCTCACCAACCATCCATTTATTTAAAATAGAGTTCTAAGCATTAATTATCATTATGTCAAACCCTACAATCAATTTATTAATTAAAAATTGTATTTCTGATCAAGCAACTATAATTTATTCTGTGTCAAAACCACGTAGAAAAGCTCGTCCTCTGAAAACTACGTTGTGATAATAACATCGTTATACCGTCAATATTGGCACAGTGATGTTGGCATTGAACTCGCGTTCTGGTAATGCAAAATGTATCGGCAAATATTTGGACCAATTACGTTGAAATACGATGCTTTATTATTAACGTTAACTAATTTAATGTTAACACGATGCATCTAAAATTACCGTAATAAAATTGTTGAGATTAAAGCAGTCAATTTGAATTGAATGTTTTATTAAAATCGCAAAAAACAGCAGTTCAATGCATTTAAGTGAGTAAAAAGTGAAAATAAGCGAGATGTTTTGTAGGTGGAAGTCTCACAAATGTTTTTTTTTTAAATAGAAGGAACACAAAACGAAATAAAATGTTGTCTAATAAAATTGTGGTACGGAACCTTCGATATGTGAGGCCGACACGTTTTTAACCACTTTTTTATGCTTTACCGTGTCTAGTCGAGACATGGGTTTTTGCTCGTAATTTACTTACCGGCCCGTCCATTCCATTCTACGCTTGCACGCGTATACAATCCCTAGAGAATAAAACTGTTGGCTATTCATTAAAACTGAATGCTTAAAAGTCGAATGGGTAGATTTTAATATTAAGAGAGCTTGGAAAGGTGCAGAAAAGGCTGGTGGCAACGGCGCGATATACTGGTACAGATTAGATACTAGTTACTATGTAATCGTTGCATGTAGTGGGCACTGAGGATAGACGATATTGCCCGTTGACAGACCCAATTTCTCACGAAAAAGCCCTTAAGGTAGCCTTTCGAAGCGAGCGTCTATAGCGTCAGTGGCGCCGCGACTGTGACGCCGTGACAGAGCGACAGATAGATGATCTATGCAAATGTATGAAATTCTAGGGAACGTCATTCGAGCGCAGCGACACTGACGCGGCGTCTGTGACGTCACAGTGCCGCGGTAACCGCGTTGTAAGCCAATAAGCGCGCTTGCCGTTCGTGGCACTAAAGACGCAGCGTCTGTGACGCTTAGTTCGACGTAAGGTTAAGCTGCCTTAAAGGTAGCCTTACCTTTAAGGCAGCTTAACCTTACGTCATTAAATACCAGCACTTCGATCCGGCCAACCCTAGCGAAGTGAATTTTGAGTTGACCAATCATAAGCGCGTATACCAACTTAACGCATCTTACGAACGACGATTTTATTTTTATTATATGCAAGGTCTGCTGGCATGCCTAAAAATATTTGAATAGCGAAGACAGGCCTAAGCCCTAAAGTAACATAACAAAAGGTTTCACGAAGAAAAAGCCATAAACAAACAAAAGTTTTACCGAAGCTTTGCGTATCCAAAATCTACCTAAACCATGAAAAATATCCGTATTACAAAAACCCGTTCGCGTGGCGATGGAAAAACGAGAAAGGCCGATAACGAGTTGTTGTGACTGAAATTCTGAAACATGTATGTTCATTGTTACCAGTTTTCAGAATTGTTTTTTGCGTCTCATCGATTTGAGCCGAGTTTTTAAATGGAAATTTGTCATACACTGAACGGAACGGATGGAATTTGTCAAAATTTAAACCATCCTGTAGAGATTCATATGAATGAATCTCTACAGGATGATCTCTACAGGTTTGAATTTTTATTTGTGACTGAGCATACTGAGTGTACGCAAATGAATCGGCATGGTATGTATGTGTGTGTTTGTTTATTTGTTTATCATTGATCTGTATCCATAGAATTGCTTCTGTTGAAAAATACGTAGGTACATATTCGATAGAAAGATGTATGTTTGTGTACTATGCCTAAGTGGGTGTTTCCTGATGGATATAATATGAGTGTCTTCAAGTCGCGATTGAATCGGTACCTTCTAAGCAAGCGTGACCCATCGTAGACCGCATCATTGCTTCCCATCAGGCAAGATGGCGGTCAAACGCAAGCCTATCAACGATAAAAAATATACCTTTGCCTTTCAGTACAACAATTCTAGGGCCATATTCTGGCGAGAAAGATATTATCTCGGTCACTGTTGCTCTCATTAGAAATGTCACGAGAGTGAGAGTGACCGAGATAATCTCGAGCACCCAAGAATCGGGCAATGTTGAAAGACACCCTGTATTACACCCACTCTCACACCCAACGGCTTATGGATTCCAATTTTATTAACTTTTTAATTAATCCAACAATTTTCCAGTGTTTATTTTATAAATTTCGCAATCCAATTTATCTGGAAAGTTGAATATTTTAATTGAATGTCACCGTCACAGTTTCGTTATTTGAAGCGTGGGTGCCATTGAGACGATACAATTATGAAGATTTTTTTATTTAGAATAACAAAATGAAGCTATTTAATGTATTTTATAAAGCTACCAAAGTCAGTTGAGATGGAAGCAGCTTAAAAAAGTATGTAGGCGGCTTAGCAAAAACATGATTTACTTATATAAAGTGTGTTTTTGTTAATTTTTCACAAAGGTTCGTAAGGTAATATCTACTGTTGATAATAAGTATTCCCAACAGTATTTGGATTTTACATGGTTGAGATAAAAGTCATGGGCATCATCATCATCAGCGTTTTTCATCACCGCACACACACACACAGTTTGCAGAGTGTTGTTGTTATTTTTCTATGGAACAGCTGATTTTTTATCCTGATTTTCGAATGAATTTTATCTGAATTTGAATTTTATCCCTTGTCAGTTTAGCATTCCATCTCTGTATAGCCCTGTATATTTATATTTTCATTTTTGTGGTTGCACCAAATTGTTATTATTGTATATTATTTAAACTGGCAAAATTGTCATCCGAAAGCGGTCAGTTACAGATAAAATAAATGGTACAAGTTTAATGATGTTCATTAATTCCCGCTGGGCTGAATCCACGTGTCGGTTTTAAACGTTACTAGCTTAATACTGCTATTATTTCGTTTTCATCTGCATAGCCGAGTTTGGTGAACCAATTAATGAAACTAGGTACCTCCGTTTGGTAGTTAATGAGGATTTTAACGCAGATCACTTTACTATCATTATCATCAATCTAATTCCATCCACTGCTGAGTATAGGTCTCTTCATATTTTCCGGTCCTGTGCCAGTCTCAAACAACTGCTTTACAATGTCCTCCAGCAGCAGCAGAAAGATTTTATTAATTCAATGATATGTTTGCGTTTGACTGCTATCTTGCCTGATGGGAGCAATGATGCGGTCTACGATGGAGCACGCTTGCCTAGAAGATACCGATTCACTCTCGACCCATATTATATATAACCATGGTCTTCAGGTGATCGTTTTCTGTTCCGCTGCCATAGTTTTGAGACTTCTTTGGTCACCGTCTTTTTATTACTTTTAGCTAAGTGTCTTTTTCCACCTCTACTTTTTATCAAATTTAATTAAGTTCGTTTATTCTAGGTCGTCTTTTCACTCCAAATTGCTTTCACCGATATGTAAGTACCAACGTTAAAAAAATAATGCGGCATCAAAACGGCGAACAAAAAATATGTGAACCGTCTAAAGAAAAATCTTGCAAAAATACAATACGACGTGAATGGCAAAGTTTTCCTTTATGTTCGATAACTAAATTCTAACAGTTTCCAACTTGGAGCTTTTCAAATATTACCGTATTCGGGAAACTGTAACAAAATATATCCTTTTCCATCCCAAAACTGCCTAAATCGTGAAAGCGCTCCTTGACCGCTTCGGATATTGGTGGGCGTTTATAACTGCGAATGTGAAGATCCTTTTCGAGTGACGCAAAAACTAAATTATGCAAAGTATACTTTTTATCCCGATAAAATTAACGGTTCCCGTAGAAATGAAAGGGATGAACCCGCAGAGCGCAGGTGATAAAGAATTAATGATTATCGTAGATCAAAGTTTAAGCAGACGAAGCTGTTTTTGCGATTACACTGTTGTTTAAATAAACCTGGTCAGCTCGTAAACTCTCAACTGCATTAAACCGTATTATTTTTAACCATTTTGTTTCCATTTCTTATCATTAAAAAAAAGACAAAATACTCTTTAATAACAAACAAAAGTTGTAGTAATATTAACAAAACAACATGCATTTTAGAGTTAAAATAAAAAAGAAACTGCTATACAGGGTTATTTCAAAAACACCAGCAACCTCGCAGGTCTAGATACCTAACATCATAAACAACAACTTTTGTTAAGGGACCAACCCGAAATTCGCAATAAAAAATCAGCTGTTCCATAGAAAAATGTCAATGACACTCGACAAAATGTATGGAACAGCTGATTTTTTTTTTCGCGAATTTCGAGTTGGTCCCATAGCAAAAGTTGTTGTTTATGATGTTAGGTATCTAGACCTTCGAGGTTGCTGGTGTTTTTGAAATAACCCTGTAGTTTCTAGCTATTTTCAGATATTTCAAAATTGTATTCCTAACCTAAAAATTGTGTGCGTAAAGTGATAAAAATGTGACATTCGTAGTTATGCCAGCCCAACGACGATATGTTATTTCGGAAAAACGTTCTGAAAACACTTTGTGTAATGAAAAATGGTCCGATGCCTCCACATGATCTATTACTTTGAGTACCTACACAGTAATTGGATTTAGAGGAGCGGCATTTAATAACGGATAGGGTTGTCGACTGCCTCTTTTGTTCGAGATGAGCAGCTGTCAAGGAAATAAATAAAATAAAACTGAAGAGGTTGTCGCGTCGGGTAAAGAGGCTGTCTTGTTTGTCTTTATCTCTTGTTATTTTTCTCTTACTAGTATATGTATGTTAAGTTTTTTCTTATGAAATAATTTTGTGTTGGTTTTTTTTACAAAGGAGCATAATTTTGTGCGGTGGCATCAATACGCACTTCAAGAAACTGTACTGTGGAACCTACACACAACAGTAGCTCAAGATCGCGGAAAAAATTATGAATGAGTAGATAAGTCTTTGCCCTTCCACTAATGGCTTAATAATTATTATAAATAACTTAGTCATAAAATACTTCAGTAATTGATACGAAACCGAAATACTCCTTAATTGTGTTTGGTTTATTTGTATCTTGTAGGCTATCCAAAGTTATTTTAATACATCTTCGTTTTCAATCAATACTTATCCCGTAATTGCGATATTCTATCCAAAGTTCGTTTATTTATAAAATCTATTTATAGAGAGTAGCAGCCCTACGGTGCTTGCATTTAATTTTGATAGCGTCGCGTTGCGGGACACGTCATTTATTATGTTTTGCACATTATTAATGCAATCTTTATGAGTTTCCGTCAACTTTGGTATTTGCAGAAAATATTAAAAAGTATGAAAGTATTTCTTGCGTCTTTGCTTGGTGAGGGTACTTACGGAAAAGTGGTGTCATGGTAGAGGGAGAGTTTTTTTGATAACGAATACATTTGTGTTTGATCACCAATTTGATTTCGAGTGATTCGACACGTAATACATACGTAGAGTGGCTCGTGTGTGTTTTATTTTTGCCATTTTTGACCCCTTCCTCCCTTAGGGTTAATACCTTTTGAGTTGCATAACTTTTTAACCGTATTGTTTTCCTTACCCGACCCCCATTAACCCTAAAAAGCTTCAAAGATTAAAATGTTTGTTTAAAATGTTATAAAGCCTATTATTCAAAACTCTTCTCTCGATATTGTAATTTATACCTGACAAGATAACAACCCGGGCACGATAACCTCGGTACCTGTGAAAATGTACAGCTGCAAAGGAAAGCAACAATCTATATATATAAAAATGAAACCCGTTTTCCTTGGTCACGGCCTCACGCGTGAATGGCTAGACCGATTTCACTAATTCTTTTTTTGTTGTATTTGTTATTATTAGGAGAAGGTTCTTACGGAAAAAAATATTAAGAAAATCTCTCAGAAATATTGAAAAACCCTAAAAACAGCCCTTTTATTTTTCCCATACGTTTTCTAACTAAAACGAGCTTTATTGCTATTGTATAAAGTTCATATTGAATTGCAAGCACTCACTGTTGTTTAAGCAATGTAGGTATGTTCCTAACGTCCAAGAGTCAATTTGCACTTTATTACCTCTGTACAAAGTTCAAATTCAATCATATCTATCAAAACAGTGTGCGTTTTATACTGATAATTTTTACTATAAATTGACAAGTTAGCATCAACAAACTACGGTTGCTATAGTTACGCAATAGCATGAGAATTAATAGAGGTTATAACAAAGAGTTCCTATAATTATTCTCAACACCTTTGGTCACGCCATCACGCGTGAACGACTGGACCGATTTCAATTTACTCTACGTTTATCCCAAAGTCTACCCGTGCGAAGCCGGGACGGGCCGCTAGTTATTAAGATAAATGTAGAATTATAGATAGGAGCAAACAGACGCGGATCTAGAATTTAGATTAGGGGCGATTTAATTTTTAAAAAACGCGCGAGCGTTGCGAGCACTATATAAAAGCAATTACACTTTTCAGTTTAACGACATTTATTAATTCTCATTAAAGATAAACATCGCTTACATGAGAATACTATTGATATAGGTACATATAGTTCGTCGTCAATCGTCCAAGTAAAATAATATTTATTTTTAAATATACATAAATATTTGACACTTATGTACATCTGACATAATAACACATACTAAATACACTAGAACTTTGTAATATTATAAAATTGCCTTTCAAAACACTTTGAGCTAGTCGTTTTTTAAACACATTGAGCGAGTTAATGTTTTTTATATCGGAGGGTATTTTGTTAAAAAGGCGCGCATCCTCAAAAGTTACATAGTTTTGCCGTAGTTAGTTCGTATCTTGGGTAGAACAATGAAGCTACAACGACGAGTGCATGAATGAAACATTTTGTTTGCGTTTTTGTTACTTTTAGTAGAACAACGTTTTAGTAAACATTTTGTACCAGCTCGTTCTAATAAGATAAGGCACAGAAACTATTTCCGTCTCTACAATGTCTACATTTATTAATGAAGGGGAAACTATTAGCACATAGAGCCTTGTAAATATGCGTCAGTTAAAAACTTTATTTTTCTAGTGAGACTGTACTTAAATTTTATTATCAACTAAACAACATCAGTTATTCCTATTTTCCGTTCGTTCTAAGTCCGGCCATTCGTTCGGAGTCTAGACCCGCTTATCTTTGTTATGGCACTTACATATACTTTTCTGTTATTGTTCTGGAATTTTAATGAAGAGTTCTTTCCCAAGTTTAAAAATGTAAGTGAAGAGGGTTTGATATGACGGTGGTAGTCTAGATTTAAGTTGGATTTTGACTGGTCAAGTATCAGAGCACAAACCGCTTTTATTCCGCCTTTAGTGTGCGCTCTTCTAGAGTTTGGACTGCTGGCTCTGCCTGAGTGTGATCCGTAATACTCGTACCTTGCCTACCTACCCTAGGCAAACCATTTCTCAAAGCAAAATATCTCAAACGACATCTGTTTATTCCAACAATCTCGTTTCTAACTCATAAAACGCGTCATAAAAATAGCACCCAGTAGTTTACCAAATCTCGAAAACAAAAGCGTGTGCGGAATCTGCAGGATCCGGGTCCGCCTCCGAGTTTCTAGATCTTGTTAAAACTTAGGGGTTGTTCCGAATACCAAGTGGTTTCTTTGTGAATAACCCTCGCCGGCCCACGCGGCCTTAGGGTTGTGGTCGCGGAATGGTGGAAGGAAAAGGAATCGGCACGCTGAAATGGTGCTCTGTGGTGTACTTGTGATATTGTAAATTCATTACGATGATTAATAATACCAAACAACAACAACAAACATGACCAAAATCAATAAATCTGTTCTGTATTTCGTTGTAACCTTTATTTAAATTTTGTGCTTGTGTTTATAAATATTACTAAATCACCATTGATAAACTGAATGTCCTTGTATGTATAAATTAATATGTACTGAATGTGCATGTACTGAATTGTACTGAATCTAATTAGCAGTAATTTCTAGTTCAATGTGTCTGAATTAAGTATCTATCTATAAATCTTCTAGAGCAAACATCAGGTATAGTGATCATAAAATACACTCTTAGAAATATACCTACACCGCAATAGATTCTTTATAAAAGACTTGCTCTGTGACGTGATATGACCATTCCAATTACTGATGTTTCGCGGTAATATTAGGGAAAACTTGGCTTCTAACTTCGCCGTTATAGTCGGGATCTCATTATTTTGTTTCGGCAGTAAAACTTTTATTATACCTCTACTTGCGGTAAGTGATGAGATTTTTCAACCGCTGCGGCGAAGATTCACGGGATTTAGATGATGGATTACTAAATATTAACAAAACCATAAAACTGAAACCGGTGCTAAATTAATAATGCCCAAAATTAATAGGCTGTTTTTATGGCTGGCAGGCTAGGTTGTTGACCACAGATTTTTTGAAGTTAAAACATTGTTTAATATCATTTAATGACGTGATTTTTTTTACTTTTGGATTACACATTTTTTTCCTGGAATTACCGCTAAATCACTTGTAATGTAACTTGGTTTTTTCTTGTAATTTGTTTGGTTTGCAATCAAGTTATATTCTATTCTAATACTGTGAGATTTAGATAGGTATACCTATCGCAAAAAGTGTTCATAATACAAGCACATATATTTCAAACGTTAGTTGATATTAAACCTGATAAAGCTGATATCTACCAAACCATCTATTTTCACAGAACTACTAGGGCTCCAAAGTATATAAAAACGTTCAAAAGGATTTACGAAATAAAATACCTTTGTCGTTACCATAAGGTGCCATTTTTACGCCTTTGTTTCGTTCCGAGGCTTTTTTCAAACAAAGTGTCCCGTTTTCAGGAGTATCAAATGGCAAAGATCCCCTTTGATGTTAAAAAAATAATCCACAACACGAAATATTGAGTTTCATGAAAACTATTTCACAAACATTTCTCTAACGATAAAGGTACTGCGTGCCTGTTGTCATTTTGTTGAAAAATATTTGTGGAAAAAAAAGCATATGTGCGTGTGTGCATGTGTGTGTTTGAATGTTCGCTACCACTTATCTCGGTAACTATTGAACCGATTTCGATGAATTTGGAATTTGCGAGTAGATATTTTAGGTTCTGCAAAAACTCTTATATCTGGAGTAACTTTTCATCATCATCACACGGGAGAAACCGAACGGAGCAGCTAGTTACTTTTCCCAGCTGTACCTTCTTAATTTTAGTTCGTGCCAAATATCTTTATATTCAAAAATGTTATGTTGGTTTGTGTACCTACGCTTCAAAAACTCAAAAAGTTCTGAACCGATCGAGCTGAAATTTTAGCATGATATAATTATAATACGCATCAAGGATTGTTTTTATCTTTTTTTTTTTTCTTTTTATCCACAGCGAAGCGTGGCAGAACAGCTAGTTATATATAATTATGTATTTTCACTCAACTGTGAATATCAGATACCCTCAAGGGACTAAGTATTTCTAAAAGCTAGAAACTTTTAAAGCTATTACGAAGAAAAGAAGAAATAAATTCGATTACTGTAGCCTCCAAAGCCATCCTTGATTGAGGCTTGCGGCACCCTTTCGTTATAGAAAGCTCTACAAATACAAGCAGTAACTTGATTCAAAGCAAATGATTCTAAGTCTGCAGGCACATGTGTAGCAGTTCAGTGGAACCCTCTACATATGCGTTCAGTCCAGTATAATCTAATTCCTTGACCAGGAGCCACCAGGCGAACTCTTAGCGTAAGCCTAAACTGAATTTACTTTTGTCTCACTTTTTCTCTAGCTGACAGAGTGAGAAAGCTAAGGCTCGCGCTAATAGTTCGCAAGACTCCTCCAGAGGCCTTATTATGTAAGATTGGTAGTAATACTCGTAGTCATCTTATGCCATCCCGTTTGCGCCAACTTACGTCCGCCGTACGTGCGAGCGGGATGACACACAATTACTATTGCCACCTTTGATTTATTATGCCAACCAATAATCGATTCTTCGCTGGAAATACACTGAAATGCATGAGAAACTTTCCCAACCGATTTGAGTTACTGGCACGCTACATATCGAGTATGGAGTGGGTGAAAGCCATACTTCCGGTCACGGCACGATTGCTCACAGAGCCGGACGCGCGATAACGACCCATCAGACGATGAGAGGCTATCCGACGTGAATCGAGCCTGATGAAACACCTACGTCTATTATACCGCATACATAACATAGCGGTCATGGATGCTCAATTACGAAGCCGCCCACTGCATCTCGCCAAGCTAACCAATATTCTATCCAATATTATATAGATTTCGATATGAGATTTTGACAAAGAGATATGATGATTCATATGATTTTTCGTCTAAGGTTTTGATATATATTTTTGATAGTCCCGAGAGTAATGATAACTTAGTTACCGTCTTTTGGATTGTAAGTACTATATTATGTAGGTTTTCTTTGTTCTATGATAATAAAAATGAGGCCTGAAGATGACCTGGATATTCTTTCATAGAAAATAACGATACATTTATTTTTGAGCCCATTTTTGGCGCTGCTCATAATGTTGTCTTTTTGTGACTAAGAAAAATGCATCAGATGTAGCAAATACTACTTCTGCTAAAGCTAACGCCTAAAGCTTTTGTAAGAGCTTTGTTTTAGTTTTATAATTTAACTAGCTGACCCTTGCCCACTTCGTTGGGCATAATGTTAATTAAACCCGAAGCCATCGCGCGCCGTCCGGACCGTTTTTTCTCCGATTCACTTTGCAAAACGGACTACCACGTAAAAGCCTTTTTATTTTTCTATATGACCTATGACACTCAGCAATAATGTGGCTTTCTATTGGTGAAAGAATTTTTAAAATCGGTTCAGTAGATCCCGAAATTACCCCTTACAATTTAACAAATATACAAACACACAAACTTTACTTCTTTATAATATTAGTATAGATTAAAAATCCCTCCAAGACAGCAGCCATTACTCTTAACAGGCCATAATCATAAAATAAACAAAAACTTTAGCCATTTAATAAACAACGTTATACTTTACCTACAAAGAAAATATCAGACCCTTTCTCAAAACAATGCGCCGTCATTTTCTTTTTAGGATCTCCGGCATCATATTTTATACAAAAAGGGTGTTTTTGTGTTATATTACTGGTACTACTACCCAGACAGGGAGCTAAAGCCAGGGTATGACCGAAGGGACACGCGTTGTAAATGTTTAGTAATAACTTTAAATACATGAAAAACTAACTTTCAAGAAAATTATTTATGTTTTATTGCATTGTGCGTTTTATATTATTTAGTTCTACGTTTTTTTATTCAAATGCGTATGTGAATCCACCAACCCGCACTTGGCCAGCGTGGTGGAATACGGCCTAATCACCCTACGATGGTAGACCTGTATTGTACCCCAGCAGTGGGAGGATTAAAGGTTGCCTAAGTTCTACCTCCAAATCTAGACAACTCACAAAGTTTTATCTCTGCGTTATCTCAGCATTTTGATAGCCTCTTTTTTTAGTCTAAGCCTCGGTGGCCACTTTTATGACGTGAGAAAGTTTTCTGGCGTACAAATTATTGCAACCCGTGGCAATTACGCACGTGGGAAGAAAGATAGATTAAAACTCTTTATTGTTCTCATCAGAAATCACAAACAAAAGGATACTGTCGCTTAAAAACTCGTACAACAACTAGCCTTATCACTGAGAGCGATCTATTCCTGCCAAAACAAAACCTAAAACCCAAAACCACCTAGACCTTGCCATACCACACCCCATCATACGCATGTGGGCGACGTGGATTAGCAAATACCTAACTTCACCTGCGTAATCCGCGGTCTTAGAGTCTAGTACATCAGTGTAGATTAGAGGGAGAGATAGACGAGGGAAGCGCTTAATGTCTGTCGAGTGAAATGAAGATCTGTGAAGCTTTGTAGAGACAGCGAGATGAAAACTAAGTAGTGGGATCATTAGGGTAGCTTAGCTTAATAAATGTGATGGAAACTAGTATTTCGCGGTTTTGCCTACTTATTTTTAATCAGTTTTAGAAATGAAAAGTATCCTATGTTAGATATAAGCATAAGATACTTTTTTTAAGAAAACGTTTTGGAAAATGTAGATAAAGGATAAATTAATTAACTCTTGATAATTTATGAAAAACGGTACTTAATGAGATGATGATAAAAGTCCTATGTCCTTTTCTCTACCCCTGACGTGTTTACGAAATTTCATGGTGATCGGACTGTAACAAACAAAAGGAACTAAAATTCTTATTTATATGTTAACTAGCTGACCCGTCAGACGTTGTTCTGTCCTAACTATGAATATTGAATTCAAATTGTCTAAAATTTTCTAATGTTCCGCTCAACTTGATGACCAAGGGAAATAGAGATTCATTCATTCATATAGGTAAATATAGATAGATAGATAGATAGACATGTCTTAGGACTTATTTGGCTGTTATATTAGCAAGTAACAGTTTCGCTGTCATGATTTCGCGACGGAGGGCCACACACGTAACTAAGAGCGAAAAGGTCATGACTGTCAATTCAAACAGGCCCAATTCTTGTTCGCTCGACATTATTTCAGTCACTCTCACTGTTAAGGGTCGGTACATATCTGATGGAAAATGCGTCGCGTATTATCGGTCGCGTAACGCCAGAACAGAGAAATGTTTAATAAAACATCCAACCTTTCACACTCGACTAGTGAGTAGACGCATTTTCCGTCAGATCGCCCTATCCGTGGAAGACTGCCACACTGGCGGTTGTGGCTTTTTTCTTTTATTGCATTTTTGGAATCCTTAAATACATACGCATCTACTCACATTTTCAGAAAATCGGAAAATCCTATATTTGATATAAAAAAACACGATTTAAAATTTTGACAAAAAGCCACGCTCCAAAATACTCCGTAGAATACAGCCACTAACGCCACTGCGTCCAAATTTATCCGGCGATTACGGCCACACTCGCCTGCGCGGCCGTGTTCGACGGTAAAAGTTGTTTGGGGAGTCGGCCGACAGGGTCGTAAGCGCATCTGTGCCATTACTTGACGGATTTACCGGGCGTGCGGGCGCGTTTGAGTAATTAAACGTTCCAGGAAATTGGTTAATATGTCACGGGAGGGTGAATAAAATTCAAATATTCTAAATTTTGATCTTCATTATTTATTTGTGCAATAACTTAATGGCTAAAAACAATGCTACTCACAGTAGATAAAATCGAAGAAAAACTTGTTTTCTAATGCTGTTGGGAACTGGGTGTACAATGTACATGAACTACAATTTTTAAAATATGTTACATTACAAGTTACGCGCCAGTCAGAATCAACGCTAAAGGACTAAACAAAAATAAACATCTTTGTATACCTACATTTATATATAAAAAAGACAATAAATTAAATAAATAAGTATATATTTCTTCTACCTTACAAATACTACATAACATATAATTTTAATTAGTTTGTATCATAGAAGTGACCTCTGCGGTGTAGGCCTCCCCTAAAACTCTCCACTCTTCTCTCTCTCTCGTCTTCCTCGTCTGGTCAGTATTGTTCCGTAAATAATATATGTCTCTCCATCTGTTCTTTTGCTTTCCCTGGTTTCTTTTTTTATCTCTTGAAATACATTCTGTAATTATTTTTGTCCATCTGTTGCTTTCCATCCTACATAATTAGGTATGTAGCCTGCCCATTATCACAGACCACATATTTAAGTAGTGTTATCGTTGTTGTCTTACATCTTAACATACATCAGGTACTTTGATTTTGTTTCTTACAAGTTATATTTAATCTGTCTGTTTTTTTTTTATATCTGATAAACTTTTCTGCATTTTTCTCTTGTAGAACTTTTTCTTCATCCATTTAACTCAAATACCATGTTTAACACCCATATGTTAAGCATTTCTTTATGTCTTTATTTCATGATTTTTCCAGTCTGATGAAATCCTTATGTGTACCTCTTTTTCTGTACAATCATTAAAAGAAACCAAATGTCCGAGATAACATAGATGTTCTCATACTCAATTTTTACACCTTCAATGACATGAGACTCACGATTAGTAAGGTAACCTTTATTTTTGTTGCATTTATTTCTAGACCAACCTTCTTGCTCTCTATTACTAGTTTGCTAACCATGGATTCCAAGTCTAATGCATTTTCAGCAAATACCACATTCAGCAAATCGTAAGTGGCTCAGGAAATATTCATTTGTTTTGTTTTTTTTTTTCCCATTTCAGACTTCTGGAAACACGCTCTATCACAGTCGAGAAGGTTTTTGATGAAATAGGGTCGCCTTGCCTATATCATTTTTCCATTGGGAACTCCATGCTTTCCCGCTCTAATCACATTCTGGCTATGGGTTTAGAGTATAATTATGTTGCAGATCACGTTAATGTAGGGCTGGTTGGCTGGTCAGTGCTTTGTTATTTTAGTGCAGTCCAGATCATGTTGTGGTCTACAGAATCGAATGCTTTTGTGTAGTCTATAAAAAGCACATAAATAGCGGTTTCCCGTTTTCATTGGATTTTTTATCAATTGAAAGACTACCTGTATGTGGTTCATTGTTGAAAACATTTCGAAGACCTGCCTGCTCTCTCTGTTGGTTTTCGTCTAGAGTTATTGTCAACCGGTTGAGTAAAATATTTGAGAATATTTTATACAAGTTTGTCATTAGGCTGATTGGTTTATAGTTTCTAATGTCACATTGGTCTCCTTTTTATGTACAAGTATAATAATAGACTTCGACCACTGTGCTGACGTTGTTTTTATTTCAATAACTATGTTAAATAGTTGCTGTAGTGGCTTTATCAACAGCATTCATAATGATTTTAAAATTTCGTTAACTATTTTGTCTTCGGAGGCTTTAATATCCCAGTACAAATTATCTAATATTTTCGTTGGATGTCTTTATTTCCAGAGTTGTAGTTTTATCCAACACGGTTTTAAATTTTAAAATATTGTGTTTCAGAGGTTTTGTCATTAAGAACCCAACCTCGTTTCTTCCGTTTGTTCACTTTGTTCCAAGTGTGCGGAACAGAATAAAGTCCGAGTATTCTTCTATGGTTTTTCTTTGTCTGTGGTCTTCTAGTTTCGCATATCCCTAGGATGTCCCAATTTATAGATTTTATAGAAAAACTTAGTTTAGTGATCTTACTGTCTACGATTAGTTGTTAGTTAGTGTTTGCATTAAGAAAAGCCTGAGTCTTCCGGTCTGGTTTAGCGGGTGCTGGCTTACTCCTCTACGGTGACTAAGCGATTTGAAAGAGTCTTTTGGAAGAGCCTTTTGGTTTTTTCTTGGCTAGCAGTTGCTTGGGGGCTAAGCAGTCAAGGTCTTAAGGAAACTGTATGTCTTGCGTCTTATTTATTCTTTTTGGTAGTAGTTTTGTGTTTCTTTCGATTGTTGCACTTCTAGCCCCTGCTTCTTCAGGAGATTCTGACATAAATCTCTTATTGAAGTATTTAGATCCCGTCGCGCGTCTTATTTGTTTGTGTGAGTCTAGTACCACTATTCGGTCATAACAAAGAGCTACTATATACATCCACAATCAATATACATGCGTACATACACACATAAATACATACATATCCCTCTTTTTTAGCTTCGTTGCAGTTGGGTAAAAAATAAATCATCTCGCGGTCAGTCGACGCTACTTTATTAAAAACTAGCTTTGACCACGTGGACTACACTTTAAAAACCGTTTATTTTTTGGGGGTAAAATTAACTTAACCCTCCTTTTTTGAGAGTATGTCAAAAGCGTCATAATGGAATTAGGGAAACCCCAGATACAATAAATCAGCCCCCTCGGACCATTTTGAATTTGTTATCTTGGATTTTCGTCGCCACCATTTAGTAGCTCTCGCAAACCCCTATAACATTTGGTCAAATACACCACCTTCAATAGTTTCGGAAATATAGCCCTCAAAGTTTGTTTGTTTTATTTTGTGTTGTTTGTTGTTTCAATTTTCCCAAAAAAGTTTAAGGTTTTGGAGTATTTTTAGTCTTGGCGCTTTGGTAAAAGCGTTTTGAATTTTCGAGATAATTAACAATTCCAGCTCGAGAGTGTGACTTTTCGAAAATTTTGGGATTCTATTATAAATTTAGTACATCTTTGTAAAGTTTCATTGACGTAGCATCAAAACCATTTTTTCTCTTCGTGCCATATTTACCACGCCATTTCACCATCATAGGGGTTGATTTCCAGAAAATGGTGAAATACGTGATCAATATTTTCTTAAGTCATATTGTAATTTTTTTAAATTCGTGGCATCAAAAAACAAAACAAGCTTCTCCATATACACTTTTACACCCTATTCCAGACCTTCAGGGTTTGAATTTCAAAAAATCCTTTCTTAGTACACACCTTTGCTCATCAAAACAAATACACCCTCCAAATTTAAATTTCTACGACCTGTGGTTTGGCTTTAAGTCGTCTGTCAGTCAGTCAGTCAGGACTTGTTATTTATATTTAAAGATTAAAATATATTCTGATATAATTAACACGGGATTACTAACGTCAAATTAAGTCGTTTATGACGACTAGTTTTGATCATATTCGGTGATCTTCATCAGGAGATTACAAGCGTGACGCGCTCGCGGTCAGGTCAAAATAAAAAAAAAGTCGTGCACAATTATAATATCTAACATCCAACCATTAACAAAAAAAAAATACAAACATCCGAATTGAGAACCTCCTCCTTTTTTTGGAAGTCGGTTAAAACAACATTGTTTTTCATCTCTTGTACACGAACACTAAAAATTAAACCGCAAATTCTAATATTTTTGTCGTAAGAAGGCCACCACCCAGCTTTTTACGTGGAATAAAGGCGCAATGTCTCTTAAATTCACCGCGTTTCTCATTTCTCACTCGGAAAAAAGCCCTCATGGCGGTTAAGCCGACGTGATCTTGAGAAAATTCCGTGGAGTAAGGTATTAAGGGACAAAACACGTACAAATACTATCGTCAAAAATTAAAAAAAAATATGATTCACTGCCTGTTGTGTCAAGGAATTGTTTAGAATACTAAAAAACATACGTTGTCTAAGAAATTTCCGAGATAATCAGAAAAAACCGCCTCCTGGAAACCTAGGGTTTTGCAACTGTGGCTGTCTTCCACGGATACGACGAGATATGTACCGACCCTTATGATGGTTCTAATGAGAGCGACAGTGACTGCGATAATATCTCACTGGCGAGAATAGGCCCCTGATTCATCTCAAGCCATTTCTTCCGAAAATTGAATTTTGCGAGGCGGGCACCTCCGCACGTGACCCGCGTACCGAAATTCAGGTGAATAAGTTTTATGAAAACCTTCAGAATTACTTAACAAAGAATTACCCAGCAGACCTTTAACGTAAGTATTTTATTTTTATTTTATTTGGATGATAAATAGCCTTGTTACAGAAATATTTAGTATAATAAATAATACGCCGAGAAAGAGCTTGTACACAAAACTGCGGTGCGACGTCGCGTCGCAAAAATCTGCGAGCACGCAAGACGCGAATTTCTGCGATGCGGAAATTCGCGTCGCAAGTTTCTGCGTTGCGGCATCGCATCGCATCGCATCGCAGATTTGTGTACAAGCCCTAACTCCGATGACAATTGACACCACTGTACTCGTTACGTGTAATCATAAGCCATTAGCATATTTCGTTTTTGTTTTGACGGATTAGTTTAGTGGTTGTACCGCGAACACTTAGCAAGCCTGAACTCAGTCGTTGGCTTTGGTTTCTCTTTTTCTCTTACTGATAAAGCGAGACGAAAGTCAGGGCGATTCAGATTAAGCTCGTGCTAAGAGTTTGCGGTACGGACTTAGGGTGGCCTGGAAGAGATCGTTTTTAAACTGCCAGTTGTTGCACTAGTTTTAAGTGTTAATATCCTTTTTGTTGTAATTTCTGGCGTGAAGAATCAAGAGTTTATCTATCTAGTTAAGTTGAGTAGCATGCTCTTAAACTTCTATAGTAAATACGTAATTAATTAATTTGGTTCTTCGAATCAGGCGTTATTTTGCTACTTCTGTATTTTTGATCTTTTTAATTGATATTTCTCTATAAAGTACGCTCGAGATTCAATTTAAATACAAATTTCAATTCGTTTATTCAGAGCGCGGGTTATTAATTACAACATTTTGTTAACGTCAATAATCATAATTAACATTTGTAATTTTACAATCTCAACGAGATTTCATTTTACAGCGGCTGTAAATTCCCTCGTTATTATACGAGTACACAGTACATACTACTTGCGCCACGCGGTTTCACCCGCGTGATGATTAACACTTCAGTACCAATACGATTTTCATGATGACTTCTCGGATGCCGCCTACATTATACGATTGACGGCTGAAAAACACTGAACTCTCCGGACGAGTCGGTGGCACCGAACGTGTTAATTTGAAATATTTTTTTTTTTAATATTTTTTTTTTATGATGAATAAGGTAATGATGATGAAAAGTAGCCTATGTTATTTCATGTACCTGTGACAACGTGTATGCAAAGTTTCATGATGATTGGTAGAGATATTAAGGCGTGGTAGCGTAACAAACAAACAAACTATTTCTCAATTTCAATGTATAGACCAGCTGATTGATTTCTCGCGAATTCAGAGAATTCATGTAGTTAAAAATATTCATAACTAGCTGCACCCCGCGGTTACACCCACTTTTTGTTTTACTTTTAAACCACCTCTGCATTAGCGGGAACAAAACAAACGACTTCGGTGGGTTCAGCCCATCTCGAGTTTTAGCGAGACTAACGAACAGCGACAAATTTTAAGAAAAAGAGAAGATGATAATGTTCTTTCTTCTTTTTTCTCTTTCTTCTTTTCGGCTTTGCATACTCATTCCTTAACCTTGGTTGTCTAATGTTTGCCCGAAGAATATAAGCAATAATTTTCAAATGCCCGAACTTTACTTGCCCGAATTTCATTTGCCCGAATTGTTTGTTTGCCATAAAAGTTATGTGACATACTCTTGTTTGCCCGTACATTAGATTTAATAATGATACGAGTGCCATACGTATTATTATCCATTTTATTAATTGCATTAGTATTATTTAACAGAATATTTCAACGCCATACTAAATTAATTTCAAATACATCCAAGCCCAAAAAAAATCATTAAAAAAAGCCATTAAAATTGTTTTTATTTCTGATACCTACTTATCACTTTTTGTAGTGGTAGGGCTCTTTTGTTGTAGTGGTAGGGCTCTTTTGCAGAGCCCGCCTGGGGAAGTACCACACCTTTGCCAGTTATTCCACCGCCAAGCAGTAATGTGCAAACATTACTGTGTTCCGGTTGGAAGGGCATTGTTTCCAGTGAAATTACAGGGCAAATAGGAGATTAAACAACTTATATCTCAGGGTGACGAGCGCAGTGCTGTGCCGCGCAGGGTCTTGAATTCTGTGAGTTCAAAATTCTGGGTGGTGCAGACCTGTTATGGGCAAACGTGACGTTTAACATCAGGCGAGCGATTTGCTCGTCTCGTCACTCAATTATATAAAAAAAAAAAAAAACAAAAATCACTATAATCGATCCATGTCGCTTCCGTAGAAATTAACCTAACGCCTTTGTCCTAAAAAGCGATTGGCTTTCTAGCACTTCGCCGGCCGCTGCCGCGGCACGCTCGCTGAGCTCGCTCGGCTCGTGCGTTGTTTTTCATGTTCTAACATAACCTAACCTATTGATCGTTTTTATTTCTAATACCTACTTATCACTATAATCGATCCATGTCGCTTCCGTAGAAAATTAACCTAACGCCTTTGTCCTAAAAAGCGATTGGCTTTCTAGCACTTCGCCGGCCGCTGCCGCGGCACGCTCGCTACGCTCGCTCGGCTCGTGCGTTGTTTTTCATGTTCTAACATAACCTAACCTATTGATCGTTTTTATTTCTAATACCTACTTATCACTATGATTGATCCAAGTCGCTTCCGTAGAAAATTAACCTAACGCCTTTGTCCTAAAAAGCGATTGGCTTTCTAGCACTTCGCCGGCCGCTACCGCGGCACGCTCGCTACGCTCGCTCGGCTCGTGCGTTGTTTTTCATGTTCTAACCTAACCTAACCTATTGATCGTTTAGTTTAAACCGATCTTATGATTTTTTTCTAGAAGTAATTTCGATGGCAAATGATATTATGGCATATGATAATTACGCCTTACAATGATGATAACAAATGATATTATTGAAATTGACTTTATGGAAAACAAAGTTTCTAGCACGTGACTAATATAGTAAACAATGAGTATAACATATAAAATTATGAGAAACAATATTATGTCTGTTGACCAGTATAGCAGATAAAATTATGGCAAATGAAATTCTAGCAAATGGGTGTATACCCTTAACCTTATATACGTTTCAATAACTTGTAAGTAGATTGTCAGAAGTAGGTATAAAAACCTTTTTTAGACTCATTTAACATTCATACATCGTAGGCCTTTCGCGACCGTTGTCAAACAAAGATCGCGTCGGTACCTATATCACAGATCTAACCAATGCTAGCAAAGGGCGAGCTTTCTCAGTCAAGACATTGGCACGACAGCGCTGATAAAATATTTCACTTATAACCGTGACAAACTTTACAATAACATTTTTGTTATAATAACAACAACAACAACAACAATAACATTTCATTAAAACAACGAACGGAAATAAAAGGTTGTAATTTAAATACTAGAAAACTATAGAAATAGATAGGCGTTATATAATTGCTTAAAAAATCTTATCGCTAATGTTGATCTTTCTCAGATGATCTTCTTTTCCGAAAGTCTTTATTTACTTTTTTCTTCTTTTTTATTACTGAAGATCCAATCAGCGCAACGATCATTTTTCTACTTCCATACCATCGATCTTCCGACTTCGGTGTTCCATACACAGTAGCTAGTTTTTTTAGCATTGCAAATAGGTTAATGTAATGTCTATAAAATATAATGTCGTCGCATCTAACCCTCTCCTATTCGTCCCTACATTTTCTTCCCCAGATTCACACAAAAATGAAGACAAATATAAGGGAATTTCATTGTTTTCGAATCTCCAGAGACCAAAGAAGGTATAGTAATAAAATAAAATTATTTCGGCGGAATTCGATCAAAGATATTCCGATTTTTATTTGTATTATATGGACTGTTTGTTTAATAAAAAACATTGGTCGATATCGTATTGGTAAAATAATAAATGAGAATAAAATAAAAGGTTAAGTAAAGGGTATTCGCTGTGCACATAATGTAATTGAATAAGTACACGACGTGCTCTTTTACCTAGTCGTAATATACCTTCTGATTTCACCTGCTTTTGGGTTGATTATACGTAAAGAGTACAGTGGCGAGACAGTACATAGTCACACACGGCCAAGAAAACAAACCATGGTTCTAATCTAGTGTCTGTCTCGCCTCGTCAAACTGTTTATGCAAACTGAGTACTCGGCCGAGGGCACTGTCTTGTCACTGTACTTGTTACGAGTAATCAACCCGTATCCTACAGGAATGTGTTCTTTTTCGAGTAAAAACTATCGGCTATCTAACGCGAGCTTATAAATCTAGGATTTCTCCAATCCAAAGTCAAACTTGTCTAACGCAAGTCTAAGTGTTTTAGATCTTAAAGAGTTATGTAGAAAAAGTAATTAATTAGTTATAGGCTCTGGTTTCAAAGTTTTTAGGCCGTCTGAAGACTTCTGACATGATCCAAATAATTTTGTTACTGTTAAGCGCCATTTACACGATGCAAGTTTCTTGCCTGTTGCATACAATAAAATTGAAGCAATAAATTACCTGCATGGTCTAAACAGTACGTAACGTACCTAACATTTTGATCTTTTGCGCAAGTTTTGCTTGCCAAAATTTTCTTGGTGTAAACAGCACATACAAAAATTTCTTAGGCGATTCTTGCATTCAATTAGTTTTCTCTTCATTTGCCAACATGAGTGCAGTAAGTGAAGCTGTGTTAATCGTTGCTGCTCTTCTGAGACAAGAAATATTGAGAAATCGTCGTAAAAAGAGGTGTTGGATCAAAAAATGGATAGCAAGAAGAGGAGTTCTTGGAGCGTCTAACAATCTTTTTCTTTCTCTTTACAAAACCTTCCAACACTTGAATGAAAAATTTGACAACGCAAATACGTGCAATACTTGAAGCAACCCGCCAATGAATGGTACACGCACATACAACTCTCTATTTAGACAAGTCAAAACTTGAAAGCAATAATCTCCTAAACATTATTGTATTGGTCTAAACAGAAGACATTTGCAACTATTTTTTGTCAAGACTTAAATTCAATAATTGCGTTCAATTTTTTTACTTGTATCCACGTGTAAACAGTTGCGTACAATTCTTGAAGGGCAATTAACGCACTTAATTTATTGCACTTAATAATTGCACTTGAATGTACAAGAAAATTGTATCGTCTAAATCACGCTTTACTATCAATCGCCTAACCATGTCCATTGTGCGTTGTTCGTTATTGTAAACATTTTATACTTACATCTCTCTCTGGCTTGATGCCGTCGATCGCTAGGGCCCAAGTTTGAAGGCTTTATTTGACAAATCTAAACTAACTAAAATATATCTGTCTTTGTTATTGCAACCTATTAGACAAGGACATCAATACTTTTAGAAAAATAGATCTGTCAACAAAAGCTTTTGATCTTGGGCTTATCGTAAGTAAGGCCGTATATGACGCATAAACTTTACATAACACAAAACCTATGTACTATATACTATACCTTAACACCTAAAGCGACGCGAGTTGGACCATTTCCAAGAAAATAAGGCCTCCGACTAAATTTATGGAAACAGTCTTTAATAACTTTCGAATTCTGAGAACGCATAAAGTAAATTGTCATAAATCAACTGTTTAGACACGGCGCGTATTACAAAAGGTATTTTAGCAAAGATATTGCGGAGTTTTTGTAGGCTGCCAAAGATATTATGAAATTTATAAGACGTGTTCTTAAAAGGGTGAAATTGGAGGAAATAACCAGATACGAGTATGTAGGCGGTGTGAGGGAGGTGGAATTCTCGGTCTTAGTTATTTTTTGTATTTTGGTGGTTTTTAAATTCCATTATATGTTAGGTAGTTACCTAGCGAATATAACACGTATAAAGTACCTAGTAAGAATAATAAAGCTTTTTCTGAAATAAAATGTAATAAATCTATACTAATATTATAAAGAAGTAAAGTTTGTGTGTTTGTATATTTGTTAAATTGTAAGGGGTAATCTCGGGATCTACTGAACCGATTTTAAAAATTCTTTCACCAATAGAAAGCCACATTATTGCTGAGTGTCACAGGTTATATAAAAAACCGAAAAATAAAAAGGCTTTTACGTGGTAGTCCGTTTTGCAAAGTGAATCGGAGAAAAAACGGTCCGGACGGCGCGCGATGGCTTCGGGTTTAATTAACATTATGCCCAACGAAGTGGGCACGGGTCAGCTAGTGAAGGTATAAAATGAACGTACAACACAGTTAGGATCTAGGTACTATCACAAAATGTAACAGTTTAATTAATAAAAGTAGTCTCAAAAAACTGTAAAATGACGATTCAAAAATGAATCTGACAAAAAAAATCACTACCTCTCAAGGCTGCATAAGGTACCTCCTCCTTCTTTGGAGTCAACTAAAAAAGTTACATAGACACACCCAGAATCATTCCCCTTCATTTGGACAGTGGGCTTAACTCCAGTCGCCAACATCTCATCCATCTAACAAGCAAACCGACAAAGCCAATAAAACCTTTACTCCCCAGATCTTCAGGCCGTTACTAAGCACTAAAGCACTAAGTAAGTGCGCACTTAGCCCTTGATTTGTAGATCTTGACATCAGTGCTGGAGTAACTTGGAATTGGCTCAAGTTGGAATCGCCCGTGGAAGACTTACTGTGCCTTAACTTAGAATGGCCTATGTGAGACAAATTTTGCGACTTAAGAGAACTTTCACGCGGTTTATGCTTTTAACAAAATTTAATTATTTCATTTTTAGTGTTTGACATACAAATAAAAAAAAATAATAACAAACTAACTTAGTTGGAAACACTTTTTTTTGTTTTGCAGGTAAAATATAATAATTCATATAATTGTTTTTGTTAACGTTGCCAAACAAAAAAAAAAACTATTTTCAGTTAAAAACTAAATTTATTGGCACAGCGACCCAACTTGTGTGGCCTCCAATACTAACAGGCGCCATCGTTATATCTTTAGATATTTCAAGCCAGGCGTTGAGTAAAATGACGATTGAAAAAGTTGTCTTTCTAAATATTTTTTAAAACGCAATTTCTAAAACGTAACTCCCAAAACAAGTGAAAAGCGTGAAAACGCTAAGTTGAGCTAAGTTGAGATTGCCCGTGTAAGCGATTTTGGCAGTCGTTACACATTATCTTTGAAGTGTTCTAACATTGTTTTTGTCTCGAGTAAGGTTATAAATTTAGAGAGAGAGAGTTATGAGAGCTCTTATTCGTTATTTCGAAACTTTGTCGTGATTAGGTGTGTCTGATACTGACCAACTTCCTCGAAGTATTTATAAGCACAGTATTTAGTATAGTACCTATATACAGGGTTATACAGAAAGGGTAAGCTAAACCGCAAAGGGCTCATAGTACTCATCATTACGAACAACTTTTACTTTGAGCACAACCCTGAAATCGTGAAAAAACAATTAACTATTTCATAAATTTTGTCGCGTGTCATTGACATTTTTCTATGAAACAGCTGTTTTTATTTCGCGATTACAAGGTTGGTCCCTTAGTAATAGTTGTTTATAATGATGATTATAAACATCGATCTAGTATGATTATAAACAACTATTACTATTGAGCCCTTTTCGACTCGGCATACCATTCCTTTAAAACCCTGTATATCATAGTGGCTAACAAAAAAACTTCTGAAACTCAAGAACATAAACCAAAGACTCAACAACAAAACCAAAAAAACCAGTCGAAGTAGCGCTGCCATATTCTGATGAAGCCTTCTGATTGGTTACCTCAAAATGCTCGAAATATTAACAGAAAATTCAAGCCCTCTGGGTTAACTATCATGATTATCTTCGCCCCAGACGTTTCTTTCTGATAACAACCCCCTAATTACAAGCCGAAAGCAATTATCACCTGCTTTAATATTGAAAACCACGCCTTCTCTATTCTTTGGTTCTGGTACAGACAGTAAAGCAACTCAAGTTTTTTATACAATGGAGTAACCGAGCTAATCGTTTGCTTTGTCGAATTTTGTTCAACGTCACGTTTGCCAAAAACAGGTCTGCGCTACCCAGAATTTTGAACTATTTTCTGCTACTAATAGATTGTTTAAACACTTTGAAATCCTCCGTTTTCTTATCGCTTGTGACACCTATTTTACGTCAGTGAGAAGTCGTCAGAGCTTTTTAAGCAGTGGTTTAGTTTAAGCGGTGTTTATGAGACCTACCATCCAAAAAATAAATTAAATTAAAAAAAATACTGACCAAAAAACGGTGAATAATATTCTAACGGTTGAACTTTTCTTTCTTTAAATAATCTCTAAAAATACTTGACTTAAAAACCTTTCAAGTAAAACCTAACAAAATCAATATCAGTTCAGCCGTTTGGGAGCTACGACGTCACAAACAGACACACAGATACACATGTAAAACATTTACGAGTATAAAACATCCCTATTTTGCAGGGTTTAAAAAATAAACCTGATGTACCGACTACTTCTACTTCGATCTGTGTAGTTGGATTCTGGCAGGCCAGTGGGCCAAGGGCGCTCCGGCTTTCATTGCTGAAGGCAACTTTTGGTTTAGTCCGTGAAATGTTAAAAACGGGGCTGAAATCGTAATCGCCGCGTTAAGAACTTACTTAGAATTACTTTCTTAGGATTTTTATTGCGTTTTATTTTGTTTTTGACCATCCTTTGAATGTATGAATTCGAGTAATAGCATGAAGGTGTAATTACATTGCATCGAGTATTGTAAATTAAGGTAACATTATTTTCTGGAAGATATCGCTCTTAGCGATGAAGCCGCCAGTTGTTACATTAGTTTTGAAGTGGTAAGTATTGCTCTTTGGTTTATAACTGATGTGAACAAAATAAGTACCCATATCTGTCTATCGTTAGGCCTGTACCCGATAGTGGAGAGAGGTTTCGGTTGTTGGTGATGATGACGTAACATTACGATGAAAGAATATACAGTGAAAGTACATTACAGTGGAAGTTTGCGGTAGATATTGGCTGAACAAAATGTGCGCATTGCGCGTGAAGTTAGTTCAAATTGTACATAATTGAACGACTAACTAACTAAAACAACTAACTAACTTTAAATATCTGCTCTGGGTCTGGGTGTTCACTCCACATCATGGTCACTCCACCCAGTTGTATAACTTTACCATCTGAGGCCCGTGGCTAATTCATTTGGGGCCCTCCCAGTAAAAATCGTCACGATATAATTAATTTTAATAAATTACTCTTAAAGACCTTACTTAGGTACAAACATTTGTTAAAAATGTTAGGTTATTTCTGAGATCACGGCCTATTGGGCCGGGGCCCTCTCGGGTCGGAGGCCCGTGGCATTTTGCCAGCCCTGCCACCTTATAGTTACGCCACTGACTCCACCATACATAAAGTTTCTAAAACACAGAACATAGTACCAGTTAAACATCAATGGATCTAAAAGCTAGCTCCAACCTAGCCAGCTCAGTCCAGAAATAGCTGCCCCCAGTCGTAGTATCGATTCACATACACTATGCACGACGGCCGTCCTCTATCAACAATAAACTTATCTACAACTACGTTGTTAAATTTTGATATGATAAAAACGTTTTTGACATGATAGGAAAGTAATTTTCTAATTTACGCTTGTTTTTTCCAAAGTTCTTGTTTGCTTTGAGAATTTGTTCGTTTTTGGTATGATAAAACGTTTTTGACATGATATAAACGTAATTTTGTAATTGATGCTTGTTTTTTTCAAAGGTTTTTTATTTGCTTTGAGAATTTTGGTAACATAACAGCTAGAACGACAAATGACCATTTCTGACTAACTCGAACATCAGAATTTTGCATTGTACAACTTTATTTTTGTAATAAATATCGTTCTGTAAATCTTCTTCTGTTATAAAATGAATCGCTGTTCGTTAGTCTCTAGAACTCGAGAACGGCTGGAAGGATTTGAATATTTGTATTTTTGTTTTGTTCGCTCTTTTACAGGGGTGATTTAAAAGAAAAAAAGCGGGTGAAACCGCGGGGTACAGCTAGTCTTGGATATTTTTTGTCATTTCACAGAAGACAAAGTGTCTTACTTATAGACCCGGCATAAACTTAATTACTGCTTAAAATTATCTTCTTGTTTTTCAACACGTCACATTTCACGTCAGCGAGAGTTTGTCAAACCATTTTGAGCAGCTCACAAAGTAGAGCAGTTTTGTTTTATTTTAAAGGTCACAATAAATTGTTCGTCGCTGACATGGTATCAAATATTTGTGTGGTAATGATTTATTTTTCCGCTGCACAGACGTGTAATATGGTAATAAATATTTGTGTTCCGCTATTATTTGACGACCTGTTTGGCTCAGCGTTAGTATATCCGCCCTATAATCCCGTGTTCGATTCCCGACCGGGCAGACGTTTGAATGACGAATTTAAATATTTGTTCTGGGTCTGGGTGTTAGTTGTCCTTGTCTTTGTGTGTGTTCCATGGCATTCCCGACACGGCTATGAGTGTGAAATGTTTATTTATTTATTACTAGCTGTTCCCTGCCACGCTTTGCTGTGGATAAAAAAAAAAAAAATTGCCTATGTTACTTTGGGATAATGTAGCATTCGAATGGTGAAAGAATTTTTGAAATCGGTCCAGTAGTTTTGAGTTTATTCCACACAAACATCCAAAATACAAATCTTTCCTCTTTATAATATTATTAGTATTAGTATAGATTTGGCGAGTCCGTAGGTATGGTTGTATTCGATATACCGACTCAAGTTTGCTCCTTGTTAGATATAGTACCTAAACAATGAGAATGAGATCTCAACAAAATTGGAACTTTTTCGTGAACAAATGACATCATTATACGCGATACTGACTCAAGAGTTCTCTTAACATGTACCTAAAGGGTTTTAAGAAAAGGGTTAGCCAAGCCGAAACGGGCTCATAGTACTCGTCATTATGAACAACTTTTACTATGGGACCTACCTTCAAGTCGCGAAAAAATAATTCAGTCAAGCAGTGTTCCATAAATTTTGTCGAGTGTCATCAGTTTTCTAAAGAACAGCTTTGTCGCGATTTCATAGTAAAAGTATAATAATATGAGTACTATGAGCCTTTTTCGGCTTAGCATACCCTTTTCTTTTAACCCTGTATGTATCAGATCTAGTACCTACCTAAGCTACTTTAGACCTCAACAAAATAACAACCTTTTCGTTGACAAAGGAATATCAAGCACCTAACTTGCAGCTATAACTCTAAATCAAGCACATTACGTTCTCAAAACATGTGCAAAAGTTGTCAGAAAAACAAGAACATCTCAAACTTGTTACAGAGTTACAGACATGAAGAGGTTAATAAAGGGCAGAGTTTACGTAACATTTGTTCTACCATCAAGCGGAACAGAACAGCTATCGATCTGGCGCAGGTAGCCTATTGTTTCGTACCTAAGGTCGCTGTGAGATATAAAGAGGAATTGGAAATATTGGGCTGGATTTGCGATCATATACGGTGTGGTTTGTTGTATTGATGACTTCTTATTGGTTTGTTTGTTCTGAAAAAGTTCTTCTGGAGATTTTTTGCATGAAACACCTGATGGTGAGATATTACTGCTACCTTGGAATACTTTTAAGATCCATAACATGAGTTTAAGACAATTTGGACTTTTAGTGAATTTGTATTTTGTATTTGTATTCCATTTACAAATACAAATTGCAAATACATTTAAAGACTATGTCTGAAATAAATTGTTTTTTTGTTTTAACTGGATCGCCCGAGCTTTTATGTCTTAAGAAAAAGTAAGACAAAGCAAACACAATTCAATTCAGGCACGCGTCAAGAGCTCCTGATACCGAGACATTGTTAGAGCGGTGCCTACTTTCAACTCTCCAAGGACTCGAGGATTTTATTCACTCTTTGTTCAAAGTAAGTTTATGTAAAATTTTAAGCTTATTTATATTTAACAGATATTGTATTAAAAAGGGTTTCTAATCAGCCTTGTCCCTAGAGTGTGACTCTTTAAAATATTCAAATAAAGTAATTTAATCAAAAGAAACATTTCAGCTAAAAAATAAACTAAAACTTACAAGCAAAAGTAATATAACTATAGGTAACTTTACTTGGAATGTAAAACTACAATACAAAAGAAACAAGTATAAATTGGAATTTAAAAACCCCAGAACAATTCGGAGAAGAGCTCGTAGGTTTTAAACTAACAATTTTTTCAGGCATTTTAGCTGAGAACTTTCGAAAAGAAACCTTGCCAATTGTCAAAACACTATCAAAATCACTCCAACGAAAATAAAATTCAGAAATTAGTTCTATACGGCAAATTTTCGGAATTCGAAGATCAATACTGTTTTCATTAAAATTTGTCCATACGATTATGTCAAAACATAGAATTTAGTTTCAGAAAACACATAAATAAGTTTCCTCATCCGGCTTCAAAATCATGAAGTTCGAAAATGTACGGCCAGAGTCACGTCACCTCGGGCTCGAGAAAAGCTAGATTGGTTCATTCATGCAAGAAGCCAGAATCGGATATTGGAGAAGTTAATCAATACAACACTACTGTTCTGCACCGCTTTGAATGTAGGGTTATAAGAAAAGGGTATTTCTAAGTCGAAAGGGGCTCGTAGTAGTCATCGCTATGAACAACTTTTGCTGTGAGACCCACTTTGAAATCGAGAAAAAAAATCAGCTGTTCCATACAATTTGTCGAATGTCACTGACATTTTTCTATGGCACAGCTGATTTTTTTGTCGAATTCAGGGTTTGTCCCATAGTAAACGTTGTTTATAATTATGATTATTATAAGACCCTTTCAGCTCAGCATACTCTTTCATTATAACCCTGATTCAGACTTTGTATAAAATAAATTAAGTGATGAATAATTGAGTAGATGGATGTACCCACCAATTATTATTGGTTATTGTCCAAATTAAGTTACCACACAGGTCTATCCACATTAAGCAAATCATATGCCTTCCTTTGATTCAAACTCAAATAATATCCATACATAATTCAAAAGGGAGTTAGTGATGAATGGAATCGACCGTCGTTACAATTTCAGAGGTCTGACCCACTTGAGTTTGAATTGAATAATGAAGGCCTCCCTATTAAATGAGGTTGTTAACAAACAGGTCATAAATACATGCGAATTGCCTATTAATATACTCTGTCTTGGGATACAGGTTATAGTGACGGGAATGACGATTTTATGGTGTTAACATGGTGCTAACGGAACGTCATAAAGTGTTAAAGCATAAAAAGTTACGTCATAAAAAAGCGGTGAGATTCTTGTTACGGATAGATCAAGCTCCAGTTGCAAGAAATAGATAAATAGATACCAAAATCTGTCCAATACCTAAATATCTGAATGCCCACCAAAAAATCAACTACTTAATAAAAAAATTAAATAACTCAAAATAATCTGTCCTGTGTCTCATACAAATAAAGTAGGTATAAATAAATAAGTCTTGAATTTACGTATTCATGCATTTTAAATGCAATTACAAAATATGAGTTCAAAGTATCGTTTCCAAATGCATTTTAGGTACCTAGCTAAGTATGTTTTATGGCGCAACAACGAAACAAAATTAAATTACATTACAGTACTTTCGAACAAAATTCACGCTAGACAGCAAAAGGCTAACACTCATATGCACCCCTAGGGGATAAACCCTTACTCACCCCAGCAAGGGTTTCCTGATGACGTCACTCCGTGTCCACTAACCATGAGTAATTGCTATAGCGGGCTTTCCATTACGCAGCTGTTTTGAGTAACAAACCTATTATGAGGCGCTTTTGTAGTTACGTGGGGGTTAGATATGGAAAACATTGTGAGGTTACAGCCATTTCACACGGCAAAGCGTAACTTTAGTCATAAATACCCTATACCTACCCTGTAGACGACTTAATTTTACGTGATTTTCCCGTGTTGATAATAACAAAATATTTATAACACTTTGGCTGCGGCGCGTAATCACATGCGCTAAGCCCCAGGCGCGGCTTGTTTTTTACACGCCTGGCATGTGCAGCAGCACTCGCGTCGCGCAAAGGAAAAGACAGGGTATATGTTTCCCGCAGCCAAAGTGTTAAGTTACGTTAGAACCCTAGGCCCATACAATACAATGAGTTCTTAGTAAGAAAGTTAATTTGATTGCACTGGCTTTCTCTCTCTATCAGTTGGAGTAAAAGCGAGACAAAAGCTAACGTGATAGAATACAGGCTCGTGTTATGGGCCCAGGTGGACCAGGCGTACGAGAGTGAATGCTCTGTCACTTTCGCACCCGTTATGTTAGATGTAAGTGGCCTATTTGTGTGGGCTAAAAGGACTCTCCCGCTGTGACATAGGGCTGCCTAAGTAAAAATTTTAAAACTTAATTTGTACTGAATTAAATTGAAAATAAAATTTAATCATCAACAAAAGAATCATTTTATTAGGAGACTGAATTCAAACAGTCTTATATAAGAGTTATGCATCACGTCGTGATTTGTCATGTATAATATAATATACATAGTAAAGTAAATATTTAGATAAATATGACGCATTGAGTAAAATCAGCATTTGTTACATGCTAAAAAGTATATGTGACATAAATTTAACAGTACTAGTTTGAAGTATGATATTATAATAATGATGTGCTAGGCGAATACCTAAAAAACTGGAAGCAATGAACTAAACTAAGAAAATTATTTTGCTTCTATCCAATAACCTGATAATATAACGTAGGTAGAAAACCAAAGTAGTGCTTTATTATAACGTATTATTTCCTTCCCTAGAGGCCCGTCTATCTAAAATAAATTAGCGAAAACTGTTGCCAGCTTTCCCCGAAATCAAATTAGATTTTTCTATTACCAAAAACTTATGTAACCTAAAACTTATGAAAAAATTCGAACAAGTCGTTTGATTGGCGAGAATAAGAAATTCGAGATTTCGTCTGATTAGATTGATTCAGGAAACTTCCTCTCGTGAAATGTGAATTATCTTCGTTTGTTACTTTATTTCTTGCTAAAAACATGAACATGTGATGTTTGAAAATATTTTTGGAAACAAGGTTTTATTCGCGGTGAAAATAGTAAAAAGTATTCGTCGAGACAATTTTAAGGAGCCCAAATATAGCAGAGCTATTTCGATGGTTTACTAAGTTCCTATGAACACCTTTATGCTTACATCATCAGAACAGCTTTATAGAACCATATATTATATTGTCGTCAGAGTTACATTGTTATACCAAATTTCAGCTCAATAGAACATTGGGAAGTAGGTCAAATTTTACTGTCAATATTTGATTACAGAGACCGGGACAGATCGAACTAAATAAGAGGTTGTAAAATGAAAAGATTTGTATTATTTCTTAAATTTCGTGTTCTAGTTTTTCATTAGGGTTATTAAATCTAGCTGTGCGCCATTGATTCACCGCCTATCCATGGTTAAGCCACCTCCATACCAAATCTTATAATATTTAATTAAAGCAAAGGAAGTTCAAAGAAATCTTTGCGACAAGATATTAGGCATTGAAAGACTTGCGTCAGGTGTGCTAAGTTTCATTAAAAAAAATACTTTGTTCATTAAAAATACAAAAACTAAAATACTGCTGCAGGAATCAGTTCCTTGCAGTGTTTATGGTGATTTTACTTTTCGTAATTATATTCAGACAACGCCTACACTACACCATACTAATCTATTCCATTTAGACGCCATACTAACAGTTAGTATTAAAATGTTTTAGTCTAAAATAGAATAGTTACTATTCTATTTTAGACTAAAACATTTTCAACGTTCGTACTTCGGCCTAGAATGTGATAAGAACACAGTACTCAGGAACGTATATACCTATTTCCTTCGCTAATTACTCTTGTAAGCCCTAATTGGAGCTTTGAAGATGGAAATTTCTGCTTTCAACAAGCTCTCATTAGCTTTGACATGATATACTGTATACATCTTAAATTAATAAAGGAGTTTGTCTACTATACCTACTGTATTATCACTGTGTTATTTTAACGTTTCAGACCAAAAAATATATTGAAAAGTATGAGACTATGCCCATTGCCCACTAGACCGTTCCGTCACCGACCAACACCGAATCGTGCCATGTATGTAGCGTATCAGCACCGGCATGCTTATGGGCACAGAATGCCGTCGGTCCGTTTCAGTGGGTATAGTAGAGCGTATCGTGTTGCTTTCGGTGCCTAATATGTTCATAGCACGGTCGTGGTACGGTATAATGAGCAGAAACCTTAATACGCAGATAAAGCCGAGATCATGTCCTTAGAAAGCCTGTGAATAATGTCAAGAGCGTGTCGAATCACGCATGTGATGGGTTCCGTACGAGACATGTTAACAGAATCCTTGAATATAGCTCAACTTTGGATTAATTAAATCTCTAGCATTTTTATTTTGTTTCCGATTAAAATACCTATTGGATTGTGTTTAAAATATCTTCTTCTTTAATAATACTTTTTGTCATTTTGAAAAGGTTGACTGCAAATTTTTTTTTTTTTTTTTTTGTAATTTCATTCGGTTCAAAAGTAAATGGAAAAGAATTTTTTCGTGTTTAGCATTTGTGGCTGGTGTTAGTACTTTCAAACTGCTTGCAGTCGCTCTAACATTTATTTGAGCTTTATCTAGTAGTAAAAGTACTAAAAGAAAAGTAGCGAAGAGAAGATGTAGAGAAAAGAGAAGAGGACTTTTTGGAAAAACAATTTAACTAAACATTATTTTGCAGCTCTGGAACCTTTTCAATTTGATACTATTTGAATGTAGAGAAAATTAAAGCGTCTATTTAAAAATATAATATAAAATTTGACTTTTTTAAGACGTCATTTCTGTGGAATGGTGATTTAAATGGAATAAAACTAAAGAAACAGCATATCTTAGCTTACGAAGAAGATTAAACAAAAAAAAAAACCGTCAAAAAGTCGTAATTTCAGAAGACAATCAATTTAAACTGTCATATCATATAATTTACCTAAAAAAAATCAAGACACATTTTATACCAAAAAAGAATTTGTACGACACGAAGAATCAATCCATAAAAGCGTAGATGGGATCCCGAAACCCTTCCCTACTTGTTGATTAAACGCGCAACAGATACGTTATTCCTTTGTCTGTGATATCTGGCTTTCAGGGCATATATGGAGAAAACTGCGACTTTTTACGATGCCCTCTCTACTTCATACCTACGTTCTTCCAAAATATGTGAAAGAAAATAGGCCTATAACGTTTTTGCTTCCAGAAAACTGCGCTAAAGATTTTACGATCACGAAAATGTTGAAAATTTTGTTGGTATTTTTATAAACTTTCTTTTGTTTCAGAACAAATCGAGTCTTTTCATTTTCTAAGTGAAAGCTCTACAAATTGAAACAAACGAGCGCGCCTTTGTTTAAAATTAAATAGGTTTCTCTCTTAACTATTTTACGAAAAATATTTATGTGTTAAAATTAAGATTTAATTGCTTCTTACCTTTGGTTCTCGTAGTTGACAGACAGGAACCGAATCACAGTTATATTTTAAACTTAATCTGAGAGCCCAATGACGACCGTTCCGCTGGGCTGCCGAGCTGAGACTGAGCTCAGAGGCGATGGTAGGCGACTGTTACCTTTACCTGTTACTTTGTTTAGGGCGAGCGTGGATAGGGATGTTCCGAGCCGAATCGAGTATCGATACTTGCATCACTCGATAGTAATGGACGTATGCGATTTAGTTAGGTTTCTTTGGATATTATGTTTTGTTTAGTGCAAGAGTGCTTTGTATTTTATGTTAGTATAGTGCATTTTTGATTAATGATCAAGTTTAAAATTTGAACGAAGCGTAGGTATTAGATAAAGGAAAACAATTTTGTTTGCTACAAAATGCCACTAGGCATGCAAAGTGAATATTTACTCTGAAGTGTGTGCAACGTATTGGTTTCGTATTAGATATTGTAATTGTCTCTCAGTCGCGGCAACTACTTACGTGTAGCTTGCCTATATGCTAGTCTCTTTAAAAAACCACACTCATAATGACAAGGAAAGTCAGCCCTAACGCGGCATTAGAATTTTGGTGGCTTTCATTTAAGCCACTGTTTAACTAAAAAAGCTTTAGAACCAATTATAGTTAACTTTTTCCATGAAAACGTTTATTTATACTCAATTAGACATTTCCAAGTAATTTGTCGATATGAAATCATTTACACATACACCGTAGCTTTGCCTACGTTATGCTACGAAGCTACGCAAACGTAGACCTTGCTACGCACCATTTTCTAGTCAAAAAACGCAACGCTTGTTCTATAGTTCAACTAACAGCGTGCTTGGTCAGTTTTAATAGGCAAGCAAAGTTAATCAATTCGATTCGGTCATAATCGCGAAAGATTTCACAAACAAAATGAGTGCGATGAGTCCACAGCGCCATCTAGTGTCAGTCCCTAAAAGCTATACCCCCTAACTCACTGATGTTCTTATTTTGCCCTGCGGCAGTGTTGAGAACTAACTTCTGGTCGGCTTCAAGGCTCTGTGCCTGCAAAGTGAAAACTCACATACGTCTACGAATAACGATTTTTAAGGCCATAGGCAAACAAGCTGACGGGGTGATGGTAAGCATAAACAAATATGATAGAAACTGAATAGGTAATCTTAATGATTGATATTTTCTGTATTTGTTTTAAAAGACTAAACTGGATGAGATTGCTCTTATCCTTTTGTTGGAATTTTCGTGTATTCCTTAAAAACATTTTTTATGAACACACATTTTTTTTTATTCTCACGAGAGGATAAGACGGCCCGTCTATTGCTTATATGGTCTGTTACTGTATAGTGCCTCATACTTATTTAACTACGTTGTAGTTTTGAAAATAAATTAATATAATTTCACAATTGGCGATAACATCGACTTTCATGTTAAAAATAGTCTAATCTAAAACCTCCTGTTTTTCAGGTCGGTTAAAGAAAAGGAAAAATAACTTCAGGATTTCGAAACTTCGCTTCCTATCTATTAAAGTTTTTTCACAAACGACTTCTTTTGTTCAGATCTTCTTAGTAGTATAAAGCATCGTTTCCACGGATACACACTGCGCCTAAAGAAGCGAGATTAAACTATAAATACAACTATTTATTTTTTTCTTCAGTGTTTTTTACATTTAGATGGTCTACAATCAGACAACACTCGGCGTAATCGTATAGACCGAGAGTACAACTCTCCAGTGTGGTGTATGTGATGTGAACAGGCGAATGATACAAAACAGACTAAGCAGTGTAAGCACCCTGTGTTTTCTATTTTTGGCCGAGCAAAGTGAAATCTCGGGAAACTAATTGGCATTTGTATATTGAAGTTATACTTCTTATGGCGCGATAGACAAAAATGATGAAAGTGAATTTTTACGATGCGCGCGTGACAGCGCCTTGCGCCACAGAATACGTAATAGTAACTATGAATGGTGCCCTGCGCCACAGAATACTAGATTGTTAGTATGAGTTGGTTAACATAAACAAAGAATGATGTTTCATGAGTAGTCCGCCCTATACTATTGTATCGAATAGACGCTGAAAAAGTTAAATAATTGTTTTATTAATACCGCCCCTTCTGTCACGCGCACACCGACACCTAAATTCTACATCGTGAAGTTAGTTCTAGGTGGCATGAAAATTGACATAGGTATTCTAGTATTTTTTATATTTAGAACACGTGTTTCGTAAGAGTACAATTAAACAGTGTGAATAAATAAATATTATTTTGGTGTTTTTATTAAATCAATTTCATATAGGTACGACGGTGATAGTATTTACTAATAATTTATTATCTAGTATATCTATAGATGTATATTGAATATTAGTGATAAAACTGATTTGAATAAACTGTTTTGAGTGCATTTATAGATTTGAGGTTAATTGTCAGTATGTATAATTTATTTTTCCATACGCCAAAGAAGTATAACTTCTAACGCGTGTACATAAGTACACACACTCATTTTTATTTTGTTTTGTCTGACAATTAACTTAAGTACGGTTCACTCAATTTTCATTTTTTTTATGCCATGTAGGTTATTCTAATAAGAATTTTAATTTCAAATATGAGCCATATCAGTCGAAGTGTTGTGGAGATATGCTGTCGCAAGATTCAGATTGCCGCGAACTTCTTGTGGTAAAATTAGTCGTTCAGTAAAGTCGTCCGTGGAGACACCGACTAACCATAACTTCTCAGTACATTGTGAAGCAGTACCTATGTGATGTGAAGATCTGAGATATAAGCTTAGTGAAGTTCCCGCGAAGTTTGTTTATAACTGGGTTAAACCCTCGTTTGTTATGATTTAACCAATTTTGCGAAGTTTCGACGGCATTCACAATCTTTGTAAGGGTTTTCTGAAATACAGGGTTATAAAGAAAGGAAATGTTATGCCGAAAAGGGACCCATCATTATGAATAACTTTTACTATGGGACCAATCCTGAAATCGCGAAAATAGTCAGCTGTAACAGCTGATGTGGTGATATTTCGGTTTAGCATAACCTTTCCTTCCAACCCTATATTTGGTTTATATTTTGTCCGAATTATTGAACATGTTTGCGATTTAATGCCATTCAATTCAAAATATTGAGGAATCTTTGTAAGGAATTTTTGGTATATTTGGTTTAATATTTAATTTTGTTCGACTTGTCGAATATTATTTTTGATTAAATGGAAGTTATCAAAGCTGTCTTTGTTCGTATAATTAAAACTTAGTGATTTTAACGACCAGTTCCAATTGCGCTTGTACTTCTCAGGGTTCAACTTAAATTGGAGCTTGTAAGATAGTTTTTGTCATTTTCGTGTGATGTATAAATATTACTACCAAAAATATAGGTCATGTAGGCTCTAAGAAGTCATATAGAAAGAGACAAACATAAAAAACATTGTCTATTTCGGGTAGTCTGACAAAATAAAACTACGTGACAAAATTTGAAAGTAATATAATATTTATTATGAAAAGGAAGTTTAAATCTTACCATAGTATATACACACTTACGATAAAACTTGGCCCAACATTTTTTTTTCCGCAATGCCCGATAACCCATTTATTATCACTCGCAATATCACCATAAGTAGGTTTAAGAAAATTATTCATTGTTAAGACCTATTCAAATATGTACGTATTTTTCTCCCGGTATAAATACTGAAATCTTTGCGCATGCTATTTTATTTATGCCTACCCGCCAGTCACTCTACCACTATATCAGAGTGACGTTTGACAGCTTATGGAGCTTGATTTAAAAATGTAAAATGTATGCTGCCAGTACTATATTAAAAGAGTTAAAAGAATAAGGAGTTGGAATCTTATTTACGATACAGTGAAAAAAAAATACCGAGATTTCAGATATTTGAATAGGTTTTACAAAGTTTTTACGCTATTCTAAGGGTGAGCGCACAATACCATATACCGTATCGCCGATACGCACCGCAACTAACTATCTACATAAGGTACTGATGTAGCGCTGTTTCCTTACAATATTGACATACAATAATCCTATTAAATCGGGAAGTGATTACAAGTATATTATTTAAACGAATTTAAATAATATCAAAGTAAATCACTCCAACCGTTTCTGACATATTTTACTGATGCCAAATCTAAACTACTAACATTAAACAGCTGCTACAAGTAGAGTTATTGATTGGAAGCTTCGAGAAAAGGTTCCGTATACAAATTTTGTTTAGATCGAAAGCACAGTAGTACCTATGCAGAAATCCTACCTTTACAACACTCCTGATATTACCTCAGTCGATTTATTTGGCAGTCTTGCTTATTGCATTTGACAATTTATAATTACAACCATTTTAAATCGTAGGTATACATTGAACATAATCTTTACATAATGTGATGTTTAACAAAAATAATAGAAAACTAAAGCAAAACCAGCAGCTCTAAACAACTATGTTTTTAAGATGAACTGTACATTCGTATACTCGATACATATAATACGGTATTACTCGGTACGTAAAATACAAATCAATCGTGTGATTACGGCTTTACAATGGATGTCACCGAATTTCAATAAAACATGTTGCTCTGGATGTTTACTTTTTTAATTGAATAGGTTAACAAACATTTTTAAGATTTCAAATTAAGAACAGGTTCAGATAACCATGAACTTTGTAGTGAGCCAATGAAAACCAGCCTATTGAAACCAACCCATCAGATCACTAAGCTTGTCAAACCATCCGACCAATCGCATGCCAATTGCGATGCGTAGCGTACGCACACATAACAGATTCACAGTTCCGTGTGGGTAGACGGGAATTTCTTCAAAACCGCGTTGTACAGATTATAAAATGCGTAAACAGACACACTGACAATTACCAGCAGAGTTCCTCCGAACACGAAGCTGAGGAAGTTCCCGTCGATCATGGTGGTGCCTCGGAGACTCCTGGCCTCTCCATGGAACAGGTCCTTGGTCCCTGATCCGGCAGCTTTCCGCTCTTCCATCATCCTCTTCATGGATGACAGGCGCTCTTTCAGCTCGTCTATTGACTCCATCATGTCTTCTGATGCTGGAAATAAAAGGATACTGGTTAGAATCTGGCTTATAAACGAACTAAGTATGCCTTGCAGTTTCGTCACGGCGCTAATGAATTAAATGAAAATATTTTGTTCCCATAAAACTGATTCAAATCAGTTTCACTAATGAAAGACTCAAAAACACACATATTGTATAACAATAGGTACATTACCTACCATAATGAACCTATTTTCGAAAGAATATTTTTGGAATTGGTAAAACATACACTTCTACTACAGTAAATTTTTTCTCCCATAAACGGCCAATGTCAAAATATTTATAATTATAATTAAATATTTTATTAAAGTAAAAGGTTAAATCGAAACACATTTTCATCATTTGCAACCTTTAATCCTCACACTGCTGGGACACAGGTCTACCCTCGAAAGGTGATATATAATTTATATTAATCGAAACATACTAAGTCAGAAATATGTACCATTGTACAATAAAGTAGGTAGATGAAAAGTACTAAAAACACTATCTATTTTTGTAACCGCCCCTAATATAAAACTACCTTATTACACAATTAGCCTCGAATGTAAGTACGAGTAGGTACTCATATGTTCTATATATATGAAATTAAGCCACACTTTTCATTCATAAAATCAATGACAGACGAATTATACAGGCGAGCCGGCCGGGTCATCCGGAAATTCCAGGAAAAATTACATTACACGTAAAACGATCATTATAAAGCTAAATTTGGAATAATAACACAATCCTAACAAACACTTACCATCATTCTCGCGTTCCGGACTCATTTTTCACAGTAATTCGTTAATATCACGAGAAAATGGTGGAGAAACTCTTTGTTTTTAGTACTGACTCCCGTTGTGTCCCGGTTTCAAGATGGCCGCCACGCATGCGCGGGAACGAAGGGAGCCATATTGATCGCGCCCGGGACTTCCTAGGTCTGGCCTAGTGCATACCGCTTCTCATTATACAATATACATACCTACGCTACAAATACTACTAATGTAATTCTACTTAGTCTTAGCTGTTTCTTGTAACTTGTTTTGGTGTGCGATGAAGCTAATTCTCTTCTATTTTATCTTCAACTACATTTTATTAGTATGTGCGAAAGCTTATGAGCACGTGGAACGTGGGATATATTCACGGTTGTAATCTCGATTACTCACGAACTGATTCAACTTAAGTATGTCTGTAACGTCTGAACAGTTTTGAATGAAACTTTTAAATAGCTTTATGTCCTAGTTTAAAACATACGTACCTACCCAACTTTTCTTGAAAAAAAAATGAGTTTTGAGAAAAATAGGTCAATCTGTGTTTCTTGCCCTTCGTCAAATAATATATGTAGTAGAAAAATGATTCCTATGTATCGATATCAATAAATAAATAGACTTTTAGACAATATCAGATAATGTTTATTATTTTCTCAATTTTTTTTTATTGAATGATGGAATGTAGCTTTCTTAATTTATTAATGAAAATCACAGAGGGTAAGTCACATTGTTTTTTTAGTTTTAGTTTTTATACAAGTTTTGAATATATCCTTATACTATGTAATGGTAGGCAATACATAAACTAATATATACCTAATACAATAGTTGTCTTCTCTTTTTAAGAGCTGTACGATATATGACGTAGGTATAGCACTCTGGCATCCTATGACTCCGGCACGACCAGCCAATATTGTTCCTCCCTCTTGCCAGAAAACATGCTTGCTATATTTTATATTATGTACTTCTTCAATATGGATTTTTATTTGAAATAATAATGTTTTTTTTTTTAAGTTAACCGCAATGCTTCGTTCCAAAACTCCATTAGAAAGTGATGGACATCCAGTGACTGGATCAAATCTATCCAGTCACTGGCCCTATTCTGGCAATGAGATATGTTTCCTCGATCACTGTCGGTCTTATTACAAATATCATGAAAGGGAGCGGAGAAAATGTTGAGCGCTCAAGAATGGGATCGGTTACAAGAGGAAGATTCACCGTTTTTCATCAATAAATGCATACTTGGTTAGTAGAACATGCTCGGACCAAAGACGTGCATTGAGAAAATTGTCCATCTAAATTCCGATAAAAGAATGATGAATTCACTTCACTTCACACAAGTCATCAAAATTCCGATGAATTCACCTGAAGTACGGAGCATACTGATATCACCAAAAAGTACGATGATTAGCACCAGTTTTTACGGTGACAACTATTTATGATATATGGTTGTCACCGTAAAAACTAGTACTACTAGCACCAGTTTTTAGGGTGACAATCATATACAATGATGTCACCGTAAAAACGTGCTAATCATCGTACTTTTTGGTGATATCAGTATGCTCCGTACTTTAGGTGAATTCATCGGAATTTTGATGGCCATTTTTCTGTGTGCGGTTGGCATAATTTCGTTCCTTCCCATGTCGGCCTTCAGAAACCACGGAGAACGGAATTATCCCAAAAATGTCACAACTGATCGAAATTAAAACCGTTTGAGACATACTACGTAGAGGTAGTTTAACCATGATTATATTTTGGTCAAACCTGATAAGGTAACGATTAGTAATCTTTTATCAGAATTCCGTACAGTAGCTAAAGTACTTTAAATTAAGCGATTAACTGAATACCTAAGACAATAAAACAGACACTCAAGATTAGTGTCAGCAATAATTTTAGTTTAACTAGGTACTTTATGTATTTGAGGGTTCCGAACAATTTATACATTGTGTTACAGGTTCGCCAAGTGCAAGACTCACAAGCACCATTAACATTTTAAACTGACTCATTTCTCATTGCTTTACAATCTAGTTATGTCTATTTCTATTTTTTAAGGTTAAAACTGTATTTTTTTATTCAACAAAAACTATTTTTATTTCAAAATCAAGACGGAGAAACAGCAGTGGCTAACTTTAAGCAGTCTTTATAAGTAAGGCTCACTACAAAACAAATTAACAAAAACAACAAACTAACAAACGCCTACCTATTTTGAATTTCGTAACCAAATAGTAATCTCAGAAAGATAAAATACCTAATATTGAGATGGAAAGCGAATCTTTATAAAAAAAGAGCCCTGCAAAAGTGACATTTGCCTTTATTTGATTACTAGCTTCGAATAACATGTGATGGAACCCAACAATTACTGAACCAAATCCAAAATAATCGTATCTCAAAAATTATCAATGATTTAATGTACGGATTAAATTATGAGTTATCTAAGTATATATGGTTTAGATTAAATGCTTATTCGAGTTCTATAAAAATAGAAATAGTAAAGCAAGTGCTGTTTAATTGAGAAACAGTAGTATGGCGGCGTTCAAGGTGTTGGCTTTTGTGGTATTGGCGGGTAAGTTCAATTTATTACAAGCTTTTATTTATCTTGCCCTGTTAGTATGTATGTAAGATGTTTAATCTCCTATTTGTGCTGAAATTTCACTAGAAACAATGCCAAACGAAACACAGTAATGCTTGCACATTACTGCTTGGCGGTAGAATAACTGGCAAAGGTGTGGTACTACCCCAGGCGGGCTCTGTAAAAGAGTCCAACCATTGCAAAACTTTGTTTTTCAAACGATTTTTTAATGTATTTCCGTTTTCGAATCGCGTCAGATGCATAACGGAATTTAGGGATTTGGTATTTAGTAATCTTTAAATAATGGTTTTATTTGTTCTTACGACTCGTCAAATTGTAGGCCGCGCTTGTTTGTCCTTAACTGTAACCGCCTAGACATGTCAAAGTCCTTTAGGCGGCCTAAAAACTGTGACGCCAAAGTAAAAAGCCAGTCATTATAAAAAGATCTTAATATCTATTTTTGGTCATGTATGTATTGCTAGTCATGTATAATTTAACTTAAATAATAATTTAATAACGATAGAACATTTATTACGGGCTTAAAATCTAGAGGCATACCTAAATCAAAAGTACATCTAATATTATTTGCACTTTTTCACATAGGCCGTTAAAATTTCCGAATCATCTGTGTGGCGACTCTTCAGGGGTTCTAATTATGTAATGACAGAAAGGACGTGGCAGCGGTATGGCGGCCATTTGGAATCATCGGGAAAGTATGGCACGGTGATTTTCGTGAATGGCTACTCGACGATGATTAACTGTACAATAATTAGTAATGCCATACTTCTCCCGTGTGGCTTACGGCCCGCCATAACGACGAGAACACGTTAATTTAAAAATAAGAATTAAAACTATTTGTACCCAGCTAAATTTTGCACTGCAAACCATCTTCGAATAGCCATTAACGGAAATCACCGTGCCATACTTTTCCGACGGGTCCAAATGGCCGCCATACCGCCGACACGGTTTTCATCCTCGCTCACACTATAGCGCCGAGTACTTACCAGGCGCTATGCCAATCATCTTTCTTTCCGCCGTTACGTAACTTGTAGTTCGTCCCAAACTGCGACCTCGCGAGGTTCCGCTTTTGTCTGACTGCCCAGAAGGGATATTATTTTTTGGGTAAATAGGTATATTATAGTCGTCACAAAATAAGAAGCCCGTTTGGACGTTTGTCATTGCGACGTAACTAGTGATGTAACCATACGACTCGGTACTCGATACTCACGATAAATCAAATCAATCAATTCAATGTATGAGTATTTGATCGATTTGATTTTGTATTGTAAAGTACATTAGATTAAGGTTACGATTCGAAAATTTAACTTAAACTTGAATATTATAGGTATATTGAAATGATACGAAATGGTGCGAGAGGTCAATTTGTCTTTAATTTCATATTTTTAGTTACAATAACATTCATTCAATCACAAAAATAGAAAAAACGAAAGTGATTGAATCTTCATTCAATAATTCTCTTCGGATGATGAGCCAAAATCGTCAGTTGAGCTATCGTCAATTCAATAATGAATTGGTTACAAGTTACAACACTAATATTTGAAAAAAGAAGACTGAGAACGTAACTGTTTTTGAGAGTTTCGTTATAATTTGACATTACATGCTACCATAAAGTATGCGCGAAAAGCGTTCCAAGTTACATTCTACGGTCTTTCTCAAGTGTCCAAACGGGCCTCTTATTTTGTGACAACTATAATATCACGTTCTCCCGCCCGTTTAAATGGTTGGAGATAATACACTGGTTGGCCGGAGTGCCTCGAAATTCACAAGGAATATTACAATGAAACGAAAACTTAAAATCTAAAAATGGAGTCGAAAGGTAATAGGAATATTGTTAGTCATTCAGCTATTTTTAAAAGGTTATTTTACAGCAAATAAATAGGATTTTTACAAATTTATTTCATTAAATTTTAACAAATCATTTTTTTCGAGCTACCTCGCTGCGCTATTTTAAAAAATATTTTTGTTTTAGCATAATTAATTAGTGGTTGCAATAAATAATTGAGAATTAATTTTGGATACCATTACGGTTGAATCATGTCGTACTAAAACTATTATAAGAATTTATTACTAACACCAATTGTAAATTGTAATACCCATATTTCGTGAATAAAATATTTGAATCGAATGAATGAAAAGTATTGTATGAAGCTGGTACTCAATTTTTATATTTCAGTTGCGGCGTGCACTGCCTTACCTAACCGCATAGTGGGCGGGTCACCCACTACCGTAGAGAAGTACCCCTCCATCGTCCAGGTGGACTTCTTGGGGACATTCAGCGGTGTTTGGGGCCAGTCTTGCGCCGGCACCATCTTGAATGAACGCTATGTCTTATCTGCCGCTCACTGTTTTGAGGGATGGTACGTTAAACCTGCAAAATATTTTCAAATAGGCTCAAAGTGCCTACTCATAATTATGAACAACTTTTATTACGGGATTAAAACTAAAATCACAAAAAACATTTCAACTGTTTACACTTAGTCAAGCGTCATTGATATTTTTATTTCAAAACATAGCTCCATATGATCTAAAATATCTGTTAAGGAACTTCCGGCCCGAGCTACGTCGGATCCGCGCCGGCGCTACCAACCGCAACAACGGAGGTGTCTTGGTCAACGTGCTCTCGGTGCTCAACCACCCGAGTTACGGGTCGACCGGATTTGACGGAGATATTAGCATACTTCTCCTCACCCACGCCCTGGTCTTCAACCCCGCCATAGGACGAGCGCCCATTGTTTCACAAGGATTTCCAACCCCTTACAACCTCCCTGTCGTGCACGCCGGATGGGGCGCGGTTTCGGTAAGGATTTTTGTTTCACTAAATGTATGATTTGATTTATTGTCACAACTTTCAATACATAAGCTTACTTCAGTCACAGTATGCAGTGGCCAGAAGGCACTTTGTCATAGAATCTGACGATGTCTTTGTTTCAAAGTGCAAGAAAATGCTTTAAAAAATTATATAAAAAACCCAACAAGTCTATCTCTACTGCTTTGTTGTACAAATAGAAAAAAATAATTTATTGACTGACAGAGACAGACTGACTAACTGGTTGCCTTATTTTTTCAATTCGTCATGATTGATCTTTTGTATTGCATTTAGCAAGATTTCAAATTAAACTTCATCCAACAGCAAGGAGGAGCAGCGTCGCCAGTACTTTTGGATGTGACCATCTACGCTGTCAGCTTGGCCACTTGCCGGGAGCGCTACTCAGCCTCCAGCATCACTGATAACATGATCTGCGCCGGTCTACTGGACGTGGGCGGTGCGGACGCCTGCCAGGGCGACTCCGGAGGCCCGCTCTACTACAACAGCGGGGACGAAGACTGGCTTATCGGCGTCGTCTCCTGGGGCTCAGGCTGTGCTCAACCTCGTTTCCCCGGAGTCAGCACCAGAGTCTCCTCCTATACTGACTGGATCGTTGCTAACGCTGGCGGAACCATGTAAACACTACCCTTTTTTTTAACCCCAGCCACCTGGCTCCATGGCGTCCATCCCCCAAATCTAACCCCTGGATCCGCCACTGTTTCAAACTGTTACTAATGTAGGTATAAATAAAATATACCTCCTGTTAAATATATGAATAAATTGAACGTACTTTACAATTAATAAGAAATTGATATTTTTTGTTGCTTTATTTTCCTACTAGCTACGAAAAACTAACAACTGTTCTATGCATTTTGATTATCATATTATTTTATTTTTGTTATTTGTGGAGCATCATCCCATTTTTCTCGCGAATTCTTGGTTGGTTCTTTAAGTAAAAGTTGTTCATAATAATGAGTACTATGAGCCTTTCTATGAATTTTAAGGCTTTTTGCTTAAAGTTAGTCTTTGCTTAAAATTCTCTGACAACTTCTCGCTGACGAGAAAATATGTCACGTGCGAAAATAAGACGGATATCTTTAAGCAATGATTAACATTAAGCAGCCTTTATAAGTATAAGTATGGCCCTTTAAGTCGTACAAAGTTCACAAGTTGGTCATCCAGTTATTTATAAAGTTAATAAGGTGTTGTAACGTTTTTATCATGTTGTAAAACGATTCAGCGGCGAACAGTGCAATCGCACGGGGCCTCGCTCTTGCGCAACAACCCGAGCAAATAAAAAAAATATATACTCTTTTAACTACATCTTTTTTTAGTTTTAGGAAAGACCGCAAACATCAATTTTAAAATTTTATCATACATATCTGTATTTGTTAATTTTGTAAATCTTTCGTTGTAAAATATTTTAAAACTCAAATTTTAGTTTATAAAAAAAATTGTATAACTAGCATTTCTCGTCAAACACGACAAATACCTAAACCAAACCACCAGACCTACTTTCGCATCACATACTTTCCACGAAAGACAAAGGACCTCGCAAAGACCTGCTGCTGCCAGGGGCCTCGCAATGGGTAAGGCCGCCGCTGAAACGATTTCATTATCTGTTCGAAGATAAAAATAAATAATTGTTATCTATCTAGGTACATAAATATATTGCCATTGTAAAATTATAAATACACCTGTAACCACCGAAACAATAGGTTTTCTACTCCAAATCTCTATAGCAGTCTTTAAGCGTCACATAGAATAAAATATAATTTAACCTTATCGTGCGTCAAACTTTCAAAAAAGTCGTCTTGCTATTGAACTTTGATCCACTTCTCGATATAAAGAGATGAAATTTTGTATCCTACCCATGTAACATGACAATACATAACCTGGTTTTTTAACCGACTTCATAAAAGGAGGAGGTTCTCAATTCGACTGCATGTTTTTTTTTATTAATGTTTTGCATGTACCTATATTCTGTTTGTCACTTTACCGTATTAATTCTCGGCTAGTAATGCATTTACGAGTATCTCTTATCATAATACAATATCATGATATTACAATGGATCATGCGCCCTATCCTCCTGTATAAAATCGCCAAAGCGAAAACTCACAAGTCGAGGGTTCTGAACTATCGTATTTTAAACGAGCGTGAAACTCTAAAATCGCATCTGAGACCTATTTTACAGCAACTTTTTACAAATTGTAGTAGTTAACATTATCTAGGTCCTACCAAATTTCAGATCGCTAGGTTTTAGAGTTCTTGGGATAATCAGCTGTGACATACATACACGCTCGCAGACACCGAAGTCTCGCTTTAATGTTTATACATTAATTAAAGCGCCCTCATTGCGCTTATTTTTAGAAGAAATAATTCTTCTACAAAATATTGTAAGTATAGTAGTCACAAAATAAGAGGCCCGTTTTGACACTTGGAAAGACCCTAGAATGTAACTTGGAACGCTTTTTGCGTACCTATACTTTATAATAGCATGCAATGTCAAATTATAACGAAACAGACTCAAAAACAGTTACGTTCTCAGTCTTCTTTTTTCAAATATTAGTGTTGTCTGTGTTGTAACCAATTAATTACTGAATTTCACCAGCTTTATTCGATTTTAATAGTTATTAAATATTGATCAGCTCAATCAGCCGCATTCGAGTCTAAGTACAAAAGAATATCACGAAGAAATGAACGCAAATAAATTCACAGAGTGGTTTACTACCTTTCGCTTTTTCTTATCCTAAACTAAAAATATTAAATTAAAGACAAATTGACCTTTCGTACCATTTATCATTCCGGAATACCTACAATATTAAAGTTTAAGTTAAATTTTCTAATCAGAACCTTAATCCGATTAACTTACAATAATTTACATAATGAAATCGATCAATTAAACTACTCATACAAACTTGAATTGAGTTATCGTGAGTATCGAATACCGAGTCTTAATGTAACATCACGTCGCGATGACAAACGTCAAAACGGGCCTCTTATTTTGCTTATTACTTAACGGTTGTCGCATCATTTTTACTTATTATAATTTAGTTACCCGGTCTAGCTCCAAAAATGAAAAAACAGTTTGAAATTAAAATATCGCGCCATAATCGAAACGTTGCACCTTAACACTTTTTAACCGACTTTCAAAAAGGAGACGGTTCGCAATACGACTTTTTGTTAATCTCTAAAGCCGGGTATCCACTTAGGTTCGCCGTGGTTCGCGAACGCGTCCGCTCCGCGAACCAAACCTAGTGGATACGTCGTGTTCGCGGAGCGCAACTGGAGCGCGATCGGTTCACGGCGGAGCGCTCTGGAAGCGGTTTTTGGCGCGAACTCAAAGGGGAGCGCAGTGTGTTCGTGGACGCGAGCGTGGCACTACGCGGTATTTGTGAGTTCGCGAACATGGAGTGGTCTGATGAAAAATGTTTGGAACTTATAGAATATAGAGGAATACCGTAAACATAGTGTTTTATGGGATCCACGAGATGAAAGTTATTATTCCATTACAATATTATGTATCAAAATGTAAGCTGCACTTCCTATTAACTGCGGAGGCACCATGTTCGTACCGCGGTCTTGTGATGACTGGACTGGAGCGCAGACGTTGCAGCAGGTTCGCGGAGCGCAGACTGTTCGCAAACCACAGCGAACCTTCAGGCGTCTACACTGTAGATGTTCAGGTTCGCGGAGCGGACGCGTTCGCGAACCTAAGTGGATACCCGGCTTAACGTTGACACTTTTTATCCCGGAAATGGCTGTAGGAGAGGGGGTAAAATTGCAAGGGGCAGCTAGTCCTATCCTACTTATATTATAAACGCAAAAGTTTGTAACATGATGTGTGTTTGTTACTCTTTCACGCAAAAACGGCTTAACGGATTTACATGAAATTTGGAGTAAAGGTTGTTCGTGGTCTGGATTAATACATAGGCTACTTTTTATCCCGGAAAACGCGGGTGAAACCGCGGGGCGCAGCTAGTAATAAATAAAACAACTTCAACAAGAAAAAACAGAATACACTTTCGAATTATTATTATTATTTTATAATAAAAACATAATAAAATGTGTCAAAACTACATAATTTTTCATACTTTACAAATTGTTTTGAATTTTGTCCTCCAAATCGCAAACTGATATCAATTTCCTCTTTTTGGTTTTTCCGTCTTAATAACAAGGGAAAACCACTATTAATCTTTATAATCGTGATTACCTTTAATATATAAATTATCTAAAATCGGCATTTATTCAGTTTTTAAATATTAAGCATGGCAGCTATCACGGTGTTGGCTTTCTTAGTGCTAGCAGGTAGGTTCACCTCACAAACTATTTCAATGGTTTACCTTTACAAAATACTTACCTAGTCAAGTGTCTTACGTGGTGTTAAAAACTTGAAATTGTGAATTTAGCGGTCTTGGTTTTTTTGACGTTTCACCCATAGCTCCCCCACTAGGATTCCCTGTGTCGGCGATGCCATGAAACACACAAATACAAGGACACCCAGACCCAGAGCGGATACCTAAATTCATTATTGCTTATAATAAGTGTCAAAGTCAGTATGTTAAATATAAAATAATTTTTGCTAGACTATAATATCAGTAATTATATTATCTAGTCTCTTTTTCGGAGGGCTCTGGCACCTATAACACAGTTTTGTTACTACTTCAGGTGTCAGCCAGTTTCAAATTTTCGTAACTTTATAACGTAACGTAATATTTTCGTAAGTAAGACAACAAATTGTGTAGCACATATCTTTTATATATTAATTCTTTTTGGTCAATAAATGATTTTATTTATTTATTATTATTCAAGTATCGGCCCCGCCGGGAATCGAGCCCTGGACCTCTTTTCCTTCGTTTTTCCTAGTGCTTCTTTTTTCTTATTCAAAATCTGTATGAAGTATAGTATAGTATGAAAATAGTATGAATATAATTCTGTGCAGTAGCCACGGTTATTTTTACTTTTTAATTCTTCTTTTTTTAAGCTACGGCGTGCTCTGCTGTACCCAGCCGCATTGTAGGCGGGAGCCCTACCATCATCGAAAATTACCCCTCCGCGGTCCAGGTGGACTCTCTGGGTATCTTCACTAATACTTGGGGCCAGTCCTGCGCTGCCAACGTCTTAAACAGCCTCTTCGTGTTGTCTGCTGCTCATTGCTTTGCTGGGATGTGAGTAACTGGCTGTTTATAAAACCATTTTCTACTAATATTATAAACGAGAAAGTTTGTAAGAATGTATGTATGTTTGTTACTCTTTCACGCAAAAACGGATTTACATGAAATTTGGAATGAGGGTTGTTTACGGTTTGGATTAACACATAGGCTACTTTTTATTCTGGAAAACGCGGGTGAAACCGCGGTGCGCAGCTTGTTTTATATGTTTATCCATGTTTTTTTTTGTAATAAATAAATAGGTACATACTGCGAAACATAAATTGCATAGTAACAAAAAGACAGTAGAACAACTGTTCAAACTCGCGCTGGACAAAGAGAACTTTAAGAAGCTTTCTTCAACCTTCATTAATGGAAAGGCACGTAGAGAAGAAGAAGAAGAATGACAGTTTGTTAAAATTGGAAATAACAATTTAAAAATTTGATTCTTACAGTTCGTTATCGTTTTGACATTTGAACAAAAGTTACCCTCAAAATAGGACCCAGCTCTAGCGCTAAAATTTCATACATTTTTGCCAAATATGATGACAACCGCCAAATGACCACTATTTTTTGTTATCATAAAGGCGCTATCTCAACAAATACAGCGCAGCGTATCAAGACAGGTTATCAAAACATTAGGCAAAGAAAGAAGTACCTACAGTTGTGTTATCATGTACATATTAGGTGCAAGCTACAAATATGACAATTTAACTCTTATTCCACCACTTAACCGTTTTCGGTTTAACCGGATTCTCTTCCGTTAAAACAGATGCCTAACTGTACTGTTGCCAGTAATTTTCCGGTTCCATTCCAGATTCTACGCCCCGGACAGACGTCGCATCCGCGCCGGTTCCACCTTCCGCAATACTGGCGGCGTGATAATAAACATTATTCGGGAAATCAACCACCCCAGCTACGGCTCGCTGGGTGCTGACGGAGACATCAGCGTGGTTCTCCTGGACAGCGCCCTGGTGTTCAACCCAGTTATACAACCCGCCACTATCATCTCAGAGGGATTTGATATCCCTGATAACCTTCCTGTCGTACACGCCGGATGGGGAGCAGTCTCTGTAAGTTGTGGTTTTATCATTTGAACATTTTCAGAAAACATATCGACATTGCACATATCGAAGTCACGTTAGTTGGCTTATATTGATTGACTAATACTATAAATGCGAAAGGTGTGTGTTCCACGTATTTCGGTAACTACACAATCGATTTTGATTAAATTTGGAATAAATACAGCTTATGCTCTGCATTTACATAAGTATATGCTAATCTCGTCACCGCCGTTTTTCATCGCCGAGCGAATTAAACCGCGGGCACTGCTAGTTATTAAATACATTATCGAGCAATGCGGTAGAAGTACCAAAGAGTAATATTAATTTGAAGAGTAGGTTCTGTACTTATATCACTGTTTCACCAACAGCAAGGAGGTCCTGCGTCTCCTGAGCTCTTGGACGTGACTATCTACACCGTCAACTTCGAGCTGTGTCGCCAACGCTACGCCGACCTGCGGCCCTGGCCTCAGACCGTCACCGAAAACATGATCTGTGCCGGCATCCTGGACGTGGGCGGCAAGGACGCCTGCCAGGGTGACTCCGGGGGCCCGCTCTACTACGACGACATCCTCGTCGGCATCGTCTCCTGGGGTGAAGGGTGTGCAAATGCCACATACCCCGGAGTCAGCACCAAGGTTTCTTCTTATACTAGCTGGATTCTAGAAACGGCTGCTTAAGTTTTAATATAAGAACGACTCGTTTTAAAGTATTGATTAGAGTTTAAAAAAAATTGAAATAAAAATAATATCATACAATTAAACTGTTTTTTCTGATTCGGGATGATGGGTTGAAAATGATGATAGCTATTTTCATTGTATTTCAATTTATCAATTGCTTTCATAATTTACTACATTATTTGCATCTAGTGGCTCTGTCTATGTGACCGCCATGCGGTATAACTTTACTAGCACTATACCACTAGTTCAAAGCTGTTATGTGTTGATTACACATTAGCGAGTACAGGATGGCGAGAAAATAAATGGGCACACTCTCCGAGCAAGAAAACCGTGGTTCTAGTGACTGTCTCGCCTCGTCAAACTGTTTATACAAACCGAGTACTCAGCCGAGGGCACTGTCTCGACACTGCACCGCGCCCTAACCCTAACCTTACCTGTACAAAACACTGATCGTGTCGGTAGATGATCGGTGGTCTGTAGATGTCCTTACTGGTTCCCAGGCACTAGGTTAAGGATCGTGTTAGGTACATACATACAAACTTAAAATGATGATGATGATGAATTTATTACTAATCTAATTTGAAGGATTTATATTTTAAACAATTAAATCGCATGTAAGACAGCTCGTTTTGTGGCCTCGCTATCTGTTTTACAGATCCACAAAATGAAACCTTTTGTGTTTTTAAAAGGTTTACAAGTACGAACGTACGAAGTGCTTTGATTCCACCTTTATTGTGCGTACCGCCAGCGTGTGGAATGCTCTGCCCGTAAGGGTATTTCCCGATAAATATAATCTAGATGTCTTCAAGTCGCGAGTGAATCGGTTCCTTCTAAGCAAGCGTGCTCCATTGTAGACCGCTATGTTGCTTACCATCAGGCAAGATGGCGGTCAAACGCAATCATATTATTCATAAAAAAATAATAAAAAAAAGTACCGCCTACCAAATTTTAATGAAATTCTGATTTAGAAGTATACGTAATGAATGTGGTTGGGAAGTGATAATAAACTCAAAGAACCAGTTTTGCATTTATAATGTGAGTGTAATAATGTAACTTAGTTTCGTCGATAATGAATAATAATTGTTATTACAAAAAAAACCGACTTCAAGAGACCGACTATTGAGTTATTCATTTATTTGTCGCGCAGGTACTTAATGCAAATTTAAGACTTATATGGTTTTCTCATGGATACCATTATCAGAACTGGACTAAATTGAAATGGAACCACATGTGTAGCGTCAGCTTTCTAATAAAAAAAGAATCATCAAAATTGATTCACCCAGTCAAAAGTTATGAGGTAACAAACATAAAAAAAAACATACAGTCGAATTGAGAACCTCCTCCTTTTTTGAAGTCGGTTAAAAATAATTCAAGATAAAGACAAAATTCCTTTTATAGAGGTAAATACTAGTTAGTCTCGTCATTGATAGATGTGTATGGCACATATCTTTATTTCTAAAAAAACAAAACCATAAAACGTGGAATCTTTTTTATTTCTTACAACGTTATCATAAGCCTTGTTTTGTATTAGATCAGACAGCGTTAGCAACAATCCAGTTGGTGTACGAAGACACTCTGGTGCTGACTCCAGGGAAGCGAGCCTGGGCACAGCCTGAGCCCCAGGAGACGACTCCGACGAGGGTGTTTCCGTAGTAGAGCGGGCCCCCGGAATCACCCTGGCAAGCGTCCCTGCCGCCCACGTCCAGGATACCAGCACAGATCATATTCTCGGTGACGACGGCAGGGCGAGGCCACATGGCAGCATAGCGTTCAGTGCAGAGCGGGCGGTTGATGGTGTAGATGGTCACGTCACGAAGGATTGACGAGGCCGAACCCCCTTGCTTTAGAACGAAAACAAAAATACAAACTGGTCAAGTGGTCACAGAGATTACCAGTTAATATGGTTAGTGGCTACTACCGAAGCAGACCACTTGTAGGTCGGGCGCACCACAACTAGATGTACCAAAACTTGTGACAGTTCAAAAGCGTGATAGTAGAATGCAACATTTGTAATTACGTTTTTTTTTAATTCGGTTTGTTGAGTATTTGAGTCACAATACTTTCATCCATCTTTTCGAGAAATTTGAAAGTCAAAATCGTAGAGGTACCTGATACATACTTGTAAAATCGACTCCACAATGAGCAATCAAAGTACGACTACTGGCCAGCGATAGCCGATCTAGATTCTCAGATGGCCTCATTATTAACCGGGAAAAGATTAATAAAAAAAATCTTACAGAAGTAGTACCCCATCCAGCATGGACCACAGGTAAGGAGTCAGGGATCTCGAAGCCTTGCGTCGGGATGGGGACAGCCTGGATTCCGCTGGAGTAGGTGAGGGCCGAACGCAACCGCACGATAGCTATGTCAGCGTCCATGCCTCGGGAGCCATAGGAGGGGTGGTTGATGCGACTTGCGACACCAATGGTGATACCGCCTGAGTTACGGTTGGATGTTCCAGCCCTGATGCGGCGGTTGTCAACGTTGAATAGACTGGAATTTGAAAAAAAATAGCGTCTCGTAGATAGTCTTTGAAAACTACTCTCCACTTGGTTAATAAAAGTGACATCTACGTCTGAATTTGCTGATACCTGTAGACAGGCTACATGTTCAGTGCTTTATCATTTTTTCTGGTACTCGTGAGTATCAGAAAACATCCTATTCTTGTTGCTAAAGTCCTAGGCCTACGAGTAATTCATCTCAATTCGATATTCGTTAACAAAGTGTAAAATAAGTACCAAAGTCGGGATGAAATTTACGACTTAGGATAGCATGTACGGGTAAGTTTAAAGAATCTGCTTTTGTAAACAATACTATAAATAGGTATAGCCGTAAGTAGGTGTGTAGACGTTAGTGTAGTTAGCTATACTCACAGGCCTTCAAAGCAGTGAGCGGCGGAGACCAGGTACAGTTGGTTGAGGATGTTGGCAGCACACGACTGGCCCCAGATGAGGAGAGTCCTGAACTCCACCTGCACGATGCTGGGGTGCTGCTCGATGGTGGTTGGGTTTCCCCCAACGATGCGAGCTGCATCGCCGCCACAGACTGCCGCTAAAATTTAGAAACAATTATTAAATTACCTTCTTGTTCTACTTTTTTCCGTCAGAAATGGAAAAAAATAGGGGGAAACCTTTGCCCAGTAGCGGGACATTGCAGGTTAACTAAAAAAAAAAACTAGTTATCATCTAGTCATCGTCAGCCGGTAATGTCCACTGCTGAATATCTTCTTTTCAATCGGCCTCTCTTTTCTAAGAATAATAAGTAATGAAATTAGATATAATAAATACAAGCCAAAAAATATGTTACCTGCCACCAAAAGAGCCCAAACGAATTTCATTTTGATCTCAATCGCAATACAGTAGCAGCATTAGATTAATAACATTTATAACCTATTCCATATCAGATAATCTCACAATTTACAACGTTTTATTGCCACTTGTTATCTAATCCCCACGTATATTGATATACTCGTAACTACGTTATATCTCGTATTAAATAAATGATCCGTCAATTAATTAATTAGGCTAAGGATAAAATTCATTTATCATCCGGAAATATGTTTAGTAGTTCTTATTCTAACCAGTCTGCTCAAGACCAGGGTGATTTTTTCGGGTTTAGATAGATAGATAAACTCATTATTGTTCACACCATAAATTACAAACAAGGATTATAACACTTAAAACTAGTGCGACAACCTGCGGCCTTATCGCTGAGATCTAATGAGCATAATTATGTAATAGCAGCGTTTTACGGTTTCAATGATGATGATGATGATGGTGAAATGTAGCCTTTTCCTTTTCTGTTCCCCTGACAACGAATGTGCATTTCATGACAAGCGGTTGAGAAGATAGCATAAAACCAAGCTCACTTTCGCATTTTATCGATCTGTTTGGCTCAGCGGTAGTGTATCCGCCTTTTAAACCAGAGGTCCCGGGGTCGATTCCCGGCCGGGTAGGTAGTTTAATTATGAATTTAAATATCTGCTCTGGGTCTGGGTGTTAGTTGTTCTCGACTTTATGTGTGTTCCATGGCATCCCCGACACAGGGTATCCTAGTGGGGAGCTATTATAGTTAAGTGTGAAACGTTTTTAACATTGATATCATTAGGTAGGATTTCAGTATGTATGTTTTTTTGTCTGTGTCCATGTGACCTCCTGCCACCTTAATCACTTGGCAGGTTTTGTGTGAAAGATTCGTATTTGAATTGAGAGTGTAGGCGACATTTTGCAGTCTGGTTTTCGGTTCTCTTAGCCCCCGACGGAAACACGGAGGTATCTTGGGAGGTATCCTAAATGGTTAAATTTTTTTTTATTAAATTATTATTATTTTTTTTTAATCGGAATACATAAAATATATTTACATCTTAGTCTTAAAATAATAAACTAAACTAAATAGAACTAAGAAATTTACAAAAACTAAAAATCAAAAAGTAGTTTTTGCCCGTGTGGCAAAGTACGAGTACCAAGAACGCTGGCTGCATTCCCGCGCTGAATTGCCAGGTGAAATTCTTTGCGCGAGGAATGAGCCAGCCCTCTTATCTGTTATCTTATGATTTTGTTTTTTTTTGTTGAATAGTGACTCGTTCGTATATTGTTAGCTATGATAATATGGTAACAAAAAACATACATAAATTCAGCCGTTTAAAGATTATCATTATTTTCAGAATTTAATTTTTTTTATTTAATCACTTGTCTTCTGCTTAATTACGATGAATTAAAAGACAAGTAACGAGACGATCATGCTAGTCTCGTTATTTTTCGAATTTGTGTTTCTTTTTGGTTTATCCTACACCGAGGTCACCATAGTGCTGTACAGACCAAGATGCCAGAGATGACAGACAGAAATCGTATAGTGAAAGTCGGAAACAGTCAAATTCTAAATTTATTGCATAAAAATAGGTAGATTTGTTCTGTGGTGCGCTACTCCTCAAACTAGGTGTAACACCTGTATCTTGAGGAGTAGGCCTTCCCGTTATTAAATTTATTTTTGGCACGCTACAAGTTATGAATTATGAAAATATCACAAACCAGTGCTGCAAAATACTTTTAGAATCCTGTACAAAAGTGGTAAAGGGCACCTAAAACTGGCAGTTCGTTTTGATTTCCTTTATGCAGCACACAGAAACTAACTACGTGTATTTATGTCCCGGAGGTAAGTACTTTCATAGCTTAATAGTGGAATTTCATTATTGGATAGGTACTACCTACTTTCTTGTATTTTATATGGCATCGTCAAAGAAACAATCGTAAAACGTGGAACCTTTTTGTATTTATTACAGTTTTATTATAAGCCTTGTCCTGTATTCGATTAGACAGCGTTAGCAACAATCCAGTTTGTGTAAGAAGATATCCTGGTGCTGACTCCAGGGAAAATAGCCTGAGCACAGCCTGAGCCCCAGGAGACGACTCCGACGAGGATGTTTCCGTAGTAGAGTGGGCCCCCGGAGTCGCCCTGGCAGGCGTCCCTGCCGCCCACGTCGAGGATACCGGCGCAGATCATATTTTCTGTGACGACGGCTGGGCGAGGTGTCATGTTGGCATAGCGTTGAGTGCAGAGCGGCCGGTTGATGGTGTAGATGGTCACGTCGCGAAGAATAGCCGATGCTAAGCCTCCTTGCTGTATGACAAACAAATTGCAAATAGTAAATTATTCATACAATCCATATTGTTACAAACTAGTTTGATGTAGAAATGACGGTAATTATAGCATTTCAAGATTATGAAGTTGTGAACTAAGGGTGAGAGAAATCCACTGACTTACTAAAAAAGAGGAGATTAGAAAGAAGCACTTACGCTAGTAGTACCCCATCCAGAATGAACCACCGGCAAGTTATCCAGCAGCTCGAACCCTTGCGGCGGGATGGCAATAGCCTGGATCGTGTTGGAGAAGGTGAGAGATGAGCTCAGCCGCACGAGAGATATGTCGGCGTCCATGCTCCGGGAGCCATAGGAGGGGTGGTTGACGCGACGCTGGACGCCGATGACCGTGCCGCCAGAGTTGCGGTTGCTGGTTCCAGCCCTGACGCGGCGGTTGTTCACAGAGAAAAAGCTGGAATTTTTAACATATTTTTGTAAAAAAATGATCATGTAATCAGACAAGCGAGAACGAGAAATTAACATTTAAGAGGAATAAAATAAGGTGGTGGATGATGACAATAATCTTTAAAGTGATAAATATGTTTTATATGTTCTAAATTCTAGTCCTAGCACGACACACTGAAACAGTTTAATGGATTTAAGTGTTTCAAATGGAAATAGGCAAAATCCTGGATTATCACTTACGTAACTTTTTAACCCGGAAAGATCAACTGTTCCTTTTGGACAGCTGGAGCAACTGCTAGGCGCAGCTAATAATTTATAATTCAGTAAATGTGAAGCTACTCAAGGCAAGGTAAGGACTCGCTGGGTCGACGATATTGTCAAAATCGTAGGTCGAATGTGGACTCGATTGGCACATAACCAAGGCAGTTATTACAGCAAGAGAAAAGCCCTGCAATGAAATTTTCTTTCTTCTCAGGGATGAATGAATGAATGAAAATCATGATGTACTCACAGGCCTTCGAAGCAATGCGCTGCAGAGAGAAGATAGGCGCTGTTGAGGATGTTGGCAGCACATGACTGGCCCCATAAAATGCCAGTTCTGAACTCCACCTGCACGATGCTGGGGTACTGGTCGATGGTGGTTGGGTTTCCTCCGACGATGCGCGCGGCATCGCTGCAGCAGACGGCAGCTTAAATTGTCAAACATAAAAAATTAGGTATGTGAATTTCGTAGATTTTGTTCCTTGGTTTCCCATGAAATGAATTTTGGTCCAGTCTTGCTATACGCCTACCGAAGTCGCATTCACTAATTTTATGCACTACTTTCAAACTTTATTTCCAAATTGCCACAAAAACTGTCAAAACTATTTTTGAAACCGTCGCTTTCGTTATGGAAAACGTAGATATGAAGTTTTTTTTGTGAATACTTTCCCAGATTATATACTTAGTTTTAAAGTAAAATTATATTTTTACCTGCCACCAAAAGAGCCCAAACGAATTTCATTTTGTAATCTTCACTAAAATACAGTAGCCGATTCGGATAAATGTAATTTATAAACTTTTTCGCCGGCTTATTATCTAACCTGCGACGCCTGCTGCGATTGTCGCAGTCTTAGATAACACAACTCATCAAAAAAATATTTTTTTGTTGCCCTGATCATTTCTGCGGACTTTCGTACTTTCAAGTTCACAGTTTGCAAATTTAAATTTACATATAAAAATATATTGACAAATAAATGCTACCCCGGAAATCGCAGCAAACAGGAAAATTTCTGAAATAACTATAGGTAAACACTTTTCAACTCACTTTAGTACCCTTAGTACGTGTTTTGATAGTTTTCGAAACGATCAAACGGTTCGTAAGGCTCCATAAATTACAGTAAAGTGCCCCTGGCGGAAACGTGGAAGAACTAATTATAATGTAAAGAGCTTTACAAACGTTTGATCGTTTTCAAAAACTATCAAAACTCATACTATGGGTACAGCCTGCACTTACTTTAAAATCTGGCAAAATATGTTTATAAGTTAAAATTAATAATTTTGACTAGTAAATATTTGACCACAACTATAATTATGAACTCGTCGTTCTTGCTTTTTGTCTATACTAATATTATAAAGAAGTTAAGTTTGTGTGTTTGTATATTTGTTAAATTGTAAGGGGTAATCTCGGGATCTACTGAACCGATTTTAAAAATTCTTTCACCAATAGAAAGCCACATTATTGCTGAGTGTCATAGGTTATATAAAAAACCGAAAAATAAAAAGGCTTTTACGTGGTAGTCCGTTTTGCAAAGTGAATCGGAGAAAAAACGGTCCGGACGGCGCGCGATGGGTTCGGGTTTAATTAACATTATGCCCAACGAAGTGGGCAAGGGTCAGCTAGTTTGTTATAAACACGCTTCAATAGTCGCAATCAGTTAGCTAATAGGTAACGCTGCCTATCAGTTAATCTCATTTAATTTATTGTACGCATTTACACGTGTCATTGTTGCAGTGGTCATTAGTAATCTAATCCTCATGTAACTTATGTACTTACCTATACTTAAGTTTTCTACGAAACAATTTTATATCAAGCCATTGCCTATAAAGAATCATAACGAAAGGGTATCCTAAGCCGAAAACTGCTCATAGTAGGTACTCATCAATATGAATAACTTTTGCTATGGTACCAATTCGGAAATCGAAAAATGAGGGAAGTGATATCGTTTTGTGGTTGACATACCTAAAAGCCTAAAACCCGAACGAAACGCTTTGACTCCACATTAGTCCACATTCATTTTGCGACCCGCACGTGTGGATTGTTCTGCCTGAGATAAACTATGTAATAATATTAATGTTTTAATATTCCCCGATAGTTAAAATATGGGTGTCTTCAAGACGAGAGTGAATTGGTATCTTCATCATTGCTTCCCATCAGACAAGATGGCGGTCAAACGCAAGCCTATAATTGAAAAGTAACTCATTTCTTGAATGATTTATTTTCAAAATGTATGCTTTCTGTATGTTTTTAAGCTCGATATCTTAAAAAGTATTATGAAATTCATATAATTATATCTGGTTATGTATGTTTTACTCTATTTCAATAACTAACGATAAGCGCCATCTCTTTCAAAACAATTTAAACATTTTGTCATCCAACTGAAAAACAACTGAATTTTATTTATTTAGCCTTTGTATCAGTAGTACAAGCAAATCTTCATAGATGGCGTTTTAATTTATCTACCATCACCTTATTTGTATGGTTTATTCTGTGCTATCAGAAAAAACTTTTACTTCGTCCATTTTAATCCGTGTAGGCATTTTCTTTTAATCCAATGTAGGTGAGCGCCCTTTCCATTTAGTTTTAATCAATGATTAGAGTGGTATTAACCAGTTATCAGATTAAAAATTGATAATCAATTTGATAATACGGTAGGTTAGTAGCTAAGTAAGTAGCTATGACGTAAGTACCTACTCCTACTGAATGACGTAGATAGCAGACAGCTATTTCTATGAATTGGATTGAAATAAAAAGATGATGTGATTCCGCTATAAGTCGTTATCCAAAAGGTACAACAATGATCACTGATAATAGTAATTCTGTCGTCTACTCTAATACCTCTAATTCCAATTGTGTACTTAGAGACATGGTTTTTTTTATTCAGAAATAGGCTTGCAATTGACCGCCATCTCGCCTGATGGTAAGGAACGGTGCGGTCTACGATGGAGCATGCTTGCCAAGAAGAAACCGTATCTACCTATATACGAGTAAATGTATTTAAATGCATATTATAATGTATGTATATACAATACATATATATAAATGAATGTATAATATATTATGTTTAGAAAAACCTAAAACCGTGGGGTAGACTAGTTTTAGAGTGAAGACAACAGGCCGGCAAATTGGGGCGTTTTAAAAAAGTGTATCTACAAACACCTCTTCAGGCTGTGAGACGAATTAAAAAAATACACAAAAAGGTAAAAACATCTTAGTCTCCGGCTGGCAAAGCATTATTAACGTCGTCTTAGGGCCGATTTCACCGTAGAAGTTAAACGAGATCAGTTCAGCTTAAACTCGGTTTAGGCGTTGAACAAGCTCCAATTTGTTTAATAAGAACTTAGTTTTATTAAACTCGTTTTGCTATACGATCGGTAAAATCGGCCCTTAGTGGTGCATGCGTGTCAATGTCATAGGCGACGGTTTATCAGGCTGACCGTGACCATAGCCGCTTTTTTTAATAAAAAAGACAAAAAATTGTTTGTCTGTAATGTCGGTTTACGAACGATAGTTTAACGTGACCACGTCATAACAAAACAATGAGCAAGAAAAAAATGCAATCAATGATTGCATATTTTTCTTGCTCCGATCGTAACGATGATTGCTCCGATCGTAACGATACAATGAGCGTAACGGGACACTTTTTCATGCGTGCACCCGGCGTTCATCGATAATATTAGACCTTGTCACTTCAAAAAACGTTGAGTACCACGCTGTTGCCAGATGGAACGACGACCTGCGTGAGTCGGTTGTAGGCAAGTGAATGTGTAAGGCGGAAGATCAGACCATGTGGCCATCTTTTGAGGCAGTTACCATTAGTTATCCAGCAGTTGGCTTTAGATAGAGCATTTTAGCAGTGGAAAGTCATTCGATAGTCTGGTATGATGATGATTGAAGCATTTTGACTATCCACATCCCCATGTGGATAGTCTTCCACAAACGATTTTTTACGACTGAACCTCGTCCGGCCGATCAAAAGCAATAAAAACAGGCTCACCTGACACTCCTCGCCGCACGCGCAATCCAGGACGTCCCAGAAGTGACAATGATGATGATCAGGGTATGAAGACACTCACAAATAGCTTCCACACGCACAAAATATAAACTTTGTTCTTAAACTGTGTTCGTTCCTTGCTTTTAAAAATCGGAATGGCGGATGTTGCGAAGCGAGTAGGGATGGGGTACTACTCGCACGGCGATTTGCGGAATAGTCGATTTGTGAACCTGTTGGCGCGGCTTGTCACTGCGCTTGTAATTAATCGAATCCTTTCGAGTTCAGATTTGCAAAGTACGTTTAGCGGGAAGTTTGAAAAAAGGGAAGATGATGACACAATGATGATTTCGATAAAATAATTTATATGACGTATAGGAGCGAGGTAGGTTCCCCTTTTATCTTTATTGTATTTGTATGGCGTGCAATATGTAAGCTATAATATTTAAGATCACGCGTAAGCCACGATTTGATTTCTTAATTTTTCACAGAGTTCCGTATAAAAAATGTTAAACGTAACCAAACATTTTCTCGAAAGAGCACTTTTGCAATTCATCGATCTAGATCGTAAACCACTGAAATATACTACCAGGATTTCAGATCTGTTGACCGAGCGAATCATGAAATAAAAATATAGATCTCAGACTCTACGACTTTGTGCTGACGCTGGTTCTTAAATTTTTTTAATGTAACTACCTACAGGGTTATACAGAAGGGGTATGCAAAGCCGAAAAAGACTCATAGTACTCATAATTATAAACTACTTTTACTATGGGACCAACCCGGAATTCGCGAAAAAAACATCTATTCCATACATTTTGTCGACTATATTGAGGTTTTTTTTGGACCACCTGATAATTTTTTCGCGAATTTGGGATGGCCTTATAGTAAAATTTGTTCAAACTGATGACCAATATGAGTCTTTTTCGGCTTGGCATAAGTACCCCTTCCTTACACCTACATTACTCCTTTTTTTCTCGCGTATCGATGCGTGCTGATTTACAGCCTTATTGTCTAGCTGACCGATCATCTAAATTGGTTATATTTAATCCTTGAAGTTTACTTTCCTTTTTTTTACAACAAACTAGACATGCGTTTGACCCCAATCTCATCTGATGGGAAGCGACGATGCGGTCGAAGATGCAGCACGCTTGCCTAGGAAATACCTATTCACTCTTATTTTAAATAATACCAGGTTGTACCTTTTCAGGAAGACAGACGCCATCAATGAGTTCCACATCTCTGCCGTTCGAATCAAAAAGGTGGAATGGTGAAAAGTTTACTTCAAGTATTGAGTATTGAGCTTGTGATAATATAGACTCTATTATCAACATACAGGGTACAACAGTTCGGAGCGAACTTCTTAAAATACGAATTATTCGGGTACATTCCATAAAAAATACGACAATTCTTGATTCCACATTTTCTTTTACCAGGATCTCCGACTTTGAAACTCATAAAAAGTGTAGGCTCATATTGATTAGGCAAATTTTTATATAGTTATTAATTTTATTGTATTATTGTACAGAGTTAAGATAGAGTAATCTTTTTTTATAAAAGGTATATTACCATAGAGATCAGTGCTGGTCGGTCACTCGGCAAAAGAACAATGTTTGCGAAAGTCTGTGCCTTAGTTCTCCTTGCAGGTAAGAAGAAAGTTTTAAATTTAGCCTGTTCTATCTATTAAATGCCAGCCAGCTCTTGAAAGGCTTAATCACGGTCGAATAATCATTGCTTGTCACTCCTGCTCCCTTAAAAAGTTGGATATATAAACACTATCTTTTATTTACGATGGGAATTATAACCAGAACAACTGGCAGTGGTTTAATCGCTCATTTCAAGAAGCGAAAAAGTACTGTCTTAAAAATTGTTCGCTTATGGCATTCTGGCGCTTCTAAGGCGTGAGTTACAAGCGTGACGCGCTCACAGTCCGCAGTAACAGGCGAGACGCAACCGCGAGCGCGTCACGCTTGTAACTCACCTGATGAAAGTCACCGAATGTGATCGAAACTAGTCGTAGTAAACGACTTTATTTTTACGTGAGTAGGTATTCCTGTGTTAACCCTTAATTTACCTGGTGAACTAAAATCACACAATTTACCCTTAGGAGTCTCTGGGACTCCTTTCTTAAAAATCACCGATTTTGTTCAAAATAAAAGCAAATTTGAAAGTTTGCGGGGAGTCCGTAGGACCTAACAGGTAAATTGAGGGTTAATTATTACAAAATGTGTCACAACCACGATAGTTTACAAAGTATAAGACCCGAAATACTGGGACAGTAAAACAAATATTGTGTGGATTTGTATATGCCTATATACCCTTTACCTATACTAATGAAAAGCTACATTAACCCTGAGTATAATATTATAGACTATATTTTATAGCCCCAAACCTGTAAAGCTGAAGGCCGAGCAGTACCGCACGATAGCTCACAGATATCCTGGAATTAATCGTTGCCCATAATTACTTTTTACCTAGGAAAAATAACGGATCTTGCAGAATATCAGGCGAAACCACGAGTCGTTATAAATCGTTATAAATCGTTATAAATTAAATAAATAATATTTTCAACAAATAAAAAAATAATCAACACACTGCCTATCTATAAAATTCCGTGTTTATAATCGGGTTTGATTGACATAAATCATAAATATTGCACGTACGACAAGTTAAGCCGGTCCGATAGCGATAACTCATGCTATCAGTAAATACTTTAATTGCTTTACTGATATGACAAGATAAGTGAAGCAAATACAGGAGCGACGAGGAAAAGGCTGCTCGTAATGTTTCAAACATTATGTCACGATTGTGAGTGTTCTCGTGAACGATTCGTGGTCAGTGCGTGGCTGACGCATCATTCATTATTCATTCAGCATTTAAGGGCGTTGATCTTGTCGTTGTAGTAATTTTATTTGCGAGTATACAGTTATAAGAACAGGTTATGCTAAGCTGGAAAAGGCTTGTAATACTCATCTCTACCACAGAGACGTGTAGTCTCTGTGGTAGAGGTCATGAAGGGAAATATGAATAGCATTACAATGTGGCCACTGGTAGACTTATTGCTATTATTGAGCGATCTCTTCCAAGCAACTTTAGATTGAGAGGATACATAGAAGTGATAAAAAGGCGGGAATATATACACAGATATATACATAGAGAGAATACACACATACATATTGTAGATCAGGCGTTAATTCGCGGAATCTTCAAAGAACTGTTTGTTATTGAACTTCCAATGTACGGAAATACACTAGAAATTCAATTTGGGAAACAGTTTTTTGACATACCTATTGTGGAAACAGTGCGGGTACTTGATGATGTAATAGAGGGTAGATATAAATAAAGTAGTTCAGGCATGTCATGGTGTTCACTCGAGCTCCCGTAACAAATCTTCTTTGACACCTACATTCCTACAATCTACATTCTATAGAATATATGAAATAAAATGTGATAATTTAGTGAATAAGATTATATTTGATCAGCTTGATTTGCATTTAAAAAAAGGTTAAAAAGCTCAAATATTTGGAGTGCAGAGAAACAAAAAGGATTTGTTTTTATAGAAGAAGAATGTAATATGTAGGAGGCACGCGGTTCGTTCGTTTGCAAATAAACTGCTTTAAAAACTAATTATGAACAAAGATAATTTTTTGCAGATATAAATAAATAAAATCGGACTATTCCCAGTAGTCTTACCGAGTAGTTTTACCAGTTGAACAACTAGGAGTTTCCTTCGCAATAGACTTACTGATAGTAAGACTTCGCACTTTCGCAGATGTATCTTTTTTTACATTAGTCTTACTTTATGGCAACACATTCTATTGACAACACAAGTGCGAATAAAGTTGGTTAAACAATTCCAGGAGCGATAGCTTCCGCAGATAGCCTCGGCTCGATCGCCACCATCGAACAGTACCCCAGCCTGGCGCAGGTGGAGTTCAAGAGTGAAGAGTCCTGGCAGCAGCAGTGCGCAGCCACCGTCATTACCAACGCACATGTGCTATCTGCGGCATCATGCTTTACTGGCCCGTGAGTTTAAATCAAATGAAATCATTTTTTTTGTAAGGTAATTTTAATTTAATATGTCAATATACAGGGTTATTCAGAAAGGGTATGCTATGCCAAAAAGGGCTCATAGTACTCATCATTATGAACAACTTTTGCTTTGGGGCTAACCCGCAATTCACGAAAAAAAATCAGCTGTTCCATACATTTTGTCGAGTGTCATTGACATTTTTTTACTAGCGGTATTAAATATATACCGCTAGTAAAATATATACTCTTTTTTAGTACAGTTCAAATGCACAATTAATACTAGAAAATAATACATTAAAAATACAAACAGCTAGCTAGTACACTATACGAAAAGGCAATAGGTACCAACTTTATATTAGGGCTAATAAAGCACCTACGTAATATTTATGTCGCTTCAACAAAATTTAAAACGAAACAATGCTGAAAGATTTCTTTATCCCAGTTTCAGTGTAAGTCACATACTCGTACCTACAACTACACAGCTCTGTGCGATTACTCTAAAACACTTTGAATACCCTGTACACAGTGACGGATTAAGACTACTAGATGCCCTAAGCAATCCATGCCTGTGGGCCCCCCTATTCGTATGTCAACTAGAATCGGTCTTTAAACCTTTACCGCCTAAAAACATAAGTTTTTTGTAACATAAGATGATGAAATGTAACGTACTTTAGAAGTGGAGTAGGTGCGACAATAATAAAAACCAAAGCATAATTTATTTATTTATAGAAATGCGCCTTGCGGCTTTTCCGAGCATTGAATTCACGCAAGACATTAACATCTAACGTTTTTAACATATCGGACTCTATGTACAATATCGATAAATTATCGAGCCTTTCTGGTATCATCTTTGTCCTTTTCTCATTTTTTAATATGTTTAATTTTGAAAAAGAACGTTCCGCTGAGCAATTTGTAATCATAAGCGATAAAAATATACGCAGGGCTGTTTCCACATTAGGGAAAGCTGATTCAATCTTATCATCATGTATTATTTTATACAATTGGTTATGACTCTAGGTAGGACTCTATGTCAACTTAAAACGCGGGAATTTTCAAATTAGTCCTAGAAACTTTTTTTGGTGTGGTTTTTGGTGACGTGAGAGTGAGACGTGATGCCCTAAGGACGGATTTTTTTTGTGCTTCTTCTGGTGCCCCCTCAGACGTGATGCCCTAGGCAATTGCTTAATTTGATTAAGGGTTAATCCGTCACTGCCTGTACAAAGTTTTGTGGTTAACACGTGGTGGGAAATACGTGTTACATCCATGATTATCTTTTCAAGGGTTTCTAAACACTATCCTCGCTAAATAACTATCTTTTTATAATGATGCATTTTCCTAATTTTATTATCCTTTTCGTCTGTAATTTTTGGTGTGAAGAATACAGAGTTTATCTATCTAATTCCAGGCTCTACGACGAGTCCTACCGCCGCATCCGTGTGGGCAGTTCCACTCGCGGCTTTGACGGGGTGGTCGTCGGAGTTCAGGCAGCTTACAACCAGCCCGACTTCGGCCTCCTGGGACATGACGCCGACATCGCCGTGGTGAAGCTGGATGACTACCTGACGCTCGGAGCGACCGTGCAGCAGGCATCTATCCTTGGTCAGGGAATCGAACTGCCTTTCGGATTAGTCGTACGCCATGCTGGTTGGGGCACAACCGCTGTGAGTACTTTTAAATCTATGCATATGGAGTATTACAAAAGGGTATGCTAAGCTGAACAGGGCTCATAGTACTCATCATTATGAACATCTTTGGGACCAACCCGGAATTCACAAAAAAAACAGCTGTTCCATATAAAAATGTCAATGAATTTTTTCCGCAAATTCCGGGTTGGGCCATAATGAGGCCAATAGCCAATATAGCCATGCCACATACACACAATACAATACAACACAACAACAACAACAAACAACATACAATATACAATACAACATACAATTGGCTCATACTACATGGCATGGCCATGTAGTATGTAGTATGTATACCCTTTCTGTATAACCCTGTATTTTAAATAGGTTCAGTTTTTATATTTGTAAAAGGTAATCTCTGGAACTACTGCCTTTCGGCCGCCTATGTAACTGTATTTTGTAACCGGTTACAAACGAAGAAAATTTACTCTTTTCTCGTTACCAAGTTACAAGCTAAAATATTTTCGGCCGCCATTGTAACTACGTTTTAAAATTTACTAAACATTTTTTTAGTAATGGGAAGCTTAAGTTTTTAAACATATTTTATAAAACTTTTAACTAAAAGCAATTTTTTTTTAGCTCCTGGTTTTGCTTTTACAACAAGTCAAGTTTTGAAATGACTTAGTCTAGTTTTTCTAAATATTAAAATTTTGACCTAAATAATTGTTGACGCGCATGTTTGACGATAACGATCGTCAACTTTCGGTACAAAAAATATTCAGGCGCTATTTAGAATAAATAGATTAATGTTACAAGTCCAAACCACGTAATCAAGGCCTTTAAAATAAAATAAAATTGCAGCATCTTATTTTCTATGTTTATGTTTTTAGGGTTCTAAACCTCCTTCGGGGACGAACTATTAAGGCGAGACTTCGGTGTCTATATGTCAAAGATATTTTTAGGAGGGCGGCAAAGTCTCCAGCGATGATCTCTACGCAGTGAACTTTCTAGTGAATGACCACGACAGCTGCATGATCAAGTACATCAGCGACGAGTTTGTCACTGAAAACATGTTCTGTGTTGGGCTGGGCTATACACTCGGCCGCGACCTGGACGTAGCAGACACTGGAGCATCGATTTTCTATGAGGTAAGTTTTTTAAGTTTCCCGGAAACCGATATTTTCGGATACAGTTGAATTATACCCTTTTCATAAAGAAATAAATCTGAGTTTGACCACCGACTCGCCTATTGGTAAACGACGATTTGGTCGAAGACGACGCACGCTGATTAAGTGGGTATCTTCACTCTGGCAGTAAAGCCAAGACTGAAACATTAGTTTTTTTTAAATGCAATATTTAGATAGACAGATAAATTCTTTATTATTCAGACCAGAATATTAGACAAAAAGAATCCTAAAACTTAAAACTAGTGCAACAACTGGCGGCTGCACCGCTAAGAGCGATCTCTTCCAGGATAGTCGTGTTGTGTATGAACCCTGAATTACTACAGTACCTACTGTGGTTTGTGTGTTGTCTACATTCCGGAGTACACTGTAATTAATTTCTCCTTCCTTCCAGGACACCTTGGTTGGGCTGGTGTCTTTCGGGAAGGATGATGCCGACGACGAGTACCCGGCGGTGGCGACTAACGTTGGCTCTTACACTGGCTGGATCATAGAAGCTGCTTCAAATTAGATGAATTAAATACCTAGCTTTCAGCTGTGTTTTGATAATATTTGGCAGAAACACCTACTTTTTTTGTGCTAGTTCGCATGCGAAAATGTCGCACTGAAAATATTTCTAAACAAGAATTTTGAATATGAGAAAATCGGTCAAACTGTTATTGATTTAAGATTTGTGATTGTTGTAGTTTTTATTTCATTCATTTTCTTAGTTGAAATTTTACTACTACTAATTTTTCTTTTATTACTACAGAAAGAAAAACACCTTAACTAGTGATGAAGATGAAAGTTATTACTTTCCAACTTACGACTCTTATTAGCAACTTACTTATTATAGCTACGGAACCCTACAGTGCGCGTGTCCCAACACACACTTGACGATTTTTTAATGCCCTTATCTAAAGGATTTAACACTTGTTCAGTGCGGTACATAGCGTTTAAAATTACGAAAGAAAACGATATATTCATAGATGTTTTTAGATTTGTTTAAATATTATCAATTACGTAAGCATATTAATGATTGATAGGATGATAGCTTATCATAATAGCTTTTAAATCCCGTGGATTACGAACTAAGCTTTACTTTTTAGCGTCTGATAGCCTACATTTCAATAATTATATCATGACACAGTCAAGTTCATTGTCGGAGCTCATCATCATCCACAGCTATCTCTTTCATACACACACTAAAGTACGGAGCATACTGACAATCAGAATGCTCCTTACTTTAGGTGAATTCATCGGAATTTTGATTGCCATTTTTCTCAGTGTACTCCTAGGTTGTCGGCAGCTATTATTGTATGAGTTTTTAAAGCAAATACCACTTAACTACGCCGTGATGTCACACCATCTCAGCGGGCTAGTTCTAGAGCAAAATAGACGTTAATTCTGTCCCCGTGACGTCACGATTTTGCGAAAGTAAACTTGCAACTGAGGTAATAAACTGCAAGCTATGGCAAGTGTTGTCAACCCTGTCTAAGAAAAAAACTCTAGACTAGCTCTAAAAAACTGTAAGTAAAACCAATCAAAAATTTCGCTGCAGTTTTTGTTAAATTGCCTTATTTTGATAAAAAATCGCAAAAACAAGAATGACAAAAATTTATTGTAAAGCATTTCTAAGCTGAGACAGCTTCCAAAAAACTGAAGATCTACAGCTAAAACAGTAGGGTTGGCTACAATAGCTACAACCCGGTCAGACAGGGGAAGCGGGAGCCTCTCCCGCTTCCCCTGTCACCTCTCCGCGCACTCCCCGGTGCGACAGTGCGACTATATAAGGCTATACGCATTCCAGCGAGGTGCACAGATATTGTGACCGGGTTATACAGCATGTAACTTAGGAGTAATAAAACTCAAGTATCAAGTCTCACTCAACTGTTATACATTTCAATAAATTTACTAGGTTAATTAAGTATTACCTACCTAATTAGGTCTTTTGTTGCTAATAATTATTTACCGATAATTAGTTGCAAAGAAAAAAGAAAAGCAGGAAAATATATTTGTCATGAGAGAGCCAATGCATGAGCTCAATTCAATTTTTTTTTATCCCTCTGCTGGGATACTGCCCAGTACCCTCCCCTGCTGGGTCTACCCTCTGAAAAAAATATCAATCGTGCTATATATGATATTATAAACGCGAAAGTTTGTGAGTATGTTTGTTGCTCTTTCACGCAAAAACGGCTGAACGGATTTACATGAAATTTAAAATGAAGGTTGTTCCCGCGGTTGAAACCGCGGAGCGCAGCTAGTTTAAAATAAACAGACAATGAAAACAATTACCTGTACTTTTATTTTTTTTTTTGATGAAAAATCAATCCAACTCGACATTTTGCTAGATCTACACCTGTAATTGTATTTCAAATAATTATGTACTCAATTATTTTTACATCAGCTAGCGCCGCTGATCGGTAGATATGGTGGTTTATTTCTTCCACTTACAAATTTTGCATAGCAAATAAAACTATTAATAATAAAATCACATAAGATTGATTATGTTTAGATTTAGACGTAATCATCAATACAAATCACATAAGATTAGAATCTATTAGAAATAATTTAATTTAGCTGTTTTATGGACTTTTACGTAGGTATTTCGCATCAATCAAATGTAGAGGTATATAATTTTTTATCAATTATATATTTATAGTTATATTGATAGTTTATCAAATTTTGGTATCAAAATGCAGGTGTATTCTGAAGCTTAAACCAAATCTGAAAAGAATATCACGAAACAATATTTATCGTATGATTGAGGAAAATGCACAGCGCAACCAACTTCATATGCAACCTTTTAATCCTCCCACTGCTGGGATACAGGTCTACCCTCGAAGGGTGATTAGGCCGTATTCCACCACGCTGGCCAAGTGCGGGTTGGTGGATTCACATACGCCATTGAATTTCTTCTCCGGACATATGCAGGTTTCCTCACGATGTTTTCCTTCACCGAAAAGCCAGTGGTATGTAAATTCGTACGTAAGTCCCAAAGAACTCATTGGTACGAGTCGGGGTTTGAACCCGCCACCTCAAGAATGCGAAGCGGCTGTTCTCTCACTGAACTACCACGGCTTTTTTACCAAACCATCTTTATCGTATGATTGAGGAAAATGCACAGCGCAACCAACTTATGTTATACGTAAAGGCAGCTAAATGATAATAGTTTGGGCAGGTATCATTATCATTATCTATCCTGCTCCCTCTTATGGATTAATTACACGTAACAAGTACAGTGGCGAGACAGTACCCTCGGCTGAGTACTCGGTTTGTATAAACAGTTTGATGAGGCGAGACAGTCTCCAGGCTGAGTATGCCCATTTACTGTGCCGCCCACTGTACTCGTTACGAGTAATCAACCTATACGCGTGGTCTTCCTGGTCGGTACGTTATGTACGTTTCCTCTATTCGTCATGACTGAGTTATGCTTGTTTGTTTTAAACCATGAATAAGATTCGGTTATTATGAGATTACTTAATAATAATACCGAAAAAATAGCAAACCATTTTGTTCGAAACCCGATGGTTCCGTTCAGAAAATAGTTTAAAACAAATAATGGATATAATAAGTTAAAGCAAGTTCCTCAGTAGTAGTAAGAGGCTCAATGAACAAAATAAAATTAAAAATAATGAAGTTTTGCGTTGTTGATTGCATGCATGTGGCATGCAAGATAAGATAGACTGAGCCTCAGTTCAAGGCTGAGTCAAGGTATAGGTTTTTTCTCCAAGGCCGAAAGCAGAGCAGCACTACCCTACTTCAAATGCCGAGCTCCTAAGGGTTTGCTATTTGAGATACCCGCTCTATAGAGCCTACATACACCGAGTACAGTAGACATAGACGCCTAGGTATATAGAGCCTATAGGGTTATTCATAAAGACTATGCTAAGCCGAAAAGGGCTCATAGTACTCATCGCTATGAACAACTTTTGCTATGGGACCAACCCGAAATTCACGAAAAAAAAATCAGCTGTTCCATAGAAAAATGTCAATGACACTCGACAAAATGTATGGAACAGCTGATTTTTTTTCGCAAATTTCGAGTTGGTCCCATAGTAAAAGTTGTTTATAATGATGGTACTATGAGCCCTTTTCGGCTTAGCATACCCTTTATGAATAACCCTGTATAAGACAGATTGTCGACAAGACAGGACTGCAACACTGATTGATAGATGGCTGTGATTGAAGTCTATAACGTGCAACGTTTCGCCTATGTCGCAAAATTTAAATTTTAAACCGTTTTTCGTTTTTGGACCTAGACCGGGTAACTAAATTAAGTAATAATAAAATTTGCGGCAACCGTTAATCATTAATTACGATATTTTGTAGAGGTGATAAAAGGTAATGCGCCTGATTACTCAAATATGTTAATAACATCTTCGATCGCAAGTTTAACGATTAAATGACTGATTTGAGTAATCTTGAGCATTACCTCTACAAAATATAGGGTTATTCATAAAGGGTATGCCAAGCCGAAAACGGCTCATAGTACTCATCATTATGAACAACTTTTACTATGGAACCAACCCGGAATTCGCGAAAAAAAAACAGCTTTTCCATACATTTTGTCGAGTGTTATTGACATTTTTCTATGGAACAGCTGTTTTTTTTTTTGGCGAATTTCGAGTGGGTACCATCGTAAAAGTTGTTCATAATGTTGAGTACTATGAGCCCTTTTCGGCTTAGCTTACCCTTTATGAATAACCCTGTATAGTGAGGGATGCTCAATGATTGTCGCAAACTTTATCATCACTTAATTTAGTTACTCGGTATAAATAGGTATAAAAACGATAAAATCGATTGAAATTTAAATTTTGCGCCATGAGCGAATCGTTGCTATAATACTAGATAGATAAACAAATACATTATCAGTAATCCGAGTTACCTAATAAAATGACTAAACACACCACACATCTTTAAATTTTTAACCGACTTCAAAAAAGGAGGAGGTTGTCTATTCCTGTATGTTTTTTTTTTATGTTTGTTACCTCATAACTTTTGACTGGGTGAATCGATTTTGATGATTTTTTTTTATTAGAAAGCTGACGCTTCCCATTTGGTCCCATTTCAATTTAGTCCAGTTCTGATAATGGTATCCATGAGAAAACCATATAAGTCTTAAATTTGCATTAAGTACGTGCGCGACAAATAGATGAATAACTCAATAGTCGGTCTTTTGAAGTCGGTTTTTGTTTTTTGTTTTGTAAAAATAATGTTCTTGTGTTAAAACTAACATGGGAATACTCACGTAAAATTAAGTCGTTTAATACGACTAGTTTCAATCACATTCGGTGATCAAAGCCCCGTTAGTTTCCATAGTATCATTAAACTTTCTCTTATCGATGAAGTTAAAGGAAAATTTTCAGAAATAAACAATTTAAACCATTAAGCTTCAGAGATAAATTTTAAATTGATTAATATTATGACGTATACAGTACACACCTACTCACCTCAGAAATATGTGTTTGTTTAAATCTCTAAAATAAATTCTTCGTTTTGTCAACACAATCTTTTAATAAGATAATTTTAGAAATATTACAATTGCAAAAACAACCTTTTATTGGAGTTACACTTGAACCTACGAGTATAGTACCAAATGTCAGTTCAATCGGATCAAAATGGGTGGTTCAAAATTGAGTTGCCAGATTGCGCTTAAATTAACAAACAACATAGTTCCATACATACATAGCTGTATATTACAAGTTAAATAAAAGTCATTTATTTATTTATAAAGTTAAATATTTTTTACTATTTGATTTTTAGTTTTTTTAATTTTTTTGTTGTAGTTATTTTAGTTTTTTATTTTAGCTTATTTTAAATTTAAGATGTAAATATATGTAAATAAATAAATAATTAATAAAAGTTATGAACGGTCAGTGCGGTATAAATAGGAATTACCTTATTTTACTAAGATTAGTGCCTACATTAGACTCAAGTTTGAAGGCTCCAGTTATTTCTAAAAGTATTGATGTCCTTATCTAATAGATTGCAATGACAGAGACAGATGTATTTTTAGTTAGTTTAGATCTGTCTATCAAAGCTTTTAGACTTGAGACTAATTTCGTCCTCCTCTTATTTGATTTGCTTCGACAAGTAATCTTATCTCACTATAATATTATGAAGGTCAAAGCATAATGTTTGTTACCAATGAACGCTGAAACGGCTGAACGGATTTACATGAAATTTGGAAGGAAGGTCGTTCATAGCCTGGATAAACACATAGTCTACTTTTTATCCCGGAAAACTCAAGGAAAACCGCGGGGCGCAGTTAGTTTGAAAATAAAGTTTTAAAACAAGCTTTTATTGCATACGTGAAAGTTGTACCTCAATAGTCGGTCTTTTGAAGTCGGTTTTTGTTTTGTAACAAGAACATTATTAATATATAGGTATATCCTTATTTATTTACTGCAAACTAGTTTCTAGTTTTGATTATCGTCATACCTAATTAAATAAACATAGGATATAAAAGATTAAATTTAATATCTACTAATACTCACATTCCCTATTTTCGTAAAATTATCTTTTCATATCGAGAATTAAGGTAAAACCTTTACATCCGTTCAAGATAGATGTTAATCGTAGTTATATTTAAATTATTAGGTATCTAGATACACGCGGCAATGTATGGGGGACCAAGACTGACGCACCCGTGCACAGCTAATTAAATCAGTTGATCGCACATCCTACTTTCCTACTAAAATTTTTAACGTAAAAGTTTGAAGAATTTAGAGTTTGAGTATGTATGAATGATGTTAGTTACTCTTTCACGCAAAAACGGCTGAACGGATTTACATGAAATTTGGAATGAAGGTTGTTCGTGGTCTGGATTAACACATAGACTGCTTTTTATCCCTGAAAACGCGGGTGAAACCGCGGGGCGCAGCTAGTGTGAAAATAACTATTGGAGAGTTTGTTTATTTCACAGCGTCGGGTGTGGAAGACAAGTTAATAAATCGCGTTTACAATTGGGCGACTCAATAGTTCAAACAGTAAATAGTTGACTTATTTGAGCGTATTATATTCGAGAAATGTACTTCGTTTCTTCTACTGGGTAATTAATCTGAACCACAACCCATTTTGAGCCACTTTCAAATCCTCCATACTAACTGAAACTCTAGTAAACTGACGATCTTTTACAATTTTATGTCTAGAAAAGTCAAGCGGCCTCGTGTGTCATCCTGCTCCAAAAAGGAACACTTGACACTACAAAAAAGGAAACCACAAATACAGTAAAAAGCATAAAAGAAATTATCGCTAAGAGCAATCTCTTCCAGACAACCTGAAAGACCTGTAATTTATCTGTCCTACTACTATTAGTATAGCGGTATGGTATATGCAGTACTGAGTGGTGCGTGCGTGGTGCGGAGTTGAGTACTGTAACAGTATACTCAACTTTTTTGCATGTAGAATGCAGAATTACAGAACAATTACTGGGGAGAAGCGGTCACCACAGCAGCGCACGTCATCAACCGTTCGCCGACAAGAGCTCTCTCATATCGCACCCCTGAGGAAATGTGGACTGGCAAGAAACCAGATTTAAGTCACATTCAAGAAGCCCAAAATGCAAAACAGGTATGGGAAAATTTGGCAAAAACTTTTGAGGACCGCGGATTGACTAGAAAAGTCGGCTTATTAAAAGAACTCATTGATACCAGTTTGGAAAATAGTTCTAATTTTAATATTTGACGACCTGTTTGGGTCAGCTACCTTGTAAGCCTGAGGTCCCGGGTTCGATTCCCGGCCGGGCAGATGTTTCAATGATGAATTTAAATACATATCTGCTCTGGGTCTGGGTGTTAATTGTCCTTGTCTTTGTATGTTCCATGGCATCAGCGACACAGGTTATCCTAGTGGGGAGCGATGAGTGTGAAACGTTATTTAATAAAAAAAAAATTTATCTGAGACAATTTCACGCAAAATTTCCAAGTTGTTTTTAGTTTTCTTTCGTCAACCAGATAAGCATATGGTCCGATGATAGCTAAATCTTTTAGGTGCTTATTTCCGATGGAGGATTATACGATATTTTTTTGTTATCGGATAATTATTAGGTAATAGGTAGGTAGGCCAGGCATCGCACCACCTGGCTTGCCACCTGCAGTTGCAACTTTATCACCGTGATATCACTGAAAGAGCTGAGAACAAATAGCTTTCATCCTATTTAAGAAGGTGTAATAAATCATAATTATTGATTACTATTGTTAAGTAGCAATAGGTATGCAAAAGGTAGTTGTTTATGTAAAGTGGTTCCGACTCAAATTCAATAAAAGCCGATTCAGCTCTTAGTCTTGACTTTTTTATCAACATACATAGGTACATACATATATACTGATTGGTGTCCCAGTTGTGGTCAAATGTCTGCCCAGACTTCCAGACAGCGCGATCAGCCGACAAATTCCATGAACTAGTAGAAATTTTTTTTTTAACAGTTGTACATTTATTTCTTCTCTCTCTCATTTTTCTAAATTGTGAAAAAAGTCTAAATTGAATAAATTCCACTCACAGTTGTATGCCCGACCCTGTTTAAAATTGAAGCAGAAAAAAATACTCGATGTCTATAACTTCTAATAAATAATTATAGTACATATTCGTACATGACTGGCAGAAAGCTATGAATTAGTACCAGTAAATTCAGGTCTCATTCATAAAAAGATGCCTTATCTCTCCGTATTTGATGAGCATCAATCAATGGAGCGACTTATTTCATTAATGAAATTTGATACATGTACAAAAACACAAACATATGCCAACATATGCATATGTATTATATTTTTACCAACTCTAGCGTATGAGACAAAGTCGCCATACGACTCATCGCATCGGTCGCAGGGCAAGGTAGATATTAGGTGTACAACTTTGCTTCCGCCGTTTTGCAATAGCGGTAAGTGGTAGCCGAAATAAATTTTCGATTAAACATGTCAGCTTACGAGCCAAATTCTCGTCATTTGCGCGGTTTTAATTTATGAAGAAATCTGCGGCTGAGGCTCGTCGAATGCTCTCAAATACGGTGAGGCCGCTATTAGTGAAAGAACGTGCCGAGAGTGGTTTCAACGCTTCAAGAACGGTGATTTTGACATCGAAGACCGGTATGGCGGTGGAAGAGAGAAGGTTTTTGAAGATGCAGAATTAGAGACATTACTTGATCAAGACTCAAAGTAGCGGCCAGTGATAGACAATACTTTGAATACTAAATGTATATAACCAGTTTACGGACGGCCTGTATGCCTCAGTGGTAACATAAACGCCTTATAAGCCAGAGGTCCCGGGTTCGATTACCGGCCGGGCAGATTAATCTAAATGTCTGTTCTGAGCCTGGGTGTTGTCCTTGTCTTTGTATGTGTTCCATGGCATCCCCGACTCAGGATTTATCCTACTAGGGAGCTATGAGTGTGAAACGTTTATTATTTAGTTTTTTACAATAAAGCTCGAATTTCCGAAAAAACAGCGGTAGCAAAGTTGTAGGTACACCTAATATAAGCCCTTGCGATTGGTCAAGTTCAACTTACTGCTAGGATTGGTTGGCTCTCAAACTCACAGCCCTGGAATTGGTCGCCTTGAAGAACCAGCTAATCACAGATGATAGGTTATACTATTGTCATAAAAGGGAATGGGAAAGGGATAGGGTCAATAGCGTAAATGGACTATAGTTGGGTCTGTTGCGACCTGCGTTGATACATAGTCTATTAATAAAATCCTGTAAAAATGCCTCATATTGAGTCATGGGTTATTATCTAATATCAATTGAAGTCGAACATGCAGTTACTAGGTATAGATAACAACGGGTGAACGATTTTATAAGTGGAGATGGCGCATGGCGCTTCGAGCCTGTTGAAATACAAAATTAAACTAATTATTAACCATAGCGGTCCACCAAATGAGCGCCCACATGGCCATCCTTGCTGAAAGCGAAGGCAGTAGAGAGAAGTTGAGGCCAGTGCTGAAGGCTGCAGTGTGTTCCACTGGGGATTCAAAAGCCCTAAGTCAACCACCAAGATTAGAAGGATATTAAAGGGTTTTAAATGGGTAGGTAATCTCACATAGCTGCACCCCATAGCGGACGGGAACTCTCCAACGTCAAAATAGTACATCCAAAATACCAGTTACCAACCAGCAACAAATCCTGATAATAACTAAGCCACCAAAAACACGGATCGCCAAATATTTCCGTTACCTATCTGTCTTCAGTAATTATCTATGTATCAATTAATAGGCTTTAATACGTAACTGATAATTTGATAAATAACAACAATGCACCGGCAACGGTATAAAAGCTGTGACAATTTCGGAGGAGCCACATTCCGCTGCTGATTGGTTGGACGTCAAGATGAAGGTGGCATTTCTGTGTTGTGTACTGCTGCTGGCAGGTAAGTCAACACATTCATAGAAAAATTATTCTCCGGTATTATTTTTAATATATTTTTTTAATTAGTAGCAATCAAGCGATGTGCCACCTGATGGTAAGTGGTCACCGCCGTCTCTAACACCCAAGGCATCTCCAGTGAGTTGCCTTGCCTATTTAATTTAATTTGGTTTTACTATTTAGCTTTTCATGTAGTCTACGAGTATTTATGTATTTTATGTATTCTGAATTCTCTTCTTTCCTTGAAGCTTAAAAACTGGCCGTCAGGTTCACGCGTGCCGTCTTGAAGTTTAGTTGGGCTAAAAATGGTCCCTTCTCAAATGTGGCCTATTATGTGAATGGCACCTTGGCCTGCAGTCACTGTTTGAGAACTTTTACTGCAAAGATACATGCTACATAAGCCATGTAATCACATCTAAGCTCAACCTAACAGGAGCAAAATTAAAAATGTGATTGAATTACATAGAATATACCTACAGCTCTAACTAAAAATCAAAGTACCTACCAAGAACGCTAGCTGGCTGAAATAATCCAGCTCTCTTGTCAAATTATTTTGTAAGAAATTCTAATATTTGACTATTCCTAGATTAATATTTTGTCGAATTTATAAAATCATGCACCAATTGGCGAGGTCACAAATAGGACAGCTTGAAATTAACTTTAAATAAAAAATATGGATTCAGTTAGAGGATAAATTAAAGTAATAAATGAAATAAATATATACCATTTAGACGTGTACCAAGTTTTAGCCCAATAGACTTTATAGCTTATGAATAGTAGTGAGACACACAGACGAACAGACAGGAACAGCGAACCAAAGATGTGCACGCAAACAATAAACAAACTTATTATTTAGCTTACCAATATATGACACTATAGAGACGTAATTTGGTTTACAGGCTCCGCTTCCTGCAGCCCAGTAGAGGCTAACAGCATCAGTCTAGCTGACTTAAACATTCCTGATTGGATCCTCGACCTAGTCGACGGCCTCTCGCTTCCTGATGCCATCCAAAACATCATCGACAGACTGCCCGAGATTATCGCTGCGATCCCTGACATAATCGATAGAATACCAGAGATCATAGAGCAGATTGTGGACAAGATTCCAGAAGTGATCGAGATCATTCTCGACAAGCTGCCTGAAATTATTGCTCAGATTCCGGCCATCGCTGAGAGAATCCGTGAAATCATTGAGATCATCATTAACAAGATTCCCGAGCTCATCCCCATCATCCTGGAAAAGATCCCCGAAATTATTCAAGCTATTCCTGAAATAGTCGACAAGATTAAGGAAATCCTGGAAGGATTAGACTTACCCGACTGGTTCCCTACCCTCCCCGACCTTGATAAGCCCGATGGGTGGCCAGAGTTGCCTACTCTCCCTGAATACAACAAACCTACTCCTGGAACTCCCACCACTGTAAACGAGTACCCCGGAATTGTCCAGATTGAAATTGGTACTGGTCCTATCTGGGTTCAAGGTTGCAGTGGCAGCGTATTAACTTCCTTCCACGTTTTGTCCAGCGCTGGCTGCTTCACTGGACGGTAAGTTATAAAATTATTACAGTTCTAAAGCCAGCTTGTTTTAAAGTAAGCATATTGGGCCTTTATTGAAGCATAGTAGTTTTTGGCATATCTTTTTCTAAATCAATCACTCAAGCTATAACAGAAGATTTTAATTTTGCATTATCTTACTAATCTTATAAACGTTGAGTATGTTTCGATGTTTGTTTCTCAGTCACGCAAAAATGGTGGCTCAGGTCACTCAGGTGGCTTGTACCCTGGATTAAGTTGTAGGCTAATTTTCAACGCGTGAAAAAAAAGATTCCTGTAATGAGATCGCGGGGCGCAGGTAGTGGATTAATGAATGTGTTTGATTGCCAGCCGCTACAACAACCGCTTCCGTCGTGTGCTCGCTGGAAGTTCTACCCGCTTCGGCGATGGCCTCGTTGTAGGTGTCGAGCGCGTCACCATCCACCCCAGCTACACTGGTTCTACCGATGGAGACATCAGCGTGGTCAGGCTGAGCAACAACCTGATCCTCGGTCCTACTATCCAGCAAACCGCTATCGTACCTCAAAACTTCAACCTGCCTGTTGGTTCCAGTGTCACTACCGTTGGCTGGGGTTCATCTGCTGTGAGTATTAAATACTCAATAGCCTAATAACTAAAAGCTAGTCTTTATAGATATTATAAAACATATTACTAAATAATAATATTATATTAGTATTTCATATTATGTCATTTTTTTTTAATAAGAATTCATTGTAAGGTTATCAAGGTAAGTTATCAAGTTATAGATCCGAAACGATCCGTTCTGAGACACAATTATTTGGCAGTTTCATCTCAGATTATTCTGATAAACAAGACAAATATTCAGGCTTTTTCATTAGCCATAAACGCTATGCCCTTATTGAAACTAACATTATTGTCTCCCAACAGCAAGGCAAGCTGATAGCAGACCGAAACCTCTATCAGATAGGCCTCGTCTCCGTCGATAATGCGAGCTGCGAAGAACGCTGGCGCTTAGTCCCTACCATCACCATCACTGACAACAGCATCTGCGTCGCCGACTCAAATTTCGGTGGTCGCAATGGTGACGTCCGTGACTCAGGTAGCCCGATCTACTTCCAGAACATTCTCACCGGCATTATGTCCATTGGTGCCCCACCTATCGGAAACCAACACTTCCCGCTCCTTACTACTTCTGTCGCCTCTTACAGTAACTGGATCGTCGCTAACGCCAATTAAATTCGGAATGTAAACTGTTTGAAGTCGTATTTATTAAATATTTAAAAGGATATTTGGGTGTTTTTTTGTATTTTAGAAAGTTTTTTTGCGATTTATCTACCTTAAACTTTGTTGAAAAAACGGGTTAATATAAGGAGATGACGAAATATATTTTTTGAGTTATAACTCTTGGCAAAGCTTTACCTCATTATTAGAAATTTCCTTGATTTTCAAATAATTATAATACTATGGGTTTTTTGGAGTACTCGCGTATTATTGAGTTGGGTACTCCAACTAAAATGTACTATCACATTCAGAGACACTAAACTTATGTAAAATAATATCAAATCTGTATTTGAAGTGGTCGCTTAGATAGGTACCTAATTTTCTAATTCCGTTCGGTACGATATCTGAGTTATAAAAAAGTGTACCGACTTATATTGAGATAATAAAAGGTAACTCAATGTTAACAATAGAATCGTTAGAACAGTTAAATTGTTGAATATAATAATTTAGTCCAATGAATACATTGTCAAACTTAAAACAAAACTAATCAAAAAAACCACCCCTGATCGTTCCCGGTGCAAAGATCATCAAACTCGCCGCACTCCCGCGCTGAATGGTAATGGCCACCCTTTGCACCAGGAACGAACCGAAGCGGGAGTCACCAGTTCTCAGGAGCGAGAGTCATTTTTCTCCTGAATTCAGTGGACCTATCTCACGAGTAAAATCCTACGTCTTCGAATTTAATATTATAATATGTATACATACAATGTCATAAGGAAAGGGTATGGTAAGCCGAAAAGGGCTCATAGTACTCATCATTATGAACAACTTTTACTATCGGATGAATCCGGAATTCGCGAAAAAAAATCAGCTTTCTTTAGAAGAATGGCAATGACCAGTGAAAAGTATTTTTCCGCGATACTACCAGTAAAACCAAGTAGTAGGGCCACGGGAAACGGATAGTTTATTTCTGTAGTGATGCAAATAGTTCAATGATCTATTTAGAAAAAAATATATAAAAAAAAAATACATTTAAATATGATAATTATATTGTCAAATACAGAAATTACATAGATAACGAGTACATATAATACTCTAAGGCGGGTCTACGCTAGACGAACCGAGCACGAGCGAAGCACGAGCCGAACACAATTCGTCTAGTGTGGACCAACTTACAAGCCTCGAACGAACGCGCTGCGAGCATTTTGTTCGTGCTCGGCTGCGTTCCGCCTGTTGTCGGTTTTTTGACGAACACAAAGGGATTTGCTTCGCGCTCGCAGTGCGCTGGTGGACGTGTTTAGTGACAGACGTCGGTCGCTCGAGTCGAGCATCATGGAAACGTGGACCGAAGATACTTCCGTGCAATTAATTGAATTATATAAAAATAATCCATTGATATGGGACCCAAAACATGAGGATTACTATAAAAAATTGTAAATTAAATTAAATTACTATATGTAACTATTATAATTTTTGCTGACCACCGCTATAATAATCGCTGCAACAGCAGCGGCTACTGCAATATTAATATCGTCCACGTCAACGTCAACGTCGTCGTCGTCAACTTATATCTCAGGGTGACGAGCGCAGTGCTGTGCCGCGCAGGGTTTTGAATTCTGCGAGTTCAAAATTCTGGGTGGCGCAGACCTGCTATGGGCAAACGTGACGTTTAACATCAGGCGAGCGATTTGCTCGTTTCGTCACTTAATCACATAAAAAAAAAAAAAAAAAAAAAAAAAAGTCCATATTCGCCAAGAGCCGCGAACTCACTGCGGAAAACTACGTTCGAGAACAGTGATCGTTGTAGGTTCGTTGTACGTCCACACTTGACGCCGCGAACGACGAAGCCGAGAACGGCTCCGCTTGTGCTTCGCTCGTGCTCGGTTCGTCTAGCGTAGACCCGCCTTAAGATTTTGGACCGCCAGTCGATCATTTTGAAGCACGAAGAGATTGATCTCCATAGAACTACTTACCGAAGCGAAGGTTATTATGTAGTACGTTTCGTCACTAGACGACATGATAGTACTGTACTGCACAACACGACAATGACAAAATACGGTGATAAGCGCCATGGATACATTTCTATGGATAATTTTCTCATCGCAACCGCTCTAAATGCGGTGATGACACCGAGCACCACACAGTAGAACTAAGTTGACTAGATGGAACAAAAAAATAAGATTTCACGCATTCCAAGTACCTAGTCATAAATAGATGTAGAACTAACTGTGTGTGTGTATGATTAAATCAGGGGTTTCCAACACAATTTTGTAGAGGGCCAGGTTATCTTCTTAATATCTTAATATATATAAATCTCGTGTCACAATGTTTGTCCTCAATGGACTCCTAAACCACTTAACCGATTATAATAAAATTCGCACACCATGTGCAGTTCGATCCAACTTGAGAGATAGGATAGTTTAAATCTCAAATTATAGTCGCAATTTTAATTTATTGCAAATTATATATATACTGATAATTTTTACTATAAATTGACAAGTTAGCATCAACATACTACGGTTGCTATAGTTACGCAATGGCTTTTGACAGGACAACGTCTGTCGAGTCAGCTAGTTATCCTACTAATATTATAAACGCGAAAGTTTGTAAGAATGTATGGATGTTTGTTACTCTTTCACGCAAAAACGGCTGAACGGATTTACATGAAATTTGGAATGAAGGTTGTTCATGGTCTGGATTAACACATAGGCTACTTTTTATCCCGGAAAACGCGGGTGAAGCCGCGGGGCGCAGCTAGTTATATATAAAATTCTCGTGTCAATGTTCGTTCCCGTACTCCTCCGAAACGGCTTGACCGATTTTGATGAAATTTTATATGCATATTCAGTAGGTCTGAGAATCGGCTACTATCTATTTTTCATACCCCTAAGTGATAGGTTGTCCACCCCTAACATTTATTTTATTTTTTGGACAAAATTTTTAATTTTTTTATAATGTGGCTTATTTGGCATTAAAAAATACATACAACCCTAAATTTTCACCCTTCTATCACCAATCCTTATTAATTTATATGGCAAAACAATGTTTGCCAGGTCAGCTAGTATATTATATAAATTACGTGTCACGTTGTTTGTCCGCTACAGACTCCTAAACTACTTAACCGATTTCAATCAAATTTGCACACCGGGTGCAGTTCGATCTAACTTAGGAGATAGGTTAGCTCACATCTCAATTTATAGTAAAAAAACATGAAAAATTAGAAAATTTAAAAATACTTAAACCATAATTTAACTTTAGCGCTTTGGACAATGTAAACTTTTTTAATGTAACTTTTGACATTTGACATAGAATTGACGCAATGGTTTTTGACAGGACAACGTCTGTCGAGTCAGCTAGTATTTTATATTATTGAAATCGTAATGGAACAAGCGACATTTCTTTGGATCATTTCTATTCCCGGTCATCAACAGTGTCGACTACGAGGTGTTACCGAGCGGGTATGACTATTCTAACTGTACCGCGCAAAACTTGCTCCGTACTTATAGTACCTACTCTAAACAGATATGGAATCCTAGGATAAATAAATCAACAACACAAATAAAACGCCAAAAATATTTTTATTTATTTTATTTTTATGTAATTGAGTGACGAGACGAGCAAATCGCTCGCCTGATGTTAAACGTCACGTTTGCCCATAACAGGTCTGCGCCACCCAGAATTTTGAACTCGCAGAATTCAAAATCCATCGCGGCACGGCACTGCGCTCGTCACCCTGAGATATAAGTTGTTTAATCTCCCATTTGCCCTGTAATTTCACTGGAAACAATGCCCTTCCAACCGTAACACAGTAATGTTTGCACACTACTGCTTGGCGGTGGAATAACTGGCAAAGGTGTGGTACTTCCCCAGGCGGGCTCTGCAAAAGAGCCCTACCACTACAAAAACTAACAACCCTTACTTAACTTATTTTTTTGTCCACGTTCTCTGAGCAACTGACGTAAGAATTGACGATTGATTCGGGTAGTTTTTATGCGTCAATGTGTGCTTGAAGTATACGTACACGGGAAGTAGGGTAGCTTTTTTGGCTTCACCTGTATCTAAGACGGGACTCTATCTGCCTTTCTACTTGATCTGAGGAGAATAGCAACTTATTATCTAATGGCTAGGTATTAGTGAGGGATTGCTATCGCTATATAGTTTTATCTTGGTATCTAATGAGGTAAGATGTTTTGCGGTGGGAGCTTAGACTATACATTTGGCAAGACAAGATTTGGTATACCCATCTTCGGCTGGCTTGTTGAAATATGATTTCAAAGTTAACACTTTAACTCCTGCGTCCTAATAATCACATGCGTTTGCTAAACTGCTAAACTGCGGTTTGCTAATATGTGTTTTACGCGCCTGGCGTGTGTAGCAGCATTCGCATTGCACAAAGGAAAACACAAGGTATGTTTTTTCAGCAGTCGAAGTGTTAAAAATCTTAACTGTGCCCGCGGCTTCACACCCGTGCATGGTGATAATGAATGAAATAATAAAAAAGTAGTATCTATTCTTTTCTGAAACCCGGACAAAGTGTATGAAAAATTCATATTGATGGGTTGAGTAACAAACTAACTCATTTTCTTTTTCATACTATGTTATTAGCAATTATTTATTCTGTGATATTCGTTAGGATGTGTTTCACCTAGTTTGTATTTTATATTTTTATAACGCCATCTTTTGAATTCCTCCTTAACTACTTTCATTCATTAAAGTGATAAACTGAGATAAAACACAAGGTTGTTAGTTAAGTGGGTTGGGTGTTATTTGTCGTTAGTCAGAAACAGTTTCTGGTGGTTGCCGAAAGATGTCGCTTTCAACAAATTATGATAATAGGTTAGTAAATAAAATGACACCATCATATCGATTTTTTTATATTTCAAAGCAACATTTAATCGAATTCATTCAAACATCAGTGTATCTAGCACAACTTTGACGTAAACTTACGTAGCGAGTATTCGACCGAAAAGTATACGCCATTTACGCCCGTCAGGGGCGCTCTTGACAGGTGTAAATGGCATACACTTTTCTATCAAATACTCGCTACGTAAGTTTACGTCGTAGTTGTGCTAGGCCTACTGATCATAATTACATCAAACAGCATTATCAAGTATCCACGTGGTATACGAGCTTACTCTGGTACTGATTCCAGGGTATGTATCATTGGCACAGCCCTCGCCCCAGGAGACCACTCCGACGAGGATGTCTCTGTTATCACTGTTAAAGTAGAGCGGGCCTCCGGAGTCGCCCTGGCAGGCATCCTTACCGCCCACGTCAAGGATCCCGGCGCAGATCATGTTCTGGCTGACGACTGCAGTGTACGGCAGCTCGGAGTACCGCTGGGCGCAAAGCTCTCGGTTGATGGTGTAGATGGTCACGTCGAGGAGTATGGGCGAACCAGCGATAGCGTCTTCCTGCGAACGGAGAGGAAGAAGGTTATTGTTGACTGCAAACAGGAATGAAAACGTAACAAGAGTAAGATGTAAGTTTTATTATAAGTACTTGGGCGCCCAAGCTTAGCATGGAAAATTCAGGAAATGTGTTTTCCCAGGAATGAGATAATTTTTTTAATTAAACTTATGGCTAAGCAATAGTACATACATAACAGCACCCAAGTATTGATCGAGTAACTGGCATTGCCGTCAGAATTTTAAGTCCGCTTTGCCGGTCAAGACAGAGACAGAGAAGAGGAATGTCTTGGCGGTTGTTGTTATAGGACACTCAGCCGGCAGTACCGAAACCTACAATTTAACATGATTTCAACCTGTTATAGTGCTCAGTTGTAGATGCCGTTCGCATCCGCAGACTGACCGCAATGTCTAAATATGAGGAAACTCTGACCAAAAACACGATTGAAACTTACAACAGTGTCACCCCATCCAGCGTGCACAACTGGCAGACCATCAGGCAGCTCGAAGCCCTGAGGTGGGATAGGCACCGTCTGGATACCAGCGCTGAACGTCAGTAGAGAGGCCAGTTCCACCAGCGTGATGTCTCCGTCAAGACCTCGGCTGGCCAGCAGGGGGAAGTAGGAAGGATGGTTCAGACGGCGAACGAGGTTGATGACGATGCCGCCGGAGTTGCGATTGCTGGTCCCAGCGCGGATTCGACGCGTGTCGATGTTGAAAAGGCTGAAAATGTTGAGAAATATCGATGTAATAAAATTCATTCGTGACTAAAATAGTGGTTTGTATAATTTTTAGGTATTAGTAAAAAAATTAATAGATTTCAGGGCCAAGGGTACATTTAAACAAATACTTGTGTTAAGAAAACTTATTGAAGTAGCTTAGCTATGCGCTTGCAAAGATATGGGTAAGATGCAGAATTCCCTGAAACCCAAAGAACTTAGGTTTCAAGGAGTAGGGTAGCTTAGTTAGCAGTTTTATCATAAAATGCAACTCATATGTTATTTTTTAATTAATTTAAACTGTATGACAATTTTTGAGGAGTCATTTTCAACCTCCTTTTTAAATCAAAATTTAATAATCAAAATCAAAATTTATCATTCTACACTGTGTACACCTACCATAACCATATTACATGTAATGTTTATATTTTATTATGGTTGTGTTTAGTAAACATTTTGAATATATGTTTGCAAAGAGTATGAAAAAATATAAATCAAGTACTCACACCCCCCAAAAGCAATGTGCAGCCGACAACACATATTTGTTGTTCAGGATGCTGCCAGCGCAGCTCTGGCTCCAGCCGGTGGCTCTCAAGAACTCAACCTGGACTATGCTGGGGTACTGCTCGATGGTGGTGGGCTCGCCGCCGATGATGCGGCCAGCCTCTACTTGGCATACTGCAACTAAAAAAATAAATATAAAAGTGTTTTCAAACCGTTTTTGTTGCTTCTTCTTCTTCTTAAACCTATAAACTATTAAATATACACTATACCAAATTTCAGCTCTTGGGAAGTGGTTCAAAATTCAGTAACAAGATTTGACCGAATTATTTATTGATAACGTACATTTTTGTTTGATTTGTATTGCAACTATTTATTGATACACAGTTTTGTAAAAGATCGTTCAAGTTAATAAGAAACTTAGCCCAATTAACAGAGAGGTCTTTCTATAGGGAGAATATGGTGCAGATACCTAACTTCCAATTAAAGAAGTTTTGAATAATTTGTTCCAGTAATCTAATACACACACTACTTTATCAGTTTCAGAGACTGAGGTAATGTGTTGGGGTCGAACGACTTATTCATTGGACTAACTTACCTGCAACCACAAGAGCCCAAATGAGTTTCATTGTTCCTCAATGTCGAAACTTCAATTGAACCCAAATTTGTCATGGTCTAGTATTTATTGGTTACTTCAGGGAAAATACTATACTAATCTCTCCTAAGTAGATAGGTAGTCTAAAAACCCCGCTATCACCTATTTTGGAGTTCCCTTCAAACTCCAAAATTGATAGCGCTATATCGCCTAAATCTAGATAAATTAACTCATCGTTCAATGATAAAAACGAAGTAATCAGCAAGTCATTGATTGGAATAACGCACTAATCTGTGAGTTTTTGTAAAATCCCGTAATCACTGAAAATTAATTGTAATTCTGTAGGATTAGTATTTCATGGTTTTTCCGCTGTGATTTTTAGTTTGCCATAGTTTTCGGCAGCTATTTTCCGTATCATTTTACCGTTTACTTTTAAGACTTTTAAGCATGGTCGTGTTTTAAGTACAGCTCAGTTTATTAAAGACTAGCGACCTGCCCGTGGCTTTGCACGGGTATGAAATATAGCCTATGTTACTCAGGGATAATGTAGCATTCTAATGGTGAAAAAATTTTTGAAATCGGTCTAGTAGTTTTTGTGTTTATTCAACACAAACATACAAAAATACAAATCTTTCCTCTTTATAATATTACTAGCTGTTCCCTGCCACGCTTTGCTGTGGAAAAAAAAATAGCCTATGTTACTTTGGGATAATGTAGCATTCGAATGGTGAAAGAATTTTTGAAATCGGTCCAGTAGTTTTTGAGTTTATTCCACACAAACATCCAAAAATACAAAAATACAAATCTTTCCTCTTTATAATATTAGTATAGATTAGTATTATTAGTATAGATAACAAAGAAAAAAAGTAATTTATTTAATTATTTATACTTATATCATGCAGGTACACCAATATTGTAAAAATTAGGACCCTCGACGTGCCTCGACCTACTGGCAAAAATAATGTCTATGAAAACTTGTTAACTTGACTCGATGTCTGCGATTGCGAATACAGTGGGATTTACAGAGTCAATGATAATTTTTGGATATCCCAATAAAAGATTAATTGCCAATATTACGGGTAATTACACGATATTGCTGATATTGTGCTGATATCTGGTAAGATGGAGTTATAAATACGGGTCGGTTTGTATCGGGGTCGTTAGAAGTGGTATCACGTTAGACGGAAACAATGAAGTTGGTCTGGGCACTTTTGGTTGCAGGTGAGCTCAACATTTTTGTAAAGTTTATTCTCAAAATATTTTGAAAAGCTTTTTTTCATATAAAGTAATGTGAAATTTCATACGTTCATAGTTACTTTTCCTACGGGACCAACCCAATTACCGATTAAGGATTATCGTGAAAAGAAAATCAGCTGTTTCAAACGTTTTGTCGAGTGTTGTTGACATTTTTCTATGGAGCAGCTGATTTTTTTATCCTCGATTTCAGGGTTAGTCCCTTAGTAAAAGCTGTTTATAATTAGTGTTTATAATGATAAATACAATAAGCTATTTTTGGTTTAGCGTACCCTTTCTTTATAACTCTGTATTTACCAAGCATACCGTGGTTACAGTTGCAGTCTGCCACGTAAATGCAAATGGAAACCGCATCGTCGGCGGTGAACCCACCACCATCGAGAACTACCCCAGCATCGTGCAAGTGGAGTTTTTGTACTGGAATATCATCTGGAGCCAGAGTTGCGCCGGTGTCATCCTCAACAATAGATACATCCTGTCCGCTGCCCATTGCTTCTGGAACGTGTGAGTTACTTTTCAAACCATTTTTGGCGACACTTTTAAGATTGTTATACTACAACCATAAAAATCTACATAATGAAAAATATCTACATAACATACCTATATATATATAGGTATAACAGTAAAAAATATTTAAATTAGTCTTCATTCTTCAAAAAATCTAGATGATATAATATGTTCCATTTATGAATCACCAAACTGAATTACTAATGACCTACATTAACAATAATGAAAATAATCATTATTTTTTACTTACTTTGTTGTCTTACTTTTGTCTTACTTGTTTTTCACAGAACTCCATCCATGCGCCGCATCCGCGCTGGCTCCACTACCCGCAACACTGCTGGTGTCGTCATCAACATCAACTGGTTCCTCAACCACCCATCCTACGCCACCCCTGACATGGGTCTCGACGGGGATATCACCATCGCCCAGCTGTCTTCTTCACTGAACTACGCGCCTGGAATCCAGGCTATTCCGATCCCGCCTCAGGGTTATGAGCTGCCTGATGGTCTCCCCGTTGTGCACGCTGGATGGGGTGACATGGTTGTAAGTATACTCGTATATGTTGAGGAAACTGGCGCTACGAAACAAGGAATATTTGTACAATATTGCTTGTTTGTAGAACCAAAGTTAAAGAGTTTTTCCCAAGAAAGTGCTTGATAATAAGTTAATTTAAAAAATATATTTTTTAAACCAACTTTAATTGAATGGTTATCGGAGTAACATAAGGATACTGAACTGCAGCTCAATCGGTGCAAAATTAGTCGCAAGATTTAACCCGAACATATTAAATACTTAAACAAATATTAAAAGTTAAATGAATGCTTGTAAAATGTCCCTATCAAGCAGAAACTATTAACATTTGCTCTCTAAGAAGACACCTTTCACAACTGTTATTCCATTGCAGGAAGGAGCTAACCTGGGCTCACCCACGCTCCTTGACGTCACCATCTACACCGTCAACCGAGACCTCTGCGCGCAGCGTTACCTCGAGCTTCCTCGTCCTGGCGTGGTCACTGAAAACATGATCTGTGCTGGTATCCTGGACGTTGGTGGCAAGGACGCCTGCCAAGGCGACTCCGGAGGCCCGCTTTACTTTAGCGACATCCTCGTCGGAGTGGTGTCTTGGGGAGAAGGTTGCGCCAATGAAACCTACCCTGGAGTCAGCACAAGAGTCAGCTCGTATACCACCTGGATCATAGAAACTGCTGTATAAGTGTGAATATTCGAATTAAATCGGACTTGATAGATAATAATTATTAAATAATATGTTTACAATTTAAGCCGTATTATAATATATTTCCCGATAATTCCTTTAAAGGCTGGAGATTAAAATCAATGTGGGCTCGTCCTTTGTCGTCTCTTCTGTATAGTGAAAGTTGAAGAGGACATTTAAAAGGCCTTATCAAAATAACAAATAAAATAACCAAAATAATTATGATTTACTTGTCTTTCAAAGGTAAAATGTGTAGGTAATTTTTTTCTTTCTTGCAAATTAAGGTTCCTTATTATCAAGCAAACAGTTTACAAAAAATATACTATTAATATTTTATTCGGTGATCTATTCAACGACAGAGTTTCTATGGTGGAGGATCAAGAAGTCACGTGAACTATCTTTAAAATTAAAGCTGAATAAAAATGTGCTAAATTTTAGCTAAATGAATATGAAATGAAAATGAAAATGAAAATGAAAATGAAAATGAAAATGAAAATGAAAATGATATATTTTGTTTTTGCAAGATTTCTTCTTTTATATAGATTTAGTAAGTAAGTAAGTAAGTTCTAATAAGACTAATATTAATATTATATTTTTGACTAACCCTAATGTTGAAAATTTTAGACCGCTTAAAGGCCTTTTGACATGGTTTCACGGCCGTATGCCGCTGTTCTGTGGAGATGCTCACTAATTTCCAACAAACAAAACCACATTTCGCTGCTCTGAATTCCGTTCCGTGTCATTTCGCACTTTACAACGTCGTCAGAAGTGATTAAATCGCGCATTCATCTGATTTATGCAGGTGCCAAAGTCTCGAAATAGAGAAGACGGCGCCACGCCCGTCAACTGAGTAATATTAATATATCTCATTTGTACTAGTTTCCTTTGAAATACTTTCGAGAAGATAACACTTTTTTGTTCTCTTATCACGCGTCACGCGACAGATAGTATCTTCAGTTTACGACGTTATCTATAATAATAGTTATTACTTACTTACTTTTAAACTTTTTTTTTACTTTTACTTTTCTGTAATACATAAATCTTTTCTTTTCTTTTTTTACGGACATATCATTTATACATGAAAACATGTCCACCATTCCAGTAGAATCGGCCTGCAGTTGAAATATCATCTCTAACTGAGACGTCCCGAATTCACGCGGAATGCGTTACTGATTGGTAGGTGAGACCGGCTCAAACGCATGCTTGTATGACATGCAGGGCATGGGCATTAGGACTGCAGTCACTGTTGTCCAACAAAATTCCACCACAGAGATAGACGCCTGGCATAGGGCGACCAGTTTCAGTCCACACATTGGCATAAAACACACTGATATTATAAAGGCTACATAGTGTATAGGCTAATCGACAAAAAGTCGTCTCCTCGATTTTAGATTTTTTAGATTTCGTCAAATACTCGTAGGTTGATTGCCTCCTGACTAATAACTGTGTGTAGATATGTTTGTTACTTCTTATAACGTTAAAATGGTTCAAAGAGTTCTGTTTATATGAAAACAACAACTTCTATTTGAGTTGTTTGAATTAACCTACAGGATAAAGCAACAAGCCACCAATCATTAATCCAGACCAGCGGACCAATTAATAGCGCACACCTCCGCTAAGTCATTGCCTAAGTTTATTATTGCGAACATTTATTTAGAAGTTTTAAGTCCTCCCTTAAGTCTAAAGTAAAATGTGATGTCTATGATAAGATAACGTAATAATATCAAACCGTAGCGGTTACCTGAGTGCAGGAATAGACGTAGTTTCGCGGTGGTATGCCGCTCGTGTACAGGGTTGCGAGCACATTAGAGAATTTAAATTCCTACTGTTTTGTTTCTGACGGAATCACATCACCATATTTTTTATTGATCATATTTACATTTCATTGATTGGTTGAAACCATCTTACACAGAATCAACTTCATATTATGGGCGATCAGCGATTTGCTATTATTTTCTGATTCAAATTATATTATTCAATTTTTTGGGACTGGACAGCGGAAGTCAAAGCATTAAATTTACTTAGTATTTCCACCCCATATATTGCCATAACGTAGAATAAAAAAAAATACAATTATTTTGCCTTAGTTGAACAGTAAAATGGTAAGCCACAGCCAATATTGCCCAGTTGCGTCATTGGATAATTCTCATTAGGCCTCATGAAGATAATTCTGTAGATAAGCCTAAAAATAAGCTATACAGAGACAGCCCTATAGAGTAATTAGTGGTTATTTTCAACGGTAGTAGCTGATACAAATAGATCATCGCTAAATCACCCGAGAATTTCATACATTCCTCTATCGCACTGAGAAAAACTTCAACTAAAGTACGGAGCATAGTGATAATCACCAAAAAGTACGATGATAAGCACCAATTTTTACGGTGACAACTATCATAAGTAATATAATTGTATAGTTCTCACCCTAAAAACTGGTGCTACTTAGTACTAGTTTTTACGATGACAACCATATACCTATTATGATAGTTGTCAACATAAAAATTGGTGCTTATCATCGTATTTTTTGGTGATTATCACTATGCTTCGTACTTTAGGTGAATTCATCGGAATTTTGAAGGCCATTTTTCTCATTGCGATCACACCGTTTAGTTAATGATGTTACCTACGGTTTCTTTGAAGGCTTTGATATTGTTATCAAACTCTTAATTAAATTCACCTAAGCTGATTGTGAATAGATAAAGCTACCGACTTGCTTGCTTAAGATATGCGAGATATTTCGGCAGATTTTGCTGTTTGCTTGTGCATGCGCAGCGGTATTAAATGTCATGACCAAGGCTCGTGTTTACTTTGCCGCGCTATTTTAAAATTTTGATTGAATGTTGGCAGAATTTTTTGGTGACGATCAAATGAAAAGTGCAAAAGTACGAGTATGTGATTAAAATACTTTTTCCTAAATGTATCGAGATAATACATATCACGGAAAAAAGAAAAAAAACTTTAAATTACAAAATCATCTTTAATAATTAAATAAAAATATTCTTAGACTAGGTAGGTACAATATCAAATTATCAGCAGATGTATCTGACCAAACAGCGTGACAATGTTTTTTTTAATATCATTAAAGAATTTTAAAAAATATAAACGAACACTCTTGTATGCTCTTGACTATGGGCGCGAAAATCTGATAATGTTTTTTTTGTCCCCGAGGCTTTTTATAAAAACGTTCGATTGAGTTTAAATCTAGTATTTGTGAGACCTAAAGCTGAACAGCACTGTACAAAGTTCAGGACATTAGCCAGTTCAAAAAATGTCAAACCCTAAACTTAAGGAATACCCTGATCAAAATAATAACACTTGACAACTTCAATGATCAAAGAACTACAGATCAAAATCCTAAGATTTTACCATTCTTTTCACATTTTGTACTATCTCCTACTCTTTCTTGCCCGTGAAGATATGAAGGCAACCTACTTTACAATATCTGAAGATGCACTACTCGAAAAGAACACAGGTGACTCAGAATATGCTGGAGTTGAAATATGATTATGGGGTGTTTTGTACGGCATTACATCGGTATACTTAAAGAAGTTCTGCAACATTGTCTGCTGTTCCATCAAAAGTGTGTTCAGATGCCTCATCTCTTGGTCTATTTTCTTAAGGTTGAAAGTTGTCTGATCCAACTTCTCCTGCATGCCTTTCAACTCTAAATTGACATTGGTGCTGTTATCATGTAATTGAACTTCGTTTCTCAGTTTCTGGGAATATTTGTTTTTGTAAAGGATCTCTTTGACTGATCTTGGTGATTTCAGCTTGTTTAATTGCGCCAGTTCGTACGCAGCCATCATTATTTCCGTCGGTAGCCTGTTTTCTCTTTGGTTCAATGGTTTTACGCTCAATATAACTTTCCCAGCTTCCGGGGATACAAGAGCAGTTCTGTAAACGTACTTGTGCAAACATTTTGGCAGTACAGCACTGAACATACCCATCTCGACGAAGAGGATCAGTTTCGTCTGCCTGACCAGTTTTGACAGACCGGCAGTTTTTCTAAGCCCTTGAATGTCGTGAACAGCGATACCAACCAGCAAGTTCATCAAGATGATAGTTACAAACATGAGGAATAAGATGAAGATAAACTGGGCCGACAGTTCAAACATCAACGGAGGATCTTTTTGAATTGGGTCGTTGATAAGAATGTTTAAATTCAATTCCCCCACCATCATGGAAAGCGCACTGATAAAACCCATCAGAGGATTGGAAAACATCTCTTCGTTAGGAAACACCACACAAAAACAGATAGAAAAACCGAGAAGCAGGCAGACATAAGCTAGAAGTAACTTGAGAAATTCTGTTAAAACCTTTTGATACATAGCTACGTAATCACCAAACATAGGTAGCTGACCCATCATCAGCATTAGATTCGTCCAAGCACCCAGCACAGCATAGCCTCCCACGTGATTTTGCCAGCTGTACTCATTGTTCATCTTGTACAGTGAGAAGACAGAGAGGAGCACGAACCACTCCATCAGATTTTCAAACGTCGTAAAGTATTGATAAAAACTCGAGTATCCAGTGATACCAGTCAATTTCCGAATAATTTCAAAACTAGTTATTGATATAAGAACCCATCGTTCGAACTCGATCGGATTGTGTTGCAAATAACGACCCAATAATGATTGCTCTTGGCATAACTCGTTAGGTACTCCATATTTCTGTGAGTTCTCCCCTTTACAGGCTTTAGCTACTGCCGTTAGTACGTAAATTGATAAGAACGTCACAAACAAGAAACAAAAGATGAGTCTCGCTAGGTAAAACTTTCTTATCTTGCGCCACTTCATAAACAGAAACGCCGAACAAAGCGGATGCAACAGTATGTCTTTTTGTCCTTCATCGATCAAACTGTTCAAATATGTGATCTCGCGCGGATAGGAAAACTTTAATAGCTTTCCGAAATCAAATTCGATCTGCACTTCTTCATTACTGTCAATAGAGCGAGTAAGAGTTATTCCACTATCCAGATTATGTCTCAAAATAGCAAGTGATTTAGGTGATTTTCTTGCAATGACGCTTAAAGCAGTGTGTCCTTTCTTTGTTTTCGACGTCACGTCTGCTCCTAAAAAGATCAAAGTTTCCACACAAGGTACCCGACTGTCCATTGCAGCGAGATGAAGTGGGGAGTAGCCATATTCGTCTTTTTTATTGACTTGAGCTCCCCAGCCTACTAGCATATCGATGATGTCACACGATCGTTCAGAGTTGGTAATCGCTGCATGAAGCGGAGTCCTCTTGTCAGAATCTTCTGCATTCGAATCAGCGTTGCCATCTCGAAGTAACACTTCTACAGTCTCTGTACTCGAACACCTGGCAGCAAGATGGAGAGCAGTGAGCCCTCTATAATTTTTTGTGTTTGTTTTTGCACCTTCTGAAAGAAGCAGCTCTACGCATTCGGCGTAACCTCTAGCCGCTGCCAAGTGTAGAGCCGTACATTCCTTATCTCTTTGTTTGGTCATGCCATTCACACTTATCTTTGTCTCTTTCAGCAAATACGCAAGACAACGGATGGCACCTAATTCAGCAGCTAGATGTAATGCATTGAGTCCTCCAGATGTCACGTACGCCGGGTCCACTCCTTTTTCGATAAAAAGTTCCATGCATTCCACGGCATCGGTTCTAACAGCACAATGTACAAGATTATCTTCGCAGCCAGCTCGTTGAACGACGGCATGCAGTGATGCACCATGAGCGATCAACACTTCAGCCACTTCCAAAGAATTTCCGAACGCAGCACAATGAAGAGGTGCAAAGTATTTAGGAGCAAAATCGACATCGGCACCACGAGATAGTAAGTAAACAGCTGATCTCGCCGCTCCACTGAATGCGGCCATGTGCAAAGCCGTTAGACCAGCAGGTTCGGAGTAATGAATATCGGCTCCAGTGTCTAAAATCCCGGGTAAAAGTTCATCCCTCGCCAGAAACACGACCCAGAGCAGCGTCAAATTCACAACTACATCAGGAGCCGAACTTATGTGCTCCTCTATGTTGTCTGCTGTGATCAGCCCACATTCCACGTCGTCGAAGAATCGCGCAGCGCCTACATTGAGTGCTTTCTCACAAAGGGTTCTTCTGACAGATTCCTCCGTCAATCTGGCGTCCGGGTCGGCGGCGACGACGTCGAAACTGTGATACATGTTCGGCGCATCTTCGGAGGGCGGTGACGGTCCGACGAATAGGTACTCTTTCGCCTTTCCAGGTTCTCGTGCAGACTCCAGAAGATCGATACTCTTGACTTTGTAATTGTTGAGAGGGAACTCTTCAGGTTCTCTCGTTCGAGATCGGATGCTACTAGAGAATCGCGAGCGCGTCGGCGTTTGCGCCGGTGTTTGGAGTGGAGACGGCCACCCCATCTCACGGTATCCGAAATTGTCCATGGTCGGAGCGCGACTGCGCGCCGCAGTCCCCTTATCTTATCTTTGCTCATCATCTGAAGACATGTAGGATCTCTGTTGACGTCGTGATTTATTAAGCTATTTTTATAGCTGTGCGCAATTAAAAATACACGTTTAATGTTTTTGGTTACTTAATTTTGCAATATAATCTGCTTGCGTAGGCTTAGGAGATTTGATTTAGGTATCATAATCATTTTATATTGCAGTGTACGATAGATACAATTTTAGCCATAGCAACTCAGGACTCTAGTTCTACATTAGTAATTTTATAAATTTTTTATAAAAAATTATAAAAGTTGGTACCTAAGTATTTAGTACCATTTATTTATTTAGTTAAGTTGTTAAGTATTTTAACCATAGTCATAAAAATTAAATGACGAAATATTTTTCATCCTTTTGTCATAGATAGAGATGAATATATATGCATATATATGCATAACATACTCACAAACAGGCTTTTTGCAGTATTTTAACATCAAACTACAAATTATTTTCATATTTTTTTTCATTTCTTACGTAGGTGGCTTCTACTAAATATTTAAACATGATTACATGGTCGTACTTTGTTTGTTTAGAATTTACTATTACATATCCTGTGTAGGAATGAACTATGGCTTATTCTGTGACTTGATCGCGTGACACAGGCGCTTCACGTTTCACGTGTAGATTAGTACTTACGTATCTTTGTTCCACGAAATGATTGTGTTGTTTAATTCCTCTGTTTTCAATTTCTTCAACGTTAGTGTTAGTGTGTTCTTTTCGTATATTTCTTCTCTTCTCAAGTTAACTAGCGTTCTTCTGGAAAATTGAGAGAGATTGGGCCTGAGCGCTTGCGTGCGCTCTACGTTGGGAGTTAGGTGTCTCGCTGTCGCGGTGACGTCTGTATGAATCATCAGGCTAAGCATATTCTGAGACGCAGATGACGCAGCACAGCATAGTACAAATTTCGCAGGCAGAGCAGGCGAGACAGAGATAGTGCACAGAGCAGGACAGACACATGTCTGCGTTGTGCGTGCCTGTACTGCAGAACGTACGCAGCTCTCAGGACGTTTACAAGTATGCCTTACAGAATCTGTTCTGCTTTGAGCTGCGTGGACTTGCGTCACCTACGTCTCAGCATTCGCTCGATGAGATAGGATTAACCACGATCTTTTCTCGGTTTCTAAGGATATCTCGCGTGCTTTTGCTAGAAAGTAGTTAACTGAAATAGACCGTAGACCGTATCGTTGCTTGCTACCAGGTGAGATAGCGATCAAACGCAAGCCTAATTAATGAATAAAAAAAATGTGGTCTAATATAACTTGAACCCTGTCCATCTTACATATTAATCAAGAAAGGGGACAGTGGACTTACATGACTTACCTATTAAGTAACTTACAATGACTGGATGACTTACTAACTTACAATAGACTGTGTCTCTGAAGAAAAACGGCAGACATAATACAACACACGTAATTAGTGAAACGTAATCCTTATCTAAACTCAACGCTTAAAAACTACTTGCTCGGAACTCAATGAGTGCTCTTTCTACCAAACATACGTATAAACATGTATAAGCAATCTAAATTAGCTTTCTAGAATCAGAGTGACAGTCCATCAACCTCATTACAAAGACATTGTGTGTGTTCAAATATTTACAAGACAGCGCTTGCCCCTGCGCAATGTTTGTGCTTCGTATTGAATGTTCTTTGTTAGCGCGACCATAGAGAAAATGTACCTACCTATTATCGATGTATGTGTATATGATGCGATCTATTTGTGTGTGTAATTGGAAAATAAAATAGAATGTAATGAAATAGAATATAGCTTTATTGCATAAGAAAATGATAAGAAAAACTATGACTAAGTAAAATAACATTCGGTAGTACAAGGTTATAAAAAATTAAAATAAAAGTTGTATTTTATGGTTCAAACTTTCCGTTTTGTTAGTGTTAACTTTCGGATTTATATTTTTTTTGGCTTTAGTCGTTAAGCGATTACATCGATGCAATTATATTCATACAAAAATATTGTTACCAAAACAACTACAAAAACCATCAAATGGGCTCTAGGGTTTGAGTTGAAAATATAATTTTTCTGAGAGTCTTTATCTAATATGTTTCAATGACAGAGACAATATATCTATACTAATATTAAAAGAGGAAAAATTTGTATTTTGGTATTTTTGGATGTTTGTGTGGAATAAACTCAAAAACTACTGATCCGATTTCAAAAATTCTTTCACCATTCGAATGATACATTATCCCAGAGTAACATAGGCTATATTTTTTTTATTTTTTTCTTTTTTTATCCACAGCGAAGCGTGGCAGGGGGAACAGCTTGTGTATGTATATTTTTAATGATTTATAGGGCCCAAGTTTGAAGGCATTATTTGATAACTGAACTAACTGAAAATATATCTGTCTTTATCATTGCAACCTATTAGACAAAGACGTCAGTAAATTTTACAAAATTTAGATCTGTCATTAAAATCCTTCACACTTGGGCTCATAGTAAGTTTAGAAATGTCAAATAAAACCTTCAAACTTGGGCCTATTAGAGACCTTTATTAGAATTGTCATAGAATTTACACGACGTTTTCTAGCGATACTACTCACTGTCCAGGCTACCATAAAATATTTATCGCTGACACATCAATCATAACACATTATGATCACCCGTTTACGAATAAATAACGCTATATTTAGAAACAGATTATTACAGCTTATTAAGCAAATTACGACGTATCTCGATTGCAGTCTTCGGCCTAATAACCACCGAACTTGTTCTATGCGACACTTTCTTTCAAAGACTAAAATAAAGAAGAGTCTATGGAAACTAACGTGGTTTTCACACATTTTTTGTTATAATTAAACACGGGAATACTCACGTAAAAACACAACACAACACAACACCAAACACAAACAAGACAAACGAAACAGTGCCAAACGAGACGCAACCGCGAGCGCGTCACGTTTGTAAACTCGCCTGCTGAAGGTCACCGAATGTGACCGAAACTAGTCGTAGTAGACGACTTAATTTTTACGTGAGTATTCCCGTGTTTAATTATAACAAAAAATATAGAAGAGTCTTTTTAGAATTTTGACTGATGATATCAGCTGTCACATCAGTGGTGGATCAGTGATTTTGGTGGGTGCTTGAGCCAGGTGGCTAACAGGGTAATAAAGCAAGGGCAGGTTTACAGGTATTTGGGGTACCTTTAGGAGAGGCTTGAGCCCTGGATACCTGGATCCGCTGCTGTGCCACATGACACTTACCTAATGTGCGCCCTTTTCTTTACATCATTTTAATTCAGTCTCATTCATCCAAAATATATGGGGTAATGCTGAAACAAGACCGGTTAATATAGTATTGATTTGGCCATGATGATGTGCATAATGCATATAGATAGTCAATTAGACATTATCTCGATCTCTCAATAATGTCAATATTGTCGGCCTGTTTGGCTCAGCGGTAGTGTATCCGCCTTATAAGCCAGAGGTCCCGGGTTCGATTCCCGGCCGGGCAGATGTTTGAATGATGAATTTAAATATCTGTTCTGAGTCTGGGTGCTAGTTGTCCTTGTCTTTGTGTGTGTTCCATGGCATCCCCGACACAGGATTTATTCCTAGTGGGAAGCTATGAGTGTGAAACGTTTATTTATTATTTATTTATTGTATAGATCGAAAGATGGTGTTGTTTCTGTCTGGTGTGAACAATGAAGAGTTTATTTATCTGTCTAATCTTTGCCATCGTCCACATGTCAATGTCAAGTGCAAGGCATTTCGCAGTCATAGTCAAGGCGGCATGATATGGTCGCGTATCGGGACCAATCTAGCCGTGTCCAGCGACCGAATCCGACGGGTCCATCGGGTCGGGAATCGAACTGACGCGATGTCCGATACCGCTACGATGCCGTTAGGATATTTGATATGATGCTTTATAGTGTGGCGCTTACGCCAGTAGAGTAGATAAACATTGTCAAGCGATGAAATAAAAAAATAGACGCGTCGACTCAGTGGTGGATTTATCAGCAGGCTGAGTAGGCTGGAGCCTAGGGCGGCAGATTTCAGGGGCGGCAAATTCTGGGGCAAGTTTTTTTTTTAATTTCGGACATGATTTCTGAAAGAAAGTATTATTGTGAGCAGGGACGGGGGACGGGGCTAGTGTATCGAATTGTTTAGGTCGGTAGGGGTGGCAAAATGTTGAATATCCTACGGGCGGCAAATGTGTAAATCCGCCACTGCGTCGACTTGATAACTTTCCTCCATTTTTAAGTCGGTTCAAAAATGCTCCCGACAAGCTGATAACCTTTAAATGGCTGAACAGTTGTTTTGTGAATGTTTGCTTTTGGGGAGTAATAAGAAGACGGAAAGTCGTGGTAGCTCAATGGGAGAACAGCCGCTTCGCATTCTTGAGGTGGCGGGTTCAAACCCCGACTCGTACCAATGAGTTCTTTGGAAATTATGTACGAATTTACATACCACTGGCTTTTCGGTGAAGGAAAACATCGTGAGGAAACCTGCATATGTCCGGAGAAGAAATTCAATGGCGTATGTGAATCTACCAACCCGCACTTGGCCAGCGTGGTGGAATACGGCCTAATCACCCTTCGAGGGTAGACCTGTATCCCAGCAGTGGGAGGATTAAAGGTTGCATATGATGAAGAAGACGGTATTGTTGATGTAATTCTCGTAGTTACTTCAGTGTCATCCATAGTTATCAACCTAAGGCGTCAGCAACCATACTCGTAACTACAAATAAATCAAATATTTTTAGTACTTACGCGGCTTTTTAGCTGACTCGTCGCGTCGCCGCATCCGCATCTGAAACAGGCGATACTTTTGTACACAATTACAGAATACACAGTAAACTAGCTTACTCGAGATGGCACCTGCTCCTCGTGTTACTTATCTGCATATGTATTACTATTAAATAGAATATGGTCCTTCGCTGGAAACTTTGAGCGCGCAACTTGTTATCAATTTTACAATCACAAAATCAAAAAAAAAGACGTGTGGCACTCGGGGACTGCCGCGGAAAAGCTATTTCATATAATAATAGCATTTTTTATCAACTATGCAATTATAATTATTTATCGAAACCTTACACTCGACACCTAGAGGCGAGTCGTTGAACTAAAGAGACAAGCGTAATATTTCAAAAAGTCATTAAAAGTTCTGCTATTCATCGATAGATGGCAACAAAACTAAAAAGTATCACTAAAAAGGTGTAAGGTTATTTTCGTTACGGAATTTTTGGATTCGGCCTCCACGCTCAAGGCCCGTGATAGAAGCTATGCAATAGCTTAAAAGTAGTTTCACTGCACTGCATAGTGACAAGGTCAGACTGCATTCTGTCTACATTCCACTTCATATCCCACTGACGAGGTAATAACCACGTTAAATCATACCTATTAACCTGACAACTGTTTAAATGTCAAAGCCATTTTAAATTAAAATATCTTAATTGGTTTTGTAAACTGTGTCGATTCTAAAATAATTTCTGACCTCTCTAAAAATCGTATAATGCAGTCATAATCCCAGTCACCAGTATTATGGTTCAGGACTATTACTTACCCTAGCCACATACAAATACATAGCCTATAGGTATAGGGAGGTCAGGAATGGTTTTTGTTTTGAGCTTCGGCTAAAAAGGAAAAACAGTTATATACGAGTTCGTACTGTTCTACCGTTCAATTTCTTTTTCTGTTTTCTTTATCTTAGTAGCAGCATTTAAGTTCTATGATTGGTTGCATTTTTTCTGCTAAATAAATTAAAATTGAATTAAATTTTTCTTTCTTTAAACTAAGGGTTTTCCGTCATTTTCACAACAAAAGTGAACTGTAAATGGTTAAAAACTCTATAAAAAGCCACTCAAAAATCTCTCAATAAAAAAGTAGACGGTAAATACCAAATAAAACGTTAAACAATACAGATACCATTTCAGAACACTCCTGACAAAGACCTTATGCAAATACTGTGCGCATAGTGGGCGCATTAATGCCATTTCATAAACAATATGTTTGATTTACACCTGTCACTCATCCACTGTGTATTTTACGAGCATTTCTTTGGAACAATATTGTTCTTGGGATAAAATGATTGTCGAGTTCCAGTGAAAGGGAAATTGTTATGAATTTCGTCGTCTGGCTTTTGTGACAGGTTTCTGGATAAAAGTTTGTTACGAATATAATCAGACCAATTTTGATAATCTAACTAGTTGCCCCCGGCGGTTTCAGCCGCTGTTTTTTCTTTTAAAGGTTTAAAAGATACATATTTCAAGATCGAAATTAGCGAAATAGCTAGACCGATGAAAACTATTTTCTTAGTAAACTAAAAGCCGAGCCACGTTCCTAAGTCCCAAACCTGCAAGTCCGAAAGCCGAGCAGCACTGGCCAGCGTTCAAAATCCCAAGCTTATGCTGGTACCTAAATAAAATGCACCGAAGTCGGATTAGATCGATGATAAAATGCTAAAGTTAGTAACTGCGACTTGCTAATGTAATTTTCACAGGCGCTTTATAATATTACTTATCTAATAAGCTCGAAATACTCACGTAAAATTAGGTCGCCTATTCCGACCAGTGTCAATCACATTCAGTGATCTTCATCAAAAGATTACGAGCATAATGCGCTCGCGATCCCGTCCCGCCTGGCACATTATGTGTTTCAAAACAACGTTAGTTTCTAAAATACAAAATGAGATTTATTTTTTTTATTCCATAACTCATCTTCCTTAATCTTTATAACTTATCTTGTTACTTATTTAAAGGTGTGATTATAATTAGTTTCTTAGCATATTATTTTAAATTACATTATCTATATAAAAAAATGTTATGTTGGTTTATGTACGCTTCAAAAACTCAAAAAGTTCTGCACCGATCGAGCTGAAATTTTAGCATGATATATAATCCGCATCAAGCATCAATCCGCAAATTGTTTTTATCTTTTTTTTCTTTTTTCTTTTTTTTATCTTTTATATTTTTTTTATTTTTTTTTTATCCACAGCGAAGCGTGGCAGGGAACAGCTAGTATCCTAATAGAAATCTAAGTACAACAGTATTCTGTGGTACAAGTATCTAATAGATCAGACTTTGTATCTCGCCATGCATCTTGATTCCTAACTACTGGGTAAACTGTCTGTCAGTACATGGTACGTATTCAGGATTAGTCAGTACGGTTGATTTTATACGCTCATGGTTTTGAATTTTTATTTTATAATTTATGATGTACAGTCTTAATAAGGGGCGGTCCGTGAAATTGAGCAAATAAATCAGCCGATCCGTACATTTTACGAATTTTCGAACCTTTTTCAATAGAACTAGAGTTTTAGGTCTATTGAAAAAGGTTCGAAAATTCGTAATTTAATTAAGATTAATTAATTAACTAGAGTTTTAGGTACATTTTGCCATTTTGGAAATGTTTCTATAGTTGTTGTTCCTAAAACAATAATAACTTCCTTTTGACTTAGTACACCCTTTCTGACTAACCTGAAATAAAAAGTAGACGTCCTGACTATACGATGGTAATTAATTAAAATCTGCGACAGGCAAATGTTGCTAGACTTACTACACCGAGGATCTAAAACTTTGCAAGACCATTATGGGGCCATAATGGCCCGGCCATTCGTATAGTATAACGTCACACGAATTTCATGTTGTTTCGATCCCCCCCCCCCCTCGTTCTTATCACAAATGGTCACATTTGTGAGACTTACCCTTTCCTAGTCCCAATATTTGGAATTTAACATCTAGAAACTATAAAATTAAAAAAAACGCGTTTTATAATTCTTAGATATTCAAATTTGAACTATAACGTCACGAAATTAAGAACCTCCCTCCACCCACCCCTTGTCACACAATGACACATTTCGTCGAACCCTTCCCTCCCTCTTGGGAATGGTTTCTGAAGAACTTCAAAACCGTTAATTTTTCCGGGATAAAAAGTTTCAAATTTTCAAATGATATCTATATCTATATATCTATATCTATATCTATATCTATATCTATATCTATATCTATATCTATATCTATATCTATATCTATATCTATATCTATCTATCTATATATTATTAGGCGATTCTCCCTAGAGTCGATTAATGGTTCGCTATGGCACAGCACTACGGCGCCGGCACAACACTACGCCGCTTGCGAGCGAGCGAGAGGGACGATTCCCGCGCGATCAAGGAAGATGGCGTGCCTCCTTTGCGTTATCATTGTTAATAATTAATCGGTACCTGACCTAAAGTAAATGAATACGAGTTAAAGTAAAAACAGTATTTCATTCATAAATAGTATCTACAATAATGTTGGAGCAAGAAAGCATCTAACAGTTTTCAGAATCGGGATCTGAGCAAAATCGCCCGGCGTTCGCGAGTTTGATTGTTTCAGCTTTTAGGTTAAAATGAAAGTAACAAGAGAAAGCTAATTGGAAGTCGTCGTGTACTGTGATTATTGCTTCAGTCGTGCAAAAAAAGTACGCATCGAAGTATTCGCAGTAAACCATCTACAATACCTACCGAAACACGCGCGTCGTAACATGACGCTACTTAACTGTACTGCGTAGTCGGATTTGACAAAGTCTACAAGCCCGGAATACATACAAGTTTGTAGTATCTTGTAATTTCACCAAGGATATTCAGAGGTAACACTAAATAACCGTGCTTTGGTGAGTCCATCATATCATTTTGTATTCAAATGAACAAAAACGAGATGAAACACAAAATGCCCAAAGTTGTACCTACTCAAGTAATCACACGTAAGTTATGTACATTTGTACCTGTTGCATTTTGGTTTATTGTGTGAGAGTGAATCTGGAATCTGGCATTAGTTTCTTCCCTATTATCTGGTGCTAAGGAATCACATCAAATTATAACCTGAAATACTTGTAAAATTGTGATGATGATTATATGGGGCAATGATTTTATGTTTTGGGCACCAAGCTAGTCGCTTAATACCTTGACTGTTAAAGTAATTACCTTATCGAAATGTTCTGAAACTTACAATCTTGGTAATTCAAGAATGCATTATACATGTTATATTATATGTTCACACCGACCAAGTTAGTACAATTTAAAGTGGAGTCTGGTACATACTACCACCTATAACTGTTCAGTGCAATAATGCTAAGCCTACAGAATCTATAATAAATACATAATAATCTTTACTCGCAGAACTATGAAAACAACAAAAGTTAAATCAACTTTACCGGAGTCAGTTGTTTAAAGTCAGAGTTAGTTAGTACAATTTACCAAGTTTGTTGTACAATAACAATTATATTACTGCATTAATGAAAACCATGACACACTCATAAATAGCATGATATGAATAATAATAGTAAGCAATACTTACAAAATAGATTGAAACCAAGCGATACTAAATACTACCTATTATAGATTCTATGCGAGTAAGTTAATAAAGTCACTTACAATTAATATATAAAGCAACTACTATGTCAGTGAAAGAGGTATTTTAAAGTTCATAACTGGTTAATATTTATAAATTGGTCAGAATTAATGGACGGAGGAACGATCCAAACAATATTATATGGGATGTTCTCTCAAGTTGTTATCAATGAATAAAATGGTTGTACAAAAATAATATGTGTACCCACTCACACATAATAATAATTAATCCACATGTTATAAGATTATTAAAAACTCATAATTACTCTCAATTGGTCACAATAAGTGATATTTGTTGCAAATCCTGTTGCGTTGATTCTACCTTGCACAAAGGTATACATATAGGCTGAGTGTGTATTGATCACCTGAGTACCAGCCTCTGAACTAAATTATACAGAGGAGTGGAGTATTTATTACAAATACAGTAATTCATTGTGATACTCTTTCATCGGTTAAAATAAAATATTTGAGTAGCAACTTCTTCAAATACTGATGGGTTATTTATCAATTACCACTTACAAGTAGACAACCTATTATTTCAGTAAAAGGTGATTTTACTGATGATGACTTAGTGCTAGTTTGTTTCTACTAGTTGTTAGAATGAATAAGGTGGACTAATATACAAAACCTAATATTCTACTTGTGCATTTATTACATAATATGCTATCATGAAACTATGGGCAATACAAAGACCTTTTCAGTAAGGACATGCTCTTCCATACATTTACCTATGTCTAGTCCAGGCCTTGTCCTTGCAAAATGATGTATGAGTCAATGGATTTTGAATAATATTATAATATAAAATGTTTTATAATTATTTATAAATATGGACCTAGTTGGCTGAAGTAAATAAATAATTATTATTGATACAATAATATTTCAATAGTAATGCTAGTTTGATTAAAGGATCAAACATAACAAATAAAATAAATTAACAAAATGCTGTTTGACACAAGACAGTAAGAATTTAATTGAGCTAATATGGTATCATTTTGGATATAAAAATGTACTCCTGTAATATTTGAAATTGCCTTTCTGACATGAAAGCAGAGTAACTGTAAATCATTAACTCAACTTTACTGTTCTGTTGGTGAGCAACTTTAACAATGAGGCATGTTTCACTAAGTTAATCAGTCGATTATATCTAAACATTTGTTCAAGTAACAAAATGGCACCTATGACATCATGTTATATTATATGTGAGAGAAAATAAGTACACAGTCATACAGTTAGAATACCAAACCAAGTAATATAAATTGACTCATATTTCTTCAGTGTAATAGTAAACAATTATTCTGAGGCTAACTAAATAAATTCCAACTAAATTAATTTGTGTAGTACTGCTACTGTACTGCTAGAAGCAGTGTATTGTCAGCCAAATGTCATAAATGATCTTATGTGTATATGATTGGTTACTGAACTAGAGTTGACCCTGTTTTCCAGTAGTTACAAGTGGAGTTAGGTAAACCAGATGTTACAGTTTCTTTTGCAGAGTTGGTTTATACAAGACCATAAATTGAGATGAGCATACACATGAAAGATTTGCAAAGCATAGCTGCTGATACACCAAAATATGACAGAGAGCTATTCAAATGTTGGAATATAAATGATGAAGATCACACGATAGCTCCTGCTTCTAATTGCATATATTTATTTTATGTTATTGGTTGTTAAACTAAGGTTAACCCTGTTCCCAGTGGTTGACGGTTGGGTTAAGTAAACTTGGAATAACAATTTCTTTTGCAGAATTGGTTTGTAAAATACCACGAATTATGATGAGACTACTAGTCATGAAGATTTTTGGAAAGTAAGGTTGCTGATATATAAAATATTACAAGAACCTGTAAAATGTTGCAACGTTATGATGGAGATGTGGCGACTGTCTCTAGTCTTATTTGCAAATTTCTAAAGTTACCACTAGAGGGCGCTGGTATGTAGTGTGTGAGTATAACCGCATGCGATCTTCGGACACGCATGTCCATTAGGGACCTCATCGGAATATAACCGCATGCGGTCTTCGGACACGCATGTCCATTAGGGACCTCATCGGAGTATAACCGCATGCGATCTTCGGACACGCATGTCCATTAGGGACCTCATCGGAGTGTAACCGTATGTTAGCTTTGAATAAACAGGTCTATTTTCGAAATTCATCGGCGTGTAACCGTATGTTAGCTTTGAATAAACAGGTCTATTTTCGAAATTCATCGGCGTGTAACCGTATGTTAGCTTTGAATAAATAGGTCTATTTTCGAAATTCATCGGCGTGTGACCATATGTTAGCTTTGAATAAACAGGTAGCTTTGAATAAACAGGTCTATTTTCAAAATTCATCGGCGTGTAACCGTATGTTAGCTTTGAATAAATAGGTCTATTGTCTAAATTCATCGGCGTGTGACCGTATGTTAGCTTTGAATAAACAGGTCTATTTTCGAAATTCATCGGAGTGTGACAGCATGCGATCTTTGGATACGCATGCCCTTTAGGAAACTCTTCGGAGTGGACCGCACCGAGAGATGTCTACAACATTGGGTGCACGAGTTCTACGAGCAGCATGGTGTGAGCTGCTACTGGGTGAACTTGCTGCTGAAAATGAAGCAAGCAGCACTGCACCCGATGAGCCGCACAGCCCGTCTGCTGATGGTGCTGTTCGAGTATGGTTGCCAATGACGGCGACATCTGCATGAAAATGCACCATGGCATCACTTGAAGCGAAACGGTGATATTATTCTGGATTGTATGGTAACATGAACAAATGGGTCTGTAAATGACTTTCCCTATAGAAGTATTATTGTTGATCTGTCAATTGAATGTAGACTCATAAATGTTTGATCTTATTATGGCTTAATGACACCAAGTCTTACCTGAGGATGCTATGATGATCCATGTCTTATAGAATTGTTTTCCAACTGTCACCATTATGCAATATCTAATTGAATTATCATGTACACTAACATAACGAGTTCCGACCTCAACAAAGTTCTGGTGGTACAACGCATGGTTGTGGATGTGGTCGAGTAAGTTGTCAACTTCTATGCAACAGGAGTTGAAGTTAACATTGGCTATGTCTGTGAACAGTGAGTCCGTGGCTTGGCTGCTGAATATGAAGCAAGCAGCACTGCACCGGAATGAGCTGCACAGCCCGTTGGCCGATGGTGCTGCTCCAGCATGGTTGCCAGCGAGGGCGACATCTGGACGAGAATGCATCATGCCATCGACATTTGAAACGATACGGTGACATTAATCTGGATTGGTAATATTCACCCATGGGTCTGTAAATCACTGTTTTCCTATGAGAGTCTTATTCTTAGCTCTCAATTGAATTTGGACACACATGTGTCTGATGATATAATAATTTTTATCTTATGAACACTATATTTTATTTGATACTCTATGATCTATGTCTCATGGCATTAATACACCTGATGTTGCCATGACATAAGTAATATCTATAATAAAATTTCAGATCTAACTGAATTTTCATAACAATAACTGAACGATTTACGATCAACAGAATCACGAGTTTGATGCGACACCACATGGTCATGGTTGAGTAAGTTGTCAACTTCTGTGCTACAGAAGCTGAAGTTTAACATTAGTTATGTTTGTGAACAGTTGCTTCTGGCGCTATGGTGGTCCATCGTCCAGAAGACAGGCTTCTAATCCCGCGAGGGCGCGTGATGTGCAGGATGGCCGAACTATTAGGCGATTCTCCCTAGAGTCGATTAATGGTTCGCTATGGCACAGCACTACGGCGCCGGCACAACACTACGCCGCTTGCGAGCGAGCGAGAGGGACGATTCCCGCGCGATCAAGGAAGATGGCGTGCCTCCTTTGCGTTATCATTGTTAATAATTAATCGGTACCTGACCTAAAGTAAATGAATACGAGTTAAAGTAAAAACAGTATTTCATTCATAAATAGTATCTACAATAATGTTGGAGCAAGAAAGCATCTAACAATATATATAAAAATGAAACCCGTTTTCCTTGGTCACGGCCTCACGCGTGAATGGCTGGACCGATTTCACTAATTCTTTTTTTGTTGTATTTGTTATTATTAGGAGAAGGTTCTTACGGAAAAAAATATTAAGAAAATCTCTCAGAAATATTGAAAAACCCTAAAAACAGCCCTTTTCTTTTTCCCATACAAACGTTTTCTAACTAAAACGAGCTTTATTGCTATTGTATAAAGTTTATATTGAATTGCAAGCACTCACTGTTGTTTAAGCAATGTAGGTATGTTCCTAACGTCCAAGAGTCAATTTGCACTTTATTACCTCAATTTACCTCCGTACAAAGTTTAAATTCAATCATATCTATCAAAACCAAGGAATTTTAAAATTTCGAAGGATTTGACTCCAAGTCATATCAAATTAAAAAAAAGTTGAAACAACAACAAACTGTCAATGTCAGTGTTTTTTTTTTCATGGATGAGTTTGCTTTTGTCAACTGATACACGAAACAAATTCGTACCTATAATTGTAATATATTATAAGTATAAAATTGTAAATAGTGTTTTGTGCAGTGTTTATATTTAATTAGGCAGTACCATAGAGAAGTACTGTATGGCAGTACGAAGTCTGCCGGGTCAGCTAGTTACACAATAAAATTGTAAACTGCCAAACATCCGTATAATAGTTTTAGCGTGATGTATGAACAGACACTTTTTCTCGTTTACAGTTATACTACAATTACGTATGTAATAACTGCGCCCCGCGGGTTCATCCGCGTTTTCCGGGGAAAAAGTAGCCTTATAGATAGATTGTAGATTTAGATGGAGCTCTATTTTGATAAAAAGAATTACTACTACATTTCTAACAGGCGCTTTTCACACTAAGTCAGTCAGTATCAAACTTCACTATAATAAAATAAATGCGCATTGTTTGCATGTTTAGTACTCCTTCACGCTGAATCAGGTGGACGGAATCGGATGAAATTTAGGAATATAGATAGGTTATTCCCTGGATTAACACATATACAACTTACATCATTATCATCACCGTTTTTCGATGCCACGTGGGGCAGTGGCAAATTTCCCAGCAAGCTTAGTAGGCTGGAGGCTGGAGCCAAGGGCGCAGATTTTAGGGGCGTCAAATTCAGGGCTACATTTTTTTTTGTCGAACATGATTTCCTAAAGAAAGTATTAATGTAAGCGAGGACAGAGTGTATCGAATTGTAGAGGTAGGGGTGGCAACATTTTGGAATACCCTACTGGCGGCAAATGTGTAAATCCTCCACCGCACGCGTGTGAAACCGCGGGGTGCAACCAGTAGGTACTAATATACATTCCTAACTTTGTTCCCCTCGCAGGCGGGTAACAAGGTCATTGCCCCAGTGGTCGATGAAGAGCAGAAATCTGTGCTTTAAATACAGAGCAGAAATAAACTGTTTACACTCGCGCAGGATGTTACCTAAATATAAACTTGAATGCACCTAGCCGAACGCGGGACCAATTAATTGTAGAAGTACGAATTCCTGGTTAGTTGATGGTTTGGATATGGCCGCCTTTTGAATTCAAAATTCAAATTCAAAATTCAATTGTTTATTACTAGGCAAGACGTATCTCCTGATGTGTGATCACTGAATGTGTTCGAAAGTAGTCGTTATAAATGACTTTTTTTTTATGTAATTGAGTGACGAGACGAGCAAATCGATCGCCTGATGTTAAACGTCACGTTTGCCCATAACAGGTCGGCGCTACCCAGAATTTTGAACTCGCAGAATTCAAAACCCTGCGTGGCACAGCACTGCGCTCGTCACCCTGAGATATAAGTTGTTTATTATCCCATTTGCCCTGTAATTTCACTGGAAACAATGCCCTTCCAACCGGAACACAATAATGTTTGCACATTACTGCTTGGCGGTGGAATAACTGGCAAAGGTGTGGTACTTCCCCAGGCGGGCTCTGCAAAAGAGCCCTACCACCACCACCACCACTACACTACCGACTTAATTTTACGTGAGTATTCCCGTGTTATTTGTAACAAAATGTGTCAAAACATTTAGTTTCCAAAGTAAAATTGACTATAAAGCAGTTAAGTATTTTGTGAAAATTTTTCCCACTTAGTCATATGTATAGTACCTACCTATCTTTTTATGGGGATAAAATAAATAAACAACCAAGAGTTACCATTCTGGACGCCAAGGTCCGCCCACGCGCGAATGACCGCATCATTTCTGAATCAGCAATGTCGCCTTTCAAAAACTTGTTTCGCAAATACCAAAATCATGTCTTCACTTCCTTAAGTACATAATACTTGGGCAAGTATCAATACCTACCTATCTGTGAGATCTAAAAGATATTCCTGCGCAGTTTTTTGTTGTAGTTTTCTGCAGTGAAATGAAAGTGTTCTGCAGTTATTTCTGAAATTTTCATGCTTCCCACAGCTTCCGGGATATCATTTTTAACACGCTTTTATTAGCTTCACCTGTATGTTTGTATGTATGTTTGTAACCGACTCCTTTGAGCGCGTTTTTGACCCACTTTAAACGGTCAGATTTCTTTCAAACTTTGTAGATATATCGAGGACCGATGACAATACATTAAACAAAGCGTGTTTTTTAGTTTTTTTAACTATTATTTGTCTGAGAGCTAGATTGGACCGGAGACAGCAGTCTTTCTTACTCGTATATCACAAATTCAACAGTAGTTTTGTTGCCTTGATATAAGAGTGAATTAAAATAATTTTTGGCCAATGATTTACGAAAATGAATGGTTTTGGAATACTGGCTCTGATTTTTTTAGAATCTCTATTTTTACAGTGTACTTAAATAAGCAAGGTTTTGCGTCGATAGTTAAAAACAGGTGCAAACCCGGGGTAAGTGTTGCTAGTGTATATCAGTGTAATTTTTCTTTTTCCAAGGCCGATTAATTCTGCTTCTTATAAACTGAATATAAAAGTACAGTACGTTGCCGCGACTTGGCACGTGCCCTTAACAATGGCACTTTAGGGCTATTGCTTGAAGGCGGCCTTTCACATTGACGCGAGTTGTGTGAGCCTTGTGCTGAAAAAATCTTATTGGATGACGTGGCGTGCTAGGTATTTGAAGACTTATTTTGGAACTCTTTCAGATGTTTACTAAGCCATTTATGTTGCCGTTTTTGTAAGGAAATAATCAACAAAAATGTACGTAGCTAATATAGCATTTTTAAACAACAACCTAGTTGTCCACGACACTCTAAACCGACCCTTGTATCTTTACAACGGCACGACTAATTTTCCTTATACAGGGTTATTCATAAAGGGTATGCTAAGCTGAAAAGGGCTCCTAGTACTCATCATTATGAACAACTTTTACTATGGGACCAACCCGAAATTCGGGAAAAAAAATCAGCTGTTCCTTAGAAAAATGTCAAGGATACTCGACAAGATGTTTGGAACAGCTGATTTTTTTTCGCGAATTTCGAGTTGTTCCCATTGTAAAAGTTGTTCATAATGATGAGTACTGTGAGCCCTTTTCGGCTTAGCATACCCTTTATGAATGACCCTGTATTTATACTTAAACTATTTTTATATGTTATGTACTTACTTGCCAGCAAAGCAGCATTCATGCAGCAATTAAATGCCAATTTGTCCTCCTAGACTCTGAGACCCTCACCTTGAATAATGAAATAAAATGCCAACATTTCTACAGTACCAATGTGAAAGGTCTAATCCTCTAATAACAACAAGGTTTATTTTGAACACAATCGCGAAGGAATGCGCGTTTGATTTCGATTTGATTTACAATCGATTGTTTGTTTCAACAAGCAAGTCGCTGTTTGCTACCGGTTGCTCTTGATTTAACTATGCTACATGGGATTAAAGGGTCTTTATAGACGTGATTTAGCTCCTGCCACCGAATAAGCAATAGCACAATAATACAAGCCGAAAAGCCGAAAGGAAAAGCCGACAGGCGAGTTGCTGGTCAAACGCGGAAAGAAGGTTCTTTTTTATTTGACTTTAGAAACTTCAACGTGCAATTATATACCATTGTTAATATACAGGACTACAGGGTATGCTAAGCCGAAATGCATCATTACAACTTTTACCATGGTAGTAAAACAGAAATCGCGAAAAAAATCAGCTGTTCAATAGAAAAATGTAAACAAAATATATGGAACAGCTGATTTTATTTTCGCGATTTCCGGGTTGGTCCCATTGTAAAAAAAAAGTGTAATGGTGAAGACCATGACCCCTTTTCGGCTCAGCATGCCCTTTTCTTATAACCCTGTACTTATAGGTACTAGATGATAGGGCTACCGACGACGCCCTGTCGGCCTCATAGTAGGTACCTAACTATTGGATAATGAAAAATGGGGTCTCGGTCCTAGGGCTTCGGCAAACTATTTGGAACGGCTATTAGTTTACTAGATCCGGTAAGTACAGTTGGCATACCAGAGGACTAGAGATAGTACTCTACAGGGTTATTAGGAAAGGGTATGCTAAGCCAAAAAGGGTTATAGTACTCATCATTGCGAATAACTTTTTCTATGGGACCAATCCTGAGACTGCGAAAATATATCAGCTGTTTTATAGACGAATGTTAATGACACTCGACGAAATGTAAAACTGCTGATTTTCTTTCGCAACTTCAGGGTTGATCCCATTGTAAAAGTTGTTAATAATGATGAGTACTATAAGTATTTTTCGAATTATCATACCCTTTCCTTACAACTGTTTATACAGTTGCCGTTTTGAATTTATCTAATTGACCGAACGAAGCCCAAAAGAAGAAGATGAAGACAAGAGTATACTTGAACGAAAAAGAAACAAAAAGGACAAAAGAAGAAAGAAAAACAGTTCAAAATCCGGGAACAAATTGGCATTTGTAAGTTGTATCATATTTATGTTTGTGTGTTGATATGTATGTTTGTATGTATGTACCTACATACGTTTGTATAAAATAAAACTCTAGATTTCATCTTTTTTGCAATCTGTACTTACTATCTAAATGACGTAGACAAGAGGTTAGGAAAGGAATTAGCTACGATTAGGAAACCTGTGGAAAACAAGGCTACTATTTAATTTTGTTACGTCATAACTCATTATTAACAGAAATAGCCGAAAGTTAGAAAACACTTTAATTTTTTGCAAAATTTTCGATGAAAATTAACCCTTAATTTTAGTGGTACATGGCACACTCTGCAATGTACTACAAAAGATAAAAAAAATTGTGGATTTTATATTGCATTAGATTCTTCTTCTTTTTCAGTATAAATGCTATGTGTTTCTGTTCCAAGTCTTGAGCCTTTTGTGAACAAAAGATCGAGTAAGTTTTCATTATCTGAATATCCATTTGTCATAAACTGAATCAGGACTTTAGCTTCTTCTTTAATGTCATCATTCCAAAACAAATCCAGAAAATCAACAGCGTCATTGAGGAAATTTGAGAGGATCTTTTCCATATCTATTTTTTTGCCACAACTCCAATCGATAATGTATTTTGTAAGATCTCGAAAGTCACTTCTTAAGATTTCCTGATCGGGTATATGGAATGATATATCAATAATATCTATCAGAATTCTAACTGCTTTCGTGGGGTTTCTTATTTCAACCCCGTTTGGGTAAAAACCTTTATATCTCTGCTTTATAATTTTTATAATATCATTCATGAGTGAAATAACTTCCGCAGGATTGTTAGTTAAAGGTACTGATTGTAAAACAAAATTATGCGCCATCTTGTCATCCATTATACTTCTTAAGAATTCTGTCTTGTCGTTTATGGTGGCTTCTATAATATCCACGACTGTGTTGAAATAATTTCCGTCTACATTTTGTAATATGGTCTTTAATAGTTTAGCAACATAATCGGAGTATGCAGGAAAGCGTCTGCATACGTATGTGTTCTGGCAAATATAGTTAAAAGCTTCCTTCTTTTCTTCAAAGACAGCCAGCCCTATTGCTTCTTCTATTGCACTAATCTCATCAACTGATAACGTGACATTACTTTCTTGCACAATAGCACCACATATTTCTTTAGATGCCATACCAAATATCCTAACTGACGATTCCAGCATGTCTAAGATAATAAATTGTTGATCGATTTCACATTGGATTTGCTTATTAAGTAAAAACTTGAAATGTTTCTCCAATTCAGTAAGATATTTGGGAGCTTTCAATATATGATTTAAATACAACGTTGGGTTCACAAGATTTTTAACTTTGTATGCCAGCGTTTTCAATCCACGTTTCCCAGACTTCTCTAAGTATTTTGAAAACTCAGCTACCATTTCAGGAATTAAATCATCTTCTGTATGATCTTCGGTTGGTGGTTTAGTGTTCTTCTCCTGTTCACTCTGATCGTGAATCATTTCAGCCGCAGTAGTTTGTTCTATTAATTCTAGAAAGTACTGTTTTTCCTGAGTTATGTTTACGTCTTTGTGTTCATGGAAGGCTTCTGGGAAATCATTTGGGAGAATATCCATTAACTCTAATCCAAAATGGTCTAGTTCAACAGTTTGATTTTTATAGATACACGTTATATTATCAGCAATGCATTCAAGGCTATCATTGTCAATCAGATTTTCAAACTTGTTAGAGCCAAGGGTAGTGTTTTCGTTGTCAACATTAATACGGTTGTCTACACTAGTTAGATAGTTAATGCTCTCACACCAGGGAATAATAAATTCTATAAAAGAAAATTGGCAATTTTAAATATAGAAACGCCTCAGCTATATAATTACCTACTTAGTTTCGAATCCTAATTAATATTATAAATGCGAAAGTGAGTTTTATTTGTTACGTTTTCATGCATTAACTACTCAACTGACCCTTGTCAATTTTTGCATTCACGTGATTCGGGGTACAAAAAAGGATAAAAGGTATTTAACATCACCGTTTGTAAATACAGTGTTGTTTTATCATATACGGTGGCAGAAGGCAATAAAAACTTACGGTGAATGAAAAATAAGTGCCCAAATATTGCAAGTCTTGTATTCATCACTGATATCCTCGGACCAATTTTAAAATTACATATTGTGAATGTACAAGTAGCACGTGAATTTTTATTGATGGGTAAATAAATTAAAAAAACGTAAATAAATTTTAGTAATGGTTCCACGCTGTAACAAATTACACAGTTAATAAAACTGGTTATCGGTTTTTATTATAACATTAAAACAACAATTATTACAATAGGTTCCTTTGTACAACTGTGAAACTGTGAAATTTGTTAGCTGGAATTACGTCTTTAAATGAAATAAACACTCCCGATCAAATTGCCAAAAAAAAAGACCGAATAAGCCATTTGCAAGCTACGATGCCACAGACAGACATCAGAGATCAGACAAACATAAACATCAATCTTATAACACCCATCTGTTGGTCACAGTTTGAAAATGGCGCTCTCGCCTTTAAATATTATTTAAGCCGTTTTAATAGGTACTATTTTACAGTTCTATCAATAAAAAATAAACCAACCACTTTATTTGATACACTTTATTCGTATACAAACTTCATTAGTGAGACAATACAATTTATTTACTACATAATACACACACATGTATATTACTTTTACCAGAATGTAAAACCACATCATGTGTATTTCATCTATATGTTAGACTAGCTGACCCGTGCCCACTTCGTTGGGCATAATGTTAATTAAACCCGAAGCCATCGCGCGCCGTCCGGACCGTTTTTTCTCCGATTCACTTTGCAAAACGGACTACCACGTAAAAGCCTTTTAATTTTTCGGTTTTTTATATAACCTATGACACTCAGCAATAATGTGGCTTTCTATTGGTGAAAGAATTTTTAAAATCGGTTCAGTAGATCCCGAGATTACCCCTTACAATTTAACAAATATACAAACACACAAACTTTACTTCTTTATAATATTAGTATAGATACTTATAACCTCCCAAATAAATTATAATTATTTTGTATTGTCTACAGCCGATATATGATTTTCATTCCTCAAAAGTATTGGGCCTTTGTACAAAAGGTCGTCATACAACATAATATTTGATGTTTCTCCTGTCACATACACTTCAATAAGAAGTTTCACTTCATCTTTAGTATCCGGATCCCAGAAAACATTAAGAATGTCCAAAGCATAATTACAAGAATTTGTTAGCATCGTTTTTATAGAAGTAATATTCGTTTCGCCATTTGACCATGATTCAAGAGACTTACGAATATTGTCAAATTCGATTTGAATAGCATCTTCGCCAATTCCCTCAAATCCTTTATCGACGATATCGATTAACAGCCTTATTATTTTTGTGCTTGTTTTCAGCGTCCCGTTTTTAGGTTTAAACAATTTGTTTTTGTTTGTCATATGTTTTGTAAGAGTCACGAATATTTTTTTCATTTTTTCTGGACGATCAGCTATGCTTTCCAAATTGTACTCGAATGCAAACTGAATATCGTCATTCATGACACTTTGTAGAGCGCTCATCTTAACCATCAGTATTTCTTTTAAAACCTTTACAAATTCACGAAATCGTATAGTCGGCAACTTGAGGACTACATTCAGAAAATCGGAAAGCTGATCAGAAAAGGCTGGAAAAGTTCTGCATATTTCGAAATATAAACAGATATATAACAGATTAGATTTCTTTTCATCGACGACTACTTTATTTACATCGACTCGTACCTCAATTTTATCTGTGTTTAGATTATGGTTAGTTGCGATAGTATCGAGTAACATCATCGATTTTTCCAAAAATATTTCGTTAGACGATTCAACAATGTATAAATAGTAAAATTGTCTTTCTAGTTCGCCTATTACTTCATGTTTAGCCATAACTTTGAATAAGCTCAGTATTTTTGACTTATATTCTGCTGCTACATTCGTTACGATATCCGAAACATCGTTTAAAGCAGGGGTTTGATTTTTTATTTTTTCTCCAAGATATTTCAGTTTATTACTTCCATCATTTATGATGTTAGTATAAAAATCTTGGTCATTTTTCAAGTTAAAGGACCATGAAATTGAAAAATCTGAAAATACGTAACAGTTTCATTAAAGAGACTTTGATTTTAGTTTAGAGACCATAAATATTAAAAATACTTACGATACGTGAAAGTAAAATGAAATAATATTATTAGCCTCATGATTTATGTTGCATGTAAACCTCGTTGAAAGTACGACTACAATAAACTCAAAATATATTGAACATATTTATTGCTATTTTTTTTCATTCAATGTTTTAATGATCTAAATCTAAATTATTTTCTGAAGTTTATTACGGACATTAAGCAAATAATCACTACATTATCTAATACTATAAAACGAGCAATAATTTGTATAAACCATACATTTTGATATCTGGTAGTATGATGTAGGCACCCACTAAGAAAAGAATTTGCAATATTCAACCCTTGAGGGTGTGAAATGGGGTTATAATTTTTAGATGCAATATAAACTGCCGCGATTAGTATTGTTTTTCTATTGTTAACTGCATGCTACGCGGGCGAAGCCACGCGCAAAATCTAGTCACTATTTATTTTACATTATTTTCTGATTCATAACACAGACCTCTCACATCCTCTACCAACAACAGGCGGGATGTCATCAGGATTACCAACAAAGGATTATTTAAGGAAGCAAATAGAACAGTGATAATTTTGTGGATAGATAGAAAAACTCCTTATTGTTATCCTTTATTTTATTTTCATTAGTAAGTAAGTATTTCTTGCCTGGAAACTGCTCCAACGTCAAGACTGGAGCAATGCTTTCAAATAGTAAGGAAAAGAACGAATGATTTTTGTGCGCGTAGTGTGAGCTTCTGCCTGGTGATTTCTTTGAGAGCAGTCCTTTATCTCGCTGGTTGCATGACATTGTAAAGACGGCTGGAAGGTAGCAGATGAAACTTGCTGATGGCCGAATATGATAGCGTGCTGAAAGGGAGACCTGTACTCAGCTGTGGATCGAAAATAGTTGATAAATCAATGCTGGTGCAGTTCTCAAAACAAATAATTAGATAGTCTATTTATAGGTAAACCCATTTTGTCATCCTTTATAAATTTGGCTCCGTCTGCAAATAATTTTTCAGTCAAAGCTGTATTTGGCGAAGATCCTGTGATGATAAAGGACATCAATACTTTTATTTCTTCCCGGGTTTCAGGAAACATATTGAAATTCAGGACATTGAACATTTCTTGAAAATAAGAGGTCATTTGTTTTATTATTTCTACCGATTCCTTCATGTCCCAAGTGAAGCACGTTAATACGTTATAAAATTTATAGTCATTATAATCGTCTCCAAGTTTCTCAAACGTCTTATCGACAATGTCGATTAATATTTTAACTGCTTTCATTTTCCTGTTTATTTTTTCATCTCTACTTTCATATAACATGTATCTTTGGATAATCATATTTCTCAAAACTGTCAAAAACTCTCTTAATTTTGAAATATCCTTTAGAGGTTTAAAAGCAGTTCTTATTCTTATTGCCGTTTCTTCGTCTATTATACTTTTCACAAACGCTGTTTTCCTTTTCATTACATATCTAAATATATGTACAACTTCTATAAAATTTTCGTCTGGTAGTTGTAAAACGTGACTCAAAAGTTCAGCGAAATGATCCGAATAAGCCGGAAATTTTCTGCATATGTAATAATGTTCACAAACATATTCTAAATTGTCTTTCTTTTCATCGTCTATGGTGTTTTGAATTTCGCCTTTTAAAGCTACTAAATCAACTTCTACGTATTGCTGAACGCTTACTTGAGTCATTATATGTTCAGCCAGTAATTTTATTTCGCTGGAAAATATATTGTGACATGATTCTACTATGTGCAGAAAATAATATTCGCTATCAATTTCAGTTTTCACTTCCTTTTTGCTTGTTAAATTAAAATATGTATATAACTCACTAATATAATCTTGAATTGCTTCATTGATGAGTTCTGATATATCAAATTTTATGTTCACTTTTTCTTTTAGTTTGTTACCAATTGAGGTCAGTTTGAAACTACCTTGTGTGATTATATCGTCTTTAAAAGCCAAGAGTACATTCATGTCATTATTATCTTTAATTTTAACGTTATCAATCTTTCTTAACTCATAGCATAGAGTGACTGAAACAAACACATTATTTTTACAAAACAAAAAACAAAAACCAACTTCAAAAGACCGACTATTGACATCTATTTGTCGCGCACGTACTTAATGCAAATTTAAGACTTATATGGTTTTCTCATGGATACCATTATCAGAACTGGACCAAACGGAAAGCGTCAGCTTTCTAATAAAAAAAGAATCATCAAAATCGATTCACCCAGTCAAAAGTTATGAGGTAACAAACATAAAAAAAAAAAAAAAAAAAAACGTACAGACGAATTGATAACCTCCTCCTTTTTTGAAGTCGGTTAAAAACAAAACATATAGTATTTAATACATTAAGTTTTTTTACGTACAATTGCTTCTATAAACAAAATAATTGGTAAAGTATAAAATAAGTAAATTCAATTAAAAAGTGAGTATGTAACCTAAGGATTGAATGGATTTGATCAGCTTCGTATTGTATTCCTTCTATTCTAATCATGTAATTGTTATATGGAAACTTTCACTTACTTTGCAGTAACATAAAACCAAAAGATATTATCATTAATTTCATTATCTTCGACCAAACTTCGCCAACATGTAAACGAACATACAATTGCAATAAACGTTTTAATATGATTATTTTTTTATCTACTACTTAATTAAAAGTAAATTAAAATTGTGTCATTATATTTTCTATGTGGACTACCTAGTAATAATATATTAAGTCAGTTTTGTCCAATTCCAATAAATGTATTATTTAAGGTAGCGCATACTTTACATTACATGATATTATTTTATCCGCTTCATTGGAATTGTATTTAGAGTTAAGTAGTTATTTTCAATAAATATATTTTATGCTTATGAGAAGTCAATCAAAATGTACCGGAAAATCTGCACTAGTTAATACTAACTATTTATTTAAATATAATTTTAATGAAACGCAATTACCTACTTATTTAAAATTTATTTAAGAATATAGGCCAATCCTAAGCTTAGGTATTTAAAATCACACCTCATTCAACAGATCAGGGAACTTAAAGTTCTGAGCTAGAACTCTCTCTATTGAAGACCCTGCTGTAAACAAATAATTATATTTTTCATCAATTTGTGCTGTTTCCGTTGTCATTACTTTAACAAGAATTCTGGCTTCTTTTATTATCTTCGGAGGCCAATAAGACTTGAGAACATCTTCAAAAGAGTCTATGTAGTTCTTCAGTATAGTCGGCAGGTCTTTCTCTTTTCCTTTTGACCAAGCCTTAATACTTTTTCTAATAATAGTGCTCCGAATACTTATGTAATGGTCTCCGATCATTTCGTATGTTCTATCAACCATTTCTATTAGTATTCTTACAGATTTGGACCTTCTCTTTATTTCTCCATCTTTGCTTTTAAATATATTAAATCTGTTTGTAAGAATTTCTCTGACTGTTGAAAAAAATTTCCGTGCGTCTGATGTTTTGTTCTCTGCTATATAAGATTTAAATGTTTTGCCAATCATGACCTTGACGTCTTTACTGAGGATCAGATCGGAAAAGAACGTGTTTGATCCTACAATTTCAGTTAAAATCTTTACTATGCCTAAACAGTTTTTATCTGGTAGTTGTAAAATGTCACGTAACAATATGGCTACATAATCAGAAACCGCTGGATAAGTTTCGCAGAGATTAGTTTCTTCACAAACATAATTTAGATTGTCACGTTTTTCTCTGACAATACCATATTCTATTTCTCGAAAAAGCTTTCTACCAAACACTTGTAGTCTGCTGCCATTAACTTGCTTCCTTAAATTGTTAAATAGGGTTCTAGATTCAGCTGCAAATATTTTGTTAGTAGTCTCTAGTGTATCTAGAATGTAAAATTTCTCTTCAAGTCGACATGTTGTGTTTTGTTTCATTATATGTTCAACATACGCATCTACTTTAGCTGTATAGTCTCTTGTAACCTGTTTTAATGTTGGGAATATGTACAAAGTTCCATTTAAATGTTTATTTAGAGTCCGCGCCAAAGATATCAGCTTGTAATGTCCTTTAGATTGTATTTGTTTCATAATCATACTGATCATTTTTGGATTATACTTAGTAAAACTTTTCGTTACGATTGGACCCAGATCGTTCATATTTGGCTGCACTTTTAGTCCTGTTGCTGTTAATTCGTTTAATTCTAAATCTAAATCACTTGCGGTTGCGTTTGATGTAAAAACTGAAAACAAAACTTGGTTAAAAGTGATAGGTATATAAAACATACCAGCTGTAAGCTTGAAATGTTCATTAAAAAATAAATAAACTGCCTGGCATAATTGCTTTTTACCCGACTAGTGCAAAATCAAAAAGAAGGGTTATGTTTTACCAGGCTAATATGGTATGTTCATATCGACATACATATAATGGCATTTTCTATAGTAGATAGGTATGTATTTCCCTGCACAATATTGCCAGAATTGCAACACCCCCTCCTCATCCTCAGGGATACTCCTTAAAACACTATCTCAGAGATTCTCGGTAGGTACTTACAATGGAGAAGAACAAAACAAACAATTTTAAATCTCATTGTGTATCCAACAAGTGAGCAGTGAAACTCCTAGATTAGTAGGTACTAAATTTAATCACGAGCTAATTAACTATTAAGTTGTTTAATTTAGTATCTTATCAGCAGTGTTCTATGGTTTCACCCGCGAGGTGATCATGATGATAGGAATATTAAATGTCATTATTTTTGTTTATTATCCTTTAAATTCATAGATTATTTTTTACTACATTTTAATGGTCATTGTTAAAGTTGATTTTGTTGTTCTATTCACTAAAATTTTAAGTTCACAAAATTAAAATTTTACGTGCCCTACATTTCATTTTGTGAGAAAAAGATGACAACAATACATTTTTGTTTAATTTTGTAACTAGATGATGATAGAGTCATTCCCAATTCCACATCGTCGCTTACCATCAGGCGAGTTGGTGGTCAAAAAAAGTTGTCACCCTATCTTTGTCCCTTGGGGACAAAAATAGGGTGACAACTCGGAATGACTCCGGTTAATGAAGGTCATCCACCCCTACTATATTAACATCCCTGTCAAGGAATTACAAATTAAAATCCAGATTTACACTCGAGCCTAGATAAGCTGGTAAATAGTCCGCTGGGATTCCTGACGCGCCTGAGTTTACAGTTCGTCGCCGGATGGCTGCGCCGTGATGACAGCGATATGCAGAGACGGAGTGATGTGATGAAGGGCCGTGTGGGGCGGGAGGAGAGAGACTGGCTGGAACAGTGGTTTTTGACGCGGTTTGGTAATTTCTTTTTTATTCAGTAATAGGCTTGCGTTTGACCGCCATCATGCCTGATGGTAAGCAACGATACGGTCTACGATGGAGCATGCTTGCCTAAAAGAAACCGATTCACTCGTGACATGAAGACACCTCTTACCTATTTTATCCTGTTACCTATTATATCTATGAAGATAAGCAGCGTTCTTGGGCAGCCGATCGGGTATTGCCTGGTAGAGAGCTTTATTGGGTACCGGTAGTTTGAAAAAATCCGCATTTGACCATAAACTCAACTCAAATGTTGATGATCGTCGATGTGGTCGGAAACGTAGCACAAAAATATAAAAGATACTTATTTACTCGTACCTTGTAAATCACTGGATGTAAATCTCATGAAATAAGGAAGCTGGCAGTCGGTTCTGATTAGGAACGTGGACTCAAAACCTTTTGTACGTATCCTAGGGAAATCGACAGTATAAGGGTGGTGTGACCTCAAGCAGCCTCCGCGGCACTAGGTTTGGCATTGTCACGATGACTGGCGCCTTTTATTGTCGAAGGCTAACTCTCTTTGAGCAGCTGCACCAACTTAACAGTAGTCCTAGTGGTAGCACTTATGCTGAGACTTCTTTTGACACGATCTTTATTATTTTTATGTAGCACTTATTTTCTGTGTTTCTCTTTTCTTTTTGTTTTTTTTTTATTGTACTTGCTATCGCGTCAAATAAATACCTATCAATTTTTCTTTCTTTGTGAACCCGCTCTCACCTTTGCCTTCCACCACTGGAAATAGGTAGGCGTCATAAATAAGGCAGCCGCTATGACGAGCTCATATGGCGACAGATGTATAGCCTCCTCTCATTGTAAGCACTTTGTAATTGCACTGTTAGCTATTTCCAGAGTTACCGCTAAGTATTAGTACTGTTTCCGCCATGAAGGCGATTTCAGAGTACGCTATAGTTTTTTTTTTTTCGATGAGCTAAATTTACTCATCATTATGAACAACGTTTACTGTGGGACTCTGGGACCAACCAAGAATTTGCGATAAAAAACAGCTGTTCCACACATTCACAAATATCGGATTGGTCTCATAGTAAAAGTTGTTCATAATTATGAGTCCTACTATGAGCGCCCCTTTCGGCTTAGCATACCCGTTCCTTAAAACCCTGTATAGTAGGGGTAAATATTGCTATGAGTTTTTCTGTGTTAAAGCGTAGGATAAGCGCGGGGCAGTTCAGAATTGTTTAAAGCTCAATGTGTCTTCCAAGTCTTATAACGTAGTCTGAAGAGACCTTGTGGTATGGGCGAATTTGGAATTCTGTGCCTGGAGGTACTAACTAAGTAAGTATGTACTATGTTTCCCTGAATAGGGAATATGAATTTGATTAGTCATGTCAGGCGCGAACCCAGGATTTTGCTGCAGGGGTTTTTTTCGAAGAACACGCGAACATATTGAGGACGAGATTCTGAAATGTTTTTAATCAAAATGATTTATCATGTTTAACGCAGTCAGATTATAAAAAACCTTATGCCTAACCTTAAGGGCAATTAATTCTGAGTTTGCGTGCATTACCTGTAAGTGCTTCATCTTCGACCACATCGTCTTGTACCAACAGGCGAGTTGGTGGTCAAACGCGGACTTAAAAACTTACATTCGCGATAAAAAAATACTTCGGTACTGTATTAGGGGAAAAGAGATAGAAAAATAGATGTTTTTATAATACGATGAGTTACAGTAAAGGTTTTTTTAAAGGAGGAGGTGCTCTTGATAATTAAGTTTAAATCCACATCATAAATTATAAGTAATGACAAGGTATTCACGCAATTACGTGATCGTTAGCCGTATGTAGGTTATCTACCGCAAATTGCCCAGGTCTAGATTATGTAGGCACTGGAACTGAGGTTTGCAGTTTATGAATACAGATCGAGTAAATTAAAGTGTCGTTTGCCTTGTGTTCTATTCTATTACATAATTAATTTTAATTTAGTTATGTTGTGTAAATTACGAAGGTATATAAAATCTGTGTAGTTAAGGGAAGTAAGGGTCTGGCCACATAAGCGGGCACCGCACGCGAACGCGCGCGCCTGTTCGTCGGTTGGCTTGACACTTGACACCAATATGGCTGGCCTATGCTGGTCGCGCAGCTAACCTTAGTGAAGCGTCATGGCATCGCAAATCTTTGAAATAGCTTGAGCACTGAGTCACTGGCACAAAGAATAACCATTTCAACTATAACATAATATATTCTTTGCTTCAGCTTGACAAAATGCATGTACTTAGAATTTACTTTGAATATTATTGTTACTTATTTTTCCCACGATCCAGTATGAACGAAATTTTATAGCGGATGTTCTGAGGTCTAGTAAAGTTAGCCATAAAATGGTCTGCTTAAATAGTACTAGGAAGTTTTATGATACGGGCAACCCCTATCTAATAAAGAAAAAAGCTCTGCGGCTATTAATGGTCTTTAATATGATCTTAGTATGAGAAGCCAAAACTAAATAAAAAAATAATGAAACAGAAAATAAGATCACATTTCTATTTCTGTTGTCCTTTTTTTAGGATTCGCGTAGCTTTTACTGCAGTTGTGTGGTTAGACCGTATTGTAACGTTATATTAAAGGGGAAATATTAGGTATACATTCATAATTTGTATTAAGTACGTGGTCGATACTATTTCATTATTAGGTTTAATAACATCAAAGGTATTTGAGTATCAGGTTTGAAAAAAAATTACATAGGTAAGTACCTGCCGTTTGAGTGCTGGGCTGTAAAATTGACGCTAAATCCAAGTTCAAACGTTGCGTAGGATAAGCGAATTCATGTCATTCCATTACATTCGCTTTGCAAGGTAATCTACCTATCTGTCTTTTCGGTCTCGATTATATATAGAGATTATGTTTTAAGTTATGGAACTAACAGAGGAACCAGGATATAAAAACAATGATACCAGCTGGCCACTCGGCCTATAGCTAAAGTTACATACATTTATGAGCTTATTTATTAATCTATTTTATGACTTTTATCTGGATTTACTTAAGAAAAAATAGAAAAGGGTTCCCCTGACTTTTTCCATACAAATATTTTAAAGCGTTTAGAAAAATTTTTGCATTACTAAGTAGGTACCTAGCCAAGGTATTCTTCATAATATTCAAAACATTTTCAATCTAATACACACTACTACGAATTACAATATCTACCGTGTGACGTGTTAATTGTATGTAATTTGTAGGTCAGAATGTTCGCATATCGTGTGGTCAGGCCCTTAGGTAACTGGGAACTATTGGTTTGAAAAGAAGAAAAGTCAACACTTACTTAATAGGGCTACTCTGCTAGGTGCCTAATTAAGCCAATTTTTATCCGGTTTAGTCCGACGAATAATGATAGGGTGAATTCTGTGGTAGGTACAAAAAAACCGTCGTTTATTCCGAGGGGCCATAGAAAGCAAGACAGAATAGAACGAGTAGAGTCTGGCTAACGAAAGTACGAGTAGATACTGACAAAGCGCGGCAAATTTAAAAAATATCAGCATGGCAGCCCTTGGCTTTTTATGACTTTTCTTGTAACAATGATATTTTTAATAAAAATACCATTAACATTTTTGATTTATTTTCTTGTTATTACAATAAAATTAGAGAAAGCATAGTAGAAATACACATTATTTTTGCACTGTTCGTTTTACCTAGAGATAATGGTATTTGACAGGTTTTTTCTATCAAAAACAATAAATTACTAATCGAAAGTGTAGAAATATTTCTGACACAATATTCTGGCATTTTTACCGCCTAAGCATGGCAGATTAGCCAACTTGAAAGTCTCGAAGCTGGCCACACCGCCGCCAGTCCGCCGCGCTGCGTTGCGCTTGTAGCACGTGCGTTGCCACTCGTCGCTCATTTTCGAAACCGATCACCGAATTTAGAACTCAGTGACTTCACAAATAACATTCAACCGTGATAATAAACCCTGTAGTATAATAATATATCTACATTTTGGACTGGACTCAGTGCATTGTGCCACCGCATCGGAGAAAAGCTGTCTCTAACGTCGGCGTTTGTCAGTCGCGTAAGTACCTAAGATGTTTTAAAGTTATTTAACTGTACTTTGCTGAGGTTGAGGCTCGCCGGTTTGGAGTAGCAGGTATTCGCGGGTAAAAGCCGTGTAGTAGAACAACCGTAGATTGCTTTCAAGTATTAAGTAACAATCATTCAGCAAACGTTTTCGAACTAAAAATCGTTGTTTTGGTGGTTACGGTAATGGTGAACGCCGTGAACGTATCAACATACCTTTAATTTGGCTCCATACGCGCCGAATTCAATGAATTTAGAACGAACTAAACACTAATCTGTGGCGATTTATCTTAACTTTTGTATGAATTTTAAAGTACCTAGGTACCTACCTAAATACCTGGTATGAATTTGGCGCGTGCGGTGCGGATATGTGTAAGGCCGTACAATCACCGTATGTAAGTACCTATCAAGTTACTTAAAAATAAAATGGTTTAGGTAGAAATAAACCTACTTTCTGATGTCGGATTTTCTACGTACCTACCTATAAGCAACAACGTTTGTTCCTGCAGATGATCCCTAGACTAATAGATGAAGGAAGATGCCTACGTCTACGCTGTCTCATAGGAGTAGTTTTTGTTTTGACTCTTGCTGTTCTTTTTATCTTAGGCACCGAATAAGTGATAGTAGGTATGTACTATAATTTATTCTGTGGATTAAATACGAATACTTATGACAATTTCCTAACCTACCTAGGTATTTATTTTAATTTTTTTTGACGAGGGTAGACCTGTATCCCAGCAGTGGGAGGATAAATGGTTGCTGATGAGGATGACAATTTCAAAATTACGTTTCTGTACCGAATTACTAGAATTAAATCACGAATTGCGGTTATGAGGAATCGGACATGTTTCCGAAAATCCGCACAAATAACTTTATACACCGAGAACGGCTGATGATGATGATTATTATTTATTTCTAACATAGCTACAAAACCTTACCGGAGTTGCAAACAGAAACAGTGTAACTCAAAAAAAACAACTAGTAACAGACTCGTTTAGCGTGACTGTTTGTAAACCCACCCCTTGACCATTTGATGTATTATTTTTATTCTTACTAGAGGGCTTATTGAATCTCTTTGTGCAAAGCCGGTGTCCTGGTGATGTGAATGTATGTTTTATCTGTACTAAAAAGCACGCGAATCTTGAGTACCGTCCCTATTCTCCCTCTCTCTCTCTCTCTCTCTCTATTCTCTTTCCTTGAAGACACTTCTTATACCTACCTAACTTATCTATTTGTAGAGAACCAGACTCCGGCAGTTACAGCAGCTGTTCTCCCCTGCCCATTGATGCGTACCCACAAAATTGCTTCAAAACAGTCCAATCTCGGGGCATCCACCTCTGAATCGGGCATGATTAGCGAAAAAACTGACGCTTTTGACCGCTAAAATGCAAATCAGACCGGTCGGGGCGCTAATTTATCCGCGATTATCGTTTGGGGCTTGTAAAAATCGGTCAGCTTTTGAAGTTTTATCAGCCAATCGATATCTAACCAACCTGGTTGTAAGAATCCTGAGTGGATAGTTACCACCGCTTTGTTTCCATATCTCTGGGTCTCATTTATCTCAAAACACTTTTTGTCTCGAAATAATTTGTTTGTTGAAAGTCTTTAACTTCTCTTACTTCCAAAGCCAGCTTTGTTTCGTATTCTTTGACTCACCCTCACCTTTATTTGATTATTTTCGACCTGTCAAACCTAACTTCCGCCGAGTCCGAAAACCGTGTTGTTGAAAAGGTGACGGAAATTTTGACGTATTCAGATGACCAAGTTGATAATAAACGTTTATTCATAGCAATCCAGCATCTATGTTCCTGTGGGCACAGCCAAATCCTAAAAATAATGAGATTGTCAAGCACAAGGTCATAAACAAATTTTGTTGTTCTTTACGAAATACCTTGCAAAAATAACAGATTCGTTATAATTTCTCCTTGACATGGCGTGCTGCAAATGTGCAATCTTTGTGGGCTAAGATTGCATTTGCAATGTTAATTTTTGATACCATTTTAGGAAACTGCGTAAATCATCTTTTACTCCACTGTTTAACTTATTACTAAAATGTCGGTTGCAATTGTGGCGAACTAAAAGATTTGAAAATAATATCTTCTAAAATGTTAGTTTCAAAATGTTGCTGACATAATACTCCAAATTAGGCAAACCTGGCTACTTACAGCTAATTAAGAATCAAATAAAAATAATCCAAAACAGAATTGTGAGAGGCGTTTGACTTGGTTTATCTCAGCAACCACTGGTAATTTGGTCTTTATTGCTTTTACTTTTAGATTCAAATAATAATGAATAAGTTCGAAACACTATGAGGAACAATCTACTCATCAATCGTATAACAATATTATCAGATTAGCGTGACTCCATAACAGGCGTACCTCAAGGACGCGTCTTATGGCCCTTACTTTACAATGTGTTCATTGTTTTATATGAGTTTTACGTGACCTATGATATCTTCCGGCTAGAACCACAGAACCATGAAATACCATCAAAACAAAATGCTAAATCAAAAGTCTTCGGTTGTCCTAATAATGTTAAACCTAACTCAAATTGATGAGAAAATTCTTAAATCAAATTTTGGGTACTGAACATTGATTATGAAGATATATTCGAAAGGACAAATAAACAATAACAATTCGTTAACTGACATAATTCTGTAAAATGATTGTAATGGTATTTCTCAAGGTGAACACCGTCGTTTGTGTTGTCAGTAATTAAGTAAAGGTAGTGAATAGAGAATGGACTCGCAGATAGGTAAATAAATTGCCCACGCACCAGGTTGCTTACTCGTACTCAAATACGTCGAGGTTCTTAAAATAAAACAAAATTCAGAGAAAAATGGCAAATTTTAAAACAGCTAAAACTACTGCCGCAAAGACAAATAGGTAGGTAGATATTTGCCTAAGAACAAACCTAAATGCGAGTCTGAAAATAGTTTCATGTTTTAGAACCTAACAATAATTATGGTTATTAAGTAAGTGGTACGTGTGAGTTCTATTTAAGGTACGATTAAGTTCATATCTCTTCTTTAAAAACATTTTTTTAAATCAGATCAGTAGTTAAAATTATTTTGAAGAATGGTTCCTCAGAGTCGACGCCATTGTTTTTTAATTATTTTTTCATGGAAGTAGCTAAAACAAGATTAATGAGCTATCAAACCTCATGGCAGTACCCAACACCATGGCTACTACGTTTTTATCTGAGTATCATTCTCAAACTCCATTGTTGTAAGTTTTTGTCCTTATCGCTCAATCTGTAATGTGGCGAACCTTTTGTATTTTAATGTACTTTTTTACTGTCCTTGGTCAGTAGTTGACGACCTTGCTAGGTCTTGAATTACGAGCTCTTGTTTTTTACTGACACCCGATCTGGACATTTTCACGGATTAAATTCGCTGTACCTTTCGAAATTCTTTTGTGGATTAAAACTAAAGAACTACACGAAGTAAATTAAGCGCTTTTAGCTCTTTGTTTGGTTTATAGAAATTGTATCTTTTTTACATTCTTTTATACAACAGTGATGTGTTTCTCAGAAATTTTCGACAATGCCATTTCTATAGACGTATGAAACTCTAAGATTGACATTTCTCGATAACCACGTATCATCGTAATTACTACTCTAACTCCGGTATACAAATAACCCCTCGGGGTTTGTCTTGTCATTGTTTTTAAAACCGGAAGCCGAGGCGTGCCTCGATATATCACCGCGTCCGTTCCGACGTTAATTGTCACATCAATATCTTCGAAAAGTTTGACTTTCTCTTCAAATGTCATTTACAACGTACAATTAAATGCAAATTTTGCTATCTTTTCTTAATAACAGTGTGTATGATGAGTATATTCTGTATGTGACCCGGATTCGTGGTATTCAACGCGAAATGCCGCTGGGAGCGCCAGCAATCTATGTTCATGATAAATACCATCATCGGAACGTTTTCTACTAATATAATAATTGGCACTTTTCTACGTTGTTGCTTCTAGCGACACGTGAAGATTTTCTTTCGTCGATCAAGAATTTTATTCTAATTTTGTTTTATTGGTCAACCGTCAAAAATGGTGTTTGATTCGTTATAAAATAATCAAACGAAATAAAAAACCGTGTCAAAATTATTAAAATGTCTTACGTTTTGTAAAAGAAACATCAACATATTTGTCATATCAATACTTTGAACGAGATGAAGTAACGTATTTTTCTCATAACTGTTATTAAAATCGTTTTAAGGCGTCCTTAATTCGATCGGAGAGTTCACTTTCAAAGTTAAATTTAATACTATAATGGTCTTAATCTCAAACCTGTAAAGAATTTAGGTCAATCTTATCACGAGAGAATTAAACTGATACCTTTAGGAGAAAGCACAATAGATTTTGATCTGATTTGACAATCACATTACCAAGAATGCCAGCTGAAATATCTCATGCAGCGTCACAAAGCTCCAATTTGAAAGCAAGATCGATATAAATTTCAACTTTAACAGCCAATTAATCTTTAATCTTATTTCTAACATATGAATGACAGGTTTTGCATACAATATCCCCAATACTTTCACTGCCATATATAATTTCTGTATTGATATTTTTAACACTTTCTTTGTAATCTTACTTATCTGATTCGGACCTAAATGCACGGTAGCTTTGTTATAAATCACTTATGAATCTATGTCGATATTTTCTGTACCATGCATGAGTACGTTTGAAACGAAAGTGTTTTCTACTGCTGCGTTCATTGAGTTTAAAATTCAATGCCTCACGAGGATTTCATTTATGTTGAGCGGTTCATAGAAATTTAATTTGCAACCGAGGTATGTCCAATGCGGTGGAATATTCAGTTTTTTTATCGGGACCGTAATCTTTTTGATCGTCAATGTTGCTACTTTTATAAATTAAATCTAGTGAAGTGGGTAATTTAAAATTTAATGTTTTGTGCAATAAAAGTTTTGCTGTGCTATTTTGTTCAGGCACTACTAAAAAACTTTGTTATCGATTAAAATGTACTTCGTGTTTATTTTTTTGCAATTAACTTAAATGACGATCTGTTTAGAGATAAGTTTAAATAGCGATAAAACTGCGCTTAAACTTGCCTGGAGCTCCTGGAAGAGATTGCTTTGAGCGAATATGCCACCAGTAGCAGCACTAGTTTTTAAGCGTCTTTATAAGTTTGTTCATAATGTCTAGTGTGGACAACGATTATTTTGTGCTTATTTTTACATGATTGTCTAAAAAATCAGGTGTGGTTTATTATTCCTGCCAATAAATTTGCATTTCACTACTGAAGCTGTTTTTTGTTAACGCAGTCCAAAACTGAACTCTTGACAGCCTGGACCGTTTTTAAAATGAGAGTTATCGTTAGAATCCTTCCACTATCCCGGGTGTCAAAGGTTACATTTTACAGTAAAATTTCCAGTTTAATTCATGCTGTTTTTGATGTTAATTTCTGATTTGATGCTAAATTGCTAAGTCGATCCTCAATATCAAATCAATACTTTAAAATAATTTTCCTTCTGTTTTGTCTTGTCAAATGTTCGTATTACTCTAATTACTGCACTGAAATTTCGTCCTAACAAATAGTGTTATTGTGTAAAAATATTCGTCTTAAATGTAGAGCATGTTTCCTTAGAAAATCGCTAATCGAATTAAAACCACGCAAGGCATTGTCCTCGTTGAGCCGTGTCAAGGCGCCGCCTACATCGATTATCTCATCGCGTTATATCGAGTTGGACCAATTTCTCTCGATATTGTCTTGTATGGAACACTTACTCATAGTTAGAGATGGTAATATAAAAATATCGATAAAATAAATGTCAATAACAAAGGTGAATGAATATTCAATTCGTGTAAAGAAAACACGGTTTTGATTATCCCCAAACTAAAATCATAATTATATTATTAATGCACTAATCTATGCGAATCGTAATAAATAGGTTTTTAAACTATCTACTAGGATGTATAATTAAGGCTATTTGTATAATTGTGTGTCACCCTACACGTAATTTCTTATCATTAGATAGTATAATTTATGTATTAATGATTAAAGACGTTTTCAAATTCTCCAAAGAGACCTGGCTATTTGTCTCTGCAAAATATTGCGTTGTATTTTTATTGATGTCGATAAAAATCATCCCTACGACTTCCTTATCTGTGTTAACGATATTCAGATCATTCGTATCGGTATCGATACGGTACGTTTATGTTCTTAACGGTTTCGATCGTGAAGCTTCTGTTAATTATTTTGTGGCTTAATTTGCAATATCAGATCTTTATTCAGATATCTTGTCATAACGGATTTTGACATCTTTGTTATACCGAAACGAAGCTATAAAAAAATCCCCATTTTATTATGACCTTATATTCTCCAACTTCTTATTTTTTATTTTGCGCAGCGTTTTCGTTTTATGAAATAGTTCCACTAGTTGGTTTTTTTATCATCATACCCTTTATTACCACTTCCTGGTTTTTGAGTAATAATTAAAATTAAATTTGTTCCTACATAATTTCGTTTTAAATATTAAACTACTACTAGCGTGTAAATGTTAGTGTGTGTTCTCGTGTAGTTCTGTACGTTTGGTTGTCTGTAAAGAGTTTATTATTTTACTGTTTAATTTAACTAGCACAGGAAATACCACTGCGGTAGCGCGGCGGGACTTTGATTTAACCACTGCTTCATATAGCAAGAAAATGAGCAAAATACCAAACGAAAAACAGAGGTAGAGTAAAGAATTTATCATAGCGATCTTTCTTTTCTCCTATGAATTTTATACCAAATCCCGAGTATATTTTCTGAGTCATTTGGATGTGTGAAATGTTTAACACCCCGCCACATTCTCAACCTTATTATGACCTCCGTAAGGTATACTTTGAAGCATTGAAGTAGTATGTGAATGACTTCGATTGACTAATTTTACAAGCTTTTTATTTAACTAGCATTGTTGTAGTGTATGTAACTATGTTCGAGTGGAATCTTGCAACTCAATTTTGAACCCCTTCCTGATGTCCGATTAAGCTGAAATTTGGTATACGTGTAAATCCGATGACACTGCAATATAAGCTTTTTTTAGATAATTTTAAAATTAACGTATTAATACTACGTTTTAAAAAAACAATATTTTTTTATAAATCGTTTAAAAAAATTTTTTTATTGACTTATCATCCCGTATCTTTCTCAAAATATATTTTTTACCCAACTATGTGAAACATTCGTTCCACAAACAAATGAAGCGTTGTAAGTGCAAATTAACACCATAGCTAGCGTTGCAGTATCTGACGTAACCAATTGTTCAGCCGGGTTACAGTGTGGGAACCTCATGTTTGCTTATCTGAACTCTTTCGACACCGGGTTATTAGTTATTATTGCGGTATTGGCCAGATGGAGGAATTTTTCGGCAGACCGTTGAGTTTGTTTTCAAGGGCTTTTGATCGGAAATTATAGGGATTTATATCGTAGAGCGTTCTTAGATCTGAAGAGGGAAGATTAGTTCCAATGCTTTCTTTTTCAATACACCTTTGTGTAAGCGTGTATCTCTTTTCCAATTATAACCTACTAACTGCGCCCCGCGGTTTCACCCGCGTTTTCCGGGATAAAAAGTATCCTATTAAATGTCATGTGTTCCAGGCCATGAACAACCTTTGTACCAAATTTCATGTAAATCCGTTCAGCCGTTTTTGCGTGAAAGAGCAACAAACATACATAAATCAATACATATATAGAAACTTTCGCGCTAATAATATTAGAAGGAAGTAGGATTAAGTATAGGTTATATATACTTTAACTCGGTTTCATTCTTAAAATTACTCTTTCTACGAACAAGGACTTTTAAAAACTGAATAAAAACTACATCAAATAATACTATTTAACTGGAAATTCCCATGATCGTTAAAATTTAAGAATAATTGAACTTAAGCTGGAATGTTGATAAAACGTTTGTAGGTATTTCATTGACTTTTTCTTATCAACGAGTTGTTAGGTTAAAATATTTTTCTTTGAATCGATAACCAGTGCGTAAAGGCGGAAGTGGTATTGGTTCTTTGTTCTTGGCTTTTATATCGAAGTTCCTACATTAAAATAAAGTAGTAAACACCATTGAAGTTGCTCCTTTTATAATAAGGACATTTTCTAACATTCTTCCTAGTTATGTTAGTATTAGTTGGTCAATGTCGAATCTGTGTGCTGATTTCTATACCAAAATTAACTACTCCTCCTTTTGTTAATTGTTAATCCTTTTGTTTGTAATTTATGGTGTGAACAATAAAGAGTTTATCTACCTATCTATCTACTCTCCTAAAAGTGGTCTGGGTACTTTTGTATAAAAAAGATATAATATGGCGTCTCTCTAACGCAGTCATACAAAGACAATAACTACTTGAATTTGTTTAGAAAAGGATGCAAAAGAATCAGGACCGTTTTGTATAGATACTTAACAAAATAAGTGCTTATAATTTCATATTATTATCGCTTTCAATGTATTTTACGATCGTATTATAATAACACTAAAATCAAAGATCTATAAAGCAGCTGCCGTCGTGGGCTCCATCTAGTAAGCCATTTCATATCATTTAAAATTAATTTTTACAACACACTTTAATGATTAAATTTGTCACAAACTATAAAGGTAGAGCGGTTTAAAGTGATCTTATGGTCATTTTATGTAATACTATAAAATATAACGTTTCTTATCTTTGTCGCCTTTATGGAGCCATTCCAAAATGGCGGATTATATGGCTCACTATAAAATAGAGGTTAAAAAAGTGTTTAAATTGTTACTACCGAGGTTTTTGAACCCGTTACAACTTTACTACGGTTTGCGAAAGAGCTTTTTGTTTGCTTTCGATGTGGGTAGATAAAATCTTACTCAACAGTTAGTGCTAGTAAATAGAGAATAAAGTCAGTTTTTAGGTCTAGAATTGCCAAATTTGGTTAAAGTGTGGGAATTATGTTGTGTAGTTAATTATGATATTACGCATCTGAGTAATTGGTTAATAAAGCTATTTCTATTCTATTCTTCAGCTTAATACATTCTGTAGGCGTTAGTTGACGGTTTAAAATTGCTAATATCGCTTATGGTGAGACGTTTCGCTTATGGCACGAAATTTAAATTGTAAACTGTTTTTTACGTTTCTGGAGCTAGACCTAGTAACTGAATTAAGTACTAATGAAATTTGCGACCACCGTTGGGTATTTATTATGGTATTAGGTAGAGGTAGACCTGAAAGCTTCTGGCATGACCTGCTGGTTCTTGTTATACGACAAACACCCAGAACTAATAATAATGTAATCCAAGAGTCTGGATCTGCAACTCGTTACCGTTTAATGTACATTTCTTATCCTTCAAATCAAAGTTTATATTGAAACTAGTAATATTTAAAGCGCTAGAGGCTGAATGGCTGAATCGGAGCGATACTTTACCAGACTTTCTCTGATATAGATTCCGCTAAAAGCAGACAAATTAGCAGCTATTAAAGTGGCCTATTTTAGAAATGAATAAACATTTCAATCAGGCAATCGGGCGTGCTCAATTTGGAGTACCTATTTTAGAGATTCTCTGTTCTATATTTCTAAGCGATTGCTGGTTATTCCATTTTTCTTTTTCAGTTTTATTTTTCTTCACATTCTTCTCCTATCAGAATATGCATTGCGCGTTGTTGAAGAGTCAGCCTTAGAGTTTCTTCTGTTCTCTACAGTTTCCGAAGTCGTCTTCAGAATTGTAAATCCCTAACCCTCTGTCTTAGGATTTAGTTTTGCTTACCTCTGGATTTTCAAGCGAAAATTAATTGTCAATGTTGTTGAAAGCTTGGAGAGTCTTACTGCTAGGATTGCTAGGCCTTCCTTCGACTTTACCAATTAGGCCTTCCTTCGACTTTACCAATTAGGCCTTACTTCGACTTTACCAATTTTGTCGGTTTATGCTGACTTCCGCCAGTCTCAAGTTCTCCACCAAAGGTGACAAGTATACCTCACTCCTGTTATGGGCCTAAAGTTATGTCTATCACTCAAACACATCACTCCTTAGAATGTTATCACCTAGTTTTTTAAATCCTTTAAAATTGCATCCCTGATTTAAGTTTCGGCGTCATTCAAAAAAAAATTTTTTCAAAAACATTTCTCAGAATTCATTCGACCCAAGTCCTAAATATCTTAGAATGTAATTGCTCAAATATCTAGGCCTTTCGTTCTGCTATTACCATTAGTTAGCAAGCTCCTACGCAGACCATAAATCACGCAATCCGAACTATTTACGTACGCCGGAAAAATCAGAGTCAATGTTTCCAAACGGCCGCGTTCCAGAGCTTCAGCCATTGATGCTGTTTACGACGGGCGCCAGGTGGCGCTAATTATAGCTCGAACCAAACACGGGGTCAGACTTCCTGATCTCCGAGCGGGTAGTAGCCAGATGTGAAACAGAAGTTTTGATTGTGGGATGAACGGCGCTGAGAATATTCCGATGTGCGCGTAAATTAGAAGTATTTTGGTCAGGCTAAAACGTAGTATGGTATCTGAATTTTGTGTTTAACGCCTAAGGTATCTCAGTCTCAGTGTTCCTAGCGGCCCGCGGCCTTATTTTCTGACTGACTGATAGGAATCGGCTGCTGTCTGATGTTTTAAGTAAGCAGCATTGCGTCAAAATGAACCCAAGCAGTTCTGGCAGACCTGGTATGCGAGCAGTGGGGTGAAAAATGATTAAGTTGTAGTCAAAATGCTGGTGCTTTTACACTATTCGCTTGCTTGACCTACACGAAAGTCTAGTTTTTATAGCTAACTTAAAGCACGAAATAAAAACGTAGTACCAAGTATGCTTAAATCTTAAAGGTTGGTAGTAAGAAATATGTGGTAATTACTTAATGGCGTTGACCAGATGGTTGACCACGCCTGTGCATAAAAATGAAGTAACTACTAATTAAATTAAATGCTGATCTACTACATACTTCGACACTGAGCTGTCAGCCAGTGAAAAACAGCTACCTAAAAAAGTCAAACTGGTTTTATCATCCCTATTTGTAAGCCAGTGTCACTCCGTAGGTGTACGTGTAAATCCCTAATTAGTCCCGACCACAGTGGACTGGGAACAAACAAACAAACACCCACCTTTTCCTGTGTTTTTGGCGTAGCTTCATGGGAACTTGAACCTTTTATGGGAACTTTGGCCTTATTTTGGAACTTAACAAATATTGACAAAAGAGCGAGTTGGTAGTCAAAGGCGACTTTAAATATATCATCGACTCATCTGTCTTTCAGACGAGCTGTTCAATGTTACTTAAATCGTCTGCTCCAGACGTGTACAGTCATATACATACAAATTAATATGCATAATGGTACATACGTATGTCAGTTTTAAGAAATCGTCTTTTCGGTTTTGAGTGTTCATTTTATTTTATCAAAAAGTAAACTTCCAATCTTTACGATGCATCGCTGATCAACTAAAGTTCATCTGTTCCAAAAGCTTGCTAGTAATTTTGTACTTCAAAACATAGCAATGCCGTTAATATTCTACCTACGTCGCCAACTGCTAGTGGGCTAGAGTCTAAAACCACTCTGAATTCTATAGACCAATAACCAGATCCTTAAGTAGATGCAATCCTCTTAATATACATTATTATTACGTAATAATAACAAACCTTATTGATCTACTATCGATTCGTAATCTAAAATATATTAGCAGAAGGTCGTACTATATCAAAATAATAAAACTAATTGAATAAAGGTACATTTCAATAGCTTATTCAAAAACCAACACTGACATTCAAGTTGATTCCATTTACACTTGATCTGTTATTAATCACGACTTTATGTTTATGGATACAGCTATTTAACATATCTTAGCTCTGTAGACGGTGTGCAGTGGTTGAGCTCATGCGGAGAAGGATTCGAAGACATTTGATTTGATTTTGGAGTTCGTAGATGTTGAAAAAATAGAGAAAACTTATGGTTGCGAAAATCCGAGAGTGGATAAGTGGATAGCCAGCGTCGAACAGCTTTTCTGCTTGGTTCAAGATAAGGAGACGTTCTACGAGGGTTTTAGTTTGATGATTTTGCTCCCTTTCTAACTTAAAATTTTTAAGAGAAACTTTTTTTGTGACCCTTGAAGCCGTATCGAAAAAAATAAACATTAGAATTGAGAATCGTCTCTTTCGTGAAGTTGGTTTAAAACAAAAAAAAACTTACCATGCAGATCTTAATATTTTGGTCTGTTTTCTTAAATCTTGAAAAGTAAGTCACTGCTTCGCACTGCGTCGCTGATTCCACTCGAGTGAGAGGCAGACCATAATGGCAAGGTCGCTGAGTGTAGGTAAGATATAGTTAGCTAGGTAATACCTACCTGCAGATAGGTCCACGCCCACATGCAACTTGTTAGTGGTTTGTAAGGTGCTTTGTCTCGTGGGATTTACTTGGAACTCGATTTTTATGTGTGTATATCACGATATATTATGAGGCCAGTATATTTTTTTCTCATCATGTTCAACACATTACAGTGGATCAGATGACATGTAAAATTGTAGACCCGATTGTTCTTAACAACAAATGCTTAAGCTATGTCAGTGGCCATTCAGGCGGACTAAAACATTGACACCAGTTATAGCCACTCGATCTTTACAAACTTACTTTTTAGTCTAATGCTTGTATCGTATAGATAGTATGGCTCAATCTATTTTTGGTAGCTGGACAAGGCATCACTCAGTTTCTGGGCTTTTATTTTCTAGTCAGCAAAAGTGGCCATCCCCGATTATCATTTCAACAACTCATAGGGCTCCATATGCTACATTTGCAGATTCGCGTCGCAGTGACACGTTTCGAACACATTAACTCCACAATTTTCAAGTGAATTTAGCCATTGGGAATTTATATTATCATTTGCCCCATAGTTAGGAGTTCTATGGGGACGTTGGAAATTGATCACTTAGAATCGAACCCAATACTTAACTTGCATTTTATTTTGACATAGAATTTTGATTACGGACAGGCTTGTAAACCAGTACGCAGCGTACCGAGTAAGTGCCAACGTATTTAAGTTATTAGGTAACTTGGTACCTTCAGTTATGTCATTGAATAGTTATTTAACTTGTTGGACTAGATCGATAAGTAGTAGTTCGGTGTTAATACTATTACTGAATCTGTGTTGGTTGGGTGTAGTTTGTTCTGTTTCTGCTGTGGCTGCATAAGCAAGCCGTATTAAATCATCGTTGTAGGTTTATCAATTTTAACATGTAGATGTTTTTTTTTTAATGTAATTGAGTGACGAGACGAGCAAATCGCTCGCCTGATGTTAAACGTCACGTTTGCCCATAACAGGTCTGCGCCACCCAGAATTTTGAACTCGCAGAATTCAAGACCCTGCGTGGCACAGCACTGCGCTCGTCACCCTTGAGATATAAGTTGTTTTATCTCCCATTTGCCCTGTAATTTCACTGGAAACAATGCCCTTCCAACCGGAACACAGTAATGTTTGTAATATGCTGCTTGGAATAGCTTGGAATAGCTGGCAAAGGTGATGTAGTTTCTTTCACCTGTCATGCCCGTTGAAAAACTCTCCCAGTAGACGCGCTTTTACTTAAAGGACCACGTGAAAACAATACTAAGCTATGTTAATTCGAGAAGATATCTAGAATACAGACATAACCATAGATATAGAAAAAGATAGACACAACATTAATATGCAAATTATAACCTGTGACTAAATAAACATTATTGACACTTCTATCAATATAAATTAATATTTTCACACCTCGTGGTTTCGCAGTTGTGTTAGTTTGTGGTCTACACAAAAAGAAGGATATCATATTTCAGGACGAACTAGTTATTGGTGTCAGAAAAACCTGTTTTTGTTTATGATTGTGGTGATGGTTTTTTTCCAAAGGCCTTTGAGAGGCACAAAAATGATACGAAGACGAGTTGCGTGTGAGAGCTACTTTAGAAATTTAAACGATCAGCGAAGTTTAGCAACCTTTGATCCGACCATTTTTAGGGTGGGAGACCGCGAGTGCGATTTGATTCTGATTCTATATGACACTTAACTGTATGTATTTCATTTGCCAGAATGTTTTTCCATCCGGCTCGAAGGACCAAAATATCAATGAGAAACGGCTTTTGCTAGTGCTTTTTACACGATTCAAAAAGGAACGCTTCTTTTGACAGGTCACAGATAGAATTAAAGACTAGAGTTGAGATATAATGACGTACGAATGGTAAAAATAAATGATCGGACGGCCCAAACATCCATGGGCCTATTTCCAGCCCATTCAAACCATACACACATATTTCAGCCATAAATCTGATACCATAAACACGAAATACCAATTCCTACCCAATTTACCTAGAATCGTTCCAAAATTGGCTGCTAATTCGCGAAATCAGACCGCGTCGTGACCAATTCAAAGGTATCCGAATAGGCATCTAACATGTAATCCGATTTTTTACAGCCATTTACAAATTACACCACATCCTATGTGTATTCCCACAGGTTAAAAAGTAATCACTACGAGAAAATGGTGGACTCGCGTGGAGTGAAGACCAGTTTGTGTAGACACCTGGCTTATGTTGTATTGTTACGGTTATTTTTTTCACGGTCCAGATTTTTGAAATCTAATTTTGCTGATTCAACAATGATAAAACTTGTGGTATTGGGTGGTACCGAAACTAAAGAAAATAAACATGTGTGTATTCTTTGAAGATCAATCCCTAAATGGGTGAAACTAGGAGCTAATGTTTGTAAAGAGACAGATTTATATCCATGGTACGCCAATTAAACTTTTTCTACAATAATATAACACTACGAGTAAGCTGAAGAAAATAGTGTACTATCTTAATATATATATAAATCTCGTGTCACAATGTTTGTCCTCAATGGACTCCTAAACCACTTAACCGATTATAATAAAATTCGCACACCATGTGCAGTTCGATCCAACTTGAGAGATAGGATAGTTTAAATCTCAAATTATAGTCGCAATTTTAATTTATTGCAAATTATATATATACTGATAATTTTTACTATAAATTGACAAGTTAGCATCAACATACTACGGTTGCTATAGTTACGCAATAGACGCAATGGCTTTGACAGGACAACGTCTGTCGAGTCAGCTAGTTTTTACATAAAAATCTAATCTTTATTCGTCCATCCACAAAAAAAACTTCCGAATCGTAGAGTTTCTTACAAAAAATCGATCCGAATCAACACATCCACAGATATCGATTCAGATAGCAGGGTCTACCGACGCTGGTCTCCGGTGGTCATTAGGCCGATGAGCCGTGCCTTCCTGGCCATTGTCTACAGTTCTCACATTAACGGCTGTTGTAGATTTAACCCTTGATTGAGATGTTGCATAATTTGGATTGTGGAAGTTATGCAGAAAAATGGGAAGTTGAGTTATGCAGAAAAAATGAGATGCGGATAATAAAGCTAACCCTCCCAATTTCAAATATCTACGCTACGAGTGTAATTTAAGTTAATTTCTTTTATTTGCGTATCCAAAGGTTTTATATAAAAGTCATCTAATTTAGAGTTTAGAATCAAATTGTTGGATTGAAATATAGTTGGAGGTCAAAATCTCTAATTCCTAGCTTATCTTATGTAGTATTAGCTCGTAGGATGGAGTAACTCAAGTATTTCTTAAGTTTATTGTTATAATCATGAACCTGTGTAGTACTGCCAGTTTTTTTTGAAACAAACTTTTGCTTAAATTTTTTGTGGTGCGACGTGACGTCACTCTACAAAGGCTTTTACACAAAGGTCCTTTGTCTGTCCTTGGGTCTTTGGCGTCATGACGAAAACTAAAACAATGCTACTACACCTCTCCAGACAAAACAGCTGTTAGGCACGTAGGGCCTTTGCCACCTGCTTTCAAACCACTATACACTCTTTCCCAACGGAATAGAACACATTTTCAGACTTTTCATTTCAAATGTTTCTTGAAACAGCGTAATTCAGACTTCAAGAGATTTTGGGTTATATTCAGCAGGTGATAAGATATGTTTTAGTGTGTTGCGATTTTGATTTGTTTCCCTTTCCAGGAAGGGGATACAGATGATGGGATTGCGTCTGGGGTTTGAATTAAAAATGGCGGGATAGCAACCAGACGAGTCGATACTGTAGATATTCACATTAACATTTAGAATTACAGTAACTCTTACTGCCATTGAAATAAGAGCTAGAATAACATGGTGTTTGGTAGAGTTTGCTTGTTGTTTGGTGATGCATGCTAAATGGATTATTGTCTGGATTTCTACGCCATTCGTAAACATTATTACGGAGGGTGGCATAGGCCTGTCTAGACGACTACTGAACGAACTGAATTAATCCTAAGTAATGCTATGTCGCGGATTGAATCCGGAAAATATTGGCACAAGGACCGGGATGAGTGGCGTACAACCAGAGGGGGCGATTGCGGGCTGTAAATGATGATGATGATGATTGTAGCATATTTGTTTTGGTAACATCAGTATAATAAAAAATATAGATATTATAACTCATTATAGTATGCCGTGCATCGAAATAGTTTTCCTAATTAATTTTATAACTGCGTGTAAAATTTGTTTTTATAACTAAGTGTTCGTTACGCTTTCACGCCTTAGCTACTCAACCGATCATCATTAAATTTTGCATACACGTTGTCAGGGGTAAAGAAAAAGTCAAAAGTTATATTGATTCTAAATTCTATGTGATGTGGTTTTAATAAAAGCATCTCTCTTTCATTGCACTTGATTCATACACAATTCATGCCTCCGTGCAAGCACGACTATCTACTCTACATACTTGTTTTAAGTGTTTAATTAAGTCTGACACGCAACGGATATTCCCAGTCTTGTAATAACATCATTATTAGCCCATTAGACACCATTTTACTTAACCATTCCATACAAGGAGAAAGATTTGCACATCCTTCCATTCTTATCAAGATCAAGCGTTTCCTCAATCATTTACGCTCGCATTTCCTTAAGAAAGGTGACAAATCACCATACAAGTCCATGCAGCTTCGAACAACTAAACATTTGCAAATAACTCGCCCTGCTATTATGAAGAACTTGTCATGCATAACTTGGAAGGCACTCTTTGAACCAAAGGCTTAACCATCGACAGAAACGAAACTGACCTCTACGGTCTTAAAAATAAGACTGATGAAGTGATTCCTGGAGACGTTCAGGTGTTATTTGGACTTGAATATGTCAAAAGCAAAGTAGCTTTTACTGCTTTTGAAATAGGAGTTAAGGTTTCTCGCGTGGTAGTTGTCATAGGGCAGATGACATGTTCAAAGGTTGAAGAAGTATGCATAATGATGGATTCGCCAGTTGCATCGCTAATGTGCCTTATTATATGGCTATTGTGTGCAAGATGGCGACATGAATATTGAACATTTGAAGTGTCTTCTTGGATACCTGCGGTTAGTATAACACAGATACTTCATGTAGTACAGAATAGAGCATCGAACTTTCTTGTCACTTCTCATAGGATACTTCAAGTCAGCCAAACATGTTCCATCGCTTCATGAAAACTATAATTTCTGATTTTGATATTTATCAAAACTTCATACAAATTAGAAACATTTGGGGCACCTAGGTTTTTTCCATAAATTCCCTAAACGCTGAAGAATCACAATATGTATAAATGTGTTTATGAGTAAAACTCTGTTCAGCATTTTATTGCTCATGTTCTTAAATATTTACTTAGCCACTAAAAGCCACTTCCGTTTGTTATTCTTGGTCTCGGTCACCTTCGTCAGGGAATCTTTCTAACTGCTTAATTAGATTTCGTCATCGATCGGAAAATATTTGGATTATACGGACAAGGTCAGCGGAAAACGCGTTGAAAGAACATTTTTAAGTCTTACTCAATCGTGGAATATCCGACCTTCACCCAGTGTTTTTCGGTCATGTTTCTCGGAAAATTGGCAAATTGACAACTAAGACTGCTTCCACGATGAATGAATTCGTAAAACTACATTGTTTACTTGACATCATTGCTAAAAATATGAAACTTGTTATTTTACGTGTATTTAAATTCTGTCAATTGTTGCTAGAAATATGAAACTTGATGTTTGAGGTGTACCATACGAATATGGTTCTATCTAATGTTATGATACGGTTGTGACCTAAGGAAGAAGCATCTAAAAAGTACCTACTGTGAATGACAGGCATTAGCCGACCTTTCTTGTAATTTCCATCCAAAGTTTTTGCCACTAATCTGATGTTTTGGCTCTACCAAAGTTTTAGCAGTACTGACCGAACAGGACTAAACATTTAGTGAAAAACATTTTTACCGAAACCACAGCGTAACTAGCAAGAAAGTTGTGAACTAATTGAAAACGGGTATTTTATCACGACAAATTGAATTAGCTTTACCGTTCATTGTTTCAAAATAAACACGTCGAATCCAATCATCAATAGACATTGTTTCTGTGTCGACAGTTACAATAGATTTTATGCAATACTTGACATGGAATTCATTGAATTCAATCGACCAAGTTGCTTGGGCTGTACGCTCTGAATATTATAGGTAGTAAATTAAATAATGTGCCCAGGCCCAATTCAAATTTTGGTGATTGCATTGATACTGATTTACCGCAACTGCCATTTTAGGTGTTGCCAAAAGCTTGGAGAAGCTTTGTGTGTGTGTTTTTAAGTGATCTAGACTGAAGACCGCGAGTTTGTAAAAGGAAAGTTCAGAATGGAGACAGCCTGTAGCTCGATGGGGTAATGATAACATGTAGTTAATGGTCAGCAATTGTCTCTGTTAGTAACTGCACTTACACCCATACTGACCTATATGACTAAAATAATGTATCTTTGAAAAAAAATGTTTTATTAAAACACCACATTGTGGATGACTCTTTGCCAGAAACCCTAGACTCCACTGGCGACATCACTGACATGTTTATTAAAGCAGAGTCATACAATCGCGATCGGGTTCATTACCACAAGCATCAGATCCAAGGCCAAGGCATTTGGCAAGCTCATGACGATAATGGAAGACGGACGTGGACATCCTGACACGTTGATCTGATTCTTATTTCGATTTCAATTGCTTTCAAAATAAATGTAGAACGGTATGACGATTCTACATGACCACTACGTGATGGACGTGAGATATACTGCTTCTTCCTTTGATAAACAAAACGAACTGCTTTTGTATGTTTTTTGGGTTCTTAAGGCGGGCAGGTTCGGCTTACTCTTAGAAGTCTTGATTCATTTTTTCTTACTTCCTCTTCAAAATCTAGATCTGATCACAAGTGACTAAATATACAATAAAGTTGGCATGATATCTTAATCTTCTCATGTCAGATGCAATACTTTTAGAAATTTCTACGACGCAAAGTAAATCCACAAGTTGAGTTCCAAGAAAATGTTAATCAAATTAGGAAGCCATAGTCTATAAAAAAATCTATATTCGGTCACGTGTAACTACTGTATAATCTACTGTTAATTATTCACCTCAACCGGAATCCGATACTGCTGTTTATTAATTAAAATAATTAACAAATTCTAGATATACAAAAAGTATTGGTCGTAAAACTTGTTTGTTTATGGAATTGGCATTTGAATGATCTTTGATTTTAATGTCTTTGAGGTCAAAATTGTTTGACTTTTTCTTTCGTTTTTTCTTGATCTTTAAATTTGTGTCCAGGAGCCTCATTGAAATCATCACATTGTAAGAGTATGACGTCGGTTGGGCCAATTTCTTCCGTGACTAATATAATTAATGATCTTATTTATTCGGTACCCTCGCTAATGCTCAAACAATTTTTTTTGTCCACAAAAACAACTGTTCGGTTAACAGTGTTGCCAGTGAGAAGTCTTTTAGGTGAGTATCTTTATTACTACACGCATATTTGGTCGTTCAAGACTGCAAGCAACTTATCTTTCTAACACTCTGGAGTGGCCTTCCCAATACATATAACCAATTCGTTAAAAAGTCTATCTTTATCGACCTTACGATTTCTATAGTAACTGAAACCCTTTCTCTTGCTCTACAATATTTTCTTATTCAAAATATTATTTACGCAGCAATGGTCATGCTAATGAAGTATGCGATACACTTTCTTGGCAGATATAATTTCACTAAGGTTTCTCCGCGAGGCTAGATTTTTAATCCGCTTTTATCTGCTGTAGCGGCTTGGGAATCGTCATGTCTAGTTATCTCTGGTTAGGTGAATTTAAGCATTTTTGTTTGTAATCTTACTAACTTTATAAAGGTCAATGTTTGGATATTTGTGAGTTTGGACGTTACTTTGGAAAAAAAGAGCTAAATTAAGACATAGCCATTTACTGTTACGATTGAAAAAGTTAATCTGGTTCTTAGGAATGCGTCATAAATGTATGGATTTAAAAATATTATTGCAGGACAATTCCAGAGCTTACCAAACATCAAAACTACGAAACATGAACCAAATCACATATTTGATTAATCCGGTTTCGATTCACATAAATGCAAACATATATCACAAAAACAAAACTGTTTTGACTGCTGGTTATTAAACCACCAACTCGTAAACAAGTGCAAATATTTACACAAACCAAAAGAGAACCACACCAAACCAATAAACCATGCAAACAGTGAGATGATATTGAAAACACCGTATTGTAAGTCATTTAAAAACAGGTTTGTTTTGGAGATGCGAAAAAGTTTTGCGAGGCGCAAACGTATTGAAGTGATTTAACATTTATCACTCTTCTATGAATCTATGTTTGCATGCTAGACCTCTAAGTCTTTATGTACCTACGTCTAAGTCTGATGCCGATATTCAGATCTTCTGTTCCGGTTAACGCAAGCCTTGCCATCTTTTCCACCATCTCACGCCTGGCGGCATATTATCCTGAATCCGACCCGAAGGACCAAAATGTCTGTCTATATGGCAATGTTTTGAACTGTAAATAAAAAAAAATTAATAGTTAAAAAAACTAAAAAACACGATTTGTTTAGTGTATTGTCATCGGTCCTCGATATATCTACAAAGTTTGAAAGAAATCTGACCGTTTAAAGTGGGTCAAAAACGCGCTCAAAGGAGTCGGTTACATACAAACATACAAACATACAAACATACAGGTGAAGCTAATAAAAGCGTGTTAAAAGATATCGTATACCGGCGCTGGGAACATGTTATTTGAATAGTTAAACTGATTATGTCACGGTTCAAAAAGGCGGGAACGTGTTTTTGACAAGTGACAGGTGAGTTTGAAGACTGGGCTGGGTGACATATGACGTTCAAATGACACAACTCGTTAACCCGTGGAGCGCAGGAGGTATTTATTTTCAAATGCGCGGACGCGCCAGCGCATTTTGCAAAAAAAAATTTGTAACGTAAGCGAGACACGGAAATGGATAATTCTCGATGTATTCGTTAATTATATGCTTTAAGATATATATCACTGGAAAGCGCTTGAAACATACTTTCTTTCTTTGTATAGTTGTATTATGTGTGACTTACCATTTATGAGTAATCAGGTGTTGAAAAATTAATTTAGAAATTTTTCGTTACACTTAGTTAGATTTGACACGATTATGGTATGTTCACATACGAATTTAACTCTCACTGCACTCTTACAACAAGGGAGGATACTTATTGAAATAGTTTTAGTATTAATTTCACTCCTATAAACATAATTCACTTCAATAATATATAAATTACCGCGGGACGTAAAAAACCATCCGTTAGCGCGGATCGCGCGGACCTCTGTGACAAAATGTACTGTCGAAAAAAAAATCTAAATTTACGAAATAATTGAACGTGATATAAAAGTTATATTATTATTTTATAGCAAGGCTATTGTCAACATAGTAGGTCTGTATAATGCGTAGAAGGAAAACTGTGCCTAGTAGGTGTATTCTTATGTCGAAAAAACTTTTTTAGATACATTTTTATTAGAATTAGAAGAAAAGTCAAATTTTAACGTATTTTGTTCAACTGGTTTTGGCAATTTGGCACCTAACATGAAATACTCACGAAATAATATTATGACATCATAGTTTTTAGAAATAATTTATTTACAAGTAATATAATGATTTTCCAAATGCACGAAAAATAAAAATTACAATACAATATAAGGTATGTTGTATTGCACACCGATGATAAAAATGACTTAAGATATAGATATAATTTAAATATTCGGCAGTACAATGGCGACCTTATCGCCATAATATTATTTATTCATTATTTTATTACAGTTTTTGAGAATTTGGCGTCTACAATCAATTTACAACATTATCATACCAAAATGAAATTAGAATTACAGTATTACATTGTTCTCAAAATAATATTACCTACATTATGTAAATATTGTAAATTGTAAAAAAACATATTTTAACGTTATAATTGGACGTGGAGACTCGACGTGGCGACGGACGTAACCACCGGGTGTACACTCGATTGGCACGACTTCTCCAGTCAATTTGAGTGTACCCCCCGGTGTGCTGAGGACCCCCAATGCTCGGTTCCTGATAAAAACAAATTGACCTTTATTCAAAGTATATAACATTATAAATGTAAAGGAAACAAGTGTAAAAATTTAGAAGAAAATTAAATAATCATATTAGATTCTTACCTGTTAGTCGGAGTGAGTAGGGCACGGCGGGAAGCGGACGGACGCTGAGAATGCCCGGAGGGTGTCACGGATCGTGACCGTCTCAAATCAAAACTGGTTGACCGCAGTCTTGCTAAACTAAAATCAAAATAAACAATATAAATTGTATTAGTCTGTAAAAGTTAATATTTTTAATAAAAAATCGACAAAACAAAAACTTTGAACATGATGATGACCTTATGAACCAATTTATTTATAAATCTTGACATATCTAAACTGAAAAGTCAAACTGTCAAAATAAACATTTGTTATTTACGATTTATCTACTATATTATGAATGCATTTTAATTATAGTGTAATTGATGTAATTTCAGTAACATAAAGTACATCAGGCGAGCGATTTGCTCGTCTCGTCACTCAATTACATAAAAAAATATAATTATTAAATAGTCAATATTATCAATATTAGACACATAATTAAAAAATAGCATCCAATAATAAAAACGAAACATGAAACTGAGGCCTTCTTAGTATGTATAAGTTAATAGTTTTCACGAAAACAAAAACTCAAAAACGAAACGAAAAATTATGCTGCCGACAGTACATTTCGGCATCGAGCGAGAAATGAACAAAATGGCGTCCAATGAATATTGCAAAAATGGTTGAAATAACGAGTTTATCGCACTAAAATGAGAAACTGTATACCTGAACATGTTACTAGATATATTACCCACGGGTATACAGGCAATTTTCGATATTTCAATCGACACTTCGCGAATTATCAATAGAAACGGCCAAGGTCATTGACCGGCTCGGATGGCGTGATAGAAGTTTATCCGTTTATTCTCAAAAAGTAGGCTACGAACACTAAATGTAACACTTTTAACACATTCCACACATATCATTTAGTAGAATACAACACATTACTCACCGCTTACGATTTCCAGCCATTTTCTGTAAGCTCCAAACTTCAAGCAGTAATAGGTCACAAAATCGCATAGGCGCATTGAGTTCGACCAAATTGTGATGCTTGGTTAATCTTTTTTTTTTTGGTTTGTTTACTCCTACTACACTGCTAGGATTGGATAGAAATTGGGATTGTTATGTTGGCTATCGGTATAAATCACGAGAACCGACCAATAACGAGCGGATACCGAGTAAAACATAAACAAATGGCGCGCGCCGCTTGTGTATCTATGTGTAGATACGCTAAGCGCTACCCGACCAAAATCCTTAAGATCTATGCGTAGATACACTAAGCGCTCCACGGGTTAATGCTACTTTCCATCTACTTTCGCTTAGACACTTGCTAAAACACCATAATTAAAAAATTGTTGCCAGCTTATTATTTTTACTACGTTGGTAACGGATACACTTGTAAGATTATGTATATTTCACACGAGAAAACCATTGATTCATTATACTTACTTACCTCTGCCAGTGAGGCGAAAAATTCATAATTCTCACTTGCAAGCTCATAGCCAGTTTTAATGTAAGCTTAATCTTGATTAGTTCCGTTCTAATTCGGTTCTGTGAATGTATTAACATATTTTACCAAGCAAACATCAATCGCTTATTACTAAAGTTGACACATAGTTGCCACTCGCGAATCTCCCACGGTCTAGAATACTGCCAACATTTACATAATGTATGAAGATGCTGCTGATCCTAAATTATTGCTCAAACCTGTATGAGCAGTTACAATCCTAGAAGAAACACATAGAGAAGACTATTTGCATGTGGTTTCTTGAAAATTTGAATACATGTAACATTGTCAAGATTTCGAAGACGATGTTACAGATAAAGTAAAATAGAAAACGATAAGCTAGCTAGAAGTTAGCAATGACTACGTAGATAATTTAAAAGACATCGTGCACATGAATCACTCTGAAAATGTATTTTGGCTCAAAAGGGTAACTACTAACTATAGATGGGTTACAAAATTATATGTAAGTTAGCGATATTTGAGAAAAGACAAAATAACATTCTGAAAGCTTTCAAATCTCAATATCATATCTCAATATCATTGATTTGGATCAATATCGTTTTAACTAATTTTAAACATACGAACCGTGTCTGGACCAATCATAATGCTCTGAACATTTAATGGATACTTGTTTATGAATTTAAATCAGCATAAAGAGCTGATTAAAAGAAAGGCAATTTCCGTCCGCGAAATCTTGTGAAAGATCAATAAAGAACTTGAGTTGATGTGACAGGTTGTGAGAACGAGGCGCGGAAGCGAGTCAAGTTCAAGTGTTTACTGTGCCTAATCTTTTTTAAATCGATATGTTCTTAGAACTGCTTTCCAGAACTAGTAGTACATGTAATATATTTATACTCGTATACGAGTAGTGCTTGTAGAATATTATGTAGATCACTAGGTACTTAGTCTGCGGTACTGGTAACAATGTTCTTAGCTTCTTCTTCTTCTTACTCTGTGGTTTCGTTCGCTATTCTGCAGGTATCATTAATTTGTTTAATACGGGTGTATTTCCAAGGTATTAGCTATCTTTATACCTACTATTTCTAAATCAAGTTGTTTTCGCGTGAATGAATGCGTGAACCAATAAACATACAATCTTACATAGTTTTAGACTTGCCATATTAAATATCGTTGCCTTTTTTATCAAAGTTCTAGTACGACATTTTCTAGAATCTGTTGAATTAAAATACTCATAGGTTTGTTTGTCATCCATTTAACGTCTTTGACTTGCTTAGCTATTCTCATTACCATTGTCATGATGAATAATATTTGCAAGTCATTATAGCTCATCAGACACAATACTTTTACTTGCACATATTTTCACACATGTTTGATGACGTAGCTTCAACTGTGTTGCTGATTGCATCAAAAGCGGACTTTTAATTCCTGTTACTTTATTCGGTACCATCAAAGGTACCCTTAATAAGAAATGTCAAATACATTAACTTTCTTTCCGTGGGCAGAGGTTCTAACAAGTCACGAACACGACCTGTCACAGAAAAAAAGCTAATTATTGCTCAGTGGGACGTTCGTGACAGTTTTTGCGGCTCCTGGGGAGGAGTCATCGAGTTGCTGGGCTTAATTGGAAATCTCGGTTTAAAAGTCTGTGTCAGGGAACTTGGGATGGCCTAAAAACTTCAAGACAAAAGAAAGAAGGAGATAATAAGATCGGCACCGTATCCGTATAGGTAGCTAAATCCTTAGGTTTAAGGTGCAATACCGTCAGGCGGCACATTTGTTTGTTTGTCAGATTGCCATCTATGGCAAACGTATATTTATTTGGTACGATGTCAGATAGCATAACAAGAGAGAGTCGCATACCCGGCAGCGGCAGAGAGAAGTTTGTGGATGATGATGAAATCAAGTACAACAAAGAGTGTATTTTCAATCCATCTTTACTTCGAAGTTTAGACCACGTTACGTTGTTGCCCAAATGCCTATGCCTACCTCTCCTTTTTTTATACCTCATTTTGTCGAATGATTGGTCGACCAAGTTTTTTAAAAATTTCTAGCAAATTAAATAAAATATAAAAATCTGCTACCTTGTCTTTAATAGCTATAATAAAAGTTTATAGCGACAGGTAGCTCCTGTCAATCGACACAGATCACGTTGTCTAGAATATAAATTCAGATAAAAATAGCATAGGTAGCACTTACGCGAATCGTAAATCTTTATAGAAATGAATATATTTAGGTGTGGCCTAAGGCAGAGGCGAGAGCAAATAAACATAGCAATAATGACTATCATGAACCTGAATCAAATTTGATCATTGCGCTATACTAATATTATAAAGAAGTAAAGTTTGTGTGTTTGTATATTTGTTAAATTGTAAGGGGTAATCTCGGGATCTACTGAACCGATTTTAAAAATTCTTTCACCAATAGAAAGCCACATTATTGCTGAGTGTCATAGGCTATATTTATTACCTGAAAAAATTAGGGATCCTTACTAAAACTTCAATAGCAACCCAAGGTGTAAAAAAATTATCCATAAAATGTCTTTCATCGCATACGCTGCGGAAACTATTGATGATAGACCTGAAAAATGTTCTACAATATTAAATAACAAATACGTTTATAGATAAAAATGTAAAAAATTATAAGAGAAAATATAAATAGTAATTTAAAAAAAATCTACTTATCACCCGCTTAAAGACGCATTTAATCTACGTTTATCCCAAAATGTTTAAAAAATGAATGTCCACCCGAGCGACGCCGGGACGGGCCGCTAGTTGCGCTATATGTAAAATGATACAGTAGTTTAAATAAAGTAATTTCTAAAAGACTACGTAGTTTTTCATTGAACATTAACTTGAGACTTTTATGTTAAAGTGTGAGGTTCTATTGAATAGGACAATAAGAAAAGAGTTTGCTTAGCCGAAGATCATTGTTATCATTCATTATGATAAATTTTTACTATAAATATGAACCCAGAAACCGTGGAAAAAAAATGCGAAACATAGTTAATAATTATGAGTAGCACTCTATACCATTTTCTTACAATCCTGTATCGTTATAAGCTGCCGCTGCCGCTTCTCCACTGTCCATGGGCTTGATAACCAGGGCTGTGGGGCAGTCGTGACGTCAGATTAGCCACGCACATTGACCCAGTGGTAGCGCGTGCCGTGTCGTCCACCTCTACTGCTAAAGTACAAGCAAGCCATGCAATTGACAGTAATGGTGCTGCCGAATAGTGTTGATGTGCTGTCTTTGTGTGAATTTTTCGGGTACACTGTTATTTATTGTGTAAAACATTTTATTAAACGCGATATGACCAAATGAACGATTAGTGATATAGCCCTACGTTTGAGTGAATTACTTGACTAATAAAGCCAGAACAAAATCCGATTGCCAAATGTAGCCAATAAAATTTCGCAAATAAAGACAAACTTAAAGACACCACACAGTTCAAAATAGGACAAATCGTTTGGGTTATGTTTGGGTAGGATAGTAGGATGTAACAACAGTTAACAACACCAACAGGCATACATACGTACACCCGAAAAATATGAATAAAAGGAAAAGAAGATGAATTAAAAAAAATGGGTGCTTAGTGAGATAAATATGACTGAAATAATATAAATACTCAACTCAACTTATATCTCAGGGTGACGAACGCAGTGCTGTGCCGCGCAGGGTCTTGAATTATGCGAGTTCGAAATTCTGAGTGGCGCAGACCTGTTATGGGCAAACGTGACGTTTAACATCAGGCGAGCGATTTGCTCGTCTCGTCACTCAATTACATAAAAAAAAAAAAATATATATATTATATATATATTGGCATTGAAGTTAATCTTGTATCTCACACAAAAGCTTGGATTAGAAATAACACAGTTATTCCACGAATAACATCCTGTTACTCAAATTTAGTTTGACCAGGATACTCATTTCGTGTATTAAATTCTAGTAGACGATTTATATAATGACCTAATATTAGTCTAGCATTATACCATTGTCTAACTCGCGTGTCAAGCGAGCTAAAAGAAAATAATGTCTACAATTAGAGTGATTGCAAACACTAAAGGCCGTCTTCGACCTCTGTTAGAGTTAAGACATCATAGGAAGTTTAGATTCAGATAAAATTCTATGTCATAGATACAAAGACCGCTAACTTTGTCGGAAGCCGTTCTATTCTAAATAACTAGGCACTTAATATTCGGTCTGTTATTCTCACAAGTTATTATTATGTAAGAGTTATTGCATTCGTAATAATTAACAAGGCATCTATATTTATTATTTACCATTTGTTTGTGTATCTTAATAGCACAGTTTTTAATAAGCTAATTATTGTCTTTGGAGTCTAGTCTAGGCTTAGTTTACTGTTATATTTAAGTCTGACATGTCCAGTAATTTGCTGGCATTAGTTTCTGCATCGTCATTCTCTTTATTATCATTATTTGCATCGTTCTCACTTCCACTGCTGAGTATAGGCGTCTCTCTTATTATGCTATCGTCTTTCCTATATGCATCACGTAATCACAATTTTAAAGCTAGCAGTTTATTTTAAAGTAGGTATATCATATGACTAATACGTGCTTATTAAACTTCTTCGTTGCACATTTCATCGAATGGGATTCTCACGGATCGAGGCCAAATGTTAGTCAGATATGGGTATCCCTGCATTCTTTATGACCTCTCTCATAATTAATGTTCACTCTCGCCATCGATTAGAGGTAGTGCATAGATGTCGATGTGTTTCTCGTTCTTGGTTCTTGGTTAATTGGTGTAACTTACAACTCCGGGTCATCCTCTGTTGATCAGGTTTGCTACTTTCAGAAGAGAAAGCCAGCAATAGATATTTTTTTAGGAAAATCAAGAATTAAATAAATAATAGTTAAAAAAAAACTAAAAAAACACGCTTTTTATGAAAAACCGAACTAAAAAAATAGAAAATAAAATTTTATAAATTTAAATTAAGAATAGGGTTGAAAATTTCAATAAATATAAATTAATAATAGTGTAAATAAATAAATATATGTATTTTATTTTTAAAAAGCGTGGGGTGCATGGGTCAATAGATATTATATATTTTGTAGATACATTTTGTATTGACAGACATGAGTAGAGTGATTAGCATTTTGATAATATCTTAGAAAGCACCCCACGCTTTTTTAAAAATAAAATACATATATTTATTTATTTACACTATTATTAATTTATATTTATTGAAATTTTCAACCCTATTCTTAATTTAAATTTATAAAATTTTATTTTCTATTTTTTTAGTTCGGTTTTTCATAAAAAGCGTGTTTTTTTAGTTTTTTTTAACTATTATTTATTTTTCGCTTTTTAGTTCGATTTGCTAACTATTAACCATTATTAATGTACAATGTACAAATGTGTTGGTGTTATCCGATTTTGGCCGTCTGCTCAAGCAAATTAAAAATAAAATTGATGCGTAACAAAAAATATTGAGCAAAAAGATTTGTAGCCGCGTGGTTTCGATCCTCAGACCTCATAAAATAAAATTGATGCGTAACAAAAAAATATTGAGCAAAAAGATTTCAAGCGCGTGGTTTCGATCCAGGGACCTCTGGGTTATGAGCCCAGCACGCTTCCACTGCGCCACTCTGTTCTCTGACACGAATGACGAAATTACCATTTGTAAGTTAAACGGTATTAAAAGTTAAAGAAACTTTATAGAAAAAGCGTGTTAAACAAATTAATAGTTAAAAAAACTAAAAAACACGATTTGTTTAGTGTATTGTCATCGGTCCTCGATATATCTACAAAGTTTGAAAGAAATCTGACCGTTTAAAGTGGGTCAAAAACGCGCTCAAAGGAGTCGGTTACATACAAACAAACATACAAACATACAAACATACAGGTGAAGCTAATAAAAGCGTGTTAAAAAAGAGGAGTTACATACACATGCTAAACTGCGTTAGTTGCAGATCTCAGGAATCAGCATGTCATTTTCCAAAAGCAGGCAATAAGAAAGGCAAAATAGTCTTTCTGTGTAATGAAATCTTATTTCCTCCTTTTTTAGCATACCAAGCTAAAGTCCTAACAAAAGCATGAAATAGTTTCTTTGTAAGCCGCGGAATGCTGCCAAGGCATATAAGGTCGTCCTGGAATTCCTCCACCGTAACCTCTCCCACAGTTTTTGCGTCACTCTCGTCGCCCAGTGGCTTACTTGCTGCTTGCCAGTTGCCACTCGCCAGTCTTGACATCGGCCGTTTTTGCCGGCCACGGTGACAGCTCGCGTAATTGGTCTAATAGACTTGGATTGTGCGTGCGCGCATCTCTGCTTTGTGGGCCGCCTCCCGGACCTTAATGATGTCTGTTGGCTGCGAGTTTCGTTGGTGTGTGTTAGTTATGTGGAATCTAGGATGGTCTAATTATTATTCGTAAAATTGTGTCGTAAATGTGAGTCCAAAGTATTAATAGAGCTGCTAAATGCAGGACGTCTTTTCAATTTTAATTCAGTAAATTACATTTTTTGTTTGACTGAACAGAGACACAAACACAATCAGAATGTTAATATATATATAATATATACAAAGAAATATCAATATTTCTAAAACTTTAATTAGATTTCCATTTGTCTTTTAAGTAGCGCATGCTTGTTTGCTTTGCTTAGCGATTTTGTAAATTGCTGCTTTATTTAAATCGTCGATCAACTAAAAAATAACAATTTCCTAGTTATCAAAAGAATTCCTAACGTTCGTGTTCGCTTAAATCAAACATTTCACGACATTCTTCTGACCACGAAGGTTCTAGATAGCGCTAATAATGTTCGGTAAATCGCCATCTTAAATTGTAGAAACTATCACCACAAAACTGTCATCTCTCATTTCACCATTACCAGCTCTCGCCTTGTTAAAACATTCAGTCAAATTGTTAGTGTGGTCATTATGTGACCATTATATTCATATTTCCCTCCGTCACCGTTCCGCTACTCATCTTCATCCACAAACCTACATAATACAGTAATGTCATTCACCGTGGCCAATATTTTTGCTACGTAAACCATTTGTCACGATTCGAGTTCGTATCAGCATCAACAGACATTGTTGTATCTTAGATATTTTTGTCGTTGCGTCTTTCATATTGCATCTATATTTTTAAAAAACAATGTTGTTTAAGCAAATGATCGTTTTCAATCGAGTGTTTATGTTAAATCTGTTAATCTGCATTGAATCAATTGACAGAACACCTGTCGGGAATGAATGCATGAATTGCATTCACTCGTGAATAAAGAGAGTCGCCGGCCTTGCTTTCAACTCAATGCCGGCGATTTCAATAAAATTGATGACCGAACCCAAATGGCTTCAAAACACGAATGGACTAACCCAATTCTATTTAACACAGTTACAGACAAATCGATTATCGAGTAGTGTAATTCAAAAACTTATTTGAATATTTCTTTTGCAGATGTCGTTGGCCTGAAAAATCTACACTTTAACGGTAAGTGGCAATTGTTATTCTGATTATTGTTGATTTTGAGCTTAAGTCTGAATAATGCTTAGCTTCATTGAGTACGTATATTTTACATTACGATTACACTATTAAAACCACCGTTAGCTTTAGCAATCTCCTCTCCCTAATTAAGTTACCACGAATAGGAGTTACTCGTAAACCTGTAATTGACGTTAATATCACTTTGTAAGGTGTATTTCATTTGCTCACTAGAGTTCAGTCAAAAACTCTCGTATTCTGCGAAGTGCTAATAGCAATGTTGTTTATGGTTTACATTATGCTATTAGAAATAAACTTTGCTTTAGCGCGTTCAGTTTAATTCATAGACACTTTGACACCATTAAAAGGAATTCCTCAATTCATTCGATTGGACAATGGCGGTCAATTCGCATAATTTGCGAGTTATAAAATCGATGACATTCCGTCACAAGCGGCGACATGTCACGTACTCGTACATTACACATAACATCCTAGATTACTGTTTCCAAGCGACTGGATAAGTTATGAGCTGAAAGAGACAGTAATTTGCTTTAGGAATAAATACCTACCTATAAAATAAAAGGTCGTCCTTTAAATCTCGTTTTGCTGTCAAATTTTGGATAAATAAGTTGATTTCCGCAGTAATTGCGTGTGGATAAAATATTTGCATGTGTTATTGTGTCTGGGTGTAGGTAGGATATTTAGGATATTGTAATCTTAGGAATCAAATACGTGTTCACCAGATGATTTTTTTTTTAAACAGAAATCCAGTAACTTTCAGCATGACGTTTCATACTCAAACAAGAAACCCCGTGATTTAGCAAGTCTATAAGATGAGTGCTAAACAATTACTACCAACTACTAACAATCTTCTATACCTTGCGCCGGCGCCGGTGGCATACTGCAGCGGGCGTGCGCGCGACCCAAATACCCGCTTCTAACGGTGCGTCCAGTGCGCGCCGACCTTTTTAGCGGATCTGGCGTACCACTGGACTGCTATCAACAGACTAATTGTGGAACTGCCATTGGTATTAATTCGATTATGACTCTTTCTAATCTTACATCTTCCTACGAGTGGTGGCTGAGGCAATGTAAACGAAACGCTGGTCGTCCGTCAGCGAGATGGATCGACGACGTTGTCAAAGTCACAGGTCGAACCTGGACACGACTGCGTCGCCGAGGCAGATGGTACAGTAAGAAAGAGGCCTAAATGACAATAAGATAAAGAATGCAGCTATGACTAAATTATTTACTTGCAAAACTTCGTGAAGATCATACTTAACCGTGCTCAAGCTATTGCCGGACAAACATGCATACTGCATATGCCAATTTGTTCCCCTAGCCTCTTAGACCTCATTAGACCTTGACTTGCTTCAGAAGCACTGCACTGCTTTTAAAGCAGATACTTAATTTAAATATTAAATATACTCTTTATTTATTTCCAAGCACGCTAAATACATATTCGCAAAATCACTGCAGAGCTAAAACTGGTCACAGTTCTGGTCCAGTCACGGAATAGGCAGAGGTGACTGGGTCAGGCTATTTCTGGACCAATTAGTCCCCGTGACCCTTGCAGAGTTCTGGATATAAATACAAGCAAGAATTAGGACAGACTGCATAGTGCATATTCATGGATCAGTCAATCCTCTGCATAGGTTCTGACCTTTTTGCAGGGGTTTACGGTTTGCACAGTTTTAAGGGATATAGTGTATGCTACGCCGAAAAATGCTCTTTGTACTCATAATTATGAACAACTTTTATGGGACCTAACCTGGCTTTGCGAAAAGAACATCTCTTTCATACATTTTGTCGAGTGTCATTCACATTTTTTTATGGAAAATCTGTTTTATTTGCGCGATCAGGATTGGTTCCATAGTAAAAGTTGTTCATAATGATATAAGTACTTATTAGCCCTTTTTGATTTAGCATACCCTTTCCTTATAACTGTATTTGCAGACGCAATTTATCACGAAAAGACGGAAACTATAGACTGTTTATTTCATTATCTATCTATCTATCTATCTATCTATCTATCTATCTATCTAAGCTATCGGAAAAAAATAGATTTATTTTATCAATCTAGTTGAAAAAGGTCATGGAAAGGAAGTACCTAGTAGTCATAAATTTTTCAACGAAGAAGTCTGACTTTCTCCCTTTTACAATTGAGAAAACACAATGCCCGTTACTTCCTGGCGATTCGGTTTCAATGGCGAAAGCATGTAAAAGATGCGTAGCGTAAAATGCTATGATGTTAATCTAACTGGAAATTGGGTCGAAAAGGGCCTTAACCATCTCTTACGTCCACAAATAAAGAAAAACAAAGACAAACTCATCGCAGCATCCGTGTGTCTAATAGAGAAAGTTATATTATAACAACATCACTATCATCCCGTAATCTTACAGTGCTGAGTATAGGCCTCTTCTTGTACGCTACTCATCCCGGTCCTGTTTCAATCTTGTCCAGGTTCGACCTGCCATTGTTATTAAACGAGACCCAATAGTCTACAAGGTGGTATAAGAAGTCAAGGTGAATTTCTATTCTATTCTTAGACCCGTCATTCCTTGATTTCGTCTTAGCCGCTTCTCGTCATAGCCAACTTTACTCCTGCCATTGCGCTCGTACATATGCCGTATTTGATACTTAGTCTACACATATTTTTCTCCTAGCGTATTCTCGTACAGTGGTTTCACTAATCCGGCACTACAGTATTTTGGCACGTCCAATAGTCCGGCACCCTCCGCTTAAACTTCCTCTACCGCACTCTACTCCAGCCACGCTGGCTTTGAACACTCCGAATCAGCGTGAACCAAGTACAAACTTATCACAATTATTTAACGCTATGCACATATTCTCGCATAAATACATGCCTTCAGTACTTTCCGCTGCTGTAATTTAATTAAAAGTCATGTTTTTTCCATACAATTCAATAATCCGGAACCCCTAGTTTTATAAGTGCCTGATTAACGAAACCCTACTGTACTTCTAAGACCAGTCCGTCCGAGTACACGTCTAATGCACTTTTAATCTACAATCTTCACATCACGACCTTCAAGCTCACCGCTCACTTCCCTGTACTCACTGGGCCGAAATTATCGCTCCACTAAATGTTTCACTAATTATGGTCTGGCCGCCATCGCGACCGTTACATAGTGAACTGAGGTTCATTGTCATACTTTGCTAAGCCTTTCAATTAACCATGGCTCAGTGGTTGATGGTTGCGAGTTTGGCGTCTTGGAAGATTTGAAGTAAGAGAGTAAGCTCATACAGGCGGAGGCTAGAACTTGTTTTAGAGTTTGCAGGCTGTCTGTAAAGAGAATATATCAATTCCCGCAACTTATAATGAAGTGCAAAATCGGAAGTAAACGACTCTCTGGACTCTGGACGAAGGAAAAAGTCTTTGTTGCGAGATTGGACAACCATAGCTATAGCAACAAACAGCTTTCTTTGTGGCTCAGGACAAGGACAAGTTCGCTAACCTTACGGCCAACCGACAGTAGTAGAGTCACCAAATGACAATAATAAAAAAAAAACAATTAACTTACGATCCTAATATCACTTACATTATAACAGTATCTACTTTTAGATAATTTTCACTTACTACGATGACAATCTCTTGGGGAGGTCCCGAATAACTGATTAACCAGTCTTACCGTTTCGGTGTGTAATTTCATACAAACTTGAAGCCGCTATTTATAACTTGTTTAATCTCTCAAGATTAGAAGGATACTATTTTTAAACGCCATGGAAATTACCTTACGAGCTTGTACTAGAAATTCAATGAATTTCAATTGACTTGTAGGTTTAGTTCAGGGAAAAAGATGAATATTCATGAAATTTTATCATATTGAGTTTGGTACTGGATTAGGTTTGCGATACGGTTATCTAGTTAGCAGTAAATAGCATTCATTAACAAGGTTGACAGATCCTGTTGTGAACAGTATCCATGATGGATCCAGGATAGCTTTAAGTTGGAGTTCAGAAGGCCACTTGATTTTCTGATGTGTGTGATCCCCGATCGGCTTAACTGATTTGAATAAAATTTGGAGTGAAGAGAGCTTTAGTTCCGGATTACCAAATAGGTTTATTTTATATTAAAAATTTAATCCAGTTCCTGTAAGATAGCTGGTGAAGCAGCTAGTATCTTTCCTACTAATATTATTAACGCGAAAGTTTGTAAGAATGTATGGATGTGTGTATGTTTGTTGCTCTTTCACGCAAAAACGGCTGAACGGATTTACATGAAATTTGGAACGAAGATTGTTCATGGTCTGGATTAGCACATAGGCCACTTTTTATTCCGGGAAACCGCGGGGCGCAGCTAGTATTATCATACTTTTGTTTACCTTGTTTGTCCTTTAGCAAGAATCGCCAAGTCGTGTGAGAGGACTATTTAGACGCCCGAAAAACTCTGACTGCTAGCCACTCGGCTTATACGAACTCTTTGAAGTTAGTTTTCCACACATTCTTTCTACATCAAACCAACGGAGCATGGCTAGTTTCAGCTCATAAATTGACCAGTTCCGTTAAAGCTTGCCAAATAAGAGGCAAAGAACCGATTGTATCGAGAATTCTAGACAAATATGGGCGATACAGCTACATCATTATGCCACATTAAATTCGGTGAACCATCATTTCTTGGAGAAGCCAGGTCTGGGAGTGATTATGATTGTAAGCAAGTTACCACAGATTTAGCTATAACATAAAGTCTACTTTACATTATTATACATTTACATTTACAGCTAAAATTGGGTATATCAGCCATGTGAGGACGCATCAGTAATCTACCACCAACAGAAAATGTGGTCGCCGTTGCCGAAATCGGAATGGAATGCATCATCATCATCATCAAAGTCTACTTAGCAATAGCCATTGATTCACTGGAGGTCATGTTAGATAACGAAAATCTTGACAAAGGATCTAGGTCTAACTTAGCCTAAAGAGAAAAAAGTCCATTAGTCAAAAATGCCCCGCGGTTTCACCCTCGCGATGATGAAAAGTAGCCTATGGTTATTTCAGGGCATAAGCCATATCTATTTCATATTTTATGAGAATGCCGTCAAGCCTGGAAATTATTACACCAATAAGAGCACCGCTCTCAAATACTAAACAAATTATCCATACTAGAATAGCGTCATGAAATATAACTTTATCTAATCTGACATTATCAAGATCGCAACAGATGTTCGTTCCATCACAGCTTCCTATACCATATTTCACTCTCGATAAAGCGAGTCAGCGACCCATAAAGACCATAGCGTGCAAAATACCTACTGTCGAGTCGAATACCTACTGTCGAGTCGAATACCTACTGTCGAGTCTAGAAATCTGGAGCAGTGAGCCGTCAAGGCTCTACTTCATGACAAATCGAGAAACCATATTTGCAATTCATTCCGCGATATTTATTACGGTTTAGAGTCGGACTCGCTTTAATGCGGATTAAGTTTTGGGATGTAGCGAATTTAAATTTAAAGTTTAAAGAACTGAATTTAAGTAATTTTTTTTGATTAATAATATACATGGATATTCATTATGCTAAGCCGAAAAGGGCTTATAGTACTCATCATTATGAACAACTTTTACTATGGAAACAACCCGAACATCGCGAAAAAACAAATCAGCTTTACAAAATAGTATTAATTACAGTAGCTAGGAGCAAATCTTATCATATATGATAAGTAAATCTTTCGCATGATGGTTTAGCTGCCACGTTTACCTGTAAAACTAACAATGCCTCAGAATTCTGAACTTCAAAATAAGTTGCGTATATGTTACCGTATTATCGCCCTGTGATTCACTGGAACTGATTAGAAAAATCCTGATACTTGTATCGCTGGCAGTTGAACAAAATCGCTATAGCTTATAACTTGCACTGCCGAATAAATCAAGGAACGCGTGACGGCTACACCCGCGTGACCTTGTGAGCCATAAAATGTGTTATAATATCTACATTCTAAAACGGAAATTTCCACGTACCGTACAGTTATATACCATATTTAAATTTAGAATCGCTATTGTAATCTTATTGAACCATTGAATATATTGAAAAAAAAAAACTTTTGCTAGACGAGCTTTCTGATCGTGAAGCTGCACACTCTTCACTATCTTACTGAACTTGCCTCACACAGTAAGAGTAGGAAAAAAGCCAATCTGCTGTCAAAGAGTTTAGTTAAATTTAAAAATGACAGATCAAGTACTTAGATATCCTGGCTGATAGTAGTGATCTAAAAGTAAGGAAGTGATTAGATAAGAGATTGCTTATCTGCAATCCAAATATAACGTATTTTGTACATGAGAATTAACCTTTAAAATAGCCTTCGCTCTTCACTTACACCACAGAATAAATCAAGGAACGCATGACGACGTCTGTGACCTTGTAAGACGTAAAATGTTGCATATGCATACTAGAGCGGATATGAGTGTATTTACGCCGTTACAAACATACTTACAAAGTGGTGATTTTTGTTAGTACGTGTTAATGAGAAACGGTTCCAGTATGTCACCTTGATGTACGCCGCTGGCCCACCATAGACTCGTGTTGAGTAATTACATATATGTATTTGTCATTAAAATAATCATCATCAACCATTTTCCACCCAATGCTGAGTATAGGTCTCCTCTTCAGCGCGTAATTTTTTTCGGCCCTGTGCCAGTCTTATCCATTTCCGTCCAGCCACCTTTACAATGTTATCCGACCATCTGGCTGAAAGTCTGGAGGCGGCCACCATTCTTAGACTGCTTTGTCCACTGTCTGACTTACCTTCCGGCAAGTGTCTCCCGCCCACCTCCGCTAGAGTCTGGTAATCTGTTCAGTGTTTAATCACGTCAGGTTCGTCTTACCTATTCGATAATGAGATAATACTCAGGCTGTTAGAATGACGCAACGAAACATGAAACGAAAACACAATCTATTTGCGAAACATTTACCTTGCGTGACAATGCCAGTATCGATAGAGATTTCTTCGGATTTGCATTGAATTGATAAAATATTCTGTCGCTTGTAAATGGTCTGATAAATCTGTCCCAGACAAGGTCTTTACTAGAGGCTATCTTAATATACCTCGTTCTAATTCAGAGGAGCTCGAAGGACCAAAATATATTTGTTGATGTGGATCGAAAAAAAATCTAACAGGAAAATATGATTTTATTTGCCTTCAGTTTAGTTAGTAGATACATATTTGACTACATTTACTGAGTAGCATACTTGATGGGAAAGCCTAATCCCCTAATTTGAATTTAGATCTAATCTTCGTAATCTTTTCCCTTAAAACCTTTTCTAAAATTCAGTGTCGTACCGTTTACATCGGCGAAAACATCGTCTACTGCAAACGGCAATTTAAACCCAGAACCCCTTTCTCTCAGATAACAAACAATCAATGTAAGTAGCTAGCCACCAGCGACGCGCCTAACTAGATCCCTTGATTTGTGGACTGCGCTTTTACCCAGCAGGCAAAGCTGAGGATTTAACTTGGATTATTCGCAATGTAGGACACTCGTTCAGAACTAGCTGTGCTATTATTGGTTTCACCCGCATTACAGACTTAATTACAGAAACATTTTTTTTAGATGAAATTACACACATCTCGTAGCACTCGTAACAGGCGAGGTGGACAAACGAACACTTATTAGCGTTAAAAAACTCGGTGCTAAATATCACGTTTATGTGTTAGTCTGTTGCTGCGCGAAAGACGGACAAACAAACCAACAAACACAGATTCATATTAATAATACTAGCGACCTGCCCCGGCTTTGCACGGGTATAAAATATAGCCTATGTTACTCAGGGATAATGTAGCACTAGCAATCTAATGGTGAAAGAATTTTTGAAATCGGTCTAGTAGTTTTTGTGTTTATTCAACACAAACATTCAAAAATACAAATCTTTCCTCTTTATAATAATAGTATAGATTAGTTCCGATTCCTTTAGATCCATTGAAGTAGATATTTAAATTTTGAAAGCATTGCGTAACCAGGGCTAAGAGGGCTTTATAGTGTAAGCGTGGTTGGTAATCGTATGACATCCCGCTCGCTCGAATGGAGCGAGTAAGTCGACGTGAGCGGGATGGCAAGCTACAACCATAACCATCACGCGCACAAAACAAGGCCCCGGGTCAACGCTGAAAAATATCTGCACACAACGTGTTTTCTCCTGTCTATTTGGCCTTTAGTTAACCTTTGTATGTTCTTCATAGATCTACAAGACGTAATAAATCAGTCAATACAAATATTGCTAAATCCATCACAATCTGCCTCTGCCATTTACCTTCTATTAGCTACTTCAAAGTCGATTTTGATTGATGGGTAAATGTATCACTGGAGAGTTTAACTTTTCTCTATTGTAATAAATGTGTTGGTTAGTATAGATAAGCACCAAGTACGTATCTGGTATCGATTACTCGGCCTCGAACACTAAATTTAAATAAGAGCATTGCCTTTTTTGTGAGACACATTTGGTAAGGTCTTTAAAAGCACAAAACTAATTCCAGCGCTAGGCGTTTTACTCTTACTGCATTACAGTATTCGCTACTTTGGAACTACGTTTTTTTTTTAAATTAACTATGCATGAGTTTGACCGTAATCGCAAAATAACCATTTCCATTATTTTGTAAAAAATACGAAAGATATCATCTTCTTTGACACGGGATGAAAGACTTATTAATACCAATTGTAATTCTGCCGGACTAGTATCGATATCAATATGGAAAGTATCAAGTACGATCGAGTGTCCATCTCTATTTCATTACCATATCGTTCGAAAGGCAACTCTAGTTTCTTACATTTTCTATTGTGATCGATGAGTGCAAAAGGTAGCACCGAGACGTTGAGGTATTAGTATCGAGTCAAAGGTTTTGGACCACGGAAACTAGGATGATGGATATGTATGCCAGCTGGATTGTAGAACTCGATCAGTTACTTTAGATATGTACTCGAAGAATGTTGTCGGGAATTTTTGCTGTTATTTTTTACTGGTTTTAGTTTTGGAACTGGTCGATTTTTTTCTCCAGTTAGTTTGGTTGGATTTTTTGTTGTATGTGAATAGGTTCATAAATAATAGATAGAATCAGGCAATGATCTATTTTATCTAATCAGCCTGTCTTTCCCTTATATAATAAAGGTCACGAGTACATTTCGTATTTATCGACATTTTATTACATCGCAAATCTCTAAGAAATCACAATGAAAGCATTCACGAATTGTTCGTTATCAATCAAAGCTTTACATTTTGCTATAAATACACCGGAATACTCAAGATGTGAAAACCATGTTTTTTTAATTGTAAAATCAATGGCGAAGGTTAAAATATTTGCCAAGAAAAAAAGAGCCAAAGTCAAATTCACTTAACCATCTCCACAACGCCATTCTAGTTAACATTTTAACAAACTAACGGACTCGCGCGAACCTATTCATTATTTAAGCATTAAAATTCTTTAGGCCAAATTAACACCGCCCACATGATGTATTACTTTCCTCACTAGCACTATTAATAAGAACATACTAAAAGTTCTGATGCTTCTAACCGTAAAGGCTAAATATTTGCATAAATATTTGGAAGTCATTGATAAGGTATTGTCGGTCAAGGCAAAGTGGGCGAGACGGGCAACTGAGCAATCTTTGCTTTGACAAACGTTCGCACCTTTCTGAGGTTGGTCGGTGACGGTGACTGTCAGCTGCTAGTCAATAAAGACTAATCTACGCAAATATGGACTGAAAAAGTTGCAGATTTCTAACAAAATACCTTGTTATGCCCGTAGTAAAGCCACATGGAGTTAGCGTGACGAATTAGGTAAATAAAAGTTGAATTGCTTCAAAAGTAGGTAGTTCAACGTTATTTTCTTTTCTAATATTCCATTATCTGTTGTGAATTGCAAGTTTAGCTTATTCTATATGGTTGTAAGCTTTAAAGGTATTATTCTTAGCTTTCTAGCGAAAGTTCTTGTACGAAAAAATTACCATAACTACGATTAAATAAGTAACAATAAGATCCTATTCAATTGTTATCTATTTTCTTTTTCTACATAACTATGTATTTACAATAACCAGTTGTTGATCTAAAAGTACGTTTATATGTTCGGTTACAACCAGTGTCACCAAAACGAGTCAGTGTTATGGCACTGTACTATTATATACGAGTGTACGAGTAGACGAGTACCTACTAGCTGCGCACCGTGTTGTTACCCGCATTTTCACGGATAAAGAGTATCCTATGTGTTAATCCAGGTTATAAGCTACAAACCAAATTTCATCTAAATCCCTTCAGCCGTTTTAGCGTGAAAGAGTAACAAACATCCATACATACAAACTTTCGCGTTTATAATATTAGTAAGGATTATGTTACCTGTACTATAGTGTTTTCTGTGGTTATGGTGCTATTAGACGAGCTTTAGACGAAGACCTCGAAGTTGTTATTTTCTTCTTTGTTTAATTCCCCTCAACCGCACCCAACATACCGCCGCCACCTGGCCGGTCCACAGCTTAGATAATAATTGATTCCACCACGCCACATTTCAACTCCTCACTGTTCAGAAGACAGCACAATGCCTCTGCCACAATGCTCACGTTAATTTAGAACTGGCCAGTGTTGCCGTTTTAGGGAGCTCTCCGCTAAATAAGGTAGACCCGACTCTGTGAGAATTTATACTTAAGTTCCTGTTACTTTATGACTTGTAGATAAGCTTAGCAAGGGTGAAAAGCACGACCAGATAACGGTAATACATTGACTGCAAGTGTTGGTTTAGGAAGTTCATGACATTCGAGTGAGAGAAAGATAATACATTGACACTTAGTGTCTACCACCTACCACTTGATCGATGGTGTCTGCTTACCGAAGGCCCGGCTCGACGTGTGCCGTATACCCTTTTTTAGAGTTAGGTCGCTGGCTTTTTTTAGAAATTCAGTAACACTGTCTTAAAGAGTTGTCCAAACTGCAGGTTATACTCCTAGGCGGGTAGCTTCGTCGTGTAGACACATTTACTACGCATGGATGAGCCCAACCACAGACCATGAACTAGAATTAACTAGATAAATGAAAGGCGCCTCATTTCTTCCAAAGAAATCAAATCTCATATGCAAAGAAACGTTGACTTTTACCATAAATTTATCAACTTACTGGCAACACCACTGTCTAAAATAAACAAACCATTAAAGTATCGGGTTTATAGACGCGGTAAGAACAGATCGTGGTTGAGATCGGTTGAAATAGAACTTCTCGCAAACCATAACACGTCATTCAGGTGATGTCAAGTAAAAACAAGGATGTTCAGTAGAAAGGTCAGAGCGGTATGTAATTCCAGACTGCTGCTAAAAGGGGATAAGTAAATCTGTCACCATTAGTTGGTGGCAGCTCACCTCATTCCTCTTACGCCAAGGAAATTAGGAAATGAAAGGAAAAGGAGAATTTTGTAAGCTACTTTTAACGAAAAAACATTTAAATTACTCATTCGATTACAAACGTATTAGTCCAAAAAATCATTTAGAGACCCCCACTTTTTGGATGAAATATTCGTCAAATTGATTTTGTCATAAATGTGTTCTTTCACCCGGAACATAATTACGAATCTATTGAGATGAGACCACATTCATAAATAAATATAAAAATATTAAAAACTAGCTGACCCTTTACTTGCCCACTTCGTTGGGCGTAATGTTAATTAAACCCGAAGCCATCGCGCGCCGTCCGGACCGTTTTTTCTCCGATTCACTTTGCAAAACGGACTATCACGTAAAAGCCTTTTTATTTTTCGGTTTTTTATATAACCTATGACACTCAGCAATAATGTGGCTTTCTATTGGTGAAAGAATTTTTAAAATCGGTTCAGTAGATCCCGAGATTACCCCTTACAATTTAACAAATATACAAACACACAAACTTTACTTCTTTATAATATTAGTATAGACAAGCTTTTGTTGCATTGTCAACGGAATTACTCAGGTTTACCGAATTTCAGGTCAATCGAACATCAACATCAGTGATCCAAAATTGAGTTGCAAGATTCCACCCGAACAAACATAGTTACATCCATTGCAAGTTAAATAAAAGTTTTTAAGAACAAAAGTAAAATGGGAGACACGGGAGTCCTCTCATTTCCGGCCTAGTCCTAACAATCCACAAACAAGTTTTACAATCCATAAACAATCTTTGATCCTGAACTGGCCGGTAATGTAACTTCTATTTCCTACCCTTCAGTCAAAATAAACTTTCAAGGGCAATGCACCGGGCTCCAGGGCGACTGAGAGCTTCTATATTAAGGAACCTATAACTGACGCAATGCATCCATTTAGCAATACTTCAGTTTAATTATATCGGTGCCGTTTGCAGCAAACTATTTAAAGAATCGTGGTATGATCGAATTGAACGCTATGAACATTCCTCAAGGGCTGAGTACACGTAACGAGTACAGTGGCGAGACTGTGTCCTCGGCTGAGTACTCGGTTTGTATAAACAGTTTGACGAGGCGAGACAGTCACTAGAACCATGATTTGTTTGCTCGGCCGAGTATGCCCATTTACTATCTCGCTACTACTAGTTACGTAGTAGTTACGTGTAATCAACCCATTACCAACGCTGAATGAGAGAACGCTGAGTGCTGAAATTGGCGCTGAGTTTTCTATGTGATATGCTTGTGAGATAATGAGATTAGTCCCTTTGACAATAATGTTATTTTCTTTTGTTTTTATCGTTAATAGTTTTAATTTCATGTAATTACACATGCTATTATTCCTACAAGACCGAAACAGATGGCGCGCTAAACAGAAGACCTATACCCAGCAGTGGGTGAAATATGGCTAATGATCATGACGAAATGATATCATTATTTCAAATGGTAAATTGGTAGAAAAGGCAATTACTAGATACAACACCTGTATTTAAGTTAAATTAGCTTAAGAAACATAAAATATATTTACATCTTAAATTTAAAATAACAAACTAAACTAAATAGAACTAAGAAATTTACAAAAAGTTAATAATCAAAAAGTAGTTTTTGCCCGTGTGGCAAAGTACCAAGAACGCAATGATAATAACCAACCATGATACAACACCTTAAAAATTAAGCTCTCAAACAATAATCATTATTTTTGACACCTTTCACTGCTATTGGCAAAACATGGTAGTGACAACCGCAGAAACAATTACAGAATTACATTACAGCATAGAGTCATTACAGAAACAATCTCGATTGCTTTAGAATCAGCCTACTAGTTTCGTTTGAGCAAGAGGCACCAAACGCTCGCGAAAACAATTGAAATGTAATCATAACTAGGCGTAATTATCAAGTTTTGATTATAATTATAATTCAACCAAATCAACAGCGCAACATTTCTATAGAAATTCTACACGTAATAACTGACATAAGTAATTAAATGCACACCAACATTTCACGTAACTTACTAGAACATTATGCATACAATGCCTTAGTTACTGCAGACTAAAGAGACAGATGGTCAAATCAGAGTACCAGGAAAACTGACAATTTGTAAAATAAAAATAAAAAAATTTTTTTCATATAGAAAAGCCTGCTGTCCAATTTGCTTTTTTATACTAAAACCCATTTATAGTAATTTTACTTTATTATGAAAGCCAAATATAGTGGTCAGTGGATCAGATAAATATGTTAATACTTTTATTAAATCCCTGAATCTTTCTTTTAGTCTTCCCCTGTTTCGGTTTTCTTCTACTACTCTACTTTTAGCTTACCTAACATACCTATCTATTTTTCTTTTAATGTTTACTTTCTGTAGCAACGATAGACCCAGCCGCTTTACCGTACCGCAAGTTCTTAGCGCGAGGCTAAACTTAATCGCTGTGGCTCGCTCTATTAGCTAGAGAAAAAGCGAGACAGTAGCCAACGCGATTCAATTCAAGCTCGCGTTTTGAGCTTACTTGCGAGCCCTGTAATTATTTATTTATTAAAATGTATTTGTTTTTATTTTTAAGAATAATTTTAAATTATTTATTTACATATATTTACACCTTAAATTTAAAATAAGCTAAAGTAAAACAACTAAAATAACTAGAACAAAGAAATTTACAAAACTAAAGATCAAAAAGTAGGTTTTGTCCGTGTGGCAAAGTACCACGAACACTGGCTGCATTCCCGCGCTGAATTAATTTATTTAATTACATCTACTTCTCACATTAACAGCAGTGCCGAGGCATATGATAAGTCAAAGAAAAATAAAAATAAATATTTCCAAAATAGAGTAAATGTAGAGTAATAGAGTAATGTGTCCGTGTTATAGTTGTGTCTCTGATATATTCTGCGTAGTGTAGCCTCGCCTATCTGCCTTCCACTCGAGTGTTTCTCCGACTGATAAACTAGGTAATCAGGGCGCTCTCCGGAAACACTAACTAGTTAAAATAACAATGTACAGACAAACAAACACACACAGACTAACAAACTCAACAAACATTGGAGTCACTGAACTGGAAAAGGGTTGAGCTGATTCATTTGATTAAATATTTAATTTGGTTTTAAATCTTAATTTATTTATTGACCTAAATGTTTTGCTTCCGTATTTTCTTTTCAGTTTGGTTTCGATTTCTAACCAGAGACTAAATCTAGGTTGATCGTCCGTGCTGAAGCTAGGATATAATTTCCTGCAATCATTTATGATTATTGTCACCAGAGAAAACTTAACTTTATTGAATGTTATTCAAATGTCTGGAAGACAACGCTCTTAAAAAAACCGCCCTTCGTGCCTCTCTGTTTTTTTGTTTTTATATTATACTAGCTGTTCCCTGCCACGCTTCGCTGTGGATAAAAAAAAAAACACAAAATATAGCCTATGTTTCTTTGGGATAATGAAGCATTCGAATGGTGAAAGAATTTTTGAAATCGGTCCAGTAGTTTTTGAGTTTATTCCACACAAACATACAAAAATACAAATCTTTCCTCTTTATAATATTAGTATAGATTTTGATTTATCTATAAATTGTTACTGTATTCTATTGAACAAAATATTTTTCATTTTGAAATCTGAATAATCTACAAGCCATACAGCCTTACGAGCTTACTTGTTACTCACTTGGAAATCTGAATAACGTTGGATAGGAAATAAATACTAGCACTACAACCTTGACTTGTCTGGCTTCGTATAAACCTAGTTAATTGCGACAGGGAATCCTGAAGCCCGCAGAGGTTTTGTGGCAAGGTAATGCCCCTTACCAAGTTAAACTGAGACTTACGAAGACATTGCTAGTTCTTTCGGGTTAAAATATATTAATCAAATTGGAGTTAATTCTTGGAGTAGTTTTAAATAAATATTTATAACTACGATGTTAAAATCAAATTGTTATTTTTTTTTAAGGTGAATCAACAGTTATCACCAGTTCTTAACACCATTAAAAACTAATAAAACTGAAAGATTAGAATAATGTTATTATTTTAAGTTAAAAAATATTTTGAAGAATGAAAAAATTGAAATTACTTAAGTAGGTGTTTTAGTGTTTAAAAAGGAATAGCTTGGTCTTTGAGTTATTAGTCTACTATTACTTAGGTCTTGTCACGTTGGTTTTCATAAATTACCTCATTACCCGCTCATTACTGCTTACAAACGGTAGCAGCGTAATTCAAGTCTTTTCCAAACCAATTTAAAGTAAACTTTCGTTTAACACGACACTAAAATCATCGTCCGCTTGTCACGTGCTTACATAACATTGATCCCGTTAAGTTAACACTTAATTAAGAGCCGGCGCCGGCTTAAATTATATGCTTCTTTTATGCAACGTTCTGCCGACTCTTATGAGGTTTAACGAGAGTATGCTCTTGGAAGTGAAGTGAAGTACGAACTGTTAACGAGTAATTAAATTGAAAATAAAAAAAACAACTAGAAAAACTGATATTTTGAAATCGCAGAACCAATTATCTTGAATTATAGCTAATCATAGTTAACTCTTATCGAATGTGCTTTCAACCAAAAAAATGTCATTAAAACCCGAAGACTCAACGGATTTGGTGTGGAGGTAGTAAGTACCCTATATAAAAAGACGTGTGGCACTCGGGGACTGCCGCGGTAAAGCTATTGCATAGCATTTTTTATCAACTTATGCAATTATAATTATTTCATTAACCAAAGCCACCTAGAGGCGAGTTGCTGAACTAAAGAGACAAGCGCGACATTTCAAAAAGTCATTAAAAGTTCTGCTATTCATCGATAGATGGCAAAACTAAAAAGTATCACCGCTGTGCCTTAGGTTATTAAAATTTTCGTTACGGAATTTCTGGATTCAAGGCCCGCGATAGAAGCTATGCAATAGCTCAATATTTTTTTTTATTAACATATCATCTACTTTTTATTCCGAGAACCATACAGCCAAGCCCGAATACAATACAATACAATACAATGCAAATAACTCGAAATCAGTTCATTCTAGACCCAAATCCAAGCTTTTGGTTGGCTTTCCACAAATATATTTCTAGTGTCTTGGTCGGTTTCGTTGCCCGTGTTCCTACCAGTAGCACAGAATTTTGAGGGCAGTTGTCATCATCTGCCTATCCTTAGGCTACTTACCCTACCCTTCCTTTATCCTTATCCTAATACTAAGGCCAGTAGTAACACGGATATTGTTATTGGTATTGTGTTATACCATTAACGGCTCTAGTAGTAACCCGAAACAATTTTTATTTCCAATATAAAAACAATTACTTACATTTATGTTTTCTTACTTACTTATTTACTGGCCATTATTCGAGTCAATCTCTGTAACAGTTAACAACTATTACTTCTAGAAACAACTATTAAATCCATTAAATGCCTACTAAATCTACTATGTATTTCCACTACTTCACTTAACAACCTCGAATTAAGCACTAAACGCAAAGTTCTGAGAAATCATTGCCAAGTTGCGTAATGACTTCACTAGAGCTATTTTAACGGACGGGTTAGTATAACTATAACTGTTATAATTTGTAACAGTTTAACCCATTATGTAAGTAGCAATTGAGGTATTATGTACTACGTAGTAGAGATGGCGTCGCAGCAATCTGAGTAGCGTCTGGAAGAAACCGAATGTACGACCGAATATAATTCTAATCACTCTCATTTTTGTTATCAGTTTGGTGTGAAAGAAAGTGATATTCTATTAATTATGTTTTGCGATGTCACATTTTAGTCTGTCACTTGCTAGAGAAATTGAACTTAGTCGTTTAAATATGACTGAGGATTTTCTTAGTACACACGTCGATGTATTTAGGCGGATAAAACAACTTACAGAACACATGACCGCTAGCGAGAGTCTAGCAAGTAACCAAGTGAAATTGAGTGTGGTATCTCCATGAATTTGGAACATTGCGATGAAGTGGATATCTCCAGTGTGTTGTACATAATAACTCAATGGTAATAGCTTAGTTTTGTCTTTGCCGCATTTTTTAATAGTTTACTGTTTAAGTACTTTTTTTACTAACCAGGTCGAATTTTTAGTTATTTCTAATTTCTTACCAATGCACTAATTTAATAAATAAATCTTTGTTGCAGGTACGTTGACCTGACTTACTGATAAGAAATACTGATAACTCACTAGTAAGTCAAAAATATGTCGTATGCAGAATATTCGGGTCTTTTACTATTATGTATTCTGCTGATATAATGATGACGTCAGTACTTATAAGATAATTTAGATTGATCTTCCATTTCCTATATAGTATGTATGTATATAGATAGTATAGTATAATAAAGTAGCCGTGTCAATTGATTAAGGACTTAAGAGCTTTTTATGCCAATTATTTGGTTTGGGACGGTTGGTTTGCCAAATAAGGCCCAATTAACCCCCAAGATACGGACGTTAGGATTTTGTAGTGGTAGGGCTCTTTTGCAGAGCCCACCTGGGGAAGTACCACACCTTTGCCAGTTATTCCACCGCCAAGCAGTAATGTGCAAACATTACTGTGTTACGGTTGGAAGGGCATTGTTTCCAGTGAAATTACAGGGCAAATGGGAGATTAAACAACTTATATCTCAGGGTGACGAGCGCAGTGCTGTGCCGCGCAGGGTCTTAAATTCTGCGAGTTCAAAATTCTGGGTGGCGCAGACCTGTTATGGGCGCGACGTTTAACATCAGGCGAGCGATTTGCTCGTCTCGTCACACAATTACATAAAAAAAAAACCTTGAGCCTAGTTTGGGGCTCACTGTTTATCCTTTTTATTGTGTACTTATTCAAAATTCCAAAGTTTATCAAGTCAATTTAAAAATTAATTAATTTATTCAAATGAATGTGATTACCATTTTATCTCATAAGTTTTATTGATACTTGTCATCGAGTTTTATCAACACTATAAAATTGATTTAAAACTGTAGTAGTACATTTTTTCTCTGTTATAAAATTTATTTGAGGTACGAGTAATCGTTTCGAACGTGTTGATTTCTCGATAAGTGTTAGTACAAAATAAAGCGTTGGCATGGTCACGATCTGTTTAATTAAATAGGGATATTTATTGCCTGGTATGCGAAGATAATTGAGATAACCGATTACTTAACAAGAGCGAGGATAACTAGTAGAAATAAGGTGAAGCAAGAAAGGAATAATTAAATGTTCCAAAACACGACTCTACCATTTTTTTAATTAAAACTCCGATGAGCGTCGATATTTGCGAGTTCTGCAATAAAATCTGAATCTGTTTAAATATTTCTGTTTCTGTTTGCCAGAGGTTCCGGGTTCAATTCCCAGCCGGGCAGATTTTGAATGATGTACCTATTTAGGTATCTTTTCTAGGTCTGGGTGTTAGTTGTCCTTGGCTTTGTGTGTGTTTCATGGCATCCCCGACAGGATTATCCTAGTAAGGTGCTATGAGTGTGAAACGTTTTTTTAGGTCTCTTAGGAGTTTGAATGATTAAGTTTGAAATTCAATAGATACAATTACCCCGTCTCAAGTGCGTGCCCTTGCCGGCTAACCTTGGTTAGAGATAGGTAAATACATATTACTCCGTAGACCTTTTTTGAAATTCATTATTTGGTGCTGTCCTAGGTCAGAGATAAATGAATGAAAGGGCAGAACTTTGTAGTGAACATAAATTAGTGAGACAAAAAAGCTTAGCTAAAAAAAAATATTGCATGATTTGCAACTTCTTCTTACATCACGCTCCTGTCCGATCGATATAAATAAATACGTATCTTAAAAGCCATGATTCTGATAAACATTGCTTTAAATTGATTTGACTTTAGTAAGTACTTCTACTTCGTTTAATCTAGAACTTCTAATCGTTAAAAGCTTTACAGTTTGGTTTCATGAATCCACACTTCGGCCTCTTCGTGACGTATATTCCTGAAGCAATTAAAGTACTACAGCTCTCTATATTTTATTTTATACGATGTTGAGCAACAATTTGCTTATTAGATCATATCGTGAATGAAGCCGTGTTGCGCAAATGAAACTTCATTCATATTTATTTTTGGAGCGACGAGAACAACATACAAAAAAAGTACTGTGTGTCTGTAGATATTCTGAACTATGAGACGTTGTTTGAGTTAGCCATTCTGAAAATATTGGTTTGATAATAATTGGCCGTTGTTCTTCCTAAAATTGTTTTAAAGTTTGGTTTGATTGATCTTTAAATTTATTCTTGGCTATCGCCATAACCAGCGTTCATATTCAGGAGAGTATTTGGCCAATATTAGTCATTTTACAGTAATATTGGGCCCAAGTTAGAAGGCATAAGTTGACAGGTCTAATTTATTTGGAAGTATTGGTGTCCTTATCTTATAGATTGCTATGACAAAGACAGATATATTTTTACTTACTTTAAATCTGTCAAATAAAGCCTTCAAACTTAGGCCCATTGTTCTTTTACTTCGCCACTGAGTAGTGGCTCTTACTATCAGACAATTTGTTTGACTAACCTACAAAACAACGAGCAAAACTCGCATATGAACTAATCCAATATTATCCACATATTCGCTCTCGTGTTGATCAGCCATTTATTACAAAGATTAAAATAACAGATAAAAGTCCAAAGGAAATAGCTTAAGTTAACATGGCCACGGCCAATGTGGTAATTTATACGATCCAGTTTGACTACATACAAATACCAACACATTTCAAATACCAATTTGAGTCGTTCTGTGTGGTGAAAATATCATGTCTACAAGGATCTTGTCGAAGTAAATCATCTTCAGCTATACGAAACATCTCAAAAACAAACGAATATATTTTAAAGGCACAAGGTACTAAAGCGATTATGTTTTCCTTTTGAAAATACAGTTAAGAAATGCTAAAGTAGAGCTAGAATTTGCATTTTGCGACACAGTCTACTTCAGTAACTTGAACCCAAGGTTCATGACAAACGGAAGTGTCGGCACAGCGTTTTTTGTTCGCCGGTTTGGAATATATCAAGTTATACTTTGTTTAATGGATATTCGATTTCCCAACTGCGGCTACATGCGGCTTGTCTTGCAATTTTCAAATTGTTCCAAACAAAAAGTACATTGGTTCCTATAACTGTCTCAACTTGACTAGTCTCAACTCCTTTCTTTGTTAATCACATAATAAGTCATTTGAAGAGGTTAGTATCTAATTCAATACAGACACCAATATTAATCACACCTACGCGAATGGACACGATCGAGTTATGTTTATAACATTGATTGATATTCTTTGTTTTATTACCGTTTTGTGGCACAAAATACCAAGCTTGATAAAATCTCTGCATTCATTCATTTCATTACAATCATTGCATTCTTCAACATCAATAACCAAAAGGTCGCATCCTATCTCATTTGCATAGACCCCTAAAAATGTTGGCGTTGACTGGTCACGGGTCGCTGTGATTGGCTGGCGCGGCCTAGCGGCACAGCGTAGCACAAACGCACAGAGGTGCCCAACTATTGTTGCTCGTTACGCTATCTGCCCTAACCAGCGGCTGTGACGCGAATTTGATATGGCATTGTTGTGGACACTGGAGGTCACAAAGTTTTTCATAAAATACAAAAAATATTTAGTTATGGAATGGTGATTTTATTCGGGCAGTGTGTTTTGCCGAAATACGTAATAGGAAATCGATACGGTGAGTTTGCGTGTTTACTTAACGTATTTCTTGTTGGTTTTAATATACTAATCTTACGCATGGTTAAGTTTATAAGCGGCCACTTTCTAACTTTTTATTAGGTGGAACGAAGAAAGTAAAATTAAAAATAACTTACTAGGAAAAGTTCGAGAGATTAAGAGTAAAAGTCTCAAGAATCTGCCAACACCTAAAACTACATAGCAGTCTCCAAAATATACCAATACTGCATTTTACAGTTACAAACTCATAAATCATGAAAACAACTAGGGACTTATTATTTCCATAATTCTGTAAAACAACACAATGTCCAATTGTCCAAGCAAAGCCCATTCGTCATCGCTAATCCGGTGACAGTCCTAGAGGCCAGAGGTTATCGTAGCAGTAATAGAACAACGTAGCGAAATGTCGCCTTGCACAATTTCAATTTGTAGCTAGCTTGTTCTGCTGATAACTGAGACCTTTCACACCTGTGGTAGCTGGTCAGGAAACGGCGGGACTGGGTCAATGGACCGACGCGAATTGGTCTTACCCTTTACGTAGTAGGATTTCTGCGGTAATACTAAAAGTAATGGGTTGATAACACGAGTACGGTGGCTAGAGGCTAGACAGTAAATGAGCACGCTCGGTCGAGCAAACAAATGATGTTTCTAGTGACTGTCTCGCCTCGTCAGAATGTTTATACTAACCGAGTACTCGGCCGACGGCACTGACTCCTCACTATACTCGATACTTGAAATCAACCCATAAAAAGTTGGCATAGGCCGAGTGGCTAGCCTGACGTGCCCTGTCACCATAATGCCCGGCACACACGAGACTGGGTTTTCAAGCTAGAATAGCAAGCTAGAAGCTCTTTAAAAACTACAGCTAGAAACTCAAAAAAGTAGACCCTATCCTATCCTACCCTAGCTTGAAACGCTCGCTTACTGGCCTAGAAAGTAGATACCATAGTGACTAGCTTGCTAGCTTACTAAAACTAGCATACTAACAGTAGCTTGCTATCCTAGCTTGAGAAACCTCGTGTATCGTGCATAAAAGACAGAACTCTATCTGTACAAACTGCAACTCAATCTGTAATTCTGTACCTGTTTCTGTCAGATCGGAATAGAAAATGTAAAGCAGAAAATTATGCGACGTTTCCACTGCCCACGATTCCATAACCTTTACTTAACCCTTAGAACCGTTTTAAATTAGAAAATTATGATTTATTTGTTTATAAGTCTCCGCAATTTATGGAAAGTATCAAGAAATCTGTTGTAAGACAGTTATGAAATCAATATTTTATTAAGTTTTTCGATGTCAAAGTTAATTAGTTTGTTTGAATTATTAATTGTGCATGACGACTTCATTTTACGATGATAAATATGAAATATGAATGCGAAATGCTTGTCATTAAAATCAAAACGCCTATTGCATAAATTAGCTTGTTTAACTTATCACAGTTATTTCTGAAGTACCGAAATCGTTTCTCAATTGTTTCTAAGTCGAGTGATAATGTTTATTACATGAGCTCTTAGCACGAGCCTCAATTGGACCACTTTGACCTTTTTCCTCACTTTTTCTTTAACTGAAAGACAAAAGATGATCCAATTTAGGCTTGCGCTAAGAACTTATGGTAAGGACCCAGAGCTCATACTCCTGGCACTGAAAAGTTCATCCTATATGTTGGCGTAACAGCATGAAATTAAACGTACAAATGGCAAAAGTTGAGCAGTTACCAGTTAACGTTTTTAATCGAAGTAAGAAAAATAATAGTATCTTACATTTAGAAATCTTACATACTGATTAATAATAATTGCCATACATAAAGACCTTCAAACAAGACCTTCAGGCCTTTTTGAATTTTTTTTTTTTTTCAAACAATTTTACCCTCAATTAGCAAAAATCTAGAGTTTAGTTTAGATTCTAAACCATTAGTTATGACACCAAGCCAGAAGCATTACCTACGAATGTCCTTTAAAATATCATTAAAGTCAATAGCAGACGTTTAATCAATGTTAAAAACGTGCAATTAATTAATTTCTGATTAAAACTTTAATTGCTACCATATAATATGCATGTTAAACGAGCTTAACCTATAACCTGTGTCAATATCAGCTTTTACCGAAGCAAGTATTGCTGCAGTAAGTGTGATATAATCTATGGTGTTGGTGATATCGTTGAATAGATGTGCACGAGTCAAGCGTGAAACTGTTGCGCTACTGCGGATGAAGACGGGGTTCTCGTACACTTACCGGGGCCAATGTTTTATGACAGTATAAAGACACAAAGACAGGTAAGGAAGGACCCTCGCAATTTTTTGTTCATGGTCAGTCGTTTGCAGCAGAAGAATAAAAAAATAATTAGGTCCATAAATTAATCATATTTTGATCATGAAAACTACTTCTATGATAGTTTGTTACATTGGAACAATTCATGACTAAACAAATTAACAAGCCTTCATGAATTAAGGTAAAAATAGAGTGAATGATATAAAAAAGATATGATAACAACAAACCTTTTGTTTTATGGAAAAAAAAACTGGAAAACCGGATCGGTTGTGGTTTAAGGTACTACCTAACCTAAAGGGCTACAGTTCCAAAACAAAAAAAAATATTGGTAAATGTCACAAGCAGTTACGCATCCAGTCTAGGACCGACCACTCCAATCAGTCCATGATATTTCTGTCGAACTTTTGACATTATTTTTCTGTCGAACTTAAGACGTTCTTTGGTCATGGTCGCAAAGTGCGCGTCAAGCTTACAACACATTGCGACAAAATGTCGTAGTTCAGCGCCGCGTTGCGACAAACCAATGAACTAATGACCCGAGTGTTGATTTATTTGATATCTTATAATGACCACGCTAATTTGAAGATTACCTGACCCATACATAAATCAGCGATGCGGTAAAATGTGTTAAGATTTCAGAATGTGCAATAGAAGATAAATCAAATGTGTGAAAAGTTAGGTGAGAAATCTGGCTATATTTGGATACGAAGATTAAAGAGTCACTATATTGGAAATATTTTGAGCATAGCAATATTTTAAAGTCGGCTAAGAATTTTGAAGCTGTCTAAAAGGTGGGCCGGAAGCAAATTTTCTATGCGGGCCGAAACTAAGTAGTCCAAATGAAGCGTGAGTCGTTCTCAAATCTGGAACAATCGCGATCTAAAATAACCAAATCAACAGAAAACTTAGTGACGCTGTACGCGCTTATGGCACGTAAAATTGTAAATAATATTGTAAAAATTCAATTTTATAAAAAACAAATATGAAGTAGTATTAAGAAAAAATCTCTCGCCACACCTAACTAGAAACCGACTCTCTTATCTCTTAGTTATCATAAAAATCTTCAATAAAACCTGTGAGTAATATAAGTAATTAAGGACATACCTACAAGATCTAGACTGTTGTAAGTAGGTGTGTTTATCATGGAGTTAGTCTTGAGTATCATTTACATATTACTACCTCTAGATAACTTATTCTTTTCGAGACTTCGAATATCCTGAATTATTCTTTTCTTCGTGGATTTATTATTTCTTCATTAAGCCCAAGTTTGAAGGCTTTTTAAGACAGATCTAAATTTTCTAAAACTATTGGCATCCTGGTCTAATGGCTTGCAATGATAAGGACAGATATATTTTTAGTTAGTTTAGATCTGTCTTAAAATGCCTGTAAACTTGGGCCCATTATATAGGTATAGGCTCTAAAACACTCAAGGCTCCATAGGCAGCTTGAGGTAATTGAACCAAACAACTTTTGTTCTACGATTATGGAAAATTTTCAAAAAAAACAGCTGTTCCTTCCAAAAAGTTGTTTGACCTTGGACAAAACGTGTGGAAAAGCTGATTTTTATACCTAAAAAGGTCTTCAGTGTTTACAGTTACCCGACAGTGTTGTTGTGTTACCGACTGGAAATTACTCGATATATCAGTCAAGTCAAGTAATATCTGTTATAATAAACATATAAATTATAATAAGTTTGACGCCTATTAGGCGTAACTAGGTCAGCCGGGGTTATTAAAAAGGTGACTCTAAGTAAGAAACTTTCGGGACATGGCAAATTAAAAAAAAATTACATTGTAGCACAACTATCCAGTTTTACCGATGTTTTTTTTGGGATGATAAAGTGTCCTGTTTTTAATCATGATGTACTTTGCAAAGTTTTGTCGTAATTGAATAAGCCTTAACCATTCCTTTGGAGGCCTTGTTAACTAAAATAATTATTTAAAAAAAATATTGTTTTTAATAAATACGGAAATCGTAACATGTAATATCGAAAAGTGAAACAGCATTGCTTCCTCGTCCAATTATTGTCGACGTCTTTTTAGGCACTAATTATCAAGGTTAGGACTTGATTCAGGAAATTTGATCAGAAATATAATATTAAGAAAATGTGTTATGTTATGTGTCTGTTACGACTTACGAGTAGTACCACTTCGTGCCTCCAATTGGTTGGACTTTGGACATATAGATATATGATATTGATATTGATATGAATCCGATGGAATTTGGTATAGATAGCTTAAACTCTGGATTTCACATAGGTTACTTTTTATCCTGGATAAATCAACGGTTAAAATCCTTTAATATTATATTTTTATTTGATTTCATTTATTTAATGATCTTTTCCTCCTATTTTTTTCTTTTTCTCCCCTTATTTTTTCTATATTTAGATTTGAATTTTTTTTAAATCCTTTTTATAAAAACTCTAACGCCAGGACTGCCCACTCGGCCTATACAAACTCACTTCCTTCATAAGTTCGCTAGCGGTCCCATATCTTCAAAACCCATGGCCAGCCCAGCCATTACCGAAATTGCAACACGTCAGTCAGACAATAGCCGTACAATTGTGAATTAAAGACAATTGCGCTAAACGCCATGAATATTGCTATCATTTCGGACCATTGTGCATTTTGATTTCTGACCGTATCCCAGATTGAGCAAGTTACGAGTATGGTGTAGGAATTAACCACTCCTGGTTTGTTGTGAAATTAAATCGCTGCACTTTTTTTTTACACTTTATCTATGCACTACACCGAAGTCAGATTAATGCACTATAAGTAACACCCGTCTGGTAGGTACAGGTCGCGGATAAATGAACTTTCCACCATTTTTATCCTCATGTAGGTGTGACAAAGCTAAAATGTGGAAATGTTTGTCTCTTTCTGACGATATAAAAATGGAGGAAAGATTATTGTTCACCTCTGCGTTTTAGAAAGGAGTTCCTTGTTCGTTGAGTCCTTTACTCTCTCTAGAATGTAAAGGGCTCGTGTCAAACTGGATAAAATTAGCCCAGATCCAGGCTGATTTGCGTACAAGAATAGAGGCTTGCGTACAAGAATAGAGGCCTGTGGCCTGAGGCCTTCGCAGTGGGCCATTACGGGCTGAAAATTATGATGACCGCTGGTCGGGTCAGGTACAGGAAAGTACAAGTTTTGGCATTCTAATTTTATTTTTTCCTTTGGCGTTAAATTTATTGTGTATTGATTTATTCGTAAAAAATTGTATTTGACATTCATAAGTGTATATTGATGTACTCATATTTAAAGTAATAAATTTGAATTTGAGCTACCTACCACGCCATTTTTATCGTACCTGTATCAGTCTCCACTGTCTTCCTGAGCTAAATATTATGTGCATGTATGTAGGTTGTATTCGATTCAAAGACAATTCACTTCAATCGAGATCGTACAATCGGTTACTGGAGCAGTGTCGACACAATGACGTAACGAGCATGCTCAAGCGCACATGACATAATGTACAATTTGATTGAACGTGTGATATGCGATTGGCGAATTTTGCAAAATGCCTGGGCTATTCTTGGACGCTCGAGATTATCTCCGTCACTCTCACTTTTATAGCATTTATAATAAGTGCTACAGTGACCGAGATAATCTCGCTTGCAAGTTTTAGGCCCCTGTGTCATCGTGATACGGCTGAACTTTTTGAGTTAGTGGGCTGTTGTTTTAAAATGGCTGTTCTCTTGTATGTCATCACGGTTGGATCTGCATCCATAAGGTTTGACTCTTGCACGAAAGTTTGATTTGACCCGAAATAGCTGTTTATGGTACATACGTAACACGCTGAGCGTCGTCGTGATTTTGTTACCAAGAAATTGAAAACCCGAATAGAAACCCTAAAAACCAGCAGGTTTTTAGGGTTTCTATCCGATGTTAAAGTATGAAAAATATGTTTTTTTAATAACGAATAATTTTCCATTTGACCCTCAACCTACAAGGAGGGACTCCTATTGGTAAGCAAGAATGGGGTCAACTACACAGTCTTCTACACTACAAACATGGTCTACATCTGTGACAGACTATTTAAGCAGCATTTGTAAGCCATTACGAACGCTGCGTTGGTTGCTGTATAATCCTTTTACATAAGTGTAGCTCAAACTTTAATTCAAATTCTATACATATTGTATTATATTTTGCTACTGTAATGATATTTCTGAACAATGCCGGCTGCCTCTAGTTAGAATCAGTCCCATCTCCCAAAACAGTCTCAGATCAATACTTTCCATTGTCATTACAAATCTGGCTCAGAAAAAAAGTGGAGTAGATTACATCCAAAGATGGCAACATAACGGACTTGCTTCCGCAGATCCACGCGCTTCCTGTCGGAATATCTCGGTCATATTTCGCTTTATAAGTGTCAAGTTGATTTACAAAAGCTCATTTCCTTTCTATAGATAGCTGTTTAGCAAATGAAAGGTACATCCTGAGGTTATTCTGTCTTATCTCGAAAGTCCCTGGCTTAATTCAAAGCATTTATTTCAAAACAGCGCTCTACGGTTTTACCATTATCCTTCAAAAACCTTTAATTTTTTCGTGTTAAAAAGTAGCCTACATAATAATAATACATGGCTATAAAGCTAGGGAGTACTCATCGTTATCAATAACTTTTACTATGGGACCAACCTGGAAATCAGAAAAAAAAAATCAGCATAGAAAAATGTTAATGACTCTTGAAAAAATGTACGAGTATGAAACACAATGCAATTTTTCTATGTAACATAAGGCCCTAGAGCACTATTTCCAGCTGTGCTGTTTTAGTGACTGTCTCGCCTCGTCAAAAGTTTATACAAATCGAGTACTCGGCCGAGGGCACTGTCTCGCCACTGTTTTCGTTACGAGTAATCAACCCATCAATAAATCTTTTATCGCTACTTACAAAATAACGCCAACGCAAAAGGATCCATCAAAGTCGCAAGTTCTTAATGTCACAAGTTTATGCAACAGCCACATTAGTTTCAAATTAATTATGTTCTGGCATATTATTGTAATTTATGTATGTAAATATGCATAATTAATTTATGTTATGTTTCACCATCTGATAATATCTGAAGAAATCTAAGATTTTTGATCGACTGAAAAAATAACTGTGTCAAAGCGAAAACTCGCTTCGAGTTCTGAGCCATCGTTTTTTAAACGAGCGCGGAACCCTAAAATTGCATCTAAGACAATTAGACAACACAACACAACTTTTTTTTATTGCCCTGTATATTTCTGCAGATTTCTTTCTATACGTACTTTTTACTTAGGTACTAGACTCTAAATGCCTAACTGCTAGATAAAGTCCTGATAGTGAAACCCGCCTCCTCATATTTCTTCACGGTCCTCTGTTTGAGTAAGTTGTTAGCTTCGTATGAGAGTTGTCAAACTGTCAACGTCGCCGGAGCATTCCTAAGTATTTTGCAATGGAGACGTTGCAATACTGCATTTAGGAATGCTGAACTATTCGCTCTTTAATATTCATCGGCTGTAAAACTTCGTCTTAATCTTTGAGCTTAATTATCGGTTTTTAACTGGGTAAAGGTGAATTGTGAAACATGTCCTTTAGCGATATGATTTTGAATGTCTTTGGGTTTTAAAATGTGGGCAGGACTTGCTTTACTTAGTAGTTTAGACTGTGACATAGCTCAGAAGGTTAACAGAAACTGTTTTTGCCATTATGTGTGTCAAATTATTGAATTGTAACGTATGTAGTTCTTTACAATGTGTATTTATTTTGTTACAGGTAAGTTCTGAAACCATAGAAAATTGGATTTGATTTGAGGAAAATGCTATAGAAGTACGAGTACCTGATTAAGTCAATGTTTCTTTAAGTATAATATAGGTATAATAGAAAGACCAGCTCGACTGTCGACCTACAGCTCGTTGGGTCGACGATATAACAAAAATCGCGGGTCGAACCTGGACAAGATTGGCACAGGACCGGGATGAGTGGCGTACAAGAAGAGAGGCATATGCACAGCAGTGGGCTAACACGGGGGCTGATGATGATAGAAAAAATATGTACTTATGAATCCTCGAGTCTTCAACCTTCTAATAACTGGGATTAGGATGGGTCCTTTTTACTGCCCTAATATTTCTTAGCACGCGCTGATGTCCTTGTTTGGATTAACTTAATTTTATATTATAAGTTCTGTCTAAGACACTGTATACCTGTTGGTTCAGCTGTTGAAGAATTCTCACTTGTAGAAATCCTTTTTAATAATATTATAAACGCGAAAGCAAGTGTTTCTAAATGTATGTTTGTTACTCTTTCACGCTAAAACGGTCGGATTTAGATTAAATTTGGTATGAAGGCAGCTTAAAACGTGGATTTAGACATAGGCCACTTTTTATTCGGGGAAATGCGGGTAAATCCGCGGGGCGCAACTTGTTGTAAAACTAAAATAATAGTAAGTAATAATGGTAATAAAGGTGGTGGTAATAATTCAATTTAGACCGCCAAACGCCAACTATAAAATGGTAAATACGAGTATCTGTCGGAAAGCTGACTCTTAATAAAATCATGTCCAAATACTAACTGTATGCAAGTAATGAACTGTAAGTAGGCAAAACTATTAACCTTCATAATATAATTGAAATTTCTACTATCAAGCTAGATTTAAACAGATTCAATTTCAAACATTGTCGGAACTTTACTGTCATCGTCGTCGTAACTTATTGTTATAAATACGATGGTGAGTTTGTTTGTTACGCTTTCGCACCTTATCTATACAGCCAATCATCATTAAATTTTACATACACGTCAGTTTAGAAGAGTATATAGGGTACTTTACAACGTCATATAATCAAGGTGTCTTCAAGTCGCGAGTGAATCGGTTTCTTCTAGGCGCGCGTGCTCCATCATTGACCGCGTCGTTGCTTACCATCAGTCGAGATGGCGCTACGCAAGGCCATTACTGAAAAAATTAATAGTTAAAAAAACTAAAAAACATGCTTTGTTTAGTGTATTGTCATCGGTCCTCGATATATCTACAAAGTTTGAAAAAAATCTGACCGTTTAAAGTGGGTAAAAACTAAAAACGCGCTCAAAGGAGTCGGTTACAAACATACAAACATACAGGTGAAGCTAATAAAAGAGTGTTAAAAAAAACACCACTTTCATACTTCAAAAACATCTTTGAATATCATGAAATTTCAACATGAATACAAGCTGTCAGGAGTCACCGAAGTCGGATTATTAGATCGATGTCAGGAGTACAAAAAAGGACATAAGCTTTTTGTAATCACCACCGCGCGGGTGAAACCTCGGGACACGCCTAGTCAAATCACACGTCCAGTCGTCCACGATAAAATATTCTAATGAGAAATCCGCAACAACATTCCGCAGACATTTGCAATGTCATAGAGATTAATTAAAACACAAGAGCTGCAGTTGCGATAGCATCTCGTATGCAGGAATGGGTTTCGTAATGGACTTACTGATGGACGGCTTCTGAGCTACGCTTTGCGAATATGTGACTGGTGGTGATCGGCCGAGTCCGGTCGATGACGCCAGATAACACTTTTAGAAGAGAGAGAGAGAGAGAGAGGATTAGGTGTAAAGAAAGAAGTAGTCCACTTAGAGCACCCGTCCGAATAGCTCCCAGCCTAGTCCACGAAGAGCCTATAGAGTCCTATAGAGAGAGGATCTCTGATCCATTTATTAAAATAGTGACTTGATGATAAACAACGTGATAAGCTACCAAATTGACTAGATATAACAATAGATAACCAGAGAGTGCTAACTTCCTAACAAGGTTGGAGTCCTTTGCCATTTTTAGGGTTAATACATTTTATTTTAGACACTTTGACTGCGGGAAACACATACGTTTTCCTTAGTGCGACGCGAGTGAAGCTGCACAGGCCAGGCGCGTAAAATACAACGCATTTGACTATTAGCCGCATCTGAGGCAAGCGCATGTGATTATTAGCCGCAGTCAAAGTGTTAAAGTCAGCTAATTGTTGTGTATTACTTTTAATATAAATTTAACTCTGTCCTCACTTTTCCTTCTTAGGAGAATCCTGTCGCAGATTTTCTCACTTTAGAGTCTAGCGACTTGACCACCATTCCATAAAACGTAAACTCCAAAACTCCAGTCAAGTACCAACATGTCACGTTTCAAGTACAACAACCATTCAACACCAACCATAAAGTATAGACTCTACTATTCTAACAGCTTATCAAGCAACTAAAGTTATCTAGCTACCGGGGAAATGTGAGACGCCTACTGCATTCCCGTGCAATGCAGGGTTACATGGAAAGGGTATGCTATGCCAAAAATCACGTACTTTATAAGCATTTTTGTAACTTGTTTAAATAAATAAGCACAGGCTTTTAAGGAAACTAGCTGACCCGGCAAACGTTGTTTTGCCATATAAATTAATAGAGGTTGGTGATAGAAGGGTGAACATTTAGGGTTGTATGTATTTTTTAATGCCACATTATAAAAAATAAAAAAATAAAAATTTTGCCCAAAAAATAAAAAATGTTAAGGGTGGACAACCCTTATCACTTAGAGGTATGAAAAATAGATAGTAGCTCAGACCTACTGAATATGCATATAAAATTTCATAAAAATCGGTCAAGCCGTTTCGGAGGAGTACGGGAACGAACATGTGACACGAGAAATTTATACTTATATAAGATGGTATGATAAGCCACTCATAGTAGGAACTTATCATTGTGAACAACTTTTACCATGGGGTCTTTTTGATGGGGCTGATTTCATAAATCAGCTGTTCCGATCGAAAAAAAAATACAAAAATATTGACGAGTGCTAAATGATCGGAACAGCGATTTTTTTCTCGATTTCAGTGTTGGCCCCATAGTAAAAGTTGTTTACAATGATAAGTACTATGACCCTATTTGGTTTAGCATACCCTTTCCTTCTAACCCTGTATTTACTTAGATAACTCGACGTTACGCTATCTTCCAAGTTACACGTATGATTATAAAGTACGTGATTATGAAGGTGAGGGCATCACATTATGCTGCGACCTGGATATTACTTCAAAGGTCTTGAAGGAGATGTGATTTAACCAGAACTTAGCACGATGACGCATCGGCTTAGACTTTACTACTATTTTAAAAGCTTTTATTTAACTTGCAATGTATGAAAGTAACTATAACACGGTCACAATATCTGTGCACCTCGCTGGAATGCGGCGCCTCTCCCGCTTCCCCTGCCCCGCACTCCCCGCACTCCCCGGTGCGACAGTACGGTTAGCATCTTCGTTGCCGATACACGTCCCGATAGTTTTGATATTTTCGCTTTGTTGTTGTTTTGTTTTTTAATATTTATTGTTAAGTTTAGACATATGACGTCACGAGGTCAGGTGCACAGATATTGTGACCGGGTTGTATGTTTGTTCGGGTGGAATCTTGCGACTCAATTTTGAACCAATGAATCTGATGTCCGATTGAGCTGAAACGTAACGAGTACGTATACGTGTGTGTGTGTGTGTAACTCCGATGATAATGTATTTTTAGAATGAACTTACTATTACTACAAACTTAATATGACTGATATTCATAAAAAAAAGAAAAAAAATAGAAAGAAATAAAAGGAGAGAAGGGATATGTTTTATATTTTAACCGATTTCAAAAAAGGAGGAGGTTATCAATTCGACTGTATGTTTTTTTTTTGTTTTTTACCTCATAACTGTTGACTGGGTGAATCGATTTTGATGATTCTTTTTTTATTAGAAAGCTGACGCTTCCCATTTGGTCCCATTTCAATTTAGTCCAGTTCTGATAATGGTATCCATGAGAAAACTATATAAGTCTTAAATTTGCATTAAGTACGTGCGCGACAAATAGATGAATAACTCAATAGTCGGTCCTTTGAAGTCGGTTTTTGTTTTGTAAAAATAATGTTCTTGTTTACTATTCAATTACAATCGTCGATATCTGACCTGCGGAACGCCTTGGCGTTGCTGTTGATGAGTCAGGTATCTAATAATAATAAATAAATGAAGGTTTGCCACCCCTGTACTAGAACCTTCACACAAATCTCTGCAAATTGTAACCCTAGCCATGTGACATCTAGGCCAGTTTGAATTCAAATGGACCTACTCGTAGGCCGGGCTTGGTATGCAGGACAGCTACCATCGTCTAACTCGAGAGGTAGAGGTAACGATGAACGCGAATAGGAGTAAAATATTGTTACTGTGTTTTGTTTACTAAGTCTTGCAGAGACTGAATGGAGAATAGAGACAGCTTGTCAAAATGTATTCAAAACTTTATTTTTTTTATATATTATTATATTACTGAAGGCAGAAATTCTTTACTCAGAGCTTTACTGTACCGTACTCGTACCACAGAATAAAGTAATATTAGTACCGCACCATTGTTATTTCTCATGACACTGCAGCCAAAGCTTAATATGTATCAGGCTCACTGTGCCTTTTGTTTTGTCTTTCTTTCATTAACGCCCTTTTAAAACAAAATGGTTCAATATAAAAGTTACAGGCTGATAAAACTATCAGTGATTTACAAAATAAACGAAAAAATCCAAACATTTAAATCATGCAGTAATTTTCCTACCACTTATTAAGTTTTCTTTGTATACCAGCGACATTATTTCCCCATTTTGAGACGCCTAAACCTTTAAAAGCATGAACTAAGACATAACTAAACCCCACGTACTTGTACCTAGCGGTGAAGTCCAACTTCAAAATCTAAACGTAAATGCAACGCGATCTCAATAAGGCCCAGCCCAAGCTATCGAATACACCTTGAATATCATTACGCCTTCTAGTCGAATATCGGGAGCTATGCCATAACGTTAAGGAGTTTATGTCAGTTCGTTCGAGGATAATGATATTGATATACCAGGTTACAAGGAAAGGGTATGCTAAGCCGAATAGGGCTCATAGTAGGTACTCATGATTGTAAACGACTTTTAGTATGGACCAACCCGGAATTTACGAAAAAATCAGCATTTCATACGTATCGTCGAAGGTTATTGACATTTTTCAATGGTACACTCCTTTTTTTCACGAATACTGGGTTGGTCCCATAGTAAAAGTTATTTTAATAATGAACACAGAAAATGATAATAGCATACCCTTTCCTTATAACCCTGTATAGGTACCTATAGATATTCCAACGGTTCTTCAGATTTGCAATTGAACTCGATAATGATTGTTCTCTGGCCTTATTGCTTTAGTCTGTTGCTCTAATAAGGATATTGACAAACCCAGTTAAGAGGTCAGCTATGCATTTATATTAGTTACTAAAGTTTACTAAGCAAAAGGCATTTCGAACCAAAAAATGTTGCCATAATTTTGCACTATCGCTACTTGCAGCAACTCACCGAACTCGCAAAAGCTCACTGTTAACAAAACAACAAACACGAATGGGTTGTTTAAAAAAAACTGTAATCTTACTTATCCCTACTAATAATATTATTGACATGAACAAGGCTAAACGGATTTACATGAAATTTGGAATGATAGTTGTTCATGGTCTGGATTAACACATGGGCTACTTTTTATCCCATAAAACGCAGGAAAAACCGCGGGGCCCAGCTAGTCAATAAATAATTAATTGCTTGCGAAAGGTTTAACTTTTGCAAGTTGACAATTACAACAATTTTATCCAATTCCGTTTAGAGCAATAACAAACAAACTCACGAACTTACGTATTCATAATATACATGTACTTACTATAGAATATGGCGAACATGTATGGAGCTTATTTTAATAAGGAAATGCAAATAGTAACTCCTATTTCGATAACTGACTCTTGACCTATCGAGTGATAGGAGATTTTGAAATTCTAATCATAATCCTACTAATATTATGATTGTGAATGTTTGTATGTTTGTTACTCAATCACGAAATAACGGATGAACGGGTTAGGAGGAAATTTGGAACGAAAGTGGATTATACCCTGGATAAACTTATAGCTACTTTTTATTCCGGTAAACGTGGGTGAAACCGCGGGGTGCAGCTAGTATTAAATGAGAAAGGTCGTGACAGCCTCCCACAGACTTAGAGGGCGAATGTTTGTTTGTCATTTTTTAACTCTGAAACGGCGTAACAGTTTTCAATGAAATGTATCATGGAAGTATCTTATACCCTGGAGTAATGCATACCTTTTTAGGGTCCTGAACCTCCTTCGGGGGAGAACCCTTAAATATAGCAAAGTTTCCTTACTTAATATAATAGTTTTCCTTAAAATTACAAATACTCGTATATGAAAAATGAAAAGGTCTCTCGATTCAATGGTCTTGGTCATGTCATCTCAATTCCGTAATTTGTATTCCGTATTGATTTGTGATTTGTGTTGTCTAAGATGCGATTTTAGGGTCCCGCACTCGTTTAAAATACGATAGTTCAGGACCTTCGACATGCGAGTTGTCGCTTTGACAGATTTATTTTAATATCGGTAAAACTAATGGCTAAAAAATGCCATTAGTACAGCAAGTAAAACTACGGGACGCAGTTAGAATTAGATAACAAACATTTGACTTAAAACAGTTTCAAAATTGACCGCACAAGATGTATGTGTCTCTGGTTTAATATATCACTAGAGTGGGAGGAATATGTGAATGTGGCGCCCCCACGCTATCTCCGTATCCTGGTTATAAGATAGGAAATTGTATGAGACATTGGCTAATACAAGGAAAGATAAAGCTAAATTTTGAAAGCGTAGGAAAACAATGATCGAATTTATGTTTATTTCCAAAGGTATTTAAATATTTCTTGGGTTAATAATGAATAGAAGAAGACTACCTGCGTCCCGTGGTTGCACCCGCTATCGCATACTAACTGTTAATTTTATTTTGATAAAAAGCGGTAGCATATGTGTTAATTCAGGGATCAGGATACATTCTCTATTACAAATTTCATTCAAATCCGTTGAGCCGCTTCAACATGAAGTAACAAACAAAAACACACTTGTTTACAATATTTATATTATTAGTGTGATATCGTACGGATATGATAGCCTATATATACATATATTGCTTTCCGGCTCTTGAAAATTGTTGTGAATTTTCCATAAACTCGTATATCGGAAATTGCTAATGATTGCTTATTTCAAACTTAAACTTTCAGAAAATAAATATTTTGTATTTATTCTTTGTATAAATTTAAGTTAAAATTAATAACAGTTGAATAAATACAAAATTCTTACCAATCTAATAGTTGATAACTATTTGATTCAAGATGTTAATCGCTATACAATTAATTACTTTCGACGACTCTAATACCACCCATTAAAGTTTATAATCACATAACAAAATGTCTTCAGCCTGCTGAGAGCATCGTTGGTTTTATTTTGACTTTTACGCCTACATTAATGAAGCAATTCCAGCTAAAATAATCTCACTTCTAGAGCTTTTATAGACCATCATTTTATAGATCCTACCAAGCAATCTACCAAGCAACCCTATTCTGACGCTTGACTATATCGGTCTCTGTCGCTCTCGTTAGAAAAGGCCTAAGACAGACAGTGACAGATAAAGGCGCACGTGTCAGAGGATGAAAACTAAATAAACTATCACAGTACGAATGCCGAAGCAAAATTCCGAACCAAATTTCTTCGACTTTCGAACAGCGGCGGAAGCAATAAAATTGTTAATGGACTGCATTTACAAAGCGTAAGGATAAATAAATTCAGAGTTTTCTTATTATAATGTGTCGACATAAACTTTAAGTCATGTAAATCTTCGTATAACAGCCTTTATGTCGAGCCTTGAGGTCGCAGCGAAACCTGGCGGTCGCAGACCCTATAAATAAAGTTTCAATAAATACTGAACAACTCATTAAAATATGCTTTATTCGTTAAATTCAAAGAATTTACGATCCTTAACCGGGTAAAATAAAATTCAAAAAGAATCGGTACTCTTTTTTGGACAGTTAGGTAAAAAGGTGCTGGTTTCTTTATTTAAGAGTTTTCTGTTTGTTTTATTACCGGGGTTACTGCAGGATCAATTCTTAATTCTCAAAGGGAAAGCTGCTCCATACATTTATTTTCTCTATACTAACTATTTAGCAGCTGATTTTATTTTGCTATATCAATGTTGCCAATGCTCCAACTTGCGTAGCTCCTCTATCATTATCTAGTCTTCTCTTTCCCACTGTTGGTTCTAGTCTGCTGGCCTCTCTTTTATTATACCATTTATCTGTGTAATATAATCGGGCTTTTCAGGATCCAGGCACAGATTAGATAATAGTTACTGTCCACTGTCCCCGCGACCCGCGACTTTGACTGTCGTCGACCCAGCCATCGGACGACCATCGCTCCACTTACCTTACAGCTCCCATATAGGCGAGAACTAATGAAAAGCAAATCAATCGTATAAGGCCTGGTCGGAGCGGCCACTGACCAGACGCCCACGATCCAGTGTTATGTAAACTGCGTCTGAACTCCGATGACAAGTTTGGTAATCGTGGCAGATCTTATGAATGAAATAAGTCTTTGTAAGATTTGGAGTGGACTAATCCTAGCGAAAGATGCTATACTCGTACCCGCGAAACTGACAAACATATGCGTATTCTACCTTTGTCACATCAACTCGCAGATACGAGTAACAGTGGAAAAACAATTTTTCCATTGCCGGTGCTTCTTTCTTTTCATATCGATGTTATGCAACATGAGTTGGTGGGAAATGATTAGATTGAAATAAAAATTATTCAGTGCATGCGTGCAGTGCCTTTTTAGCTTTATCTATTTTTGACCTTTTCAAAGGCAAACTTATACCGGCTGACTGGTTAGACACTTGACATATTCTAGGTTATCATAGTACTCATTATTATGAACTAAACTTTTACTATGGGACCAACCCGAAATTCGCGAAAAAAAAATCAGCTGTTCCATAGAAAAATGTCAATGACACTTGACAAAATGTATATGAATGTATATGTGTATGTACCAGTCAGCCCGTATAGGTATATTACCTTTATATACCCTTTATATCTAAGCACCTGCTATTCTTCGGGTACTGTTAATTACCCCGGTATTAAAGTAGCCCATGTGTTAATCCAGGATGCTATGTTCGTCCCGAAGTTCAATGAGATCCGTTAAGCTGTTTTAATGTGAAAAAAAACGTAAGATACTCGTACCCTTTCACATACTTTCCCCTTTATAATACTAATTATTATCTATGATATACAAGTAAGTGTCATAGCAAATCATTTTCATTATCTCATAGTTTCTCCAATAATTTACCGAACACAATAGAACAAATAAAAACATTTCAAAATTCATTAAGTTGGCAACACTTAAAACAACACCCAATCGATTGAAGTTCAAATATTGCTCTACATTTGAGAAGTCTATTTGCTAAATCGAGTATTATTACGAGTAGTATTGTGATATCGTTGTTCGATGGTATCTCACAATCGAAAGTACAATCAAACTGTTGATACGAATCTTTGTTCTGACAAAATATGTTAAGAAATTACCAAATTAAAGATTGCTCGTTAAATATGTATTAATTTGTTATGGTCTTCATGAAATGTGCTCGCGTTTTTCGATTTTGTTAGGGTTACGTATACATCAGGTATGTAACCCTTATGGTGAGGCTCCGGTGTATGTCTGTCTGTATGCCACAGCAACTATGTTAGGAAGTTAGGAAATAAAGCTAGTGGCCTGAAATTTGGCATGAGGCTAGATAATGTCACTACGATTCGTAGAAAAACAAAATGATGAGAATGGGTCTTTACCTGAAAATTAGGCCCTGAAATAACATTTTTTTACATCTGACTGACCACAGTCTCACGTGATGGGAACCGACGCGACGATGCGGTCGAAGAAATAACACTAATAAATTACCTTGTCACTTTTTAACAAACCCGGCTTGTATCGCATCTAAACATAAAAATAAATATCTATTCTACCATTTAATCGTAAAAAGGTAACAAAGAGACAGAGTTAGGTACTATCGCGGGGCGCAGCTTGTAAATCAATAAAATGAGATGCGAAAAGCAAATAAAACCACTGACGCGTCGCGAAACAGAACAACTACCAAATTGGAGGCTGTGTATACAGAACGACCAACTTATATCTAGATTTGAACAGAGGCGCCACTAACACATTCCTAAACAAACCCTAGATGAAATGTAGTTCCATGATTTGGCCAACTATCCAGATAAGTTGGTCGATCCATAGTTAAATAGACACGCTCTGTTTACCAGTGTCTATGGATATAGTCTATGGCCAAATATGGCGGACCAAGGGCGTCGACCCTGTAGGCGAAAACTAACATTCACTATGGCTGTCTAACGTAATGAAGGCAGAACAAATTGGAAATAATTACAGCTATTTCTAAACTACAATGTTTTGACTAAGGAGACATTCGACATTTGAAAATGAGTCTTTGTTAGATGTAAAATGGATGTAAAGGATTGTGCTTTTGTGTTATCGGTACCTACGGGGTGTATACTGACACAGACTTTGTTTTTTTTATATAATTTATTTTTAAGAGTACGTCTATCTGACCTACGGCCAGGTTGAGCGACGAGCTGCGTAAGGCGGCAGGTAGCAAGTGGACTCGTAGGCAGAAGATCGTGCCTTGTGGCGTTCTTTAGGAGAGGCCTATGACCAGCAGTGGACAAACATAAGATAGGCTGATGAGGAAGAGATGTCTTATAGTGAGGTCAACGTGAATAAAGTTGTTAAACGTAAGTATTTATTTTTTTAAATATTTAATTCAACTTACGCCTTATACGCCGGAATACGGAAATCCGACGAAGAACTAAAGTTCGGGATGTCGGAACCGTTATAATGAAGTTAAAGTGGAGTTGGGCGGGACACGTTGCTAGGCGGGGAGACGCTAGGTCTTAAGGCAGTGACGGAGTGGTGGCCGAGGCAAGGCAAGCGAAGCGTTGGTCGTCCGGCGACGAGATGGGTCGACGACATAGTCAGAGTCGCGGGTCGAACCTGGACCCGATTAGCAGTTGACCGAGGCAGATGGCATAACGAGAGAGAGGCCTATACCCAGCAGTGGGATAGAGAGGGCTGTGGATGATGATGACGCCTTAATTATCTCACTGCTGGAATAACATGTATACTTTCCAAGGGTGATTAGGCCGTATTCTAACACGCTCACCAAAAGCAGGCTGGTAGTTCACCATAATTCACATACGCCATTAAATTTCTTCTCCAGACATAGACAGCTTTCCTCACGATGTTTTCCCTAACCGAAAAGCCAATGATTTGTACTATGTACAAATTCCAAACAAAAATAACTTCTTTTCCAGTAGCCAAATCGATTACAAGAACCTGTTCCTACAAATGCATCATATCATCGAATCTTTCGAATCCAATTTGGCTTAGCTAATGATAATTCTTTCCACATCTAAGATTTTAACTTGTAAATGTTAGTCTCTATGCGTTAGTTTGGGAGATCGAAGCTTGGTTTATTACTAGACAGTTTATTTTCTGTTATATACTTTAGTTTAAACAGTCAGTAAAGTTGTCGAGAGTTTAAGTCAAATATTACATTCTTAAACAAAAAGCTTGCGATTATTTTAAAACCATATTAATTTTTTTTTAATTATTGATTGAATATGCTTTTAAAATTGAACACATATTTCTGAAATGCACACGACCCACGGTTATTCTTGCCATTTTCGGTTTCTACAGCATTTTCTTGAAAAAAAAAACATTATCTTATACGATGGACTTATGGCTATAGATTTAGTTTCCTATTTATGTATTTCATCCCTACTGCGTATATTAAACTTGAACTTGTAGTCGTAACAAAACGACACCTCAACTCTCAAACTACAAACAAATACAAGTTTAATTTACTATGGCTGACAGCCTATAATCATGATACATTGTGGCCAGTTCAATTTGTAATCTCTTAAAATCGCTGAGACCCGTTACGGAACTGTGCTACCGTATTGTATGATTGTATGGGAGCAAATAGAACCATGTCACTTGTTTGTATGAGGTTTCGAATTACATGGCTGTGCCCTTAAAACCGTTGAAAAATGTTTACTTTTGTGTAATAAGTTTTTTTGGTAACAGTTTGTTCTGGATAAAAATCAAGTGTCAGTTTCATTTTGGTGGACTAGATTTGAGGAAGATAGATACATATAACCCAAAAGAAGACAAAATATTGACTGATTTTACAAAATCGGTTTAGAAATGACGGGGTTCTGAGGAAATAACAAACGTTTAAAAAAAACACTGAATTAAGAAACTCCTTCATTTTTGAAGTCAGTTAATCTTTTTTTCAATCTTTACTGACCCAGTTTATTAGAATCCTTTAACAATTTAACCTTTAATTCTCCCACTGCTAGGATACCAGGCCCAGTCACCCTTCGAGGCTACCCTCGAAGGGTGACTGGGCCGTATTCCACTACGCTGGAATTCACATAGATAGATTCACTTAGGTACGCCATTAAATTTCTTCTCCGCACGAATGCTGGTTCTCTCACGATGTTTTCCTTCACCAAAAAGCCAGTGTTTATGTAAATTCGTTCGTAAGTCCCAAAGAAGTCTCCTCCAATTTATCAAAATCTAGCTACTTGCGTAACCACCACGTCACTCACACATGCATGCACAATTTCCGAGGACTCGTGGTTTTTAATGGCCATTCGTATTCAGGGTACAGTCGAGTCAGAAACCTCTCGTGATGAAATGCAAGTCGAAATGGCAACGCGCCCGGGAAATCTGACTGCAAGATCTGGTGCAAGACCCTTCGAGATAATATCAGTCATGCTAGAAACTGGAAGTAGACTTGTTCCACTGATATGAGTAGAAAAATAACCTCCTATTTTGAAGTCGGTATTAAAAGGGAGATAACCGATGGTCGGCTTGTCTCTTTCGCGCATAGAATATATAAAGCTGGGTTTCTTCAAGTCGCGAGAGAATCGGTTTCTGCTAGGTTTCTGCAAGCGTGCTCCATTGTAAACCGCATCATTGCTTACCATCAGGCGAGATAGCGGTCAAACACCAGCCTATCATACAATAAAAAAACACTAAGTGGAAATATAAGATAAAATCATTCAAAATAATAATCGAAAAAGATTGGAATAGAATTTCGTTTTGTGGTGCAAGCCCTAGCTTATCAGTCATGCTGGAAACCAGATGTAGACTGGTTTTTGATTAGATAAATGTAGCTTAAATTGCTAAGCAGCTGGCATAATCTTGGTCGGAACTCTTGTTCTTTTCTACGAGTACATGTATAAGTAGGTAATATTGTTTGATTTTTTTTCTATCGTAGTACGAGTAATGGCATCATTCACTCACTCCTGTGAGACCATCGAAACTACTCCAACCATACGCTGCAGACTGTTATCGACTATTGCACCATATGTCTTGCCTCGGTAAAACAGGTCAAAAAGCTTTTATGTTATGGTTTTGCATAAAACTGAGCAACAAGGTTGAAAAAACTGACCCAAACGAGTATGCCAGGTAGCAGTAGCACGCAACGTGATTTATGGGTTTGCAAAAAACGTTAAATGGCTAAAATCTTGCTTGAATTGCTTTATGTCAAAATATTGCAAGGTGTAATTAAAATAGATCTTTGAAAATAATTGGCAATGTCATACAGATAGACTGACAGACGGACAAACACCGGAATCTTAGCTTCGAGCTGCTTTTTATCATATTGAAATTGAACTTTAAAAATTACCTTCTAAGTTTTTTAAGTTTCTATTTGTGTCTACTGATATTATGTGATGTTATGATTGAATTGATGCGGTTCAGAACTTTGGAACTATTATAGGTATGCCTAAAATGTGATTTGACTGTGAAATGATTCTGAATTCAGACCAGAAATATAAATATTAAGACCGTTATTATACCAGACGATTAATTTTCAAAAACATAATATAATATAATTTGTTTCATTCGAATTCGAAATAGAGATCGATATCGTTACACAGAAATCTGCGAAAGGTCAAATCACAGGTTACAGAACGTTTGCACAAAAACCTAACGACCAGACCACATGATTAATATGACCAAAACTAAACCTATAATCCAGTTGGCTATACCCACTGCTAATGATTTGAAAACCTACGTTTCTCGGACTATAATCAAAAGCTATTTAGAACCGGCACGAACAAAGCTAGGCGTATGCTGGGACGCAGATGACGCAAATCCACGTAACGCAAGGCAGATCAGCAGATTTCTAACCGATATCATAAAGGAGGAGGAGGAGGTACTCAATTCGACTGTTTGTTTTTTCGGTGCCGTTGTCAGTCAAATTAAAATCAGCAAAACTGTCCTTGGCTGGCACTGGCACCGATATATGAGTAACAATTATTTCGTTAGTGGTCATTTAATGCTCTTTGCTTTAAATTAATTAAAATATTATTTTCAACTTTTTAGTTTAAGTTTTTACAATTTGTCTTGATGCCGGTTTTTTTACTTTTTTGTAAAATTACGTGTAAATGAAAAATGTACAATTTTCATGAACGTACTGAGAGCTGCTTACTGCGGCGTGGGCACGTGCGACGCAGACATGTGTCTGTCCTGCTCTGCGCACTTTCTCTGTCTCGCTCTGCCTGCTAAATCTGTTCTTGCTGCGTCACCTGCGTCTCAGCATACGCTTAGCTCAAGGCTAGGATATCGCAACGTCCAGCTCAGATCATTACCAGTACATAAATATTACTAGACAATGCGGTTAATGAAGCAGAACCAACATAATGTCAGAACTGACATTAGACCCTTTGTGTGGAAATTGATTCAAGTGGACGAATTAGCGACGTGGTAATTACATTACTGGAATACTAACTATGATATGACGAATTAAAATATATGTGAGATACGTTGTTGAAAACGTAAATGTTGTACCATATAGGTAGTTGCCTATAGTTCATCCACTAAATTCCTTATTTGTAAACGATGCTTAGCTAAGATTAACAAATGTCATTTAACTTGTGCGCAATGCAAAAATCTAGTGCGCAGTCCTAAGCAATGTCATTTAACTTTCAGAAAACTTTGTAAGTAGGACCTTATTTACATCAAGGATAAAAAGTTGATAAATAATTACTGGAACACAAAACTAAATATGCGGCGAACGTAAATGATAGAAATATGTTATTAGTAAATTATAATTTGAAATTCATGATAATAATGCATGATATTAATGAACTCGACCTGCCTGAAGTGAAGGCCTTTATGCAATTTTAATTAAAATCGAAATAGTATTTTATTTTCTTCTTCTTCTAGCTTTGCTGATTCAACTCATATGGAAGCACTTGACATATCCATCAGTATTAACTGTTCCGATCTGTAAAGGACAGGCTCTATCCGCCCTTTTCTTGTAAATATAATTATGTTAAAGCGCTTTCTGCTAGTATTTCTTGTAAATACTATTTTATCAGTTTCTCACTTTATTCTATACCAATTTGTTATACCATCGATAGTAATACCAGTATTTGTAACCAGTATTTGTAACACTGACTGTATAACAGTTTATATTGTTTAAAAGAGTTGTCCATTGAATTTTAATACAACCATGAACTGAATCAATGATTTACACTGAATTTTATGTATTCTGTTTTATTTGTAAACGGTGATTGCATGGTAATTTCTATGTTAGGCTTTTTATATTGCTTTATTTGGAGTTGTGTCGTGCATTAGTTTAGTGTACTAACATATTTTCTTTTTGATAGTATCATGATGAGTTAATCAGCTTTTGATTTAATAGCATCTACTGTTATTGTGCCTACAATGGTGTAATTTGAGAAGTCAATGTTTGTTTGATGTTGGGTCAACAGTATATTAATGTCATCAGCATTCGTAACTAGGAAGGAAATGTGAAATTCTAGAGCGAAACATAAGGAATAAAACGATTCAATTTCACAATATCACACGTAATACATTCATATAACACATGATATTATCAAAATTCAAAATGTAGACCGCACATACGTATCAATTACGCTTTCATGCTCTAATTACAATAATTGCAACAATTATACAATTTTGGTGAGTGGAACCCACGGTTATGTGTCTATTATGGTAAATAGTTGCCGTTCGACTAACAGTACAACTTTTTAATGTACATACCATTATAATAGCAGCGGGCCTATAACGCGACCCTGCGGAACTCCCGGTGAAAACAGAGAACACGCGATGGCTAACATTATAAGTGCTACGAAAGCAATAAAGAACCACACAATATTACTATGACATACGCAAGCTCACGTTTGAACCATACAGAGATACTTATCGATTAAAATTTCACCACACGCTCTGCCCATGATCCAGAGGCTTTCTCCCATCATAAATATTTAAAAATACATTTACTAGCGAAAAGTAAAAGTTAATTGTTCTTATGCGCCTATCTGGACAGATTGATAGGCGCGGCACGGATCCTAATATCGCAAACTTGTCATAATATATCGCTGAGACGTCCGTCCTCGTATATTATTGTAGCCTAGTATTCATTTATGCAAAAATTTACATAGTAAACGGATCTCTATCACGGCATACATATCTTATCTCTAGTGCTGTCCATTAACAGTGTCGTTATTATACAAACTACAAAAGATACAAGCTTTTTTGAGCTACTAGCAAAGCGTTCTTCGATAAATATCACAATTAAATGCGTATCATAAATCATCCGTATCATTATATTTATCCCATTACAGTATTTTCAAAACGCGTGTCTTTAATGTTATGATCTAAAAATTCTAGAAAGATCAACATTCGCGTGCTCCCCAAAATAATGAACAGAAGTACTCCAAATGAAGGGCCCTAGAGATCATCGATCAAAACACGCTTCAAAAAGTGGTTCCACAAAAACAAGAACCGGCTCCACATACCATAGCAAGAGCAACACCCGGCATGTGGCCTACAGTAAAACCCAAGGTCGTTGCTGTACCGCTGTACAATTTTATTCCTCTCTTTTTTGTACCTTTCTTCCTTCCAAAATCATCAACGACCTATGTACCTCGATTAGCCTTTGCATCTTCAACTTTACCACCTTCACTTTTAAGTTTATGCTCCATTGTTCTGTTCCATGATCAGATTGGAATTCCAAAGGTCGTCCGGGCCATGTGTTGTGTTCTTTTTTGCAAATGTCTCGAATGATAGGTTGAGCCAACTCGTTTATTGTTCCTAGAAGCAGATCTTTTTATCTTCATGAAGTACCGTTACCGTAGTTGACGACAGATATTGTTCAAGGGTTGCTGACAAATGGCATTCGAATTTAATTCAGGTCATGCTTTAGTTACTGTTTGTTATCAATTAGAATGTCTTAGTCGACAAGGAATTGATTAATCATTTGTAATAAATTCTGTTCCAGACTGACAAAAAATCTTAAATACAGTATGGAATGGATTAAGTTTTGCTATAGACTGTATGTCCATGTCCATCTACAGCGTATTTCAGATGCTTTCATTTCATCGTAGCTTGCAATAACATTCAATCACTACACCTCCATTAAATCCGAGTAGATACAAGCCCCGCTGAATCCATTCCGTCTGAGTTAGTGCTTCCACTAGCCAACTGTCTCGGATCTTATTTCGATGGGCCACCGGATATAGGACATTTTCCATTGCCATGTTTTTGTGGCGTTGTAAACGTGTTTGCAGCAGAGATAGTTTTTGTGGCACTGCCGACGTGTTTGTTCGGTTTCGCAAGTTAAGACACGGCAATAATGTAGGCACGCGCTGTATTTGGCGAGTTTTTTAGATCGACTTCCAGTTGCCATGCCATACCGGTGCTAACGAAGTTTTTGATCTTAGCCACTTGAGTTATCTACTTAACTTATTACTGACTAAATGTGGGTTTAATTATATTCGTTATACATATAGGTATTCTACTCTATATGATTATTGCAAATCAAATAAAGAAATCACCCAGTTACGTGTCTATCTGGTCAAAAATCTTTAAATTTTTGAAGCATATTTCATGCAGTTTTTATCAATAGATTAATTAAAGAAGCCGGTTTTAAAACATAATTCTAAACACGTGCTAGGTCACTAGTAGATCCTGTTATAGAAATCAATCGTTTCGTTTGTTCTATATTAAAAAAATGGTTTTCTAGAGGTAGATTTATTCAAATTAAGAGCTTGACGAGACCGAATTAGTTCGAATCGAGTTTTTCAAATCTTAAATGACTTGCGACGAATATGCTCCAGTTAGACCAATAAAATCGTCTAAAATCACACCGCTATTCGGAAATAGCGTGATCTTTATAGTTTTATTTTATTAGATCGTGCGGTAGCGATATATTCCTCACCATGACCACATCTTTATCTATTTTGAGATCGATTTTCCACATATCTACGTTTAAAACAACATTTATGGCCGTTGTAAAAATCTCATCTACAATATCTTCAAGGTTTTCGACTAGACTTCCCTGATTATAATCGAGACTTAATGGTATCTCTAATTAAGGGCCAGAATCGAAAGTTTTTATTTATTCTTCTAATTAATAGACATTCTTTGTTTTAATTCCGTTTTTAATATTAAAAGACGTGTCAGCGTGGGTGAAGTTTATGTGGATGCAGTTAAAATCTTTATTGTAAATTTAAATGAACCTTCAAGAGTTCAAGTTATGGCCTGTTAACACCCCGATGGGCAAAGTTACGATAGAATCGATAATATCGATTAACGAATGGTCGATCGTCACGTCATTCAGGAATTATAAATCGATTGGAAATGACAATTCGATTTCAGTTATATTGAGATTGTATAAATCGAAAATATTATTGATTTAAGTTTTTCTTGGGACAATAATTATCAATAATTATAATTATTATCGTACACGCCCTTAAATATAAACTTAAAAATGCGAGAATACGCAAGCGAAACGATAACGGCCTTATGTGATAGTATAGTCGAATATGGTAAACACATAAGCTGAAATGCAATATCAATTAGGTATTAGATTGTACAGTTACGCTACTTTAAAAGTTAAATTTTGTTATTTAAAAAAAAATTGTTTCAATTTTGATGGTGCTAAATGTTCAAAAATCTCAAAAATCTAACCGAACTAAACTAGAACGCTCCGAGCAAAACCGGGCACTTACCAAACCTTAGAAAGCCGTCAAACCAACTACACTTGTATTACAATTATTCCATATCTCATATCAGCACGAGAATTTCCACCGTTTCCCTCGCAGTCACGTTCTGTACATAACATAAGAGTTAATTAGCTAAGTAAATGTATGGTAAGATAGTGAGGTCGGTGCCCTTCTCGCTTTCGACGGAATTTCTACGTAGCGTAGACCGGAATTATTTAGCTGGCTGGCTTTAAAAAGTTGAGGAAATGGCTGAGAATGTTATAGTTGATAGTGTGTTATGTAGTACATACAGGGTTAGGTAGGGTATGCTAAGCCGAAAAGGGCACATAGTACTCATCATTGTGAACAACTTTCACTATAGGACCAACCTGGAATTCGCGAAATCAAATCAGCTGTTCCATAGAAAACTGTCTCCATGACACTCGACAAAATGTATGGAACAGCTGATTTTTTACATATTGCAGTCGATTTTTCTGTATATCTTTGAACAAACTTGTTAAATACCAACACATTGTTCATACACAGGGATGTCTCCATTCTTAAAGCCACGGCATTGTGTGTGAATTTCCGGCGCGTGAGCAACAACTAAAATATTTTTAAAACAACAGCTGCTAGTTAAACTTATTATTGCAAATGTCTTTGGTATTTTAATGTTTTAAAATACCAAAGATATATATTCACGAATATTGCAATACCATCTAGTTGTTATTCAAAATTTTTATCAAAGGTTCTAAGGACCCTTAAGTAGCGAACCAGATGGATAAACAAACTCTTTATCATAATAAAAATGACAAGCAAAAAGAGCAGCAATTAAAAATGACATCAAAAACTAGTGCAACTAGCGGCCTTATGACTAAGACCCATATCTTCCTGTAATAGGTTGATTATGAAATGAATGAAACTTTTACAATGGAAACAAAATTAAATTAATTCCTAAAATATTCGCAAGACGCTCGCCATCCTTGAAGGGGATAGTCTGAATGGCAGTAGGCGACCTCGCGCCTTCCTGCTCCTACACTCAAATGTCAACCATTATTAATTAGTCGCAAATCTCGACGTTTCGCATTTCGACTGCTCCTGAAACAGTATCGAAACTGCAAATGGCATTTTTTACGGGAGAGCAGAGAGAATTTAAAGTCAAAACTTGACCTAAATAAGTTAAAATGTAAAAAGTATCCATTTTATTTGATTTTAAACATGTCAAAAAAATATTTGTTTTAAAAAGGTATATTTAACTAGCTGCGCCACGCGGTTTCACCCGCGTTTTCCGGGCCTATGTGTTAATCCAGACTATGAATGACCTTCATTAAAATTTCATGTAAATCCGTTCAGCGGTTTCAGCGTTCATTAGTAACAAACATAATATACATACTTTCACCTTCCTAATATTAGTAAGATTCGTATAATTGGTTGGTACAATGAAAAAATCGTGATTTTGCAGTTTCGACACTGTTTGTAGGGGCAATCGATTTCTGTTCTGCGCAGACGCATGTGATATTGAAGCGCAATAAAAAGTGCGTCTGAGATTTAACACTTAATTTATTAACTGTTTCTGTAGACATGACTCGTAAGTAGTTACTTTACTTACTGGTTTTATTGTATATTTTTCTGTTGTTGATTGTTCACTGTCTGTGACTGTACTTATTGGATGTAACTTGTAATGTACCTAATCTATATTTTTTTTTCTTTCTTTATCTTTAGATTTCAGTAGAACTATGCTGATAAAGCTTCTTGAATCTAAAAGATTTAATATAAATCATTATTATTTTACTAAAAGTTTTTATTTAACTTGCAATGTATGTACTCGTATGTAACTATGTTTGTTCGGGTGGAATCTTGCAACTTTTAGAATCACTTACCGATGTCCGATTGAGCTGAAATTTAGTATACGCGTGTAACTCCGATGACAATGTAATAAATGCTTGTTTTTGAAAACATTTTTTGATTTAACTTATTAACCAACTTGGTAGGTACGTGAAGCCAGTCTTTAGGGCTAGTTGATCTAACGTAAAATACTGTATTCTACTAATATTATAAACGCGAAAGTTTGTGAGTATGTTCGTTCCTCTTTCACGCATAAACGGCTGTACAGATTTACATGAAATTTGGAATGAAGGTTGTTCTTGGTCTGGATTAACATATGGGCTACTTTTATCCCGGAAAACGCGGGTGAGGAAAAAATATAGGTATATATAGATATATAAAACTACTAAACATGTCAAAAGTAGGTACTTTTTTCAGAGAAATGTGAACAAATCGAGAAGAAACCTCAGCTAGCATGCTCTCGTGTATTTCCTAGTAAATCAGTCCATATTCATTCCTTCCATTATCGTCCAATAGTAAGTACATAATCCATAAAAAGCCATCGTTAGCCACCGGCTTCCTACCGTGTACCGATGTACCAGCTACTGTGGACCGCAGACTTGTAGGGATTAGATAGCGTAAGTTGGCCGGCGCCAACGGCAGTGGGTGACGCGACGGATCGATTTTTTTTGTAATATTTAGGAAGCTCGCACAGCACGGCAAAACATCCATGAAGTGGGTACAGCTATGACGATGTATCAAATTAAGATTATTTCAAGTTAGCGAAAATTCAATATCTGTATAGCCAAAAATCAATATCGTGTTCAATCTCGCAAAACTCAAAAATCGCTCGTCAATTTTTTTTTTGGCTTAATAAAGAGTTTATACATACATAAATCCAACTCGGGTGGTTTAAAAAAATAAATAATTTAAGGTTGTACGAACTACGAAGTTCACCGGGTCATCTAGTCTATTATTTTATATTAATAGCTATTACAATTAAATAAAACTCACCTATTCTTCAATAGACGGATGAGCAAACGTGACATTTAACATCAGGCGAGCGATCAGCTCGTCTCGTCACAGCATTAAAAAAAAACTAGCTCACAACCGACTACAACACAAAAAATTGCACTCATTCTCTATGAAAACATAGCCTGGCAAGCACGCTCAGTATCGAACAGTTTTACAAACCAGCAGCATCCGTCAGTCGTCTGGCGATGTCCATGCGTCAAACACCGTTACCCGTTTTTGCTCACGCTCGCTCTAGGAACAGCTACTTCGACTTGAGCTGACATCTCTGTCGTGGGCCCCTATTCCTGTGACTGAGATCAGCTTTAAGACATTTTTATTCATTCTCACTCAAGATAATCGCTTGAACATTGCTTATGGATTTACAAATAGTCGTCGTCGTCGACCTTCAAAAAAAATTATTGAACACCTACATCTGACGCATTCATTCATATTGTAATAATACCGATCTCTTTTGTCTTTTTAGAAATAAAAATAGTGTCACTTGGTTGTCAAATATTTATAGGTGTGTTCAGAAATTGGTCCGATCTTTTTGGTCTGCTTTGTTTGCTCTATGGTACGAGAGCTAGCAACGTCAGGAAAACAAGCATTTCAGGTAGGCCAGTTTTTAGATATCCTATCTCTCTCACTCTCCCGCACGTCATATGGACTATCTGGCTGGTGGTAGTGGTTGCGTTCATCAGTGCGCATCCTACCTGCACAGGTAAAATATCGATTTTTTAAATCATTTTAAGAAGTTAATTTTTTTTTTCATTATTTTTATTGAACTTTCCACAACGTAATAATACAAAAATACCAAAAATACAATACCTCACTAATACAGGGAAGGTTTAAAAGTAAAAAAAAAAAACAGCTGGTGAAACCGCCGGGGGTCAGCTAGTATGACATATAATGTAAGGAAAACTGTTAATATTTTTGAGACACTTAATTATTCTTTACCGATTTGAATAGTTTTTTGTTAACAAAATACGATATTGACCCCAATCAACCCTCCATATCTAAAATTAAAAATAAATAAAATTTATAGACAAAGACAGATATAGCTCCATTTCGCTCACCCTGTATTAGAACTACGAACATGAACACCCATTACATAAATCTACAAATTGGAACATTCCGATTTCTCCTGTAAACCCTTTGTTTAACTATTCGGGTAAGGATACACTGAGACTACTTAGTTATCTTTACTATAGGATCTCAGATCAAGTAGAAACTTTATTTCTTTGTAGTTGAGGATAAAGTTCTAAAAGGCTAGTTCTAATTGTAGTGGAAGGGCTCTTTTGCAGAGCCCGCCTGGGGAAGTACCACACCTTTGCCAGTTATTCCACCGCCAAGCAGTAATGTGCAATCATTACTGTGTTCCGGTTGGAAGGGCATTGTTTCCAGTGAAATTACAGGGCAAATGGGAGATTAAACAAGTTATATCTCAGGGTGACGAGCGCAGTGCTGTGCCGCGCAGGGTTTTGAATTCTGCGAGTTCAAAATTCTGGGTGGCGCAGACGTTATGGGCAAACGACGTGTGACGTTTAATATCAGGCTAGCGATTTGCTCGTCTCGTCACTCAATTACATAAAAAAAACATACAGTCGAATTGAGAACCGTCTCCTTCTTGGAAGTCGGTTAAAATAGCTCTAAACTCTAAATGCCAAACTCTGGAGCCTTATCAAAACAACACAATAAACTTTATTGACTCAATAAACAAAAAATCAAAAGAACTAATAAAATGAAGAAAAGAACGTATCGCTGCAGCGCATTAGTGTCAGCAAGATATAGCATTTCCATTACCACAGATTATAAAAGGAGCATTTAAAAAATAAAAACTTCAAATATCATGATTGTGTAGATATCTGATGATGATGATAAAAATAAAATTCATTTGAAAATAAAAACCACGAGTAAACATTTTCGTTCTACTGTTATACTTTAGCCTTACAATGTCCTAAACTATTTGAACCCTTTAGGTATGTCACAAAATACATCCACTATTTTGAACTCTATCACTCTAAGAACAAGGATGTATAATTCCTTTGTATTCAAACCGGCAATTTCGCCGTTATCCGTGCGCACGCGCCGTAGAAAGTGTCCCATTGTGGAGCGGCCATGATTCAGGATTTATTAGGACAGTCCCCTTTATGCTGATCGGTTTTATTAGCACAATAAATTGAGAGAAGTTTATCGATAAACCAAAATCTAATAATTACGAGTACAATTTACTATGATTTCGACATTTTCGACCAACGAAAATGAACATGTTAAGATAAAGTTTTTGGCAAAATTTAAGACTGGTCGAGACAAAATTGGCGTTTTATAAAAGTGGTCGATAGTAAAATGGTTATGAAAATTTATCAAGATGTGACTTATCTGAATCACCGGCTAAACTTGACAACCTTGACATTCGATTCTGCGATCTAACATATTTCCCACCGTAAAGGAATGCCAGCAAGGTTCATAATTGCTTGGCATCTTAAAACTCTTCACAGAGACATTTTTACCAAATGATTCACGTAAAAAAAACTAAATTACGCAATGTAAATACCATTGAGTGGAAAACGACCGGTTTAGTCCCATGTTCGATGATGAGGTAAACAAATGTGAGAATCGCGATGACTTGCCATTCAATTAACATAACTCAAATATGTACTTCAAAATATATAGGTAATACATATCTTAATATAATAAGACAAATATTCTATGTATTTGTAGTTTGGCAGGTTTTTGCTGTAGAATAAATGGAATGACATAGGTATATTCTATTAATAGAATAAAGGGTTTCATTCCCAATACAGTTCACTATATAACTTTAATAGAAATTTTAATAAAATTGTTTTGTCTGGTAGTCAGTCCTACTTTTTGGCACAAAATATTTAAGATCTTGTTTCATCTTGTTGCTTTGTTCAGCTGAATTTCCCTAAGGACTAAACATTCTCTCGTTGAGATCTGGTTACAGTTTACTGTCCCCAATGCCCTGAACAGCTAGCCGCAGCTCGGCCGCAGTGCCATGGATAAATACTAGTTATTACTACAATACCATAGATAAACTAACAAGTACCATAATGCCTCCATTTCTTCGTTGTCACACTGTTGGAGTTCACCGCGTCTTGTAATCGATCATTGTAGAACTAGGTCTATGAGATTTGATAGCTATGTGAGATATTGAGTGTGAGGTTTATAAAGTTGTTTAGTGTCAGCCACTTTCTTTAATTAATTAGAAGGGTAGCAGTAAAGATTCAAAAGCATATTTTTTAGGAAATGTGTTATTTTTACGCTATGTAACGTGTAATAAATAAATCAAGTCCTTTAACAGTAAAATCTTTTATAATTTTAAAAACCAAATTTCACCTTAAATCTTGGAAAATTTTAAAAAAAGTGCTATTGTGCGAATCCCAAAAACATGGGAACAAAGAATTTTTCAACAATAATAAACAGAATGTTACTGTTCCTAACAATCGTAATAATATCACAAAAGCTATTAAAAAAGAACTGCGACCGCTATAAAATTTAGAATCTAACAAAAAAGATAAATTCAATATAAATAAAAATAGTGTTGTGCAGAATAATCATTATAACCAGTTATCGATTAAGAAACGATATTTTATCTCGAGTCGATCCGGCAGCAAACCGCCGAGTGAAGGCGCGCGCTAGTGTCGACCGCGGTCTCGCATCGAGCGGACGTGTTACAACACCGGCTATTCGAAAAAATAACCGAGCGATTGTAAACTTTATTGTACTTGTGTTATTGTTGGAAATTATTCACCCGCCGCATTCGAGTGCTCAGGTAATTAACGTATCCCATTGTTATGTCCATGCGAAAATTAGCTACCTTAGCCAGCCATTACGAAATAGTTGTTTTTGTGTTGACTACCTACTTCTCTTTAACTGCAATTGTATTTCGTTACGTACGACGAATGTTACACAAGCGGAGTTTCATATTCAATATCAAAATGTTTATCACTATGATAAGACTTGTTACATTTCTCTAGCACAATCGCAATGATGCCAGACCTGTCTAAATTATCTGTATCCAATCTGCTATAACGTTTTTATGCGAGCTACCTGAAGCTCGAGAGATAGTAAAAAAAGAATCGGGCGAGGCTATCATTTTGAAGGAAAAATACGCGTACGTGCGGCTTTGTTACCTGCCTTTGAAGGTTTGGGCCTTTTGAATTTAGAATCGAATATTTTGAGTTTTTCTGTAGTCCATCAGCTGTTAGAAACTTTGAAAAATAAAAATTATGGAATGCCTTTACTATGCAAAACGTCCCTATTAGAATTTTCTTTATTTTTTACGATATATTATTTGAAATGGTGTTCTTTCCTTTATAATAGGCCCAAGTTTGAAGGCATTTTAAGACAGATCTAAACTAACTAAAAATATATCTGTCTTTATCAATGCAAGCCATTAGACAAGGATTCCAATAGTTTCAGGAAATTTAGATCTGTCTTAAAAAGCCTTCAAACTTGGGCCTATTGTGTTGTTAAAAGTTTTTTTCAAATATAACAAATAGTTTTAATAAAGACTATGAACCCGACAATATTGAATTTTAAATTAGACCCTATTTTTGTTCGTCTAAGTAAGCTTCTATGCTCTCTTGATCCTTACAAATCTTTTCTTTACTTCCAGATTAATGGGACACGAAATGGACCGTGCATCAGTGTGGTGGTAGTGTGTGTACAATTGAGTGTCAGTTAATATGTGAGACAGTGGTGTGAAGTGTCAAGATGCCTTCAGACAGCGGATCGGCGTGGTCGCCGCCAGCTTCCACCAGCGAGAGGAGATTGAGTAACTCTTCCGATGGCAGCGCAGGCAGCGGGTATTCTAAAGCTGTAAGTACTTTTACCTTTAAAATGTCACAAACATTTCGATGAGGCACTGCAGTAGCAGCTAAATTCTAGCTACTTATTTCTAGGTTGCCTCATTTCACCTAGTCTTATCTACGTACTGATGCTAGCAAAGGCAGTGGGCAATTATTTAGTCACGTACATACTTCGTCATAGTCATAGATATACCTATTTCGACCTAACACATAATAAACCTAGCACCAGATAATAACATGACGTCGGCAGATGGCTTTTATTTTACCAGATTGAAGATAACGTTATGTGGGTTGCCAATTAAAAGTAATAATGTAATAACAAAACCTAAAAAAGTAGCCCCAAATGATCTGACTGCGAAACTGTAGTATAGCAAAAAGATGAAATGCAACGGCAGATGACAATGTGTAGTAACATCTAATGGTCGGAAGTAATTTAGTCAAACTCGTGGAGTAACAGACGCTGCAATATGTTTGTGTAATCTTTAACTTTTTGTGACTATTCACGGTTTGCTTCTTTTGAAACTTGGCAAATATTAGTAAGAGCTATTTTCCTCAAATTCTATAGATGATTAAAAAAAAGTCTGACTTGGTAGATGACGCTAATCAATTATTGAATCGAGTTAAGTAATGTTAAATAGAAAACATCGAGTCAATATAATGGAACCTGAGCCAAGCAAGTTTCTGTTTATGTAATTACAGAATCCAATTCCGATGTGTAATTGAAGGCGTTAGCAGCAGAAACGTAATCTTTGAATGCACATTCAAACGCATTATCAGCAGAATAGCTGGTGTAAACAGTTTTTAACCGTCACCCAATTGATTATCGACGGTTCTGTTCAACTAAACCAATATTTAATTCGAAAATGAAGTTAAATCGAAATATAAGTGGCCACTGAGGCGTAAAGAAAAGGCTTTCACTTTTAACGTTGTCAATGCAAAATTAACTTTCGTTATTTTCATACTTTTTGATATAATCCAGCCTGTCTCTTTTGCCGTGCTAGAGTTACCTTGAATGAGTGAAGCAAGATATGAAACCAGCAACCTTATGAGTTCTAACTGTTTTCTAGAATCAATAGAATATTTTGCAACCTCGTTAGTCATGGATGCCATTCATTTGGCAAAATTTTACAGCTATTGAAGCTGAATGAAGGTTGCTTAAATATTATGAAAAATACACGAAAATACTTAAAATTTAACCTGTATTATACATTAGAATATCTGCAGTCTCAAAATTGGATACACGAGGATCATTAACAGTCCGACGCATCCACACAAATCATGCATTCTGTCTCGAAGAATCGAATGAAATTGCTTTTTCAGAAGAATTAGTATCTAACACTAAATGTCATTTAGATGTTAACGATGTCGCCTATCTAAATTTATAGGAATGAATAAAACATAAGACCAAATGTCCTGAGAAACTGTAAAACTGGTGGCTCAAACACGAATCTGAACCTGACATTGAATACTAATAGTTGTCCAGTTTCAATTTCTGTCTCACCTTGAGGATTACAATTCCTGTTACTTTAACAGTTAAGTCACCTGCTTATTTTCAACTACATATTACTGTATTCTATTCCATAAACTATTTTATACCACCATAATGCAACGCAAGAGAACCACTATGTGATTAAACGAACTTACCGTATGTAAAGTTCTATCATAATTATTAAGCGAAGGAATCAATGAAGTAATCCTATAAACATTCTCCACTCACACAAATTCCTTAATTAGATTAGGATTATGTAGGACAAATCTGAAATGTATTTAGAGTTACTTTTTTCAACAACAACAGTATTTAATTAATAACCAAAACAACTGTCAGACAAGGCTCGCGTGTGTACAGTAAAATTTCTTCGAACATTGTTCTTAATCGGTACAATCATAACAATAACAGCCATTGTTTCATTGCTGGCTATTGAACTTCTGGTCTATCGCGGTCGCTGTCGATGATAGATGGTTTCTTTTACCTATTTTGACATCCGGCACGCGGCTAGAAATAGTTGCAGGCAAGCATCCATTGTAAATGTAGAGTATCATCCTTAGTTTATGATTTAGCTCTTTTGTAACTTATAACAAATTAAGAGATAAAACACTATTTAGGTATATTTATAATTTTATTGGCTTAAAATTTGTAAGCCAGGTTTTTGATGTCTGCTTGTCTGGTTATCTGGTTATCTGGTTAACTACCGTGTTGAGCCGCGGCAAGATCGTTGGTCTATCACATCTTTTTAAAGTTGCTGCTACGCTTGCTTCACAATTTTCAAGTCCAGTTGTCCCAATAAGGCTGTTCAGGCAAACAGGCACCAAACTGTATCGCTGGCTAACGGCGGATGTGACCAATCAATCATAATTAGCATAGCCCTTACTTCTCACGGTGATGGCAATGAGTCACCGTTCATTAGCCTTGTGATACGACTTAACCAGAAGCTGAGAGGAGGTAGGATACTAGGATAGGATGCTGACTGGTTTTATCAGTTTTTCATTACGCCTAAACGCTGCCGGCACAGGTTGGGTAATAGTTGCTACGGTCTAAGAGTATCCAGTGACTGTAGACCTGAACATGGGCTGTCATAGTCGTAGCATATAATCACTTTGAAGACCGTAATTTGTATGTCATTTATTTATAGAATACGTAGCAGCTTAATTATTTTAGTTGTGGAAAGTGGTGAATTACATGCTGTAGGATTTAAAAGAAAATATGAATCAGTAAGCCGAACAAAATAATTATAAACGGTTGTTTTCGTAAAAATATGAAACGATATTTTTTTTATTTAACATTTTTGCATCGTATTTTATTTTAAATCAATAAATAAAATATTGTCTGTTATCAATTAATTTTAGAGACAATCAATTAGGTAGATACGGCAATTTATCATTTTATTCAAATCGACTATTTGCATTTAAATTAAGTTTAAAAATCGCAAAAAAACTGCACATTTTACTAAATGTGACACCATAAATCAACATTCAAAATGCAAACCGATAAATAATTTTTTTTTACTGGAAATTTATTTTCTGATAAATCCCGTTTTATTGCAATTTACTGCGGAATCCTGGTCAACCTACGTAAGTGTGTGAGGTCGTCTACTCAATATTCTTTCTACCTTTCGCTACAAAATTGTCATACAAGGACAAGATGTATAAATAAATTATATCCATGTATATTTTTTGAACGAGTTTTTGCGCTTAACAAAGGCGCTGAATGGTTTTTACCTAAGAAGTTGTCGTTAATTTTTTCTGTTCATAAAATAAATTGTAATTGAATGTAAAAGAAGCGGTGTTTGTTTTTCTTTTATATCATAGCGGTTGTTTTTGCTTGTTTGATCAAAATCAGAAGTATTGCTTTATAAGGAGACTGGTTAATTTATATCCTGGAAAAAGGGAAAAAAAATGTGTATATAACACATAGTTTTACTAGCGATTTTACAAGCTAATTAGAAACAGAAACAAAACAAATAATTTTAAGTTTTTATTTTAATTAATGTATTTTAGTCTGTAAGGTATTTATTTTCTATGGGCCTCTGTAACTTGCATTGTATGCAATTCATATTGCCTGAAGAAAATGAATTATAATTAAAACAAAATATTTTAATTGTTTCCAAAGCAATAATCGCAATAATCGATAGTTAAGAACCAATCGCCCACCGCCTTGTTAGTTAGGTTAGCATGAGATCGCGTTATTATTATTACGCTCATTTCCTCTTTCTAAGATCTATATTCGTATAGTAAAACGTTCAATAGTTCAATTGCACCTTGCTTTTATATTGATTCGCCGAATCTGTTCATTAGTCAAAGTCATAATTAGGCATAATCCTTGTTAACCCCCGGTGCAAAAAGAGTTTAAGAAGTTAAGCGTGTGTTTCTGTGTATAGAGAGAGGTACATAAATGTGTATCTGTTTATCTGCGGCGTCTTAACTCCCGAACGTCTGAACCAATTTAAATTCAGTTAGTTTTGTTTGAATGACTTGAGACTTGACTTGATTCTTATCTATGATCACAACTAGCTTCAGCCGTTTGAAGATTTTCAGCTCTTTTTCTAGTGGTTTTTTTTTTTGTATTTTGGCTTGTTTGTTTGTTTGACCTATAAATAGTTGACAGTAAGCATTCCGTTCCGCCACTCGCTGTTCCCACACCACACCTAGTCATAGATCCTTGAGCTATCCACCTGTCTGGCATTTAGAGACGACCTTCGGTAATGAACATGTCGATTTGTCGATAGCTTACACGTCGACGTCGATAGATACGGTCGATTAGCCTACTATGGCCAATTTAACTTATTATGAGCCGTTTAACTCGGTACACTATGGGCCTTAGTTCAATACTTATCCAAAATAATAATTACACATTGACTATCTTTGGAATGTTGACCAGATTTAGGAAAAAAGTACACTTACGCAACGAGATTTAGACCTGTAGAAAGGTATCATTTTAAGTTTTTTTTAGATATTCCAAATCTAAAATCGATCCATCGATCACTCCAAAACGAACTCAATCTTTCGTCCATGCTACGAACAGCTGGAACTGCACTATGGATGGAACTCCCAAATTCAGAGCAGCACAGACTATTTAGGCGTAGCCTGCCCCGCCCAAACTTATCTACGCAGATTCCTAAATTCCTAGACATTCCATTGCACCTGACACAGACTAGCCCATTCTGCTGACATTTGCTGCGACCTTCGCGAACTAACGAGCGTGTGTCCGATACACATCGGCTTCGAAATGCGAGAGGTCAAGCACATCTGTCTGTATCTGTATTCTGTACCTATTGCAGCGGATTCCTATGATAATTAGGTGGATTTCCTTAGACAAATGATTGTAGTTTGTTAATACGCGGCTAGTTGCGGAATGTGGAGCAGTTGGCCGAAAGGTATGATTTGCATTTTTTTTATTGCGAATAAGTCGACTTGTTCTACATAGTAGTTCTACGTGTAAAACTGTAAAAAAACTTGATCTAAGTACATGATACTACTTACTTGTGGACTGTCGGTATAACTATTCTGAGTTTGAACATCAATTTGCCAGTTGGTAAGCTACGATGTGATTGATGACACAGCACACAGACTTAATAAATATTATTATTAATATTAGGGTAACTCTACTTAATTATCTCTAGGTCTGCGAGCTTCATCTTCGACCACATCATCGCTTAATACCAACAACAGGCGAATTAGTGGTCAAACGAAAAAAAATATATTTACAAATATGGAATTGATGACAGATGGACTGCATTTGACCAAAACTCGCTTAAATTCTATCAAAAACTTGATCCAACTCACAAGCGCACCCACGTGCTGACGCCAGCACAATTATAAAATTTAGTGAACTAACGAGGTTTCTACGAGGCAGTCAGATGAAAGTCGAGGTTACATCACAGCATCACACTCTCGCGGTATACGGTAACTGGTAACAGCGACTGAGCAGGTTTTTCGTGAGTACCTACTTGTGTTGTAGATTGTAGTGTGGCGTGGCGTAGTCTACTAGACTTTTCTTTCCAGTGGGGCTAGCACAACTTACGTAAAAATACGTAGCGAGTATTCGGTAGAAAAGTGTACGCCATTTACACCCGTCAGAAGCACACTTGACAAGCGTAAATGGCGTACACTTTTCTATCGAAAACTCGCTTCGTATTTTTACGTCAAAGTTAAGCTAGCCCCACTGGTTTATACCACTTCCGAGCACAGATCTTCCTCGATTTTTCATTTATTCCTAACTTAGACCAGCACTGGCTAAATTAGTTCTGGACACTATTTGACTAAGTCTTAAGACTTACTTACATAGACTTAAGAGTACTTAAGACTGAGTGGCCAGCCCAAGTGTCACCACTAAAAACTACAACTAAAAAAGACAGAAAGACTATCTCTAGGGAATTAGTACATTATAGTATTTTCCCTAGTACTATGGAAAATCTTCGTAACTTTCCCGACGGTACAGAGATGCACAAACATGAGAGAGACTTATACCTGCGGTGGTAAAGAGAAGGCTGCGAATGACAACTATGATTAAAGAGATGCGTGACCGTCTATTCTTTTTCCACAGCAAACGCTATCTTATCCGAACATGCCTGACCTAGTTACTAACAGACAGACTACTAAATAACAATTAAATCGATATACGTACCAGTTCCATTAAACCTAGAACCAGACTCGGCCTTAGCCAGTCTAAGCAGGAAACGAAGCCGGTAAAAGCTTCCACCTTGAACTCTATTGTATGGTAATAAGGTTCCTCAAACTATTGTCTTTGAAGGAACTCCGGTCACAGAATAAGTTGGAGTTTGTTACGGTGTAATGCAGTGATTAAGGTCCGGTCAATCGGATATTAGTGTTGATTACGACAACTATGACGTTTGAATACTTGACCAATATCCTACTGATTCACATATTGTATTTATACCTATACAAAAATACGTTTTCGTGCTTTAGTCCTTAAAACCCACTATAGAGACAAAAAACCTTTCTTTAACTTTAAAACTTGAAATTAGCACAACCGATTTATTTTCGTATAAAAAAATAACAAAGTAAATTAGTAAAAATCCAAAGAAACAGAAACTAACGTAATATAAAATAGGCGGTACAAAGTTTACCCCTGACCCGTGTTAATTATTCTAACAAAAATGTGTCAAAACCACGTTAATTTGATATTTTGCAATGACTTGTTTTGACTGGTTTTGACTTGACTGACTTACTTGATTGACTTATGCCACAGTGCCACACTAATGAGTGACGTATAAATTCCTGACTAACTGGCTGAATAATAATGACGAATAGTTTTTTTTACTTTTGACGTCATAACATCTATCAAGGTATACCTTAATCTATTTCTATGATATCAGTTAATGTGTTGATGAGATCACTATTATTAAAATGAAATTCTTATTAAAATCATCATTGGGTGAGACTAATGACAATTTTGAGTCAGGGCGATAAGTCCTACGATATGTCTATGTGTTTGAAGGTTTACGCACTAAAGGCGGCATATGTTTCAGTACTTTCACGATTTTTTTTTTTTTTTTTTTTTTAATTCAAAGATAGGCTTGCGTTTGACCGCCATCCTGCCTGTTGGGAAGCAACGATGCGGCCTACGATGGAGCACGCTTGCCTAGAAGATACCGATTCACTCTCGACTTGAAGACACCCAAATTATAACCATCGGGGAACACCCATTCAGGCAGAACTTTCCACACTCGTGCGGTTCGCAAAATGAATGTGGAGTCAAAGCGTTTCGTTCGGGTTTTTGGTATGTCAACCATAAAACGATGACGCCTTTTTGTGCCCTTGGTGGTCCGATAGAAGAACGGGCCAGAGGGTATAAGTTCATGTAGATCAGAAGCACACTCTCCGAAATGTATCCGATATTTTGAGTAAAAAGATAGCTTCTGCTCTTCAGCTAAAGCTTCAAGAGTGGTTGTTGTATAGTCGTATTTAGACCTTTGCTTGTCCAAACATCCATACTTGTACATAATATTTAAGTAGAGGTACATGCAAGAATGTCTAGGTGATGCTCGGGATTTCGTGCAGCCTTTGGCCTCTTAGGTTCGGGACTATAAAACAGCCTGTAGCATTCAGGGATAGTATGCTTTCCGTTAACAACCGTTCCGTTAACGTTAAGTAACATATTGTGATAGGAACTAAATATGTCATAATGATAAAATAAAATACATATTACGATTTTTTTTCCAGATAAATCCATTCATGCTCCCGTTGTCCATGGCCATACAGATTTTCACAAAACCGTTCGAAAATTGAAACTCAATTAGGTACGCGCGTCGTCATTTATTTATTTGCTTGAATACTGCACGCCGTGGCGACGCGTCGCCACGGCATGCGTCGCCACGCCAGAAATCGGTTTTACGTGCGCCAATAGATGTTTCACATCAAAAATATGTAAATCTAAATATGTAGTTCCCTAAAACTAGGTCTTTTTAAAAGGTTGCATTTAGTACTGTTGATCATGTTTTGCTAAAACGTAAAAATCCATACGTGTAAATTAATCTACTTTTGCCAAATACCAATCGTGTTTTTGACACAACTGTATCTTTTATTGATTCAATACATTTAATCCAAAATCATGGATCCAAGATACTGACGATCGAAGAATTGTCGCACTTGACCTCAAAACTACAACTTTCAGCTGACAAGCGAAAGTGGGCGCTATTTCGAATGTCATAAGTTACAGCTTATCGTTCGATTGCATTTGCATGCAACTTTTTAAGGGTAAATGTTTGTGCAATACTAACACAAATCACCAAGGCATAAGGTTGAATTTTACATGTGATTGGTTTTGTTGGAAAAGAGATTTGAGATAAGTACATTTCATATTGCTTAATGGACATAATATGTCATAATTTATTTATTTTTCTTTGACAATTTACTTGACCAATGGCTACTGTTCTCGAACTTTGATGATAGAGTGGAAATTGGTACTATAGTCTTAGAACAAAATAATAGCAAATAAGGTGTTAACAAAATGACAAGTCAAACTACTCACAAATACTTATCTAATGTAACTAGTAAATAGCATTTTATACCATAGACAGAAAACAAGCAAATAACCCACTAAATGGATTACCATCAGTTACTGTTGCCACAGACTTGGTAGAAAAGAAACACTAACTTATACCGTCCGCGTCGCCATCAACTACCAGAAGATTTGTTCTCGTATTCTGCATGTGAATACGCTGCTTTAGGTCTTAACGATTCTCTTTTTGTACTATGGAACAGTAAATAAATGTCCATTCCACATTTCGCACTCAGATATTTCAATTCTAAGCTACGTACGACCCAATTAACTTCACACTATGCTAAACGCTATGTGTCAGTCCGCTCAAAGAGAGGCTTCATCAGGCTGGTACACAAAAGCGAAACTAGCTCGCGCGCCACTTGTTTTGTCCGTCGTTTAGCGCGCAAACTAGAGCATGTGTACTCGCCTTAGTTCGTGTGTCTTTTCAATAGATCTGTTGTAGGAAATAAGGACACGAGCACACGTATGAAAGAGATGGGTTTGAGAGGATTTTTTAGCTTCCTTTTTTCGAGATTTTCATTTAGGACTCTATTGAGTAGTGAATACCTTAAGCTCAGATATAAGTTCAGGTATCGTTTATATTAACTAGATACTTGACAAGCAAAATGCGAGCATTTAAGCAATATCTATTCTAAAGTAAGAAAATGATGATTGTTAATAGTAACACCAACATTTTACAAAACCAAATAGTTTAATCTACTTCTTTTAATTTTCATCAATTTAAATTCTAAAACAAAAAGGTTAATTAATGTTAGCAAGTAAGTGCCACTACAAGCCAACTGACGAAACTTAAAAACTTTATAAGTTTTGCTTACTCAATTGCGCTCGTGTGAATCTACATCTTTAATTCAGTTGACCCTTCGCTTCACAATAAAATTAAAAACAATCAGAATATCACGCTTAAAGCCAATCGTTCAAACAACCGCGTAAAAGCCTTGAAATTGGACCACAATGTCCAATGAGAAACGCAAAAAACGGACCAGATCGTGCGCGGCTAACTTTCGATCGTCAACGCGGTCTCACAGGCGCTGGAAGTGTGTGATCTTATTACCTTGTTGAATTGTTTGTTTTAAACACAATATTATAAAATAATCATTTTCTTGCCCAGCACCCATTACAGGTTCTTAAACAAAAAATTTACAAGCTGGATATCAGGAAAGTCAGACGTTTTCACCAGTTTTTCTTTTTGATACACCATCATGGATTGAACCGTATTACACAAGACACTGTTTTTGGCTGTCACCTTTATATCCTGAAAATATGTAACCACTCTCACTCAAATACGTGATACAACATATGAGTACGCGAGTACTCGTGTTAATTATAACAAAACGACAGATTTCTATCTCTTTGTATCCTAGCCAGTAAAAGATCGCCTTTAACAATAGAGCCCCTTCAGTTTTTGCACTAGCTTTTCAAAGAGTCTTTTTGTTTGCAAGTTCTGGTGTAAATAATAAAGATTTACTCCGTCTATCTATCTACCTAAATACCCGCGAAAATCTACTACCATCTAAGATACAAAACAATAATCATACTCGTACCATTACCATCCTTTACAGTGCTTGTAACCCTGTTGAAATATAGAGTACCCAGAGGTGTTCTTGGGTAACAGTCGTTCATAGACCGAGTGCAAGCGAAACGCTTTTGTAACCTCTCCATCTTAATTGAGACCACTTGAGGCGAGATGGCTGGTCATTACTACACTCGTATGCTCGCAAGTGGATGCCCAATGCAAGGGCCCGATAGTTTGACATATTTACGGTTACGTCTGCAAATGTTGAATTTGCCAAGCTTGTGGTATTTTTTGCCTTACAAATGATGACTTAATTACTTATGGCCGTAACTACGTTACGTAGGTATATTACTAGGTTTTATTCTTCACCTGAAGACTTAACCTCTTCACGTTAGATTGTAGACCCGCGCTGTTTGTCCTATAACAAACACTAAGCCGTTCCAGAGTCCTTGAGGCGGCCTGAAAACGAACACCAGGGCTGCCCACCCGTCCCATACAAAATTATTTACTTATTTTTCTTCTTTTTTTTTTTTACTTTTTTTTTTGTCTCGTAACGCATGCCCAAGCTGTTACTGATAGTCTTCAAGTAATTACAAGACCTAATACTTATTTTATGCGAATATTATACGATTCTTATCTGAAACTGTATCTCAAACACAGATGACAATTTCGAGTTCTAGAAATGACCTCATTTACTTAGTCGCGGCTCCGTGACTCAGCTGACCTGCAGTAAACCCACAAGCCTCGGCCTATCTCGTTCTGATAACAGCTCATCTTTGTTGCATCCTACGACTTTACTCGAGTGAGTTAGGAGAGGTATAGTTTGAATTAACTTTTGTTTTTATAGCTAACCCATAATCTGGGAGGAAATCGCACTGTATGGGAGATGGGGGATACCTTTGCCCAAAAGTGGGACCAATTCGTCAACAAAAAAAACAACACAAACCGTTTAAGTCGTTGACAAAAAAATCCTCTAGAATTATTTAAAGTACAAAACTCAATTATATAAAAATTCGATTAATTTTTCTTGGCATATCATTAATTCGATTAATTATTTCCTCAGCGATTGATTTTTTTGCATCTCTTATTGATTATAAATATTTTCTTGATCTGAAGCTGGGTGTGTCTTTAGGTCGCGAGTAAATCGGTTTCTTCTAGGTTCAATCGTAGACCGCATTATTTCGCACCACCAGAGGAGATGGCGGTCAAACGCAAACCTATCATCGAAAAATACATTAGATTAGACTCTTGCACACTCAATTAATTAATCCGTTTGTCTGTAAATGTAATGAATAATACATTGTTAACATTTCAATAGCAAGCTCACGCAGTCTGTCCCGTTGTGGTCAACAGAGACATAAACTGCAATTATCTGCAGATACAAGCTGAGTTATTATCTGCTTTAATTGGAACAAGATAAACAATTAATTGATTATTTATTGTAATTGATTTGTTTGCTTTGGTCTGGTTTTAAAACGATAAGAGAATAGATTCAAACAAACTTTGGCGTTTTTAGATACACGCTTCCACATAGGTAGATTAGATTCTTATTTATTTTGCTAGCGATAGATACGTACGTACCTACTAGGTAGATAGATAAACTTTATTGTTTACCGAAATAACATTCGTAGATAGAATAAGAGGCTTTAAAATAAAACTAGTGCCATATAACTGACAGCAATGGCTTATCGCTGAAAGAAAAATGATATATTTTACTTTTCGTTGCCTTAACAGGCACGATAATGTTAGTGTGGTGAGAGAGAGTTAATAAATGTAGGTAGGCACAACTGCAACTCGCGGTCTTATTGTTCAGAGATATTTCTTCCAGGGAACCTTGAATTATTATCGATGCGTGTACTCAATTAGTTGTCCAGTCGCGTAGGTACAAATATGGATGTTGAAATTACCAATGTAAGGATAAGTAAAGTAACATAATGTTTTTTTTTATATTCTTATTAACAAGTTTATAATTTCTGGTTGTGATTTTGATAGTGAATCATTCATGTTTGACTAAAGATAGTAGTTTCGACATCAATAACATAAATACGTCATAAACAAATTACTGATAAGATAAGCGACCCCGGCCTCCTTAGCTACTACTGTCTCCTCCCGCTCCTTCCGAGAGAGTAGTATCCTAAACCCTAACTCCTCTCCCAACTTCCACTTTCCTGACCCCAAATCCACCTCCGACCTGGTCCTTTTCCCTTCCTTTCCGCTAAACATGGCTGCCGTGCCATGGCTAGGCCAAAATAGCCTAAAACGTGCCAATCTGCCCTGGGACCGGGCGACCCCAGAACAAGGCTAGCCTTACCCAAGCACGCGGGGCTCTGTTTGGGTGGACGACCCTTTCCCTAGCTACTCGTGGGAACGCAATGAGGAGCACAAATTTTAATTCTTCGCCAAATGGCGGCGACGTGGTTCGCCACCCGTCACGTCTCGTTTCCCGGGGGGGCGAAAAGTGGGCTGCGGATAGCCACTTTGCTACTTTGAATGTTAGAGGAGGTATGAATGACAAAATTGAGGAAGTATGCGAGATGATGAGTGAAAGACGGATTGATGTTCTTTGTGTGAATGAGACCAAGCGGAAAGGATGCGACACCACCACGCATGGACCCTACACAGCCTATTGGTCGGGAGTCCCCGAAACCAGCAGAGGCTGTCAGGGTGTTGGTGTGCTGCTTTCTGATAGAATGAATGTATGTGTGACTGATTTTGAATGTGTGAGCCCGAGACTCATGTGGGTGAGGTTGAAGGTTGGATTAACTCGCATCTTCGTGTTAGGAGTTTATGCTCCACAAGATGCTAGTTGGAACCGCTGCTCAAAAGCCCAAACCGAGAGGCAAGAGTTTTGGGATAGTATGAAAGATGTTTTGAATAAATGCAACCAAAATGAAAGAATTATTATGCTAGGTGATTTTAATGGCTGGGTAGGAGTTAAGCGTGACGGATATGAAAGTGTGCTTGGTAAGTTTGGTGACGACAGAGTGAATGCGAATGGAGAAAGTCTGCTGGAAGTATGTTTGGAGTGGAATCTTGTGGTAACTAACACAATGTTTGACCACAAAAAGATCCACTTGTATACGAGGGAAGAAGGAAGCCTGAGAAGTATGATTGATTTTGTGATTGTGGATGAAAGATTGAGAAAGAAAGTGCTAGACACTCGGGCATGCCGCGGTGTTGGCATAGATACAGACCACTTCCTGGTGTTGAGCCGTATAAGAGGTCTTTTTAAGCGGTGGCGACATCGTGTGCATGAGCCTGTGAGTGTACTAGAACGCATAAAAGTTGAAAAATTGCAAGAGAAAAGTGTGAGAGAAGAATTTGTGAAGAAGTTGAGCGAAAGTTTTGACAAATTAGACGAGGTATGTGAGATTGAAGAATTATGGAAGCCATTGAAAGAACGAATTGTGGAAGCTGCTAATGACGTGTGTGGTGTATGTAAGAGAAGAAAAGGGTGTGAGTTCAGGACTGTTTGTGTAGAAGTGCAGAAGGCAGTGTCAGAGAAGAAGAAAGCTTGGAGAGACTGGTTGGCTACAAGAGCCAATCAAAGAATACAAAAGGCAACGAATGAGGACGTAAGCAAGGCAAGGGAGGAGTATAAAAGATTAAAGGGTGTGGCAAAAGAGGTTGTAAAAAGAAAGAAAGAGAATGATAGAGATGAGTTTGATAGAAGGTTATCTGACGACTTCCGGAATAACATTAAGTTCTTCTGGAAGTCCATAAGGTCAGCCAGAGGCAAAACCACGACCTCAGAGCTGAATATAATCAGAGACCAGGATGGAAATATTATGAGAGGAGAAGAATGTGTTCTAAAGAGATGGAAGGAATACTTCGAAAGTTTGTTTGAGAAAGAGGATATGCAAGCAGAGACCCCACCTGGAGACATGCATGAAAGTTGCGATGAAAGTGAAATTAGTATGGAAGAGATTGTAGAAGCGATGAACAGTATGAAAGTCGGCAAAGCTGCTGGGTATGATAGGATTACGGTCGAGATGCTGAAAGCTGGACAGGGCCTGGTAGCTAGTCAGCTGTACCGCCTTTTTAACCTTTGCTGGAGGAGCGGCAAGGTACCAGTAGACTGGTGCAAGGCCGTTATCGTACCGCTGTATAAAGGAAAAGGGTCGCAGCAAGACTGCAAGAACTACCGAGGCATTAGCTTACTCAGCATTGTCGGTAAACTGTATGCAAAAGTGTTGATTAAGAGAGTGATAAATGAAACTGAAGAGAAAATGTGGGATGTGCAAGCGGGATTTAGGAGAGGAATGGGTTGTACGGATCAGGTTTTTTCCTTACGAAGCATAACCGAAAAATTCTTGGCTCAAAGTCAAAAGGTTTATTGCGCATTCGTGGACTTGGAAAAGGCCTATGACAGAGTGGTGAGGGATGAATTGTGGTCGACCTTGTCTATGTATGGGGTAGGCAGCTCCTTGATACAAGCGCTGAAATCACTTTATGTAGGTTCCAGTGCTTGTGTTAGGGTAAACGGGGCTTACACAGACTGGTTTAGCATCGAAAAAGGTGTTAGACAGGGATGTGTAGCCTCGCCGGGGCTGTTTAACCTATTTATAGACAATTGCTTGAAGGATTTGAAAGAAAGTGCGTATGGGTTAAGAATGAATGATTTAACTGTCAAATGCCTCCTATACGCTGATGATCAAGTTATATTAGCATCATCAGAGGAGGAGTTGCAGGCGATGGTTGATATTATGCATGGTGCCCTAAAAAGCAAAGGTATGAAAATGAATGTATGTAAGACGAAAGTAATGGTTTTTGAAAGAGAAGAAAGTATGTCGAATTGTAGAGTTATGATTGAAGGAGAAAGAGTGGAGCAAGTGAAAGAGTTTGTTTACTTGGGATCAAAGTTTACGAGAGACGGCAAGTATGATTGTGATATTGAGCGAAGAGTGTTGGCAGGAAACCAAGTGAATGGGGCCCTGCATAACTTTATGAGCAGCCAGAACGTATCGAAAAGGGCACGATTGGCTGTACATAGGGGAGTGCTGGTCCCCACACTTATGTATGGTAGTGAATGCTGGGTTTGGCAGAAGAAGCATGAAAGTAAGATTAATGCTGTGGAAATGAGAAGTCTGAGAAGTATAGCTGGAGTGACATTGATGGATAAGTTGAGGAACAGCGTGATAAGGGAACGTTGTGGTGTGGTAGAAGATGTAGTGACAAAGATAGAAAAAGGGATGCTGAGATGGTTCGGACACGTAGAGAGGATGGATGAAAGACGATTGACGAAACAGATTTATGAGGCGAGTGTGAATGGACAAGCTGGTAGAGGTCGACGTAGGCGAACGTATCACGATCAAATCGAAGACGTTCTCAATAAAGGCCACGTAAAAAGTACCCGCAACCGACGAGCTTGTATGAAAACACTTATGAAAGTAGAAGAAGCGAAAGACATATGTCAGGATCGTAGCAAGTGGAGGGATGTAGTCTCTGCCTACCCCAATGGGAAAGAGGCGTGATAATATGTATGTATGTATGATAAGATAACTATTTAGGTAATACAGACTTTGCACTGACAAAGGTGTAGCTTGCAATGAAGGTCGTAGACAATTTTAAAGCTTGTAATGCAGGTCATTGATAATAATTAGCGATTTCTAATTTGAAATAAGAGAAAACTGTAAAACTGAGTTATCTATCTAATTTTTTATAGTTGTCAGCGCAGCGATCCAAATTCCCTAAATTCATATATTTCTCCGATACTAAAAGACCTCAATTTGTAGTAAGTCCATTCCAGGCATAAAAAATTAAGTTTCCTGAGGTCTTTAGTCCACTTCATTCTTCCATCTATGCGAGTGGCTAGTCGAATGGATGTTTCCCTATAGATATAAATCTGAGCGTCTTGAAGTCGCGAGTGAATTGGTTTCTTCTATGCTAGCGTGTTCCATCGTAAACCGCATCATTGCTTACAATCAAGCGAGATGGCGATCAAACGCAAGCCCATAGGAGAATAACAAATAATCGTTTGGTTCAAGTAGAACTAAACTGTTTATTGTTAATGAAATATAATAAAATGTTGATGACTGGATTATGATACTATCAGCTAGATAAACCAGGAAAAGTACTTTAAAACAGATCTTCGACACGATGAAGAAGAAAAAGATAAATCTGAACATCAGTAGGTGCTAGTGATAAGTTTAACAAACTATGTCACTAAGATTTCCCTTCCATTTAGCCACAATCTTATATTCCAAGTAGGTACATAAGTATAATAATGACTTAATAACACAAAGAATATGACGACGTATTGTGCAACCGTGTGAGATCACCCGCCATTGTGAGTATGCGACGACATCTCGGAATCGTTGCACCGATTGTGACTTCACTTTTCTTTGTCGTTTTGTATTAATTAAGCTGAGTAACAGATGCAGGAATCGATATGGTTTTTTTAATGCTATTTAGTGAGACGAACAAATCGCTCGCCTGATGTTAAAGGTCACGTTTGCCCATAACAGGTCTGCGCCACTCAGAATTTTGAACTCTTAGAATTCAAGACACTGCGCGGCACAGCACTGCGCTCGTCACCCTGAGATATAAGATGTTTAATCTCCTATTTGCCCTGAAATATCCTGACCATCATCAATGTACTCGTTTCAACTGCAGACTTCTAAACATCACATTTAACTTCCTACTAATATTATTCATGTAAAAGTTTTTGTGTGTATGTGAATATTTGTTTTCAAGTATCGAGTAAGTACTGGTTTAACACATACTTTACATCATCACTGTTTTTCGTCACAGCGCGGGTGAAACCACGGCGCTTAGATAGTTCGTCTATATCTCGAGCCAGTTTTCGCCACCTTTTCCCCCTATCGGTTGATCGATTTGGTTGATGACCAATGGTCTGTTAGCTTTTTCTAAGTAGGTATGTGAACAGTTCAAGATTCTATTAGTCACTGTTTCTGAAACTCAATCAGAACCGAAATACAATCATAATTACAAAAAATCGTATAACAGTACTTGTTAAAAACGGCAAGAAGTTACTCGAGCGTCCAAATGAATGGCACACGCAACATATAAGGCTGCGACTACACTGGAACTGTCAGACAGGACAGGACACGATGATTTGACAGCTCGATTTAAATAAAGGTTGACGAGCTTATAGGTCGAATGCGTCACTAAGGGTCAACGATGTCAAAAATTATGAAATCCCACGACTTTTTTATACTTACCATAAAAAATATATACGAGTACATAAAGGAATTCATTTGTTCTTTTTTCTTTTAAAGCTCTCTTTCTGATGCAAGATGGTACTGCAATTTCCAAAAAATAATGTAGGTATTAGTTTTTTTTTTGTAGAATGTCTTTGAAACACAATTACCAGTGCTTGGTGCGGTCTCACCTTAATTAACATTTCACGCAAATTCGTGCCTAAAACCTGTTCCTAGTAATTATCAAACACTAATCATATTTAACACTGGCCACTTAATTTAATACATCGTGTTCTGTAAGTTGTGCCCTATTCATAAGGTAAAAATATACGCCATTTACTCAAAAGTATACAAAGTACATGCCTTTAGAAATGTTGAAATCAATTATGTACTTAAAACGACTTATTCCGTAATTAATTTTACAAAATTTATATACTGAGACTCATTTTACCCGTTCCAAAAGTGACGTGTTCGCTTGACTACGAGTATGTCGATGGTTTATAAAATTTAGTTAGTACTTAAATAGAATTACTGCGAAAGCTTTTTATTAAATTACCCCATTTTTAGTTTTCCAGATTTTTTTTTTTTATTAATTTAAACAAAGAATAACATAACATGTAAAGAACCACTTTTTTATAAAAAAAAATTATTTACTTGCAAAAACTTACCGTCTAAGATAAAACGGTTTTGTGCCAAACTTTAACTAAGTTATATGTGCTTAACGGGTCAGACACAATTTACACAACATTCTGTATAGTTCGACGGTAACTTGCAACCAATTAGTGTAACAATTCGTAAATGAACTTCCACGTAATTAGTTGAAGACAAATTGGACTAAACTGCTCATGTAAGTGCATGTTTTAGGCTCAGAATTCGTATGGATAGGTTTAGAAGGTTGTTAAATTTTTTTAACAAAAATGTTTGTATCCCTTGAAAATACCCATAAAAGACTTGAATTCTGAAACATTGATTTTGTGATTACAACGTTTGGAAAAATGTATTTTTTACTGTGACCACAAATATAATTATTATCGATTGCTGTTAGAGAAGTGCAAGCAATAAAAACGTAAATGACACAAAAATAATTTCTGGTCAAAGAACACGAAAATAGATATGCCACTCAATAAAATGTCAAGAGCAGGCAAGTAAAGTACCTATTTAATTCGATTTACTCGTGAACTCGTGACTAACAAGTCTACAGAAATGACATCTAATTAGTGTCGCAATGAGCTCTCTTTGTGTGACAATTAACTTCACTTGAATCTTTATTTAACAAATGAATATGCATTTTGCATGTCTAACAACGTATGGGTAAGTGCAAACACGTTACTTTGTGCTTTTAATGGGATTAAGAAAAAACAGAGGTGACTCATTTGAGTTTACTATTTCAATAGCATTAAAACCGTTTCGCAGTTTATCCCGCTAACTAATTTTTTTTTCTATTATTTAAGAAGTGCCAAAAAACATTTCGTAAAATTACAATCTAGCCTCAGGCTAATAAGTAATTTAAATCTAACCTAAATTTCTAGGTAACTAATTACTAAGAATGTGTCCAATAACACTTTTCTTATTGTTTCTATTAAGGCGAAGACACAATGTTCACGTGTTCTTTACACTTTAACTAATATGAGTAGTTAAATTTACCGGAATAAAAGTATCCTATGTGTAAATCCAGCCAAGCTCCAAAAAGTCACATCCAAGAAGTCCAAATAGAGTAACAAACATAAACTATTACATGTATGAAATTAGTGGGATAAGTTAAGAATAAGTAAGAAGAATTCGAATAATATCATCCTCTTATACAACACCGATAAAATACACAAAGCTGAACAAAAAATTCTAAAAATTAGATCTAAAAATATTGATAATAGCTTTAACTTGTTTAAATGCCTTTCGATTGCAGCTTCAGCCGACTTATCCAATATCAATTTATCTCAATTTCATCCCAGTTAGCTAGCTATACAAGTTTCACAACAAGTCGTAAAACATAGTTTATCTATCGCTGTATCTGACACGATCTAAACAAAACATGCAATGTTTATAATTAAAATTTCCATCAGCGTTTTGCAACGACCTTCCCGTTGGCGTCAGTAGCTGATGTATTAAGACAGAGATAAAAGGCTGTCGGTTATCTCTTACGCACAATTTTAGGATGAGGAGGAAATTAAAAACAGATAAAATAATTCCAAATAAAATTTCAAGTGTCATTGGAAACAAACTTTCGTTTTGAAATCTATCGTGCGGTTTTGAAATCTTTCGTGCGACCGGGCTCGATGAGACCCAGTCAATTTGAAGGATTGAAAAAAATATTATAACAACTTTTACAATTTCTAAAATTAAAAAATATATTATAGAAAATATTTATTTATAATATTATACATAAAATTATTTTATCTCTTTTTTCTACACTCAGCGATATTAAACTTCCATGTGCAGCAGAGCTCTAGCTGTCTTCATATTCTGGTGGTATCATTTCATCTCTGTAACATCTAGTTATTCTGTGACGAGCTCCTGTCACATTGTGATTAATCATTTTAAGTTGCCTATTGTGTTTTTGCACTTCGGTTGTTTGAGCATGATCTTTGAATAGGTAATTTTGTATGTTTGTGTTTGACTCATTCAGTTTTGTTTTGTGAGTTTTACTGTTATTTCCATTTGTATTAACTTTATTTGTTGTAAATGAATGTAAGTTGTTAGTCATAGAGTTCTTTGAACCTTGTTACGATTTAGTTTGAATGAAATTTGGTAGAGCGCTTGCGATTCTAGTATTTTATCATTTAAATACATATATAAAATAATTCATTTCATTTTCTAATATAATTTGATAAATATTTTGATTTGAGATATTGAGATAAATTGATTTTACTCGTAATAAATTAAAATCTTTCTAAGAACTTTTGCTCCTCCAATACCAAAATTAGTCTGATGTATACCAGTCAATTTATGTATTATGTATTGTAATTGTGACAAAAATAAATGGCATTCGACTAAAAAATCAATTACCGACTCGCGGTGCTGCCAATAAATAATACTACATAATAAATTAACAATATGACAGTGGTAACTATGCTCATAGTTACTTCCAACAATCGATCGACAAAAAACTACGAGGAAACTAAAACTAAAGAATAGAGATGGATAAAATCGAGTAGTTGATTCGAATCGAATTATTCGACTCGGTTTCGAATTTCAAGCACAACGCATAGCCAACTAGAAATAAGTAATAATAATAATAAATAAAAGTCATTGTCACTTATGTCTACTGCTAATTTTAGGTCTCTTTCATGCTCTCATGCACACTAACTCATCCTAATTTTCGGCATTCAATTTACTACACTGCAACTCTACTCACATAAAAAATAATTCAAAGGTTTACTCATAAAATACTCCTTTAACTTAATAAGTGCTTAAAATTCTGTCTTCTTTTTGTACGCAACATTTTACGTCAATGCCAGTTGTCAGAGCATTTTAAACTGTGATTAAGTTAAAGCAGTTTATAATGAAGACCGTAAATGTTCGAGTGATTCGATTTTAATTCGAATGATTCTGTTTTTATTCGAATAATTCGATTAAGCTGTCTCTAAACAATCCATTGTTCCGATCGATATCAGCGATGACATTGTATGTTATATCAGAAGGTCAACTATCAATTAAATCTTGTAATGAGTGGGCGCGCTTGATTCACTGTGAGATTGTTTTGTTACGTCACTTCATTGTTTTTTGGTTCACAGAAGTTTGTGATGGTATATTTGGTTCTAAAACTATGTTTATTGTTATGATAGGTGCGTATTATGTGCTTAAAGTTGTCTGTTCCCATCCTGTTCCGAATTTATATCAATTAGTAGATTCGTATTGTTTCCGAAATAGATTTTTTTTTAGTAAAATAGTGTGTAAAACCTTCATTCGTCTTCATTATTATCCACAGCCTTTTCTCTCCCACTGCGCAAGAGACAGAGAGGCATACCCAATAGGTTTTTCTCTTTCCTTCTCTATCTCTTTTTCATTCGGTCTCGGTCACACTTAGTACTAACTTGTTAGTCTCCTGTATATTAACGTAGTAGTGGTAATTTTATATAAAGGGGAAGTCAGTCCAAAAACAGTAAAAGCTCTGTAGTATAAATAACAGTCCCAAAAATATGCGCAAAGAATTCCTTTGATGGCAAAGTATTTTAATTGGAAACTCAGATATTAAAAATTTCCGTCAGGTCAGATGAGTTATTAATTCACAATTTCTACAGAATACTATATTTAGTTTGTTTATTCAGTTATTTTGTTTGAAGGCGCGATTCATGAAAAGGGTATATTGAAAAGCGCCATCTAGTTCCATTTACTTTGAACTAAAGCATATTCCTGTCACTGTTATGTACTGTAACGTTACACCCCTTTACTTATTAAGGCAAAAGGGTGTAAAGCACAAGTTATTAAGGCTACCTCCCTATTCCTACGAGATGATGTAAAAGGAAAGATAGGAGACAGCTTAAAAGTACATATATTAGTTTAAAGTCTCTAGGTTATAAAAAATGTTGAAGGAGTCACACTCGGGGATGCACTGATCAAGGAAAGTTATACGGTAGAGAAGGAGGTCTGGAGAAAGGCTTAAGATACAGCCCGCAGGATGAAGGTCCGCCAAGCCCACGTGTAGCGCTAGGCCTGCTACTGAGGCCTGGAGACAGTCGTGAAGCTCGCCGACGATCACGAGCTCATCAATTTGGGTAAAAGGGGACTCTGGTTATTGCACTGCAAACCTGTTCACCACTGTAACTTAAGTAGAAAAGATTTAAGGCTTGAGGACTTTTTCTTGTTTCAGATTTCAAGGTTCAAGCGTGTTCAGACTATGGCCCTCCAAGCCAATTCACGTCCACCTCGATCCAAGACCAAATCCGAACTTCCCGCTGTCAGAGCGGTTCTCAGGCATCCCTTCCAAATTGATCTAAAGAATTCTGAAATTTAAATTTGAATATTAAGAAAGATAGGCAGCCAGATACAAATCATAAAATTGAAAATAGGTTCTACACAAAGAAAATAGGAACTGTATGAGAATGAATTGACAGATAGAATTTAAAAAGTTACATGACATTAAAAACATCTAGACAGCTTTCAGATCAATGTTTACAAACAAATATTAGAAAAGATACAGAAATATGAATAATTTAGAAAGGATATTATAAAAGAACACGAAATAAATAGTGGCACGCAAGGACAGGAATAAAAACTGATTAAGGAAAGTAATAAAAGTTACAAGGATATGAAAAGAAAAGAGTAAAAAGTGTTATGGAAACAGAAAACCCTACATTTCCCCAAAAACCCCGGAAAATTTTCGACTGGAGAAAATTTTGCTGTTAGGAATAAAACCTTGCACTTTCACACACTTCTTTCACTTCTACAGACACTCACATACTATCATACGTAGGGGATATGTTTCACATTCGATGACGCATACTCCTCAAGGAAATATTCAGTTAAATAATGAAGGCTTATTTATTTGAATTAGGTGTCATTACCCGCACCTGTTCGAAAACCCAATAATAAAAATATATATATATATATATATATATAGCTCATATGGCTTTATTTAAGGAGTTTGAGTACCGCTCCGAAGAAAAGAAGTCAAGGGAATATATATAGCTCATATGGCTTATTTAAAGAGTTTGAGTACCGCTCCAAGAAAAAATTATAGGCAGGGCATAGGGTTCAAGTTGAACCTAAGAAAGGCAAGAGTACCTGCCCTGTCTACAAACTGTAAAATTACAGTTTAAAAGTATATAGATATAGATTAAAGATTAAAAGAATTGCCAAAGAATTAAAGTCAAGTTGCGTTGTGTACTTCTTAGATTTCCTTGGGAAGTATTTACAGAAAACTATTACAGATTAAAAAAAAATAGAATTATGAAAATAAAGTTATAATTAAGATTTCAAGTCCTTGACATGCCACTTCCCAATTAAGCCATTAGAATCTCTCAGAATAAGAACAAAAGGAGATAACCTCTCAATAACTGTGGATTTTACATATCTGGGAGCCAACTTAGAACTGAAATAAGCGCCAGCATTACTCTGAACGTAGTTTTTATGCCAGACTGTATCACCGACATTAAATTCTTTAAAATTGCGTCTAATGTCATAATGTGCAGCGTTTTTGAGTGTGCAGTGTATAAAATATAAAAATAGAATATTTAAGAAGGTTTTAAGTTAAAGATTTATGGTTTAAAAAGTTTTAGAACAATCAGAGTAAATAGAACCGCATGGAATAGTCTCACGGCCAAAAACTAGAAAAGACGGGGAAAATAATTATAAGAAATAAAAAAAAAAAAAAAGATATAAGATATAAAATTAAAATATACAAGACGTCAATAGGAGCCAAGCTAAGAGTGTAAAAAGTAAATGAGTGTAATAAATGTCAGGTCTTCAGTTCTCAAGGTTTACTCGAGAACCTGCATGAACGTCTACTACAGGATACTCTCCTGTAGCACGCCGTATAGTATGCCAAACCCCACTTGAGAGTAACCACTAGGGTTTAAAACATCCCAAGCGAAGAATGGATGTGGTTTGCGTTAGCAAAACCGTAAGTAATGTTTGTGTGTAGGGTGCGGTATAATGTTGTAGGAGTACTGTAAAGTGTTCTACGTAAAGAGTAATGCTGAAAAGTATATGAAAGTCACCAAATAAAATAATTTTCACAAACCAGGATGTAGATAGTAGTTAAAGTCTGAAAGGAAACGAAAGAAAATTAATATACTTGAGCAAGTAGGTTTTAGAATTTAGAAAAAGGGGAATTTAAAAGGAATTTAGAAATTAAAGGGGGGGTTCTTTAAGTCGGGCGCCAAACTGTAACGTTACACCCCTTTACTTATTAAGGCAAAAGGGTGTAAAGCACAAGTTATTAAGGCTACCTCCCTATTCCTACGAGATGATGTAAAAGGAAAGATAGGAGACAGCTTAAAAGTACATATATTAGTTTAAAGTCTCTAGGTTATAAAAAATGTTGAAGGAGTCACACTCGGGGATGCACTGATCAAGGAAAGTTATACGGTAGAGAAGGAGGTCTGGAGAAAGGCTTAAGATACAGCCCGCAGGATGAAGGTCCGCCAAGCCCACGTGTAGCGCTAGGCCTGCTACTGAGGCCTGGAGACAGTCGTGAAGCTCGCCGACGATCACGAGCTCATCAATTTGGGTAAAAGGGGACTCTGGTTATTGCACTGCAAACCTGTTCACCACTGTAACTTAAGTAGAAAAGATTTAAGGCTTGAGGACTTTTTCTTGATTCAGATTTCAAGGTTCAAGCGTGTTCAGACTATGGCCCTCCAAGCCAATTCACGTCCACCTCGATCCAAGACCAAATCCGAACTTCCCGCTGTCAGAGCGGTTCTCAGGCATCCCTTCCAAATTGATCTAAAGAATTCTGAAATTTAAATTTGAATATTAAGAAAGATAGGCAGCCAGATACAAATCATAAAATTGAAAATAGGTTCTACACAAAGAAAATAGGAACTGTATGAGAATGAATTGACAGATAGAATTTAAAAAGTTACATGACATTAAAAACATCTAGACAGCTTTCAGATCAATGTTTACAAACAAATATTAGAAAAGATACAGAAATATGAATAATTTAGAAAGGATATTATAAAAGAACACGAAATAAATAGTGGCACGCAAGGACAGGAATAAAAACTGATTAAGGAAAGTAATAAAAGTTACAAGGATATGAAAAGAAAAGAGTAAAAAGTGTTATGGAAACAGAAAACCCTACAGTACAAATCTTTCTCTAAGCTATTTTAATATATTAATTCAGCAAAAACAGAAGAATTAGCCAGAACAATTGCCTAAAGCCAAACATCAAATCATCAAGCGCTTGTTTTTTTTTACAAACCCCGACGCGAGTGTGCAACAGCACAGACTCGCCTGATCAGATGGAAGTCCATCAGTGATTGCTTAAATAATTGCCTAAAGCTATCTTCAAACATGATTAAAATTATAATAACGGCTGTCATGTTAAAGGACCCAAGGGCGTTAGACGCAACGAGTATGAAATTATTACAGAGAGACAAGCGTAGTAAAACGCTTGATTTGACTCACGTTACTCTGAATCTAAAATTTTAGAAGTCCAAGTCAAGTCAAGAAAACGTCAGACTATCGAGCACGTACCTAATTTATACCATTTGCATCAACGCTGCAAGTGCTTGTTCAGTGAAATTCGTACGTACACTTTTCTCTTCGTTTTGCACTCTAAACTCAAGTGAATTGTTTCTCTGATTAAATTTCCTACTCGGTGCTTAACTGTCATCTGCTAAGGCTTTAACGAAATAATGTTTTTCGAACAACATTAAGAGACAATGTAGTCTCGTGACTGTCTGTAGGATGCATTGAGGTGGAGGACACTGTAATTAAACGCTTTAGGGTTCTGTGGGCCGATAATGTGATGTGACGAAACCTTTAATGAGATTTTGAAGTTTACTGCAAGGTAATAGAGTTTTAGAGCCATTGAATTGTATTGAGGGGCTTAATTGTATTGGCGTTGTTTAGCTTGTTTGTTCGTAGGCCGCCTACGATTACGATGATTTATTGATTTTAGCATTTTACTGATAGGATATCCCAAAGCTTACGTTTTGGTTTATGCAGTACTTTATCTTGTACTAAAAAAACGTCTTTCTTCTACGTTTTGCTGAAGGCATTTAAAGAAACTGAAAGTTTCTGAGAACTACTTAGTCTACTTCTTCTTTTTCCTCTTTTTGTACAGTGCGATTCTGAACGGTGCCTATTGTTCTTATCTATGCTTGTTTGTTTGTTGTTGTTGTTAACATTCATTTTTATATTCTGAAGTTCTTCATTACGTCAGTTTCTTGTATCATTGTTCTTTATTTCATTTGCTAAGTTTTTTTTTTAAATCTTGTCCAAACTTTGGCTATGAACGTTAGTAAGTTCGTGGAATACTGAACCCTTACTTCATAAGGGGACTTAATTTACTTTCTTGATTACGTAACAGGATGAAAGGACACATCCAATTGACATTGTCGGCCTATCACAAAGCCTACTGTCAACTCCAATTAAACTTACATTCTGCGGCATTCTTTGAACAAAGTTGAAGTATCACTTACTCAATATTTATACTAACAGAAAAAAAACTTTTGACTTTATGTTAATGTTAAGTAAGCGGCAATGAATTGAACAGTTTTAAGTTATATCAAGGAAATGATGAATAATGCAATTGCAGAATATGCTGACAAAAAGGTTCAAAAGTTTCAAAAGGTTTCGCATAATGACAAGATTTTTAAACAAAGGAGCAATAAAGTAAAGTTTTCAAAACGAATCACGAGTTGTTTTGAAAAGGTAAAACAATTGCAGAACGGAGAAATTGATCGTTTATTTTAAAAAACTAACCGGAAAATGAAATTAAACAAGAACATCAAAACATGAAGATATGGCACATCGCAATAAAAACAACACGTACCAATTACACCAACATCTTTTAAAACATAAAAATTTTCATTGCACCAATACTCGTTACGAAATTTCTCCGCGTCATTATTTCACAAAATTAATAAGTGAAATGCTCTCTCGATCATTCATTCAAAGGCAAAAAGCTGTAAAAAGCGTGTTGAGAGTGAAATGCATATTTCAGATCCAGTTTTGGTCCACTTCTGGACCATTATCTGCCCAATTCTGGACCTAGGTCGCCGACCAGTCGAATTCCACTTTTACCGTATCACGAATTTATAGTGAGTTTCAATAAGTTTTTATATATTACACTTAATTAATGAATTTGGTGAATGGTATTTTGGCAGTCGATGCGGAATCCAATATAATGATGGAAAATAAATTATTTGGAGAGAAGGTGGGACCGGATGTGAAGAAAGTATCGTTGTCAAAAACCTCGATTGATACAAATGAAGTCAGTCAATCAGTCTATGAATATACATCAAGAGTAAAACATAATAAACGGTTGATAATTCTACCGACATTTAATAAAATAGTTTCTAATTTGAATATGCAAAAAAATGCAACATGCCGAATTGCACTGGTAATCATTTGTCAACTCCAACAATACTTAATCAAGATAAAAAATCCAGAAGAACTCGTTACTTAATGCACAAATGCAAATAAAACGTAACACAACCTGACGGTTCGATCCTTCAAAATGTCACTCGAATATTTTCGAACACGGATTTTCAATAATCTTTTTTTAAACAATCGATGTGCATATAAAATTAAATACATGATCACAAAAACACTGCAAATGCGAGTGTGTTAGACGCGTGCTACTCTACTAGTAAATGAGAACTAATTTCAGTGTAAAAGCAGAATTATATATGTACATAAATTCTGGATAACTATTGTGGACTAGATAATGTAAACAAGAACATTATTTTTACAAAACAAAAAACAAAAACCGACTTCAAAAGACCGACTATTGAGTTATTCATCTATTTGTCGCGCACGTACTTAATGCAAATTTAAGACTTATATAGTTTTCTCATGGATACCATTATCAGAACTGGACTAAATTGAAGTGGGACCAAATGGGAAGCGTCAGCTTTCTAATAAAAAAAGAATCATCAAAATCGATTCACCCAGTCAAAAGTTATGAGGTAAACAAACAAAAAAAAACATACAGTCGAATTGATGACCTCCTCCTTTTTTGAAGTCGGTTAAAAAGAAAATGAAAAATGTAGTAATAATGAGAATAAACCACATTCAGCAGTCCCATTTACCTCGGGCTGTTCATTTGATTTGACGTCACCAAGTGTTTTAATTAACCGATGGCCTTAATTAATAAATTGAAGTTAAAACAGCTAATTGCATTTCCAATAGCAGGTGAAACAGCAATGTAAAGCTAGTCTATATTTCAAAATTAATGTGTAATGACGCAATTGCTAATGATACCTAAATTAGATGCAATCTTAGAATTCCAAAGCGGTCACTTGATGCAAAGGTCATGATCGTCAATAAATATCTCGTTTATTTCGGGGCTCGATTTTATTATAGCAGTTTATATTGGTTTGGCTTTTAACACGCGTTTGGTCAATGATTTGTATAATTTGTTTTGGTATATATTTTACTTTATTGGTAATATCTGCAGTTAGTTATAAGTTATAACTGATCAGTGATCATGGATGTAACTTCTTAGAAGATTTCTTATTGGTTGTGAAATCTATGTTGACATTTACTTTGTCTATGCTATTACTCAGATCTCCAATAGTATTGTTTAAATCCGTTACACCTGTATTTGTTTTTATTTACCGTTTTCTATTTGTTTCGCTCTTGTATCTTATTTTGCTTAACATTTTCTTAAATAGGTATTTACTATTTAATAGTACAAGGTTTTCTAGTCGATGTCATTGCTTTCAGTAGATTTCGACACACCTATTGTAATAGGTTACCGACTTCTTAATTTTCATAATCGCTTACCCACTTTTGTGTCAGTCTGCGCACATTAACCTGAACAAATATGGATCCAAAAATTATATTAACACCACCAGCGCTAACTGTTATCATATGGAAATTAGTTCACGATGTCAAGGGGATTATTAATCCTAATATTTGATCAATTGTTCCTTCGGACGCTGATGAAGAAATGTGTGAAGAAATTATGGAAAAGCAAACAAGGAATTTGTAAATGAACTCAAGGTTTTAAAAATAATTTCTAAGCACAACGTTTAAAATGGTTCTTGCCATTTAAGTTATATCTATAGTTTCTACGATAAGTTAACATCTTCACAACCAAATAATAACGCTTTTGGAGCAAGTGAAATGTCCTTTGTCGACAAAAAATGTTAGAATTGGTCAACACAATCATTATGTTCAATTCGGTATCAACTTTTACCCCTGAGCCTCTTTTCAATAGCCACAGCAAAAGCCACACTCCGAACCGAAACGAATCTATCAAAATCTCTTGCAAATGAACAATGGCTCCGTGTCATAGTTTCCTGCAATGAAGAAAAGACGTCACCGACTTTCACCGTCCAAGGTCGTCGGAGGCATTGTGCTATTGTTCTGGTATGGGAAACTGCAGCTACCAAGCTTTATATTGGTATGGGGAACGCTATGGCGTAAACTAAGCTTGATTGTACAGTGTATTTTTGTACAAATTAATTGTTTTATTATGTCTGGTACAAGTAGGTTAAACATTATATATTGATTTGAGATAATATTAAACATATAATATTGTAAAAGATTAAAAAATAAATTTACTAGAAATTACCTTCGTGATGTATCAAAGCCAAGCAAAGCTATGCAAATAAAATAGCTTGTGAGTCAGGAGTCAATTGACACTGCTGTTTGAATAATTTTTGCGTATTTCATGCAAAAGAATAAAAATGTATTGGCAAAATATGTAAAAATGAGTAAAGGTCTCCGGGTCGCGACACTCGTGACCGTTGTCGTGTTCCTTTCGGCGCTTGTTTTATATCTGAATGGTTTTCTGAGGAGTTTACAGTTTTTCTTTTACATAATAAAGTAAAATTTGCAAATAGCGTGTCTGGTTCTGAATGCGGTATTTCGTCGTCTAGCGCATTGTTTTAAACAGCTCTTACATCGGCTCTGCTTTCAAATCGTGTGTAACTAATTTAGTAGTACTGTGTTAAAGTTTGTGTTGGTTTATCGCTAAATAAAAAGTATCTGTTCTTGTCGAAGTAAATTTCGGGGATATACTTTGATGTTCTATCCGATATCTATGTATAAAAATTATGACCAAGATTTTGCCGCAAAAATATTTTCTCAAACGTGTCAAATCACCAGCATTAAAAGTATTACAAACACGAAAGACTTGTCATCAAAACAAGTAGCCTTTACAACTCTTGTCACTTAAAGTGAAACCAAATTTCACCGGAAGATTAGAAATATTAGAACCAAGTCAAATCCCTTGATCCCTTAGAAAGTGTGCCGCAAATCACAAGCACAATCACAAGTGACAGTGAGCTATGGGAATCAAAGCAGAAGTAGGGCAGATTGTGCGTGCGCGCACGAAGGTACTGTTAGTTGGAGCGTTTGTCGCCGTTGCCAGATTATGTTGAGTTTTGGGCTTATTGTTTGTAGTGAATTTGCAGTTTTGCTGCTAGTCATATTCAATTTAAACTTTTCTTGCTTTTATGACTACACTCTCTAAATAATGCACTCTTATTTGACTACACACGAAAATTACCACGAAACAGCCCCTGGACTATTTCTCTGATTTTCATTTATTCCGTTGTCGTATTTTAATGATACGTATTAGTTTTTTCTTTAAACATATTTTCCTATTCGGTTCTAGTAATAATCATAGCAAGCTAAATAAACTGAATGTAAATCATTGCTTAACTTTTTTCTTATTTTTTTATTCATTTCGATCAATAAATACCGTACTTTTTCTAATTACTATTCATTTTAAGACCATCATTGTTTCCATCGACTCGCGACGTCACTCCACCTACCACAATCATCAATCGGTCACCACCACGGGTGACCGTCACGGCAGCCCTACAACCGTAATGCCCGGTAATTGGATCCGCGGTATGGTCACCGTTCACGTGTACCGTACACCGTTGGCTAACAGTACGCTGCAATGCTTGACTGTTGTGTTAGTGCTTTGATGCATTCTGAATGCATTGAACATAGTGATAAGTGGTTATTGTTTCCAAGGAGGAAGAAACTAGACTCGTATTTATTAAATTCATTTTAAAACAAGACTTAAGACATTCAATTCAGTTTGTGCCAAATAAAGTTCGTTGATAAAGCGAATACTTATCCAATAAAAAGTCATAGACTGAAGTGTTAAATAAAAAGGTGGAAACAATGTAAAAATAATTGGATGTGGAAGACTAAGGTAATTACAATAGATTTCAGTAAAGCTCATAGATGTAGATGATCTCATATAGTCAGCGGTTCTAAATTTATATTTAGTTGATGAAGTTGGGGAAGTGAATCACGTACTGAGTTTGGACCATGTCGTGTATTCTAAAATAAACTACACATGGTTTCACCTACAATCTTTACACATGCGCACGCATTGCTGTTATTATGTGAACATTTACCTACTAGAATGTTCATTCATCAACCTATAAAACCTTGCTTATCTTCAAACGAGGGCATAAAGCTCTTTCCATACCTCGGTTGAAAGAAAGTTATATTCGTCAAAAGGTGCTCAAGACGATTTCTACGATTCATTCATACGCTACACATTCATCAACTAGCAACGATGTAACTATGCGACAATTTATCAATCCTAATAATTTCAATGGGAAATCCAAATTGGTTTGTTGTGACAAGGTCCTAAACTATAGTTAATGTAGTTAAATGTATGATTTATATGCCAGATGTTTTGGATGTACGTAACGTATGATAAAACTATGAATAGTTGCTTTTGTCACAGTTTTGTCGTTTGGAAAGCTTATCTCGTTACTCGAATCATCTTTGTACCGTTTGATTATGTGAGCGATGGCTCATATGAAAATAGTTGTCGTTTCAATGGGACTTTCTTTGTTTATGTTTACTTTCTTCGTTGATAAGCTCTTGGCTATGTGATCAATAGAGTCTAAAACTTTCTTCGGTGGTTATTTCAGCTAATGTGTGCTAGGGTGTCGAGCTTATCAAGTAACACCATGACCCAATCTCAAGCAAAGGTTGTTTTCGCACGAATTTATTTGTTTTGCTTTCTTGATGCGTTTTTATTGATTATTCCGTGATAGGCTTGCGTTTGACCGACATTAATGATGAGCAATAATTTGGCCTACACATTCTTGCAAGAAAAAGAAACGTTTCTCTCTCGACTTGATAGAGACCCCTATTAATTGGGGAACACCACTCAGGCAAAACATTAACACACTGGCAGTTTGCTGTTGCACAGTTTTGCGTTTTTTTTTTTTTTTTTTTTTTTTTTTTTTTTTTATCGATCTAATCCGACTTCGGTGGTGTAAAATTTCTTCTACTACCTCTGCTTTTATTTTTCCGCATTCCTTGCCCTAAAATTCAATAAGATTATCGAGACGTATAAACTTTACCCACATAACTTAAGTACTGCAATTACGTCCAAGCTAATAAAATCAATTGAAATTACCGCATAAAATTGCAATTGCAACATCCAATTGAAACTGGGCTAATATACGAGTAAGTTCCAATAACAGTCTTGCCATCGACGTTCCGATACGACATTAATGCTTGTATTACATAAACAAATGTAGTAAAATTAATGTAAATTACATATACAGTTGTAACATTAAATACTCTGCTTCCGTTAAGCATAACATTCATTAAGTTATTGCTTAGTTACTAAGTTGCCTGTTTTGCGTCTTTACTTATTTTGGTCCTCGGTTTTGTTCACTTCTGCAATTTTTTCTTCTTAATTGTATCGCTGCTTATTTGAAAAAATACTTGCGATTTTCGAACGATCGATTCGATAAATGCGATCGATGTCAGACGCTCTCGATTCGACTAATCTGATTCTAGCTGATTTAAAAAAATACTATAAATCTGATATCAAGAAAAGTAAAGTGCAAGCATATTTCTTCATCTTTGTCGTCGTGTTCACGTTTCTTTTTTAAGCATTGTTTTTTTTAGCATTTGGCCATACCGACGCCACCTAACAAACATATTTATAATGATGACACATTCGAATTCTCCACGCGGTTTTTTTTCTATTTTGGTATTTATTTGTTCTTGATCTAGTTCAGCCCAAAATGGTTAAACAAACAGACAGATTGTAAACATTACGTGACTGTACATGGATGTCGTTGTTTATTTTACTATTACCTATTATTAGCCTGTTCTCTGCGTGGGTAGCGCAATAATCATCTTAATTTTGGTCGATGTAATCTTTGCAGAGTTCTTTTTCGGTTGTCGCTCTCTTTGCGAAGCAATATTTGTAATGACCACTGTACGTTGACTTCCTAAGAAATCGAAATCGGAAGACGCTGCCTATTTCAATTCAGCAGTTTCATGAATTTGAAATTTAAAAATAGCTTTTATTCACTGCTGCGTTATTACCATAAGTTTTATTTTCTTGTTGACTACTCTTCGTTTATTAACAAAAGAGATACAGCCAGTAGGATACTCAGCAGTGGGAGAGAGAAAGTAAATTATGATGATGATTAGTTTCACTAGGTTTTTTTTTCTATAGTATATTTTAGTGATTTTATCTCTTCATTATCTTGATTAAATGATTCTTCATCATACTAACATCATTACTGGCTGAGCTGTCCAATTTCACTTTGATGTTTCCCTACAACTTGCAAATTCATCATTAGCATATTCACAGATTCTATTAAAACTTTAGATAACTCGGTAATACGAAAACTTGATTTTCGAGCCCGCTGTATTAGTTAGCAATATATTAAGGTAACTGTCCAAATCTTAAGCGCCACCACCGGTCCGCCTACGTAACCGTGCTCGGACGATGAACAAACATTGCATAATGACGGTAACTCCACGGGAATGTCGCTGGCAGTGACCTCTGACTCTGACTTTACAGTTTATGGTCTAGCGACCTGGCCGGCTCCACACGTCGTCCAAAATGTGCTTTGGTATCTGGTTCTAGAATAACTTTAATTAGGTTAGAATGGCCGACGTGGTGGAATACGGCCTTATCAGCCCTCAAGGGCTGACCTGGTATTCCAGCAGTGGAATGATTATAAGGTTGAGTTGAGGTTACAATCGTAGAAAATTATGAAAGAATTAGATATTTTTGCCTAGGCTTTACATTCATATGTCTAACTGCCGATCTGTAACTAGTCAGTCTAGGTTGCCGAGTTCCATTCTTAGAATGTAAGTACGTAAGTACCTGGTAAGCACCTGCCATCACAAAAAGTTACTGTTTTTATTTAAATAAGTAACTATACTACATACTTGTGAATGCCTGACAGTGTTTAGTTGGGTCCTTTTTTAGCATACATAACAAAGAATACGACACCGTACCACATACAAAGAGATACACCCTAAAATCACACGCTGACAACCCCATGGGTTGACGATATCAGACCAGCAATCGAGGGTCAGGGTCACACGTGGATGAAACTGACACGAGGACATGGGAACATTGGCACGAAGGAAAGGAGATCTATACTCAGCGAAGCGGTCGATAAATATAAGGATCATTATGATGATACAGACCATCATCAATGTTTATCGCATATCATTTTGCTTTAAATGACAATTTAAGCCTAATATGTTTTGGAAATTTCCTAAATAAGCACATTCATGTTAGACCATTACAAGCATGTCCTGCAAAGACATAGGTCACATTTGAATAATCCCACTTCTGTGCTGTAACGGTCACAAGTGGTCACAGCACTGAACGTAAAACTACAATGACTAACTACGAGTATGTTTTATATGTAGGTGCTGGTGGATGCAGTGTGGGGTCATCGACCATGCTATCGGTCAACTGCTGTTGATTGCTTGATAACTGAGCGACCGAGAGAGTTGTAGATACAGAGAATGCAAACACAAGTTGTTTGGTGGCAGGAAGATAGTGTATAGTTCACCTGAGCGAGGCTATAACATCTGAAAATGGGCTAGTTAGTATCTGTATTATCTCTGATAACTGGGAAACTGGGTAAGAAAAGCTTTTTTTTTTTATTAATTTATTTTGTGATCTAAATCAGATGTCAAAAAAATGAACCAGAATATAAAAATGTTATTGACAAAATGTTGTATTTTTAAATAAAGAAAAAAAACTTAGAAATGCACAGTCATACCTACACGACCTTTCCTGAACTGCGGAGCTTTATCACGAACGGTCAAACAAACCATTTCTGAGGAACCATCCGTCTGCGCACCTCACCTCTGTTTACATAGATCTTCTAAAAATACACTCTCACCCTTGCAACACAGAATAAGCTACAAGTTTTAGGGTTGTCAAAACTGTACGTGAAGTCGTGAACTTCATTCATGTTATCCAATGCTGCAATTTTTTTTCGGAAAGTTTTTGTTATAACAAAAGTAACATTCGAAAAAATCTGATTTCTCGAATATTATGCTCAATTGTTGGTCTTTTGCAATGTTTTTAGTTATTATTCAAGGTTTGGGAAGAATATTGTAGATCGTCATCACTTTCGGGGCCAGGTAGGGTAGGTCTGTCGGCCTCTATTAATTCTAATGAATCTCAATAATTGAATAAAGATCATCGTAAAAATAACATAATACAAAACAAAAATTTCATAACGAAGTGTAATCACGACAGTAGGTCGCAATTTGTGTTTTTGAAACACAATGCTTGTGCAAATTTTATCAAAATTGCTGACATTGTTACAATTCCTGACGTGACACCCCTAAATACACTCAAAGAAACACACGTGAACATAATCTCCCATGCCTGTCGTTTTGCGCCAACTATCGAGTAGTTTGTGGCGGCCACAGTTGACGCGACAGTTGCTAAGGTTAATGTTCTTTACTTGAGCTAGCATATCGTGAGTGTTGAGCTTATTTCATACGCCGACGATAGCTGACGACTTGGGTCACGAGGAAGTCGGCTTTAAAGACAGAAAGTTTAGTTTCGTTGTGCCGAATTTCCGGGTAGTTTGAAATTTATCATCTATTTTTATCCCACTTATGTGGCGACTCCACATAAGTGGGATAAAAATGATGATGAAAATGATGAAATGATGAACAGTGTACGTTTTCTCCGTTCATATCTGAATTCACTATTTTTTTATTGGCACAAAATAATAAACATAAATCTTAAAGTAACTTTTGCCTGCGTCTTTACTCGTCGTTATGGATAAATAAGGGATGGTATAGCTTTCCATCAGTGAAATGTATTTCAGAATCGATTCATGAGTTCTAGAGATAGCCAAAAAATACAAAGTGACAAACTTCTACCTTGGGTTTTGAACCAAATTATAAACTGGGCTATTTAAACGAACGTGTTGATAACGCATCAAAAATGCCTCAGGTATATGTGTCAAAACGGCGGATACCACTCAGGTGTTTTTTCATATATGCTATAAGTATGCCATATGCTATTTATATTACAATCATACAGTAGAAAAGCTCAGCATTGCGACACGATTATCGCATACAATTAGCATTCGAGTCGCGGATAGCACCGTAAGCGTAACATAGATGGCGATTATGTGTCGCATCGGGAAAATGCTCACGTTTTCGGTGAAAGTTGGCCGATAGTCGACGATATTGACGGCAGTCGTGCAGTGTGCGCCGCGACGCAGGACCAAGTCCTTGTATAGTGTTAGAAAAACATTAGTAAAGTTATGTAATCGATTGGAGTTTGGTTTGTGTTTTTATCGATTTAAAGAAGTTTTGATCAAAATCGGTAAGTTAAAGAATGTGTTCATTCTATTGATCGTATTGTAGTAAAGAGTATAGAAGTGACGATATACGGAAATCACTTGATCTCTAGTGCCCAAGAATTGGGACCCATGGATCTTATTCCAAGGCACTCGTGATTATCTCCGTCAGTCTCACTCTCATAACATTTGTAATGAGAGTGATAGTGATCGAGATAGTATCTCACTAGCTAGAATAGGACCCTTGGTATAGCAGAAGACAAGCCGAAGATTTGTAAAATTAACATACTTTGAGAGTAACATAATATATGTCTAACAGACTGAAGTAGTCTGCTGATGAAGATACTAGTATATTAAACTTTATTTAATAAGCGTTTAGTCCCAGATCGTCCAAATCGCGAAATGTCCAACAGTCACCAACCAAACGTTATATCCGCGGAATCAAAGGCACTAGAAAAGGGCAAAAAACACATTAAGGAAATAGACCCCTCCTCTATTATAACTACATATCAATAAATAAAACCAAAAATAGACTTTCAAAAGAAAGTCAACACACGCAGAAAACGTGCATAATTATACAAAAACCGTGATGGTTAATAAATGAAGCCATAAAATTCTCATAATACCGAAAGGCGCACGCGCAAATCGTAAAGATCAAGATTTGGGTGCAACGAACTTGTATGTACTCATTCATTGTGGCTGTTATGCTAAGTAGCTGCGACCCGCGGTTTTACTCGCTATCCTATAAAAACCTTAAAGGAAAACCTTGCACAATGCACAACGAGTAACAGTACGACACAATAATTTTAGGTGTGACTCGTTGAGAACCTCAAATAATGCACATATCTTCCTTAGCTGGCTAGTAAAGGAAGACAGGAGTTCCCCTATCTAGTTGTCCCTCTCACACATACTCTCCTCTCTCTTTCTCTTCCGGACTATGCATATATCTTCTTGATCTTTTACTACTACTTTGCTGTGTCTTTGAAATCGTATTTGAATAACTGACACTCCCTTGTGTTCTTATAGTGTTCTCATTAGTGTTACAGTTAGTTTTGGATCTGTTGTTTATATATTGATGTGTGTGATATGCAGCTTCACTAGAGCGCCAGTTGCCATACAAACCTAAATGTCAATCTTTGACCACATCTACTACTAAGTACATACTCCTAAATTACCTAACATCAGGTGATCTGGTAGCCGTAGGTCTTAGCTCCTATTCCAAGTTAATACGAATTAAAGCTACCCCCAAAATAAGCTTCCTAATCGTCCTGTCCATTAAGTTGAGTATAAAATAAACAGACACACTTAAACATCGCTTATTTAGTGTGATTCTGATTATATGCAAATTCTTCCGCATAGCATGATCATCATCTGACTACAGTTACTCGTATGTTTATTTATGAACATTCTGTATCTGATTTTAGGGTTCGGTACCAAAATTGTACAAAGAAACCCTTATAGGGAGAGTCTATTCATCAGCTATCAGTCCGCCAGTAATTAGGTTAGTAAAGTTACAAAAAATCGAGTCTAATAGTAAAACAAGTATAAATTAAAAACATTCAAGACAAGGAAAAAAACCCAGTCAATCAAGTCACTTTTGAAAAAACTTTATCAAATTCTGTTCAGCTGTTTAAATTCTACGATGCCACAGCCAAACATACTAAACACCCTTAAAAAACCCTTCTGTTTGCAATGAGGATTAAAAAATAGAAAGGTATAGATCTGTTCCTGAAATTATCCACAAGAGCTACAAATTTTGAAGTGTATAATTTATATTTACGCATAATAAAGCCCGCAATTATGCTCAAACAAAACTAAATACCGCCTTTCTAATTACGTTTTTACATCTACATCACGACTTGCTCATCTATTTGTATTTGTTCGCAGTTCGCACACTGCAATTGACATTAAACTCCGAATGTCATAACTGTCATAAGCGTCTTATTATGTCACATTATGTAACCTTACGAGTTAACTTACTGTGAAGTTTATGTTACTTCTGTCATTTTATGATGTCTTGGTAAATCGCAATCGAAGTCTTTCAAAAGATTCGTTGGTTTTGTAAGTGGATACAATCGAGTGTGCTGACACTTGTCATCATCATCAATATTTAATATTTATCCCCTCACTGCTGAGTATCGGTCTCCAAGTCTCCACTTCAAAAATCTTTTTCAGTCTTGTGCCAGTTCACACAATTGACGGTGTTGTTGAAGTCGCGGGTCGAACTCTAGACCCAGGCAAGTAAGTGTGACCGAGGCAGATACCATAACAAGAGAGGCCTACACCCAGCAGTGGGAGACAGATGGCTGTAGATGATGAAGGACTCGTGGGTTGGACAAATTGAGATCCTTTTGAGTGATAAATCTGACACAGGCCTTTGTTTATTATAATAAGTTTGATTTGATGAGGATGAACAATTGAACATGTAAACAAAAATGCAGCAAGACATTAATGTCATTCATTAAACAACCACGAATACATTAATTGTTGTTTTATCATATGTTGCATTGTTTTGCTGATCTCATAATCATGTTTAGTGTTTACAGTAAACAATTCTGCTTGTGTGTGTAATATAAACAAAAAACGACGTTTAACACCGATCTTACAAAACGTTACACGACGGTTTGAAACAATACAATCCGTCAAAATAAAGCAAGCACGCGCAATTGGCCGCGAACTCTCTATAAATCACCAAGTCAGAGTTTTATCTGACGTATCAATTATCTAACACGCACTATTTCCACAGTTAAAATAATGCATTAATTATCACAACACGTTACTTTCCCCTCTCTCGGGCTGTGGAAAACCGCGAAAGTTAGTTCTCCGCGAACAGTTAGCTCGCGCGCGCACATCCACAATCATGGCTGCGTAAAACGAAACGTGAAAACACCCAACCGAAACTTATCAAATATAGAACGAGCGAGTGACAAACGACAGTGTCGAACAGTGAACTAAGTCGAGTTCTAAATTTAAACACGCATGCCGTACGGAAATTTAGAACGCCCAACGGATTGCACGTTCTATTTTTAAGTTCGAGTGCAGCTGCCAGTGTGAACTTTGTCCGTAGGGATTCCGCTTTCTTTTTTTTAAAGCGTTCCGTTTTACGGACGAGTTGTTTATAGTATCTACTTTCGTCAGTAAAAGTACGCATACGATATATCGGTCGTGATCTCAGGGCGTGTCTGGGACGATTGTTTTGTAATTGGTAATGACAGTGAAAGCACAATTTACTTATTCGAATTGAAAGTGTTTGACAGCTGTCGTCATGTCGTAGGTAAATATTTCCGACGATTATTTGCCGGGCATTATATACCCTTTATTTTGTCATTACTTTCACTATTTTGAATATATTACGGGCAGTGATGGCAAAACCGGTCTGGCTTTGATTGACGCAGTCTCAGTCGCCTCTTACGGATTATTATCGAAGAGTTATCATTGAATTACCGAGATCTTTGATTTGATTCGAAATGTTCAATGTCAATGATCGTTAATATGATTTGTAACGTGACTGATGCTATGTACTTGTTTATTTATTAGTAGACTTATCGATCGTCTTTAAAAAAAAAAAACGTGTAAAACTGAATAAGGCAATTACAGTTTGCAATGCCAATAATTGAGTAATCACTACCTAATTGCTTTTGACTACGTACGTACAATTCGTATATAATACAAGTAGAAAAAATCGAATTTCATATTTTTGAGGGCCCATTTTGTACACATTTATCCATGCAAATATCGCCTTCTGCGGGTGTAGAAAAAAATCACTAGATAAGTACAAAAAAGTTCAGGGCAAATAGGAGATTAAACATCTTATATATTATATCTCAGGGTGACGAGCGCAGGGCTGTGCCGCGTAGTCCTGAATTCTAAGAATTCAAAATTCTGGGTGCGGAGACTTGTTATGAGCAAACCTGACGTATAACATGAGGCGAGCGATTTACTCGTCTCGTCATTCAATAACATAAAAAACTTAGACTACGTAGTATCACAATAAATAAGTAGTATAGTATTCAAAATCTGCGTACGATTACGTGAGGAAACCGCGGCGTTTTCGCAATCTCGCGGCTGTCTGCGGTGAACAATCGCATGCCGATTGGCTGATCCGTGCGCTATGGGACTGTTGATTATGGGTGTTGGGTCCATTGTCGGCTTCCTGCTCAGGTGTTTGGAAAGCAAAGCACAATGAAATTGCTTTGCATAATACGAATAGGCAGCAAAATGTGGGTAGGTCATTCTTAGCTTTGAGTATCTTCAAGTCACGAGTGAAGCCGTTAGCATATCTACTTATATATCTATAATAGAATATGGGTCCCTGGTAGATATAAATACATGTACTTTCATCGAGAGAATAAATATACTTTTGCTTAGAAATGTTGTTTAGTCTAATAATTAAATTACTGAGCGCGGCTAAGTAGTCTTAGAAATATACGAGTAGTACGTCGAATTTAGAAAGAAGGGCGTTCCTACAAAACTCCATTAAAATTTACGTCCGTTATATTCAAGCTCTAGTGAGGCTCTACTTTCGCAGTACACGAAAATATGAATAATAGTTTGAAGATTTTATCGAATTAAAAACTGCTTTTCATTACACACTCGAAAAACTTTCTATATCATTATCTAGATACAGTTTTTTTTAAGATACAGTTAGATGTATATTTAGATACAGTTAGATTTTTATTAGAGTCTTATTTAAATTATCAACATCTGTCTACTTTTAGCTATCTGCAGTTGTTATAGAACCTTCCTTATGATATATATCACTTCCAAATATGTAGATTTTTTCATCTCTAGCTGACATTAACCTGTTTCGTTTCATCTATTTCATTTGTTATATTATCTATTATAATTATCTCTACGATCTCTTTGGTCAACGCTGCCTTTCGTTCTAGAAAAATATTTACGAACTTAATTATACAATTACAATATTAAATAGTCGCTTACCAACAGACGAGTTGGAGGCAAAACGCGGATTTATTCATTAAAAAAAAACATTGTCAGTTTTCTTAGTCAAGTTGTCATCTCTTTTTCGTCAAACAGTGTCACAAGTCCCACGTGGTCTCTGGTCACCGTCCCTTACATAATTCTTATCATTACGCTATCCACGCAACAGGGCGATCAGGTTGCGTAAATACAAAATGTTGTTCACTTAAAATGCAATAAGTTGCGTTGCGTCCGGCCGCGAAGGAAGAATATAATTTTCTACCAGCATTGTGATATATCGTAATAGAAAAGCTGTGCCATAACTTTTATAGACACGCCTGTTTGTGTATGTCATGGAAATCTTGTTGCATGACCTTTGTTGAGGTCGAGATTGTTTTCTGGCTTAAATTTTACTGTGTTGTTATATTAATATACTGTTTACATTGTTTGTAATTGTTCTAACCAGTATAAAACGTTAAAGTTTTCCAAAATCTACTTTCAATACCGGAATATTTTATCAATGTTTTCAAATTTGTCCCATGTTTGAATTACTTTTATCCGAAGAATAATCTGATCTCATTATTTGATTGTCAGAAAACTTATCGCAACTTATTCCATCATTCGCCAAATCGACAGACCAACATATTTCTCAACAACAAAAACAGTGTCAGCAAAATGTTCTCCAAATGCTAAGATTTCACTACATCTTGTTAACTTAATGTCAATAACCTCAAGTAAATCTGCAATAAATCAATTGATTAACAATCCGAAAGACAACATCACGCGATGTTCAAACTTGTATGACATGGAATTGTGTATATTATGTTTTGTTAATACGCATTACACACTTTCGGTTTCGTGCGCTGCGCTGTACCAACTCGTTCTTGGCTGTGGCTCGTCAATTAACTTGCTACGTTATTAGCCAGTTATTTATAAAAAAATTCGTGTCTAGGAAATAAAAATCGTAAATCAGGAACTAAGTCGCTTTAAAAATGTGGCGTGAAAACTGGCAAAAGTAGATTAGTATACTAGTGCAGTAGTCTAAAGCAAGCTGCCGCGTTAAGGCTAACATAGTGTTTTTTGTATATCTATGTATATGAAGATTTGTTTGATATAAATAAATAACGCTTGATAATTTGGGTTTCGGTATTTCCTACAATAAGTTTGACCTTTCGATGAACGTCGATGTAAGACTACAAAATAATTTGAGCCTAGCGCTTTTTCTTTCGAATTGACTGCAAAGCCAAGTCTTGTTTTCGATTACTTTTATGTAACCATAGAAAGTGTGCACCCGCTGTCTTTCGATATACTCAAAACCCACTAAGCTCAACAAACTACACAGCTGGATGGTCACGCTGACAATTCTAGTACCACAAATAAATTATACACATAACCAGCTGTACATTGGCTAGATGGTATGATATTATTATAATTCTCCTACTTACCAACTAAGGTTTACTGATGTCAACCATCTTCAGAACTAAGAAAACTCTATCTATGACGACACTCAATTATTGACTTCACTTGAACACACTTGATGACTCACTTGATACAATTTCAAAATTAAAGCCGAAATTAACATTTTAGATTAAGGTCGTGACAGAGCCATAAAATGACTTAACAGTTCTAGTGGGCTTCGATCTTTAATTGAGACCAAATAATTTATAACCTAATCTGTTCAAACCCGACAGCTAATCTAGGCTTTAACCATTCATAATTAATTTGCTATCACCAGATTGCTTTCTTAATTTTGCGAACAGTTATTTAACTGTTTAACGCACTGATTGATTATCTGTGGCTCTGTGCTCGGATCTGCTAATTGTAGGTTTTGTTGACTTTCTAACGAATTTATTGGCGATTTACATTAATTAGCAGAAGTATAAAATAACGGTTCGGGTAATAATAGCAAATATGCGTCCAAATGCTGCTAATTTGATTCAAGATGACAGTTGTCACCAATTGATTAGCCAAGTTCGTCGCATCTGGACTTTTACTGATCGTATCTAACAGACATTGTTTTTGTACCTACTTGAGCCCTTTTTCAATGCGCTATAAGAACGTCTTTAATACATGTAACTCCTATATAGAATTAGATTTAGAAACGAGAACCAGTTGCCGTCTTTTATTATAAGAAAATCTTCTGACCTTATTAACCTAACTTGAAGTAGATTGGCTTAAACTATCAAACTAATAGGTCCATTTCATTGTTACAGACAACAGACAGCGCAGATTTCCTCGCGACACGACCGCACACAGCCGGGGTGATCCCTGGCAAGCCAGCAGCCAACCCGCTGCAGTTCATCAAAGTAGGGCCCGCAGACCTCGGCAGCAGGGCGAGAGAGCAGCTCCGGAGGGCCGAGCTAGCGAAGCGAGCAGAGCCCGCAAGAAGGGAGAGACAGGAAGATTGGCAGTCGGTGAGTCTTTGGTGAAATTTTAAGAGTAAAACATCCGCAAATAACTTCTGATAAACATTTTAAACGTCATCACTATTGGTAGCTTGGGTTTAGTTTTCAGTATTAGTTAGTACATTTAACAAGTCATCTTCATCAGTTTGAGTAGGCTGAGTGGCTGCAATGTCTGAGTTTGAGGCTTGTTCTGCTTCCTTTATTGCCTGATGGATGGAGATCATTACGTGTAAACTGTCAAAGAAAGTAGAAAGATAAATGCGGGCGAGTGTCCAAAGGATTAAAAATTACAGTAAATATCCTCGAGCACCAATTCAAATGTCAAATTATCTGTTGATGGTATGCCGGGAATTACTGTAGTTTTCGGTCAGGCAAGCGATGCGGACGAAACTGCAAGCACGCGTCTCGATAAAAATTCCGGCACAAAGCGCCAGACGTTTTTATTTTCGTCATAAACGCGGAAGTGTTATTGAAGAGTTGGAAGACCCAGTTTCTCTCATCATCCCAGTAATTGATCAGCCTTAACGATTTTTAATTATTTCTTAACCCTAATTGCTAGGTTTCCTCGGAACTTAATGAAAGCTCACTAAACCAGGTTAATTGGAAGTTTTCTAGACCCTTTTCCAAAGAAATTCTCGTCAATGATTTATTGGTGGTTTCATAATGTGCGTTTAATATGGTTGGACGCGTGTGGGTATAGATTTATGTATCGTAAATTTAACGTCAAGATACGCTCGTTTCAATAATTTGTTTTGTAATTTATATGAAGCTAAGGGTATTGCAGACTGAATTATTCGCTGACGGCCAGTCCCTTGTTTCGTCTACATTGCAAGTTCCAAAATTACCTAATCAAATAGCAGCATAGCAGCATAAGCTTCATCTTTTTAGACAAAAAAGTGATTGATAACCTGCCATTAACCCACTTATTTGGGGTCGGTACAGTATGCACTTTACTTTAATTCATCTATATCATTAGTCATATCTGGATTCACTTCTTTTTTAATTATATCATTTTTACACAGTCCATCCACTTTCTTTGGTCGTCTTCTACTGGTATACGCATTCACACTCAAGTGCATTATCTTCTTTTTTGGAATAGACGAACTTCTACGTTACTGGCACTACTTTGAGGCTTCCTCAAATGTATTCATTTCAAAAGAGTTATTAATTGATTCGAAATTCAGCTGATAATTAATAGTAATTAATAGTATCTGTAATAATTATGCAGTCCACAAATCAAAGTGATTATTGCAAACTGCGATACCTACCATTATCAGAGCAATAAAAATGTACCGAATTAATTAGTGTTGCTACCGAATTACTCTAATTGCTGAGATTACAATTTTATTCTATTTTTACCTCAATTATCTTAACAGATTTAACTTTGTGTCTATATATATGTATTAAGATTCTTTGATAAACCATAGTTATTAATTATTAAGAAGTTAAAGTTTAAGAAGATTAAAACATTATTATCCAGAGTTTCGACCGTAACTTAGACTACTCTCTTTCGGAATTTCTTAAAGAAATGAAAGTTATCCTGGCTACAACAATAGTTTATATATACTAAATTTTAATCAGTCTTATTTCATTACGTTTACAATTTTCTCATATCTGTTGTTTTATGGGGTCTTTGCTGTCGGTGTCTTATCTACTCTACCTATATACTCCTACAAAGTCTTAATATTATGTTATATTATTATTATATTATGTTTCTATTCCATCAACTAAAAAGTAAATTTTATTTACAATCATAACTAACTTCAAGGTAACTGACGGTGTAGTTAAAGACCATTTTCTTGCCTACACTAAATTGGCAACTATAATAGTTAGACTGCCGGAACATATCATTCATACTCTCTGCATCAGACGTCATTAATTCCTCCCGTAACGTCTCGGTAAAAAGCTTGACGCCGTCATGGTCTCTCAAATTAGCATCATTACTCGCGTCAATTGTAACTGTTCCAAAATGGTTTCCTACAAAAAGCCTGTTAACGTATGCCCGATGGGGTCTGCAACGGAAATACGTCGCGATCGGCGCATACAGAAGCCCGGAGAATGCGCCGCGCTTCCGTTTTATGGTTTGTTTGTTTTTCGTCTTTTTAGTCGGTATCTTAAATGGTTTTGTCTTGGTCATTTAGTTAGTGAGGTTGAATTCCATCGCTTTCTATGTTACTCTTCGTGCAGTTGCGTGGAATTTAACACATTGCCATGTTCCTTGTTTTCCGCTAATTAGTCTGGCTGGGTCACCGTACTATGAGTTAGTGAAATTCTTAGTCGTAACTCTCCGTGCTTCTCCGTCTTCGGCATTGTTTGTCACCACAAAGTGATTAAACGCAAATTTATTAACGATAAAAGAATTATTTCTGCGTTTGTGGCTTTTCCTAAAGTTAATTTATATTCTGTCGGATCACTGTCAATCCCAGCATAATTACTTCAGTATTTAATTACATTTGTCTCCTCAAGTACTTACGCCACTTAACTCGACGTTTTATCTTTCGTCGTGGCAGAAGTCAGACAGTAAAATAAATATCCCCGTATATTCCCGCTTGTTACCACCGGCTCATCCCGGCCTTCTCAAGTTTAATTTGTCACGAGAAAAATGCTAGCGATCATTAGAACAATTAAATGACTTACCTTGGCATCATTTAATGAGTCCATTCCGCAAATTAATCACGATAATTGTCTCCAATGAAAAATAGTTAAAAACGTCATCACCATTCCATTTCAAATCAACTTGACAATTACGTCTATTCAATCTGCGGCTTTAGCCATTGCTTCCTTTATTACAAATACTTTAAGTATAAACGACTTTGAAAAAGGTAACTTCCTCAGATCCTTTGGATCCTTTCTCGGAATAACATTTCTTCGGACCAGTTAAACTTTTTTCAACATCATCCTTCGTACCTTTTCCAACATTGCGATTGGTCGTTACTGAGATTAACCGTCGTTAAGCTGCCAAGAACTGCATTGCGCAATGGCTGTCGCTCTAAAAATATATCAGTGTTTGTGCTGTGCCGATAAACTCAATACGACTATTAAGTTCTAGAGAGGTACATATTTCTGTTTGGTCCAAGTGAAAGATGCAGCGGAATATCTTTAACTGTTTGGTGATTATCATTTTGAAAAGTGTTTCGTATCGAAATTCCTAGGTCATAGTAATATTTTAGGCTGTTTTTAGAACCTTTGAATATCAGAAAGCTTGTGCCATTGAATTATGCCTGTTTGGACATTATAACAGACTGCCATGACAGCAGGAAAGAAACCAACGACTGGCCACCGAAAATGTCAAGTGGCTTGGTTTAACGTTCCTATTAGATGAATAATGACGAGACACATTTCTTATTCAATATTCAACGACCTAAAGGCCAGGTTGTCCATGGCTTCAAGTGTTTTTTTTATGATATTATGATCTAAATCATAACATTCCATCTATACAAGGTTACCAGCATTATCTGATAAGGGTCTCATGGTAACACCACAATAAACAAAGGGTGATCTTATCTAGGTGTAGGTGTGTACAAAGCATCTGTTTTTTGTTCGACTAGGTACTGTGCTGTTGTTCCTTGTACACTGTATTTGTTGTCTGCTCTTGAGATTTTTTATCATCTGTGGCATTGTTTTTTCTACAACAAGCAGGTCTATTGAAAGATTGAAACTGTTTAAGATTTGAAGTTAAAAGGGTCTTAGTATTAAACACCACTGTAATTTTAAAGCTACTGTGGTTTTTTACTCCCAGTTTCTATTTACATAACTGTTTTAATTGCGGTGTTTGTAAGTTAGCATGGCAAATTTGAAAACAAAAAGGGCCTTTCTTTTCATATCTGTCATGTAGTTTCTATTTTCAAAGTTTTTCATTTCATTTGCACATGGCTTGACTATAACAACTCATAGTTTATGATCCCCGAAAATTGTTTAATTATCATCTTAAATGGTTAATATTATTATTATTCGCTCTTACACTAAACTCTAGACCAAAGAAAATTACAGCATTTATCCTAGTGCGTCGCAAGATTGCTAAAAAACTACCTTCGCCGCACGCGATCTCAACATGCGTCGTAGACTATACCAAGGCAAATAAACTGCTCCGTAGTAGCTAGGGCGTATACTGTGACATATTACATACAAACTATAAACTAATCTATGATTGCATTGCAATATCGATATCGATGCCTTATCGACAGATCTTGGCCATTGAAAAATGAGAAACCGCAACTAAAAAAGTTTACGATTCGAGCTATGCGCATGACAATTTGATCTCATATTGATTCTTTCATCCTATAAGATATCTAGCATTCTACACTGGCAGTTCTTCAATAACTCCATGCTTAATAAATTTACCAAAAAAAAGAGTCTTTGGCTTAGCAATTGGCTGCAGATACATATTACTGAAATTCCACGAAACCGAAATGCGTACTCCTGTTGACACTGACAAAACATCCTCTGACTCGGCAACAAAACAACCAGCATTGACAATTGGATAAAAAAGATATAAAATATCCAATTTGATCCAATAACCTCGCTAAAGCTCCACAAGAGACACTACAATCGACGATCCAAATACCGGGCGTGGCCCGTGACCTATTCAACAATTGCGGTAAACAGAAATTGGCAGCATTCGAGGGTAACAGTCGTGAATCAAGTGTATCGCCTCGATTTTGGGTGGTCTTTCCCAAGGTGTGACTTGGGAGTGGCTATTCTTTGTACTTACATGATTTTATTTGACATTCCGAAATATTAGATTTGGACATCTTGAAACATTGTTGCTTTGCGGCCAAGTGGGGTAAAAGGGCGTAAGTAACTATTTGCAGTGACTTGAATATTGAACACAGTGGAAAGGGTTGGTTCACATATTAGACAGTTGATGAGGACATTGCGTGGTTGGAAATAACCAATTCCTTTATTCTTAAATAAATATAAAGCTAAAGTTAAAAACAATAACTAATCTCATACGACCTTAAATTATATTAGCTCTTTTAAAAGAAAAGATCTGTTAAAATTTCGGGTTAAATTATTTTAAGATCAGAAGAATTACGTCACAACGTCACATACGTAATTTACGCTAAAAATAGTTAAGCAAATATATCAATTAGTGTGAGACTTCCACATGCCTAGAATAATATTATGTTTTGGCGATAAATTACTGATTTACTCGTACCTTTGCATTCCCACTCGACCAAGTTCACTGAAGTTGTGTGTAGGTGTGGCGAGGTACTAAGAATGAATGCAAAATGTGCATAGTTTCCATCGAGTCTCACAAAAACAAAGTTCTCGTGATTCATCCCGTCAGTAAAATGCACCGGCCGTCCTCGATGCCAATCTGCTCTGTCGGCGTGTTCACTGCAATTGTTGTATAGGTCATGGAACTGCGGAGGTATTTGGAGCGATAACTACCAGTTTCAATTGAAATAACTATTGAATTGTTATCCTGGTCCTATCTGTGTGTCTACTAGTTAGAATCGTATTAAGCGATTGTAATAAGTCATTTTTGATCCACATCAGATCCGACAGTAAATAGAATTTGCAAAACTAGGCCAACCATTTTTACTTTTTGACGCAATTAAACTTAGACTGCGTTTTTTCAAACTTTTCTATTTGTCTCACTTTAGTTACAATTTAAAAAATATAAGCTCTAGCCAACGTTATCAGTCATATCTTGTAAGTAGAATCCAAAGTATAGCCATTGAAATTACTTCTACTAACAAACCCACTGTATCCATTCCAGAATCTGGACAACTGGAAGTCGTCGCGGCGGAAGCGCGTGGAGCACATCATCGAGCGCTGCGTGGAGGTGCGCCAGATGGAGAACATACCGAGTCAGCCGCGGGCAAAGTCAAAGACCTTCAACGAAATGCTGGAGGAACGGTGAGCTTTAGCCTTATTGCTAGAAATCTAGTACCTTACTCATATAAACGTTGTTTAAAGTTAGTCGCTGTTTAAAATGCTCTGACAATTTCTCGCTGACGTGAAATGTCACGTGCAAAAGCAAGACGGAGAACTTTAAGCAATGTTTAACTTTAAGCAGGCTTTATAAGTAATCATTTATACAACGAATCCTGAAAAAAAGTGGATATTTTATTTCTATTGGCATATTTTGTTGGCTGCCTAATGATCATCGCGCGAGAATATTCGAGTTTAAGTAAACTTTGGAAGGAAATAAATATAATTTTGAAGGAACAAAATCGTACTCTAATTTGAAACGTTTCATAAAGTTAAACTTTTTAAATTACTTCAAAATAAATCTGAATGTGATGCAAAAAAATAAATTAGCCCATATTTATAAACTGGCAGTTAAGTTTAGTGTAATGCCTGCAATTTTCATTTTCAATTATTGCAATCTCAAGAAGTTTCCAAACGTCGTCCGATGCTTCTGTAAAATCACAACAAATTGGCATAATATTCCGCCAAGATTGCTAAACCGAACCAGTATCTAATCAAATTATTATCGGTCATTATTTTTGAATTAGAAATAATTATGATGACGCAAAGTCAAATAAATCGAATGGACTTCATAACACCAAGCAATCAGCGCCGTTGCACAACTTTTCATACAATTGCTCCTCTAATCTTGAGTAACAGCTTTGCCCTTTGTTTGTTAATTAATTCGATTTCGTAATTAATGGTTTTTATATAGTCTTCAATGAACGAGTCGTTAATTGTAATATAATACGTCGTTGTAGAGAGAAGGTACGAATTTGTCATAAGTGGGGTAATGTTAAGACAACACATACTTTCAACAAAAGTATTGTTCAGGAGTTCAGGGTCATCGCAGAATGAGTGATTTTCTGATATCGTATTAGCTGTGCCCCGTGGTTTCACCCGCGCGTTGACGTAATACGGTGATGATGATGAAAAGTAGCGTAAATGCTCTTCCAGAACCAAAAGTATATTCCAAATATTAGCAAAATCTGTTCAGTAGTTGCGTGGTAATATCATCACACACAACTATCGCATGTATAATACTCGTATCAGTAGAACACGATGATTTCTACGTAAATAGAGCTGTCACAGTACTCACAGTATATACATATAGGTCTAGTAAGGGAACTAGTTCACATATGGTAGCAGCGAGTTGCGGTGGAACGGTTCGCGACGGCCGTAACAATATATTGATGTCATTGACATCACTATCGGCAGCGTTGCATTGCATGCACATGCGCAGGTCATTATATATATATATATGGCCAGCTACTTGAACTAGCACTGGAATTGTTACTGGAACATATTCTACAAATATCATATATGTGCTTCTTATGAAAACTTATGTGGTTTTGACATGTTTTGGTAAAATTAAATTGACTAAGAATATGATCGAAACTATAGTCAGAAACTATAATAATACTCCTCACTTCCTCACGTGTTACTACTTTCTTTAAATATACTTGCCAAATTTATCCTTGCCAAATTCATATATGTTATACTTCATTCAGTTCGGTGACATTGAACTTGAATCATATTAAAATGAGGACACTGTCTTGTCATTCTTCATTATATTGGTGTTACTCCATTCGTATCTTTAGTACTGAAGACTAAATGAGAATCTTTATTGGCTTTTGCTTTCCTGACCCTTGCCGGATTACGTGAATAGTTTTCTATAAAGTTAACTATAAAACTAGTGAGTACAGCCGTTATTTACAAAGTAATATCTATAACTAATCCGTAGCTTACATTTTATGTTCTTGTTTAGTAGGATTTAAGTTTTATGTAAACATCTTCGCTAAATTATTATGATTAGCAGTCCATACATGGATGTCATACTCGTTAATCATAAAGTATATTGTGACCTTAATCTTACTGGTGACTAGATTTTACATATTTATCACTAGAGGTATATAATTCGAGAAGAAAAGCTATCATTAATGCAGCACAATAGTCGATAGACTGCAAGTATATATGCATTTATAATCTTTTTTCAATAAAGATCAAACGATAGGTGTTTTGATAATAGTTAACATATTTTTAGATCACGAATCTTCCTCTATTTTAGAAATCCCAGACAAAGCAAACAATTTTCATCTTGTATCTTATGTTCGCATGACTAAACGAAATTCACCATGGGCATCCATTTAAACCCACACGCATTAAGTTCATCGACCAACTAACAGCTCTCGGGAAGAAATCAGCTCTCCTCACAAAGGTTAGGTTACGTCCGGCGCTCTCGGCGGCCGCACACCGACTGGACTGATCAGATTTCGATGTTCGTTCACCGAAGCGCGACTGCGCGTACGCATCTATTGATTACACTTTTAATTAATTTGAGAGTTGTGGATAAAGTAAAGTTTGTTCTTATTTGAATGGGCGTATTTAGTATTTTTTGTGAAGAATGGACTTAATTTCATTGCTATATCGTCAGGATTTTAGTAAAATTGTCAGCCTGTAAATTATTTTGTTTTTCTTATTTTTATAGCAAAATATTATTTTCAAAAGCTTATTCACAAAAACCAAAAAATTCTCGTTTGTTTTCATGATAATAATGCATTTTAAATTAAGACTGCCTATTAGGTATAAAATTGATTGCTCACCTCCACATTTCTAGACCTAATTCAATCACTCAAGTGCAAATTACCTGTCTCAATTTAGACTACACTAGACCAAATGCAATTCATCAAATACCTAATTGTCTTGAAGGTTGTTTGACGGATATCCGCTATGCCCACTCTATAATAGCATAATATTGCGATTGTAAAAGTCGACTAAATCGAATTCATTATGCAACCGATTAGGAACAATCGATTGTTTATTTAATCGATGTCGGTATTTTAATTAGTCAAGAAACATGTTAATAGATTTGTCATTTCGATCTTAATCTGAGTCTTAATCGATAGTTGATTTAATTAGTTACCAATAAAACGGTTACGTATGTTTCTTTAAAGTTCATTTTTCAAAAAACTTTGAGTTTTCTAAGAAAGCGTGGATATAGTATTACATAGTTTTTACCATAAGATTCATAATTAATATGTTATCTTCTTTTATGAATATTATCGCTGTTGAAATATTGTTTCATATGTAAAACGGAAAATCTATCAGAGACCGAGCCGTCGCTCGTAAACCAAACTTTCTCTGTCGATGTAAATCTATGGTTGTCATACGATAGTTTTCTACGCACTACCACAGATTGTGTTCATTGTGTAACGTATACGGGGGTTTTGTTTTGTTCACACTAGTGGGTTAGTGACCACATCCTGAGGTCGGGTTGGGAAGTGGGGAAGAGAAAGATCTCTTTGTATTGTCTGTTTTTAATACTCATTACTCATAGTTATGAATACTAGTTCATTGGTGCACCTCTTCTTCTTGGTTTGACAAGCTTTTCAGGGCATAGACAAGGTTTGGCGTACCATAGTCTTACCTTCTTTAATTTTTTGACAATTCCCTCAGCGCTTTGATTTAAATTTTTCATAATATCCCTGTTATTTAAATTTCTCTTTTATAGTCTGTACCCACCATACCACCAGTGGTATGGCCAGTGGTATGGTGGGTCCGTCACGTGTAAACGTATAATACCTACTTACTTCAATGGTTATGATTACTTGTGATGCAACTAAATCTTCATAACTTCATTCAGTAGACTTTTATCATCTACCTTATTAGACTGACATAATCTTGTTCCTAAATCTTACCTCTACATTTTTCTTTGCTTTTATTTTTCTTACCGAGAGTTCAAGAATGTGCAGTATATTATGTAGCCTCTTTTTTCTTATCATGTCCCACAACTAGGTCGCATAAAACGTGTCGCAGATTATTTTGTAGCATATCTATTGAATCCATTGTGCAATGCTTCAGATCAGCTGGATGAGTCACTATTTACCGTACCTACTATCAAATTCATACCCAAAAGAAACGTTACGGTCAATTTCCCATTATAACTGTACCTAGTGTTGCTCAAAGTTCAGATAAAGGTCTTTGAACCGTATTATGTAACTTACGGTTTGTGTTTGCAAATAATAGATTGACCAAAGTTACTTAAATGTTAATCAGGTCTTAAAAAAGTTCATCGATTTAATTTTATGCTCCGTTATGCAAAAAACTGTCAATTACTTTTTACAATTAGCGTGGATTGCAAAACTGAACAAGAAACTGTAGCTGTCGTAAGTTTCGTCAACCAAATCGCTGTGTTTAACAAATTGTGTATCTTTATCATTGAAAGTACGCTGGATCTTAGCACTAAGTACGCTCGCGACGCAATATTTGATTACCGTTTCCAGTGTGCTCTAATTCTGCAATTTTCTCGGACATGCAACTAAAGGCTTGTTTAAAGCCACTTGGACTTTAGAACTGTTACATTTTTTCAATAGTTATCACTTTTCACTACATTTTTTTTGAAGTTTGTCGGACTAATATTAAATACCTATGCAACTTTGAGAGTGAAAAGGTGTGCTGTGTATGTTAATTACTACTGTTTTCTGAAACGACTCAAAGGATTACTGGGGAATTAAGAGTGGAGATAGCTATTATTTTATCTTTTATACATTAAAAATATCGGTTCATAGTTTCAAGTTAAGCAAGCAGTGTGAGAAGTTTCAAATCTCAATACAGAAATCTATTCTATTTAAACATAGTGGGTTTCGAACCTAAGCCAAGCAAATGTTGAAATTGAATAACTTCGTGATTCCGATGACATAGATTACAAGACCAATGACAAGTATTAAGATAATCTAGCTTGTATACTGTGATCTCTGCCATCATAGCCTTTACTTCGAACAACACTCCAATTTAAACTGGTGCTACAGTTAGGTAACTGGTGATCTGTGTGGCGATGAACTTACTGTTAGTAGAGGCGGTTCTTCGTAAATTGGATGCGTTTCTTTTGAAAACTGACAACCGCTGATCATGTCAGTTTTGCAGTGAGATATTTGATATTTTCATAAAGTTGCACACAACTCGCGTAATCATACGTAACGAGTGCTTACAAAATTGGATTCAACTACTCGTAGTGATAAATCTGACGGTTTATTGTTTTTCTTCATTTTGTCAATTACTGCAAAGCGGCTGGTAAAATAACTATTAGAATTAACACTTAGTACTTAGGCGTTCTATACAATTGTGCGGAATTGTCACAGACAGCTTGTATGTACGTATATATAAGCGCCTTAGATGCTAAACCAATAAAATGCAAAGATTAATTTCAAATTAATTAACCCCTATAAAACGGCTTTTGAGTTCTCACGGAAGTCGCGAAGACGGTTTCAATCAAGCAAAACACTAATATTAGGTCCAGTCTTCCAACTTACCGTTAGCACTCTTAACAGCCCATTCCAATAAAGACCTCGCGCTATCGTACTGTTTATTACATTTGATATTATGTCTCAGGCTTGAGGAAATTACCTTTCTTAACTTCCCGTCTGAAGGTCGCTATCAAGATTATTTTCTCGTACTCGTTAGCGGTAACTAATTAGATAGGTAGATATTTTAATCGTTAAGATCTGCCAATAAGGGGAATAGGCATCATCATCCACAGCCTTCGTTATCCCACTGTTGAGTATTAGGCCTCTGTCCCACCCCACTGTGCCATCTGACTCGGTTCTGACCCAATCGGATTCAGTTTTGATTTGCGAATGGGCATGTGAAAAACAAAATAGGTATTGTAAATACATACATACATGCCAATGTTTAGAAGAGTATTCTTTGAGAGTAGGCAAAAATGCAATACATTTTTTTTATGTAATTGAGTGACGAGACGAGCAAATCGCTCGCCTGATGTTAAACGTCACGTTTGCCCATAACAGGTCTGCACCACCCAGAATTTTGAACTCGCAGAATTCAAGACTGCGCGGCACAGCACTGCGCTCGTCACCCTGAGATATAAGTTGTTTAATCTCCCATTTGCCCTGTAATTTCACTGGAAACAATGTCCTTCCAACCGGAACACAGTAATGTTTGCACATTACTGCTTGGCGGTGGAATAACTGGCAAAGGTGTGGTACTTCCCCAGGCGGGCTCTGCAAAAGAGCCCTACCACTACAAAAAGATATGATCAGAAGACCGTTAAGCCTGGAAGTTAGTCCACGACAAAAACTAGCGCTGTGAAATTATGAATGTATACAATATTCTCAATGAGGTTCTGATTAAATATTTATTATTTCTCGATAAAACATCCTAGAATAACACTTTAACCATAATTTTACCACGATTAAGACTTACGGAAGTGTCACGTCACAAGCCCTTTGCACCCATCAGACAGACAGCATCAGGTAGAAAGCTGTGGGATTGACGGAGTAATGTGCCCATCTGCCTGTCCGTCCGATTGACACTCTCCGGTACTCTAAACATGGACTTGTGTGTATTCATACTAATTCGAATTAAAAAAAAACTCGGCAAAATTCTAATTATTCTCACTCCAAAATCCAAATATTCAAATTCTAGACATACCTATATATTTTTGTACCAATCAACTTCGGAAAATCAAACCAATCAGCGTGTCTTAAGACTGTCACCTCTCCCATCTTCCATACATACATACTCTGTTTTTGAGTCAAACAAAGTCAGCAGATTTATTTTGCTATTTGTCCTATAAGATACATTAGACAATTCGTAGCAATTTTTTTCCATGTCCTTTTGTCCAGTTTTCGACCTAAGCACACATCAACCCTGCTAAAAGCGCTAAAGTTTGCTTAAGACTTACTGAAAAACTTAAAATGATTTCTATCAATTAAACCCAACACCACGAACACTGTATCGCCCATAGCTTTCTAGCAAACACTATCATTACGCTGTGGGGTGCACAGAACAGTAATTCCGATCCGCGATATGCGGCTAGGATACACTTTCTCCCTTGCTTCCTGGCGGCGCGGCTTGCCATTAGCAGCTGTTGTGGACACAACCATTGACGGCTGTTTTAAATGTCACTTGTCACCTCTGTCACACCTCAGGAACTAGAAATAGATAAACACTAAACTTGAACCAAACACACGCCAAGAAAATAAATTACTTGAGTAAGAACTCCTAAAAGATATGAATGCAACAAGTAGCGGCTTTCTCGCTAAAAGCCATCTCTTAAGCCTTAAGTAGTAGGAAGATATCTAACAAATAACTTATAACTAAACTTCATTTATTTTATAATATATCTTATTTTGTTTAGTGTCTTACAACGCCAAATCAATTACTGTCTTAGATACTTTATCCCTTCGAGCTTACACTGTACTGTTAAATGCAATGATATTATGTTTAAACCAAAGATTTCACCTTTTTGTTTAAATGTGACCAGGAGTTATTGTACACTATTCAATGCTCTTTGTTTGAATGTATTAGTTAGTAAAAGCGCAGGACTAACTTTCACCATACTTCCTGGGAGCGTGGGTTGCACACCATCATTAGCCATGGCGTTTACTGTTTGAAATTGCTGTCAATACTATGCTCTAATGAGCGCTGTTGTTTCAAAACTGTATATATGATGTACTCTAGTTCGTTTGTTTTATTTTCTTCTCTTTATGTTACGATTCCTTTTATAGTTACATCATATTAGATGAAATAGTCATGTTTTAGCTTATAACAATTCACCGCTTACATTTAGGCTTCGTCTAACAAGGCAAGCTACTTACTATCTTCAGTTTTTCTTTTCCAGACAAATTGCCTTCCGTAAATCGTCATTCTTTACTCAAGACGTAACTCAATGATCCAGTTTATTTCCAAACTTTAGCTTAGAAGGTCGTGACTGATAAAAGAGATACGTTTAATTTAATGTTTGCTCAGGCAGTTTTTGTTTCGTCATAATAATTCTTCACTTACTCCGCCTACTAAATCTACTTAACCTCGTGTGCTAATCTGTCTTGCGTTGTCTTTTTTCCCACACGGCTTTTCTTCAATTACATCATTGGCCCCCACACCACGTACTCAATTTATGGGTTACACAGCTTCGCTGGCGGTTCTTACGTGTCATTCCACTGCAATACTTGCAATCTGTGCTATCATGGCATTATGATTGCTGACCATATACGATGCAGTTCATGCCTCTGTAAGGGTCGGTGCAAGAATTGGGTTCGGAGCGAATTCTAGAGTGATTTCGGTATTTGTAATTCATGAGATTTTTGTTTGAGAAAATGACGATTGGATTGACGTTTCTCATAGTTTAATTTTATCTACGAATACCTTGTTCGTATGAACGGTTTTTTGTTGTTGTAGTAATTATCAAAAATAATTGAGATCTGTGAGAGTTAGTTGCAAAGACATATTTTGACTTATTAGACAGGCAAAACCTCAAACAAGGGAAACCTCAAAAAAATTATGTCAATACCATTTTGTCAGGATGGCAGACCTAAAAACCAGGTAAACCTAAAACAGACCATGAAACCAAGAACAGACCATGAGTTCTACCACGTTTTTACGGACCATCTATGACCATAGAGTAGTCTATGTTACATTATGTCCACATTTCAACGTATTCTGTTTCGTCGCGTCGTCTCCGCCTCATCCTTTCATATGGCCAGGCCGTTAATCTTGTTCCTAGTCCTATTACTTCCATATTTGTCCGGTACAAAACAAACAGCAAGAAAGATCTTTCATCATCAAGAATGCTTGTATCGCTTCATATCGCAAATAACTCGTGCCATATACACTAACATCAAACATGTAGAAAGCCAACGCGGTAATAGTTTTTGTAAATATTTGAAGACACTTCCAATGTACAGATCGTGACGTGCGTCATTTGTTGAACTGCCTTGGAAAGTGTAACGTTTTTGTTTTCTTCATTACCTTTTCTAGAGACAGTTGCAACTGCTATATTATTTATGTTAGATATGTGTTTCTACTATATTTAATGAGAAGTTCTTGTGATCTGGGTTCCATTTCAATCTATCTGCAATTTGGCATCCTGCATATATGCATCCCTTTGCAGTAATTGGTAAATAAAATGTCTAATACATATTATAAATGTCAATGTTTGGGTGATTGGGTGTTTGGATATTTATTACTCAATCACGCAAAAACGACTGATTACGATGAAATTTTGTATGGACAACTGATTAACCTGTAGGTTACTTTTTATTCAGGATATTGCGGGTGAAAATGCGGAGCGCAGCCAGCTATCATACTTCAAGTATATTTTATACAGTCTTTCAACGTAAAGTTTACAATAATTTGTTATCAATGTATTTCTCACGATAGCTATCTTGTTCTTGTTCGTTTCCTATCTCCCTATCAATCGAATATGCAAATATTTCCCCTCCTACCAATTTATCAATTACTAATGTACATACGAACGACGGCTACGTATAGGCAAGCATTCTCATCCAACTGGCTGTCAGGAGCAAATACTCACTATCTGAAGCTACTCGTAACTTTACACGCAAGTGAATTTACTAGGAATGCTGCTACTGACTTCAAAATGAGCTGTACAGAACTTTCGATTCTGAAACGTATGTCAATGAGTTACGATTGAAATTGCCTTTTTTCTTGCAGCCCTTTATAACAATTTGTAATGAAATGGTGTTACTGGATTTTCCAATATCATCTGGTTTTGCATACCTCTGGGCTATAAGTAAAGTTGTAAGTCAACATTGCTTCAGAAACTGGAAGGAAATAAGTGGTTTCCTCATGGTTATTAACGCGATACTGTTACGACTTTACTATTAAGCTAATGATAGATTGAAAAGACGGAAAATAGTGTTTTAAACGTTATATATATTAAAACATAACTGACACGTACTCGCAACTATCAAATAGATGTGATTCTGTAACCAACACTCTAGACCCCAAAGGAAATTAGCTATAAAGCTTTTACAGTTTCCCTGCAATATGAAAAAATATTTGATGACATCTTATGCTTCTTATGCGTCTCTCTATTTTACAGCTACATTAATCAAATTAACAAACTGACGTATGTAAATGTACAATAGCGTCCAAGTGCTAGTGTTTGGTAATGATTCGATATTTTAGTTAGAGCAACAGTCATGCGAAACAGCACTCCTATTCAAGGAGTGGTATGAGTTTATATTTGCATCGTAACATTAGCACTTGCCCATAAGTCCACTTAAACTTTAAAATTACTAATAGACTCGACCTTAACCTTTATCAAGTGAGCACTTGTACCGAAATAACTGCAAGTAGGCGTCTTGCATTGCTGGTCGATGATCGACTTGTTACGTCATTCTACGTGCTATAGACTTTGGAAGTAAATTTATGAGGATCACTGTATAAGTGTATATTTCTCAGTTTGTGATTCGTCAGTTATTACTCAAAATATTACCAAAAGCTAAACCTTTGAATTCAACATCATTATCAACGTTTAATCATCTCAGTGCTGGAATACTAGGTTTACCCTCGAAGAGTGATTAGGTCGTACTCCACCGCCGTATTAAGTCACTTAAAATCGCTGTCTCACTTTCCTCGCAAAAGATTGCAGTAATATTATCGATAACATAATCATCAAGCTTGAAAATAGGGATGAATCCTAAAGTATCACACTTGCTAGTTATGGGCTATACACTATACAGTGTTATTAACTTCTAAATTATGGCACTCCACAACTTCGTTTCCGCTTCTGCTTATCTCCGATATTACTACATTTTCTTTTATTACGCACTCAACTTTATTACTCTCCATAACATTAATAACATAAATCAATTTTCCGACGCGTTTCTCAGCTTTATCTTGTTTGTTACCGTTATCTTCCGTTTTATGGCTTCAAGTGTTTATCTGTGGTGTCAATCAAATGTTGACATTTGTGCCTTGCATTGCATCCCATCTTCGAGTGCCATTGTTTTGTTATCTTTTGGTATGTGAAAGTACTCATCTTGAAGTACATTTTTGGGGAGTCCAGTTAGATTAGATGTAAGACTTCAGAGGTACTTTCTAGTAGATGTTTTTGGATTAGGTAATAGACATTTTGAAATATATTATTTTAAGAAAACAGCTTGACTTGAAAGCTTTGTTTAGGGTTTGAGTTTTTTTTTTATACATTTCATTTATTTGTAAGTGTTAGTTAAGTTAGAATATTAATTATTTTATGATGCTCAGTGCATTGCATACATTTTTATGTCAGGAATTACCGAATTTCATTTAGTTCTAGTTAAAGTAAAATGTAAAGTTGAATATTATTCTTGCTTCAGTTCTACAGTACATTCTCTCTCTACCTTTCATTAATGATTTTAATGATTTCTAATAATAAGTGTCACTATTATCAAAATTGTATATCTTATCGTTTCGCAATTTGTAATTCAATTGTGCAATTGTTATCATTATCTCGATCACGATTAATCTGAACATCGTCAACGTCTTGTGTCTTCGGTGTTGTGTCATCGGGAACAAAACTTTATGCCCAGCGTGGGCTTTGACTAACGAGGCTCTTTTAAACCAATGCGCTTGAGATAGGGTTGCCAAAAACAACAACTACTTCGAAATTAATATCATTTGCCAGATATCCTTATGTTGGTAATAACAACCCTAAATTATATATTTCTAGTATTTCAATTTGTTAAATAATAGTTGCACAGTGTTTGAAAATTTTAGCGCCTTAGTATCTAGGTAGTAATCTAGTAATCTATAGGTATAGTAATGAAACTAAGGCGGCACTAGCCAACTTGTTGATTTAGTTAACCTCCTCTGACAAGGCAAGGATAGATTCTGTTTAAATGTATTGTACTTATTTGTCATGAGAGCGAATGCGATAACAACGAAAAATAAAAACTAACTACACCTAGCGGAAGAAGGGACGAGAGACGAGTAGAGACAGCCCTACAGCAATGACGTAGGTGTTCCTTCAGTATTTTACATCACGTTTAGTGCATTGTTTTACTACAATTTAAAGCGCCCGTCGCACGTGTTGTGAAATTGTTTCATAGCTGTAGACTGTAGTCCCACGTACAGAGGGAAATTACAAAGAGACTTATTACGATCAAGGTTAGCTACGCAATTTGTTAATGCCGGAGAGCCCAAAGAGGTAGATTTTGATTTGTATGAATACGAAATATCCAATATCCATCACAGCTAGAGATACGGTCCGCTTTTCTTCTGTTTCTAGCCTCTCCTTTTTCTTTCCTTTTCATAGTTCTGTGTTTTGCTGTGTCGTCTTGCATGGTTAGTTGGTTAACTCTCATGTTATTTCACGATGTCAAGAATATTCCACTTTTGCGGGCCACGAGATCTTACTACAGAGAGCAAAAGGCCAATTAGTTGAATTATCTATTAGTCTAAGATTGTCTGGGGAACACGTGGCCCATCAATCTTAGGCGGATTTCCTGAAAGTTATTTACATTTCATCAAATGAATCCTCAAGCAAAATCTACCTAACAGCTCTCGTGCTAAATATATCTGTACTTGCAATACCATCACTAAACTAAAATTGGTTGCATATATGAATGAGATTTCAATACAATAAGCTTTTATCGGTCATTATTTACTTTTGAATTGCAATGGGGATCGTGATCATGCTCGTAATATGGCATTTTGTTATTAACTCTTTGTACTATCAAATTGGGGTTTTTACGATCGATTTTGCTTTAGGCGATTTCTTTTTGGCCAACATCATTATTGTTGCCTTGAACCCTTTTAGCTTTTGGTGGTTACGTTCACTATGTACTCGTACTTACGAACTTTTGTAACTTGACAATAGGTAAATTATCTGGACCATCGTGTTCGATATTTCATTTTAATTTTCTGAACAATTGATGAATATACTCGTATTTTGCGCTAAAGAAATCCTTGAAAATTGGCCTTTCTGAATGTTTGTAAAAATTGAGTAAGTATATATCCCTCCGTAAAAAAGCATCTTTCAAAAATTTTAAAGAGTTATTTTGGTACTTATTTACGGCATTTTTATTCTTTTTTACTAAACTTTTTATATTGATAAAATGTGTAGGTATTGTTTTTTTGTTTTCTAATACTTGCATTAACCTCGACTTGCACTTCATCACTTGCACTGAGTTCATCCTTTCTTTTTACCATAGTAATAATATACGTTTCTTCAGCTATCCTATAACCAGTACGACACGTCGGTGTAGTGTTACAACCAGTGTCGACAGCTGTTGCGGACAGTTGTCCAACTTGTTGGCCGACCCGTTCACATCTGATATTGAGGATATGCAGGAATCTGGGATATTTGCAATGTGGCTCTGTTAGAAAGGTTATTAGGTAATGCGGACTTGTGATCATATTGCGAGATAGAAATAGTAAAGGAAACGGGCGCGGGCAGCTTGTTCAAATGTTGATTACCTATCTATAAAGGTCACTTCAATCTAACAGTTATTCGACTTTAGTTTATAAAATATAACTAGTTTTATAGTTAAACTAACTAATGTCTAGACTAGAGTCTTATTAATAAACGCTGATTTCACTAATTTAACTGCTTAAGATCCTCTGATAGCTTCTCAGCTCTTCGTGAACTTTCGCGTTCAAAATAAGACAATTTAAACAATGATTAAGATTAAGCAGCGCAGCGTGTATGAGCAGTATCCTTCTAATCTATTAGATAAGATAAGATACCTTATTATCTGATCGAATCATTGTTCATCTCTTGCTATCTTCTTCCACAGGGTTATTCATAAAGGGTATGCTAAGCCGAAAATGGCTCATAGTACTTATCATTATGAACAACTTTTACTATGGGACCAACCCAGAATTCGCGAAAAATCAGCTGTTCCATACATTTTGTCGAGTGTCATTGACATTTTTCTATGGAACAGCTGATATTTTTTTCGCGAATTTCGGGTTGGTCCCATAGTAAAAGTTGTTCATAATGATAAGTACTATGAGCCATTTTCGGCTTAGCATACCCTTTATGAATAACCCTGTGGAAGAAGATAGCAAGAGATGAACAATGATTCGATCAGATAATAAGGTATCTTATCATTATGAAATGATGAGTACTATGAGCCCTTTTCGGCTTAGCATACCCTTTATGAATAACCCTTAGATACGAGAAGAATATCCTATCAATGAACTCATGTACCTTCTACACTTATCTTCGCCCACAAAATCGCCTACAATCCGGCGAGCAGTATCGAACACAGACGTAATTTCGACAAAAACTTTACCGTCGCTATTAGCCTCTCGACTAGTGAAGTGAAACATAGCTTTCGATCCAGTCGACGTAATAGGCAAGCTACTGCCACCCGGCCAGACGGGAAGCGTTGGGAAGACGCGCCGCTTTTTGTTCAAGTTCCAAGTTGAGTTCCAATAACGCACGGCGCGGCTAGTTCGAGGAATGACATGTCGATATTTTTATCGATACTTACGATACCGTTGTGGACGTGAGTTATTTGGATTGTAAACTGTTTGGATTGAGAGAAGTAAAGGTAGCAGGCTATTGAAGGCAGTGTTGAGGTAATTTTGCAGCAAACTTGAGACCTTTTTTCTGATGTCAGAAGTGGCAAACCAGCAAACGGGCCGTCTTACTTATTGCTTTGAAGTTTCATCTCATTTTAATCTTAATGTTCAAAAAATGAATGGTTTCAGGTAGTTCATAAAGACGATACTTAAGTGCCACAAAATGTTCAAATCGGCAACGACGAATAAATAATTTAAATAACTATTATTATCGTTGTCCATTTATCTCTAAATTGTTATAATATATTTTCATTTTACATTTCGTATAATCTACAAAATTATATTCTCTACCGTTTAGCAGTTTAGCTTTATAAATTTTACCATTTTATACTTTTCGATAAAGTTGTCAAGTACTTTATCGACTATATCGATATGCGAGATCATTACGCCATCACTATGCAAACTAGTCGAAGCCTCGGTCCTTCATATAAACGTTCTTTAAGTACCTCGGTTTCTTGTCTATCGTTTAATTATGCATTTCCAAAGGAAACGGTACTTGACCTCACTGGAACTTTTATTGCTAAATAGTTTGGTCTGAAAAAATCGCAAATGTTAATGCAGTTTTACAGCCGCTTCCCTTTCCAAGTCTCTATGAAAGCTTTGATATGTGCCTTAACACAGATCAAGCCTGGAAAATGTTCATTAAATATGATATGAAGAAAGTCCGCCTGATTGGTTTTGGTATGATATTGTACCATTATTTATTTAGTTTCAGGAACATTCTTCCGGTTTTTTTTTCAAGCACCAGTTTTGTTTGGTGGTTACGAAAATCAAAATAAACAAATGAGAGCAAAACTGCTTAAACGAACTTTTACCCACAAATCTTACTTTGAGAATCATTAAGCCGCCGAATGACGCTGTCGAAACAGCAGCGGTATTTTATTGACCGACAAATTTGATATTCGCCGACAGCAAATCAGTAACGTCGTATTTGGCATTTTTGCCGACAAAAACTGATATCGGTGGCTTCTAAATTTTAAATCTGATATTGTTGTTCGAGAACTACAATTCTTGCGGTGCTATTGAAGATTTGTTGTATCCGTTTTGAACAGCATACAAAGTTTCGATCGAGTCCAGAAAGCTACTCCGCATATCAAGCTCCTGGCTGTATATTCACAGATTGTAGTGCCGCTAAGTGGCAAACAAGATACGATTGATAACACTGAATTTCAATTGGTAATTTGTTTGGAAAGTAAACGGTGGTGATAACACTAATTGCTTGTTTATTCAAACAATGATACAAGAGGAAATGTGGTAGAAAACTTTGCATCGGGAAAGTTTGATACCAACCGCGGTCTGAGGTTGTATCCGTGTTTTACTGACGTTTGTGTTTTCATTCTACTTTTTGCCACATTTTTTATCAAGGTTCAAGACCGCACCGTACAAAATTTTGAAAAGGAATAGACAGAGGGGCAGAGGGATTGAATATATTTGAGAAAGAGACTATAAGACGAAGTAGATAGTCATCGTCTCATCATCATCATTCACAGCCTTCTTTATCCCACTACTGGGTATAGGCTCTCTCTCTTTCTCTTTTACTGTATCATCTGCCTCGGTCTCGCGCCAGTCATCGTCGAACTATCTGGAATTTCTCCACCCTGACCTATTGTTAAGTCTAGTTATCTTATCGCGAACACCGCCACCACACCCCATTCTATACATGTAGAACGCGCTCATCCGTCGCGCCTCGCTAGCACTACCACCACACCCTATTTCCGTACGTGTAGAGTAGACCGCTCTCGCCTCGCTATCACTGGCACCGCGCCCTATTTACAAACGTGCGGAATGCACGCAAGTGTGGCTTCGTGCAAAAATCCACGATTTACACAGTTTACAAGAACTTCGTGTTCACCGCGTCACGTACTCATATGTCATACCTACCAGTATACCCTCTTATTAACAATCGAGTAACTGCGGTATTGTTACGCCGTCTTTTGTCTCTTTCGGTCGAGTTAAAAATTTAAACAGTAAAAACAAAACAGCACAATAAAGCAAGACATGAAGCTGCTCCGATGTTACTCATTTATTAGGAGTTAAGAATAATAAGTTATGTTTGGGTAACGAGTGCAATGCTGTGCCGCGCAGGGTTTTGAATTGTATGAGTTCGAAATTCTGTGTGACAGGCCTGTTATGGGCCAACGTGATGTTTAACATTAGGCGAGCGATTTTCTCGTCTCGTCCCTCAATAAAACAAAATAACATCAGTTTAATCAATGTAAGGCTGCTAAAGTTTATCTGTTTAGCTATCAATAGGCAGATTCTAGGTCTAAATGATTGTCATAAAACAATCCGCACGTTCCATTGCCTCCAAACTGTATTTAATAACCAAAGCTGGTCGTCTATTAGCAGCAATAGCTACTATATTCCATAGAGATGTCTTCTTCACAGCTATATTGATGTTGAGGTTTACGAGCTGGTACTGTGTATTCTATGGTCTCAGGAACCATGTCCTTAGCAGAGATAAATGCTAAGTATGGTCACTTTCGAAACACTCACAGATACCTTATCCAAGTAGAGAAAAAAAGTATTTTTGTTAATATTACACGGGAATGCTCACGGGAATGCTCACGTGTTAATTTTAACTAACAAAATGTTTTTAACCCACGTAAGTTTCTAGGCTAGGCTAGTAACTAGGCATTACCTGTGTACAGTGCTATCTAAACAGTCATCTACAGGGTTATTCATAAAGGGTATGCTAAGCCGAAAAGGGCTCATAGTGCTCATCATTAGGAACGACTTTTACTATGGGACCAACCCAGAATTCGCGATAAAAAATCAGCTGTTCCATACCTTTTTAACACGCTTTTATTAGCTTCACCTGTATGTTTGTATGTTTGTATGTTTGTATGTAACCGACTCCTTTGAGCGCGTTTTTGACCCACTTTAAACGGTCAGATTTCTTTCAAACTTTGTAGATATATCGAGGACCGATGACAATACACTAAACAAATCGTGTTTTTTAGTTTTTTTAACTATTAATTTTTTTCGAGTGTCATTGACATTTTTCTATGAAATAGCTGATTTTTTTCGCGAATTTTGGGTTGGTCCCTTAGTAAAAGTGGTTCAAAATGATGAAAACTATGAGCCCTTTTCGGCTTAGCATACCCTTTATGAATAACCCTGTAGTCACATCATGTCATGATCCCTTCTCAAGCGTCGTAAAAAACATAGTATACCACACATTAGCAACAACCCGCTACTTTCTATTTAAATGCTAGCGAAAGTGCCGCGACAGATGGCCACGTGTGTCTAATTTGTGTACACGCTTGCATAACATTATGCTTTTGATATAAACACGTAAGCACAAAAAGCATAATACATAATAAAGAAGTTTAAACATCTCCGAGCCGGTTTTGAGAGGATAAACGATGAGTGTTGTAGAAACTAATGAGTATTACATCAACAGATTCAGTATTATCAATGGTTTAGATTAGTTATAGATATATAGGTATATCTGTATGTATGAATGTAAGAAGGAAGTTAACACTTCGACACTTCGACTTAGATAAACATATTTTTGAAATCGAAAGAAAATAACCTGATTGAATTCACTGCATAGTGAATTCAATCAGGTTATTTTCTACTTAAAGCAAAAAGACTATCTGTATTGTGTTTCTGTTTTTAGTTTTCTGTTGTGATTTCTTATAGTTTTGTTTTATGTTGGCAAGTTCAGAATTGGAGACGGAACCAGCAATAAAGCTATTTTACTCGTATGTACGATTAAAATCATCATGCCAAACCCTTTTCACATAGTTAGCAACAATATGTGCTGGTATTTGCATTTTAATCTAACCAAAACCAATTTTCATTGGCTTCGTCTAAACGTTGGGATCAACCTCCATAAGCTCTCCCATAGAGGTTGTATACAAATCATCGATTCATATTTTAATTGTACTTTTAAAATATCGTTAACTATAACCTTTCCCGACCCTATCAAACACTTTCGATTGGTTCTACCAGCGATTTGATAGATCGGCGCTTCAAAACACTCAATAAAAACAGATAATTGTAATTTTTAGTTGTTAAATTTAATCGTTAAAACTGACAATTGGCATACTTTTCTTTTTTCTGTGTTTCTGCCAATTAAAATGCCCGTAAAAGGGAGTTGTTATTTTTAACAGACCTTCGTTTCTATCAATCAAATGAATCATAACAATGAGTTAATTGTTTATTGTATAGGTGAGGCTAACCTTGTGTCATTTTAGGCTGCTTTAACGATTGAAATGGCTGTCTTTCCTACGCTACGATAGCTAATAAGTGGTCCAATATCGATAATTGTAACATACTGTCACCCATTCTGACAGACAGTTACAGCTAGCGCAAACTGTGTGTCATGTGATTAACTGATCAATAAACACATACATACATAGTTTCCGCTGCAACAAGACGCAGAGTTGTCGGTCGCAAATCTGAAATCAAGTGTATGGCCAAGTGCTGAGCTTTTAAAAATACAAGAACGATTTTGCTGCAGCTTATCGTTGCAACTACCGCACACTTGTCGGTAACACTACATGGTTCTAGACTCAGGACTATGTCAATAGTTGCTTTACTGCACCCGTCAAATTATAACAATCCTAATATTATAAAGCTAATGCTGCTAATATTATAAAGTCAAAGTTTAGATGTTTGTGAGTTTGGATATTACCCTGGATTAAGGTAGGCATAGGTACTTTTTATCCCGGAAAACGCGGAGTGAGAGTACGCAATGATTTGGAAGGAGGGAATCCCTTCCCTCTCTCCCCTTGTCGTTTGGTAGAACTATGCAGGCTGAATTATTAAGAAACGGCTTATTAGCTCTATTAAAGCACACGTGAACATTACTTCCGCACATTCCTTACAAATTCCCTTTCTATCGGACGCAGTCGTGATGGGCATCACGCGCGGTCGTGATCCGGGATACGATTCCAACGATTACGTTCCCAGGCTGTAAGGATTCGCAGGAAAAACTTCATTAGCTGATGGGATTGGCAGGAGTCGTGGGGTGGAGAGCTTGATTGGTTTAATGCAATTTGAAAATAGGCTCGTGTATTTGATAGTACTTGTATAGGGTTGACGGACGGCTGTGGTAAGCCGAAAGGGGCTTTTTGCGTTGATGTAAATGTGTGATCAACATTTAAATCGCAAAATAAAATCAGCTATTTATATTTTAATCGAGTCAAGACTTGTCATTATATTTATAATATTTGATCTATCTCAATTGGTACCTTTGTTCGTTTTTGTTCATTTTTAGGTAACTAAAAACATACCATAGCGGTTCAGTCTAACCTTGTAATGCCACGACCACGACCCTCGCCATCTAACAAATTCTACAATCTGCAATAAAACTTTAAATGCATCACTCAATATCACGCTTTATTAGTTTTGGAAAGCTCAGTGATTCTCACGAGAGACGGGTTTGGGCCCGCCTTGTCGCAGGTTATGCGAGAGTCTGCGAGCAGTATACATGCAGTATGAGCAGTTTGAAATATGCCACTTAAAAGACGCTATTAAACTTTGTGTTAACTTGGTTGCTACTAAATTAGGGCGATTGCCGTAAGAGAGGATGCACAATGTTAGTGCAAAATATAGATTATTTCTGAAAATAAGGCTTATTTATACTCCACAGTTAGTAGATTGAGCTGTGGATGATGATGTCAAAACGCCTGTCAAAAAGAATTCGACACGAAGCAATCATGCATTGCAAAATAGCAACAGGCATAAGTTGTGAATATTTTTCCTAGTCTTGGAGCGGATAATAAAACATTATGAATGCTACAAAAGCAACCAACAAGTAATCTACAACTAGAAACAAGCTATAAACCAAACTAAAAAATAATCCAGCAAGTCTTTTCTACAATCTTTCACACTACTAACCTATTTCGTAAAATCTGACTAAATCTTTATTTAGCTAAACATACAATGTAAGAGTGCACTAAAATACCTGCGTCGATATGAATCACAAATTGTGCGAACTTGAGTCACTGCACCCATTTGTAGACGCCACAGACAAATCATAGTAACTATACGTGACAAAATCAACATTTCAAGGTGAATGTCGCGTTACGAAACCGAATGTAAATAAAATTATCGATAGTTATATAACGTGGAAAGTGAAACGTTACCTGGGAGAGATAAATCATAGCTAATGCGATGCGATGGCTGACCAACCTGACCAACCTGCCCATTGAGCAATATCATTGATACGGGGTATAAATTTTGTGATTAGGAAAGTGTTGAATTCTTTCGTTTGAGAAAAGATTTATAGATCGTTCGGTGGTAGATATACGAGATAAAATTAATTACAGCGTTATTAAATTATAACGTAAATAAAAAAAAACTAAAAAACACGCTTTTTATAAAAAACCGAACTAAAAAAATAGAAAATAAAATTTTATAAAATTAAGAATAGGGTGGAAAATTTCAATAAATATAAATTAATAATAGTGTAAATAAATAAATATATGTATTTTATTTTTAAAAAGCGTGGGGTGCATGGGTCAATAGATATATTATATATTTTGTAGATACATTTTGTATTGACAGACATGAGTAGCATTTTGATAATATCTTAGAAAGCACCCCACGCTTTTAAAAAAATAAAATACATATATTTATTTATTTACACTATTATTAATTTATATTTATTGAAATTTTCAACCCTATTCTTAATTTTATAAAATTTTATTTTCTATTTTTTTAGTTCGGTTTTTTATAAAAAGCGTGTTTTTTAGTTTTTTTTTAACTATTATTTATTTTTCGCTTTTTAGTTCGATTTGCTAACTATTAACCATCCTTAATATGTACAAATGTGTTGGTGTTATCCGATTTTGGCCGTCTGCTCAAGCAAATTAAAAATAAAATTGATGCGTAACAAAAAATATTGAGCAAAAAGATTTGTAGCCGCGTGGTTTCGATCCTCAGACCTCATAAAATAAAATTGATGCGTAACAAAAAATATTGAGCAAAAAGATTTTTAGCGCGTGGTTTCGATCCAGGGACCTCTGGGTTATGAGCCTAGCACGCTTCCACTGCGCCACTCTGTTCTTTGACACGAGTGACGAAATTACCATTTGTAAGTTAAACGGTATTAAAAGTTAAAGAAACTTTATAGAAAAAGCGTGTTAAAAAAATTAATAGTTAAAAAAACTAAAAAACACGATTTGTTTAGTGTATTGTCATCGGTCCTCGATATATCTACAAAGTTTGAAAGAAATCTGACCGTTTAAAGTGGGTCAAAAGCGCGCTCAAAGGAGTCGGTTACATACAAACAAACATACAAACATACAAACATACAAACATACAAACATACAAACATACAAACATACAGGTGAAGCTAATAAAAGCGTGTTAAAAAATGTCTATAGTCCAGCCTTCCAGCATTCCGGATATAACGAATCTTACGACTTCCCGCAAACCAACATCAGTCAAACTATGTAAGAGGTCTACCACATTTACGTTCAAATATATAAAGAATAGAATCACACCCCCCTCCTGTACCCTCCTTTCTTAGGCTAACAGATACGTTTCCACATATGCATAGTTTATTATTTATTTATCGTCAACATCATCTTTTACCTCTAACTCGTTCAGACGAACATTCTACTCATCGATTGTAGCATGGATATTATTGGGTATGTAATGTATAAAGGTATTTCATAACACAAACCAATTTGTAAATTCGATGTCCAATTCATTCATACAACATAAAGGTACATAAAACCACTAATCAAATTTAACACAAAATCATAGGTCAATGCAGGTTAATATCAAACTTACGACATGTTACGAAAATACCATGTATTAGTTGTATTATAGCCATACAAATTAGCTACATATGAAATTGATGTCAATTGTTGTATGACCTCGGTGTGAAGCAAAAATGTGGACTCACATTCACATTGGTGGGGAAATTAATGGCCAAGGGCGGTAAATTAAAAAGGGTAATTTATTAAATATACGATTCAAGGTGTTAATAAAAGAACCAGATAATAAATAGCATAGAAGAAATTGGTAAAGTTAAGGTCATTTATATGAGTAACAACGAATGAAGTATCGTATCGTAAATTCTTTCAACACTTTAAGAACTAACGAGATTTCTTTCCAAAAAATAAGTCGTTACAAAGCATCAAGGATAAAACAAGCTACGATGGTGATGACAAACATGATACAGAAACAGTACAGAACGCCGTCAATGTAACATTATACAAACATCATCCACGTAACACCCATTCCAAAGTATGACGAGCACTGAACTGACTAACCGAACTGGCTGCAAACATAACCGATAAATATACAATCTGATTCACGCCTACGAGTATAGAATATAGATAGAGCTGCCAGAACCAAATTTAGGGATTTAGATAAAGGAAAACTGAAGATAATCACAACTCTACGGCTTACACTCGTATTTATAAGTTATAGGCCTACTGAATCAGCACCCATGAAAACTAACGTGGTTTTAAACATTTTGTTAAAAATAATACAGGAACACTCATGTCATATTGAGTCGGCTACCCTGACTAATTTCAATCACAATCGGTTTTTGGTGATCTTTATCAAGAAGAACAAGCGCGTCACGCTTGAAAAACGTAATTACAAAATGAATCAGTAGGTACCTGAGCTACTAAAAGATATGTAGTGCGAGGAGAGCGTAGACTTTGCTAAAGCCCTCACTGCTCACCCCTCCTGCAACCCGCGTCTACTTCAGGAACCGAATTAATTAAGTATCAAAAAGCCTATGGGAAATGATTTCGGCAGTGTTGGTTAATTAATTAGTACAAAAAGCTCAATTTTGTCCTGTTTTGAATGACTTTGAAATCGTAGTAACTAGCGAGCTCTTGCGTAACTCAATACATCACAGATAGACTAATCAAAGGTTTGATTATTCAATTAACGAGCCGATACATCATCCACGTCCCATTACCACTTAACAATTAAAATACCTCAATACGTGTCACTGTTGCGTTATCCAGATCTAAGGCCAGATGGCAGCTCTATCGGTCTCAATCATACGTTCTATAATTACCGGTGCATTTATACCGCAACCCGAATAGCCAACAGCCGTGACGAGTGAGGTCGGCCGATGACCCCAAACGACAATCTGAATACCATTCTATCCATAGAACTGGTCACCGGTCACAATTAGATCGACGTAAATACTCGGTCAGCGCCATTACCGTAATTGGCGGTTAAAAAGGGCCTAGCGGTGACAGCAGTCTAAAAGCGTCCTCCGTTACTTCAAAGTAGGTATTTCAGGTAGAAGAAAATGTCCAAAGATATTCTCGAAACATATCAATGAAAGATTCTTGACCTCTAGCACTAGATTAAATGCTGGGTCATTCCGTTGATTTGGTGCTAAATATCGCAATTAAGAGAATCATTACTTTATTGATTAAATCAGGCTGCAGACATCGTAAAGTGTCTCCGTTGATTGGGAACATGCCTATCATTGTTATAATTATTTTTATAGCTTTTAGAGAATTGATCGTCCATCTTTTAATTGAAAACACTTCCTGGTGAATAATTTTCTGAATGTATGATTTGTTTGTTTCCAGAGCGGGTAAAAGAAGGCGGAACCCAATGGCTCTGTATGCAGATGACGATGGGCACGACCTGAGCGACCTCGGGATCGGAACCTCAAGTACCAAGTCCAGCCTCAGTGAGGACTGCGATACCCACAGTCTTGCCGTAAGTATCCTTAATTACAATAAAACATAAATTGTAGCAGATAAAAGAGGAGGTCTAGAAAATTTTCGGAAGACACGAGCTGGACCTAGTCAATAATAGATAGTGGCCCATGTATCATCATTGACCTCTTAGGTATTGCCTTGATTTACAATATCTTTTGTGTGTTTCAGAGCGACGGCATGGATCTAGATAAGAACCATTCAGACGTTGACAACATGTCTAACTGCGACATAAACCGCAAGCTCGGCTCCAGTGCCAACGAATACGACACTTGCACGACCACGACCATCAGCTCGCCCGAGCCTGAGGAGTACACATACGAGGGCGCTATAGAGGGCTATAAGTCTCGAATTATCTCGCAAACCAACAGCAATATCGTCAAAACACTGGTTAATAACAACAAAGAGAAATCACCAGAGAAATCAGACGTAAACAGAATCAGAACGACGGTTAGCAACAAAATTGAAGAGAAAGTCTCCTCGTTCCAACAGGAAAGGGCTAATGACGCCAAAAATAATAACCAGAAGAAAGATCTACCTAAAGTAGACATACACAAACGAAGAGAACAGTTTGAGAGGGAAAATTCACAGGAATTACAGACAAAACCAAAATTGCCAGATATTGCAAATAAAAGGTCAATTAAAGATAGACTATCTAGTTTAGAGAAGTTTACCGAAGAAACTCACGTGCAAAAGTCTACTAGTGACCTGACGAAGTTACCTACCGAAGTCAAACCTCTAAAAGAACGTTTATCGTCTCTTGAAAAGGTGAAAACTGCGTCTGCAGAGCCTGACAAAACCAAAAGGCTTTCTAATGGAGATCTCAGCAATACTAGATCTCTAAAAGAACGCCTCTCTAGCCTTAAGTCACAAAAATCTGAAGAGGAAGAGAGAAAAATCACAAAAACCGAAGTAAAAGAAGTATCAATGAGTCTAAAAGAGAGATTGAGTTGCCTGGATGCCGCTAAAAATAAGGAGATACCTAAGATTTCCGTTGAAGAAGAAATCTCCCGATGTGAAAAGATTGAAAAAAATATTGATGAGATGAAAAACGATCACATGATTGATAACTCTCTAAAATCTAGCTTGTCAGGTATTGAGAATCAGATGCAGAGCTTCTGTCGCTCTCTTGATAGTCTAGACATCAATGGGCAGTCATCGCCAAATTCTTTCGAAAGAATCCAGAGTCTAGAAGACTTTGACTGTGCCGAGATGCAGAACAATACTGTCCCAAGCGATATTGAAACAGAAGACAGTGGAATACACACTGCAAGAGATTCAGCTCCTGCTGATGACATCGCCGACCTGACACAATTAGCATCTCCGATAGGAGAACCTTTGGCTTCAGAATATGAGTCATCTAATGAGGATGGAGTGGCCATGGAACATAAGATGGAAGAAGAAACCGAAAAAATGTCTGAACCTCTGCAAACAATCGTTCAGGACATCATTATTGAAGAAGCTGAGGAACAAGACAGTAAGGCTGAAGATGACAGTGTAAGCCATTACGCTCAAGGTCTCTCTCAACCAGAAGATTTTAGTGTTACAGAAGATATAACTGAAATACAAATGGACAAAGAAGATGAAGACACTCTAAAAAGTTTGGAAATTCAAGACACTAGTGTAAGTCTAAATGAACCTGTTTCGACTGCTTCGGAGGGCGATACTGTAGTTTTTGAGGGGAAAATGACTATACACTTAAACTTGAATGAAATCTGCAACCAAATGAACGCTGGTGCTGGGAATACTAACCAAATAACTACCGTTTCTACTAACAGCAAGAGCATGCCAATGGTAACTGTTTCTAATATAACCACTATTACTAACATCTCACCCAAAAACTCCATTAAAACGCAGAAAACTGAAAACACGCTTAATAAAATTGCTGATGTGACGTGTACATCTCAATGTTCGCTTGTGAAATGTATTAATAATTCATGTAATGAACCCTCTAATGTTAACGTTAATAACGTCTCTAAAAAACGTGATATTGCAGCGCCCAATGGCGACGTGGCGGTAAGTAACCAACCTCAAACAGGTACCTCCCAAGACTCTAACCCGTTCTGGCAGAGAAGAACCAAACGTTGTATAGAACCGAACAGAAGAAAGACTATACTGTTTATAAATAACAAAGTAACAACGAAAACAACTAATTCCAATACTGCTACAAACGATAAAGCCTGATTAATAAACGTAAATGTATACAAGCCTAATGGGTTTCTCATAAATTGCTACAAAAAGCAAGTCAGATGAGAAACCTTTTTGGGGTTGATTTTTTAGAATTTTTATGATCTATTGATCTCGCCCACCATTCTTACCCATCACACTAATTCTTAATTAAAGATTACACTATCAATATAGCGGTAGACACTAGTGATATTACTAATTTTGTGCGTAACATTGATGTCCCGTGTAATTTCGAAGCTAAAAATGTAAAATTCCTAGCACTTAGCTCATACATTCATTTAAAACTAGTACAGGATTTCTTAAAAATCATATTTGAAGAGTCATTATGTTTATAGAAATTCCTCCTCATATACAATATCATTTATATCAGTTCATTTAGTGTCAAAGTAGAATATTTATTCATAAAACGTGATATCTGTAAACTCATTATATCGAAAAATATATGTCACTTTGTTCATTGTATGGCTTTTATTTACGTATTTATTACCTGTAGATTCATCGTCTGTCATTTTAACACAATTATGTAAATGTAATACTATCAATTGAGCAATAGCACCATTGATATTGGTCATCTTTAAGTCCAAAGTCTCTATTTATGTAAAATTGTATTGAAAAGCTTAATTAGGGTTTTAAATACTAAGCATAGAAGTGAAATCAGTTCATTGTTATCTAAATCGGCCATATCTTAGACAAACAGAATCTTATCTACTGTGAACTCCGTTAGTCAGATAAAGTCATTGGTCGGAGTATGGGCCTCTTTGTCGTAGTCTAAAATTAAAATATTTTTATTTTAAGTAGGAACTGTTACATCAGCTTGTGGTGATGGGCTAATAAGGTAAGAGGAATCTGAGTAGATGCGTTTCGCTTCATTTTAACCCTCATTTTTGCAGCATGGTCTTTTTCTCGGTCTATTGCATGTGATTACTCTATATTCTTCTGTTCCTTATTTTATTGTGTTCTTTAAAATGGTCGTTTTGGTTCTATATTGTTTTTGATTTTCTTTTCAAAGCGAATTTAATTTTGTCCGTATGTTAAAGTGAACAAGGTTTAGTCTTGAAGTGCTATTGTCTGAACAACCTTCAAGCGTGTTTGTTTAGTCTAGTTTATCTTACTTGTTGCCATATCCTCATTATACTGCAATTATGTGATAATATAGCAATTCAAGTGTCTAGACCTATGTAAATGTTTGTTTTATTGTTTTAATATTAGCTTATTATTTTCAAAGCCTCTACAGTTTGTAAATTTACATGAAATCCTAAATCTAAAACAAATCTAAATTTCTAGGTGTTGGACGCCCTGGAACTGGCATTCCAAGAGCTGGACTCTGAAGACAACATAACCGACACTTCAAACATGGAAGACTCAGAGAAAAACGTTGATACCAAGCCCAAGGCTCCTGTAGACGACCCTGAATTCGACAAGAAGATATCAGTGACACCATTGTATGAAAATATAGATATATTCTTCAAGAATAATGTAGAATCAGCTGATGCTTTCCCTCTGGATTTGCCTACGAATGTTCTTGAACCACCAAAGGAGAAACCGCCGCCACCGCCAATGGAAGATGATGAACTTCTTGGAAATGTAAGTCCAATTTGAATATATTTTATGGAAAACATTACGTTAGAAGAAACTCACGTGATAGTAAGCGACGAAGCATGTTGATCTAGTTAGATGATAGAAAATATAAAAAACACATTTTTAATAATACCGAATAGCTTTAAAATAATAAAAAGTTGAATCATAATAAAAAGCCAGTTTTATTGTAGAGGTAGAAGTATTATCAATGTAAACAGTCTTCGATTTCTATATGTTAGACTTTGTTCTCTGATTGAATTTTGACCTTGCCTTAATTTTGAGGCTTTACAATTTTAGGATTTTGATTTGCATTTCGATAAGATAATATTTATTGACGTCAATCAGTATCGCTTGCATTTTTATAGCCAATTTACAATCGAGTCCGCAAATCAAAGAAGATGGTAACGTATTCTTTGTTTGTTTAAAACCTAGTGATTTTTTGAATCCTTTTGATTGATTTCTTCCCTTTCTTCATTTTCCTGCCCTCTGTATTCAAAATCATTGAAAAATATTCGATTTCATTGAGTTGCATTATTTTCTTATTCATTCATTCATTCATTATTCATGCATTATTTTCTAGTCACAAAACGCCCTGTACGCATAATATCAACCGCAAACGTTTATTCCTAAAACCTTGTTGTAACACGATATGTTGAGAATCTACGTTTTAACATTATGCATTTGCCACTTGCAACAATTCGCTGAAAAACATATTTCAACACCATCATAGTTTCTTCTATCATCCCTGAGAACCCCGTGTTTAATTACAACAAAAATCCCTGAGATGGTTGTTTTATTTGTTGAAGAACCAATTTTCTGAATTGACGAAAATTGCATTCGGGTTCTTATGAATGTCCAAATGTTTTTCATGACACGTCTTTATTGGACCCAAGGAAACACGATATTAAACTAAATGGCTAAAGCTGTAAATCTGTTAATATTTGCGCCATAAAATTAAATATTTCCTATTTCTGTAATCTAATCATGAAGTATTGAATTTTTTGACGTAAACATCAATGGCAATAATGCAACCTCATGAATAGGCACGTCAAAATCGTGTTATTTTGGCTCCGATATACTTAGTCAAATGTTGACGCATAGCTTTTGCCTTTTGGCCTTCGACAGCAAAGAGACTCCATCCACGACTTGTTCTAACCACACAACTTATTAGGAACTTACGTTTCCTTTCAGGGTAACTTTAAGCACACGAGCTCAGCGCGCCGGATTAAAAAGGAAATCCGCAACAAGCGCAGCTCCTTCCTCGGCATCGAGGGTCAGGACGACAGCTACTTGGACGCTGACCTCAACCTCGCCCCGAGGCCGGACATCACGTCTTTCCTGCAGGTCAGTATTTTTTTTTGATTTTAGGACTTACTTATATAGCCTGCTTAAAGTTAGTCTCTGCTTAAAATGCTCTGACTTTGCGCTGATGTGAAATGTCACGTGCCAAAACAAGACGAAGAATTTTAAGCTGGCTTTATAAAGCCTATTTTTTTTTTGTTTTACGTGAGCTCTTAGTTAAGCTTTAATGGGTTTTTTCTCGCTTTAAGATCTAGAGAAAAAGTGAAACAAAAGCCTACACGATTCAGTTCCAGCTCGCACTAAGAGTTCGCGGTACGCCCCTGTTTTTTCTCATCGACTAATTGAAGATCTCTAGATTCTCTCTTTTTCTTCCATTTTACCGATAAAGGGTTCTGTAGTAACCTTCGTGTTTAACATTTTCAGGAAGAAACCAAAATCGAGAAGCTCCTATACAAGAAGACTCTGTCCCACGACATGGACGCGAGACTGCGTGAGAGCCGAGACTCGGGAGTGGATGTCGACAGGGGACCGTCGGCTGAGGCCTGGTACAAGGGCCAGTCGTCTCCTGAGGCCTCCAACCCTCACAGCAGACAGAATAGCGAGGTATGGTCGTAGATATTTTTGCAAAACTGTCTAAGATTGCTAATTTCCAGTTTGCCACCGTTTTTAGGGTTCGGAACCTCCTTCTCGGAAGAACCCTTAAGACGAGACTTCGGTGTCTGTCTCTGTATGTCACAGCCAATTATCTCAGGAACTAAAACAGCTAGCGGTCTGAAATTTGGCATAAGGCTAGATAATGTTAACTGCTACAATTCCTAGAAAAAAATATGCTGAAAAATAGGTGAAAATTGGGTCTAAATTTTTTTGGATAAAAATGAGCACTGTATCTTATACATACTTTTCAACAAATATACTTTTTTGTGTTCATAGATGTAGGTACAAGGTACATGTTTTGGGAAAATCGCTAAACGATAAGTTTCATAAAATCCTAGTAAAACTACAAAACTTCTGGAAGATAACGAATAGAATAGCTCAGTCTATTCCAACGAAATCTTTTAGGGAAACGATAACACTATCATTTAATCGATTAAATTTCCTACTATTATCTAATATATATATAAAAAGCGATTAATTTCCACATTATCAAACGATTTTTTGATCGAAACCGACATTTTGCCATCGCTTATCATCATGAGTCCGAACAATTCAGTGAATCTATTTTAATCTTGATAATTAATCATGGATTCACTGTGCTACGCTTGTGCTATTCAGATAAGATTTGAATTACGTTAATTATTATCATCAGGTAATAAAAGTCGAAATATGTTTTCATGCCCGGCATTCCTCAGTGGCTGATTAAGTGATAAACCGAAATAGCAATTGTAAACCAACCTTTTTTTATCGCGAATAAGCCCGCCTTTGACTACCAACTTGGCTGTTGGTAAGCGACGAATTAGTCATAGACGAAGCACGAATCAGAAGATATCTATTCACTCGAGCCTTGAAAAGTCCAAATTATATCTCAGGAAACAAGATAATGAGCTCAAGTTTGAAGGCGTTAGTTGACAAATCTAAGTGTGATGTAGTGATCTTCTTAAAGTATTGATGTCCTTGTCTAATAGGTGGCTATGACTAAGACAGATACGTTTTAGCTAGTTTAGATCTGTCAAATAAAGTCTTCTAACTTGGGTCGAATAATAATAGTAATAATCTCATTCCAGCCCTACACCCACGTCACTCTAACATCAGACGAAGAAGAAAACAAGCAGAAAGAGCACTTCTCTTCTAACCTCACAGCTAAGCTGAGCGAATTGAGCGAAGGCGGCGATGACAAAATCGACCACCTTGACAAGAAATTACAGCACCAGCAGGTAAATTAGGCTGTAGTTGCAAAGCCAGCAGGTTAATTTAGGCTTAAATAGCAATGCCAGCAAGTAAAAAATACTGTAGAAATGTAGATTGTAGGTAAATTTGATTGAAGTTGAGTTATGCTGGTAAAATAGCCTAAAGCAGTAATGCCAGGAGGTAAATTTGGCCAAAGTTCCAATACCTGTAGGTAGGTGTAGACTGTAGGTAAAATTGATTGAAGTTAAGTATAATTTTAGGTAAAATACGAGTATTTTAAAGCCAGCAGATAATTAATTATGCTAAAGTTACAATACCAGCAGGTAAATTAGACTGGTTTCTTGTACTTGTCTAGTAGTCAAATTTCCAAATAAAAAGATGCCTTCATTAAAATAAGTTGGATATTGATTCTGTATCTTAATTCGTGGATAGAGAATTAGATATCTATTTTACTATTCAGTTAGTAAAGTAAGTTATGTAGAAAAAATAATGAATTTTCTATTATGTGTAATTGTTGATTAAGAAATATTTATGGGCTAAAATAGTAGTTGTGTCAAGGTATTAAGTACGAGTAGTTAAAGGCTATATTATTATTTTATATTTCTTCGTAGAAATACTATTAATGATAATGTCACATTTTTTGTAACAGTCACAAGTATTTTTCAAAAAAAAGGGTAACTAGCGGTTGGCATAAAATTGTGAACCAAATTGTAGATCTCGTAGAATTTATATTTGGAATGTTATTTCTCGAAATACATTGTTATTCTTGCTGTTTCTTCTAGAATAATTATACTTATATAACTTTCAAAGGGTTGTGGTCACTTCCTATAATTTATAAAAATGTAAAAAGTATATTTTCTTAGTTATTTATTTAAGGCTCTGGGAGAAGGCTTAGAATATTGCACTGTAAACTGCTTTGAAGCACTATTACATTACTTACTGGTTAAGGTACATGTTTATGTATATGAATAATATTAAAAGTACATATTTTAAATACCAACAAAATATCTAAAGTGAAATTGGAATTTTTTTTTTGGTATTTCAAATAATTTCTATGTAAAGCTGCCATAATAACAAATCCTGCTTTCTAATGCTTTTATTGAAATTTAAAAATATTATATTTTAAAGTTTATACCAAATTATGTCTATGTAAGAATTTCTTATTTAATTGAAAGTGAGCTAAAGAAACTTAGTTATGTGTATTTTATGGTAAGTATGTTTATAATTCCTAGTTAATAAATTATGTATATTACCAATCTAAATTTGACTTTTTATTTCTGCACTACTTTGTAGATTTTTCTTTGGTAGCAAATGCATGATTTTAAATTTGCTAGTTTTGCAAGACATTTAATAATATTTCTTTCACTTTCGATATGTAGAGCTTTATTGCACAGTTTTACATAATTGTAGATCACACAACATATCTTATACAATATACACAAAGGGTTATAAGGAATAGATAATATGCTAAGCCGAAAAGGGTTCATGGTAAGTGGTACTCATCATTATGAACAACTTTTCCTATGGAGTAGGCGATTTTTTTTTTCGCGAATTCCGAATTGGTCCCACATTAAAAGTTGTTCATAATGATGAATACTAAGAGCCCTTTTTGGCTTAGCATGTCCTTTCTTTATAACCCTGCACGATTAGTGCCACAGAATACTAATTAGTAGATACCTGTTAAAGTTATTTTAGCGACGCCTACCTTCTATTGGTTACAATTTGGTTAGTAAATCATGCCTCGAATATTCTATTAGATAATTAGCTACAATATTTATGATACAAGAAAAATAAAATCTTTCATCACCATTCTTTGTAAATAATGCCCATTTAACATTTTCTAACAACTGTCAACCTAACACCATCAAGCCACGACTAATATTTTGGCGCTACTCATCCGCCATTTTGTGTAAATAACATTAACAAGATGGCTGGCGGCTACTTTCAGACGTGTCGCACTAACGAGGATTGGCCGGATGGGCATTGTGATGACTCACATACGAAGGTTATACATGTTTATAATCATTAATTGAACTGGCTGCTTTTAGATTACATCTTGCAAAAAAATATGCGGAACTTGGATTATGCGAAATTAAAACTACCTTTTGTAGTGTCTCTGTTTGTTATAAGTTTAAATGACATGTTTTGAGTTTTAGTTAAAAGTTTTTTAAGATGTAATCTAAAAGCGGCTTTTCTCATAAATTTGACATAATCCACGCTAATTCAAAAGCTACAAACCTTGCACCTGCTCAAATCATTTCACAATTTACGATCCCTACTAACTTTTTAATTAAGTGAACCTACCCTAAAAATCTGTGATATTAAATATAACTTTTAAAATTAACAAACTTAATATTTTTAATATCGCAGCTTAGATAACGTATCTAATGAGTTCAAAGTTATTTAAAACTAAACAGCGCAGCGATCATCATAAACGTTAGTTAGTTAACTCTGTGGTAGTAAAAATGTTTTGTCCTGTTTTCGCGCGCAACGCTTCCCATTAAGAATTTGATAGAGCATTTTATTTTGTTCTCAATATTTAGTTTTACATATCTTTGGAAGTTATTAAATAAACATAACCGCTTTAAAATCTAACCAAACGAAAAAACAAACTAACTTCTAAAAACTAACCGATATTTTACAAACAGGAAGTACTACGCTTTGAAAGAGAGCTGCTCCAACTGGAGCAAGAAGAGTTACGGCGTCAAAGAGAAAACTTGCTTCGAGATCAGAACAGAATCATCCAAAAATCTGTACAAGACATCTCTATCACCCCAGAAAAGCCTCCATTAAACCGACCGAAGAACAACAACTACCGACATTCGATGCCCAATTTACTGATAAACGAAAGCCTGATCATTCCTCCCAGAGTGCCAGAACGGCCGGTATATGATGACCATCTGAAAAGAAAACCTTTTGTATCAGAAGAACAGCTGCAGAGGCATTTCGGAGTGGAAGAGAGTAGAAGAGTGCTGTACGAAGAGAGAAAGAGTGAGGAATGCAGAAGAGTATTGTATGAGGAGAGGAAAGGAGTAGAGGATAGTAGAAGAGGTTATGATGGGAAAGGAGAGGATAGGAGGGGGTATGAAGAGAGAAAAGAGGCGAGGAGTGTGAGGCTGCCGGTCCAGCCGGTCCTTCCACCTAAGCCTAAGAGTCGGGAGTCTATCGAGAGGGAAATTACGATGAGGTGAGCTGGTCTAACTAAATAGATTTGTATATCATTGTAATTTAATTTCGAGATCTTCTTACGATTTTAGTCATAGTAGCCCATTTTAAATCATAACACCACACCACACTTGCTTAAATAGTAGAAACCGACGCTCGAGTCTGTCCTTCTGTTTTAGCTAACTTTTTGAGTTCGCAGCGTTTTGCAAACCACAATGGGGTTAAATCCATTTTTGCTTTGCTGGACTTCGATGACAAGCGTTACCATTTGAAGCACTCTCGAGTTTATGGTCTTTGGTTTGAATGCCCCCTAGGATTCTCTGAAATTAATTTCTAGCTTCCTGGTCCATAAAATGCAAATTGTTCGTTCAGGAGTAGTCGCGTCCCGTCAGCGGGTGACTACGTGAATGTGGAGCGAGTCGGCGTCCAGCTGCGACAGAAGCCTGTACCGGCGGCCGCGGCTGTGGCTGGGAACAATGCTAACTACCACCCTATGACCAGGCACACGCTGCAGGTGAGGAAATACTTTAGTTACAACATGGGGAGTTCAAAAAAGGAGTCTACAAGCATCTGTCCGGGCTGGCAAAGCATCATCAACGTCGCTAGTGTTGCTGGTGTCCAAGCGGCGGTTTTGTTTAACATCAGGCAGCAGGCTGTACGCCTGTTTGCCGCTCTTTTATATAAAAAAGAGATAGTTTTTTATTCTGTGATAGGCTTGCGTTTGACCGCCATCTCGCTTGATGGTAAGCAACTATGCGGTCAACGATGGAGCACGCTTGTCTAGAAGAGACCGATTTATTCGTGACTCGAAGATACACGATGTGTGATTCCTAACATGAAAACCAACTAAAAAGAAGCTGTTGGAAGCGGCGTTGTTAGTCTTCAAAATAATGCTTACAACAAGCATGGTTAAAAAAACATATTTAGCAAAAAAAATTACTAAAACATTTCCCCCGCAATATTTCCAGGCACTAAGCGCTGCGCCCGCGCAGAAAGTGATCTCAAATGCCGAGTGGCTGCAGACCAGGAACGTGGCTCGCAAGCCTACTAACTACAACCAACACTGGCTCATACAGGTCCGTTATCTTTACTTTTATTAATGTAGGTATTATATATGGCTACCATTATTTTTGGCGACGCGAGAGATATCTATTTACAGATATTCGGGCGCTTTGAGGTGAAGTGGGGCTATGTAGGATTGCACCTACAAAAACCGTCATGATGGCCAGCCTCTGTGATTAATAAAAAGCACTAAGGTCTCCATAGGAACGTACCGGTGCCCTCCTAACATGTTGCCTGAGACACCATTGTCGGGACGGTGACCCTTCCTCCTGCAACAATGCGGCCTCATCGCCCCGTTGTTTTGTTCCCCTGGTCTCGTTTTAAAGTGATTTAGTGCATCTAACTAACATCACTGAGTAACATCATCATCATTACTGTGTTCCGGTTGGAAGGGCATTGTTTCCAGATAAATTACAGGGCAAATAGGAGATTAAACATCTTATATCTCAGGGTGACGAGCGCAGTGCTGTACCGCGCAGGGTCTTGAATTCTTAGAATTCAAAATTCTGGATGGCGCAGACCTGTTTATGGGCAAACGTGACGTTTAACATCAGCGAGCGATTTGCTCGTCTCGTCTCTCATTATCATAAAAAAACCTACTGCAAATATGTTATAGACGTTCTAATTTTAAAATCAGGCTAAATTTGTATGCAAATGATTCCAGGAAGCAGAACAGCGCAGAATAGAAGAGCAGAGAAGTGCGCGCGGCCTGCAGCGGCACTCCTACCACCAGGACGCGGCGCCCACGCTGCGCGCCATGCTTCCCTTGAGCGGCAGGTGACTTTCTGTTTATATTTTATCAGCGTATTTGTGAAACTACCCGCATTTTTTTCATTTTTAATAAATTTTTGAAAGAGTACTTTTTGAACACAATAATATTACAGGCCTGATTGCATCTGCTTTTTTTGTCAGTTTTTCTAAACTTGCGATCATTTAATAGCAAACAAACAATAGTATTGCACGCTTCTATTTATAGTACACAAAGTTTTTCTTGTAGAAATTACGTGGAAGAAACTAAACTTATAGCTATGTACTCTAGATATCTTCTTTTATTCTGATTCCCAAATCACTTAAATAAATTATGTGGTTAACAATGTCTAGCTAGATTAACTATTAGTGTAATATAAAGTAGCTTTATTTTCTGTATATTTTTGCTTCGCCAACGGAAGACCTTCAAGAATTACTGCTTGGCAACAGAACCAAATGGTGAGACAAGTTACCCCTAGGCCCGGGTGGAGGCTAACCCCTTTTGCGCGAGCGTCTTTAGATTCTTCCGGACCAAAGTCCTTTTAGGTAATTTGGGTGACTTGACTTCAAGTTGAGACAATCGTTTTTTTTTAGGCAAGCATGCTCGTAAATACAGGGTTGTAGGGAAAGGGTGTGCCAAGCCGAAAATGGCTTGTAGTACTTATCATTACTAACAACTTTTACTATGGGACCAACTCTGAAATCGCGGAAAAAAAACAGATTTTCCGTAGAAAAATGTCAATGACACTTGACAAAATGTATGGAACTGCTGATTTTCTTTTCGCGATTTCAAGTTTGGTTTTTATTAAAAGTTGTTCATAATGGTGAGTACTGTGCGCCCTTTTCAGCCTTTCCTTATAACCCACATACCCATCTATCTATCACATACCCTTTGTATTTATGTATATGTGTACTCCCTTTGGGCTAGTCTTTTTTAGCTTCTCCATGGATGAAGCGCCTTACTTTATAATCCATCAAACCAGCTTACGCTTCCACAAAATATAGAACAAATTATTCAATAAACCAACCAATAAGCCCCTACTTCCTCAAACCGTAGGCACATAACAAATTACTCCTTAATCCAATCAGACCACGCTTCGTCAAAACGTAGATATAGTCCAACCAATCAAGCCACGTTTCCTTAAAACGTAGACATAATCTTACCAATCAGACCACACTTCATCAAAACGTAGATATAATCCAACCAATTAGACCACACTTCCTCAAACCGTAGGCCAACAACAAACTGCTTTACTTCTCTAACGGCTACATCGTCGTGTTTCAGCCAACAACACCTAGTGCAAGAAGTGAAGATGCCGCTCCGTCCCGAGCAGCGCGAGGACAAACTGCTCACTGTTAGCGGGAAGAGGAAGTGCTCACATTGTGGGGAGGAATTAGGTAAGTTATAATACTCTGTTTGTTTATTTGTTATCTATTATTTAGCTGCAACAAGCAGTTTCATTTCACCCTGTGATGAAAAACGGTGATGATGATGATAAATAGTGTTTATGTGGGATACAGAACCTAAACTTTCTACATTCCAAATTTTATTAAAATCGTTTTAGTAGTTAAAGAGAAATATGGTAACAAAAATTAACACATGCAAACTTTGGCATTTACAAATATTAGTATGTAGTAAGTTATTGTAAGATTAGTTTTAGTGTGATATGAACTGTTGACCATGGATCAACCCGATTATCTGATCCTGATCTATTGATGATCTGAATTGATCAGTATATGCCTAGCATAAACTCTGACGTAATAGAATACGTACCGAGTATTCGATAGAAAAGTGTACGTCGTTTACGCCCATCAGGGGCGTCCTCGTCGAGCGTAAACTTTATTCGAAATTTATGCTGTTAACTTCAAGTTGCTCAACGAATATTTCCTTCGCAGGTCGCGGCGCCGCCATGATAATCGAGTCGCTCTCTCTGTGCTACCACGTGTGGTGCTTCACGTGCTGCGTGTGCGGGGCGCGCCTCGGGGACGGCAGGGGGGGGGCGGACGTGCGCGTGCGGGGGGGGCGGCTGCACTGCCGGTCCTGCAAGCAGGGGGACGATGGGAGGAAGTACTCCGCGGTTTAGGGGGGGGGGGGGCAGTAACTGTAGAGGGAGGGACGCAAGTACTCAACGGTGGAATGGAAATTGTGAGACAATAACTGAAGAAACAAACCCCCAACAACCCCCACAAACTTACATCCCCCGATAGGAGTAGCAATGTATGAGGGAGGGGGAGAGTAGTATTGGTGGTGTAGAACATGGTGGGACAAAACTTTAGTAGGGGGAGGAGTGGAAGTGTGTGTGAGGGGATGTGAGCGTGCGTAGTAACGTATTGTTCGTGGTTCATAGCTAAATGCTGATTTGAAATGGTAGCGTACATAATGCTGCAAGACTTGGTGTTTTCGAGGCGTAGTACCCCTAAAAATGGCATCTGTTGCTAAACTTTTGAAAAAGTACAAAAACGCACTTTTTCAATTGTTTAGTTTACTATAAATAATATAAAGAATAATCGACAGTCGCATAAGATTTATTACGGTAATTGTAACAATTTGTTTTAATTTTACCGGTTTTTTTAAACGTAGCTTGAAATGGTTCAAATGTGATTGGAACTATTCAATCGGACTATGTACTACATTGTAAATTATATAACTAGTTCTACCCGACTTATTAAATTACCATAGTCAACTACCCTACCTGATAACTAATTATATAGTCGAACTACCCTTCTTAGTAAATCACTATGTTCGAACTACCCTATTCAATAAATCTTTGTAGTCAAGCGATTAAAACAGTAAAATTAAAACTAAATGTAAATGATTTATATTGCAATCGTAAATATAACCTGAAATCTAAATTTAATCATTGTTTTATAAGTGTTCGCCAAATAAAGTGTGTAGATAGATATATTTGTGTACTGCCTAATATTGCTAAGAATTACGATTATTTCAATTAAACTAAAATAGATAAGTCTTTCTTTTGTACACATCAATCAAGAAGTACATGAAAAGGTGCTGATTCTGTTACTTCTAAATTGAACTAAACTAAGCTGAGAGCGTCTTTCAAAGGACATGACTGTTTTCGTTTCAGTTAAGAAGGGTGGCAATAAGTTTAGAGTAGCTTAGAAGATATTGACGCCGATTCTTTCGTGTCACTATAAATCAAGCAAGTTTGACAGGACTAAATTGTTGGCATGTCTTTTAACTTTAATATAATGGCAACTAACTTAAGAACTGTCAAACTTGTGATGTTGATACGATAGCTATGACGTCACTGTAACAGAATCTGCACTTTCCTTATTATTTTCGAGATTTCCTATCATTATTAAATTTCAAAAATAATAAGCATGTATTTTACTATAATAATAGTTTATTCGTGCTAGCATTTGGCAGAAGATAGAGAAATCACGCTTTTTGTCAGATGCTATTTTTTTATGACGGTAGTTTCACAATTTTGATGTTTAAAATTGTGAAGCTATTCAAAACGTCTCTGCTACTCAGTCGTGCTGAGTGGCTATTGCACGCTTTGTTTTGTTCACCATCTTTTTATCACTAATTCCTATAGAGAAGTAAACTATGTAACTAAATCTGCCGAGGTTTAACCACCCACGCAATTAGAGGGGCGCTAAGATTTTACCATGAAATTATAATTTCTGTAACATCGGACGTCTCCGTCTTCGCCTAGTCTTTAATGGCACGAATGAATGCCACGAGTGGCATTCATGAATGAGCTACCGTAGTTTTAATGACACATTAACTTGTAGACCCCATTTGTGTTTTATAAGAAATGCTAAGCCATGTAACAGGCGTTAAGGTGGCCTGAAAAATCTGACGCTAGAACAAAACACTCGGCCGATTGCGTTAGAAGTTTATTATCTCTATAGGAAAGTGAATGCACGAAATAATAATTAATATATTTCATTGTTGGTCTGCGTCGTGCCATCTCGTGTTTTGTTTTTCTTTATAATAAACACCAAGTACAGATTTCTACAAGTAGTTTTAAAAGAGTAACAATAATATTGAAGGGAAATGTTTGTAATATTTGTAAATAATTAATTTATACTCGTGTTACTGTTAGCTTTAATAGTTATTATATTAGTTTTAAAAACATTTAATCCAAAAATGTGTACGACTACTGAGCTAAGTGTAAATTTTATTCTTCTAAGTTTTCTGGGTTCCGTGCCAAAATGGAGAAAGGAACCCTTATTTTGTATCTTTACATCACTCTAACATAAAGTATGATCATTTATTGTGAGTTTTTTTTCTAGTAACAAAATATAGATTGTATTTAGTTTAATCTATCTTCGTGATCTAATTTCAATTTAGTTGTTTGTAATTATGTTAATTTTGAACAATATGTACATTATCTGTGTTTATAAGACCCCAAACTGTATAACAATAAATATTTTCAGCTAATTTTTGTTTTCATTTGTCCTACAAAATAGGAAGAGTCAGAACGACAGTGCTGTAAGAACTTAATGCAGATTTATTTGCAATAACGGTAATTAGGTAGGTTAAACATATAGCCATCTTATTCGCGAATGTCTTTAGGAGAAACATAAGATACCTAGGTATTAGTAGGAGTGTCTACACCAAGTCTAGACACCAAATAAAGTGGCCAGTAGATACAAAGAAAAATATAAGGTACAAAGAAGAAAATATCGTAAGTAAGATCTACTATGTACTGACAACTAGCCACACCAAGCTGAGAAAAATTTGGTTTGACAAAAAGGAAAAATTATGCCAGAAGTACCTATCCTAGCATACGAGTATTTTCTGCCGAAAATTATGTAGTATAATACCTATGGCAAAATGCAGATTTCATTTACGTTTGACGGCTTTGTCCGACTTTTCATTCTAACGATGTATCCGATAGCTACGAAGTTTTCAACAGTAGCTATAGGACCAAGGTACGTTACATGTTGTTAGGTTAGCACTTACAGGAAATTAGGTTATCCGTGACTCACTGGCAGTGACGGATTAAGACTACTAGATGCCCTAAGCAATCCATGCCTGTGGGCCCCCCTATCCGTATGTCAACTAGAATCGGTCTTTAAACCTTTACCGCCTAAAAACTTTAGTTTTTTGTAAAATAACATGATGAGCTGTAACGTACTTTAGAAGTGGAGTAGGTGCGACAATAATAAAAACCAAAGCATAATTTATTTATTTATTGAAATGCGCCTTGCGGCTTTTCCGAGCATTGAATTCATGCAAGATAGTATTAACATCTAACGTTTTTAACATATCGGACTCTATGTACAATATCGATAAATTACCTAAAAATTAAATTAATTTCGATAAATTATTTTTCCTTTACCTTTCTTGTATTAGTCCAGTTCCTTAGCAAAATGTGCGGTCCCATTCGGCAGAAAGCACGAAACTTGGCATGCTGGTAGCTTTTGTGTGTGTAATTAGATCCCGATGTAGAAACACCTCGGGAGACGATTGTTTTCTCCCCTTCCCCCCCTTTTTGTGTCCCAAAATTTGGTTTTTTGAGGTTATCTCGAAAACGGTTCAAGCTACGAGAAAGCTGTTCAAGACAGGTATGTTCTCTATAACATTTTCTACAATATTGCTCTTGGATGCATGTTGATAGCACCTATGGTTTTCAAGATATGCTGATATTCATTTCAGGCCAAACCAAAATAATGACGATTTCTCATAAGAGGCCTCGGTCAGCAGTAGATGATACCATAAGTTTATAAATGAGTTTTCCCAAAGTCTTCAACATCGCTAAATCCGACAACCTCAAGAAACACTTTGAAATATGACTCCTTGTGTCTCAAATCCGAAGAATGATGATGATGGCTGACGAAAAATTGATCCTCTCGTATCTCAGAAACGGTGAGAGATAGAGGGGTACACCTAGCTTTTGAAATGTAGATCAAGCATGGACCTTTCTGGAGAGATGATAAAAAAAGATGGCCGCCATACAAAAAAGTTTGACAGTCATACAAATAAACACAAAAAAAAGAAATGCTCATAGCTGTGGAACCGCTGTAGATAGATGGAGTGTGCTTGAACAAATATCATAGAGAATCATAAGAACAATTGAGATTTGGCAAAAAAAATCCATGATGGCGGATTTCATATTTTCGTCTAGTAAGTTTCAATACAAACTGGTATTTGGAAAATTTCAAGTGTATGGCAGCCATCTTAAAAAATGGCCGAAGCGAAAAAATAATTTCAGGAATATATTTAAGGACCTTAAGAGCCCCCAAATCCAAAATATTACTCTCCTGGGATCACTTTAAAATTTGAAAGATCTAATGAAGATTAATTTTATAAGACAGTCTTACAAACTAGCTGAAAATTGCTTGAAAAATGGCTGAATCTAAAAATAATTTCAGAAATGGATTTAAAGACTTTAAGGGCTCTCAGATTCAAAATATCACCATCCTAGGATTACTCAAATATTTGGAAGATCCATTGAAATTTGACGAAAATATTATGAAATCCGCCATCTTGGATTTTTGTTGCCGAATCTCGATTGTTCCTATGATTCTCTATGATATTTGTTCAAGCACACTCCATCTGTCTACAGCGGTTCCACAGCTATGGGATTTTTCTTTTTTTTTGTGTTTATTTGTATGACTGTCAAACTTTTTTGTATGGCAGCCATCTTGAAAAATGGCTGAATCTAAAAAATTATTTCAGAAATGGATTTAAGGACCTTAAGGGCTCTCAGATTCAAAATATCACCATCCTAGGATTACTCAAATATTTGGAAGATCCAATGAAATTTGACGAAAATATGAAATCCGCCATCTTGGATTTTTTTTTGCCAAATCTCGATTGTTCTTATGATTCTCTATGATATTTGTTCAAGCACACTCCATCTATCTACAGCGGTTCCACAGCTATGAGCATTTCTTTTTTTTTGTGTTTATTTGTATGACTGTCAAACTTTTTTGTATGGCGGCCATCTTTTTTTATCATCTCTCCAGAAAGGTCCATGCTTGATCTACATTTCAAAAGCTAGGTGCACCCCTCTATCTTTCACCGTTTCTGAGATACGAGAGGATCAATTTTTCGTCAGCCATCATCATCATTCTTCGGATTTGAGACACAAGGAGTCATATTTCAAAGTGTTTCTTGAGGTTGTCGGATTTAGCGATGTTGAAGACTTTGGGAAAACTCATTTATAAACTTATGGTATCATCTACTGCTGACCGAGGCCTCTTAAGAGAAATCGTCATTTTTTTGGTTTGGCCTGAAATGATTATCTTGAAAACCATAGGTGCTATCAACATGCATCCAAGAGCAATATTGTAGAAAATGTTATAGAGAACATACCTGTCTTGAACAGCTTTCTCGTAGCTTGAACCGTTTTCGAGATAACCTCAAAAAACCAAATTTTGGGACACAAAAAGGGGGGGAAGGGGAGAAAACAATCGTCTCCCGAGGTGTTTCTACATCGGGATCTAATTACACACACAAAAGCTACCAGCATGCCAAGTTTCGCGCTTTCTGCCGGATGGGACTGGAAACCCGGTTTTTTGGAACCGTTTTTGTGGAACCGTACTATATCATCTTTGTCCTTTTTTCATTTTTTAATATTTTTAATTTTTAAAAAGAACGTTCTACTGAGCAATTTGTAATCATAAGCGATAAAAATATACGCAGGGCTGTTTCCACATTAGGGAAAGCTGATTCAATCTTATCATCATGTATTATTTTATACAATTGGTTATGACTCTAGGTCGGACTCTATGTCAACTTAAAACGCGCGAATTTTCAAATTAGTCCTAGAAACTTTTTTTGGTGTGGTTTTTGGTGACGTGAGAGTGAGACGTGATGCCCTAAGGACGGATTTTTTTTGTGCTTCTTCTGGTGCCCCCTCAGACGTGATGCCCTAGGCAATTGCTTAATTTGATTAAGGGTTAATCCGTCACTGCTCACTGGTCGGCGCCACTAGGTATAAAGAGAGATAGGTATAGAGAGAAGAGTAGTTTAAAACTGACTCGGACCAAAAATCGGCTCAGGGCGCAGTGGAACTCTTTGCACGAACCTGCACTGAATCGTTGGCTATTGTCTCGCTTTTTCTTTAGCTGACAGAGCGAGACGAAATCCAAGAATAAAGTACTAAAGAGTCAGTACATGCTTTTACTAAGAGACTACTTAGTCTATAACCTTAGCATAAAACTTTATAATCTAGACAAGGAACAGACAAAGACAAACTGTAGATAGAGCACAACGTCGCTGAACTAATGCAAAACAGGATGCGAGGTTAATTGGGATATGAAAAGGTCAAGTAACTATCAAACGAAACACATGTCGAATCTGGGAGAGTATGTACGGCGAGCCTATACATGGGTCTACTGTAACATCATCATCATCATTAACCTTTTTCCACCCACTGCTGAGTATGGGTCTCTTCAGCGCGCCGTCATTTCCGGTCTACTGTACCTATATCTTACTGATATTTTAGATGCATCCTTCCTTTATTTTAATAATACAAAAGTTTGTGTGTGATTGTTTGTTATCACGTGTTTCCGTTACTCCTAAACCAATTTTGAGAATTTGAATAATAGAGATAGCGTATGCCCTGAATGACCTTATGACCTATGCTAGGTAGGTACTATTCGTTACCACCGTCTTTCATCACCCCGCAGGTGAAATATTTACCGACACCATCTAACTGATAGTTGTGTTACAAGCACTGCACACAAACGTATTAAGACCCAGTGGCGGATTTACACATTTGCCGCCCGTAGACTATTCAACATTTTGCCGCCCCTACCGACCTAAACAATTCGATACACTAGCCCCGTCCCCCGTCCCTGCTCACAATAATACTTTCTTTCAGAAATCATGTCCGAAATTAAAAAAACTTGCCTCAGAATTTGCCGCCCCTGAAATCTGCCGCCCTAGGCTCCAGCCTACTCAGCCTGCTGGTAAATCCACCACTAAGTACTAAGACCCCGCTCTCATATAATATGGTTATAATATATGAAAAGGCAAAGCAATGTGAAAAAAATCTGAATTTTCGAAAATTCCGGGCAGGGTTGGTTTCATAGTAAAAGTTGTTCATAATGATGTACCTACAGTTAGCCTTTTTCGCCTTAGCGTCCCCATACCATATAACCCTGTTTGGTAGAGCTTGGCAAAATGCGAGTGGCTACAATCTCGCCTGATGGAATGCTGTGATTGGTCGAAGATGTAACACTCTTGTCAAAGTACTTACTTATTTTTGGACAACCCTGTATTATTGGTACTTACCTTATTTTAGTGGAATACATCGACATCACTCTTTTATTTTACCGACATCAAAAAAAGCTTTAAATAACTATTTGTTATCATAGAACTCGGTCATTTATAAACCGATTTTAACAAAATATTGTTTCTATGAGAAATGCTGAGATAAACGAGAGAGGTTCCTTTTGGTTTAACTAAAATAAAAGGTATGTACCTACTTCTTGAAAAATTAAAATTTTATGGATTGATCCTATAGGTTTTTATTAAAATTCGTTTGTAGTTTAGTTTTATCTAAATCAAAATAACTAGAAAAAATATGTCACTTAGATAATTAAGCCAGATTAAAAAAAAAACAATTTTAATCACAGTATGTACTTAGTATACTCTCTATATTTTGTGGTACTTATTTAATGCGGTACAATTTATTATCAGTTTAGTACCTGCTTAGGTACAACTACATAAACATGACGCTCAAAAACCTGGTTTTGAAGCCTCGTGGACTTTGCACTGTATTGTGCTCGTTGCAGAGTATTGTGGGAACCATGAGAACCTTGTACCTCGTTCAATCAATTCGTCATAGGATCAATTCATCACATTTTCTATTTGCTACGGAAATTGATCGAATTTGCCGCGCTCATTGGACCGCACTTCCGGTGCATCAGTATGTCAAATGACAGCTATTATATTTTTTTTCAAATTAGTGAAGTGCAATTCTTAATGACACTGAAATGATTGATTGATTAAACTTAATATTTTAGGATTTAATATGATATTTTTTTACATAAGATAAGTTTTTTTTTCTACAAAATAGTTTAATTAAACTATTTGAATAAATATACGCTGTAAATTAATATTTTTTTTTAATAATACTTAAACAAAAGAAAATTAAGCCAATTCACTAAATTACTGTGACTGGTTATAACGCCCATAGATAGTAATTAGACAACTTACCTAAGTAAATGACGCTAAACTATACTTATAGATTACATTATACATATTTTTAAAAAGTAAACAAAAAGTAACAACTATGATGACATCGGTTATCTTGATCTGAACCAGTAGTTAAGTAGCTAATAAGCTATCCGTTCATAAATTCTTGTTATTTTCCTGAATTACAATGCAAGGTCTTCAGAAGGTCTTTGATTAACCACGAGATAAAGTTCATTAGGTGGTTGTAGGGATCACGTTGGTTCTAGTCAATATCCATCAAAAATGTAAAGATGATTGTCGCTTTGTATTTAGCAAATACAGTTTGTGTATGCATCCACGTAAGAAATAATATTGATCCGGAAGTAAAGGCTGATTTTTCAATCGTTGACAGATTTATTGTAGTTCTAATATTCTTAGATTCTATTCTTGATAAATCTTTTGTTCCGACTGCTAATATTTGTCTCACAAGCCGGAATACCAATGTAACCAGCCCATAAATCCCTGAATATTGGCACATCGCTATGTATAGATAGTAGTTTTTATGTATCAGTTCCTTCGCAAGGAATCATCAATCAAGTGTACGGTCATCTTTACGGCAAAAAGGTGCGCGCGATTCATCTGTGCGCGTCACAATTGGTGCACAATAGCGTGTGTCCGAGCGTCGTTCAGTGCCGCGCCGCCGTCCGCATGCCTGCCACGCGCCGCATCCTCACCCCGCGGTGGTTCCGCTCGCGACGCTCCCCACACCCCGAGGAGCTCGATGACGTCCGCCCCAAGACCCTCCCGCGCGACATGGACCGCCGTCCGCGCATCTCTCGCGTGCTCAGCTCGCCTGCTCGCGCCCAGCAACCTCATCCGCCCCTCGATGAGGAGTCCCTCGAGAGGGCCTCCCCTTCTATGGGGCACCTAGAGTACGTCCTCGCCGGCTCCTCGCCCCCGGCGGAGAGCGCCCCCAACATGTACGACAGCTTCGAAGAACCACCCCTCGACTTAACTGCGCACATCTGCGGTGATTCGTTACGTCAGAGCGCCCATGAGCAGATGCGAGCTGTCGGTGGCCGATTCAGACTTCTCGACGAGCTGGAGTCGGGAGTCATCACACCTGAATTCATAACCGATACTCTGGCTACAGCCACTGAAGCTGAGAAGAATGTATGCCTATTCTGGGCAGCGTTTTTAAAATTACCAAACCTTCTTGCGCCGTTGATAGAAGCTGGTGCCGATCATTTGTACTATGACGCCCTCGGATTATCACCGCTCCATGTAGCGGCATTCAGCGGATCGACGGATTGTGCCACTTACCTACTTTCCTGCGGAACGGATCCTAACTACATACCGAGATACTTTGCTCCTCTTCATTGTGCCGCCTTCGGGAATTCTGTGCAAGTGGCTAATTTACTAATCAGCAAAGGTGCATCTGTGCACGCAGCGGTAAAGTACGTTAACTGTGAAGGTGGCTTGCTTCATTGTTCGGTCAGAGCTAATGCCGTGGAGTGCTTAAAGTTGTTTATTTCCCATGGAGTTGATGTGAATTTGATCGAGCCGGGCGGCACCAACGCTATACATCTCGCTGCTGATTTGGGAATCATTCAATGTCTCACGATACTTTTGGAGACGCCAGGCGCTGACCCCAATGTAAGAACCCGAGTTGGTGATAGAGAATCTATCGCGTTACATCTGGCCGCCGATGGTGGTTATGCTGAATGTGTGGACTTATTGCTATCAAAAGGAGCAGATGCGAGCTTGAAAAATCACCGAGGATTTACTGCGCTACATTTGGCTGCACGGTCATCAAGCTTAGAATGCGTAGAGTCCCTACTGAGAAAAGGAAATGCTGAACCAAACGCTTTGGACTTTGATTTAAGAACACCGTTACATGCCGCTATCGGAAAATCTGATTCTGCCTGCGATATCATTGAAACTTTAATTAGCTGGGGTGCTAATGTAAACCAAAAAGACGAGTACGGCTTCACTCCTCTTCATCTAGCCGCTCTAGATGGCCTATCTGCATGTGTCGAAACGCTAATTTATCACGGTGCTGACGTAACTACGAGGTCTAAAAAAGGAAACTCGGCTCTTAATGTAATCGCAAGAAAAACGCCCGCCTCACTCGCGATGATAACGAGAAAATTGGACTGTGCCATTACGCTGCATCACTCTCAGACGAGTAATAGAGAAGTCGAACTCGAACTTGACTTTCGTACTATTCTGCAACATTGCTATCCACGAGAGATCAGCTACTTGAACACCTTTGTTGACGAAGGACAGAAAGAAGTTCTGCTCCATCCTTTATGTTCAGCTTTTCTTTACATAAAATGGGAAAAGATACGTAAATATTACGTAGCCAGATTATTTTTAAGTTTTATTTTTATAATGTGTCTCACTTTGTATGTGTTAACAGCACTTGCACACAATTGTTATAATGGAAGCAAAGATATGGAGGAAACCATTCAAGAGCAAGAACTTTGCCAAAAACAGTCAATCCTCGGAGATTTATTGCGAAAAAATCCGTTTGTCATTGAAATGCAGTGGTGGGTTTTGGCTGGAATAACAATATTTGAAATATTCAGAAAAGTTTACGGCATCGCTGGCTATTCAACGGTAAAACAATACCTTATGCAGTCTGAAAACATCATTGAATGGTTTGTTATTGTTAGCGTGTTCCTAATATCGTATATTTACACAAATATCACCTATACTTGGCAAAATCATGTGGGCGCATTTGCCGTATTAGCTGGATGGACCAACTTAATGATGATGATAGGCCAGCTTCCGGTTTTTGGAACTTACGTGGCAATGTATCAGAAAGTCCAAAAAGAATTTGCAAAGTTGCTAATGGCATACTCATGCATTTTGATCGGCTTTACTATAAGTTTTTGTGTCATATTTCCTGACTCATCTTCCTTTGCAAATCCATTTATGGGCTTTATTACCGTGCTGACAATGATGATAGGCGAGCTGAATCTGGATTTATTGTTAAATGAGCCAGATGGTAATGACCCGCCCGTACTGTTGGAATTTTCGGCTCAGATCACATACGTACTGTTTTTGATGTTCGTAACTGTCGTACTTATGAACCTTCTTGTTGGTATAGCTGTCCATGACATTCAAGGATTGAGGAAAACTGCTGGACTTTCAAAACTCGTTCGTCAAACCAAACTAATTTCTTACATGGAATTAGCTTTATTTAATGGATATCTACCAAAATGTCTGCTTAAAATTCTTCACTCTTCAGCCTTGGTATCGCCACAGGCTTATAGAGTAGTTTTAAGCGTCAAACCGTTGAATCCTAGCGAGAAAAGATTGCCGAGAGACATAATGATGGCTGCTTACGACATCGCGAAAATGAGGAAACAGTACGGACACACAATATCATCAAGCGGTTCGACAACCGGGGCATATTCATGTTTTAAGAAATACGAGAACAACAATGATTCGAGTTACAGAGAGTACGGGTATTCGTCGGGTTTAGGAAGCATTCAAGCGAGGCTGGACGAGACGTCAGAGAGCGTTAAGCAGCTAACTCAGGAAGTGAAAGAACTGAAGAAGCTAATAAGTGCCCAGCAGCTCGTTATCCAACAAGCCCTGGCCGGCGCGATGGACGGTTGATGATATAATGGCCGACCGAGCCAGTTAGTTTCAATGCCAACGGTACATATAAGTCAACAAACTATAGCGGGCGTGAATTGTCATACGTGTACTCGTTTGGACCCCACTGTGGACACTACGGTACGGACTTAAATTTAGAGCGGTGATATTTTTCTCGTTAGTTGTAAGAGAGCATAGCTGAGAGTTGATTTTATAATCTAGATTGAGATTTGAGACGAAGGCGCACGAGGAACTGTGATTGTAGATAGAATAAATAATATGATAAGCGGTTTGTGATAATTATTACTCATGTCAACAAAATATAATAAAATCATCTAAAAGCTTAAATTTTATTTGATTTCTTGCTTAATTATTTTACCTACCTAGATAAGTAAAGTAATTATCTCGAGTTTAAGTGTTAAAGAAAATAGGTAGGTATCTACATAACTTAGACCATTAAAATTCTTAACTATTTATTTTGAATACATGCTGCTGCAACTGTAAAGATTTTTTATAGTAACAGATTTTTTGTAATATTTTTTTATAAACATGTAGTGGCAGAAACTGGGTAAATATTATAATAATGTACCGAAAGCTTTTTAACAAACTGTTTATCCATATCACATCTTTAGTACCTAAATACAATTAATTATATAAATTACGTAAGCAATTGACTTAACTCAAATTTGAAATCATTTTAGAACACTTTTACTTATTTATCTACTATATAAAAATAAGTCGGGTTTTCCTTCCTGACGCTATAACTCCAGAACGCACGAACCGATTTCCACGGTTTTGCATTCGTTGGAAAGGTCTCGGGCTCCGTGAGGTTTTTAGCAAAGAAAATTCAGAAAAAATTTCAACATAAAAGCGGGAAAATCTTTTTTCAGAACAATGTCCACCCGTGCGACGCCGGGATGGGCCGCTAGTCTTCTTATATTTATGTATTTAATTTGCTTAGTTAAATTGTTTTTGTTTTTACACGGGAGTCAATTGAAGTCGGATTACCCAAATATAGTTTCGTTCACTTAAGGTAGTTTCGATAATCCAATTAAAATTCACCCTTTCCCATCTCTATTTTTAACCCGGAACCGTACCTACATGCGCACTCCGTTTCCCGCCCCCACCCTAGCTCAACTGACCTTTTGACATTTAGTTTGACGTTTCCGCAACATGCGCGGTTTCAAAACAAACAAAGTGAGACGATCAATAACTATTCCGCGAAAGGGAAGAGAAAATCTAGATTTAGGTCTTATCTCTTTCGCCCAGGGTTCGGTCCCACCTTTATCGATTGCGTTCATGTTATTGGTGCGTGTTATACGGCAGGCCAATGCAGGGCAGTTTCAAGATTCAGCTCATAAACATGGGGACGCGGGCGGCCGCTTGTGAGTACAATAAATAAGTTATAAAAATCCTGCTTCATCAAGTTAAATGAACTGATAATCAAACGCTTGCATGGTTATTAAAGCCGTTTATTTTTCAGAGTTGTAAGAAACGGGCCGCCGTTGCGTAGGCAAAGCTTTTTGTGTTATAAATGCAGCCCTCATGCGATATGCAGATATACGCGGAGCCGTTGTATCAGAAAGGTGATCTACAGACGCGTTTGTTTATACCTATTGTCGCACGTGACCCCTCTGTCCACAGCTCCACACAGTATTAGAGATCACCTTCTAACTCACTCTTTTAAAGTGCCCACAAAACTGTTACCTACCTTACACTTGTTTGAGACCCGTCAAATTTTTAATCTAAGTAGGTTTGTGCTAATGTTTCTTCCCCTGCCTAGACCATAGGCTAGCTTACACTTAACTTTGTAACTATTCCACCTCAAGAGTGATTGAAGTTGATCTAATTTTATAATAACTGTGTATTGCTTTTTAGGGTTGCCATCTTATCCGGTTTACCCTCATTTTAGTGTAGTCCAAAACAAACTGGTGTAAATATTTTATTATGGAATGTTCTGTACCTCCCAATTTGAATACGTACTTTCTGGCTTGAATTAATTGGCAATTTTACAGAAAATGTTGAATTGTCGTTTTGAATTTTAGTCATGATTTTAATTAAAACAGGTAACTTTCAGGCAATCCGATGGTAACCCTAGGTTTGCATTCCTTATCTGTTGTGAATCTAATATTCCCACTGCCAACTTACCCCATTGTTAGTTTAGTCGGTGCTGGCCACCCCGTGATATGATTGGTGTTTAGAAAATGTTTGGATACCCTCATTGTGGGCTGTTTCAATGTTAAATGTTTACTGGTTCTGCTGACTTTTTACTCATCTGCTCAGGAAGCATAAAAAAATGCCAAAAAAAATTTGCTTTAAATTTGCTTCTAATAAAAAAATCATAAACCATCAGAAATATTGCTGACCTATATAATATTGGTATACTTACTGCCAAAAGTAAGTGGCAGTATACCAATATTATATTGTAATATATTATATTGTATACAGTCATCTTGCTATCTTACCATCAAGCAAGATGGCGGTCAAATGCAAGCCTATTACTGAATAAAATAAAAAAATAAGTGGATAGGCAAGGGCGTAGCTACCGTCGCATCAGCTGTATCAATGGTATGGGACCACCGGGCTAATTCTAATCCTAAGTGGGGGTGATACAACCCGATGCCCGCTTGGGATGTTTTGTGCATTGCCCCCCCGACTGCCAGCCTACCCAAACCAGCCGAGCTCCTGAAAATAACGGAGCATGGCCTGGGGTTCTGGCCTCCGGGCTATAAGAGCCCCGAACATGTTATTATAAACAAATATTTGAAAATGTTACCCATTTGGGCCCCTCAGCCAATTTTGATACAAAGCCCGTCTAAGGCAAGCTATACCACTGTGTATAGGAAAAGCATATAGATATAGGTGTAGTGGCTTGCCCTGGTGTGAGATTTTGTAGTTTTATTACTGCCTCAAGCCGGTATACAAACGTAAAATTTTTGTTTTGACTAAAGTAATTACCTACCCAATTATTTCAAAATAAATTCTTTAACTAAGTAATTTAAAAATCCTTAATTCTTCACTAATTGTACCAAGCAGTAATTAAAATTTCATGTTTATGAGGTAAATTGAAATTCTTGGGAAAATCCTAATTGCTTTACGGAAGTTTTACCTGCTATTAGACATAGATAAAATGATAAAAATCCTTATTGTTCTGAATATACGGCATCACAGTGTTTAATAAACTGATTTAACAGCAAAACCTTGTCGAGATCATATCGGCTAGGTATTTATTTATGAAAAGTTAGAAAGTTATGTTATGTTATGCCAGCGTTCTTGGTACTTTGCCACACGGGCAAAAACTACTTTTTGATTATTAATTTTTTGTAAATTTCTTAGTTCTATTTAGTTTAGTTTGTTATTTTAAATTTAAGATGTAAATATATTTTATGTATTCTAATAGTCAATAAAAAAATAAAAATAAAGTCAAGTTTGGCCCACAAATGCTACATTAGATATTATTCTAAAGATATTATAGGAGTTAAAATAATTTTTATGTAAGATACTTCAATGTTTATAACAAATTGACAGTTTGCAATTTGTCATGTGTTATTTCTATTATCTTTGATTTCAAATTAAGTAGGGGTTGATTAAATTAGAATTTATTTGGTAATTAATTTTTATAATATGTAGTTGCAATCTTACTCTTAACTGACTTAATAAAAAGGAGGAGGTTCTCAATAGAATGTTTCAAACTAAAAAAAAAAACAATATTCAAATTTAGACTTTTTTGAATTTGTTTTTTGAAATTGATTTTTTTATTTTCTGATTGGCCCTAAGTAAGGTACCTATAAAAATTTTATCAAATTAGTAGTTTGGTTTAAAATAAGATTAGGTACCTGGAATAAATAGGTATGTTATCCAAGTAATATTGAAGCCAGTTTAAAAAAAGTTTGAAGCTATTGTTTTTACTTTTTAACCACTCTGTGTCAGATACTTGACTCTTAGGTAAAATGTTAACACCTTAACTAACAAGAGCAAATGAAAGATAAATATATTTCTATCTCTTTCTCTCTGCTTGGACGACGACCCGCGGCTTCGCATAGCTTCGCACAGCTGTGTAGTATAAAGAGTTAGCAGAACCAAACCCTATGTATGCGTGGCTCACCTTTCTTAATGATATAGGCTGTGTATGTCTGTCTTACTCTTATCTTACCCCGTTTCTGCTTTCTATCTCGTTTTAGCACTTTAATGGATCCAAGTCGAAGGCTTTTTACAGGGTTATAAGTTAAGGGTATGCTAATCCGAAAAGGGTTTATAGTACTCGTCATTATTTATGAACAACTTTTACAAAAGGACTAACCGAAATTCGCGAAAAAAAAACAGTTGTTTCATACATTATGTCGAGTATTTTTGATACTTTTCTATGGCAAGCTGAATTTTTCTCGAATTCAGAGTTAGTCCCAGTAAAAGTGGTGCATAATGAGCATACTGTAACCCCTTATTGGCTTATCATCCCCTTTCCTCATAACCTTGTATGACAGAATTAGTGATTAAACGAACTTACCTTTGTGAAGTTCTATCATAATTATACGTAGCACTTTGTCCGAAGAAATTAGTATTAGTAGATATTATATACACATGTAGTTTCGCTAGGTGACACCACTCTTTGCACTAATTGTTGAGAGAATGTAGGTAGAATTAAACAAGTTAAAATATCCGAGGGTAGATATAACCCACCTCGCCATTTTGTCGTTCTTATTCTTCATTTAGTTTAGAGATATACATATTTATATTACACACCTAATTACACCTTTGTCATTGGCATGCTTCTTTAGTTCTAATGATATTCAAGGGTTGCGTTTGCTCCTGGGGGGGCGGGAGTACATACTAATTTCTTCGGACAAAGTGCTACGTATAATTATGATAGAACTTCACAAAGGTAAGTTCGTTTAATCACTAATTATACTTCGCACTTTGTCCTCGAAATTAGTATTAGTAGATATTATATACACATGTAGACTTTGAGAGTAATGTAAAGAAGTATTGTCAATGACACGTTAATCGTGTGAAATCAACTTAATGTTTATTAAGCACAACCATAGGTACTGTAGGTATATTTTACGTGAAAATATTCATATTTTACGTTACTACCTTATTACTTAACTTAATTGTTATATTTAGCTTAAACAGTATCTAGGCATCTATTCGCCTGATGGTGTATTATTATTATATTAATAATTGCTCGAGCTAAGGACAGGTGACAGGCATCGGTAACAACCCTGTTGTAAAACGGAACGAAGGTAGTGGAGCTGTGGCTCCATCCCGCAGTGTTGCGGATAGTGTCAAGACTGACACCAAGCGAGCGTGCGGCAGTCGCAGTTTGCCGACTGGTTTAAGTGAATAAAATATCGCATTTGTCTATGTATGCCTGTAGTATTTTTGCTGGGTTTTCGTAGAAAAAAGGTAAGAAGAAAACTGACTGCTTGAAACCAGGAATGTTTATTTATATCAAGCTTTTCATTACCAATTGACAATTGTCAATTATGCATAAGTGACCTAAAACACTGTTGGTGCCCCAGGTAGCATTGTATTTAGGTAAAGGAGGTTTACCGTCGCTAAACATTTTCGATAGAAAGACAATTAGGTACGCTAGGGATTGAGGCCTTATATAGAACAACATTGTAATTGTTTAAGCAATACGACCACCACTTCCAGAGAAATCCGTCATGTTGTTTATTGGAGCTTTTAGTCAGTGAGGCAACTTGTAGGCTTCGACTTGATAAAGCCTGATAACACTCCTGCAGCCAGGGTAAGATTGGAATATATCTGCGATTTGTAATGCGATATCAAAATATTATCGTTAGGTGTAAACGTAGCGATATCAGACACAAGTAGGGATTTGAACAAAGAGAACCATGCTTGTGTAGGAACATTGGTACAATGAAACATTGCTACAATCACAATGCCACATGCGTTGTTTGAAATGTTTTTTCGCAGCCTTCTTAGGACTATTGAAAATAAAGGGAAGGTGTAAATAAAAATAAGATGTCTGACCATGACTGCAAATGAATTAAAAGCGACTGCGTCAAGATCTTTGTGTGACGATATGTACCTATCTTTTACATTTATTGATGATTCGACTTTCAAATCTATTTCAGGCAGCTCAAAAGATGCTGCTAAGTATTGGGAAGCCCAATCAGCTAACTCCTATTTGATATCTGGGTGTGTTTTACGTGATTCAAAATCAGCGAGAACATTGATACATGATCTACTATAGGACGTGAAGAAAAAAAATCTTTGTAGCCGTGAGGCCAAATTTCTTTTGCTGTTTTAGTAAGATTGGAAATAGAATTCCATCCATGCGGTTAATGTAAGCTATCGCAGAATTGCGGTGGTGTTGTCGATGCGCAAAAGTATCAGACAGCCGTATAAATCCTTGGAAAAAAATTAAGAGCTATGAAAGCAGCTCGAGGTAATTTCAATGCCTTTCTTGTTTACTACTTGACCATTGAGCACTTGCAGTTTGACCTTTACAGTTCGCCCCCACCCCGTAGTTGAGGCGTCAGAATAAATTTCTGTAACGTGCATAGCACGTCGTTTCTGATATGGTGTGTTGATTGGCCTATGGCACTAATCCACCACTTAATATCGGGCAACAGAGTGTCGGGTACATTCATAAACTTATCACAACATCATAAGTTAAGATATTTGCAGCGTTTTATTTCCTTAGTATAAAGCCCATACCCATACTCAATGGCTGGACAAGCCGACACTAATAAACCTTTGATTTGTGTGAATTTCCTAAATCAACAGCGTCTCTTTTTAGTAAAATTATCTATTTCAGTTTTAATGTGTAACTTTTTGTCCAAGGTTAGACTTAGCGACATCTGATAAGAGTCTATGATCATGCCTAAAAATAGCATGTAATTGAAGGTGTCAATGTCAACACACTTTTCTCCTCGTAAGACTCAGAGAAGTAAATGTTTTTCTCGTCATTTCAATATTTATCAGTAGCATTTCAGGGCACTGACTTATTAGTAGCCAATCGACTAAATACAGATTCATAATGTTTGTAAAAGCAAACGGCGCAGTTTGCAGTACTTAAGCCGAACGGCACAATGTTACATTGGAATAGTCGTATTTGTCGTTGAAAATTAACCGAAGGTTTTTATAAAGCCATTGTGATATCTTAAAAGAAAATATGCATCTTTGAGATCAAAGGTGCCATATAGCATTTCTGAGAAAATAATTTTACTGCAGTGCGTAAGTCCCCATCCAAGTTTAAAATGTTCAGTTTTTGTAAACTTATTAATTATATTATTATTATTTTAATTTAAATACAATTATTTCGATTGTTTATCAGAATTTGTATATATGCGTGGTTTAGGAACAGATTCCTGAACGACCGATGAGGAAAACTTCCAGCTATCCAAGAGAGGATAGTACTATGGTCATTTGTAATTTATAAGAACCGGATTATATGCAACATAAAAAGTTTATAATAATTATGTATAATAAATTGGTGAAACATTCGTGAAATTGGTAAAATATGCATCAACTTAAGTAAAATATGCAACATTACCTGTTTTTATAAATTTTTAATAAATTTTAGAAAAAAAATAAAAATTACAAGAAGAAAAATGCTGTATTCTTTATTATTATTATTATTATTATTTTTTTTTTAAATCAGCGCAAAAAAGCGCGCGACTGATTGCGCTTTACAGACCGAGCGGTTTATGTGCTCGTATGTGTAGGTTTGACCGGTAAATTTTTTATTTATTTATTAAATGTTTCTTAATTACTTATAACAAAAATGTATATTTTTATTTTATTTTATTTTTTGTGTTGCAAGTTGCTAAGTCGCCATATAGCAAGTAATAGTAATAACTTCAGCAAGGCATGATATAACACGTGCCATTTGTTTTTGTTCGGCTTCGATTTCTTTGTCCGGTTTCAGTGCCGTTCCGGAAGGGCAGCTTTTGTTTCAGGGTTAAGCTGTGGAGCATTGATGTGCAAGCATAATTGCTGGCATAGCATGCAGGCATTGAGTACTTAGTCAAAGTATTTGTATATTGTAACCTTCAGGCGCGATATATTTGAGGCGGTTGCAACTCTGAACGGGTGTCGTTTGCAATTTTCATTGTGATTATCGGGTGTTTGCCCAAAACCTCCAGTACCTCTTCATCTAATTTTAAAGGTTCTGTTGTCGATGAAGTTGGATCGTCGACAATTATGTCCGCGATATTATTTGCGGTCCTGAGATCGCAAATACTAACTATACTAAGTTACTGGTAACTATAGGGACCGTCGCCGCTTTACCTCCATAAGTGTCGACGAGATCTGCGCCGAAATTATCAACGTCCTATACAGTCACGTGATTTGGAGGCTCTGGGATTCAGTCGTCTGGGCCCAGGTTTGGTTGGGGTGACTCAGGAATGAGTCGATATTGACTTGTAAGTATAGGTTTTTAACCTTATATAATATACGTTTAGTTTATATAATAACAACAAGTCCAAAGGTCTTAAAATTTTGCTCAAAGTAAATGATTAAAAGTTATTGTGTTTTCAGTTTCGAGTAACTGATCAAATTTTGAACGCGGTGGTTAGTTCGGTTACATTCATTGACAGATTAGTGGACTTTAAGGCTGTCTAGTGTCAGCAAAAAGGTTATCAGTTCCAACTGATAAAATGTCGAATGCGGTGAAAGAACCCCAATGGTTAGTTCGGTTGCATTCATTGAGATAATAATTGAACTTTAAGGCTGGGCAGTGCCAGCTAAAAGAAAAAAGGTTATCAGTCCCGGCTGATAAAATGTCGTATGCGGTGAAAAAACCCCAATGGTTAGTTCGATTGCATTTATTGACAGATTAATGGGCTTTAAGGCTGCCCAGTGCCATCTAAAAGAAAAAAGGTTATCAGTCCCAACTGATAAAATGTCGTATGCGGTGAAAAAACCCTGATGGTTAGTTCGGTTGCATTGACAGATGTCGTATGCGGTGAAAGAACCCTGATGGTTAGTTCGGTTGCATTGACAGATTAATGGGCTTTAAGGCTGCCCGGTGCCAGCTAAGAGAAAAAGGTTATCAGTCTCAACTGATAAAATGTCGTATGCGGTGAAAAAACCCTGATGGTTAGTTCGGTTGCATTGACAGATTAATGGGCTTTAAGGCTGCCCCGTGCCAGAGGTTATCAGTTCCAACTGATAACAATATCGAATGCGGCGAAATAGCACCGCTGGCGATCTCGGTTGCATTCTTATGAACTTTGCTTTATAATTATTAAGGTAATGAATACATAGTAATACCACTACATACCTTGTCGATGTACCTACTGTACTTCGTACTATTATCCGTTGCTCCAATGAGTCCTCGGAATCACTACTAGAAACGTCACTTTTATACGACTTATTTTTCACTTTAATTTTTTAATTTTACGCAAAATTCTTCTAAATTCCGCGGTTTTCTTTGACAGCTTTCGAGCGTTTTCTTTTAGGTATTTTTTGAATAACAAAAAGAACACTAAGTATTATACTTTTGTTGAATTGAAAGTGTCCGGAGTGGTTGAGCACTAAATTGCGAATGAAGAATAAGAACGACAAAATGGCGAGGTGGGTTATATCTACCCTCGGATATTTTAACTTGTTTAATTCTACCTACATTCTCTCAACAATTAGTGCAAAGAGTGGTGTCACCTAGCGAAACTACATGTGTATATAATATCTACTAATACTAATTTCGAGGACAAAGTGCGAAGTATAATCTAATTTTCTAAAAGTATTGATGTCCTTGTCTAATAAGTTGCAGTGACAAAGGCAAATATGTTTTCAGTTAGTTAACATCTGTCAAATAAAGGCTTCAAACTTGGGCCCATTTCAGAATTGTTTCATAGATGTCTTAAAGTTTTTCTAAAACCGTTCTTGCTGTTGTAGGTACTTGTATTTACGTTTCGTGTGTTTATTAATTAATACTTTAGTTTTATTTCTAGTTATTTTTCTTGTAGTTGTAGTAATGAAGTATTAATTTCAGATGTAGGTTGGTAACTGGTAAGCATCTTATGTGGTTTGTACTTTGTTTTTGAATTTGGTTATTTATTTAGATTTTACTTAAATTATGTAGATATTGATATTGTGACATAGTATGTAATAGTGAAGATTAGCCCCAAGGATCGGAACAAAGTTTCTTCAGGTGTACTATAGTATAGGCATAGTGACTTCTCGTTCTTATAGCTGTTGTCTGAATGAATGAACTTGGTACCTCAAGTATTTTAATTTCTTGCCTGGAGCCCCATTCTTACGAGTGAGGTATTTTATGTCTATCACTGTCAATCTCATGAGAATGATAGTGAAAAAAAAACAAACTCGATCGCCCAAGAATCGGGTCCCTTTTTTTTTTTTTTTTTTTGTTGACCCAGTGGAAATCCTTTATGGATACCCCTAACCCGGGGGAGCCGGGGTTATGTGGGAGTCTCCGCCCTGCGGCGGCATACCCACTAAAACCACTGGGAAGTTTACCTCATTCCCTTGTGGCCGGGGGCAGCGGGGTTCCCTTTCGGAGTCTCCGCCACCCTCAGCCAGGGTCGGCCCTTCGGCCCCGTCTTCCGAGCGTCAAGAGAGGGACGGCCCTGGTCACCCAAGGCCGCCCCCAGACGTGTGGAGCCAGTGCAAGCCAGCGGAGAGCCCCCCGACCCTCCGCCAGTGGCCCCACTACGGAGAGGGAAGGAGGCGATGATCGGATCGCCCCCTCCTCCCTCCCCGTCGTCTGCGCCGGAGCGGATCCTGCGGGAGTCGTCCTCCCCGATCCGCCCCGCGGCCCCTTCTGCGACATTACCTCTTCGCAGAAGGAGACCACGGCCTGCCACGATCTCTCGCCGCCGAGCATGGCTTTCACCACGCCCGGCAACGAGCGATCCCCTCCTCCTTCCCTTGCACTCCCGACCGCGACCCACACGCGGCGAGGAGCACAAGGAAAACCCCCCCTGGTGGTCCGAGCCATCGCTCAGACCCCGGCTCATCCGCTGTGCCCTCTGCTAATCAGCCCTCTGCTGCCAGAGGGACACGCGGAAGGGCCCACCGTGTCGGGTTATTAGCCACCGTGCGGTAATACTGCATAAATGCATATGTCCCTCTGACTGCATAAAAGCTGCAGTATTACCGCACGCTGTTGCCCAGGGTGCACCACGTGGAGGTTACCCGACCTAGCACCCCAAGAATCGGGTCCCTGGTCTAACTAATTATAATATACAGTATGCGTGTTTTTGAAAAATTTGTCACTAGCCTAATGGTAAGCGCAACACCCACTAATAAGTATGTAACATAGATATCCTACTAAAATTTGGTATATTTAAATGTTAAAGTTTGTGTGAACGAATGTATGTTACCACGTGCCTCCGTAACTACTGAACTGATTTAGATAAAATTTGGAATAAACATAGGCTTTCATCATCAGTGTTTCTCATCACAGCGCGGATGAAACATTTTTATAAAATACTAGCTGACCCGACAAACGTTGTTTTGCCATATAAATTATTTCTAGTGACTATTCAAAAATAGGGGTTGGTGATAGAAGGGTGAAAATTTAGGGTTGTATGTATTTTTTAATGCCATGCTATAAAAAATAAAAAAATAAAAAATTATGTCTAAAAAACAAATGTTAAGGGTGGACAACCCCTATCAGTTAGGGGTATGAAAAATAGATAGTAGCCGATTCTCAGACCTACTGAATATACATATAAAATTTTATAAAAATCGGTCAAGCCGTTTCGGAGGAGTACGGGAATCGGGAACGAACATTGTGACACGAGAATTTTATTTATAAGATTTTAGTTAATTTTGTAGCTATGACGTGACGTGTAGAATCTACAATACGGACTGTTCTTTGTGTGTTAGAAAAAATATAATCATATTTTTAATGTTCTTTCACTGCTGAACGCAGGTCTTCTAATGTATACCCCTGAGCTTGGAAACCAGTGAGCTTTGTGTTCAGCTTTCTGTATCTAGTTTCGTCCCACCGCTTCACAACTTACAACGCTTTACGTCACTCCACCCGCAATCTTAACTTGAGCCGTGGACAAATTGTCTTCCACCGTTTATATCCCCTCGTAAATGTGAAAAAGCTAGTGGATATGTTTGTCGTTGATGTGAAAACGCTAGAAAATGTGTTTGTACATATTCAATCTTACATATTCTCTAGCTTTTCTCATCTGCGGATAAAAAAAGTGGAAAGACAATTAGTCCACCGACAAAGGCCAGCGGGTTATAATTGAGTTGTAATGTGCAGTTACGGCGAAGATCCGCAGCCTGTACGATGCCCAGCTGCGGCTCATGCACAACATCCAGCCGCTGCCTTCCGGCGTCGACATTGGGAACACTGTCAAGTACTTCTCACAGACTTTACTCAGTGAGTAGCTGGAACAACCAACAAATATGTTGAATAGGGAGAAATCTCATGTTTTTTTTTATCAAATCAAATCATTTATTTGCAATACAATTTCATTACATTCTTAAAAATAATGGTTTTGAGTAATTGTACCTAATTAGCCTGCAAGCAGACGTGCAAATATTCAATCGTATTAGTATTATTTTAATTATAATATTTATTTAGGGTTGATCTTTAAAATTCATAAATTCATTTACACTATAAAAACATTTGCTAAGAAGCCAGTCTGTCAAAGTTTTTTTAAATTTATGTTTATTGTATGATAGTCTTGCGTTTGACCGCCATCTCGCCTGGAAAGCAACGATGCGGTCTACGATGGAGCACGCTTGCCTGGAAGAAACTTATTCACTCGCAATCCTTTGCTTCCCATCAGGCAGGATGGCGGTCAAACGCAAGCCCATTTTTGAATAAAAGAAAAAAATAATTTGAAGACACCCAGGCACCCAGTTTTAGTATGCTATTAAGTGGCAAGTAAATTGCTCGCCTGATGTTAAGCGTCACGTTTGCTCATAACAGGATACCTGGCTGCCTTTTTAACCCCCGACGGAAAAACGACAGGGTGTTATAAGTTTGACGTGTCTGTCTGGAATCGTAACTCCCGAACAGATGAGCCGATTTTGATTTTGTTTGTTTTTGTTTGAAAGGTGGGAAAGTCGGGAGTGTTCTTAGCTATATTTGATGAAAATCGGTTTAGCCGTTTCAACCTTTCAACGTTGGGGTTTTTTTATTAATTTTATATAGTTACCTTTCTATCTGTTTTTGGGCCAAACATACATGGCCATTTACGTCTGTGAAGATTTAAGCAGCATCCATGAGCCATTAACCTTTTGAACGCCGCAACAATAATGAAGTGATAGCCTTTTCAAGTCGCCGAATAACTGTCTAATAGATGAATATAGATTGTATTCCCATTGTAGTAAGATTTAATTTCGATTTGATTGTTGGTTAAGTATAGATGATAATGGCGTGTGAGTCGCTTTGTTGGCTGTCAGTCGCTTCGTTGGCTGTCACGACTGGATGATCGTTCGTTGCCAGCTGGATAAACCAATACGGGAGAGGCAAGCTCGTCCGCATACAGATGTAGATGGATTGGTATAGCCGTCGAGTCGTTCCGCTCTTTTTACAGCAAGTTTTTGGTCCAAAAGTGGAGTTAAAAACAATGGTTGTTCCACAGGCGTCCTTAAAGATGTGCCCCGCTCTCCTTTAGAAATGATCCGCGATGCCGACAACGACGCGGATCGTATGTCGCTGTACCCTAATTTGGACTACAAGGGACTTTTCAACGCCATCTCACAGTTAGTCGACTCGGCACCGCATCTGCAATATGGAATACAAGGTAAGATGTACACAGAGCTACAGTGGCTCGGATGACACTTAAGACTGTAGGTTGGCAGGCTGTTTATCTTTTAACAACTACCGCTAAGCCATATCAGAGACTTTCGGGCGGTCTAGAAACAATGGCACTGGACCTGTCACACTGATCACACTAATGTTTTAAACACGAGTGTGTTAGTATGTTTGTTACTTATTCACATTAAAACGGCTAAAGTAGCTTAAACCGCTCGATATATGCTACCTTTTATCATGGTTATCATCACCGTAACCGCGACGGCAGCTTTTGTTTTTGAAATAAATAAAGGTTTTACACTCATAGCTCTCCACTAGGATACCCTGTGTCGGGGATGCCATGGAACATACACAAACACAAGTACAACTAACACCCAGACCCAGAGCATATATTTAAATTCTTCATTCAAACACCAATCGATTCATTCAATCAATCGAACCCGGGACCTCTGGCTTGTAAGGCGGACGCACTACTGACGCTGAGCCATATAGATCGCCATCAGTAGGCGTCGGCAGCTAGCTACTTATTAAAGATAACCTTTTTCAACAGGACCTATTTCAAAACCCGTATCTTTCCAGCGTTTGGGCAAGCAGTGCTCCAATGCCTCGGCTGCTTGCTTCCATTCCTGGAGTACGACATGATCGACAACCTGCCTTACATGGTGGCGTACTGCGTGGCCGTGTTCCCTGTCACCTTACACCAGGAGATACTGAACCTGCTGTGCTATTATATACTGCCGTTTACTATCAGTGAGTATTTGTAGCTTGGAAGTATGATGAAGGACCTTTTTTGTTGTAACAGGAGACTAACCACCGGCAAGCCCTATGGTCCCCTTTTAATTGGCTCTTGCGATAGGCATGGGATACGGAAGCCGTATTCTTAGACCCCGGCTCCAGATGCAAAGACCTAAGGTCCGTGAGACTGTACTCACTTTGAATCAGATTTTACTTAGCCGTTAGGCTCTCGGCGTTGTGACGAAATGTCATTTTTAGCAGCTTGGATAGATACATGGCGGCCACCTTGAAGCGTCTTACGTTTTCAGATTCATATAATATATTCCATATCTAATATCATATTCAAAACTGACCTCAAAACTATTTTTGCCCATTTCTTAACTACGTTTTTGAGTTCTGAACCCTTCCAGGGAAAGAACCTTTATGGTGAGATTCTGTTGTATGTCTGTCTATAGTGTTAGATGCTTTCTTGCTCCAACATTATTGTAGATACTGGTTATGAATTATACACTGTTTTTACTTAAACTCGTATTGGTTTACATTAGGTCAGGCACCGGTTAATTATTATTAACAATCATATCGTAAAAGAGGCACGCCATCTTCGTTGTTCGCGCGGGAATCGTCTCTCACGCTCGCTTGCAAGCGGCGTAGTGTTGTGCCGGCGCCGTAGCGCTATGCCGTAGCGAACCATTAATCGACTCTAGGGAGAATCGCCTAATAATAGGTATGTCATAGCCAATTATTTTTGTTAGTGATCCTAACTTCTATGTTGCAGCGCGCAAATATGCTGGACAAGAGGAGGAGAGTCAAGCGTCGCAGTCAGTAGCTGCCATCGTCATGATGGTCTTCCAGCACTCCAGCAACCCAGGTAGGCTTCTTCGCACTTATCTAGCTGTTAATACGATTATTTTTGGAATGGAACTTTATGCCATAGATTACGTGCTACTTCGTAATTCTAGGTATAAAAGTGACTTCATTTTAGTTTTCCATTTGTAGAGTTATTTTGTAAAGACATAGTACTTAAGTATCTCGGAGAAATATGGGATACTTTGAAACCTAATTTTTAACAAAAAGTTTCGAAAGATTTTTGTTCATATCAAATATTGAAGGTGTTCCGGTGAGTGAATTTTAGGCTCTCTCCAAACTAAACCAGACATCTAATAAGAACCGTCAACTTCTATGTGGCATCGACTCTAGTCAAAGAAATCTCCAAAACAACTACAATAGTCTCATCACTAATCAGTAAATCAAAAATTTTCTATTTGCACAGGGTTATTAGGAAAGGGTATGCCAACCCCAAAAAGACTCATAGTGATCATAATTTTCAACAACTTTTACCATGGGACCAACCCGAAATTCGCGAAAGAAATTAGCTGTTCCATAGAAAAATTTTAATGAGTTCTATAAGCCCTTTTCGGCTTAGCATACTTTTTCTCTATAACCTTGTTTATTCCTTTGATTTACACAACTTACAAAGCCAATCTGCCAACCAAGCTTCACATCCATGTCTTGCCATGTTGTCACCCATTACAACTGTCCCTTTCTAGCTCACCACAGCCCAGCTTTCTCCTTCTCTTTCAGCCCACCACTGCCAGCTGCTCGAATGCCTCATGTCGATGAAGCAGTCAGTGGTAAAGGACATTCTCTGCGTCATCGCTTACGGGACTTGGGGAGCGCGACTTTCCGCCGCGAAACTACTCTTCTACTACTGGCCACCGTTCGACGCCAAACTATTCGACAGGAAGGGGTTGCTATGCAAGTTTTCCAGTAAGATTCGTAACGTATTTAGCATGGTAGCTTCCGGCATGTGAGTATGGAACTACGTACCTAGAGCATACGGTTCATTTTTAAACAACCAGTTTTGCCGTTCGATGCTACTCCAAAAAATATGAAGGCTACTACAGGCTTTTGCGAGAGTTCTCGCTGAAGTCTCCGTTTGAGCATGACCGAGAAATTTCATTGTCATCTAACGCAACAAATGAAATAAGTAAGTTAAAACGATTTTCATTTCCCACGCATAAAAGTCATCGATAAAATAAACATTTATTGTACTACTTAGGCATGCTGTTACCAGGAATTGCTACGAATTCGCATGAAGTAGAATTTTCTCCAAATAGTCACATTTGGGTAAGTTCACTACGGCATGCTTTAGCTGTTACGTAGACAAACAGTTGTCTTGGAAACCAAAACCTTAGAGTGCTGGTAAAATCGTACTTTCATGCACATTGTCTAAGAAGGGACTTTACCTGGACGCATAATAAACTTTTTCATCGCTACATACAAAAGTAGGCACGTAATCGTAGCTGCAAAATAAGATCATAAGGTTCATAATCATACCCAATTTACCCAAACTCTGGCGCATGCAGACAAATTCGCTTTAACATACAAGTCACCTCGTCGGTCGCGGGACGAGGTAGCTATAAGCGCTTACCATTGGCTGATTTCAAACTCACTGCGCCAGGATTGGTCGACTGCAAAAGTAACTGCAAACTGGAAGTAATGGCCAATCATAGATAGGTTATGCTGCCCCTAGAGTATTTTTTTATCGCGAGTAAGTCTGCAAAACCGCCAACTCGCGAAAAGGGAATAGATGTGATCTATCAATGGGTTAAAATGGTCTGTGTCTTAACCAAACGAATAGAAGATCACAAAATTGAAAGATCGTCTCATTATTTTGTTTCATAAAAAGCATGACAAAATAGAAAAAACATGTTGATATAGAGGGAACAAAACGTCTAAATTGTGTCAACATATATTCAGGCAAAAATATGGTATGATTATGGCGTAGTTCTTAATTACTTGCTGTGCCCCGCGGTTTACTCACTATCCAACAGGAACCGTTAAATTTTCCGGGATAAGAAGGGGATAAAGGGTATTCCCTGGATTCATACTTACTTGCACATACTTTTATTCCGCAAAGCAAAGAGCAGTTACAAAACAGAGGGTGCAACCGCGTGGCGCTGCTAGTCAATCAATGTAATAATGATTATTTCCTGTGTACAGACGATTTGGTGCCGTTCCTGTGCCAGCGAGATATGTGTCCGAATGCGGGGACGGCTGAAGCCGCTAAGGTATTTCACTATTTGTAACTTTTTAACCGACTTCAAAAAAGGAGGAGGTTATCAATTCGACTGTATGTTTTTTTTTTTTTATGTTTGATACCTCATAACTTTTGACTGGGTGAATCGATTTTGATGATTCTTTTTTTATTAGGAAGCTGACGTTTCCCATTTGGTCCCATTTCAATTTAGTCCAGTTCTGACAATGGTATCCATGAGAAACCCATATAAGTCTTAAATTTGCATTAAGTACGTGCGCGACAAATAGATGAATAACTCAATAGTCGGTCTTTTGAAGTCGGTTTTTGTTTTTTGTTTTGTAAAAATAATGTTCTTGTTTTTGCGAGACTGTTGACTTTGTGTTGTGATGGCAGGTAGAGTAGGTTTCTGAAGGTATGGTGACCAAGTCCAGGTAAGCGTATGAATGTGATCGAAACTAATCGCAGTAAAAAACCTTATCTTTACGTGAGTATTCCCGCGTTAATTATAACAAGCGTGAGATGACGTTAAAAAGGAATGTGAAAATAGGCCTGTGTCGTAAATTTCAAAAATGGCTTATTTCGTTAGTTTAGTATACCTGTATTACCCGAAAAAAATAATATTTCATGTTAAAAATTATATTTAAAACACATATTTTAAGTTTTAAGAAAATATTTTTAATCTGGCGTAAAATCACAAAGAAGTGTCATGGCGTCGTAAATGACGTCACATAGTGACAAACGATTGTGTTCACTTACGGCAAAAGTTTGTTTTGTTGAAAGTTTTTTTTCGGCATACCACTATGTGACGTCACATTTTCTGATTGGCGTTCACGGTCACGTGACTCAATGCCTATTTTATAAGATTTTCTTTTCTAAAAATATTAATAATCTTTAATTATTTTGATAAATTGTTTTATTGTTTGAAATCTGTATATCTTAATCAATAATTAGAAACTCCAATCCATCCGATTCATTCTTAGTGGAAACAAGCCTATTCTGTAATGTGGAAATAATGTCAAAAATTAGCGTTTGTGTGGTTCATACTGGGTTCTTTCTAGGCAAGCGTGCTCCATCGTAAACCGCATTAAACGCAAGCCTGTATAAGAATTTAAAAAAAGGGTATGCTATGCCGAAAAGTGGCTCATCTCAGTACATCATTATGAATAACTTTTACTATGGGACCAACCTGAAAGTCGCGAAAAGAATATCAGCTGTTCCATACATGTTATCGAAAGTTATAGACATTTTTCTATGCAGTCTATAAAGTTCATGCATTATTTCAGGTGTGCTACGACCACTGCATCAGCGTCACCTTTGCTTCGGATAGTCCGCCGCCGCTGTACCTCTGTATCGAGTGTGCGAATGAGATACATAGGTGAGACAGAAGATTGGATTAATTATATGTTTGAAATTATATTGTTAATTCAGCAAATAATGTTTTTTAAATTTTTTGTTATGTTTAAAATATAGGTAGAATATAACTTAACCATAGAAAACTTAAAAACCGCTTTTATGAGATGCATGAGAAATATTGTCAAGAAGAAAGCACTTATTAAAACTAAAGTTGACAAAATGCTATTTTAAAAGTTTCTTTGCCCCAAAGAAAATAGTTTTATTTTATGATACAGTTAAATAATACAGTATTTTTTCCTTCCAGGGAACATCCAAACCAGCGGTTCTTTGACATCTTACACCCACAACAGCAAGTGTCGATGGTTTGCGAGAACAAGGCAAGTTCAGAATTATATAATGAATATAGTACGGGTAACTGTGTGACCTGCTATAATGGCTGGCAGAAACCTAATCATTATATATTATCTTATTTTTTTCATGTATTTTCAGAATTGCCGATCAACTGACAAAGCCGCCTATTCAATTTGCTTCTCGAATGAATGCGCCAGCTACAATGGCAACCATCCCATCAGGTCAGTTACAATCGTCAATGAAAATCAATCTTGAAATTAATTTTAATTCATGCTGAAATTAATTTCAAGAAAGAAATACATGAGTAGTAGAAATGGCTGATTATCTCGGGGCAACATCATCACCAGGTCATCATAATATGCCGATGGGATAAGGAACCTCTGAAGAGAGAAAATTAATCACTCTTGGTACTTTTATTACGTACACAACTATTATAATTTTTCTCATTTATTTCCTTCGCTTTCTCATTAAAAAAAAAAGAGATATTTACTAAAGTTTTAGAAGAAAACCAGTGAACTAAAAATGTAGCAATAATTAGTAATGGCTCCCGATGAAATGTCTCTATTTTAAAAATGTCTACAATTCGATGACAACACTTTGTTTTGAAATAAAAACAATCGTTTCATGTTGAATGCCCGGATACGTGAAATCGATCTGGGTGACATGAGACTATAATTCTACATTATTTTAAACAGTGTTTCTCAACTTGTAGGTCACTGGGTGTGGGTGTGGATCTCTTAAGGGGTTCCTAGTCACTTTTAATTTTGAACCTACTGCAACTAAAACCTAAAAGAGACCATTCTAGTTCAAAATGTTTCCTAACTAATATTATAAACGTTAGTTTGTGAGTATGTATGGATGTTTGTTACTCATTTACGCTAAAACGGCTGAACGGATTTACATGAAATTAGGTATGAAAGTAGTTTATAAGCTGGATTAACGCATATGCTACTTTTTATCCCGGAAAATCCGGGTAATAATGTAGGGCGCAGCTAGTTATCTATATTTATATTCTAAATTATATTATATATTATAGCTAGTTATCTATAGTTATCTATATAGTCGACCTGTTTGGCTCAGCGGTAGTGCAGCCGCCTTATAAGCCAGAGGTCCCGGGTTCGATTCCCGGCCGGGCAGATGTTTGAATGATGAATTTAAATATCTGTTCTGGGTCTGGGTGCTAGTTGTCCTTGTCTTTGTGTGTGTTCCATGGCATCCCCGACACAGGATTTATTCCTAGTGGGGAGCTATGAGTGTGAAACGATTATTATTATTATATATCAAAAGCTAGTTCTATCTATAATTATTGAACCTACCTACTCATACTAAGAGTAAGTAAATGAGCGTGTGTGGGAGTGGAATAGTAAAGGCTGTTAAAAAGGGGGGCCGCTACATGACCAAGTTTGAGAAACACAATACTGCATTTATTATACGGTTCGCTAGTCACGCCGGATTTCTCACGGTGCCACAGATAGTGTAATATGTAGCAGATGATTCTGTAGGCAGAATGTACAATGTAGGTAGGTATGTATCTACATTGTTTAGAGTTTGTAGTTCGAGGTAGGTATGGTTTGAAACAAAGTTAGGTTGGTAATAACTTAGTTTTTTAAATCGCCGATAAAAAACCAGTTGGAATCATTGTATGTATTGTATGGTTAAAAGAGCAAAATTATAGATGATAGAAGTAGTATTATAACATTAAAATACTTTTGATATAGGTAAATCTATCATGTTTTGTTGCATTGTTGTTTGACGTCTAGTTATCTAATTTTTCAAGATTTCCAAGGAGTTTGCGCCATTGTTGATCCTTCCAATTTTGAAGCTTTACTTTATTTTTGACGATACACTGGCATTCAAATTTGCCATAAGGTTTTAGACTGTGAGGCAGGTTTTACGACGTTGACATAAACTGGCATTTGGCATTTGTTAGATACTGCGGACCAACTGAAGGCAAAGCCACGGCTGTATGAAATTACTAGCTGTGCCCCGCGGTTTCACCCGCGTCTCCGGGATAAAAAGTAGCCTATGTGTTTATCCAGACCAGGAACAACCTTCATTCCAAATTTCATATAAATCCGTTCAGTCATTTTTGCGTGAAAGAGCAACAAACATTCTTACAAACTTTCACGTTTATAATATTAGTAGGATGTTATATTTGTTCATTGTGATCTATCTACGATCCTACCGATTCAGAAGCTTTTAGACTGAGTGAAACTACCTTTTTTTGGCGATAAATAATAATTATCATTTGGCATTGTGAATTTCCCAGATACTGCGGCCAATGCCACGGCAACCGGCACAACAGCCGGCGCGGCGGAGACCACGTGGTGCACACGCGCCTGCCGCTCGCGTGGCAGATGGACAGCGACATGCAGACCAACCTGGTCGAGGCTATCATCAGGTCAGGCGTCTGTCGTTAACTACTGACAGTTCAAAAAAAACAAAATTCCAAATTAATTTAATTCAGGTTAAATCTATTTATGTTTATATAAATGTTATGTTGGTTTGTGTACGCTTCAAAAACTCAAAAAGTTCTGCACCGATCGAGCTGAAATTTTAGCATGATATATAATACGCATCAAGGATTGTTTTTATCTAATTTTTTTTATCCACAGCGAAGCGTGGCAGGGAACAGCTAGTTAATAATAAAATCACACACAAAAATTAAATTAAATTGCATATAATCACAAAGTTAAATTATTATTATTAGGTACTTACAATTAAATTTGAACTAAAAATACAGTAACAAAACAATAAATACAATTGTTATGTCAAATATAAATTGTCGTTCTCTCCGGCATCGGCTCCCATAACAATGCCACGACAATCGTAACAACAGCCGGCGCGGCGACGAATCGCTTGCTTCTAGGCAATCGTGCACCATCGTAGATCGCAGCATTGGTCACTTTTGTGCAATATGGCGGTCAATCGCAAGCAAAGCACAATAGCGAGCGATTTCGAGCTTGAAAATCGAAACTTTTCTATGGAAGCAACTTTTCTAGGATATGCGCAGGATATCGCGACACACACTTAGTATCCGTGCAAGAACGAATCGCTAAAAATTAGAGGTACAATGTGCAGACGACAACAACCTGCAGTGCTATGCAGAATGCGTTCACGAGCGGGTCATGCCTGTAATCAATTCCTAAAAAAGATCGCCGGGTGTGTTCTTTATGTCCTAAGAAAGTTTCTGAAGTATTTTTCCTCTTTTGGAACCTTGTTTATGTTCGATCATTTATTAAAACAATGTTTACCTTACAGTCTGCTAAAGGAAGCAAAACCGATAAATATGGAAGACCCAGACAGTTCCGCGGAAACTCTCAAGCCACCATTGAGCGTTGAGCTGCCGGACCCCATCTCTGTTGAGGATCGACAGCTGCTGGGGAGGTCAGTTTAATACTGCCGTCCTAAGCCCAAGAGCAGTATCTAAAAAAATAATGGACTTCTGTTTTTCGTGCGTAATGTATAACCCGGTCACAATATCTGTGCACCTCGCTGGAATGCGGAGAGGTGACAGGGGAAGCGGCAGCCTCTCCCGCTTCCCCTGTCACCTCTCCGCGCACTCCCCGGTGCGACAGTGCGACTATATAAGGCTATACGCATTCCAGCGAGGTGCACAGATATTGTGACCGGGTTATAATGCGTAATGTTTCAAGCTATCAGATATTGTTAAAAATATGTTTTTTTTTTAGATATACGAGTAGCTCTTGGTCTTAGGACGGCAAAATACACATAGACTTTATTTACCTTCGGTATTAATTAATTTCGTTGGAACTATTTTACAACTCTCTTTCTATTTCAGAACCGTTTTAGAATTCTAAATCGAGAAAAATGGTACGGTTTTGCTCGACTTGGTGGGGGCACTACCGTGACACAGACTAATTTTTTTTAAAGAGTCACGACTCACCCGTCGCGCTCTCCAAAAATATAATAAAACTACTTTAAAAATTACTTACTACAGTACACTACTTATTACTTTGTTAAAAAAATCTTCCATAAAATAAATGTGTATTGCATTTTTCATCATACGACTAGTCTATAAATGCCACTCTGGTTTCAGATACGGAGTATGGTTGCTAGTGGGTCTCTGCTCTCCCAGTCCGGACACTCCTGACGAGATCCTGGGGCGGCTGCTGTCGGTGCTGTTCCACTGGTTCCACGTCACTTCCTTCGCGTACTCGGGTAGGTAGTAACGGCACTAATGTCAATGTAAATACAGGGTTTTCGGGAAATAGGCTATAAATCATGAATATATTATGAAGGGTTTATAGTACTCATCGTTATGAACAACTCTGGGACCAAGTCTGAAATTGCGAAAAAAGTTAGCAATCGAAAGTCAATAAACTTTTTGTATGAAACAGCTGTTTTTTGTGATTTTAGAATCGGTCTGATGAAAATAGTAACATCCTAGAAAATGTCTGTTTATTTTTACACCTATTTTTATAAGCTTTTTTTTGATGAAAATAATGAAGTTCGTTTTTAATAATATTTTTGAACTCTATTTGTAAATTGTCAGGTGAGACGGCAGCCGCAGTCGAAAAGCTGAAAGTAGAGCACGTGTGCGGCTGGGTGCGGTCGGTGGCGGAGTCGCGGCGCGCGGTCGCGGTCGCGTGCCTGCTGCCGCACCCGCCGCACTACACGCGCCACGCGGGGCACTGGGACAACCTGGCGTCTAAGACTAACCACCTTAAGGACGGCCTGAACCGGTACTGATATGGCAGATACAGATAGATAGAGTACGAGAAGCTGAACAAAAAAACAAAAAAAAAAAAAAACACTTTGGGGAACTGTACCCGGGGTAACACCGATAGGTATTTGTTGAATGGAGGAACTTGATTTTTAAATGTCATTTCCCATACCTCAATCTCCTACTATAATACTATTGACCAATGACAACTTCGACTACTAAGTATAATACGTTACGTGCTTAATGTTTATTTAATTGATTGAATCAGACGTTTGTTCGTTAAAATTCATTTCTAAGAAACTGTTTTTAATTGAATTTTTGGTGTACTGCTGTCTTAAAAATTGATAGCGAAAATACGCTAAAAATTCAAAAATAGTTTTATTATTTATCTGTAAAAAGCGTAACAATGCTCTACTCGTATATGCACTTTATCACCTTCATAATAAAGTCCGTTTTCTTCTAGGCTCTACTGCCTGATTCCGTACGGAATCATCACTCAGTCGATATGGGACTACATCATGCCGGCTTGGATGGAGGCCATCTGTACTGATGTTCCTGAAAAGGTAAAACATGGACTTTCTTTGTTGGTTTGCATTAATTAATTATTTTTTAATTGCGAATAAGTCTTGGCTATCAATAGCTGTTGGTAAACGACGATGTGGGATGCGAAGAAGAATGAATCACTCTGAACAAATTTTACTGGGGGACCAATCCTAAAATCACGAAATAAAAATGAGCCGTTCCATAGAAAAATGTCGATGAGAAATGTAAAAAGAGTGTCGATAAGAGTAGCTGATGTTTTTTCGTGATATCAGGGTTGGTTCCATATATAAAAGTTGTTCCTAGTGATGAGTGCTTTTCGGCTTAGTATACCCTTTCGTCATAGCCCTGTATAACGTTGATGATAATTAATATTCCTATCCCCAGGAGCTGATAGAACTCAAGATCCCTCTAGCCAAGATCCTCGAGCCCGACGGCGCCATGTTGGGAGTGGATGAGCGGAATCTGTACCAGTTCGCGTCCGCCAGGGTCAGCGACGATCCCGCGCCAGAGAGTGTGCTGCCTGTGCTGGATTGGTTCCAGGTGAGAGGGGTGGGGGTTCCAGGTTGGGGGGGGGGGGATTTTAGGTTGGTAAAAGGGGGAATTAAGGTTGGAAGAAGGGCGGTTTTAGGTTGTGGGAATGCGGGTTCTACGTTGGGGAAAAGTTAGGTTCGTAATAAATTATTACATTTTTAGTCTGCATGATTTGAGAAACGACAAGTCTATACAGGGTTATTCATAAAGGCTATGCAAAGCCGAAAAGGGCCCATAGTAGTACTCATCATTATGGACAACTTTTACTATGGGACCAACCCAGAATTCGCGAAAATAAAATCAGCTGTTCCATAGAAAAATGTCAATGACACTCGACAAAATGTATAGAACAGCTGATATTTTTTCGCAAATTCTGGGTGGGTCCCATAGTAAAAGTTGTTCATAATGATGAGTACTATGAGCCCTTTTCGGCTTAGCATACCCTTTATGAATAACCCTGTATTAATGAATGGTTTATTTCAGACCATATCAATGCTGGATGTGAAAGTGCCGCTAAGTCAGCTGTTTGACCTATTCAGCCATTGCGTTGTCAACATGCCTGAGAAGATTTTCAAGCCGCTTAACTGTGGTAAGTGGCCATATTGAAAACTTATAACAACGAATAGTCCAATCGACCTAATCGAGTTACAATTTCTGAAACTTTCATTTAATTTTGTTTGTCACTTTACACTTTACACAAACAAGTGAAATTTCAGAAATTCATTATTAATGTTGAATATGACCCAAATACTGCGTTGATGATAATTGCCAAAAAATTGACATTATTTACAGTATTTTGACTGGATTCCGCTCATATTTATTGTTATTAACCGACTTCAAAAAAGGAGGAGGTTATCAATTCGACTGTATGTTTTCTTTTTTTGTGTTTGTTACCTCATCACTTTTGACTGGGTGAATCGATATTGATGATTCTTTTTTTATTAGAAAGCTGACGCTTCCCATTTGGTCCCATTTCTGAACTAAATTGAAATGGGACCAAATGGGAAGCGTCAGAAACAAAAAAAAAAAAAAAAAAACATACAGACGAATTGATAACCTCCTCCTTTTTTGAAGTCGGTTAATAGTGTTCTTGTTTTATCTAAAAAACTGTTTTGAGAAAGGTTTATTTGCAAGTAGTCATTTTATTGCCTCATTTGAATAAGAGGATTTAAATACTAAGCAATGTGTTAGTCTGTTAAAAAAACTAAGACTCTTTTACAATTATTCAATTCCTTCATAATTTTCCATTTTCCAGCTGACGGAACGAAGCCCAAAGACGGAAAAGAGTCCCCTTGCGCCAATGATAAAGAGAAGAAGGACTGGGACGACCAAATGAAGCCACAGAATCTTACTTGCTGCATACTTATGCTAGATATCATACTCAAACAGGTAAATAATAATAATAATCTATTGGGAATATATATAATAATATTCTATAATAATAATAATATTCTATTATCACGGACAGGACTAATTATTGTAGCCAATAAGCCTGATATCGTGATAGTCGACCGATCCCAACGCAGGGCAATACTCGTCGACATTAGATAGATAGATAAACTTTTTATTGTTCACACCATAAATTACAAACAAAAGGATTATAGCACCTAAAACTACTGCGACAACTGGCGGCCTTATCGCTAAGAGCGATCTCTTCCAGGCAACCTTAGGATGGAGAGGATAGATAAAAAATATAAAAACGGGGTGTGCAATATTGAAGAATACTCATATAAACCTTTATAAAAAATAATAATAATAAAGTGAAGGCCGAGAAGGACAAGCTCAGCAAGTACCTTGTCTTGGCTCACGAGGTTACCGCTATGTGGGATGTTGATTTGACGATTATTGTCCCGATAGTCGTTTCGGTGAACGGGCTTATAGCTAAGAGTCTCGACCAACATCTGAAGAGGCTCTCGCTAGACGGTTGGGTCAAGGGTCAGATACAAAAGGCGGTGATTCTTGACACGGCCCGCATTGTCAGGAGGTTCCTCACTCTGCAGCCTTAACCACCGGTAGCTTGGGCCCTGCCCCGCTGCCGGCGGCACCCTAAGTTTAAGTTTTCATAATGTTTTTAGGTTCTTATATAAAAATATTGGAAAAATTTAAATTTAAGAAAATGAATAATTAAGTGAATAATCTATTCTAAAACTAAGACGTCCTGTGTCTGGCAGATTGCTCAGAGGAGATCGCTCTTAGCGATAAGACTAGTTGTTACACTAGTTTTAAGCGTAGTCATTATTTTGGTTTTAATTTGTTTTATTTCTAACTCTCTGGAACAATATTTAGTTCAAAGCTAAATCGCTAAATGCCACTATTTACTAAAAGTTAAAACCACGGCGCTTGTATAGGCATAATAAGAATACTAAAGTACCCACGGACGGAAGGCGCCATTTTTGGCTGACGACCGCTTTAGCTCAGTGGTAGAATCTGTCTGCCTTATGAGTGAGAAGTCGGGTTCGATTCCCGGCCGGGCAGAAATTTATACGATAAATTAAGATATCTGTTCTGGACCTGGGTGGTATATGTCCTTGTCTTTGTGTGAATTCCATGACATCCCCAATATGGAGTCCTAGTGGGAGCCATGAACGGGAAACGTTATTTATTATTTACTAGATATTTTGGTATCTGGACCCGTAAATGGATATAGCAGCTTTAAATAATTCTAGATGGATCTACAACAGCGGCGTATCAATATGCAGAACGTGAGCAGCGAATCTACAAAACTGCTCCGTCTGATGCTCAAATCAAACCAGTCCAACACTATTGAACATGGTAAGAAAAATAAATAATAATTCCCACTGGCTTCGATTGATGCAGATGTCAATGGAAAAGTTGAAAATATGTCAAAGTTAATGGCAAAATTAATTTCTTAACTTGAGTTCGAACTTTAAAATTGTATGAAATTAAATATTTGCCTGCAAAATAAGCGCACTGAAGTTGTCGTTGGATAAATATACAAACACTAGCTGACTCGACAGACGTTGTCCTGTCAAAAGCCATTGCGTCAATTCTATGTCAAATGTCAAAAGTTACATTAAAAAAGTTTACATTGTCCAAAGCGCTTAAGTTAAATTATGGTTTAAGTATTTTTAAATTTTCTAATTTTTCATGTTTTTTTACTATAAATTGAGATGTGAGCTATCCTATGTCCTAAGTTAGATCGAACTGCACCCGGTGTGCAAATTTGATTGAAATCGGTTAAGTAGTTTAGGAGTCTATAGCGGACAAACAACGTGACACGTGATTTATATATATATGTAATAAGAAGATAAACGCAAAGTTTCCCTGGACTCTGATACCTCCGTTCGCGGTGAACTGAGCTTCGAAACCTTCATATCTCTACAGCCCTTCTGATTACACTGTGTTGAAAAAAAATATTACTTCCAAATTACCATATAAGTCTTATTAAAAAACTATTTTATTGACATTGTAATTTTTAAATTAATTGGGTGTATGTTATAAAAAAAAATTCAAACGTAGCTAGCGAATGGAATACGTTTCTGTAACCGTTTTAGTTATTATTAACTAGTAACTAAATAATGTAATGTTTGTTTCTGTTTGTCAGCGGTGTGCCTAGCGCAAGGCGCGTGTTCGTACTGCGAGGCGGCGGCGCTGTGGCACCAGCTGGCTGTTATGTTGGTGCGGGCTATTGTGCCCGACAAGCCCAGGGCCAACCCGGAGGTGAGGGGAGTCCAGTAATGGGGGGTGACAACGAGAACTCATTGCTACAGCCATGAGGGAAGGGGTTGCCAAGCGACGAGGGGTGACAAAGACACATCTATCGCATAGCCATGAGACAAGGGGGTCCCAAGCGCTAAGGGGTGACAACGGCACTTCACTTCCATAGTCAATAAGCAACGAGGGGTGAAAACGATGAGTCGCACAGCCAAGAATTTGGCTATATTTGGCAAGTGGTAATGGTTTCCATAACGCCATTATTTAGCCCCATTAACACGAGACTATAGATTCGATCATATAAATATAATTAAAATAATTTAACATCCGCAACGCCAAGATTCTGAATTATTCTCCAGCCCGTAGTCGAAGAGCCCTGGCACGAGCCCGGCAAGAAGCACCAAGAGGAAGACCTGCGCAAGTCGACGGCGGCGGGCGGCAGCGTGGACGCGCTCCTCGCGCTCGCGCACCCGCACGCGGCGCCGCACGCGCCGGCGCACGCGCAGCCCAGCGTGGGGGGCGTGCTCGTGCACATGCCGCATGTACGTATCTGGGGGCCTGGGGGGGGGACTGGAGAACTTGAGCGTAACAAGTGGGGTGGACTCAAAACTAGGAAGAATGATAGAAAGAAAGACGGTAGTGGTATTAAAGCGTCATGTACGTATTTAGGGCAGTGGGTGGGGATTGAGGGTGTCGGAACTAAATTGAAAGATAGATAAAAAGAAAAAAAAAGATATTTATTTGACCCTACGAGTGTAGAATGAGTAAAGTAGAATAGAATGGAATATTGTTCTTGCATACTGAACAAAATACAAAAAAAAAATGGGATTGTTTTCGACTCTCAGCGTTTAAACTGGTTTTGCAATTATGTAGGGAAGTAGAGTAGAGCAAAGCAGTTAGGATGGCTAGGAATGGGGTGGAATGGGGGAAATCGGTAGTAGGAGCTCGGGGTTATCACTAGAGGTGGAAGATGAAGATATTAGGAGACCGGGAACAAAGTTTTATTATTAATATGCGAGAGTACATCTAGAAATAATAAAGGGGAATTAAGGGGTAATTTAGGAGGCTGATATTTCATAAACATTATAAGGGCAGAGGGGGTTAGTCTAATAACTGGGGCACTTACCTCTCTTTTTACAGGCAGCCATCTCTTTACAGGTAGTGGCTGTTGAGTTGACTCTTCGGGAGAAAGAGAGAAGTCAGCTCTTCTCTTCTCTTTCTGATTTCTCGTAATTTATTTTGTCTTTCTCCCGAAGAGACAGTTCAAAAGTCGCAACTGGATCTGTACTAATAAAGTTGTAATAATGACATATTTTTCGTGTTTTTTTTAGTTTTTGGTGTGAATGTTTTGATATTACATAAATATTTAACTATTTATGGGATTGTTTTGCATGTCATTGTTTTCGTGAAATGATAATTCAGTGTTTAAATTAAATGTGAAACTTAACTAGATAATCTAGTTTTTCAAATAACCTATATGTTTATTTAAATTTTAAATAACTGTTAGCAATGTTATTGAAGTTTTCATCGAATATTTATAGTTTTAATTTAATTGTGTTTACTTTGCGATTTAAGCTTTCTGTGTTTACCTACATGTTTAGAATTAATAAAATAAATAATTGAAAGACCGTGACGAACAAACGCCGGAACATTGCAAATTCGTGTATAAAGTTGCCATTCACGAATTTTCAACTGTGAAGTTAAATTAATCCGTTTTTTCACTATTCCTTCATTAGAAGTCTTCTATCTGTGTTTATATAACCGCGTTTTCACTTATGAATTCTGTAAAAAAAAAAATGAAAACTGGTCTAGTTTTCTAAATGACAATAGAATTGCAAATATTAAACAAAAAAGAAAACAAAAACTAAAATACTTCATTTAGTTTCAGTAAAAAATTGGCATAAGTAAAAAGTGAAAACACGGCAAAGATAAGATGAAACAAAGTTATATCCAGATTTATGGCATAATTTTATTTCATCAAATACAGGGTGACTGCAACCTTGAATAATATACTACATATTTAAAAAAAAAATCAATATTGACTTGAGAAAAACTCTGAATTCATCATTTATTTGTTTGTTAGTTCTGAATTATGTAAATGGAAAACACTAAGAAAGTTTTAAATCGCAATGTAAACTAGCCGTTAGCTATAGAAAAGTGAGTGGTAGTCCGTATTTTATATCGTGAATTGATGAACTCAGAGTCTTAAGGCAAAACATGGTCTAACGCGGACAATGCATAATTATGTATTTATACACTAAAAATACACTTACACGAAAAAAAAAACTAACGTTGCCTGACATAATACTGTTTTTATTAAAAACGAGGTAAATATTACAATTAAGTCGACGCGCATTTAAAAAATAAAACACTTGGCACGCTTAAAAAAGATCTATTTTACTAATAATTTAGCGTCCCGGTCGCATACCAATAACTCTTACTTAACTTTTTATTTACTAGTCCAAAATTTACGAATTGACTAGTCGTCCAACTTTTACTAATTGACTAGTCGTCCAACTTTTACATATTTACTAGTCGCCCTGTATAATAGTTGTATAGTTTGTTCATTTCATGCAACTGTCACTCATAAGCGATGTCGGTTCGGACGCGACGACGAAATCTTCCGTCGATACGCAAGTATGTCTATCTACTCTATACCTACCTTGTAGTTAGTCACGTTTCACCACCTTTTGTGTAAATTATATATTTAACTAGCTGGAGCCGGCGGTGTCACCCGCTGTTTTTTTACTTTTAAACCTTACCTGTACTTCCACAAATATTTCAAGATCTAAATTAGCGAAATCGGTCCAACCATTCTCGAGTTTTAGCCAGACAAACAGAACAGCGATTCATTTTTAAATATAAGAAGAAGAAAAAGATAAAGTATAGTGTAGGCAGCTAGGCTCTAGGCACTTACTAAGAAATAATTTAAATTGATGTTTGTTAAAAAACCGCCCACGGGTAATAATATTTAGTTTACTGTAGGTCATGCAGTTATGCATAAGCTAGTTTACAATAAAACAAAAAAGTCACAAAAGTAAATTACAAGTAACATTAAAAAAAATAAGGAAACGAATTTACGTAGTAATCAGGGCTGTTTTTCTCTAAAAAATATGTTTTAACTACAACTTTTGTGACATTCCGAAGAGTTACCAAAAAAAAGTAAAAGTTTATCAGACGGTGGTGAAACTGCTCTTTTAATCTAATAGCTGCTGCTTTTTCAGGTCGGTGTCTGTGAATTTAGTTTGTCAGTGTTAGAAAGGCCGATATTACATTTAAGGACCTTTGCTGATTTGTCTGCGCTGCATTGACACGCTGCGCTGTGACGCTGTACTGTACCGAACGCCTCGCTCGGTAGTCGCGGTACCCCACGTTTACCGAGCGCCTAAATTTCGACTACCCCTACGAACAGTGTCAAAATAGTGCCTTCGAGGTGCCCTTGCGTTCGTCGCCCCCAAAAACGTAACGCCAGCGCCATATGCGCTTGCTAACCCGGTCAGCTGTAGAGGCATCAGTGGCCAAAAGCATCAAGTCATTCCAAAAAATAAAAACAATATCGAACCCGCAATGCACATCACGTTTTTTTTCATTGTACCAATTACACAAATATTTAAATATACTTTTGGGAAAACAAATAATTTAAAAAAAAGTCATTTTTAAACTCGAAATAAATTGATATTACACATTTTAATATTCTAATTACATAATGTCAAATTTTGACTTATAAATTACTCTCCTATACAAAATGCCATTTGCAGTTTCCATAGTGTTCGTAGGGGCAGTCGAGTATGTACAAACGTTTGATGCAGCATGCGCTCGAGGGTTCACTGAAGCAATATGGAAGCAATTTTTGGTAATCGATTTACCGTCATACACGCCTAGTGACCGTTCATTCTGACGCACACCCCGATTTAGTATGCAGATGCTGCTGTCTCTGCCTCGCTAACAAATCAGTAAGGGGCCTGAATTCGTAGCACTGTAAATGTCCGTGTTAAGTTTTTTTTTGTTTATTTGGACGTACAAGTTTATCTGTCTAGTCAAGTTCGTACGAAGTGTAATGTCGGCCATATTATGGGCACTTTACTGTCGACAAAAAGATTTTAATGTCAACAGTAAAGCAGGAAATTGCTTTGACTGTTTACTTGAAATACTTAGTAACAATTAGTTAATCTGTAAGTGTCACTTTGTATTGTTAGTTTCATTCGAATTAGATTCCGTCCGATTATAAGAAAAGGGGTTGCTAAGCCGAAAAAGGCTCATAGTACTCATCATTATGAACAACTTTTACTATGAGACCAACCCGGTATTAGTGAAAAAAAAAATCAGCTGCTCCATACATTTTATCGAGTGTTATTGACATTTTTTTCGTATATGTTATAACCCTGATTAAAATGATCTATCTTGTTTTTTTGGTTCTTCCGAAGGGCTGTTCTTTAAAGGTCGGCAGTGTATCCGTGACACCTTCGGTGTCACAGGTATCCCCATAGGCTTCGGTGATAGCTTTTTTGAAGTTTTTGAATGAAGCTAACAACACTTTGGATTACTTGAAATCCACGGATAAAAACATTCAAGCATGATTTTTAGTTTGTAACAATAATAGAACCATTTTTCTCCTTGACGTTGGACTATAAATATTTTAGAGAAGGACGGTAGATAGACAAGCAGGCATTGATATTGCTCTGTCACTCGCACTCACATGTCTGGCGATGGACGGTAGTATTATAGCTCTATCGCCATGGAGAAAAAAACAAATATAACAATTAGTTTGTAGAGTTTATTTTAAATTCTTTGTAAACAAGATCTATAATAATTATAGCTAATATATTTCACAATGTAGAGTTGCACCTCAAGACTAAAGGCTCTTACTTATAAACCACCCTAATCACTAAAACGGGAACATTCACGTAAAATCATAATCATAATCAGTCTAAACGACTTAATTTTTACGTGAGTATTCCCAAACAAAATGTGTGACAAAATGTGTCAAATCCACGTTAGTTTCTTTAGTAACATAATCCCTGCTTAAAAATCTCCATCCTATTTTTGTACGTGACATTTCTCGTCAGCGAGAAGTTGTCAGCATTTTAAGCAGTGATTAAGTTTAAGCAGGGTTTATAAGTAAGATCCTAAAGGTTTAAAGCTAACTCACAGCTCTCAGCTTGTCACAGGATCGATAAGCAAATAATATTGCTGAAATAATGTGCTGGAACATGCAATTTTGCTGACAATGCTACGTCACTTAAGTTATGCCTATTTACGTAGTTAAAAACCAGAAGTAACGTTGAAGAGTTTAATTATTTAAGTAAAAAAAATGTACAGCTTCAATGCTCAAAATGATTTATTTTGATGATCGAAACAAGGAGAAAGTTTGATTCTGTGAGAGTGGTAAACAATAACTCACCATATTATATCTGGTAAGGGGTCGAATAATTCGACAAAAGAGGGCAAAAATCTTTGAATGGGGTACTAAGTTAGAAAAAAATTGCGCTCAGTCGAGATTTGGCACGAGTGACGCAGCATCGCCAGTAACACACCTGCCACCAACGGTAATGCTCCGTAGCACTACATACCCACGTCCTCGTTAAAAGTGGTATTGTGCCCAGATAATGACCGCCACAGTGGAGACGATCACCGAACAGCTGGATATGGCGGTCACGATGCCTCCAACTGACGCCCCGACTTCCGCCACCGCGCACTCACACACGCTCACTGATACTGACGTCGCCACTGCTACAGCTGACGTAAGTGATAAAAAATGATGTCAACAAGCAGCTCGATATGGCAGTAACGATGCCGCCAACTGACGCCCCGACTTCTGCCACCGCGCACTCACACACGCTCACTGAAACTGACGTCGCCACTGATACAGCTGACGTAAGTGATACAAAAACATGTCACCTAGCAGCTGGAAATGGCGGTCACGATGTCATCTTACACGCCCCTAACTGCCGTCGCGCACTCGCACATTCAAACTCATACTGACGTCCCCACTGCTGCAGCTGACGTAAGTGGCACGAAGGACTCGCCGAGCAGCTAGATATGGACCCCACACTGCTGCCTGTCGATAGCATTGGTCACCGATACAGTTTTTGTAAGTATTCTAAGCACTACGTGGAGTAATAAATACACATTTTAAAAATCTCTTGATCAATTGAAAAAATGGCCCATAACTTGGAAACAACAGATTTTCATCAAACACACTGAGATTATGAATAGCGTTATAAGTAGGTAGTCTGTATTTATGATTCAGCTACTTCCATTCGAAATTTCACCCAAACCTGTTGAGCCGTTTCAGCGTGATGAAGTAACAAACATACACTTCGAACGTTCGTTCGTTCGTATTAGTGTGATAGCATACTTTGCCCTAAAAGTTGATAATTCACGAACTCAAAACAATGATCACAAAGCAATGATATGGCTGCGGTCACGACCTTTTCCAAACACTCGCATGAGATAAAAATTAAACAAGGAAAAAATACAAAAAAGAGATTAGATATGTAAAAATAAACCCAGAAAAACCAGCAGATCGCGCTTGCAAAATAATGAATCAGGTTGGGTGCGGGACCTGATAGAAAAGAAAAGATAAAGATCGCTTACTACTTCGGCTGCTCATTTCATGCAATCGATCCAATTTACGAGCTTAGGGTTTAGGCTCTTTTGAGCGTAATATTTATGTGTTTCTGAAAGAAGCACGATTGTTTCCTACTTATATACCTCTAATATGATGAAACAGAAATTAAGAAGAGAGAAAAATAGATTAAGAATTATTGTATTGCATGCTAAAAGAAAAACAAAAAGCAAGAGAACAAAACAAACCATCAGGTAGTGGTCAAACACGGACTTATTCACATAAAAAAAACTATTTTTTGCAGGTGTCAACTCCCCATCTGGTATGTGATAATGAGGGTATAGCAGAGTCTGTCGAAGAAGACATGGCCAACTTCTGGCCCACATCCGCTGGCAAGTTCCACTTCTGTATCGAAGAGTTGCCTCAGGAGTTGCAGTACATTCACCAGCTATTGCAGGTAATCTGGGGGTCTTCGAGTCCAGAGTAAATCGGTTTCATCTAGGCTTGAGTGCTCCAACGTAGACGGCGTCATTGCACACCATTCGGCAAGACGGCGGTCAAACGTAAGTCAAAGATCAAAAATAAAAATGCAAACCGCTTGGCCAAGTTCAAGTTCAAAACTCTGTTTCACTTTAAATTGGGTTTCATTTTCCTCTTTAGCTATATTACTTATGGCATAAAAGAATAAAAGAACCAATAAAACAAATAAAATTTTAATCTCTTTAATTTACCTAACTTTGAGGCCAATTTAATCACGAATGGTATTCAACTACACATTGCATATTTTATAATTTTACATCGTAATCGACAAAGGCATCGTTCACTTGATCACTTTACCTTGTCACAGTATCATTTCCTACTTTTATCACTCACTTTCACTTTGGCGTCAACATTATACCCTGCCTTAATAGTTTCCACTACAGTCTTCTCATTGGTAACGTTAATTTTTTTCATATAGTCTTCAAAATTAATTGTGTGCCTTTTTATAGAATGGTCCAATAACTCGTACTCTAGGAATATCATGCCTCTGAGATACATTTTGTATTCAACTTCAATTTCTACATCGCCCGTAGTGACTGATAACTCAGCTCTGGCACTGGCTCCTGGCTTTAGTTCAATTTCCACACCAGTCGTGCTACCAACTGTAACAGACCTAGAAATCTCCTCGTCACTTCCCCAATTTAAACTATAAGAAAAACTAGTTGTTCCTGTTAGTACAAAGAGGCCGTACTCAAACTCTTGGGACGTCTTGATCTTATGGTTCTTCGTCCACGATGTTGTTAGCGTGTTTTGTACTGTATGAGTGATGGCAGCATTCGCTTTGATTGGAAAGTTGGAAGTGTTCTCGAAGTCTTCCGTCAACAGTACCACAGATTTGTTTTCAATGCTCTTGACTGTTGCACGTTTGACTTTTATGACTTTCTTAATATCGCTTAGGTCAGTTGCGACGTAAAATGCGTTACGGGAATCTTCAAAATCTCTTTCTAGTAGTTCTTGCAAATGATCAGAACTGATCAAATTCGACACATCCACTTGGGTAGCATCTTCAACTGCTTCGCCAGAGTAATTGACGAGAGAGGATTTCAACGCTGCTTCGATAATAAGTTTTGATTTGATTTTAGTAAAACATATTATTATAATAAGAAGCGTGATTTTCATTTTGAGTCAACTTTGTTCACTTTTTAAACTAGAAATATGTTGAATTCAGTTGAATCACTAGCGCAGACTAAATAATTTCATGAATTTATAGTCTCAGTTGACCGTATTATCAGTGGGTGGCGCATGATGTTATTACTCTTACGATCTTATCAATGAAACTAAGAAAAAACATTCGCAAATATTCCTACACAATTAAAATTAAAAAAAAAAGCAATTAACATCTCTTAACACTTACTCTTCCTAGTTCATGCTCGGGACTTATAAGAAGTCTATTACATATAAGAAACATATTATTTATATGTACCTATATCAGTAACTAGCTTCCGCCCACGGCTTCGCCCGCGTGGACTATACCTCGGGAACCGATTTTTTTTCCGGGATGAAATTAATTTATCCCTCTTTTTTGAGAGTATGTAAAAAGCGTCTTACAATGGAAGCAGGGACCCCAAAAACGCCCGGATGCAATAAGTCAGCCCCCTCGAATAATTTTGAAAAATGGCAGCCATTTGGAATCATTTGAATTTTCGCCACCACCATCAAGTAGCCCTTGCTAAGTCCTATGACATGTCATTGTAGTAAAACACCCATCCATCTTCAACCGTTTCGGAGATATAGACCCTCAAAGTTTGTATGGCGGCCATGTTTTTGAGGCGACTATGTTATTTTTATTGGCTCCGAAAAGATCCGAGGTTTTAGTGACTTTTTAGTCTCAGCGCTTTGGTAAAAATGTTTTTAGTTTTCGAGATAATTAGCAGTTCCACCTCGAGGATGTGACTTTTCGAAGGTTTTGGATTTTTTCCGGATGTTGTTTACACGCCTTATGTTTAGTACATCTGTAAAGTTTCATTGAGTTAGCATCAAAACAAATTCTTTCTCCGTACTACATTACCACGCCATTTCACCCCCACAGGGGTTGATTTTCCAAAAGTGGTGAAATTGGTGAAAAATGATGTTCGTCATTTTTTTAAGCTTAGTATATTTGTAAAGTTTCAATACCGTGGCGTCAAAAACAATGCTTCCCCATACAAACTTTAACACCCTATTTCACCCCTTTAGAGGTTGAATTTCAAAAAAATCTTTCTTGGTACACGTTTACTCGTCAAGACAAACACACCTTCCATATTTTAAATTTCTACGACCAGCGGCGTAGGATGTTCCTTGTCTGTCAGTGAGTCATTACAATTCTCTCTCCGTACTATATTTATCACGCCATTTCACCCCCACAGGGGTTGATTTTCCAAAAATAATGAAACAGATATCTATTATTTTTTTAGCTTAGTACATTTGCAAAGTTAAATAATCGTAGCATTGGGAAAAGAATATTTTTATCCAAACTTCAATACTCCGTTTCAGCCCTTTAGGGGTTGATTTTCAAAAACGAAAATATAGGTGTCTATTATTTTCTGTAGCTTAGTAAATTTGCAAAGTTAAATAACCGTACCATTAAGAAAAAAATATTTTACAAACTTTAATACCCCGTTGCACCCCTTTGGGGGTTGATTTTCAAAAACCAAAATAATTATTGTCTATTATTTCTTTACGTTAAGTATACCTATTGGCAAAGTTTCGTAACTAAAGCATCAAAAAAAAATCTTCATGCAAACTTCAATACTCCGTTTCACCCCTTTAGGGGTTGATTTTTCAAAAACGATGAAATAGGTGTCAATTATTTTTTTTATTTTAGTATATTCACAAAGTTTGATAATCGTAGCATTAAGAAAAATATTTTTTTCATACAAACTTAAACACCCCTTTTCACCCCTATAGGGGTTGAATTGGGCAAATTTCTTTCTAAGTGTGCGTCTGCTTTTTAGTATAAAACTTTTGTCCAAATTTGACGTTCGTAGCTTAAGCGGTTTAAGCTGTGCGTTGGATCTGTCAGTCAGTCTTGACATTCACTTTTATCTGTTTAACCCTTTTAGGGGTTGATTTTCAAAAAATAATGAAACAGGTATCTAATATTTTTTTTAGCTTCGTACAATTGCAATGTTAAAAAATCGTAGTATTAGGAAAAAACATTTTTCATGAAAACTTCAACACTCCGTTTAACCCCTTTAGGGGTTGATTTTCAAAAAACAAAAAAATAAGTGTCTATTATTTGTTTAGGCTTAGTATATTTGCAAAGATTCGTAACCACAGCATCAAAAAAAAATTCTTCATACAAACTTCAATACTCCGTTTCACCCCTTTAGGGGTTGATTTTCAAAAAAAAAAAAAATAAGTGTCTAATATTTTCTTTAGCTTAGTATATTTGCAAAGTTTCATAACCACAGCATTAAAAAAAAAATCTTCATACAAACTTCATTGCTCCGTTTCACCCTCTTAAGGGTTGATTTTTGAAAAATGATGAAATAGGTGTCGATTATTTTTTTAACATTAGTATATTCGCAAAGTTTGATAATCGTAGCATTAAGAAAAATATTTTTTTCATACAAACTTAAACACCCCTTTTCACCCTCTTAGGGGTTGAATTGGGCAAATTCCTTTCTTAGTGTGCGTCCGCTTTTTGATATAAAACTTTTGTCCAAATTTGACGTTTGTAGCTTAAGCGGTTTAGGCTGTGCGTTGATCTGTCAGTCAGTCACGACCTTCACTTTTATATATATAGATGAGATAGATGAGATTCGGTGGTAATTCAGAGTAGTTTCGATGACGAATTTAAATATCAGCTTTGGGTCTGGGTGTTAGTTGTCTTTATTTTTGTGTGTGTTCCACGCCATTCCCGACACAGGGAATCCTAGTGGCGAGCTAAAAGTGTCACTAGGACAAACTCTTTGCCAGAAAAATCTTTACGGCCATCTTCTATAAGTGAAAACACATAATCGCCCCAAAGGTTGTCGTCGTTTGGCAGTTATTGACATGACAATGTGCGTATTCAACCTACTTCGTCGAAAGTGCCCATTAAGGTCCTTTAATAATTTTCTCATTGCTTGGGTTCAATACACGCACTACTGCAGTATCAGTGACCCTTATAAAGACCCGTGTCATTAGGAATCCAAGGAACCCTAGTGGAGCGCTATGTGTGTAAACCGTTATTAATTATTTCCAGGAGTTAAAGAACACCTCTCGTCCCGACGTGCTGTATCACCTGCTGCAGTGTCTCCAAGTCCTCGTGTTGAATGCAGACGCGCTGGCCGACCACAGGGGTTTCCTCATCTGGTGCCAGGAGAACCTGCTCATTGACAAGTAAGTTTTGTAGGAAGCTCATCTATTCGCGGACGCGTCCAGCCTGCACTACAGACCGCAACGCGTCTCGCGCGTGATGTCATCGACTGCACGGCGGGTGCGAGGGTAGAAACAAAAGTGCCCTTTGAATATCGTCTGGAACGTTTCCGTGTTGCAGTTTATGGAACGTGTGCACGCTGTCCGCGTCGCACATCAGCTGCGTGGGCGTGCCAGTGCTGCTGCACTGCGTGACGCTGGCGGGCGGCGCCGACGTGTTCTGCGCGCTCGTGCGGGACCAGTTCCAGCACGCAGACCCCAGCGTGCGGTTCGCGGCCGTGGAGCGCGTCGCCGTCATCATCAGGTGCCCATACTGCGAGTGTTGTGGAGACTGCGGGACCAGTTCCAGCACGCAGACCCTAGCGTGCGGTTCGCGGCCGTCGATGATGATGATAGTTAAAAGTAGTTAACATGCTTATGCAGGATATAAGCGATGTCTATTCCAAATAATTCAATTCCGTACAGTCGTTTCAACGTGAAGGAGAAACAAACATTGAGAACAAACTTTCACATTTATAAATTATTAAATTATTATTATTATTATTATTTAATTTTAATTTTTTTATTTTCATTGTTTCACTCGAAAAATATTATCTACAATTCTACACCTTCCAGGACAGTTGCGTAAAAACAAAACAGTTCAGGGCGAATCACTAGTAATGAATAAAATTAATAACGTGTCACACTCGAAATATTAGTTAGTTTACTTGCCTAACCAATAATTGCAAACCCATGAAGCTTCGTTTCGTTTGTACGTTTCGTTTTCTTTCCCATAGGTTCATGGACGGCTCCCCTACAAGGACTAGCTTACCGCTACAGACTGCGCTCGCGACGGCATTCTGTTACCTCATCTGCAGTATGGACGATACCTCGGTGTACGTGGCGCAGCGAGCCACGCTCTACCTCGGGACTATACACGACAACGCTATCGATGTAAATATATAAAAGATAATTAAAAAAAAAAACAAGCTTTTATCGCATTGTCATCGGAGTACTAAATTTCAGCTCAATCGGATATCGGGAAGTGGTTCAAATTCAGTTGCAAGATTCCACTCGAAGAAAAGTAATTTACAAAGAAAATGATATCGGTTTTAAAATCTATAGGTTTTTCGTATGATTGTTTTTTTTTTATTGATAAAACTAGCTGCGTGGTTTCACTCGCGGAGTGGTGAAAAACGGTGATGATAAAAAGTGCCAAATAAAAAAATTAATCTATTCCAATCAATTTTTTTTTCATCTATTAGGTACTAATTTCTTGGATCATTCACTTTTTAAAATATATTTGTACCATGTAGCCCAGTTTGGGTCTCACCGTTTATCCTTTTTATCGTGTACTTATTCTAGATTCCAAACATTACTAAGTCAATTCAAGACTGTAGTAGTACTTTATCTGTCTGAAATAATTATATTTGAAAACGTTTTTTTGCAGCTGCTTCTGCTATGCCTAGAAAGCCACTTCGACCTGGTGATAGTTGACCGCCCCATGGTTCTACAATGCGTATATCAGCTACACAACTCTCTCAGCGATAGAAGGATTCTGACGTGGCAATTCTTTCTTAACAGGTACTTTTGTAATGGACACGATTGCCAGGTCTAACTTTTAAAATTCCTCGTATCGAATTTTTTTTCCCCAAAATGAAACCATTTGGAAAAAAAAACTCCAAATCGTTTAGGAAACCAGTGACTTAGAAAGAAAGGATAACCGCATTTTTTTTTCATTTTTCTTATTTAGAGTACCTACTGTATATTTTAGAAAACACTTTAAAAAAAACCTCCAAAATTCCCCAAGTAAATTTATTTTTCCCTAAACATTTCCCCAAGAGCCATTTTTTTCCCCAAAATCGCGAGAAAAACCCCCAATTTGGCAACCCTGATTGGTTTAATTTAAAAGAAAAATAAATGTTTTTAGGTTCGAGGCGCTGCTGTTGGAAGCACAGATACATTCGAACAATTCCGTCGATTTGGCTAATTTGCGAGGTGAGTACAGAAAATGTCAATTCTTCAATCTTCAGTCTTCAAATTATGAATGTCTAATATAATTTATCCCCTTTGTCAGACTGACGAGACTTATTACTCTCTATACAAACATGACGACGGTATAAACGAGTTTTTTTACCAAATTTTTAGAAAAATCTAATTAGTCAATAGAATATTCTAGTTATTCTATTCCAATTACTAATTTTTTCCTCCCCCCACAGATCTAGTAAGCACAGACACAAGCCCCGAGTTCTTCCTGTACAAAGTGCGTCGCGCCCACGAGGCGCTGGCGGTGTCGGCGCGCGCCTGCCCCGCGCACACGCTGAGTGCGGCGCTGGGGGCCAAGTGGCCGTACAAGCGGACCATCTCCGCGCCTGCCGCCGTGCCGCCGCATGTCGACACTAGGCACGGTGAGGACAACAAGATATTTATATATATATAAAAATGAATCCCTATTTCCCTTGGTCACGCCAGCACGCGTGAACGGCTGGACCGATTTCACTTTTTTTTTTTGTTGTTTTTGTTATTGTCAGGAGAAGGTTCTTAAGAAAGAAAAAATTAAAAAAAAAATAATTACGCGAAAATTAGAAAATTTAAGAATATGTACTTAGCGCTTTGGACAATGTAAACTTTTTTAATGTAACATTTGACATTGAATTGCGTGCTCAAATATCATCAAGACAAATTTACTCTACGTTTATCCCAAAATGTTTAGAAAATGAATATCTACCCGTGCGAAGCCGGGACGGGCCGCTAGTTATTTAATAAAATTGTTGTAATTAAAATGGAAATACTTGTAAAAATTACGTAGAAATTAAGTCGTTTACTACGACTAGATTTGAGCACATTCAGTGATCTTAGATCAGGAGATTACAAGCGTGACGCGTTAGATTACAAGCGTGACGCGTTTGCGGCTGCGTCTCGCCTGGCCCGTTTTCATAATAACAAAATGTGTCGTAGTTAGATTTGACCTACACAATCTTTTAAATTTTTCGAAAATACAATGAAATAAAAATATAGGTAAATGTTAAAAATATTAAAAAAAAACAAGCTTTTATTGCGTTATTATCGGAGTTACATTAGGAAGTGGGCATTCTAACGTAGACTTTTCGGGTTCATTTCGCATAGGAACGAGAATGGCAAGTTGCAGAAGAGATTGTTCAGGCGGCCGTCCTTGCTGACTCCGCCGCACATCTGCCCATAGTCTTGTGTCTCGTGGACGGAGGAGTTGTTGGGCTGGCCTGCAGTCCACTTTTGGTAGCCAGCTTCATCCAGAGTTTGGCCTACAATTATCACATAAATAAATAACGTTTCACACTCATAGCTCCACTAGGACACACTGTGACGGTGATGCCATGGAACACACACAAAGACAAGAACAACTAACACCCAGACTCAGAACAGATATTATAATTAAATTAAATACATCATTCAAGCATCTGCCCGGCCGGGAATCGAACCCGGGACCTCTGGCTTAAAAGGTAGATGTATACTTAGCCAAACAGGTTGTCAAAAATTATAATATTACAAATTAAGTGACACACACAGGGTGACGCAGGGTTATAAGGAAAGGGTATGCTAAGCCAAAAAGGAAACATAGTACCTACTCATCATTCTGAACAACTTTTACCATGGGGCCGACCAGGAATTGGCAAAAAAAAATCAGTTGTTCCATACATTTTGTCGAGTGTCATTGACATTTTCTATGTAACAGCTGATTTTTTTTGCGAATTCCGGGTTGGTTTCATAACAAAAGTTGACATAATGATGAGTACTTCAAGCCCCTTCTTTGCATACCCGTTCCTAACAACCCTGTATTTCCTTGTACATTTTTCTGTTGTATTACCATGAATCGTCATAAAGTTGTGCAGTGTGCCCCAATCGCGGTACCCGATGTTAAACTCGCTGGAATACTTGGACTTGAAATTATTGCTGGACTGTTTAGCTAGAATGTTCTTCACCACTACAGCTTCCTCGTCGCTGTTAATAATCGCGAGGTACCCTCCTTCCGCTTCGCAAGTCTTGAACGCTTCGGACCAGGGCAAGATCTTGCTGTGCAGCTTGTAGCAACTCCCGGTTTTATTATTCAGTATGTACTCTGAAAAGAAACAAAGTTTAAAAAATTATAATTGAAAAAAAAAATTTAAACACCTTTTTTTGGAAGTAACTTCGATCCGTCGCCGTCGCAGTGATTTGTTCGGACAAAATGTAGCATATGTCACCCGGAGAACATAATAACGAATTTTTTAACGCCTCGTCCATTTTAATAAGATGTTTAGTAGAAAATAGTTTGACTTCTGATTATAATTATGTAAAAGTAATTTTGCAACTTAACTTTGCCGTTGCAAATCTGCTGTACCCATACATCGTGCCTAATCGTTTTATTTAATGTAATAGGCATGACGACAGTATCAAAAAATCGCCGATTCAATGCTTTCAGGGGACTAGCCAGATTAAAAAAATTTAAAACACATGTTTAGTTTTATTTTTAAAAAACAGATTATTAAGATTTTCAATAAATTAAAACATTAAAATACAGCAATCGGCCATCTTGTCAGAAACAACAATCACAGCGTATGACGTCACGCCTCAGTGAACTCAGGTCATCTGCCGCTCATCACGTATAGACACAATGACATGTTTACTAGCCGTGACGTCAAATCGACGCCATGACACAAGCAAGCTGTTTTCGGGCACTGTTGAAAAAATATGTGAAAAATGGCTTCAAACTTCGTTAAACTTAAGTTTATTACCGAAATAAAGGCTTTTTTGTAAATAGTAAATGTGTACTCACATTATGGAAGAGGATTTTAAAATCTTTCGTCACGCCTTACTTGTGCTATAGACAGCTTCTTGCTGAATTTCATGATTCTAGGTCTCAGTTCTAGGTCGACGGAAAAGACTTAAAGATTTTGATTTTTTACCATCAAACGACAGATAAACGGACAACGGAATGATCCTATGAGGATTTCGCATATGCCTTTGAGGCTCGAAACATTATAAAGATATTTTAACTTGTATCGTACCATGATCAGAAGTTCCACATTCAGTGACAGTCAAGTCGGCGTCTTTCTTAAAACAAACGTAGGGCAGGACGGCTTCGCAGCGCACGTCAGCCATGCTGCCGTTGGCGCTCGCCGTCATCACCAGGCAGCTCTCGGAGTTGTCGTAGTTATCAGGCTCGCCCGGAGCCCAGGAGATTGCTAGACGCAGCAAAGGCACCCCTGCACATATAAAAATATAAAAATAAATAAAACTGAACAAAAATAAGTTCAAAATAAAAATATTAAAAAAATAACCTTTTATTGCATCATCGTCGGAGTTTCTGCTCAATCGGACATCGGGAAGTACCTATGTCAAGATTGAGTTGCAAGATTCCACCCGAACAAACATGATTGCATATAATAGATACATTGCAAGTTAAATAAAAGTTTGTAAAAAAAGAGGAAGAGTTTAAGTATGTAAAATAGAGATAAATCACTATGGTAATTCTTCGGTTGATCCTCGAGGGCAGAATTCCGAGGAAGAGGAGCCTAGGACACCAGAGACGGAAGTGACTGGACGACATAAAGAAGTGGACCGGCCTGAGCTATCAGCATTTAAAAGCAAGGGTTTACAAAAAGTTTAGTCTACTGACCTCAAAACTTCACTACGAGATGGCATCTGATGATAGTGACTTTGGTATTAGATAAAGCACTTTGACACTGAATTTTTAAATAGAAGGCCCTTCCCGTTTTGGTAGATTTGCTTAATACTAGAACTTACACACATTAAACTACGTGCGTGTATGTTTTAGTCACCTCCCGACCAAAAAATACAAGTAAATAAAGTTGCAAAAGCTAGTTACTGCAATGCCATAACTGCTGAACAAGTAAACATTTTATAAACCTTCAATTGAAGTATAAATTCCTTTAGAGTAAGTTGCGTGAACTCCAGAGAAGATAGTCACTCCTTGTTCATTGTCCGAACTGGTCTGCCTTTGCACGAACGATATGATCGCAGCCTTCAGCTGGTTGGTCAAGGGTGACGCCAGAACAGCTCCTGTGGAAGTAAGGAAATGTCAAGAAAAAACGTTGTTTATAATCTGTATTTTCACACATAACCATTCAATGGAGGAGTATAAGGACCCTTTCCTTATGCCGTAAAGGGCTCATAGTATTATTAACAATTTTCACTATGGAGACATTGCTAAAAACGCGAAAAAAAGTTCGCTTTTCCATAGAATAATGACAATGGCACTGGACTCAATGTATGGAACAGCTGTTTTTTTTGCGATTTGAGGATTGGTTCCCTAGAAAAAGTTGTTAATAATGATGAATACCATAAGCTTTGAGCCTTGAGCTTTAAGCTATGAAGGCGAAACGTAAATATCTTTTATATAAAATTCTCGTGTCATAATGTTCGTTCCCGTACTCCTCCGAAACGGCTTGACCAATTCTCATGAAATTTTGTGAGCATATTGAGTAGGTCTGAGAATCGGCCAACATCTATTTTTCATACCCCTAAGTGATAAGGGTTGTCCACCCCAAACATTTATTTTTATTTTTTGGACAACATTTTTATTTCTTATATTGTTGCTTATGTGGCATTAAAAATACATACAACCCTAAATTTTAACCCTTCTATCACCAACCCCTATTTTTTAATAGTCACTAGAAATAATTTATATAGCAAAACAACGTTTGCCGGGTCAGCTAGTTTAATATAAAAACTAACGTGGTTTTGACACATTTGATAATAATTATTTTTGACGCTGGAATACTCAGGGTATTCCAGCGTTAATGGTAACTACATGTTATTTTTCACTTTTTTGCTTCCCTTTCCTTATAACCCTGATTATGACGTAATCGCTCACCTTCGGCGTGGCATAACATCCTGGCCTCCGCCCAGGTGGCCGGCACGAAGTGGTACTTTAGCCATCCGCCCGCCTCTTTGTTAAACTCGTAGTCGAATCTGAAGTCTTTTGCTGGAAAGAGAAGGAGAGAGTGAGTGAGAGGATGTGTGTATGTTTTTTTGTATTTTTAACCCGCTTTTATTAGTTTGACAGGTCAAACAGGTCAAACAGGTCATACTACAGGTAGTATGTATGTAACCGACTCCTTTGAGCTCATTTTGCCCTACTTTGAACGATCTGTGGGCCTAGCACAACTTTGACGTAAAAATACGTAGCGAGTATTCGATAGAAAAGTGTACGCCATTTACACCCGTCAAGAGCACACTTGACAGTCGTAAATAGCGTATACTTTTCTATCGAAAACTCGCTACGTATTTTTAAGTCAACGTTGTGCTAGCCCCACAGTATAGAATTATTATTCCTTCGGGAAAGGTACATAATTTATAAGTAGTTTTTTTTTTAGTTAACCTATGCTGCTGCTGGGCAAAGGTCTCCCCCAATTTTTTCCAGTTTTTTTTAAATATTTTTTTTTATAAATAGACCCTATAAATACACCTGTGTAATACACTTTGCAGATACTTTGTGTATGACTTTACAGATACATTTTAAAACAATCTTTATAAGATAAACTCACTATAATATTCATATCCATCAACCAGCGCCAGAAGTACCAGAAACCGTGCCACCTTTACCACCTGTGAAATAGAAAATACTTGATTGATGCTGCCTTTTTGTCAGATATGGGCCCGTACCGTACCGTCTCTTATCTTAAGCCTAAATTGAGTCGCCCTGGCTTTCGTCTCACTCTTTTTTTAAGTCAGTTAAAAATATCAGGTAAGTACTGTAATACTCTTTAAAAAAAAAACGATCAAAAAATCTTACCATTGAAGCCATTTTAGTACCTATCAACAGAATTAACAAACACTATTGGGAAGAGTATCTTGCAAACATCGGTCTTATAATCCGACTTCGGTGCTTGCAAATAACATTTGACTTATAATTCTGCAGGCACTGGTGCACTAAATAAACGTTTAACAGGGACTGGGACTTCCACAGAATCTTTACAATACTGCTTACAAGCAATTTATCACTCAAAATAACCTTTGACTTTAGGTTATCTACCGCCGACCAAATGTGACTCACCGCCGGGAGTAAACCGCTAAGATAATAGGCCTGTGTCGTAAATTTCAAAAATGGCTTATTTCGTTAGTTTAGTACCTGTATTACCCCAAAAAAATAATATTTCATGTTAAAAATTATATTTAAAACACATATTTTAAGTTTTTAAAATATTTTTAATCTGGCGTAAAAACACAAGAAAGTGTCATGGCGTCGTAAATGACGTCACATAGTGACAAACGATTGTGTTCACTTAAGGCAAAACTTTGTTTTGTTGAAAGTTTTTTTCGGCATACCACTATGTGACGTCACATTTTCTGATTGGCGTTCACGGTCACGTGACTCAATGCCTATTTTTTAAGATTTTCTTTTCTAAAAATATTAATAATCTTTAATTATTTTGATAAATTGTTTTATTGTTTGAAATCTGTATATCTTAATCAATTTAGAAACTCCAATCCATCCGATTCATTCTTAGTGGAAACAAGCCTATTATGAAGATAATTATGATATTAATTTTAACACCAATTAATACCTACTACAAAAAATAGAGTACATACCTATTTCTATACTGTACAGGGTTAGGTATAAGGATAGGGTATGCTAAGCCGAAAAAGGCTCATAGATCTCATCATGATGAACAATTTTTACTATGGGGCCAAACCCGGAATTCGCACAAAAATCAGCTGCTTCATAGAAAAATGTAAATGACACTCGATAAAATTTATTGAACAGCTGTTTTTTTCTGGGTTGGTGTCATAGTAAAAGTTGTTCATAACGATGAGTACTATGATCCCTTTTCGGCTTAGCATAGCCTTTCATTATAACCCTATATACTAATAGTATGGATGTTAAACTTAATAGTAAGCGCGTTTGAGCAACGCACACATAGATATCGCTCATGTACACGAGTCTCTGATCAATCGTAATTACTCGACGATGCCGGAAATGTGCGTTTTTTTTAACGCGTTTAATAAGTCTGCGTTTGACCACCAACTCGCCTGATGATAAGCGACGGTGTGGTCGAAGATGAAGCACGCAGACTTAAAAGATTAAAAAAAAGTTCAAGATTGTATCTCTTAGGAAACAAGGAAGCCGGCAGTCTGTTCCGTTCCCGGGCTGTACGAATCGGAAACGAAATGTGCGTACGATTACCACCAACCATTACGGATGGGTGATTCACATAAGCCGCGATACGCCATTGAATATGTTTTCCGGACATTTGCAGGTTCCATCACGATGTCCTTTACCAAAAAGCCAGTGAAACTTAGTACATCGTATTCATAAAATAGTAAAATTCTTTTTAACACGCTTATAATTATTAGCTTCACCTGTATGTTTGTAACCGACTCCTTTGGGCGCGATTTTGACCCACTTTAAACGGCCGGATTTCGTTCAAACTTTGTAGATATATCGAGGATCGATGACAATAAATTATTATTATACAAAAAATAAAAAAATATAGTTACTTATAAATATATTAAAATAATTAGGAAGCTAATAAATTGTGTTTTTGCTCCGAACGCGATTTCTACAATTACTGTTAGCTAAGCTGTGACTCGGTACGCGATTTCTGTGACTACTGCTGGCTAAGCTGTGGTTCCCCACGGCTACTGGTACATATTCTGCTACGTGCCGCGTTTGTCAAAGAGCGATGACATTGCGTGTTTTTTAGTTTTTTAAACTATTCTATATTATTAAACATGACTTGCCTGACTGTAACTGCAACATTTATATATGTACTAGCTGACTCGACAGACGTTGTCCTGTCAAAAGCCATTTCGTAACTATAGCAACCGTAGTATGTTGATGCTAACTTGTCAACTTATAGTAAAAATTATCAGTATATACATAATTTGCAATAAAATAATATTGCGGCTATAAATTGAGATTTAAACTATCCTATCTCTCAAGTTGGATCGAACTGCACATGGTGTGCGAATTGTATTATAATCGGTTAAGTGGTTTAGGAGTCCATTGAGGACAAACATTGTGACACGAGATTTATATATATTAAGATATGTCAATAAATATATCTTATTTCATCTCAGGAAACACTTAGCCAAAATGCTGAATGAATGATTGAAGTTCCGTGGTCCACAGAACGTGAGAAGGTATACAACCGTCAGTATTCCGCTCCGCTGCTGAAACGCAAGACCTCCCGCTTCGGGCTGGGGCAGCTGCTTACCGCGCCGCAGCCTTCGGGTAACGCGCAAGGCTCCAAAAGCGCTCATGGTTAGTGCAAAGTATAATAATATTTATTATTCTATACTATACTAATAATACAGAGTTACAATGAAAGGATGGGTACCGTGAAATCGAAAAAATAACCAGCTGTTCCATAGAAAAACATCAATGGTACAAAATGTATGGAACAGATGATATTTTTTTGCGATTTCAGGGTTGGTCCTATAGTAAAACATGACTGGTATTTTATTTACAAGAATGAAATCCAAATCAGTCTCAGCATGGACGGTTCAAGAATTGTCCTACAAATATTATAAACGCGAAAGTTTATAAGAATGTATAGATGTCTGGATGTAAAACCCGGTCACAATATCTGTGCACCTCGCTGGAATGCGTACTCTCCCGCTTCCCCTGTCACCTCTCCGCGCACTCCCCGGTGCGACAGTGCGACTATATAAGGCTATACGCATTCCAGCGAGGTGCACAGATATTGTGACCGGGTTGTATGTATGTTTGTTACTATTTTACGCAAAAATGGCTCTACGGATTTACATGAAATTTGGAATGAAGGTTGTTTATGGTCTGGATTAACACATAGGCTACTTTTTATCCCGGAAACCGCGGGGCGCAGCTAGTCAAACATATTTGTTAACTTGGTACATTTAGAACACTTGTGTTCGGCAGAGTTCCACTCGCTGTCAGGCCGCTCCGAAGAGACCCTGAGCTCGGCGATGACAAGAACAGTAGACCTTGAGGAGACTGACAAAGAGACTACCAACCTCCTCGTCTTTTTGCTTATGCAGTTCCTGTCTAGGTGAGTTTTGCAGCCGTCTGATCACGTTAACTGTCACTTGCAGTCATAATGCAGCTCGTAGGCATGGAGCAAGTAAAATTGTGCGCTTCTGATACGATTTTGAAAATTTCCTTTTAATTTCTTCGCTGTTTTGTTGGATATTAGACTTTTCCTTAATATTTTTTTCACAAATAAATTCTGTCTTTCATTTCCTTTGTTAGGCTGTAATACCGATTGCCATTGTCTATTGTTAATTAAGGCAGCGCAACCCATTTACTCGTACGTCGCCTTGATTATCGACCGGTCGTGTCTCAGATTTATATGGCGCCATCTCGGTCATCCTAAGCACGTAAGCTTGATTGCATGACTGCGACTGCGGGTGGAAACTTCCGTAATTACGCTACATATATTCTTACTATGTGAAACTGATATTCTAGAATACAGCTAATTTTGTTGGTTTCGTATATTTAATGTTTTTTGTTGTTTTATTGTGTTTTTCTTACAGGTCTGACCAAGCCCACCCTATAGAAGACAAAGTACAGGCGAAGCCACAAGAGTTGGTGCTCAAGCATCTGTTCCTTCTTCTCGGATACAATTGCGTTGAAAAGTATTTTCACTTAGCGCCTTACACTCTGAGGTGAGAGAACTTATGCAATATTATCGGATTAGTTCCAGCAGAATACCAGCGCTGGCTGTATACAACCAGTAGATGCTACATGAGATACATTGAACTCACTGCATTTTCTTTTTTTGTATGTGTGACATGTGTTTTTTAAACCATAATTTATTTTTCAATTTTATTTTAAACCCTCGACGTAAATAGGAAGCTGTTAAAATTAATATTAAGTTCAACATGTATATGTCTGTCTGGCTCGTTACGGCTGTCAATTTCGATTTTTTGTTTGAATTGGTTCAGAAATTCTGTTCTGCCATTGAAGTTTGTTTTTTATCGGCTTGTCGTGGGTTTGAAAAATTGTTTTATTGTTTGTCTATTTTTCAGGCAATCGTCAATTTTCAACGCATTCATGGCCAATCTTCCTCAAGTTTTGGACCAAAATCATGTGATGGGAGCTATGGTCGCTGAGCCTACCTTACAGGTGCTACAGGTAAGATACGAGTAGTAGGAAGTAAACAGGGACCAGGCCCGTGCCGACCGCTGTAGCTTAGGAGGTAGATCGGCCGCTTTGCATTTGTGAAGTGGCTGGTTTAATCCCCGACTCGTAGTAATGGGCCTTTTGGACATGTCTGCTGGGTCCACTTAACTTTTGTGGAGCAACACTGACTGTGCAACACGGTAACATTAGGTAACTTTTTGGTATCGGATATAGTTCAGTAACACTTAAAACGTTGAAAATAGTAACCTTGACACCAGGGTTGGTCACTCGGGTCTCGGGTCTCGGCCTACAAGAGCTCGCTTGTTCCAGTACTGCAGCGGCTCAGGCAGCGCGGGCAGCGGCGCGGGCGCACATTCCCTGGCTGCTTTGGCTCCGCACGTGCGTCGACACTGGCTCATGGCGCTGCTAGTACTTTTGTATAAGGTAAGGGCCATGATCTACGACATGATGATCTATGGTAGCCGACGACTGGCATGAGACAGCGCTAGATCGAGGTCAATGGCGTTCTCTGGTGTCGGAGGCCAAGACCCACTTTGGGTCGCTGCGCCAGAAGAGTAAGTAAGTAAGTAAGGGCCATGATCTATTCTTACTTTTTAACCGACTTCAAAAAGAAGATTGGTCTCAATTCGATTGTATGTTTTTTAAATTTTTTGTCATAGACTTAGTTTTAGTTTACTGGTTTTATTGTTAGTACGAATAAATGAATATGAGAGTTTTTATAATTTACTAGCTGCGCTTCGTGGTTTCATCCGCTATCCTACAGAGGCTGTTAATTGTATAAAGTTTCCGCGATGACAAATATACCCGTCTTCTTGAGAACCTCCTCCGTTTTTTCGTCGGTTAAAAAGCAGCCTGTATGTTAATTTAAGGTACGAGTATAAGCGGCCTCCTTACCTGATTTTACCAAAATTCTTTACTTGGAACTTGCGGTGCTTTGGCCTTAGGCATCGCATATTAAAAAACTAGCCAAATCGGTCCAGCCGCTCTTACTAATTAACAGCATTTAATTATTATTATAGATATTAAATTTACAGCTTCTTATTTCAGTACCACTATGGTTCCGGCGCGCTGTGCAGCCAAGTGCAATCGCTAGTCAAGATAGTGCTGAACTCAGTGGAGGCGCAGTACCACCAGTGCAAGCGGATCCCGCCCATCATACTCATGTCGCGGCCCAGAGGTAGAGCCACTTTAGTTTTTTTTTTACCTAAAGGTGGCAAATGCACCGAATGCACCCGGACAGATGGGCGAAGGTCTCATTAGGTCTCCACAGAGTGGGTGCCCCCGGACAGTCGACCCCCAGGTCGGCCCCCGACGTGATGGCGCGACGAACTCAAAGACTAGACGGCGCTGGTCCAAGACCGCAGTAACTGGAAAAAATGGGCGGAGACCTTTGCAGCAGTGGGACAGCATAGGTTAATAAAAAAAAAAGGTGGCAAACAAGCAAACGGGCCGCCTGATGGTAAGCGATCACCGTCGCCTGTGGGTGACGGTGATCGCCTGTAACACCGGAGGCATCACAGATACGCTGCCGACCTTTAAAGACTCAATTAACAGCCCTTTTGGAGAACCCAGTGTTGTAGTTACTCAGGAATACCGGTGGAGGCAGCTCGTTCCACATTTTGCAGAAGCAAACAAAGTTCCTGACTTGAGTTATGTAAATAAAAGCAGCCTTTTTTGGGCCATTTGATTTGTCTGCGTCAAGTCTTCAAAATATGAATGACTCATTCATATTTATAAGGTCCCTACACGCGTCTGTAAATTCACTTACATCTATGAACTCACCAACGTTTGTATTCCAGATCTGAGCCAGCCCTCCCTAAAGACGGAACAACAGTCGCCCCCGCGCGCGGAGCCCCCCGCCCCCGTGCCCCCCGCCCCCTCGCCCCTTGCCAACAAACACAAGCTGCACAAGTCGCCTGCACACATGCACACACACTGGGCAGAAGCGAGGAATACTAGCAAGTTGGTGTTGTACATATTTAGTGACATACATGCATAGGGCTAGGCTTGGGGTTAGGGTTTTGCAGTTGTTGCACTAGTTATGTATGTTCCTTTTTGTCTGTAATTTCAATGAACAATAAAGAGTGTATCTATCTTAGGGGCAAATATACCTACTCTCCAGCTGCATAGGCAACCGAGTTAGAGTCTCTGTCATACAAACTTAGTGCCATACATACTTATTGTCATACAAACTTAGTGTCATACATACTTAAGGTGCGTTCGGTTTGGGATGGAAATCAATCAAAAACGCCACTTATGCTCATAATCGTTTGCATGTGTCACTTGCATAGATAAAATAAATAAATAAACGTTTCACACTCATAGCTCCCCACTAGGAACAAATCCTGTGTCGGGGATGCCATGGAACACACACAAAGAAAAGGACAACTAACACCCAGACCCAGAACAGATATTTAAATTCATCATTCAAATATCTGCCCGGCCGGGAATAGAACCCGGGACCTCTGGCTTATAAGGCGGATACACTACCGCTGAGCCAAACAGGCCGAGTGTACACAAGCAAACAATTGTGAGCAAAAGTGGCGTTTTTAATTGTTTCCATCCCAAACCGAACGCACAGTTAGTGTCATACAAACTTAATGTCATGATAAATGCTGTTTTCAGATACCAGCAATGGAGTTTGGAGCAAGAATCTTCTGAGAGCGAACTGATCGCCATCCCCGAAACCAGCGATAAATCTGACACCACCGTTCATGGAAGCACTGCACCGGTATGTAAAAAACCAAAGACATTTTAAAAATATTTTTAAAATAAACTTGAATATAATTTATTTGTCATCGGAGTTACACAAACACAGGTATACCAAATTTCAGCTCGCAATTTCAGATTTGACTCGCGTTATACTAAAACGATTAATTTAAATATATTTATAATTATTCTGCATGAATGAATTGTTGTTTAGATTTAAATTTCTATAATTTTAATGTATTAGTTTTGTTGGATTTTATTGATTATAATTTTTGTTCTATAATCTAATTATTATTTATTTTAATTTTCAATAATAACTATTTCTGTATAAAGGAAATTGTTAAATACTGTAATAGAAATTTAAGGTAATGTACGACATCGCAGTAGAATTTATTTGTACGGAATTAAATAAAGCTTTATTATTATTATTCACGTATTTATTTAGAATCTTAATTTTTAAATTTTTTACAATACAAAATAAAAAAACAATAATATATTATAAAAAACTAGGTTGCCACCGGCAGCGGGGCAGGGCCCAAGCTACCGGCGGTTAGGGCTGCAGAGACAGGAACCTCCGGACGATTCGTGCCGTGTCGAGGACCACTGCCTTCTGCATCTGACCCTTGAGCCAACCGTCTAGCGAGAGCCTCTTGAGATGTTATTATTATTATTATTATACTAAAACGGCAAGCAAAATCTTGTGAAAATGTGGAATACGAAAGTCGGTTTCCCATACTCTTTTCAATGTTTAAATCATAATATTGAAATAAAATTTAAAATTAATTTATTTTAGGCTTTTGACCCATAACATAATTGTTGTATTGTGAGCAAAGAACAAACTATATTCCTTTTTTTATTCAGGGGTCATTTGATGAACCATCTCACTACGAAGACCCGCCCAAAGCAGAAATCGCGGTCGCTTCCACCGCATACCCGCCTCTCAACAAAATGGTAACTATATTAAAATATATGTTTGTAGTGTATTGGTACTTCCACAGGCGGGCTTTATCTTTGTCAGTTATTCAACCGCCAAGTAGTAATGTAAATATTACTGATGATTATGAAGGACAATGTTTTCAGCGAAATTTCAGGGCAAATAGGAGATTAATCATCTTATACCTCAGGGTGACGAGCGCAGAGCTGCGCTGCGCTGGATCATGAGTTCTAAGTTCTAAATTCTGGGTTGCGGAATCCTGTTAAGCAATTTGCTTGTCAGTAAATTACATAAAAAAATGAAATGATGTGAAGTTTGTATTCGTTGATCTACTTACATTTGTCCGTCATTTCTCCTAATGATGAGCAATGATACGGTCTACGATGTAGCACGCTTGGCTAGAAGAAACCGATTCACTCGCGACTTAAAACTGAAGACACCCATATTATATCAATGTGTCATAATATTTACAAGCCTACACTTGGATCGCGGTCAGGCCAGCAGCTATCTACGAGCTCGTCTGCGTCGATCGGCAGTGATTCTTCTAATCTGTAAGTTATAACCATTATGTGCCGACTATCCCACTACTTCAATTTTTTAACCGACTTCAAAAAAGGAGGAGGTTATCAATTCGACTGTATGTTTTTTTTTTATTTTTTTTTTTATGTTTGTTACCTCATAACTTTTGACTGGGTGAATCGATTTTGATGATTCTTTTTTTATTAGAAAGCTGACGCTTCCCATTTGGTCCCATTTCAATTTAGTCCAGTTCTGATAATGGTATCCATGAGAAAACTATATAAGTCTTAAATTTGCATTAAGTACGTGCGCGACAAATAGATGAATAACTCAATAGTCGGTCTTTTGAAGTCGGTTTTTGTTTTTTGTTTTGTAAAAATAATGTTCTTGTTAACTATTTAAGGGAACGTACCCATAGTAGATATGTCACCCATTTGTACAAATTATTAATCCGCTCCCCCCCCCCTCGGTGATCACCCGTAGTATTTGCTAAGGCCCCGCTCCCCTCGAGCTTTCACGTAGTAATTCAGAAATTTGATTTTAAATATTTTTATGCAAACAAAAATTTAAAAATTATCACGTAGTATGGGTACGTTCCCTAAGTGCTATCTGGGACAGACCATACTTATCCTATTGTCCTATGACGGACAACCAAATGTGTTACCTCATACTAGATCTAAATATTGATAGAAAACTATAAAAAAAATCTACTAATACCCTAATAGGTAAATAACTACTGCGTCTCGTGGTTATGAAAAACGGCGATTGTCCTTTCTTGCACCCTTGACAACGTGTATGCAAAATTTCGTGATGATTGGTTGAGGTAGTTATGGCGTGAAAACGTAACAAACAAATACTCACTTTTACAAAAAAACAAATAGTTTTAGTTAAGATTGTACACTTATGTTTATAGGAAATCCACGCCCATGAGTGGGCAGTCTGTGGAGATTTGGCCGGACCAGCTGCACGGACCCACGTCTCCGCGCGCCAAGATACTCGGCAAGCAGAAGCGGATTATTGGTAAGCACTTTATTATTTGATAGAATAGATAAACTCATTATTGTTCACACCAGAAATTACAAACAAAAACATAACAATACTTAAAACTAGTGCAACATCGGCGGCTTTATCGCTGGGAGTGATCTCTTCCAGGCCACCTATTAGTAGACACTTTTTTATTGGCATACACTTTCCTATTGGTAGAATCATTATATTGCTAAGCTCTTTATTATTGGTAGGTACTGTACTGTCATATAAATAGGCGCGTTATTCTAGCGCCATTTATCGTTCGCAGAATAGGTACGAAAATAAAGTTCTCATTGGCATTAATGAAATACACAAACCGACCTTTATAAACTCCAAAATCAGGCTAACTGTAGACAACATAAAGAAAAGTGCTAGTAGTATTAGTAAGAAAATTATAAATTAATTATTAATATAAATAAAAAACATATTACTCGATCGAAACGCTATAGATGAGACATTGTTTTGGCGATGCATCATCTAAAGCTCCGATTCGCCCAGCAGTGGGCAGCAGCACTTCCCCCGACACAGCCCCCTCTTCGTGCGGGGACACGGCCCTCCCCGGCTGGCCGCGCTCTCCCTCGCACCACCACATCAAAAGCCCTGGTACGTATTGCCTATTCATTCATTTATTCGTTCGTTCTTTTGTTCGTTCGTTCATTCATTTGTTCATTCGTTTGTTAGTTCTTTCTTTCATTCAATTTAAGGGCGTTGGTCTTGTCTGTGAAATTGCCTATTTATTAAGCCAAGAGGAAAAAATAAAAATATGCCAGCACAATACACAACAATAGAATACAACACAATGTAAATTTTTAAAATTAATTTTTCATATTTTCAATAAAACTTTTCTTGTGAAATATTTTGTAATAACGTTTTCACTCTTTCTACAAAGCTTTCAGAGTTAATCGGTTTCTTCTAGGCAAGCATGCTCCATCGTAGACCGTATCGTTGCTTACCATCAGGCAAGATGACGGTCAAATGCAAGCCTATTACTGAATAAAAAAAAAAAAAAAAAGCACCGACGCTATCATCCAAGTACTACTAAAATATTGTCCAACTACAGTAAAAGGCGTAGGCTACACGTACGCATCGCCTGAGTCGCCTCTCTCCAAGATGGAAGTGGCGTGGCACGGCCACAGTGCCGCCCCGCACATTGCCGCCGCGCATTCTGCCGCCCAACAAGCTGGTGCCGCCCACCATCCGCCCTTCCACATACCGCCGCAGGAGAGGTAATATTATAATTGATAAGTCATCTACGAGTAAGTAGAATAGAATGTACGAGTAGCTTTACTGCAAGCTGAATAAATTACAAGAAAAACGACTAAACTGACTAAGAAATACTATAAAGGTATCGAAATTCCAAGCTTGTTAATCAGGTTAAGTTGACTCAACAATTTTAAAGTTTGAATTGAAATTAAAATGTCAAGAAATCTTGATTGAAGTACCGCGCCGTACGCTCACTTGCTTTGATCCGCTTGCTAATCCAGATTTCTAGATTTTCCAAATCAGAAAAAAAATCGTGAAAAGATGATAAAAATAGACACGCATAGCGAGAGAATGAGAGGAAGAGTTACTTCGGAATAATATGAGTGTTATTTGATTTCAGATTGTTACCAATCGGTCCGAAGCCAAACAAGGAACAGTACCCAGTGTTCAACGCGCTTGTGGACCGCGTGCGGGAGGCCTTAAACCTGCCAGGTGACGTTATTAAGAGGAAAGACTAACTAAAGACTTAGCTGAAACATTGGAAATTAGGTGTTTCTCAAAGTTAACTTTGTCGCGCCGCACACAAGGCTCATTTTTCTGAAATGAATTGCGCGAAATCGAGGTTTCGCAGTCCCCTGTTTCCTCCTCCAAATTTCGACTGATTGTAGTATAATATTTTTTTATCAAAAACATAAGATAGCTATGTTCTATGCCTGTCTCTACCTTACTTTATAATACTTAAAAAAATATTTTCATTGTTTGGAAATACATACTAATGTCTGTTCACAGCGTTGCTAATTATGTAAGTATTAAGATATTTGAAGATTTCCAGCTCCTAGGATATAAAAATTTAAGTCTTCATGCATGCAATTCGCAAGTATCTACTTCATCTCCAAAAATAAAGTTTGAAAAGTTTAAACGCACAAATCTCAAAACAGCATTTCTCGACTTAGTCAATTTTCGCTCTAACGATAACGCAACGATATTTCTATACGACAGATGATTCGACCGACAAGACGGACTCGAGTCGCTCCGACGTGGAGCCCACGCCTACACCGACCACGCGACCGCAGGATCTTACCAAGAAACTGTCTTCGGAGGGAACCAAGTAAATTACACACATCTACAGCAGGCCTAGCACAAATTCTGACCGTAGCACAGCAAAGCAGAACAGATATAGCAAAGCAAAGCAGATATTATAGTGCTGTTTTAGATCTATGTGAAGCCAAAAAACAACCCTACTGCCCGTGTACGTATATAGTCATGCGCGGCTATTACGTCTGCGGGGTTATTACGACTTTTGTCTATAACTTATGTACCTACCATAATGTTTTATCAATAACGACATCTATGGGCCACTTCTTTTTTCTTTTTCCACTTTCCGCCCATAGATGTCGTTATTGATAAAACATTATGGTAGGTACATAAGTTATAGACAAAAGTCGTAATAACCCCGCAGACGTAATAGCCCCGCATGACATTACTTTAAGCACACATTGACGCATAAAAATACCCGAATCGATCGTCAATCCTGACGTCAGTTGCTCATTGAGCTCAACGTGTGCTGCAAGTATCACGGGCACACGGGCGGGTGTAGTACACGGGCAGCAGGGTAGTTTTTTTGGCTTTACCTGGATGTAAGGCAGCACTGTATCTGCTTCCTACTTGAGCTGAGCCTCCGTCCCCGGCCGCAGGTCCCGCGGCGCGTCCCCCCGGCGCCTGGCCCGGCAGGCCGCGCAGCTGGGCTCGCCGCCCACACTCACCGCGCAGCCCACTCCCAACAGCACCGGTATGCGAACTTTATGCTACTTCACTTTTAGACTTGCATTTTCTGCCCTTCTCTCATGTGTTGTAACTGTGTGTTCTACCTACAGTAGTATAGTGGAGCAGTTCTGCCAGTGGCTTAGCCTTGTTCCGGTATTTTAAAGAGCTGGGTCGGCTCGATTAAACTCTGGCAGAGGAAATGCACTATGCACTTTCTGCGGGACGCCAAAACATTACCAATCGCCTTCACAGAATAAGAATACTGGAACGAAGAATTCGCAGTTTGTCATCAGTGGCATTCCATTCTTGGCCACATTCACTACACAGGCTTATACTACGGGACCAACCGGAAATTCGCAAAAAAAATTCGGCTGTTCCATACATTTTGTCGAGCGTCATGAACATTTTTCTATGGAACACCTGATTTTTTTTCTCTAATCCCGTGTTGGTCCCGTAGTGAACGTTATGTCATAATGATACCCACTAAGTATAAGCCCTTGACGGTTTAGCATACAACAACACAACACGCATGCATCACCATGTTGTACTTTTACATGTTATGTTGTTTTATACAAAGAGTACAGGTATAACCCTGTACAGTACCATAGTACCAGTGGTTGGTTGTTTGTCCGCAGAGAGCGCGGGCGAGCCGGCGGGCGCGTGGTGGGAGGCCTCGTCCCGCGCGGGCCGCCGGGCCGCGCACGCGCACCACGCGCCGCGCCCCGACACCACGCTGTGCTACAGATGTGAGTAACCATCACTAGCCACAGCCTTCTCTTTCCCACTGCTGGGTAGGCCTCTGGAGCTGTTAACATTACGTAAGCAAATTTTTGTAACTTTTATCCCGCTCCTTTCCCTTGTCGGCAAAAGAAAGCAAAGCTTTTTTCCTCCACTTCTATTTTTACGGAAACTTCAATATAAAGATTGCACGACAAGATTTTACAAAAAAATATAAGATTTAAAAAATAAATATTGCTGACGGAATCAACTACTCACTATTCAGGCCCCTATGTCCCTCATTCATCAAAAATAAGCAAAAAAAATATCCCCCCCTCCCCTTTTGATGCCTGCCTTTAATGCAGAAAGCATTGATCACACCTCCACATAAAGCTTTTTTTTGTTTTTTGTTTACCCAGTGGAAATCCTTTATGGATACCACGCCCGCCCCGGGGGAGGCAGGGTGGTTATGTGGGAGTCTCCGCCCTGCGGCGGCATACCCACTAAAACCACTGGGGTGTTCGGCATCCGCCTGAGATGGGGCAAGGTGGGGTCGCGTTAGCAATCGCCACCTTGCCCCGGCGACGGGCCCGATTAGGGCCCCCTGCACCCATGGCGGGGTGACCCTGTTCCCCAGGATCACCCCCCAGACAGTGTGGGGTCGTGCAGGCCGGGAGAGTCCCCCGACTCTACCGGCAACCCCACTGCCGAGGAGCAAGGAGACGGGCGAACCGCCCTCTCGCTCCCCAGCCCCGCTCGCTCGCACGTGGTGGGCAGTGTGGTTAGCACCACCCACCCCGCCTTAAGCCCACGTTCCTTTCACACCCGGCCGCAAACCTCACGCGGCGGGGTGCAAAAGGAACCCTCCTCTTTCCCTTGCACTCCCGACCTCGACCCACACGCGGCGAGGAGCACAAGGAAAACCCTCCTGGTGGCACCGCTGTCACCGCCCGAGCGTGGAGCGCCGTTTCCTCCAGCGTCCACCACACTCGTCACCGGTGGCAGCAATGCCACCGTCCAAGTGTGGAGCGCCGCATCCCCCGGCGTCCACCACCCTCAGACCCTCCTCCTTTCCTTGCACTCCCGACCGCGACCCACACGCGGCGAGGAGCACAAGGAAAACCCCCCTGGTGGTCCGAGCCATCGCTCAGACCCCGGCTCATCCGCTGTGCCCTCTGCTATCAGCCCTCTGCTGCCAGAGGGACACGCGGAAGGCCCCACCTCGGGTTCCTCTTCGTTTCACCGGGCAAGGCGGCCCGGCTACTTATCCCCCCCGCCACGGAAAGGCGGGAACCCATTCGGGGGGGGGGGACATAAAGCTACACCAACTTCAAGTATCGGCCATCAATGATTTGCAGCCATTTTTGGCAGCGTATCTCTGACGCCTCCAGTGAGGCAACGGTAATCGCTCACCATCAGGCGGACCGTTTGCTTGTCTGTTTCATGGCATAAAAAAACTTAAATTAAAAATTTTAAAAACCCCCGACACAAAAACATACCTAAAAAAAGTACGAAATAATAATTTGATTTATTTAACATAAAAACTAAAACACCGCTAAAAATATTAATAATTACAACAAAATATTAGTTAGTTACAAAGAAAACGTCGCGTCGGGGGGGGGGGGGGGGTATACTAATCAGTCAGGAGTTATACTCATCGTGGTAGCTTAGTTGTAAATACTAATATTTAGAAACGGTCCCCCCGACGCGACGTTTTCTTTGTAACTAACTAATATTTTGTTGTAATTATTAATATTTTTAGCGGTGTTTTAGTTTTTATGTACAGGTTGTTAAATAAATCAAATTATTATTTCGTACTTTTTTTAGGTAGGTTTTTGTGTCGAGGGTTTTTAAAATTTTTAATTTAAGTTTTTATTTAATACTTTTTGTATGTTAGTAGTTAGTACCAACATTGGTATATTAATTGTTTTCTTTTTTTATTTATTTTTTTTTTATTTTTTTTTAATTATTAATAAAAAAAAATCTAGACAGTCCTACCACTGATAAAATATCTTATCTTTCATTTGACAACCATTTTGGGCACATTTGTAGAATTTTGGTTCTTCCATCCCCACTTTAACCCACCATAACTCTTAAACGGCTCAATCGATTTTTATAAAACATAGCTAAGAACACTCTCGATTAAGTCTCCTTTCATCCAAAAAAAACTAAACTGAAATCGGTTCAGTGGTTCGGGCGCTATGATGCCACAGACAGACAGACAGACAGACAGACAGACAGACAAACAGACACGTCAAACTTATAACACCCCTCTTTTGCGTCGGGGGTTAAAAAAGAACAACGAGCTCCTTCCTCAGGCGGTAAAGCTTTATGAACGTCACCAAGTATCAGCCAAGAATGTTCCGTTATTTAGGTGGTGAATGCGGTACAGCAGTGGAGCAGTACAGCGACGAAGAGCTGGGTCTATGTGTGATAGTACTCGCCACCTTCGTGCACCGCGAGCCGGCCGCCGCCGCGCCCATGCTGCCGGCTCTACTGCATAATGTTACCAGGTAAGTTATGTTGCATAATGTTACCATGTAAATAATGTTGCATAATGTTACCAGGTAATGTCAGAGTATTAGCTTTACTTATCGCGAAAGTAATATCTTAGTTTCTAGTTACTCGAGTTTAGTATTCCAACTATACTTATCTTCATGGCGAGTATACATTTGGTATTCCACTCTAAACTCAAATATTTACTCTGAAAACTAAAATGGTTCAGGTACATTTTGTTATAATTAACACGAGAATGATCAGATCACGTTTTATTCACTCGGTTACTCGGACTAGTTTTGTTCATCTGTATCTAAACGATTACTAGCGATTACACGATTTCAAAAGGGTGCTCGCGTGATGCACTTACCGGAGGAGAGTCGGTTTAGCCTTCCAACTGTTCTTCTACAAGTTGGGCCAAAAGAAGTCATCCGATTTCATCATCCGATTCAGTTTTCTGATTATTAATTATTGATTTGAACCTTTAGAATTTTATTGGTCAAGTCGAAAAGAAAGGGCAATGGAACGTGCCATGTTAGGCATTAACTTGAGAGATGAAGTCTGTAATACGGAAATCCGACGCAGGACAAGTGTCTCAGATGTCGGACACCGTATTATGCGAGTAAAGTGGCGCTGGGCAGGACACGTGGCTAGGCGTGGTGATGGCAGGTGGAGTAGAGCCCTGACGGAGTGGCTACCGATTGCGGACAAACGTTCCGTTGGCAGACCATCAGCCCGATGGGTCGACGACATCAGACCCATCGCGGGTCATCCGTGGATGAGATTGGCCCGACACAGGGAAGAATGTCGCAAGGGAGAGGAGGCCTATACCCAACAGTGGGTCGATACAGGCTGACGATGATGATGATGAAGTCGAGAAGATGATATCGGCCAAATGGGCGCCGTCACAATTGATTGATACGGGCTCGTTTTATGGCATTTTTCATCACTTCGGCAAGAACTTCGGGCAACAGATTCTCGCACTCGTGTCGAATGTTGTCCTTGAGGGCTTTCAGGGTCTCGGGATTGTTCACGTAAACTCGCGCAGTGCGTGCTGTTGCTCCTTCCTGTTGGAACCACATGTCCTCCAGCCCTAATTCCTCCAATTGCGGCAGAAAAAACTCGGTTAACATGGTCCTATAGCGCGCACCGTCCACTGTTGTCGTTTGACCAGCGGCGTTCTCGAAAAAAAAAAATGGCCCGATGACTCCTCCAGCATGAACAGCGCACCATGCTGTCACGTTGAGCGGGTGTAATGGCTTCTCGTGCATCACTCGTGGATTTTCGGTGCCCCAGAAGCGATAGTTTTGCTTGTTCACGTACCCGCTGAGGTGGAAATGAGCCTCATCGCATAATAATTTTGGTCGAAAAATCGTCCACTTCGTCCGCGAGATTGAGGATGGCTTGGGCGTAGGTTATACGCGTTTGGCGGTCGACAGGCAGCAGCCAGCAGCTGATGCACGGACTGGACTTTGTACGGAAACGTGCGTAGGTCTTTGACCAAAATTCGCCTTAGGGACGACCGGCTGATGGCTAATTGCGAGTCACGGCGTCTGACGCGTCTGGTCGATGTTTCCGGCGACAACTCGACATCCTCGGCAACAGCGGCGATATTCTCGGCAGAACGGGTGCTCCGGGGCCGGTCGCTCCTGGCAACGTCTCTTTTGGCCCACCCGGAATTCTCTTGAATCTTTTCTGATTGAAACTGTCGTTTCCCAGAGTGGTGCAGTTCGGCAACTACAGCTGGCAGTGTGAAACGAACACCCGACTCCCGGGCAGCGCCGTGTTCGTGGCGCACCAGTTCCTGCGCTGCGTGCTGCACCAGCTGGCGCCCAACAACGTGTTCCTGCAGATATTCCTGCAGAGGCAGCCTGGTAACTATATACAGTGTGACACGAACACCCGGCTCCCGGGCAGCGCCGTGTTCCTGCAGATATTCCTGCAGAGGCAGCCTAGTAACTATATACAGTGTGACACGAACACTCGGCTCCCGGGCAGCGCCGTGTTCCTGCAGATATTCCTGCAGAGGCAGCCTGGTAACTATATACAGTGTGACACGAACACCCGGCTCCCGGGCAGCGCCGTGTTCCTGCAGATATTCCTGCAGAGGCAGCCTGGTAACTATATACAGTGTGACACGAACACCCGGCTCCCGGCCGTGTTCGTGGCGTGGCACAATTCAGGCAAGGAATCGGGTTCATGGAAAGATTTTTAAAAGTTTTGATCATAATTAAGCACGTTACTTTAGTAGTGACTCCGGTTGATTTACACCCGTTAATCTCTATTCTAATCAACAAAAAGCAAGATCGATTCCACCTTGTCCAAAAAAAAATGCTATGCACTTTAAAAAGCTATATCTCTTTCATCATTAACCACCAATGTATTCACTATCGTATCTGCTAAACAATAAAGCCCACATTTGCCTACAGAAAAACAGCGTCAGATGTTTTTCAAGAGCATCGCCCAAGCCTTCGTGGACTTCAACGAACTATACCCGTGCGGGCCGCTGCAGCTCGTGGTGGAACATCTCAACAGCAAGAAGACTCTGCCGGTCGATGTAAGCCATTTTACAGGACTTTTCAAACAATTTTATATATTGTAACAAACCGCAATATAACTTCAAGAATTCGATTCAATTTTCATCTTACTATTCAAATTATTATTTTTTTTATTCTCAGACACTGTAAGTAGTCCACAAATTCCACAATGTAGGTACCTCGCAAAGTACTACTATTGTCTGTCCTAAAATTTGCAGGGTGGCCTTTATTCGGGACAGCAAAAGCAACCATGTAATGGATCTGCCAAAAATTTCCTTGAATTCGGAGACGAGAAGAATTGTTTATTAAGCAAAAAAGTTGAATTCGCTCATCATGTTGCAAAGATTTTACAGGACCAAATTTAATAAATAAAAGAAGTTTACGAATGTTTTAATACTATAGGTAATTATAGGCCTGCAGTTCAAAATTTTGTATTTGTGACTAGGGTTAGCAACAATTTACTCGACTAGCAAGCGATTGTTTTAAGACTTGTGTAATTGCTTCAAGACTTGTTCAATTGTTTCAGCAAATCACAGTGATAGCGGGCAACATAGCCATGTACTTAGAATGCCTCGCGCCTGAAGTGCTAGGCCCGGTCAGCGCTTGCAGCGCATTAGTGCAGCAGCTGGAAACATTGTTGCGCAACACGGCGTTACACCTGCCGCAGTTGGATGATGTGATGCCGCTTCTGCGTGCCGCGACACACGCGCTTAAAATACCGGCTGCTGCGCAACATAAGGTACAGCTGGAAATATTTGTTGCGCAACATTAATACGTCAGTTTTTATTAATGGTATCAATCGTCTTTGTACGTTTATCTCATTATCTATTTCCGTCTCATTTTGTCTTAAACCTGAAATGTTTTTTGTTTTTGAAGGCCGACCTAAAGTTTTTGCTTAGCGGTTGGATATCCATCTTATAAGCCGGAGGTCCTGGGTTCTATTCTCGGCCGGGCTGATATTTGAAGGTTGAATTTAAATTTCAGCTCTGGATCTGAGTGGTATTAGTCCTTGTCTTTGTATGTGTTTCATGGCATCTCCGACACAGGGAATCCTAGAGAGGAGCTATTAGTGTGAAACTATTTTACTAAGCGTTTCTCTTATTTTTGAACAGAGTATCCTAGAGCCAATATCCAAGATCATCAGCTACGGCATCCAGAACTTCGTTCTCAAGCTCAGTGTAATCTCTGAGTTATCCGTGGCGTGCGTCCGCGCCTTCACCCGCGACCGAGACAAGCTGCTCGTCTGCCGAGTGCTGGTCTACGAGCTGGTTCACGCTTTGAGGACGAAAACCACCGTCCCGGATGATAACCTGTTTATACTTATACAGTTTGTGTTACAAGGTAAGTGTTACTCTTCTGTCGCTAAGATATTTCTTGTCAAAACTTGAGAATACAAAGGGGGCCACCGGATTGCATGAAGTGGCTTTGGCATTATCATAATCATCACAACAGCTTGACTGTAGCTTAACACCAACCATACCATCTTTGCCGCGGGAGCAGTTGTGCCAGCGATTTCTTTTATCTCGAACGGATCTCGTTACAATATCAAAATATAACAGCCCGTTCACAGCTTTCTGGTTCTTCGTCTATCTCAGTAGATGACTAGGTTTGCGTGTGTCTTTGGGACTTTCCCTACCCCGGTAGTTGAGCTGTTTCCGTTTGTGTCAGATCACACCTGATTCTGATATGATTTCTTTTATCCCGAACCGATCTAACAATATCAACAAATAACAAGCCTCTGACAGCTTTTTGGTTCTTGTTTTGAGTAGATGACCAGGTGAGCATGTCTTTGGTTCTTCCTCCGCACCAGTAGTTGAGCCGGTCTCTGTCCCAGGTCACGGCTGCAGCCTGCTCCTCCCGCAGCTGGCGGCGGCCGAGTTCCACGTAGGCTGTTTCTCTACCCCAGTAGTTGAGCAGGTTCCTGTGTGCCAGGTCACGGGTGCAGCCTGCTCCTCCCTCAGCTAGCGGCAGACGCGTTCCTCGCAGGCTGTTATTTCGCTATTCCAGTGGTTGACCAGGTTTTTCGTGAGTCTGGGTCTATATCTACCTCAGTAGTTGAGCAATCCGTGTGTGGCAGGTCACGGCTGCAGCCTGCTGCTCCCGCCGGCGCTGGCGGCGGGCGCGCTGCTGGCGGGCGGCGCGGCGGGCCCGGAGGCGCGCGAGGTGAGCGCGGGCGCGCTGGAGTGCATGCGGCCGCACCTGCCCGACATGCTGGACCTGCTGCAGGACCCGCACCTGCTCAACAAGATCAAGGTACGGGGGCGGGGGCGACTAGAACGAGGCACTCTCATCGTTGGCCCAGTAACATCTGCAATAGTTCAAGTGACGCATCATACTGGTTGTATAGGTATTTTGTTCGCTTGTTAAGCTCTTCTCTGAAATATTAGCTATTTGAAGTGTTCATTACAAGATCCAAAGAAACCAAGATATTTTGGTAATCTTTTACAGCCATGGAGCGAACTTGCTAAAGCTAAGTTGTGTTTAAGCCAAATGTATAACTATTAGCCATTTGGTCTTAATTTTAAGAGATCTTTTTGACGTCTAATAGCTGGAGCCTCGAATCTCCAAAAACTTAAACAACACTTTGGTTACATTTGAAACGCTCCAAAAACTGCAGTACTCTTTCCTTCCAGGGTTCGGTATCAAAATCGATCGTCAACCGCAACCTAATCTGCCTCAACGAAGACACGCTAGGTGCGATAGTGAAGGGCGGCATCGCGCAGTACGTGGCCATGGAGCTAGCGCTGGAGCACGGGGACGGCATCAACCGGGGGCGGCAGGACCGCGGCCAGCCGGGGCGGCACCTCATGCCGTGGCTCAGCTCGAACTTACCTGGGTGACTGGACTTGGATACCTTTTAACAATATCGCAATAATTTATTCGCTATCCTTATTAATATTCTGATCGTTCTCTTGAGTCTTGGTTTTGTTGTCTAAAATTTTCCGTTTTTTCTAGTTCTTTTCATCATAAAAGCTTTAATTTAACTTGCAATGTATGTAACTATGTTTGTTCAAGTGGAATGTTGCAACTCAACTTTGAACGACTCCCCAATGTCCGATCGAGCTGAAAGGTATACGTGTGTAAATCCGATGAAAATGTAATAAGAGCTTGTTTTTAAAATTAACTTTTTCTTCCCCTTTTCTTCGACTTTTCATTGCAAAAGTTTGTTCTTGAAGTAGTTGCCTGGTCACTCCCCAGCAGCCGCGAGGTGTGCGAGTGCGTGTCCCGCGTGCGGCTCGTGTCGTGGCTGGTGATGGGCGCGCTGTGCAACTGCCGCGCCGGCGCGCCGCTGCGGCAGTGCGTGCCGCAGGACGCCACGTGCCACATCACCGACCACATACAGGTACTCTACACTACAACTGTCGCGCCGGCGCGCCGCTGCGGCAGTGCGTGCCGCAGGACGCCACGTGCCACATCACCGACCACATACAGGTACTCTACACTACAACTGTCGCGGCAGTGCGTGCCGCAGGACGCCACGTGCCACATCACCGACCACATACAGGTACTCTACACTACAACTGTCGCGGCAGTGCGTGCCGCAGGACGCCACGTGCCACATCACCGACCACATACAGGTACTCTACACTACAACTGTCGCGGCAGTGCGTGCCGCAGGACGCCACGTGCCACATCACCGACCACATACAGGTACTCTACACTACAACTGTCGCGGCAGTGCGTGCCGCAGGACGCCACGTGCCACATCACCGACCACATACAGGTACTCTACACTACAACTGTCGCGCCGGCGCGCCGCTGCGGCAGTGCGTGCCGCAGGACGCCACGTGCCACATCACCGACCACATACAGGTACTCTACACTACAACTGTCGCGCCGGCGCGCCGCTGCGGCAGTGCGTGCCGCAGGACGCCACGTGCCACATCACCGACCACATACAGGTACTCTACACTACAACTGTCGCGGCAGTGCGTGCCGCAGGACGCCACGTGCCACATCACCGACCACATACAGGTACTCTACACTACAACTGCTGTCAGATTCAGCTATCCATCGAATATATTCTTATCGACGATTATCTTCGAAAATAATTCGAATGAATTTATTTTTTACTCGTATTTATTCTTTCCGAAGGCAGGAACACTTTTCGAAGATAATCGTCGAGTTCATTCGGTGTTCGGATAGCTGGATCAGCCTGCAGGTGTCATTGCTGGTAATGGGCGAGATTGTGTAACCTCAAACTGTATCCCCCAATTTCAGTATTATCAGTTTTCTGAACGCTCTGTTCCATGCGTTTATCCTCCGCCAACTCTGGATACTGTACCTGGAACAGCTGTGCAGAATGTCCACACCTCAAAATCACCTTCTTTGATTTTTGTTAACGAGTTATCTTGCTCGTTTCAGACCATAATGTCATCGTACGTTGAACAAACCAAACCAGGCGGTCAGCGCATGAACGCCCTATTCCACGCTTTCATCCTCTGCCAGCTGTGGACGCTATACTTAGAACAGCTGTGCAGCGTGTCGACTCCGGCCGGAGACGCGCACTACACCACGGTGTGCGTGCTGCTGGACTTCTGGTGCAAGCTGGTGCCCAGCATCCTGCAGGTCACGGTGCAGTCCAAACTGGTGAGTGGAGCTGCTGGCAGCTGACGACGTGTGAACGTTCGCTGGAGACTATATTATGTACCTACTAGAGATCGCCGTTCCTCTTTTGTTGTGACCCCTTTTGCAAATAGTAGGACATATTTGTCGAGTGATCTACATGTAAGTTTGCTAGTGGCTAGCCTTGGAGTCAGAGTTTTTAAGGTTGTCCGAAGGCCTCTGACATAGGTTTACAAGTGTAGGTACACTACCTCTTTTCTAACAGAGAATCGACTGTAAATGTGATCTATTTAAAAGTCATCAGTGTATGACAAAGTATGCTGTAATTTTTTCTTATACTCGTCTGTGTATGGGAGAGAGACGTGCAGAAAAACCACCCTCCAGAATATGCACAAATACAATATTAAAACTTACAGAATATCCTCAACGCTGTGCCACGTTTCACAGAATGATTCCGTACTCCAACGACTTTGACAATTTCCTGCAATTTTTTTCATCAAATGATCTTCCTTCCCAGCTGGCAGAGACAGTGAACCTCCACTTCCTCAGCCTGCTCGAGTCCCTACTGGAGTGCAACTCCACCGTCCTCAACAAGCTCCTCCCGCTGTGGACACCCATACTGCACTCGCCGCTATTCACTGTAAGTGCATTGCTATTATAATTTCAACAGGAGTTGTTAAGATAAGTTACCATTACTATAGGCGTTTTTTCACCTGCTCAGTGCATCCTGACTTGCTGCTCGACACAAAGAAAGTTAGATCATACTTTCTTTTTGTGTGTTTTCGCCGTAGTCTGGTGAGAATTGATGATGATGTTAATCGAAGTCTCGAGTGTACCACCTTGTCACCTTTTGGTCCGGTGGATATTGTAAATCATGTTTGTTGTTGGAGCTTCATTAATACCACCGAGTGCCATGCATAAGCTCTTCATACCCTCTTCTACATGATCAACTTCCAACATGACATACATTATGTGCTGCGCGTTCTGAACGTTCTCTCGGCCTCAGATGCCCCGGCACGTGTCGCAGCGCCTGGCGGCGTGCCGCTCGGTGCGCCCCGAGCCGGCCGGCGGCGCGGAGGGCGCGGCGGGCGCGGGCGGCGCCGGCGCCGAGGCGAGGCAGCAGCGCCGCCTGCACCGCTTGCTAGCTAAGATGGCGCAGTTAGAGCTGCAGCCGCACTCCTTCTACTTCATATAAATATATAGAAAAAAATATATACATAGAAAATTAAATTAATGGATAGTTACCCAGTTTAGTCCTCTAAGGTGCTACTCAAAACCGAGCTCCAGACTGCAACTGCAGGATACAAAATCGTCAACGTAGAACTAAAATTAACCAAGTCGAGAAATGCTATTTGGAGATTTGAGTTAAAAGTTTTTAAAACCTAGAAATGCTGCGGATGGCAGTCCAATGCTGTGTCGCTACCGCGGCGTTAGAAATAAGTTCCAAACCGCCGGGACCCTAGTAGACAGCCGCTGCCTTGTAGCTCGCTTTGGAATAGCAGCTTAAGATTCTTTACATTTTCTGGTCCTTCGAGCTGAATTGGATACAAAAATATCTTTCAGCTCTTTGACTGCTAAATTTGGGATGCTACTACTATGTTTAAAAATTACTGTTTAACTGTAACTATTAGAGATAACAGGGATTTTGAAGTTCTAATGACTGTGTAGAATTTTATTGTTATTTCGTGTCAAATCGATGTGTCAAAGTTTACCTAGAAAAATAGCTGTGATTTTATTTAACGAATTTTATAGAATTTATTTATACATGTTTATACAGGGTTATTCATAAAGGGTATGCTAAGCCGAAAAGGGCTCGTAGTACTCATCATTATGAACATCTTTTACTATGGGACCAACCCAGAATTCGCGAAAAAAAACAGCTGTTTCAAACATTTTGTCGAGAGTCATTGACATTTTTCTATGGAACAGCTGATATTTTTTTCGCGAATTTCGGGTTGGTCCCATAGTAAAAGTTGTTCATAATGATGAGTACTATGAGCCTTTTTCGGCCTAGCATACCCTTTATGAATAACCCTGTATTTAATTTTGAAAATATGAATAAACTTATTAGTGTAATTACCTGCTTGTCTTTTATTAAATTTACCTTGCCTTTTTATGCAAAAATAGGCTTGCATTTGACTACCATCTTGCTTGGAGTAAATCAATGATTCCTTCAAGGCAATCGACTTCACATCTAAACATCCATCTTCGCTTTGAGCTATAAATAGAAAGCGTTTCGTAAATCTCACCGAACCCTAATTAATGATTCATTAGAACAATACTGTTCCGCACAGATCAATTAGATCATCTCTTACCTCACAATATCGATGCCACCCACGTCCGTCCTTTTCATCATAATTTAATTAGTTTTTCGCAAACCTTTGGCCTGAATAATTGTTTTTATAGTCAATGATAGGCTTGCGTTTGACCGCCATCTCGCCTGATGTTAGGCAATAAGGTCTACAATCATGGAGCACGCTTGATGATTGCTTCGAAGAAAGCGATTTACTCACGACTTATGAAGTCATGATATTTATTTTATCGGTTATGTATTTATCGGTTTAGGAATCTGACATTAGAAGCATTTATAAGCTGTTATCTCAGGTATTCGTTCAAAACTTACCTACCTATACAGCATCGTCGTTCGCCGTAGATTTAAAGGGTAAAAGATAAAACAAAATATATTAAAAAAACTGCATTTAAGTAATACTTAAGTACCTACTACTACTACTTACTTAACACTTTGACTGCGGGAAACATACCTTATGTTTTCCTTTGTGCGACGCGAGTGCGGCTGCACACGCCAGGCGCGTAAAACAACGCATTTGAGTATTAGCCGCACCTAAGGCGCATGTGATTATTAGCCGCAGTCAAAGTGTTAACTTCTTTTTACTATTAAACTTGCTAATAAATAAAACAATTGTTCTTACATTCGGCGTTTGTGTACCTACCCGTATTTTCAAGCCAAAAAGGGTGTCAATGAAAGATTTAATTGCAATAAATAAGTACAAGTTACATGCAAAGTTACGATAAATTATAGTCTTATCCGCCAGTCTTAGGCATTCAGAATAATAATATGCTATTACATTATAACAACTAATTCTAGCTTAATTACCTGCCAGAAACACCTGCGAACAACGCCGTCTCATCCCATACTCGTATATTCAAATGATTCAAAATCGAATCAATCAATCTGAAACAAAACGAATCGAGACAAAAGCTGACCGAGCAACCGTGGGAACATGCTATTTCTCATCTTTGAAAGCATAATCGAAAGCTAGACGGCAGTGGGGTGGATATAGGGAGGAGCAAAGGGGGCTATTCCCCCATACCCTGGATCTTAAATCACGAACAAAATTTTGATATATAATACAAATCTCCAATGACGTGACTTATAATAGAAACCTTTTTATTTTTAAATAAATACTAGCTTATTAATATTTTGAAATCGCCATAGGGGTTTGTCGACAGTGCCTAATTGTTTATCTACCTCAATATATTATACCGCAGTTACATAAATATATTGGGTAAAAAAAAAGATCGACACGCAATCCTAGCCCCTCCCGAAATCCTACATCCGTGCCTGAACGCCAGATTACATTACAGTAACTAAGTAGGTAGGTACCTAGACAAAACAGTCATAATTTGTCTTGATACCAACTTATATTTGCGTTTAGGTATTTATGTTAGAGCTTTATGGTATTGGGTTTGAGTTCTTTTTGTTTTTGATGGTGATTGATTAATCTACAAGATGCAGGATGTTTTGGATCATAATGAGTCGGTTGGACAAATCGTTAGTTAGTACTTATCTGCCTAGGTACCTTATTATTTTACCTATGTTGTATTATAATTATTGTACTCTTAACTCTATACTTAACCATTTACCTACTCTACCGATTATTGAGAACCTATTGCATGAACTAACCGAATCTAACTTTTCACACAATACTGGAAATAATTATTTTGTTGATCTAATATTATGAATGCGAAAATGAAAATGTAAGTTTCGATTTTACTACTAACCACTAGCAGGTACTCCAAGAAAAGGTCTCAAAATACTACACTACTATTACTACAAGCTGAAACGGCTGGACAATGGACATTGGCTGAAGTTAGTTTATACCCTGGAATGCCTTGGATACGAGTAAACGCTACTTTATAACAGACTAGCTGTTCCCTGCCACGCTTCGCTGTGGATATAAAAAAATAGCCTATGTTACTTTGGGATAATGTAGCATTCGAATGGTGAAAGAATTTTTGAAATCGGTCCACTAGTTTTTGAGTTTATTCCACACAAACTTACAAAAATACAAATCTTTCCTCTTTATAATATTAGTATAGAAAAATGCGATTCCTGTAGGTTAGTAGGAGAAACCACGACACGCAGCTAGTATGTAAAAAGTTCCTCTTAGTTAAAACAGCCGTTCAAATCTAGCTTTCACATAGGTTTCACTCAGCTTATACGGATTTACTTAATAGATAGGTAGCAAAGGAATAGAATTGAAGCTCTAAAATTGGGACACAAATAAGCTGTATTGATGAGGAACATCAGCTTACAATAAAACGGTACTCCCACACGGAATCGGTGAAATTTAGTGCAATAATAACAATGGGTAAGAGGTTCGGACCATAAGTCGAGTGCAACATAGCGTCGTACGGCTCGAGCGGCTTCATTAGTGCTTTTGTTACTGAAACATATGGGGCAATGGTAAGTTCTTATTGATTCGTGGAAGTAGGTAAGTAGGCGTTATATGAAGATACTAGCTGCACTCCATGGTGTCACCCGGTACCCTACAGTATATATTTTTGGTGTACGCTCTCTTGATACTAATTTGCATCCAAATCCGTTTTAGCGCGAAGAAGGAACATACATACACGATTAATATGAAAACCATACCTAAAAAAAGTCCCCGATACAGTCGGGCGAAAATAGGTGGAGGTTTAAGAAGTTATTGCTACTTTGGCCTAACTATAAACATTGTTTAATGTAAAATGTTACTACATGTTTAGAATAATTATTGTATGTTCGAAATGGACAGGCTGTTGGACCTTTTTTAATTTTTAAGACCACAATATTGTTTTGTATCTACACAGTTTTAAACAAACATATTCTATTCTATTCTATTCTACTCTGGACTGATCAAAACAAAACTTACACGCACACTTGACACTCCTTAGGTATAATTTCTAGGCTTTCGCATTTATAATTATTTAAATGGATCTAAAGTTTAAAAGGAATGAACCTAGAGTTATTAGAATATACCTTCTTACTATATAAATGTGTAGAATGAGTAAAATTGTTATGTAGAGAAACTGTTTTTAAGACTACTTTTGTGTATGTTTAACGAGGTCAAAAGTGCCTCCAAATGGTTCGTGTAATATACACACGGTGCTGCTCGCCAGTTCTGTCACTTGAACTTGGCTTGACACGCTACCGCGTGTCTAGATCCTCAGTACCTATATATCTACTTAATTCCATTCAACTGGTTCCTGCCACAAAACATAGAGCGTAAGTAGGTACTCATACTAACTCACTGTATAACATTTCGCGTTTACCGTGCACCAGTAAAGCAGCTAGTTAAGCCACTTGTCACCGTGTGATACGACTAGATCAGCATAATCCGACGACTTATTATCTACTTACTCTACCGTTATATAAAGCAGTCGATCACGCATTGTTATGGGTAAGACGAAGTTTACAATGCAGCACGACAGCTAGATATAGTAGAGTAACAACTTTTTTACAAACAAACATAACCACTTTATTTGAAGTCGGTTAAAACGGCTCTGTTGGGGTGTAACCGGGCTTTGTGGTCAAAGGCGACGGAAAGGCTTTCCGTTTGCTCGCCTTATTCAAGATTTGATTTCCCAAGTACTTAGGTACTTCCACACCATTTTATATTTTTTCTGCTATACAATGCCGTTATCTTCCTAAAGCTCACTTAGACGATAAATTCGATCTTCAAATCAATGAAATTTAAATCTCTAAAACGATGAGAACTTATATTTTCAAATCTATGACGTGAAACGTTTTTAGTCAGCTCTCATTAGAGGCAAGAAATATCGAAACCGTATTTGATCGTACCCTAACTTCAGGGTCAAACAAAACCACCATGATTTAAACTTTTAAACAAACAATGTTCAAAGCACCAAAATCCAATCTATCGCACAATACACACTCATCCTAACAATAGGTATAAAAAGCTTAACCGCACTGCCACTGCGCTTGCGTCATAAATGTCATAATAACCATGATTACGGTGGCATGGCGGCGCGCATGCGCGACCCGTATTCATGGAGATAGAATTCCGGCGCTGGTTGTGTTTTTTTTAGAAAATCGCTCGCCTAATGTTAAACGTCACCTTTGCCCATAAAAGGTCTGCCTCACCCAGAATTTTGAACTCTTACCGTTCAAGACTCTGCGCGGCATAGCACTGAGCTCGTCACCCAGACACCCCGTGTAGACTGTACAGCCAGCATGCTGAGTAGGGATTGATTTTGGAGTAAAAGACTCCTATATCGTGCACGCTGTCTTTTTTTAATTTATGCCATATTCGTAACAAGCAAACGGACCGCCTGATGGTAAGCGATCACCGTTGCCCACAGATAGGTAGGTACACCATTTTCGACTTTTGTTTTGTACCTATCCAGGGGAAATCGACAGTGTAGGGGTGGTAAAAGGGCGTCTTAATAATGATGATTTCCAATCTTTCAGCAACAGCGATGTGAGCATGACTCTACGTTCCCACATCTCGAATGAGGCATCAAACGCTTCTTTTCACACGTCGAAATCAGAGCAGTTTTTCCGTATCCATCGTTAATCAAGTTATCACGACTGCTAGCGTGATCTTATTAGCAGACTTCTTGTTAACTTCATGACTTCTTGTCTTTATTTGTCTTGTTAAATGTGCAATTGTTGATGCAATTAATTCTAATATAATGTAATAGTAGGTAGTAATTTAATTGTAATGTGTAATTTTAATTTTACTTAGGTATTTGTGCGCGTTATTATGGTGCGTCATTGGCATGAATTTTTTTTTATGTGATTAAGTGACGAAACTAGCAAATCGCTCGCCTGATGTTAAACGTCACGTTTGCCCATAACAGGTCTGCGCCACCCAGAATTTTGAACTCGCAGAATTCAAGACCCTGCGCGGCACAGCACTGCGCTCGTCACCCTGAGATATAAGTTGATTAATCTCCCATTTGCCCTGTAATTTCACTGGAAACAATGCCCTTCCAACCGGGACACAGTAATGTTTGCACATTACTGCTTGGCGGTGGAATAACTGGCAAAGGTGTGGTACTTCCCCAGGTGGACTCTGCAAAAGAGCCCTACCACTACAATGAAATTAATTTATTTTGAAATTAGTGATATTTCAGAAGACTGGTCTAAAATTCATGTTTGAGTAAAATGTGCCTAAATTTTATTTTATACAAAACTTGAAAACTGTTGTTGCTGGTAATAAATCTAGAGATTCGGAATTAAAGAATATTCTTTCTGTAGAATTTATCCGTTTTCTGAATTTAGACCCTAATCCTCAAATTAATATACCACAAAAATATAATTGCAAAAGTTTGTCTGTATGTCTGTTGCGCTTCCACGCTGAAAGGGCTGGACAGGATTGGACGACATTTGGAATAGAGAGCTTAAATCCTTAGTTAACATATAGTTAGGTCACTTCATCATCATCATATTTGTTTTTTAACACTAGCTAGTTTTCCTGTAAACTTCACCAGTGTAGGGGAATGGGGAAATCTAATAAAGACAGCCACACATGCTAGATACTTAGCATATTATCTATTATTTGAAGGTTATTGTTAATTTTATTGGTAGCTGTCTCAGATCAAGTAGAAAGGCAGATAGAGTGCCTAACATACAGGTGAAGCCAAAAAAACTACCCTACTGCCCGTGCACGTACATATATGTACCTACTTCAAGCACATAATATATTGACGCATAAAAACTACCCTTATTATTACTTATTTTTCTTGTCCACGTTCTCTAAGCAACTGACGTAAGAATTGACGATTGATTTGGGGTAATTTTTATGCGTCAATGTGTGCTTGAAGTATAGGTAGGTACGTACACGGGCAGTAGGGTAGTTTTCTTGGCTTCGCCTGTATCTAAGGCGGGACTCTATCTGCCTTTCTACTTGATCTGAGGTACCTGTGTAATTATTTATATCACAGATGCTTGTAACAAAACATTTTAAAATCTTAAAAGGGCTTTTAATCGGCATAACCTTTAAAGGGCCTTGTCACACTGACATTTTTGTTTATTTAACATAGGTTTAACGAAGAATATAGCACCTAAATATTGCTAAATTTAGCAATAATATAAACGTACTTTAGTGCTTTTGTACGTGCTGGCAACTGAAAAACACCTAATTAATACCTAGGTACGTACATTTATTTTGGATTTAAGTGATTTGTGATGATTTGTTTGTGAGGCCGAGTGTGTCCATTTACCTACTGTCTCGCCACTGTACTCGTTACGTGTAATTAAACTATTAGAGCCGATCTCTTCGATACGTAACGTAAAAATCTTTTTTCTTTTGTTTTGTTTTTGTTAACGGTTTCTTCTGGGCAAGCGTGCTTCGTAGACCGCATCGTTGCTTACCATCAGGCGAGATGGCGGTCAAACGCAAGCCTATCATTCATTAGTAAAAAAATGTATCTTTTCTTTTTTTCCCTATTAGCTTTGACAATGTCACTGCCGTTTTCAAGCGCGTACCGCCACAGTGGAACATTCCTCGAGTGTTCAACCGCATCTTGCGAACTGCCGTCCCGTGCAGTTGCGAAACCGTTGCGTTTTGTGTAGATTTGTCAACGTTTTCCGTAGTTTTATTGTAGTTTATTATTTACAGCGCTTTGTAATTTTGCCTATTAATACTAGGGACCTGTAGGAAGCTAATTTCCAGAACCTAATCTGAACATCTGGGACAGACTTCCGGCATCCTTGAGAGTATAATCTTGGAGTTTTCAAGGTCAAAGTTTCAAAGGTCAAAGGTCAAATTTTTATACTATTACTCGTAGCACTCTTTTATTTATTTTGAGTAAAATAAGACTAACCATTTTAGTTTTCATTTTAGTTTTCATTTTAACATTTAAAATATACGTAGGTAAGTAAACATTGAGTGGGGTCCAGAAGAGATCGATAATCGCTCTTAGCGTTAAGACCGCCTTACTTTCCCTTTAAGGTGCAATAAACCACCTACTATTATTTTGTAGTATTAAATTGTTGATACTTAAGCCACTATCAATTTCCTTTGTAAAAGCTTTAGCGTGAAATTGAAAACATTACGATTAAATTCTGAACCGCGGTGTACAGTCACGAATTTAGGTTTCCACAACCAAGGACAGCTATCGCAACTTTAATATTATTTAGCTAATAACCGTCATTGTTTTTCGCGGTGAGATGCCATCTAATCAAGTGACATTGACGGCTTTGGGATAACACCACGATTTAATTTAGTTTTAAACGCTGGTAGGGCTACGTTTGACCGCAGCTTTACCTAGTTTTAACCGAGCGAAAAGGAGGAGATTCTAAAGACTGTTTATTTTTTATGTTTGTTACGCGATTTCTCCACCAATCATGATTTTGATGTTTTTTTTAGGCTTTGAACCTCCTTCGGAGAAAAACTCTTTAGGCAAGACCTCGATGTCTGTCAGTCCTTCTGTATGACACTGCTAATTATTATGTGACGACACCAGATTTTTTTGCGGTTTCGGATAAGTTTTTTTTTTTATGTAATTGAGTGACGAGAAGAGCAAATCGCTCGCCTGATATTAAACGTCACGTTTGCCTATAACAGGTCTGCACCACCCAGAATTTTGAACTCGCAGAATTCAAGACCCTGCGCGGCACAGCACTGCGCTCGTCACCCTGAGATATAAGTTGTTTAATCTCCCATTTGCCCTGTAATTTCACTGGAAACAATGCCCTTCCAACCGTAACACAGTAATGTTAGCGCATTACTGCTTGGCGGTGGAATAACTGGCAAAGGTGTGGTACTTCCCCAGGCGGGCTCTGCAAAAGAGCCCTACCACTACAAAAACGACTATGTGTACTATGAGGCCATTTTCGGCTTAGCATTCTCTTTTCACCCTAATTATAAGTATATGTATAACCCTGTATAATTAGTCACACCACAATCATCCTACGCTTTTGATTATTTGTGATATTCAATGTCCTACGCACCAAGATTCGTGTCAGACTGACTGACACTACAGACAGGCGTATGTCAGCGTGATTGCCCGTAGCTAATAATAAACAGTTGTCCGTCTGTTCGGCCTTGAACTATTGAGAAATACGTCGCCAATTTCAATGTATTGTTAATTTTATTTGTAAAGTAATAAACTTTTAATTTTAATGACTTATTTTTGGTTTTAGGGAGGGGTACTGAATAATCCGGCGGTAAAGTCAGTAGTCAATAATGATGAGTTAGCAGTCCGGCAGTTTTACCGACTGTACATTTTATTTTTTAACCCCCGACGCAAAAGGAGGGATCTTATTTGTTTGTTATTTGAAGTAGGTAAATGCAGTTCATATCATTTGATGCCCTGAAAGTGTTTCGAGAGATATTTAGGTTCCTAAATAGGTCCCTCTAGCAATGACCTACCACTTTTGTTTATACATGATAAATTACTAAGAAAATAATTGTAGTAAATTAATCTTGTGTTTGTTTATTTCATTAATTTTCCTTAGCGAAATTCGATAAAAAATAAATAGGCGACTCTTGTGCAAAATGATAAAACTGGAAGTAGTGTCCTTCAAGTTGTATCATTATACACGCATAGGGTTGCCATCCGTCCGGGTTTCCCCGATTTGTCCTAGTTTAGGGGGCATCCGGGGAGCGTCCGGGCGGGGCTTCATTTGAAGTCCGGGCTTAAAAATGTTAAGTCGGGCCGCCATATGCCCGCACGCTGCGATCAACCGACGAACCGACTCGCTAAATTTATTACACTGACTATGTTTAAAAAAATCTGTTGATATGTCCGGGTTCTGGGCTCTAAAACCGGGGTTTTCACGCGTCATGTCCTGGTTTCCAAATTTTAGAGATGGCAACCCTATACACGCAGAAGGCACAGAATTTTTCTAAGCACTCTATGCGTAGCAACTCGTGGATCCAAAATTAGCCGGACAACCGGCCAAACATTTTTACTCACCTTCCTACACAGCCATCTACATAGTACTACAAAACATTTTGACGTTACTCCACCAACATGTTACATGCACATAATTACAATAAATGTTATCATTTACATTTACTAGCCATGTGACAACGATTTGCGTGATCGGTCAAAACTATGGCTTCTATTGAATAAGATTTTAATTGTTTTTTGCGAAAGATGTGGGCTTCCGTGGCGTAATGGCGGAGGTTAGGGTCGCGGGTTCGCTTCCTGTATTAGGACAGTTTTTATTGCTTTTTTGAGTAAAGTTACAGATACAAAGTAAAAATGATTGTCTGAAACTATTTATTTATATTTTACCTTTGCATAAATAAAGAAATACTTACCTACTGGTTCCGCAGGTCATTTTTATAATTTACTTGCTTCGCCCTGCGGATTTTCTGCCTTTTTTCCTAAATCACTCTGCATTTGCAACCTGCCATCCTGTACTGAAGATAAACTTTTTTTTTCATATCGATGACTGAAGACAACAAGACCAAAAAATCCGTCAAAACATTTTTCAATTTTTAAAGAGTAATAATGCACGGGCAATTGATTTTGAAATATTGTACGAGTATAGACGAATATTTAATTTTAAAATAAGTTAAATTAATTGTTTGTTTGGAGGAATACCAAAAGTAAATAGTAGATATTTTAAAACATAAAGTAAAATATAAAAATAAATTTAAAAATATAAAGTTAAAAAAATTAAAGTTTTCAACTCAATGTGGTATTGCAATAGGTATGGGCAGGCGTGATGCTTAACATCAGGCAAGTCTCTTGCTTGTCTTGTTATTCCGTTACATAAAATAAAATTGTCACAACTGAAACTAGGTCTCACATGAATCTGTCTACGTTATTTTCTAATTAAAAACCAATACGCCCTGTTGACATCGCGTAACATACGGCCTTATCGCTACAATCAGCTGCTCCTCACGAGATGCTATTCCAGATCTCACTAAGATATTAATAAGAAAAGTTTGAGTGTTTTCTTGACGTAACTCGAGCACGCAAATACAAATCACGAGATAGTTCTCGGAGGGAAATCTGCGCTGGATCTAGAAGAAGACCGTTGTAGTTGCTGTTGCTAGGTGGTGAGGTGTTTTTGGTAAATAGTTTAGCAGTAACGGGCCCCAAAACCTCTACATAAGGCCCGTACTGTGCCTCAGTACTGTAGTTCTGGAGATTATGCGAGGTCGAACGATGCAAGTGCAAGACGATGCGCGATGCGAGAAATGAGCCGTGGTAGCTCAATGGGAGAACAGCCGCTTCGCATTCTTGAGGTGGCGGGTTCAAACCCCGACTCGTACCAATGAGTTCTTTGGGACTTACCTATGTACGAATTTACATACCACTTTAGGCTTTTCGGTGAAGGAAAATATCGTGAGGAAACTTGCATGCGTCCGGAGAAGAAATTCAATGACGTATGTGAATTTCAGCAATCCGCACTTGGCCAGCGTGGTGGAAAATGGCCTAATCACCCTTCCAGGGTAGACTTGTATCCCAGCAGTGCAGTGGGAGGATTAATGGTTGCATATGAATGATGCAATTGACAATCAGTGATACTAAAAACTCTGATACGATTACGAGTATGTTTGGAAAACTGAATAATTATGGCTGACTTTACATGGTGCTAATATGCTAAAAATGTGTGCCACATGTCATGTGGCCGATGAAAGTAATGACTAATGAGCCTAAAGGGCTTCAAATACCTAACAATTGGCCGTGACATAGGTACATACAGATGATGATGAGATGGTCAGACACTGGAGTGGGATATGGGATAATTTTACCGATTTGGCACGGAACGGTACTACTGTCAGCTGGCTTGCGGATGGTGTGTTACTCCGTATTATAACCGGCACCGCCATCTTACCCGGTTGCCTTGTTAGACCGGTACCCTCACGACTCCCGAGTCGTGAGGGTATCGGTCGGGAGTCGTGAGGGTACCGGTCTAACAAGGCAACCGGGTAAGATGGCGGTGCCGGTTTTAATACGGAGGCAATATAAAAGATGGAAAATTGGGAAGGCTAAGCCGCCTGTCCTCTGATTGTGATTGTGAATAGTGAAGTGCTGTGATATTATTATAAGTGTGAATGGCTTCCATAAAACCGATTGAGTAGGTGACTCTAGTGTATAATTCCCCGAAACTCCATAGTAGTATACCCATAGGTAACGTAAGTCGGAGGTAATGCTCTGACAGTTTGTACAGACCGAGTGACTAGCCAGATAACAAAATTTCAGGTCATCTGAAGTCCTCTTGTCCTAACCTGTACATATTCTGTCAAAAAATATAGGTACATCCAACTGCCTGAAACGCATCAATAATCATGCATGCACAGTGCACACTCAGCACCCAACAAAAAGGAATCAAGACTTATACAACCAGATGCATTTATCCGACCTCAATTGCGTAATCAGAATCAATTCAGCCGATTATTGTAAGCCTATCGATCTATCATTGCTCGCTTTCATGTCGGCGTGGAGTGCAGGTCGAGTTCGAGACATTTCTAGATGACATTTTAGGCGGGATAAAGTGGATCATTTGATATTTCTTAACATGTTACAGATAAATGGTTTGTAAGAATTAATATGGACTCTCATTTAAAACAAAATTAAATACTGCAAATGTTTAAAACAAACCTAAATAAAAATAAACCTATCAGGCCATATCAGGCGGCCTAAAAACTGACAACAAGGCTAGCCACTCAGCCTAAACTAGTTTACTTCTTTTAGTTCAGAAAGAAATCGCATAAACACACAACAAACGAGTCTTTATAAGCTTCATCTTTTAGGAATCGGTTAAAAACGTTTTGTGTCGATAGTTCTTTCACTCCATACTTTGTTCTTTTCAATATATGTTTTTCATTTCAATATTTTTAAATTTAAACTTATATTTAGAATGTGTAACATACTTGGACACTTAGTTACTTTTTTAAGTGAAATAATTATCTATTCATTTATTATTACATTATATGTATTATTTATATTATTTTGGATCAATATTGTATCTATGGCTTTTCTAATCCACATTAGTTATCATAAATATCTGAAATAATGTACGAACAAGTGACTTGCACATATCACCGCCTCTGCCGGAAACTTCGCGACTTCACAATAACAGCTGATGAGACATTTGCATTCGTGAAACATGTAGCAAACATATTATGCATGTTTGTGACATTTATGTAGCAAACGTTTAGCACCGGCCAAACGATGTGTATATAAACTTCCGGGTTATAAGAAAAGGATATGGTATTCCGAAAAGGACTTGTAGTACTTATTAATATGTACAACTTTTGCTATGGGACTAACTCTAATCGCGGAGGTCTAAGCTTACTAGAATCTTAAGTCGATTGCATAGTAAGTATCTACAACTACATAGGTTCACTTCGTATAGACCCAGTGACTAATCCAGGTGGCAAAGTTTTTAAAAGTGCCTGAATGGATCTAACAAAATTCTTGGCAATTGTTATAGGTACATAATTTATGACAAACAGCCGGGTCTTATCCGTTCATCAAAATCCAAATCAAAACTTTATTTTGCTATACAAAATTGGAAAAATTCACTATTCGTAATTTTTTTCGCATGAGTTCTTATTTCCTTATGAGTTCTTACTGATTGTGCTGGTCACATTGTAGGTACTTTATACATACCCATACCGTTTGATGGCTTTATCTTGGTCGTACGCTTGCTAAGCTATTAGGGTTGCCTAGCTAAGTTTATAAAAAAGTTTAACTTGTAATCTAGAATTCTGATAATAAGCAGACCATGCAGGGTGAATTCTAAATCATAAGTGTTGTCATACCTTTCTATTCCTCCTCCTCAAATCGTGCTCCTCATGTCTGAGGGTCGTGACCACCACGTCCAAATAGATTCTGTTACACTTAGCTTAATTATCCTTCGCACTTTTACACAGCATAGTGGGCTTAGAGTCGGTGCAGTATTCTTCTAGGTCAAATGGTAGACAGTAATCGATTTGTGATTACAAAACAATTGAAGTGCTTCCGGCCTCGTTAGCGTTACCTTGGCGTAATGTAGCTTTCTTGCACCTTATTAGTGCATTTGCAATTTTAAAACTAACTTTATTGGGCTTTTGATGCGTCATAAAGTAGAGTAGAACGATCTAAGTATATCAATATGGTATATAGTAGTGGCTATCTTTCGTTGAAATACGATGACTAAGCAAATGTTTGAATAAATGTTGCTGTAAAGAGAAGAAGTATTTTATGTAATGTGGCAGGCATCTTAGGTTTGAATATTGGACGTTGATAATGGACACGAAAATAAGATGAATATACCACAGACCACAAGGTTAGAAAAAGAAGAAAAGAAAGACAACGACGATACCTGGGATTGTGATCACGTGTTGGAAAGGTGCTACAAATGCTACACAAGTTTTGTTTTATTCGTACAAGGGAAAAATTATTCAAGAAAAATCAACTGAGAAAAACTCTTGGTCTTGACGGAGCTTACTCTAACCACGCTCGGTTGAAAAAAAAAATTGTTTATTTCACATTTTCGCCAAAAACAAACAACATCACATGTAACTCACAATAACTAAAACGTTCTAATCACATATTCTAAAACTAAAAGTCTCAGCCACGAAATCTGCCATATAATTCTAAGTCTATGCTATAGAAAGCAGCAGTACGTCCAATTAGGTTCAATTAAACTGTTTGTATGGTTTCATCCCAACATTACGTGCACTGTTCTGCCCACGCAGGTTTACATTTGCGAAAAGTACACAAGCTGTGCGTATTTGGGAGTTTTGATTAGGGTCAAAAGGGAACGCTTTGCGTAACGCATATTTATGTAATGTCCGTTTTTGTTACTTTTGCAATGAGGTAAAGTTTAGGAGAGTGTTCCTAATACCTAAGTACATCAGGTGAGGAGATTTTTTTTACTTCAAAATTGTAACAAGCGATATTTTTGTTACGGAACTTTGAAGTGATTTAAATAAAGTTGAGTACCTATCTTTGCAATTTTTGTGTCATTCAAAATTGAAATCTTTATTTTCGGATAGCTGTTTTGTTTTACCCGCTTCCTAAAAGAACTGTTAATTAAGAATCGTTAAGATTACTACTCGTACTAACTTACCTATTGTTTGGTACTTTTAGTTAGGTACTCTAGGGCGTTAGATACCCTAGTAGGTTAGGTACTAACTCTCTGTTAAGTACTCTAGGGTAAATTAAGTTAAAACCGATCCTCCTAACCTAGTCACACTGTTCTTAACAACGGTTTAACAACGAAATTCTGACAGTTTTAACATAGCAGAAATCTCAGAAACCCAGTACTACGAACGCTTAGGTACAGCAAGCTTGGTCCAAGTACCAACACGTACCTACTCAAACTTAGTTTATGCAGACGTACCTATACCTACATCTGTAGAGATAGACACAGCAAGCCAGATCCTCCTAATCATCACCTCGGTTTGCATCACTGGCGTCCTTTCCCCGCCCCTCCGAGTTACCTTCACGATGCGCGCGCGCACCTCGCCAGTCGTCGCCCCGTCGCGAACGCATCCAAGTCCGCGTACACCACACACCGGTACCCATTTTTTATTTCTGCTGTACTTTCAACTGTTAACTTTAACTTAGAAAATTTTAGTTGATGAAATAGTTTTGTCTTTTGATGGAAAAGTTTTAGCTTGTAGGGGTGAAGTTGTTCTGATTCTGAGGATTGATTTTAGTTTTGCATGTTTAGGAGAATTTTTAGTTTTAGATTTTAAGTTAGGTTTTTTAAAGTGACGCTTTTGGTGGAGAGGGTAAGAATTTTTGAATTATTTTAAACATTATAAAATGGTCAAAAAAGAGTACTAAATCAAATTATCAAATTCGTACTCGAAATATTCAAGAGAAAATCATTGAGCTTTTACAAAGCTTTTCTTAAAACTAAACTTTCAATTTTTTTTGTAACTTTTAGTTAATCAAAACTGTTAATCAAAACTAATTAGGTCATTTCCAAACACACCGCATTTCATTGCTGTGTTAATAATAACTATTATTATGATAGCATCATAACAACAAAGCAAAAACAACTTCGCGTGTAAATTCTCTTGCAATTTGTGTAAAAACTCCGACCTCTGACCGACATTTTACATAACCTTTACTCATATCCCCTCACTTAACTAATACAATAGTTCTTAGTCTAATTGTTATGTTTTTCACAAACTTACTCACTAAGATTGTATTATTAAATATTCGTTAATGAGAATTAATGCTAAGCTTCGATTAGAATCTTGGGACCTAAGTATTGTACTAAAAGTTCTATTACGTTGGCAACATTAGTACTGATATAATACTTACCATACGCAAATTCTCTTAAACTTCCAAAATTGACGTAAATATTATACACAAAATTGCAAACTTTCAATTTGACTCAAAAAATATTTAACGAATTAGTGTAATTGAAAGTTTGTTTAAGAAAGTACTGAAATCTTTCGTCTAAAAAATCGTGCCCCAAATACCAGTCAGTATTTTGAAAATTGACTTTAGCCATCAGAAATTAGGTCCATTGTCCGAATGTATAAAAACAAAGTCTAATTACGAGTAGGTACGGTTTGCGTAAGATACCAACCGTGGGATACATTGTGATCTCTTCTAACCAGAGACGCTAGTTTTTCTACCAAAGCTATAACTCCGTTATACAATCTAGGAACTGCTCTGCAGGCGATGCTTAAATTACTAACGTGCTTTTATCGTATGCAATTATTTGCGACACGCAAAGAAAATGCATACTTTTCTTTTGACGACTTCAATTCTGTTTTTTTGATTTTGATGTAGATTGGTATGAAAACTCACTCCTAATTAGAGTTCAGACTTAGTTTTACAGGTAAATTTTTGCTTTAGTTTACTTAGTAATTTTTTTGAAGATTTTTTTCAAAAGATTTATTCAGTTAGAATTTTCTAGAAAGTTTAAATTAAATAAGTACCTAATTAAATTCTAGTTTGTATTTTTAATCATTACTTTAGTTATCATACTTAGGGTTTTGGGTTAATACGTATAAATTGGATAGATAGATAGAAAAACTCTAGTTTTACGAGAATTTTACTGCTTATTTTTATAAACTCTTTTTGTTATTTATGTATTACGACTGTTAATAGAACATTTAGCTGCATCGTACAATTTAGCGGTTGAAAGTACACAACTTAATTCCAAGTGCTCATTATCCATCCAGTGACAGTGACATAACTTTTTAAGTTAATTGTGTATTTAAGTTGGCTGTGAGAAGGTTTGATTTAGGTAAGTGATTACATTTAATTACTTTATTCATTATATTTTTTTAAATTGCTACATTCTTGAATACGTGAAGTAAAGTTGATTGCACAATGTAGGTACTCATATTTGTCTAGCTGCGGCAGGCGGTTTTACTTGCTATCCTAGAGGAACCAGGACGAAAAATAGGTTATGTGTTAATCTATACTAATATTTTAGAGAGGAAAGATTTGTATTTTTGTATTTTTGGATGTTTGTGTGGAATAAACTCAAAAACTACTGGACCGATTTCAAAAATTCTTTCACCATTCGAATGCTACATTATCCCAAAGTGACATAGGCTATAATTATTTATTACCTGAAAAAATTAGGGATCCTTACTAAAACTTCAATAGTGTCCACCCGTGCGAAGCCGGGACGAGCCGCTAGTCTATGATAAAAGCTATCTTTATACAAAATTTGTTAAGATGTTTCAGCGTGAAAAGGTAACAAAAATACATACTTTCTCACTCACATCTTTAGAATGTTTAATGTGACTAGAGTCTGGCTAACGAAAGTTGATACTGACAAAGCGCGGCTTTGAAATACGAGTATATCAGCATGGCAGCCCTAAACTGAAAAGGAAAGTTGGAACAACTCACTTTTTATAGTGAGTAGTGAGTATTTTATACTCGCACTCCACTCTTCAGAAGAGTGGAGTTCAGTTTAGGGCTGCCATGCTGATATTTTTTAAATTTGCCGCGCTTTATCAGTATCAAGTTTCGTTAGCCAGACTCTAGTACGTACCCTGCTGTTTCACCAGCTGTTCTGCAGGAACTGTTATTTTTTTCCTGTATAAAAAGTAAGTGTAAATCCAGAGTAGAAACTCTCGCCTTATAATTTTTATTCTAGTCTGTTGAGCCATTTCAGCCTGAAAAATCACAAGAAAAAAAAAATTCAGCGGTTTTGCCTTCACGATGATGTAAATTGGTGGTGATGATGATCATGGAAAGTGGTCTATGTGGAATCTACGTATGAGCTATCTAAGTATTTTCCAAATTTCATTCAATTTCGTTCCACTGTTTCATCGTAAAGGAAGTAACAAACACACAAACAAACTTTCCTATGTGTAATACTATTTTGATCAATATGATTAGATTTCTTCATAGGTGAAAATATTTCAGCAAGCACCGCGTATGTCAAAATGCATAACAACATGTTTTATTGTTATGACTTATAACAAAACTCTCTTTACAATACTGAGATCGTAAAATTGCAATTTAGAAACTGGCAACTTTATTGTTTTGTGTCAACGCGTTTATGTAAATTTTATATGGTTACCAAATGTAACGTTAAAGTGTAGTTAAAAGATGCAAATATGTAGTAAGTTATGTAGGTAAGTTTTGAACAATTTTACAGGTTCCATTATCTATTACAAATATTAGATAATATTTATTTAATACTACCTTTTTTTTTTTTTTTTTTTTTTGACGCGGGGTAATGCACTTACGCATCCCCCACCCGCCGGGGGAGACGAGTGGGGGTATGTCGGACTCGACACCGGTGAAGATGGTGGGTACCGGTGCCCATACCGACTAAAACCCCCGCGGTGAGCAGTCCGCCGCCATTGTGGAGCGAGATGGGGGCGCTTTAGCAATCTCCATCTCGCTCCACGGCGGCAGGCCCGGATCAGAACCGGGCCCCAGTCGCCGAGGGAGGGGACGGCCTTGCTCACCAAGGCCGCCCCCCAGACGTGTGGAGCCGGTGCAAGCCGGCGGAGAGTCCCCCGACCCTCCGCCAGTGGCCCCACTACGGAGAGTGAAGGAGGCGAGCGAATCGCCCCCTTCTCCCTCCCCGTCGTCTGCGTCGGAGCGGATCAGAGCGGGGATCGTCCTCCCTGATCCGCTCCGCGGCCTCCTTCTGCGACATTACCGCCTCGCAGAAGGAGGCCACGGCCTGCCACGATCTCTCGTTGCGGAGCATCGCCCTAACAACGCTCGGCAACGAGAGATCTCCGCCCACGATTGCTGTAAGCGTGTGCCGCTGCGGGCCCCATGCGGCACACGCCTCCAGCGTGTGGAGCGCCGTATCCTCCGGCGCTCCACACTCGTGGCAGGCCGGAGTCGCCTCCCGTCTCGCGATCTGGTGCAGGTACTTTCCGAAGCACCCATGCCCGGAAAGCACCTGCACAAGTCGGAACGACAGCGACCCGAACCGCCGCCGCATCCACCCCCGGAGGACCGGTCGAATGGCCTCCACCGTCCGCTGACCTGGGACCGGTGGAGCCAGGTCCTCCGTCCACCGCCTCAACATGGTGGCCTGCGCCTGCCTCCGCATGCGCTTCACCTCCTCCCACGCTGGGGGCTCCCCGCGGGATCTCCTCGCCGCCACGAAGTGGTACACTTCGGCGAGGATCTCCGCTTGGAGCTCCCAGGGGGGATCCCCGGCTAGGACGCATGCGGCCGTCCAGGACACCGTCCGGTACCCGCGTATCGCCCTCGTCGCGATGACCCGCTGCGGACGTCGCAGCAGGGCCTTATTAGCACGACCGAGGGCGTCCGCCCAGACCGGTGCCCCGTACATGGCCATACTCCGGATGACCCCGGAGTACAGCCGACGGCATATGGCGCTAGGGCTACCCACGTTGGGCAGCAGCCTCCCCAAAGCGGCGGCGGCTCCCAGGACTTTTGGGGCAAGCTGGACGAAATGTGCCCCAAAAGTCCACCTCCCGTCCAGGACGAGGCCCAGGTACTTCATCTGGGCCCCGACCCGGACCGAGACCCCGTCCAGGTTTACCCGCGTACCTGGAGGGGGTATTATTTAATACTACCTGACCCGACAGACGTTGTCCTGTCTTAACTATGAATTTTGAATTCTTAAATTTTCAAATGTTCTGCTAACATTAGAAAATTTAAGACAATTCGACAACACTTTAATTTTTTTCCTCTGTTTTTACGCAACCTTAAAACATAGGTTTTTTATACTTTTGTCGACTAAAGTTTACTATAGAGTTCAAGTTTATAATTTATTTTATTTTTAAACAAAACATTATTTCCTGAGTTTTGTTTATTCTTTGCAACATTGTAGAGGTTCTCAGGAAGTAGGTTGGTTACAAAATAGCGCTTTGATATGTTGTTTACATCGGAGTGACATTTTCCCGTATCCTTGGGTGACGTGCGCGCGCGCAGGTCACAATCACCCGACGGATTCTTGTGTCCTTTATTAGCACGTTTTTTGAACTTACAATACGTAAAATAATTTAGAAAAAACTTTTAATTGAATACAAGATTTCATCTAGCTACGCCCGGTGGTTTAATTCGCTGTCCTATACAGGAAACGTTATTTTTTCTGTATTAAAAGTAGCTTGTATGTTAATCCAGGATATAAACTACCTTCTTACTAAATTTTAACGGAATCTGTGCAGCCATTTCTGCGTGATTGAACAATAAACATTCATAATTACATCTAAACGTACAAACGTTGTCAACAGTGGGACTAATCAATGTGTGACAAAAATCGTGAGTTCATCATAAACCACATCGTCATATAGAGGTAAAATCAAAACAGCTGTGGTCAAACACCCGCCAGTCACTAAAGAAAGGAACGTAACACTAAGACCGCAGTTCAATGAAACGCGCCCGCGCGTTGATGTCTTTTCCAGAACCGTACGCATCGCTGCACGCACTCAATTATTGTATTTACCATAGACTTACTAAAACGTGGATGTTGGTTGAGATTAGTACAAAGTTGCAATATGCTGTTGCTGTAGTTGTATAGGTTATTGAGTTGGAATCAGATTTATGTCAATACAAGGTTATACAGAAAGGGTATGCTAAGCCGAAAAGGACTCATAGTACTCATCATTATGAACAACTTTTAATGTGGAACAATTAATCCAACGCGGAATTTGCGAAAAAAATATCAGCTGTTCCATTGAAAAATGTCATTCGCTCTCTACGAAATATGTAAGTATATATGGGACATTTGATTATTTCTGGACTTCAGGATTGATTTTAAAGTACTTAATAGTTATCTTATCTAAACGAAAGTAAGGTCATCTTAAGTTATCTAAAAGAAAACAATAAAATCCTAGAATATTTAACTAGTCAAGCCATTGTATAAAATTTTACATACATATCTTTAAATTACCGATAAACTTATTTCAAATCTCATGTCGTTATTATAAAACCCAATTTAGCTTGCAACTAATTTCCTCCCCCCCTACTTTCAGCGGATTAGCACAGATTTCTTAATTTTCCTACGGTTACTCTAGGTTTTTAATTGAATTTTTAAACGCTGACCTAAAATCGCAGTCTAACCTTTGGTCCGGACTTTTTAACCGCTGACCCAAAATCCACATTTCCAAATCTACGGTATTTACAATTAAATTAACTCGGAATATAGTTGAACGTCACGTAAGGTTACGTTATAAGTGGCGCTGTTATGAGCAATATAGCATTTTGATAGCGTTTTAAATTGTTCATCTCGGAACTAAAGAAGATAAATCGCATTCTCCACTTTTAATGATTTGGAGATTTGAAATTAAGACTTGTCTTTGAATTTTTAGTCAATTTTTAAAGCTTTGAAACAATTGGTGTTTATTTTTTTATTGTAGAACGAAAATGGGCAAATAAGTTCTACAGCAGATTTTACTGCTGCCAGCTGATTTTATCTCGCGATATCAGAGTTGATCCCAAAATAAAAAAATATTTTTAAAATAATGAGTCAAGCCATGTCAGAGGCCTGTAGGCGGCCTAAAACCTCTGACACTAGTTCTAGCCACTAGGTCTATACGATATTACTTTTTTTAAATAATGATTGGATTATTGGCGAATTCCTAAGGGAACTATGAGCCTCTAGATTAAGTACACCCGTTTTCTTCTTATCAAACCCTTTCCTTCCAACTCTGTTCATCTAACTATATTATCTATCTACAGGGTTATTCATAAAGGGTATGCTAAGCCAAAAAAGGCTCATAGTACTCATCATTATTAACAACTTTTACTAAGGGACCAACCCGAAATTCGCGAAAAAATAATCAGCTGTTCCATACATTTTGTCGAGGGTCATTCACATTTTTCTATGGAACTATGAGCCCTTTTTGGCTTAGCATACCCTTTATGAATAACCCTGTATACACGTGAATCAAGATTATTATTGTTCACATCTCATCTGCCAGAATTAATGTAACTCTACCGAAACAAAGCGGACAGCGGTCGGTCATCGCTAGATTAAACTCATAACCTCGCTTACATAAGTAAGTGTATTTCTCCTAAGTCGTCCATTTGACGTGAGGTGGTACGAGCACAGAGTAGAATATCTGCAGAGGTATAATTTCATTAAGAGCTATTTCTTTAAGTAGAAACGTCTTATTTTAATCAAAAGTTTTGGGCTACTTTTTTTTTTTTTTTTTTTTTTTACATCGGACTAGGCATGCGTTTGACTGCAATCTCACCTGATGGGAAGTGACGATGTGGTCGAAGATGTAGCACGCTTGCCTAGGAAAAACCTATTCACTCTATTTTTGAACACCCCCGGGTTGTACTTTCTAGGAAAAACAGACGCGGGCAGTGAGTTCCATACCTCTGCCGTTCGGATTAAAAAAGACGAATGAAAACGCTTAGTACGGTTACATGGAATTTCCACCGTATGAGGGTGCCTCTTTTTCGTGCGTCTGGTGCTGTTATAAAAGAACGGCGAAGGCAAGACAAGGTCATGCAGTTCTTGTGCACACTCTCCATGGTGTACTCTATAGAACACCGACAGACTGGCCACTTCACGTCGGTGCGACAGGCTCAGGAGCTTGGATTTCACCAGAGAGTCGTTATTGATCAGCCTTTTGGCGCGCCTTTCTATGGAATCCAAAGCCTCAAGCTGATACTTAGCAGACCCATGCCAAAGGTGGCAGCAGTACTCCATACACGATCGAACTTGTGCTTGATATAGAGTTAGAAGCTGTTCTGGTGTGAAGTACCGCCTTACCCTGGCAAGGATGCCAAGTTTTTTAGCAGCAACTTTGGCTTTAGACCCAATGTACGAGCCAAAGTTCAAATCCGACTTTAGATGGACACCTAAAAGCTCGAGATGGTCAACTATTGGTATGGATACACCACGGAAAGTAGGTGACAGATCAAAAGGACACTTTTTCGCGGAGAACAGACACGCCTGCGTTTTTGTGGCATTGAAACACACCAGGTTTTCGTCGCCCCAGTCAGAAACAGCTCTAAGAGAAGTGTTAAGACGGGCTACCATGGCCTCTCTCTGCAGTCGGATATCGTCACTGCTAGCTCGAGCACTGGACCTATAACTCTCGACAACTGTACTGTCGTCAGCATACCCAAATGTACCAGGCTTAAGTAAGTCATTTATGTGCAATAAGAACAGTGTTGCTGAGAGGACTGACCCCTGAGGTACGCCGGCGTTGATAGCCATTAGATCTGACGAGCAACCATCGACAACAACTCGAATCAATCGATCCCTCAGGAAGTCAGAAATCCAAATGCACAGGCCAGCTGGAAGTCCATACGAAGGAAGTTTATTTAAGAGACCGTCGTGCCACACCCGGTCAAAAGCCTTAGAGATGTCCAGAGATACAGCAAGTGCTTCTCCGTGCATCTCAATTGCTTCACTCAATATGTAACTAGCGTACGCAAGAAGATCCCCAGTTGACCGGTTCTTGCGAAAGCCATATTGCCGATCACTGAGGAGTTCATTTGCTTCAAGATACGCCAAGAGCTTATTGTTAATGACCCGCTCCATAGTTTTACAAAGCAAAGAAGTAATGGAGATGGGCCTGTAATTAGCCGGGTCTGCACGACTTCCTTTTTTTGGAACTGGCTGCACATTAGCAATTTTCCAACACTTGGGCACTATCCCAGCAGCTAAAGAGAGGCGGAACAGGCGTGTAAGTATCGGAGATAACTCAGGTGCGCAGTTTTTAAGCACAATTGCAGGTATTCCGTCAGGACCACTGGCTTTGTTGACGTCAAGAGCACGAAGCGTCAAGAGTACCTCTTTTTGCCGAATGCGAAGATCGGACATATGCACCCCGCAGTGTGGCAATTGGGGAGGTGTTTGACCGGTGGCATCTAGGCTTGAATTGTCCGCAAAGAGTTTAGCAAACAAGTTTGCTTTGTCCCTAGCGGTATGAGACAGTGATCCATCGGGTTTAAGCAAAGGTGGCAGTGACGCGCGGCAAAAGTTACCCTCGACCGATTTGGCAAGAGTCCAAAAAGCTTTACTCCCTGCCGGATACGAAGCTAATTTTGACCCAATCCGTCCTACATGGTCAAAGTATGCTTTCTTTATGGCTTTTTTGCACATCTTGGCGGCCAAATTGAATGCCCTCTTTTTAGTCCCTATGTCGGCAGACGTGAGAGCTACGTCAGATGTGTTAAAAAAGATTGGTTGGGGACGTGCTTGTTTTTGGTAATTAGAAGTTGGAGAAGCTTTCTCGGGAGCTAGTTTTCAACACTAACTCTTTTGGTTGTCAGTCATCAGTAGGTACACCTAGCATTTTGAAAACTACGAAACGAGGATTAGGTATGAAATTAACAACAGATCAATGTCAACAGATAAATGTATAAAAAATGGAACGATGTATATGGAAACTGCATGCTTAATACATTTTTATAGAAGTCATTGTAGACCTACTGAAAACAAGATGGAAAGCGATTTTTTTCTATGGCAGTTTGCATGATAAACATACACTTAAAGAAAAGACGCAAAAGTTTGCGTGTCTATCTATTTCTTTACAGATTGTCTACTCGTTGATGTAGCCATATGAATGATGCTAAATGACCTTTTTTGCGGACATAATTACATTACGTAACTCGTGGCATGTTGTGTTTAGAATTTTATGGATGGTAATGGAATTATATGATTATGATGAATGATATGAATGTCTTTCCTTCATAATGCTACTGGAGTAGCATAGCAGCGTGATTTGCGAACCGCACGAGTGTGGAATGCTGTGCCTGAGTGGGTGTTCCACGACGGTTAGAGTGTATAGAAGAAAGAAAGTCAAAGAAAGAAACTTCAAGAAACTCTTTTAAGATACGGTTGAAAAAATGGCTTGTTGACCAATCATTCTATAGAGTAGATGAGTTTTTGCTTAGAATATAAGCTTATTTTATTGTTCGAATTTATTTTTAATTATTTTTTTGTAGTTGTAAATGTAATTTGACGTGTGCTTTTTTGGTACTAAAATAAAACTAAAACTATAGGTATATTCTATACAAGTGTGCTTTAACGTAGACCGCATCATTGCTTCCCATCAGGCAAGATGGCAGTCAAACGCAAGCCTATTATTGAATAAAAATTTTTTTTTAGCAGATATTGCCTATTCTATGTCAAAGTTTGTTGCTCAATCACGCAAAAACGGTGTCTATGTCAAAGTTTTTTGCTCAATCACGCAAAAACGTCTGAACGGATTTGGATGAAGTTTATATGAAAGTAGCCTAAATCCTGAATATAGGCTACTTTTAAGTGGAAAATTTGAGTTAATCCGCGTGGCGCAGCTAGTTGCAAACAGTTTTAAGTTTTGCATTTTTTATGTACGTTTGTCGTTTTTTGCGTTTTTTTTTTTGTTGCAAACTAGACATGCGTTTGTGTGACGACGTAGTCGAAAATATAGCATGCTTACCTAGGAAGTACCAATTCACTTAAAAAAAACTTTTTTAATAAACACGTGAATGTAACCTTCTTGAAAAGACAGCTCTGCAAAGAGTTCCATACCTACCTCTGCAGTTCGTTTGTAAAAAGGTGGAATGGAAACGCATAGAGTATTTGTACAGAATTTCCACCGAAGGGGGTCAAAGTATCAACATAACATGTCAGAGCATTTATACAAGCAATTGAGGAAACAGCAATCTCAACTATTGCTAAACTCAATTTATCGTTAATTGAGACCATTTAAGAGATAGTATCATTGAAATTCAATTGAATACGGTCAATTGTTTCAAGTATTGTAAAAAGTGTCGTGCAATAAGTGACATTATAAAATTCAATTGTTTTTCAGCGCTCGTTAGATATGACATCATGTCGATAACGAGTGTACGATAAAATGTAATGATTCGAATGATTCGAGTCTTCTTTGTGTAGAAAGATGAATTATACTTATGACTGGCTTTCATGCTGTGCTTTTGCTAAAGTGTGGAAAGGATTGTAAGTGACAGGTGGAAGCGGGAAATGCTAAACTTATTTATTTATGGAAACCACAATATTTGATTTTGAGCATTTCTTAATTTTTGTATTTTATAATTATCTATTTTTAGCATTGAACGTATAAGAGATTATATTTTGGTTTTTAGAGAAGTTTGCGTGGGATATATCTACGAGTAGGTACATACCAAATATACGTACCTTGTGCCTCATATTTTTTTTTTGTTTAACAAAATTGTTACGTATTAGCAAAAGATGCGGTATACTCGGAAAGAAGTCAGATTTACAAGTTTTTTAACCGACTTCAAAAAAGGAGGAGGTTATCAATTCGTCTGTATGTTTTTTTTTTAATGTTTGTTACCTCATAACTTTTGACTGGGTGAATCGATTTTGATAAAAAAAATTTATTAGAAAGCTGACGCTTCCCATTTGGTCCCATTTCAATTTAGTCCAGTTCTGATAATGGTATCCATGAGAAAACCTTAGACCTAAGTCTTAAATTTGCATTAAGTACGTGCGCGACAAATAGATGAATAACTCAATAGTCGGTCTTTTGAAGTCTGTTTTTGTTTTTTGTTTTGTAAAAATAATGTTCTTGTAATGAAGTAATGTTACCTGTTTCCAAACGTAGTGATATCCGCGCTCGCTTATGCTTATGACTTAGCCACACCCCATCATAACGGTGATGACCATGTTTTGCAATAATTATGTTTATTTAGTATTACAGTAGCGACCTTTGGGAAATCGCTACTGAATATTGCCAATGTATGGCTCTGTATGGCTTGTATGGCTTTTGTATGGTGTTGTATGAGGTGTCATTATGAGCTTTGTACGCTAGTTATTAGATTATTGTGTTATTATATTAGTATGATGGTATGGATGATTTGTATTGTATTGATGTGATGCGAAAAGTAGATCGTTTGGAAAGTTTTTTAATAGTTTGAGAAAATGAGGAAGTTACTCGAGTGATAGTAGTAGCTTTATGGAAAAGCAATCTATTATATTTACGAGTATAGATAGGTTTTATATCGAGCTGTTTAAGGTTTTAGTGAAGCTGTTTTGGTACTGGTACTAACGACAATAAGTTTAATGATTTTTTCTAAAACTTTCTGATTTTGAAAAAAAAAATAAGTACTTACTTACTGCTTGATTTGTGGTCACCAAAACTGAAGGATAAATTAAATTTTTTTTTGGATAATTTGGTTATTTTTAAAAGTTCAGTTAAAAATGTCAGATTTTTTGAGTAATAACAAACTATACAAGTTTTTTAAACACAATCCATGTATCTATGGGGTTTTGGAAGGCGAAATCTTAACATATGCAAGATGACAATATAACGATAGTCTGCCACTAACCTACATTTTTGTGTTGCCATAGCAACAGAAATATACAAAGTGACACATAATCACATTCATATTCATAGGGTTTGGCTCAAAGCCCATAAAACATAAACCGAGCCAACAATTGACATTTATCTGTTTTGATGACATCTAAATAGTAATTTTTACCAATAAAACGTTGCCGAGCCGCGCGTGACTAACTAACTATTACGTCACGGTTTTTATAAAGAGCAACTCTCACATATGTCAATCACCTAACGAACGGTGAATTATTTCTATGCGCGAGCGCATCTGCTCGTAATTTTACTACTTACTAACTGCACCCGGCGGTTTCACCCTCTGTTTTTTACGTGACAACGTCTAATAAATCGATGAATGCTGGTGCACGCACGAAAAAGTGTCCCGTTACGCTCATTGTAACGTTACGATCGGAGCGAGAAAAGTATGAAATCATTTCATCAATGTTTTGTTATGACGTTGTCACGTTAAACAATCGTCCGTAAACCAACTTTACAGCCTTTTTTTTTACTTTAAGACCTTCCCTGAACTTCTACAAATATTTCAAGATTTAAATTACTCGTAGCCAAATCTGTTCAGCCGTTCTCGAGTTTTAGCCAGACAAACGAACAGCGATTTTTTTTTTTTTTTTTTTTTGTATAATATATAGGTATAAAGAAGAAGATTACTTTATAGGTAGATACTTGCGCGCTTGTGTGAGAGAGTAAGGCTTAATCATTTTGTTACTTTTCTTGCCTTTTTTCTTCTGACTCAAATATTCTCAATCTATCAATCTATTGATAGTTGATATTTATTTGATTAGCGGTGGTGTCAGAGGTTTTAGGGCTTGTACACAAATCTGCGAAGCGATGCGATGCGATGCCGCAACGCAGAAACTTGCGACGCGAATTTCTGCGATGCGATTTCTGCGGCAAGGAAATTCTTTGCCGCAGAAATCGCATCGCAGAAATTCGCGTCTTGCGTGCTCGCAGATTTTTGCGATGCGACGTCGCACCGCAGTTTTGTGTACAAGCTCTTATGCCCGCCTTCCACTGCGAGCGGAGCGGGCTCCGTACGGACTCCGTTTAACTCGCAACGGCTTTTTTCATAGAAGTGCTTCCACTGTGAATGAGCGGACTGAGCGGATCAAAAGAGTACAAAGAGTTTCAAAATTGGTCGCAGAGTTGAGCGGATTTCCAACGGACTCCGTACGGACTCCGTTCAACTCGCAACGCAAAATTTCATACAAATGCTTCCACTGCGAGCGAGTAAGCGGAACGGACTGAGCGAGTTAAAATGGGTCCGCTGCGTCATGGCGTCGCACGCGAGTTTTGAACGGACTCAGCTCACCTCCGCCCCCCGTCGCCACCCCTTCCCCTTTCCTTGCCCGCTTTCGTCTGTCAGTGTCAGTTCAGAACGCTCCTCGCTCATCGCCGCGCCGCTGGCAATGGAAGGCAAACAACTCGCTCATCCGACCCCGCTCATTTCCCGCCTCACTCGCTCCGCAAAGCCCTCTGGCAGTGGAAGGCAAAATCTGAAACTCTTTCTTAGTGGAAGTGTACAACTATTTTTACTCCGGTCCGCTCAGATAATCAGCTCAGTTTCCGCTCATTACCCTTTTTTAGTGGAAGGCGGGCATTAGGCCGCCTAAAACATGTGTTGCGGTTGTTGACAGCCGCATGCTATATCAGTGGACCTTTTAACGGTTAAATTAATATTAAAGAGTTTTTTTTGTTGAAAGCTAGTTTATATAGTGGGGATGATTTTTAGCTGTGCGAGTGTAAAAGGTTTAAAAAATTATAATGTTACCTGTAAAGCTGTCCTTCTATCCGGACACAAAGACGCTCGTCTGATCATAAGGATTTCTTACCATTTTAGTACGGAACCCTAAAAAAATTAAAAAACTTTCATCACTATTATACAAGTGCATATTTGGTAAGATGCACTTTTTGTAGTACTTACAAACTTAGAGCCTAATTCGAAATTAATCTGTTAGTTTTGAAAATAGAACAATGCAACAATTCAAAGTTAATCTAAGATCATGTTAGCCAAGATTCCTGATTACAATATGCGAAATATAGTTATTTATAATCGATTAGAGCGAATTCTTGAATCGAATGAGTTTGTTTCGTTACTTCTTAATGAAGTGAAGATTAGTAACGTAGAGTTATTAAGTTTTTCAAGTTTGATTTATGATAGATGTAAATGTTATCTATCAAAGTACATGTCTATTAGAACCTGGATTAGTACTCACTGATTACTGTTTATTGCACATACAAGGTTAATAAGAAAAAAATATTTATATTAGTTCGCCAAACCAATTAATTCATCATTAATTCGCTGTTTTATTCTGAATATTTTCTCGTTGAGGGTTCTGTACCAGTCGTCGTATTTATTAGTTGTCCTGAAATAAATAATCAGCAGTGACATACAAACACTGCAGTCTCACCATTAGGATTGTTTTTACCATTTTGATAGGGAACCCTAAAAAAACAAAGAAATTGGTTTTTGGGGTACTTTTTGTAACTGAAACTGTTTCAGCCATAAACAATATCCCTAACGCGTCTTCAAAGGATCACTTTCACTTTTTCCATTTCATATCCAAATGACATCAAGATTGGTTCAGCCGCTTATAATGCAAACGTAAAGTCTCCCTAATCTCTGTGAGAGTTACCTTTTCAAAAAAGAAAACAGGCATAAAATACAGTGCTCTACTAAAAACTACATTACGCAACCCAAACGACATCTAAAAACTAACTAAGTCCGTAAACTACATGTTATTTAATACAATGCTACCCCGTATTTATATACAATTATGTTTAATACATATGTACATTACAGCGATTCAGGCAATTAATCTTGGGTCGCGATGCAGCCGTGATTTTATGAGTGTAATTAATGGTGTTAGATCATTTTAGTGCATTTTTTTCAGTGTTACGTATTAGTGAATGCACTAGCGTTCTTGGAGAGTGTGAATGTAGATACATAGATAAACTCTTTATCTTCACACTAGAAATTACAAACAAAAGGATTACAACACTTAGAGGTAAAACTAGTGCAACAACTGGCGGCCTTATTGCTAAGAGCGATCTCTTCCAGACAAACTTAGGATAGAAAAGATAGATAGAATAAATAGAAAAATGGGATGTGAAATATGTAAAGAGGTTTTGCACTTTAGCCTGTTGTAGAAGCCTAATAGTGGCTGAGGTAAGGTAAGCGGAGCATTAGTTACCCAGTTTTTTTTTTTCATTTTTCCCGTAGCTGATTTTTTTTAGATTTGACGTGTTTTTTGCTATACCCAGGTACAGTCAAGCCAATCAGTGGTTTAGTCTATAGTTACAATAGGTACCTACTTAGCTAGATATATTTAGGGTCTACTTATAAAGCCTGTTTTAAGTTTGTACTGATTACAATTCTCAGACAACTTCACGCTGACGCTTCATCATCACATGCAAAAACAAGAAAAACTAAAAATTTAAGCAACGATTAAGTTTAAGCAGGTTTTATAAATTAAGTAATGCCCATTGTGGTTAGTTAAATATACCATAGTACCTAATATTTTAATTTTATGTCAAGTGAGCTACAATTGACATGTTCTCGCATCCCAAGGACGCGTCAATTCCAACTCGACTCGCAACAATGCAAATTCCTACAATAAAGAAATTACCACCGTTGCGCATGCGCACTATCAATTATTCTAGTAATTACCTTAATTACCTAAAATAATTACGGAATTACTTTGCACAACCGAAAACTGACTTTTATAGTGCAAACAATAGAGTTTATTCTTCGTTGTGTTTTGCAAGATAATTTTCTCTAACCTTTTAGATTGCCCTAAGTTAACAAATGACGTGTTTGGTAAGAGTGGACAACTGACAGACACGCATGCCCTTTATAAAGTCATTATATACTAGGTATTTACGTGGGTAGTGGCATTAGTTTCAAATTATTCCAATTGGTTATTGATTGGGAAAAGCTTTGAAAAGGTCATGTGAGGGTGTAGGATTTTGAAGCTAATTAAAAAGTGACACAACAATTATTGACGACCTGTCTGGTCAGCGTTAGTATATCCGCCTTATAAGCCAGAGGTCCCGGGATCGATGTTTGAATGATGAATTTAAATATCTGTGCTGGGTCTGGGTGTTAGTTGTCCTCTTAGTGTGTGTTCCATGGCATCCCCGACACTGGTTATCCTAGTGGAAAGCTATGAGTGTGAAACGTTATTAGTACGAGTATGTTATTAGAATGGTATAACCAAGAATGGTTGTTATAACTGAATTTCCTAATCTAACCCGCGACCGGGTTAGGATTTCTGCTCAGGTTCGGAATAAACCTTAGTTGGCAACTTGTCGTCAGTGAATATCATCGACATTAAAAAAAATGCTTACATCTTAAATCGATACTGAATATACAGATAGAAAGATAAACATATAAATCTCCTGTTTTTTATATCGTCAAGATGGAGGAGACCTTCGTAATTGAAATCGACGTTTTTAGAAATTACTATGGACATTTTGATAACATTATTTTGGATTATACAAAAATCTATTAATAAAAAATAGAAAAAATAAGGCAAATTTTAACAGGTCTTCAATTTAAAGTTCTATTTTTTTCGTATTGATAAATAAGTTCTAAAATTTTACTTGAATCGCAAATCGATAAAATTGATGTGCAATTAAATTTAATCGGCTTCATTGCTTTCTCAGGCAATATTTCACGCTTAACCAAAAAACAGTTAATAGATGTTTGTGTGCATAATTCTTTAGACACTGATTAAACAGGTAATTATCTACATACATCATTATTTAAAAAAGTCTATGAGAACTGGGCAGCAATGAAACGAGAAGTCGATGAAGAAGTATTTGTTATTCATTATGTAATAAAGAAAATAATAGTTATGGCTTGGTGAATTAGCTTTGTTTAGCTTATGATGGAAACTTTAGTATAATTAATTAACTTAATTTGACTGCTCATAAATAAAGATCCCAGTATATAATACAGGGTTTTAAGGAAAGGGTATGGTTAGTTGAAAAGTGTCCATAGTTCTTATCAATGAATAACAAACGACTTTTACATAGAAAAATGTTCCATAGTAAAAGTGGTTCACCATGCGTACCTAATATGAGTTCTTTTCGGATTAGCATACCCTTTCCTATTAACCCAGTATAATATACACATATTTAATTTGAATTGGAATTTTGTTACGAGTGTTCGTAAAGTTACCTTTTTTTAATTTACATTATTTTACTAATTTTGTACAATTTATTTGAAGTAATAATTGAATCCTTGTTCAGCTAAAGTAATATAGTTTTTAAATAGACATATATTTTTCTTACTCGATTAATAAGGGGATTCTTATTCGCTAATCCAAAAACTTGATCAATTCGTTGCCCTTAACATTAAGGCCCAGTGACCTCGCCATCCAATCCGGTGCACTCGCGACGCACCAAGGATACCAGAATGTGAACCACATTTAAGATTCAGACCAATTTAGAACGGCCTATCGAATTGCAGCAATGTTGTATTTTTAAATGATTTTATATGGTCTTAATGAGGTGTGAGAAGTTTCCTGTTTAATTTTTGTGTAAAATACTACTAAGGTGTCAGTTTTTAGAGTTTCAAAAGCGTAATCATAAATTGAGTAATTAAAATTGGGGGAATCTTGTACCGGCCGAATAACTATTACCTACTTAAATAGATTACCTAATAAAAATTATTAATACCTAATTGTTTTTTGTTGATTTATGTAGAGGAAGGATGTTTTATTATGAATATAAAATAAATTAAATTAAATGGAAAAATCCCCGACATCACCTTTCAAACAATAAAAAAAACGAAATCAAAATCGGTTTATCCGTTCGGGAGCTACGATGCCCCAGACACACACAAAGACACGTCAGACTTTTAACACCGCGTCGTTTTTGCGTCGGCGGTTAAACAAATACAATTTTAGTAAATGGAAAAGCAAAATAGCACCTGGCACTTCAGCACTTAAATCAAAGAGGCCGCAAACCAATTTACCGCTCTACCAAGTTGATATGTAACGATTCTTCAACAACAGTAAAATTAAAATAAACTGGTTACGCATTTTAATAGTAAACTACCTGCACTCCCACACGCTATTCTACAACAAACGTAGTTTCTTCGTAATAATATTAACCTACCTGTGTCGGGGATGCCATCATTCAAATAGGTATCCGCCTGGCCGGGAATCGCACCTGAGAACTCTGGATTATAAGGCAGATATACCTACTACCGCTGAGCCAAACAGGTCGAAAACAAAATCAATTAACAAAATGTCTTATTACAAAATGTTAGAAACCTACATTTTGTTGTTCATACATTTACCGTGGCTTAATTTGAAATTGGCCTCCTTTACGATTGTCATTTGAAGAAGAGAGAGGACAGCGCTAGTGCAAGTAGAACTCAAGGTTGGTGGGATCCATGACCGTTCCCATACTTACTCGTCATTAGGGCTGCCAGTGACCATTAGGCAGATGAGGTGCAATCACTATAAAGTGATTTGATCTACTGTCTTGAGAGTCGCTTTACTTTGATATCATATAGAAAGGAAAAAGGAAGGGGAAAAGAATACTAAGGGTATGCTAAACCGAAAAGAGCTCATAGTTCTCATCATTATGAGCAACTTTTACTGTGGGGACAACCGGAATTCGCCAAAAAAAATAGCGTATTTCGTTGAATGTCAATGACATTTTTTTATGGAACATCTGCTTTTTTCACGAACGCCGGGTTTTTTATAACCATTATACATTATATATCAGTACTAGGTATACATTATATTTTTCTCATGCCTACATCACTTTATACTCTGTCTAGTGTGTACTACTATAATTTTCTTTACTTACTTCTGTTACTTACTCCAAAGAATCCTCACACTTGGAACAGATCAAACGAAGCAATTAGATATATCTACGTAACGAGTATCTAAGTGGTGAGACAATAAATGGCCACACTCGGCCGAGCAAACAAATCATGATTCTAGCGACTGTCTCGTCTTGTCAAAATATTTATGTACTCGACCGAGAATGTCTCGCCAACGTCGACCTAAGAAAAAGTTTGGGGTTAAACTCGCCACTGTACTTGTAACGTGTAATAAGCCGTAACTGTAACCCGTAACCCATTTGGTTTTCGCACTTGACATTTAATGTTGGCGAGAAGTTATCAGATCATTTTAAACTGGGTTTATAAGGACCCCAAGAATCCAAGATACACTATCTGAATACTCTTTCCTTGTATGTATTTTGTTATGAAAATTCCGTGCAAGTAAAAGTCACGGCCAATGCAAGTGATCTGCAAGCTGCAAGCTGCAAGTGCTACTTTCAATAAATTGCAGATTTAATTGCTTAGTCAGAAATAAATAACTAATCGTATTGAGGCTAGTAAATGATAGTAGTTTAAATAGCATTTTGCCAATTGCCAAGGTTTGTTTATTTTAACTGTCTACTAGAATAATATTAATATAGAGTGTTTACACCGATGTCAAAGTTTTTATTCTGGTGAGCGAGATTGTCACCAGAGTCAGTTACTAGATTGTGAGGGAGAGGTCATTGTCATTGTTGTTAAATGATACAGTGAGAGTGATGGAGATTATCTCGAGCGTCCAAGAATAGCGTCCCTGAATATCCTCTGATATGGCTTGGTGGTTATTTTTACATCGGACTACGAGTATGCATTCGTTTGTCCACAACTATACCTGGTGGAAAGCGATGATATTTTTGAAAAATAAACCTATTTAAATTGCATCTTATAAAAACTTACTTTCTGATATTTTCTAGGTCTTGAAATCGCAAAGAAAAGTTGCTGTTTCTTAAATTTTGTAGAGAACATTGAGTACCTAAGTTTTTTCTATGTAATAGCTAAATAACTTTGTTTTAACTTTGTATATGGTTTGATGGTTTCCATCCAGCATTTAAGGGAGTAGGTCATGATTTTATACGAACATCATTACTAAAAAATGATAATCATCATAACAAACCCTATAACCATGTCATGACATTTCCCACCTAATTACCCACACTTACACAGTTATTAGTTACCCGTTAATTGTCTTGTTTTACCTTATAAGTGTTAAAATCTAACTTGAAACTGTTAAAAACATTCCTGTGAAATTCGCGAACATTTTTAAGCTAAAATGTTAGTTGGTTTAAGCATGTTAATTGTTTTAACATTTAAGATTGCGTAGAGAAATGTTGCAGGTAACTTTAGATCAGTAGCACAATAAGCTGCAAAATAAAAGTTGTTGAAGTTTGTTCATCGAATTTAAGTTGAAGTAAAAATACTTTTATGTTATGTTAACAGTTACTCAGCGCAATTTGGGTTATCGCGAAATATTCAGCCAAATCTTCGCAAATACATCCAGTCCTTGCTAAAATTATAAATGAGAAAGTGAATTTGTTTGTAACGCTTTCACGCCTCAACTGCTAAACTGATCATCATGAAATTTTGTATTAATATAGACAAGTGTACAGGAAAGGACACAGGCAACTTTTCATCATCATCATAATCACTGATTTTCATTATAGCGGGTGAAATCGCGGGTCGCAGCTAGCTATTTATAATACCAGTTACATGCATTGATAAGTCTTATATTTACGATCAGTACGTGATTTTCCACATATGATTTCCCAAGCAGCCCACAGATAGGATCTACTATCTAGACATTTCATACCTTACTAACAAGGTGTGAGACTGGTAACACAACAAACTTACCAGGAAACTTAAATCATTGGAGCCACAATAGCGTTTCTGAATACAAAAGATATCAATCCGTAGAAATGTTTAGTTCAACATTTAGTCAACTGTGGAGTATGTTGGTCGTTTGTAATGGTGTGTTTAGATGGGAGATGGCAAGTGGTCATAAATCCGAGGCGTCACGCCATTCTTTACCCTAACAAGACGTGGATTGTTGGAAATGTGCGTAATGTACAAAATTTACCCCTATTACATGGACTGGGTGAGCGGAGAGTGACCTCAATTGCATAAAGCATGTTTCGCATAAAATTTACCTTTAACCATAATTTATACGTACACGATTCTACTTATTCTTCTAAATTTTCGAAAAATATGAAACAATTTTTTTTATGCCGGAGCCGAGTGTTTATTTTGTTACTTATTCAAACTGTAGCGGCTTAATGGATTTCAGCAAAATTTGGAGTAGAGATAACTTAAATCATGAATTATAAAAACATAATTATAAACTTTTTATCATTTGGTTTTCAAGTGGTTGTCCAAATTGCTTTGAACAGTTTCTGTATAATATCGAGTAAAACTGCACAGCTTACGAGTAGCTTGCTTAAAATATTTATCTAGCATTCCAATAAATTAAAAAGTATCTAGCATCTGTCAAACGAGAGAGAAAGTATGGCATGGAGGCATGCGCTCGGATGAAAGTAAGTAAGATAATCAGTTATAGCGGATAATTGTGATTTTATGCTTGTAAATTGTTGATTGTTAGGCTTGTTGGTTTGCGGGCCTGTGGACGGTGAGCTATTGGGCTAGCTCGCTGTCCGTCCGTCTTATGACGACACAGGCCGTGTCGACGGCGCGTTCGTGTTCCACGCGCGCCTCAAAGAGATGTCAGCAACATGGAAGGGGCCCGAAAGGGCCCATGCCCGTCGGGGCTGCGGGTAGAAGTTACCGCGGCCTCGGCGTCACAAGGGCGTAGAAGGAACATGGGTGGTTTTTGGTCAGTAGAAGTCTGACACTCCCTTCCGCTCTGCCCAAAGAGTGGGAGGGGTCATTTGATGATTTCCCACCCCCCAAAAAAAAAAAAAAAAAAAAAAAAAAAAAAAAGGCTTGTTGGTTTATGCGTATCACCATTAAGCATGACTTACGTAATTTTATGATTTGTTTGATTATTGCTGTTAATGAATTAATGAAATGGTTGTTTGTTTTAAGTACTTAATTTTTAATAAATTTTTGGCCCATAAGACCGCAGGAATTGGAAAAAATTGGGGGAGACCTTTGCCCAGCAGTGGGACAGCCGAGGTTATAATAAAAATGAATAAGTCTATTACGAATTTACGAGGCATTTTTGAGAGCAAAATAACACAAATATTTTTTTATTCAATCTATTATTTTAGAAATAAAGTAGTTTTATGTGAATCTCATAAGTAAAAACTAAAAAAAATACCAAAACTAAATGTTCCAAGTTTAAATTGTTTTTTTAATTTTTTTAAAATTAGACAAGTAATTAAATGCGAAGATCGTCTTCAGATATTGTGCAATAAATCTCCATAGTAAATAAATAGGTAATACTCGTATTATTATCATCGCCATGTAAAATTAGTTTCGTAAGTAAATAGCAGTAAATAAAGTTAATGCTCAATAAATATAATTTTATGTGTAATTTTATAGTTTCTATTAAGATTTGGTAGAAACTTTGCTTCTTGTAACATAGATACGAAAACCTCGTAACACCAGTTGGTGTTACGAGGTTTGTATTCACTTTACAAAGTTTTACAAAAAGCGATTAAGGATTATTACTTAGAAATATCTACAAAATTATGTCATTTGATATTTTACTACTTACAGCCAACTTATCACTCAACTATGATATAATTCTTTGGCGTATAAGAAGAGAGGCACATGCTTAGCTACGGGCGATTACAGCCTGATGATGATGAAAGCATCTGCAATGCGTTAATATCTATTGTTCGCGATATTTTATCATCCAAAAAAATTTAAAGCCAAATGAATAGCAATACAATAATATTTAATATGTTTACAAACTATAAAAGTAATGTGAATGAAGGATAGATGATGAATCTACGAAGATTCATTCAATTGTTCATTCATTATCGTTCACTCATTTCATATCTTGACATTTCCTGACACATTCTTTTAAAGAAAGAATTCCATCGTATTTAATCACAGCTCTCATCATTACGATATGCAAAAATAGAAAATATGTCATCACAAACAACGGGAAAGATCCCAACAAAGGCCTATAGTCACAGATAAAATATATTTTTCTACGCTATAACTATAAAACATTAATTACATCGATTCTATACGAATTGACTTAAACAAAAGACGCGTGAAATGACTGCCTTTGTTTTCGTTCACGCAATCGGTTAAATTATTGTTATGTTGTATTTATGTAAAGTTCGTTCAAATAATGGTATAAGTTTCTTGGAGGCAAAAACAATACATAATATAACTTGTGTATGGTGTGAAAAAATCGTTTGAAGGTTTCGTACCAAAATGGGCACTCAAAAGTAACCCTTATAAGTGAGTCTTTGGTGTTTATCTTTCTGGAAGTGACAGCCAATTAACTCTAGAACTATAAAAGCGATTTTAAGATCCAAATATGAATCTGACAGCAGAATCTTGTGCATTATTAATTTATCATTTAATTTAAACAAAAATTGAGGTTTACAAATGCCATTTAACTTTCATTACTTTTGAACTAAAAATAAAGCTAGTTGGAAATCTCTCAGCAAACAGTAAAGTTGTATTTATATTATTAAATATTTCAAAAACAGCATTACCGAGGTGAGTGGAACGAAATTGGTAAAAATTATCACATCATCCATTTTATTGTTGTAATCCGATATCTCGATCGTGGATCTCACGATCGAGTGAAGACGTCTCGATTGACACGAACTCGAACTAGTCTAGACTCGCATCACTTTAAATGTCAAAAGTCAGTCGTATTATAGCTAATTTTGAAATTACAAAGATGACAAAAACACTAACCTACGAATAGGCTGAGGAAGAACGTTCCTGTAAGGATGGTGAGGTCAACCGTTAAAACTGTTCAAAAATGAGTTAATTTATAATACAAACAAATAAAAGGAATTTTATAATTTTGCTACATTGTTAAAAAATAACTCAAGATCTTTGCCATTATTTTACTATGGAAACCAAAGTAGTTTTAACACATTTTGTTATAATTCACACGGCAATACACGTAAAAATTAAGTCGTTTTTCACGACTACTTTCGATCACAACACAATGCTACATTTGCTTGCTATTATTCGTAATAATCTTCCTTTATCATTTAGATTGATAACTTTCAGGACGTAAACTAAAGCACGGCGCAAAGCTACTCTAAATTTTATATCTGACTAGCTGACTCGACAGACGTTGTCCTGTCAAAAGCCATTGCGTCAATTCTATGTCAAATATTGCGTAACTATAGCAACCGTAGTATGTTGATGCTTACCTGTCAATTTATAGTAAAAATTATCAGTATATTTATAATTTGCAATAAATTAAAATTGCGACTATAATTTGAGATTTAAACTATCCTATCTCTCAAGTTGGATCGAACTGCACATGGTGTGCGAATTTTATTATAATCGGTTAAGTGGTTTAGGAGTCCATTGAGGACAAACATTGTGACACGAGATTTATATATATTAGGATAAGCAAACGTTAACACCGTCTGATGCCGCAGAACCATACTTACATACTCACAACAAATAAACTACCTACGTTTCCTGTCAGAACTTATTCAGCGTGTTCGTTTCGGCTACGATGGCAGAAACAACATTTAAAAATGACACAATCGATCAGTGTTCGTTTTGAGAATGTGTGTGCAAAAGTGGCGTAATTAAAGCGTTTTTGTTCACCGTTCAGTTTGTTCAAAAACAAGTAAAAATGCCACAGTGAACTTTTGCCACATTTGACCGACCAGCGGAGGTGAGTTCATACTGACATATAAGGCAGTTTGCTTTCGTTCTCAAACTGAACGGTTTACTGCAACGACAGTTTTGCACATGCCACCAACGTTATCATAGCCAAAACGAACACGGGAATTGTAGGGACTTCGGTACGGTGTCAATTGTCATCGAATGTCAACTTCAACTCTTATTTGTGGCTCTTGTGAAGATTCGTCACAACTCCACCAACGTCACGACGTGACGGTCACGTTAAAACGATCATTAAACGCAGAGGATTTGTAATTTTGTACCTACAGTTCAAAATTTTTCAGGGACCGGTAAATATTAGTTGCAGAGTTTTTCCTTTTTTTTGTTCACTCCATTCACCACTGAAAAACCTTTTAATCTAACTACAAGACACACTCGAAATGTCATTTTGATCGTATGAAGTCATCACCTAAAGGTCCCCGTGGTGCAACTGTCTTTGTGCGAGGCGTCCTCGTTTTGGGGGTTGAGAAATTATGAAATAATTTGATAGCCTTTTGAGATACTGATGCTATTTTGATGTGTCAAGCCTGAGATTCAAAATATTATTCAGATTGATATGTTGAAACGCCATTGTTCATCTTCATTTCATAATTTTTATAAATTCACGTTTTCTAATGCAGCATGCGTCGCGGCATCACGATAAAAATTGGCTTCAATGTTGTCGCGATTTACAGGTTCTGATTCAGATTCAGAAATATTTATTGAACAACTGATACCTACATTGTAATTTATAAGCTAAAAAAAAAAAAAAAAAAACAAAGACAATGAAATATCTTCGTGAAAAATATAAATAAATTATGAAGTAAAAAGAAATACAATCATGTTTCTATTTATTTGATTTTGGTGAAAACTTTTAACTCTTCTAATTTATTTTATCTTTTCTTTCAGGTAAAACTCTGTGCCAAGCGAAACACGTCTTTAATTCAAAAGGTAAGCAACTATTTTAGCATGTTATTATTTTTATTTCAGCACTAACGATTTTAAAGTATGTATATTAAAGAACAAATTGACGGAGTTAGAGTCAATAAATAATATTTTGAACGCTGGATGATTGAATGAGAAATGTGAACACATTGTGTAACGCTGGATATCGTTTTGAATTTTGCTTTTTGCTCGCAACAAATACGCCCATATGCTTATTATAATATACTAGCTGACTCGACAGACGTTGTCCTGTCAAAAGCCATTGCGTAACTATAGCAACCGTAGTATGTTGATGCTAACTTGTCAATTTATAGTAAAAATTATCAGTATATACATAATTTGCAATAAAATAATATTGCGGCTATAATTTGAGATTTAAACTATCCTATCTCTCAAGTTGGATCGAACTGCACATGGTGTGCGCATTTTATTATAATCGGTTAAGTGGTTTAGGAGTCCATTGAGGACAAACATTGTGACACGAGATTTATATATATTAAGATAGTCTAGACTCCCAACGCAAGAAATCTTACCTCATAACATATCAAAACATTACCATCATCTGTTCACGTAGGTTAGATATTGACTCGACCTATCAATTAATGTCAAGCCAATGTTACCACAATGTAATCAGAGATGTCTTCGTTACCAATTAAAACATTTCTTTCTCGTTGTGCAACGGTAAATGAGGTTCGTCAAACATGCTTGCAACACTGATTTCCGTTGTTTTTAGTTTTTGTCTTATAGTTATTTCTTACACAGTCTTAACCTATTTAATTAATCGTACTGAGAACTTATGAGGTTATGTGTTTTGTGTATTGCACGTTGTGTTTTGCATACATATGTAGAAATATCTAATCATATGTCTTTTTATAAATGTAATATATGTGACCTTTTAAATATTTTTATATTACGATTTTTATGACTAGATTTTTTTTAATAACAATTCAAATGTGTAATGTAGGTTAATACAGATTAACAATATTTTTTAAATTGACAATCAGACCCCAAAGCCCAATTAATTGACATTTAGATAATTCAGAGCAAGTGCTATTAATATATTGAATAGGCCAAGAGCACTCGTTGATATTTGGAATTGTACTTGGCTAATAACTATTACTAATTATTTGATTTTTGACATTTAGATTGACTTTTATTTATTATTAGCTGCACTTCAGCGGTTTCATCCACTGTTTATTTTACTTTTAAACCTTCCCTGTATTAGAGTAAACAAAACAAAAAAATAAATGTTCAAATCGGTCGAGCCGTTCTCGAGTTATAGCCAGACAAACGAACAGCGATTCATTTTTAACACGCTTTTATTAGCTTCACCTGTATGTTTGTAACCGACTCCTTTGAGCGTTTTTGACCCACTTTAAACGGTCAGATTTCTTTCAAACTTTGTAGATATATCGAGGACCGATGACAATACACTAAACAAAGCGTGTTTTTTAGTTTTTTTTAACTATTAATTATTTTACATAAGATTATTTTTGCATAGCATGGATGAAAACATTACCTTTTGCCGAGTTGTCTACTTTTACAAACGCTGGTCGTCTATTCGGATATAACTGGAGACATATAATTAAGTCTCCTTTTACCAATCAACACGTACCTACCTACCTATTTATTACCACACCCATAGAGCCATAATAATTAGCTATCAATTAGTAAACCCCTGTAGGCGTATCGCAAACTAAATAAAATCAACAACCCATAATTACAATTACAGTTACTTCCCATCGACTCGCAGATATCAAGTATAGCGTCCCGATAAGATCAGTAAACCACACCGTAATGATAGGTGTATCCAGTAACATTGGATCATATACCGAGTATTGTTTTTGTTCGAATGTTGGTAGGTACGTATCGGTGTGAGTGTTGCCCAATAGCGAAAGTTCAAGGACGTGTGATACTCGTTGTACTGGCAGCAGAAAAAGTGGAGCAGAATATGTAGTTTTTTACAAAGTTTTGGTACTTTTCCTGTGACCGTGTTCTATCAAGAGTTATCCAAAGTAAATAGGACCAAAACCAATAAGTCGTTTAGACAATAAGACCGCAATGCACCAATTATATTAACTAGGCTAAAATTATTATTTTCTTTTCGGCAATAAATGTAAGTTTAACCTCTACCTAAGTCTTTCTAACAACTAAGGACCGTTTAATGCTTGGTAACAGGAAAACAAATATCCCAAAATAGATACTAATGTTTATCCAATCGTACTGAGCCTCAACTATTATCAATTTTTATACAAAACCTCAATGGTGTATCTAAGCCGTTTAAACCTGTTAAAAATAATATTGAAATGAACGTAAAAAAATTATCGTCGTCGTCTATCCAAAAAACCTTTTTTAAATCATTTAACAGACCGTAAATTTACTTCACGACTTAAAATTATTTATTTACTGCAATACGTTTTTGCGGACGCTACTTTCATGCAGTGGCCGAGATTGCAAAGGCCATCTTCCCATGTCGTTATCGACTCACTGTTCGCAGACGGACGGACCGACGAATATTGTTATGGTATAATCTGCCAGATGTTTGGGCCAAGGTCGGGGTAGGTTAAATCCGGTTGGTTTTAGAATACACTGAGAAAAAGGCCATAAAAATTCTAACAGCACAACAGTACATTCTAACAGTACAATGGTGCCGAGTTTGAAGGCGCATTTAAAATTTCTAATCTAGTTAAACCGCGTAAAATTTCTAAAAATCCTAAAGCTAGTTTGAAGGTGCCACTTTAGGAAATTTAGAAACGTCAAAGTCAATTTTAAGAAACGAATGAACGAAATCGACCTAAACTACTCAATTTAGAAATTATAACTTGATTCGGTAGTTTGAAGGTACGTTTTTATGTCATTTTAAAATGTTTAAGGTTTATTTTTAAACAAACTTAGGAAGCACCATTTTGAATCCTGCCTAAAAAAGTTAAATTTCAAAGTGAGTTTAGAACAAGTAATTGAGTGTTTTTACTTACAAAACAAATTCTTTGCAAAGTTAAGCACAACGAAAAATGTATGAAAACCTGTAATTGTCCAATAGTCTTTCCTGTTCAGTGCTATATGTGATCAAAGTACATACTATTTTTAGAATAACATTGGTAATAGAAAAGTGTACTTCTGCCGTTTTGGTGTTTTTAGTGGGTTTCTATTGAACTATTGAAAAACCTTAATAACTTAAAACTTGTCTGGATTTTTAACCTATATCTTTAACTAAACTTTATTAAAATAAATGTGTATTACAAAAAACAACAACTTTTTAAAACTTAGTTTTAATATTCTTCTCTTCACTCTTGGTAGACTGGTCAAGTCTTACAAAACAAATCCTTTGCAAAGTTAAGCACAACAAAAAGTGTAAGAAAACCTGTAATTGCTCAATAGTCTTTCCTGTCAGCGCTCTATGTGATCAAAGTACATACTATTTTTGGAATAACATCGGTAAAAGAAAAGTGTATCTACCTCGGCCGTTTTTAGTGGGTTTCTATTGAAAACCTTACATCGTAGACCGCATCATTGCTTACCATCAGGCGAGATGGCGGTCAAACGCAAGCCTATTTACTGAATATAAAAAATTATAAAAAACCTTCATAACTATAAACTTGTCTGGATTTTTAACCTATATCTTTAACTTACACACCCTAGGTAAGGATTTCGGAAAGCACTAGGTCTAGTACCTTAGACCCAGCGCTTATAATTGCTACAGGGAAACAGAATAATACACTACAAACTACAGTTTATAAATATTTCTTGCTAATGTAATTTACTGTGAATTTTATTAAAATGAATGTGTATAAATGTGTACAAAAAATAACAACTTTTTAAATCTTAGTTTTAATCGTTTTCTCATATTAGTCGTTCACTTTTGGTAGACTGGTCAAGGTCATGGTTGTAATGTTACTAGGAGGCTCCTCACTGTCATCGATACTCCATCTTGGAATGTTTCTCCATTCCTGGCGGTTGATTGCATCGCGAGCACACTGAAGCACGGTGGCCTGTGTGGCATTTTTTATGAGATTGGTCCATTGAGTTCGTGATCAGACCGGGACTGTGCTTGCCTTTAACGGTCCTGCACTACGAGCCTCTCCATCGAATTCTCGTACCTGGAGATATGCCCAAAGCACTGCAGTATTCGCACTTGCACAATCGACGAAAGTCTATCTTGTATGTGAAGTTACTTGAGAATAGAATTGTTTCAATAGTTTGTTTTAATATTTAGAACGAAATAAACTTTTCTGTATATAAAACATTAACATATGCGCTTTCTTTCGTCATAACTTGTTTGATTTTACACCATCTTGAACTGGATTTCGTTTTCTTATTATTTTCATTGCACTGAAAATAAAAATAACATTTAGCTAGCAGGTACGATAAAATTGAAAACATTCAGTATAAGCAGTGAAAGATAATCACATCACATCTTACGAGTATAAGCACAGATCACAACATTGATGAGTCACCCAGGGTAGAAGGTTCGTTTAATATTATTTTCTGATATAGCAAGTAAATCCAAGGGATACGTATAGTCTTGAATATTTTCTGGACTTCGAGGAGCTAAGTCTTCTTTAATGGGATTAGCTTACCTTTATTTGAGTGCGAAGTTACATTACAAGTTCATCAGCTTGCTTGCTTTGATAGTTTGCTTTGTGTAGGTATCTTTGAATTACTTTACACGGACAACAACGATTATTACACGATGCGGTTAATAAATAATAAAGCTATTCTTAAATTATCTTCTAATTTGTTTATAGTAATGCGAAACAAACAAAATTCAATTTTTCAAAACAATGAAACCAATCGCAGATCGTACTGCTAGTACGCTAAAGCGATTGCCAGGTTTCAAAATTCAAAAACTACCATTTTTATCGAGTAATTCCATTTGATAAATTTTTGTCGTGAACCACTAAACAATAAATATTTATCAACTTTTTCTACTAAAGAAAAGAATGCCTTCACTAGACAAGCTTTATTATGAATCCAACAATTTCTTGTACGTAGTGATATTTTACAAAAATTGAACCATGTGCAAGCCGAGAACACATTTTTACATGATAATTAACATATTACGTAAACATAGTTAATTCAAGAACACACGAATACTTCTTTTAAAATATTAATGTATGAAGAAAGTTAATTACAAAAAATAAAATTAAATAGTAGAATCGGTTAAGAGCTAGCAATATTCGCTATTTCATTCAGCAAAATTCTTGATTACCTGTGGATGAAATCCAACGATAATCAAGAAATTTGAACAAAACTAGAACGGAAATCGGTCTTTCGCGGTATTTTTTTACAACTTTATTTATCTGTGAATTAAACTTAGCTGAACTAAACCGATTTAAATTCCGTTCAATTTAATAGTTATGTGGTGCCTTCGAACTTGCAATTTTTACACCTGTCATTTAAATTTAAGTATTTTAGCAGATTTACGATTTTTACGTGGCGCCCTTCAAACTCGACACTAATAACTATTTATAAAACACAAAAGGACATTACAGGATAAATACATTACAATTTGGCAGAAAAGGCTGTCTTATCGCTTAGACAGATCTCTTCCAAATAAACTTCGGAAGAGTATTTAGATTGTGACTAATCAAAATGATTGGCATATAGGCTGATTGGTTAGCCCCCGAATTAAAATTTTAACACAGTAAATTAATTTTAGTAATGTAATTAATTCAAGCCTACCTTTTTACCAGCCCTGTAATTGGTTGACATCACTTGTCTTGTGTAAAAATGTAATAAGATGATTTAAATATTTCTCAATTACATCCCTGGAACAAGTAAGATGATAGGGCAATAAATATATAATTGTTACAATTGCATACCTATTATTAGCTCCGCACGGTCTCTTAAAATAATCTAATCATAATTATGTAATTAAACAAAAAAAAAATTAACACTTTAAGGAGTTTAAAGCATAAAATAATCGGTTCCAACTTCCGTAAAATCTTTCTAGAACTCGTTTACAATCTTTCAGCAAACCAATTATCTTAGGTACCTAGTTAAGAGGCTTAAGACCAAGCAGCCTTGGCATTCGTTTTGGATTCCAACAACTTAATTCCGGATTACTTAAATGTTACTTAAGTGCCTCACAGCCATCACGATCAGTTGTGACTTCTTAATCATCGATCAGCTAGTTTTTATGAGCTTATTGGCTTACTGATGACATTTCCTTACTAGGTATATCTACAGGGTTATTCAAAAAGGGTATGCTAAGCCGAAAAGGACTCATAGTACTCATTATTATAAACAACTTTTACTACGGGACCAACCCGGAATTCGCGAAGAAATATCAGCTGTTCCATAGAAAAATGTTAATGACACTCGACTAAGTATGGAACAGCTAATTTTAACACGCTTTTATTAGCTTCACCTGTATGTTTGTATGTTTGTATGTAACCGACTCCTTTGAGCGCGTTTTTGACCCACTTTAAACGGTCAGATTTCTTTCAAACTTTGTAGATATATCGAGGACCGATGACAATACACTAAACAAATCGTGTTTTTTAGTTTTTTTAACTATTAATTTTTTTTATAAAAAAAACCATGTATACCTATTATATGTATCTAGTGGATGTATAGTATGTTAGTTCCTAATTCGGTATTTATGAATGGTCTTGGTCAGTTTCAGATTGATGTTCATTTAGCTCATTGCACTTAGGCACAGCCCCTGGCAAGTGAGATATTATCTCGGACACTGGCGCTCTTATTAGAGATGTCATGAGAGGGAAGACTGACTGAGATAATCTAGAGTGGCTAAAAATAGGGTCCCAATGAAATTACGTTATTATATTTGGCAGAATTGGGTCCCAGATTGTAACACTCTATTATGTGATTGAACATTATTTGTATTGCCTGACTTTTAATCGTCCTTAGTCCTTACCCAATGTTCTTACATACCTCTTCGTCATAGGCCTGTGCAATACTGTGCATCCCGGTCCTGTGCCAATCTTGCAGGTCCAATTACTACAAAATAGTCCACCTGTATAAGTAGAAAAACCTCTAGTTATGTTAGGGATAAGTTCGCGGGACGGGCCAAATAGCGCCCGGATCCATATAAAAAAATAAAATAAAATATTCCACATAACACGAGCCTCTTACTTAACCTCAATGAATGTTACTAAAATTCCTCAGCCTGCGTCAGCACTTATTTTATATTACTAACTTTTTTACAAAATTGTTATTTTCGCACGCCCCAAAATGTTTTAATCATTGCGTCGCGGTGCCAACATCGCTTTTCCCAGAACAGAGTTATATAACAACGCCATCTATCGTGGGAAGCCATTGTTCTGATAGATATTGGGACACGGTACGAAATGGAGAAGTGCTAAATGCTGGTCTAATTATGAAATGCGAAGGGCCTCTGTTTGTCAACCTATTTTGTAATATTTAACTGAAGTACGTAGCGTGGTCTAGCTGGTGCCAGCGGTGGTCAGGCGTAGAATCTACGAGTAAAGGTGCGCAGAAATGTTCAGACTAGGACCAAGTTATATGTCATAGGTACATGTTTGGCACGTAAAATTTTACTTAGGGCACTGATCTTGGCTGTTAAGTACTAGCATAGAAATCGTACGTACTTTGAAGTACTTATTTACAATCTCCATCCAATACTGTCTCACCGAAAACAAAAGCACATTACCACTTGCTCATTTTGGGAAGTGCTCATTTGGTCCAGGGGATATTTCGGGAAGTGGTCTGGGTCAGTCTCTATAAACCCAATATTTTGTTCATACCGATGACTTCATTACATCTTAAATCATGTCCAACACTGCAAATATATCACTGACCCCAAGAATCGTTGTACCAATAAACTCACAAATAACTGTCATTGTGATCTGTTGCAACTATTTACCTAAACACACAATGCCTGCAATGCGGAACTAAATCACCAAACGAAAACACAAACGTAAAACACACCTCTGCATAACTGAATATAATTTTTACCTTTCCCCCCAAAAATGGCAGCCATTGTTAAAAAGTAACAAAGAATCGAACAATAAATATAATGGCGAGACATAGTGATAATAGGTTTAACAAATAGTCTAGTATCTTATGTCATAATCTAAGATATTTAGACTTCATTATGATATCAAAGGCCTAATGTTAAAGGTTAAGCTTGCACTTGTCAAAATGTTAGGTTAGGACATTGATAAAGTAATAAGTTTAGATAGAATTGTAGTGCAGAATGCAAGTCATTGTTGGGCAAACACTGTAGCCTTTTTTACGGAGGGGTACATTATTATTATATTTTATTCCCGAGTGAATGACGTTTTGCTTTGGAATAGATGATTTTTTTCACGATTTCAGGGCTGATTTCATAGCAAACTTGGTCAATACATTGAAATGATAAATACGTTGAAATCCTAGAATATGTCAAGTATCAAACCAGCTTGTAAATATACTACAATTCTATCTACTATCTAATATACTAAAATTATAAACACTAAAGTTTGGGTGTTCAGATGTCTGTGAGTTTGGATATTTGTGGCTCAATCACGCAAACATGGCTAAACGGATTTGGACAAATTTGGTATGAAGCTAGCTTATTCCCTGGATTAACATACCTATAGGCTACTTTTTATCCCAGAAAACATGGATGAAACAGCGAGATGCAACTAGTATAAGTAGCCTATAGGCTACTGCGTTAATCCAGGGTATAAGCTACTTTCGTATCAAATTTCATACGAATCCGTTTCTTTTTGTGATTGAGTAACACACATACAAACTTTCACATTTATAATATTGATTATGTCAAAGCAATCCTTGTTAGTTTGTAATCTATAATTTGTAATGATCGAGATGTATAATTTGAATCAATATCGATATCTCAAAGGCAAAGGTCGAGTGAACCGAGCGTGTTATGACAAATGATTAAGAACAGTTTATGACATTGCATAAGATCGTTTGAGATTTGATCGGCCATTGTTGAGATCATATGATGTATGAGACAGGAGCAGTAGAAAGCAAATGTAACTGACCAACTATACTAACTGACATAATATATGATGTGACTAAACTAAATATCTTAGAACTGATATTTTTTCATTAATAATTAGGCATTTACATATTTTTTAATAATTGTTTTTATTAGATTAATTCAATACAAGCTGGTGGTGGTTTTACCCGCTATTCTCCAGGAAATGTTGATGTTTCCGGGATAAAACTTATTTTATGTGTGGATTCATAGGACAAGCTACCTTCGTGTCAAATTTCATCTAATGGGCCATTATTTTACTTTTTTTAAATTATATTTTAGCTATCTTACAAAATTATAGATACCTGATAAAAAAATACATTTTTTAATTTACTTTCAAACTGGAATTTTTTCGTGAATCATCCCTATTATTATACTAATTATTTATTTTACAAAAATTTTAAGTTTGACATTTTTATAACAAGCTACACAATTTATAAGGTTAACATTTCTCAATTTAACATCAACGCAACTTTAATGGCTCTTACTCAAATAAATATGGAAAACATTGCTCCAACATTGGCTCAAACGTTCTCCAACATTTTCGTATGAGAATTTCAGTTCAAAAAAAAAAACAAAACAATTTAGTAATCTCCTTGACACAAACGTAATCTCGCATAACAGTATCAATGAGAATAGAAAAAATACATTAAAAACATATTTTGCAACGTTTCTCTCACGCGTTGACCCGCGGAACAGAAAACAATCGGTTTTAATTGTTAATTAGGTAATTAAGCTATTTTCGACTTGAAAAATATCGGTCAAGTACACGCAAATATTTGTTATAATTTTTTAATGAATTGTATAATTTTGTGGGCGTGTGGCTAAAAATGTTAAAAAGTAAAAAAAAAGTTACTTCACTACTACTACTAAGTAGGTGAGTAATAAGACCCTACTCTACTAATATTACAAAAAACGCGAAAGTTTGTAAGAATGTATGTTTGCCGCTCTTTCACGCAAAAATGGCTGAACGAACGGATTTACATTAAATTTGGAATGAAGATTGTTCATGGTCAGGATTAACACTTAGGCTACTTTTCATCCCGAAAAACGCGGTGTGAAACCGCGGGCGCAGCTAGTTATTTATACATATAGGTAATTGTAGGTTTTACACTCAATTATTTTATCTCAACAATCCCTGCACCAATTTGCCAATCAGAGCACTTAACCTTCCAGATCGGTACAGTGCATTGCAGGTGATACCCAATAGGGTTACCATATTTCAGGACTTGCCCTGTTTTAGACTCTTTATATAATCACGGCGGGGTTTTGTTAATCTCGGGATTTTGAAAATAGAGTAGATTTTTTGGATATTTTATTAAAAAGGTATACAACCATTAATGAATGCACTGAAGATCTTGATTCTCGGGCATGCAAAATGAGATTCTCTGTTTTTTTAATTTTTTTCTTCTAATTTTTTTTAAATATGATTTTTTAATTCTACATTACGTTTGAGAAAAAACTGGAATTGCCACAAATCCTCATATTGTGAAGGCGCAGGCTTTTTCTCCGGCCTTTAAAATTCATCTGGTAACCCTATACTTAAACAATGAAAGGCCGTATTTTCTATCTCGTTTCACGCCCCTTGCGCGATGCTATCTCGTATGCAAGTACATCCTCGATATGTTTACAGGGCGGCTAAATAGACTGTGACGTTTGCACTGCACTATACTGGGTAAAAAACAAAAGAGTTGCCTTGGAAATGAGATTGGTAGATGGTTGTGATGCTGTTTGGAGAATTTGAGTGGTAATTGTTTCAATTGGTAAAAGCTTCATGACTGAAAAAGATTTTGTTTTGTATTTTTATGTTCAGAAATATTTCTCTCAAAAGCTAAACTCTTGTTATATACGCATGCATAACGCTTAAGTATTTTCCGCCCTTTGCCGAATAGTGGGACAAGATTTTCTGTATTTTTTTCTACCTAACATAATTATTAATGATCATACTTAGATATATACATTTGCCACGCGTATTCACTACCATTGTCATTACTGACTCTACGTCTGTGTCTCCACCATTATACGGTTAAATGTTCATAATACTGCTTTAAAAGACTCGAAAAAATATTTCATATCATGACCTTACGACTAGAATAAGTTGATGAAACAGCTAATTCTGAAAGCTTTGGTTGACAGATCTAAGCTTACACTAAAATTGAAGCCATCTTTGTCATATTAAACGAAGACGTCAACTCTTAAATTAAATTCAGATCTATCAACTAAAGCCTCAATCTACAATTTACACTCAATTTATACTTATCTACTCGTACTATAGTTCCCTTCACACTGAAAATTAGTAATATGTTTTAAATAAAGATACTCCATTAGTTTGAAAATCCATCTTCGAATAATCGTGACACGACGAATGACCGTTTTTATTATAGCTAACTAAATATACAGGACGTTATAAAATGTATACTTATATATGAATTCTTTAAAAATTAGCTTAAATTTCACATATCATTATCGTTTATCTTATTTGTTATTTCTTTGTCCAGGTCTATTGTTTTCCAAGAAATTTGCTACCTACCTTAAATTACCCACGCTACTAGATACTCGTACATGAGCTTCTCTTTCTCGATTTTAAGTGCCGTTATATTTCCTAGTTTTAAAATTAATACACTTCTTACATTTACATTTTCAAATTCAAATTCAAAATAATTTATTCAAATATGGGTACATCAATGTACACTTATGAATGTCAAATACAATTTTTATGAATAAATTAATACACAATAAATTAAATGTCAAAGAAAATAATATTACTAGAATGTCAAAAAACTATATAAAATAATTGCAATGTCAAAAAATCAATGTATATACAATAGTAGGTATAATCAGTCAAGTATTATTATTACAGTCTAAATACAATTTTCGTAAAGAGACTTTATCACAGATGAAGTCGTCAATTTTGTAGTAAACCTTTCCAATTAAAAAGTCTTTTAAAATTCTTTGAAAATCTGTGTCTTTCTTATTTACTAGAGTAACAGGCAACAAGTTATAAAATAATACGCCGTTCATTACAAAAGAGTTGTCAGTTTTGGCTAATCTAATTTTAGGTAGAACAATTAAACTTTTTCCTTGTTATGCTAGTATATTCACTTCGTTTATGATATTTATTTATTTTACTTCAAAGACAAAGTACACAATTACACATAACACTTTGAACACCCTCTACTTAGGAATTAAGTAGTTATCAACGCCGACCTTGCTTTCGTTCGGCGCCCATGTTTAGTACGATCTCTTGCCTAACCCCATCTTTGAAATAGCCAATAATTGCAATATTGCACCTTATTTTGAACGAGCAAAGTTTAAATTTAATTTGGTGTAGAATAAAGATGCTATTGAGATAAGTATGGAATTTTGTTGATGGGAAGGTCATTATGGTTCCCAAGCGGAAGTTAATGATGGTTTGGATCGAATAGAATAGCGTTTTGGTTTATGAAAAAAAAAATCAGTCTACTTTTTAGTAAGAAGTGGATTAAATATTCTTATCTGTACATAATCATAAAAACTTGAACTGATTTTGTTTAAATCAAAATGGACTTTTCTTTCAAATTTTTCAAATTCGCTAATAAAAAAATCTCGATTTTAGATAATACACCCACGTTTATCGGTTTATTACTCGTAAGTGTGCCACTTCGAAACACGTTTCATACAAATTATTTTTACAAGTTTCCGAAAAAAATCTACCTACGGACGCAATACAGTCTATACTTAGATAAATCACAAAATTATCCCATCGAGAAAGTCACAGATAAAAAATTATAATCCAAAGACTTATTGAGAGCCGTACAGGATACATACTTCGCAATTAAATGGCATAAAATCCAAAGTACTCACATACAAAGTATCTTTATCACCAATGTAATGACAGGTTACAAAGAAAAACGTCGCTAGATGTATAATTATCTAGAAATTGGACTTGTCTTGCAAGAATGAAAGTATTTTGAATCATTAGTGAGTGAGAGACAGATCAATATATCACGAGATTTAAATAGCATTATTATCTAAGCCACGCTAAGGCGGTAGGTAGGCCAATTTGACATATTATTCGGCCCAAAGTACATGCTTTTTCAGGAATTTTAATTAAGCATCGACTACATTTCTTCATTTGTTTTATTTTTAATTGAAGTATTTGTGTCTATTCGCAACATCGATATTTATTTCACTAAAACGTAGGTTATTAATTAAAGTATGTTTTTTTTTTTAAATTGGCTCAGCTATATGGTTAATGTATTCTCTGTTTACTTCCATAACTTGCGCCACCAGCTAGTATCGAGGGATCCAACTATTATCCTTTCTATTTGGAAAGTCAACTCATCTTTACATAACGGAGACGTGATGGATCCGATCTCAATGGAGATCACAGCTTCGTGGGCGAGCTACTCAGGAAGTACCACTCGTGATATCATTGTGTACTGTTTGGCGTACAATTACTAAAACATTACTAAGAGCATAAAGAGATTTGACATCAGTCCTCGCTAACACAGTCAAACAATGAAGCTGATAAATAAAATTAGACTGCTAGCAATCAACTATTGGCAGGGTGACGAGCGCAATGCATTTCCGCGTAAGGTTTTGAATCCAACAAATCATTTGTCATTCGATCGATGAACAAAATTGAAGGACAGGCTTTGAAGATGTTCCTATGGATACGAGTAGCCTTCGTCAGAGCACAGAGAAGGAACGTCGAAAGGTTTTTAGCAGGTGCAACTGATATATTAAGAAGATTTCTCCTCGTAACCAAAAAAAAATTACAAGTTTGGGGTTTTGTTTTATTCGATGAAAAGCTTTCATTTGGCCGCCATCTTGCCTGGTAGTGAGCGATGATGAGGTCAAAAAACAGTATAATTACTGCACTCAGGTACTTACTCCACTACTAAATCTATACTAATATTATAAAGAGGAAAGATTTGTATTTTTGTATGTTTGTGTTGAATAAACACAAAAACAACTAGACCGATTTCAAAAATTCTTTCACCATTTGATTGCTACATTATCCCTGAGTAACATAGGCTATATTTTATATCCGTGCAAAGCCGGGGCAGGTCGCTAGTACTTGATAAAGACGTAGGTACTTGATGAGTTGCTAAATGTCAGAATCGTGTACACTTCACAGTGTCCGATAAACTTCTAATCGTCTGCATGTCCGATCATCCGATGTCAAGGGTACAATATCAAAATTGGTAATGACTCGATTGACTATTTGTTTTATGGTTTTATTGGTGTGAGATAATCGTGACTTCCAAAATACTAATAAGGACGAACACCTCTCAGCGAGACGAATTATGGCCAATATAATTTATATTGGGTGCGTATTAAGCCGGTCGTACATGAGGCGACGCAATTGTTTAAGACAGTGTTAACGTTTAACATCAGACAAGCGATTTGCTCATCTCGTCACTCAATAGCATAAAATAACTTTACGTAAGCTGGAAAGGTAGAGCCCAAAAGTGTCATAGATTTCACTTTTATACCTATTTTGTTCTGAATCATTATGTACCAATCCCACAAATCGCAAAACCCGCGGTGTTGATGACTTTAATCCCGCATTTAATTCAAATAGCCTTGCGAGACTGGAGTTGAAATTCTATTTCAGATTGTTACATTAGATTATAGTCAAGATATTCTCCCCGTGCACTTGTATAGAAAATGTTTCTTACATTTCTCAAATTCATCTCCGAATAAAGCTCAAAAGTTACGTGCGGATTTTACATTACACTTGTCGTTGACTATCCGATACTTTGGTCGCTCTCGCTCTATGTATGAACGGCGTAACATGTAAAAGACGCCTTAACCTCGACCTGGATTCGATTAAGATGCTTCAATTTTATCGGTAATCTATTATTTTATTATATTACCTCTAATTGAGCCTTTACTTGGGGTCAAAATAACTATTCCATCATTTAGTTTTTGAGGTCAGAAACGCTTAAGGTACTAATACTAATGGTTCTTATAAGGTATTTTGGTTTAAGTAGAGAATCAGAGACTGGATAAATATGATGTTGTGTAACTAGGGAAATACCCTATATCTACTTATACAATATTAGCTGTAACCCGCGGTTTCACCCGCGTTTTCCAGGATAAAAGTAGCCTATAATTATGTTAATCTATGGTATAAGCTACTTTCGTAATAAATTACATTCGAATCTATTCAGCCGTTTTAGCGTGAAGGAGTAACAAACATATGTTCCTCACAAACTTTCACTTTTATAATATTAGTAGGATAGTATTAGATATTGTGTTGTTTTTGTAGGAGCGAAACCGTGCGAATCGTTAAGGATCTAAAACGGGAAACATAAAGCAAATCCAAACTGTTCGCACTTGGCAAGCTCGGAGAAATACGGCCTAATCACCCTTCGAAGGTATCTAGGATTCCAGCAATGGGATATGGAAAATAAAATGATATATGATATATACGAGTATGATGATATGGGATAAAAAAAACTGGGCGGGAAAGAGTGATTTACCATTTATTATTTAGTTATCTAAACAGGGTTATTCACAAAGGGTATGCTAAGCCGAAATAGGCTCATAGTACTCATCATTTTGAAAAAAAAAATCAGCTGTTCCACACATTTTGTCGAGTGTCATTGACATTTTTCTATGGAACAACTATTTTTTTTTATCGCGAATTTCGGGTTGGTCCCATAGTAAAAGTTGTTCATAATGATGAGTACTATGAGCCGTTTTCAGCTTAGCATACCCTTTATGAATAGCCCTGTATGTGTACCAGCCAAAAGGTTTACTCTAGTCAGAACTAAGGTACCTATCTAATTATTGTTTGAAACAATACCTACCAGAATAATAATTTTCCACTTAGTTTCCAGATTTCACTTAGTCCTTCAAAAGCACGTGTTTCAGATCCACAAGACACGACTCTGCTTCTCAGGATTAATTTCTAAAATAATCGTGGATCTCGTTGTTTGAGGCCCATTCTGGCACGTACGATATTACGTCGGTCTCTCTTACTCTCAAACCTTTTTTAACGAGAGCAACAGAGATCGAGATAGTACCGTTTGTGCCAGAATAACGCCCCAGCTGTTATCTTACTTCGTGCCCAACTATCTACCTACTATCTCACGGAGTTCACATCGTTATACTTACTTTTTATTGTATAGGGTTGAGCTGAAAGGATATGCTAAGCCAAAAGGGTCATGTTTCTTTACTTAACCCTGAAGTCCCGTAAAAATGTCAGCTGTTTATACCCTTCGACGAATGTGAAAGATCTTCACAAAAGAATAGCTTGCTTTCAACAACTTCGGTGATATTCCTAATATTGTAAAATTTGCTATTAAATGGAAAGTACAATAATGGTCGTTTGTCATTATCATCATCCACAGCATTCTTTATCCCACTGCCGTGTGTATACCTCTCTCTTGCTATATCTGCCTTGGTTCTGAGCTAATCAGGTGCAAATTAGACCCGAGGTTACAATAATACCGTGACGGCTAACATTTTTCTCGTTTGGCTTATTTTCATGTGCGCTTTTGTTATCATACCCTTTCTGGATAACCCAGTATTAACACCGTTTTCACGCCTGCTTCCTGCATACATGCGTGTGTAGTTACACTAGTCGGGGAGCTATTGTACGATTAATTGCGTTTTTATTTGCTTTACTTTTTCTTGTTTTGTTTGGGTAATTGTGCGTGAGTTTATGTGATTTTTGATGAGGTTGACGTAATAATTTTAGATGTATTCAAAGAGATATATGGGATTGTAATGTGTAAATGGTATGGTTATGTATGTGTGTGAACTGTGTTTTATGATTTTGTATGTGTTTTGTAAAAACTAGGAAAGATAGATCAAATGAAGTCTCTATTCGATGCCCGAATGTTAACACTAAGGCCATTAATTCTTATTTTAAAAACAAGCCAACTATATATTGCCTGCCTGGAAGAGATTGCTCTTAGCGATAAGGCCGCCAGTTGTGACACTAGTTTTAAGTTTTTTATTTTTTTTTTGTCTGTAATTTCTCTGGTGTGAGCAATAAAGAGTTTATCTATCTATATTGGTGATACGCGTAAAAGTGTTAACAGAATAAGTTTATAACGCGCTTAATAATTATTCATACTGTTAAAACAATTGTTTTGTTTATTATATAGTGTATAGCAAAACTAATACAGGTCACAAAATGTGAGTAGGTAAACATCAAAACGTGAACCGACATTCACCGCAAAAATGGAGATTTATGCACTTTACGAAAAATGAATATTCATTGCCTTGCATAACTTATATCACCGCGGTAAAATGATTCATAAAATCATGTTTAATAGCTCTTTAAATCACTTTCTGCTAGAATTTGCTTTAACATGCTATTTTTATGTCTATTTTATAATAGTTTGCTAGAAATAATATTACAATTTGAAAATGCATTATCATGGTAAATGTATTCGAATTTGTGTCAATTTGTTACGTGTTAAAAAATAAACTAATAAATGCATAAACCTCAGTAACATAAAATATGATGACTACACAAACCTAAATACATATAAATAGATTAAATAGCATTTAATATCGAAAGTAAAAAAGGTGATTTTGATCGCTCTGAAAATAAACCATCGCTCTGAAAATGAACAGCTGATTTTTTTTTCTCGTGAATTCAGGTTTGGCCATATAGTAAAAGTTCTTCGTAATGATGAGTTCTATGAGCCTTTTTCGGCTTAGCACAAGCTTTCTTTATAGCTTTCTTTCTTTATCTCTCAGAAAACCAGCAAGCCGGCTGTCTGTTCCATTCCCTGACTGCACTGATCAGGAACGTAGATTCAAAATGTTTTGTACATACCCAGGGAAACTGACAGCTTCAGTTACGAGTATAACACCAGTTTTAGTTCTGATGACCTATTGATCGGACGACCTGTTTGGCACAGCGGTTGCATACCCGCCTTATAAACCAGAGGTCCCGGGTTCAATTCCCGGCCGAGCAGCTGTTTGAATAATGAACTTAAATATCTGTTCTTGGTCTGTTAGTTGTCCTTGTCTTTGTGTGTTCCATGGCATCCCGACACAGGATATCCTAATGAGAGCAATGAGTTTGAAACGTTTATTTTCTTACAATAATATTTCAAAAAAGATAAAGTTATTCGTTCTGTTTTCAAGCATTTCTTCTTCAGTATGTTAAGAACAGCTCATGTGCGGCGATGCGTGCTACGAAATAATATAACTTTCACTATCAAAGCATTGGCCTTGACTTTGAACAGTACTCGTATGCAGCGCGTAACACCGATATAAAACTGGTTTTAGTATTTTTGTTGAGTTCCTTTTACTTTTGGTTTGTTTTGCAAGGTATTTTTTTGCTTCCTATAAATTTTTAAAGCTATCTTTAAAAATCTATCTATTTATGTATAAAACCACTTTCTGACTTCCTTACTGTTAGATAACCCAAACACTAACGTTTTTGAAAGGGGCGACTGGTCTTTGGACGAGTTTCCCCTAGCCCGACTAAAACACTGGTCGTAGAAACTTGAAAATTGGGGGGTGTATTTGTCTTGATGCGCAGAGGTGCACTAAGAATCTCTTACTACATCTCTGTGTATCGAGACCATCGATCTAGAATCCGACTTCGGTGATCGAGACACACCTTTTCAAGTATCTATAACCAGTGGTTTAGGCTGTGCGTTGTCTGTAATTCAGGACGTTCATTCTATACACAGTTAGCTTCACTAACAAACAAGACATTCCATCCAATCAACCTCCAACCTCTCACAGCACAAAATACCACAAACGACCCTAATTAGCCAGACCACTGTAGAGTATCCCCGGATTCTCTCGTGTCTCAACACAGCGCGATACCATCGGTTACGTACCGGTGAGGTAATCGAGAGAGTTATAGCTTGCTAGATCTTTAGCATTATTTACTTGATACAGGCAGATTTATGAAGGGATGTCTGCATTTTACACTGTGCTGCGATCATTGAGGGAAATATCTAGAGATTTCGAATCCGAACACATATCTCACTTTACCTATTTGGTATATTATTGGTGTTTTCCGTTGAGTTTCTACTTTTAAAAAAAAGGGATATCTGTTTTTTAATCTGCACCTGCGATCATTGAGGTAAATATCCAGAGACGGCAATTGGAAGATTGTAGGTATTCTATATTATTGGTGCTATCCGTTCATTTTTCACTTTTTTATGAAGCCTTTTTTGCATTTTAAACTGCGCTTCCGCTCATCGAGGTATATTTAAATAGACTAGAGGTGGTATTCCGAAAATTGTATACCTACTTACCTACCCTCATATTTAGTATTAATGCTAACCTTTTTTTCTACTACCTGTGTTGCATTGTAGGAATAGAATAGAACAAAGTAACAAATCGACCGTCAAATACTTCGCCTATAATATTAGTGTGAAATGCAATTAGTGCCGTGACCTTTATCTCAAGGTAAAAAGGGTTTTTCAATAATTTTCAGACAGAAATTAGATACATATTTTTATTATTTAAAAACGCATTGCGTAAAAGTCTGCACATTTCGTTTGTAAAAAATCGACCGTCAAATACTTCTCCTATAATATTAGTGTGAAATGCAATTAGTGCCGTGACCTTTATCTTAAGGTAAAAAGGGTTTTTCAATAATTTTCAGACAGAAATTAGATACATTATATTTTTATTATTTAAAAACGCATTGCGTAAAAGTCTGCACGTTTCGTTTGTAAAAAATCGACCGTCAAATACTTCGCCTGTAATATTAGTGTGAAATGCAATTAGTGCCGTGACCTTTATCTCAAGGTAGAAAGGGTTTTAGTGCCAATAATTTTCAGACAGAAATTAGATACATATTTTTATTATTTAAAAACGCATTGCGTAAAAGTCTGCACGTCTCGTTTGTCTCCAACACAAAGGCTCACAGATTCTTTCGTATTTAGTAACTGCGTGTCACGATGTATTGACAAAAATGCGAGATTATGAAAAGATCATAAATCCGGCGTGAAGTCTGCAAACATTAGTCAAGAACTTACAACATCTGGTGACTGATAAAAAGGCAGTTCCGTCTGACCCCATTTCACTTTTGAACACGTCATGTAATAGAAAATATCGCTGTAAAAATCTTCAAGGTTACATTTACAAATTGCTTGCCATTCTTAACATCGAAATGAAAAATAATTGGCTGTGATACACTGACAGACACACCGAAGTCTCGCCATAAGGGTTCTTCTCCGAATTACGAGTAGGTTCAGAAGTTCAAAACCCTAAGATTGGGTTTATATTTTTTTCTAATTGCTCTCGCGGCTTTACCAGTAAGACAATTAACAACGATGATGATAATTAAAAGCTTTATTATTTCAAAACCTAAACTATTATTAAAATCTCAAATTTCATCAAAATCGGTTTAGTAGTTACGGAGACACGCGGTGACAAGCATTCACACAAACACACAATCTTGCGAATTTATAATATTAGTAGTTAGTAGGATTTTGATTTCATTTTTTTCTCCCTTAGGCCAAAACACAATTGATGCGACTGTAACCAGTACATTGGCGAGACTGTGTCCTCGGCTGAGTACTCGGTTTGTATAAACAGTTTGACGAGGCGAGACAGTCACTAGAACCATGATTTGTTTGCTCGGCCCAGTGTGCCCATTCACTGTCCTATCACTGTACCCGCTACGTGTAATCAACTCATTAGGCCCAAGTTTGAAGGCATTTTAAGACAGATCTAAACTAACTAAAAATATATCTGTCTTTATCATTGCAAGCCATTAGACAAGGATGCCAATAGTTTTAGAAAATTTAGATCTGTCTTAAAAAGCCTCAAACTTGGGCCTATTATATCAGATACTAGCTGTTCCCTCCCTGCCACGCTTTGCTGTGGATAAAAAAAACAGCCTATGTTACTTTGGGATAATGTAGCATTCGAATGGTGAAAGAATTTTTGAAATCGGTCCAGTAGTTTTTGAGTTTATTCCACACAAACATCCAAAAATACAAAAATACAAATCTTTCCTCTTTATAATATTAGTATAGATAATTATCTACTATGCTTGATACGATGCAATTATCGGCCGATCTACTTATTCGTACATCCTATATTGAAACTGAACTACTGTTCCCATGAAACAGCACAGAATCAGACCTCCTACCAAGAAACAGTAACAAGAAGACTAATGACTAAGAATCTGAATCGCTCTCGAGATGTGCACGATTATGCAATGATCGATAATTCTTTCTCTCGATAATTGTTGATCTGTCGACTCGATTATTATCTGTGATGTCATAGGATGCCGATAAGTACGGTAACCCGCTTGCGTGCAGTTCTGGTGGTTGGTACAGTGTGTAAGACAATTATTTACCACAGGAATTTATCCTAGTGGGGAGCTATGAGTGTGAAACGTTATTTATTTATTTATTTTACTGCCGTATTAAGACAGAGTTGTAAGAAAAGGGTAATGTAACTCTAGTAATGTAGTATGTAGTAGTATGTAGTAGTGGTAATGCTAAGCCGAAAATGGCTCATAGTAAGAACTCATCATTATAAAAAAACTTATTATGGGACCCGGAAATCACGAAAAAAATTTGCTGTTCCATAGGAAAATGTCAACGGCGCTCGACAAAATGTATTGAACAGTTGATTTTTTTCGGACAAAAGTGCCTTGAAAGTTTAGGGTTTAAGCTATACCTACCACAGAATACAACGGCTATATCAAATTTCATCAAAACCCGTTCAGCCGTTTTTGAGTGACTGAGTAACAAAAATCCAAACATAACAAACCTTGCTAATTATTATAGTAGGATTGGATTTTTACTAGCCCGCTTCAGCTTATTCCTCGCGCCGCCTCCACTTTCACTAGCGGGATGCGCGGGAGTCGCTCGACCGACAAACATCTTCAATCGGCTTAATTACGTCTAGCTAGCTCATTCTCAGCCAATAGACATTAATATCTGTCTCCGTCACTCTTGACGAGTTGGTCATGTTAGTGACAGAGACATCGTAACGGACTTAACAGCAGGCTAAGTAGGCTGGAGCCTAGGGCGACAGATTTCAGGGGCGGAAATTTAGGGGCAAATCTATTAAAATTTTATTAGGTCCACACTTACAATTTAACATGTGATGTGGTTTACCGATTAGGTAATATATTTAAAATTAAAAAACACCCAACGTTAAAACGGGTGAAACGATTTTCATCAAACATAGCTAAGAACACTCCCGACTAATTCACATTTTATGAATAAAAAAAAAAAACAAAATCAAAATCGGTTTATCCGTTCGGGAGCTACGATGCCATAGACAGACACAAACTCCCCGTTGTTTTTGCGTCGGGGGTTAGTAAAAAAAGGATAAAAAGAAAAAAAGGATGAAAAATAAATTTAATATGATTGTAATTTCAATTTGTAGAGGTCGGTAGGGGCCAAATATGAATAACCTACTGGAGGCAAATATGTCAATCCGCAGTGTCACCGGGAGACAGAATTCATGGTGACGACTCGAGAATGGGTGCGGGTGGTTTGGTCTGGAGAATCAGCTCTATGAGCTGTGTAATGCGGTCACGTAAGTGCAGTGTTATTGCACACCACTCGTTAAATAAATAATTGTAGTGCAATAGCTTGTCAATTTGCTAAAGTTTACTTTGCTTTGCTTTTTATTCTTGCTAGATAATTAGAATGGCAACAAATATACCAGCGGGGTATATTCCTTAAAGAAAAATATGTTTAACCTAAATCAAAATTCTTTGTTGAAATTGTATAAAATTGTTTTTTTTTTTTCGTCGGGACTATAATAAACGACCTTTATTGGTTTATCAGGTCATGCAGGAATTTTAGCATATTAGGTACATACATAATATGTATTAGACAGATTTTGTTTGTGGTTTTTTTTATTCGAGGAGGGTGTTACTGGTTTGGTTGGTTTTGGTATTTGCAAAAGTTTAAACCGAGATTCAAACATTTTCGATAATCTTTATTGTCAAACGACATGTCCATCTCAGCAAAATGCTGAAAGTAGCTTGTCATGAGACTTAACAAGCTTTCAGGCGTAACTCTACATCTACACACCTCTCCTCATTCAAAGTATTTCTATGCAACAAAAAACTCACGTAATATCTCACCGCATAAGTCGACAGCGGGCTAAAACAACATACAAAATTTAGAACCTAAGTTCGAAGGTATAGGCCTAGTAGGGATAAAAAAGTAGCCTATATGTTAATCCAGGGTACGTATAAACTTCATACCTAATTTCATCCAAATCCATTCAGCCGTTTTTGCATTAAGCAACAAACGTCCAAAGTTTGACATTTATAATATTCTTTTTTTATAATATTAGTTTCCCAAAACAAATGATTTTACAATATTCCTTCATAACCGTCGAAAAGAGAAATTCCCGCGCGCGTGCGCACCCCAAGCATATTTTGACAGTAGTTGGCGGTAGTTGTGAAATGCCCTTATACGGTTGCACGTCCAATTTCAATGATGATAAACTACTGAGCTATTGAGGTGTCAGCGGGCGCACATAAATTAAGCGGTTAGTGAGAGCTCTAGGAAAGTGGTACAGTCGACGATGAAAATGTATCTCTAAAACACAAGACACTCATGCTTACTAAACACAGAACAGATGGTACCTTATTTTTTAGGTAGATAATGGTTAAGCTATTATCTTACGTCTCTTTTACACCATTTTCCAAAAAGATTTACAAAAGAGATTGTTAAAAGGAAAAAAAACATGATTATCTATAAATAGAGTGCAATAATAAGGAACTTTTTTATGTAGCTCTATACAAATACATACAAGGTAAATAATTCAGCAGTAGTAAATGGCCAAAAGATAAATCTTTTAGTATGCATATTGCAACGGAGACAAACCAATCGAATAGCAAACACAAAATAAACAAAACAGATTTAAACTAGAAAGGATATTAAAATCTTATTTTTTTACACAAATTTACCACCAAAACAAAAGGTTTAGTTTCAAACTAGTTCAAAAACTATGTGTTTAAAAGTCCCGAAAAAATGAAAGATGTAAAAAAGTTTAAGTTTTAGTTTTAACGCTTTTATCGTCACCCGTACCTACTCGTAGATACCATTGCAAAGGACAAGCCAGCGACCGGAAAGTCTGAACTCCGGGTCACGGCAGCTTTTACCTTCTAATGCCCCGCAACAGGCTTCTTCGACTATCGGATGCAAATCTCTCCCTTATATGGGAAGGGAAAGGGAATTTATGTTCTGAGGGAAATAGATCTTCCGGAAGGGGGAGAGAGGAGTTGATGAGTTGAGTTGAGTTGAGAGAGGATCTGTTGGTAGATTAGATCGGCATCAGAAACGAATATATCCACCTATCTAAGTGAATAACGCTTAGTGTATATAAATAAGTATATAAAATACGCGATGCTAGGCAAACGTAGTTGGATACTTTACTTACTACTTTACGCGGGTATTTTGTGACCCGTAGTTAAAATTGTCTATTTATTTACTGTAAATTTGAAAATGATTTTTTAATTAGTGATGAAAAACGACGATGGAGATGATATAAAGTAAAAATAACCTATGTGTTAATTCAGAGAATAAGCTATTTCTGTTCCACATTTTATCTAATTATATCCCGCCATTTAAAAGTGAAGAAGTAACAAATATACAGACAAACTTTCGCATTTATAATATTAGTGTGATGTAGGTATTACTAGAGTTACCCCACTAGGAGCACGAAGCTCTGGGAGTTTTAGAAGTGTTCAGTGATAAGATATATCTCTGCTGCTTCCTTTAATAAAGTAGCTGCAAAATACTCTAGCTGGCATCTAATCTCAAAGCCAAGGCTCCAGAACAATGAAATAAAACGTTTTGTTAACAAAACAATAGTTTCACAATCATATTACATCCGCCCTAAAGCTTCCGAATCTCTTCAAATATCAGAGGATTTTGACCTTTAAATCCTTGTAATAAGGCTAATAGGCAGGTGCAGAATAGGTCAAGTGTGGACAAGGTTGGAACAGCTGATGGATAGGTGGATCCGGTACTTCGTAGTAATGATAAGTTGTGGTGGAGCGACTGATTCTGTTGATTACTCTTTTGTTGCTAAACATCGTAAAATGGCGGTCAAAACACAAGCCTAGCATTGGATATTCAAAGACATGATTTATGTAAGATCTTTATTATGCACATCAGAAAAAATAACAACAGGAAAATAGCGCTTAAAAACTAATGCAACAACGGCCTTATCGCACAGAGCGATCTTCTTTATTTCCAGCAACCATAGAATGGAGAACATACATAGAGAAGATAAAAAGTCCAAGAGTGTCCCACTGTCCAATAATGGAAAAATTTAAGTTTTCGGGCGGTCTAAAACTCCTACAACTGATTATCCACTGACTAAACGCAAGCACTGATCATTAGTCCCAAAGCCTCTCTCCCAAAGCCTTCTCTCGGTCCAATCTTCATCATTTCATTTTCTCATAAAACGTAGGTACTATGTAAATCAAGCATATAATTTTCTGCCGCATTCAAAATCATCTCGGTCACATCCCCACGACATTACAAACTAGATTCAGTGACCAAGATCGCAAGCGCAAGAATAGGGTCTCGGATGAATCTCATTATCTCGACAACGCAACTTGACCGACGAATAATGAAGCTGTTGCCCAAATCGGTAGGTAAATTGGTCGGCGCACGCTAAACGCGAGGATTTGTCGGATCGGATTGCCGACACACTCGTACCGCTCATTATTCATTGTTTTACTGCTCGGTCCTGTGAGGGTGAGCGGCCAGTGTGGGGCCAGTGCTATGGATACGTAGATAAACTCTTTTTCTTTTATCATTGCCCTTACCAGAAATTACCAACAAACGGGTAGAAATTACAATCAATTAGAAACACAGGCATATTAGAAATTTACATATTTGTGTTAATCTAAACGCTCGAGAATAATGTAGGAATAAAAAAACATTGTATCGATTTTTTGGAAATTCAATTTTTTGTCAGATAATAAACCTTAAAATGAAAACAAGGCAAATAGAAAACTGGAAATATATGTATATCTATCACTCGTTTATAGAAAGCGATGTGTCGTTTTCAGGTACGTAAGGGCTTCAAGCAGTATCAAAATTCTAAAGTGTCTGCATCTTTCGCTTCTAACAGTGGATCACAGACCGTTTTTGTGTTGTTGCGCAGGCGTCTGCAATTTCACGCTCGTCCACACAGAGCGGTCCATTGATGTGATCGCATGTACTGACAACGGTGCTCGTACGCAGTGTAGCTACAACACAGTGACAAGGATCTCACCATTTTTTTTATTGTATGTTCGTCAGTTTTCTCCTCCGACATAGGACGGAGACGTTATGCAACAATCTCATCAATTTCTTCCGTATTGTTCGTTATATTTACCCAACTGTAAAGTAACAAATTGTGACAATAGAATATACTATGCCAGATTAGATTGTTACAGCTTGTTTTTTTTTCTCCACTCCTTGGATTCTGTATTATTTATGACAGAATGTCTTTTCCACACTCTCTTTCTTAATCTTCTGGCATACGTTCCAGAGTACGATATATCTTTAGAGAAGAAGTTTTTATTATTGTGTCACGTGGGTTGCAGAGCCTGATTCCGTTGCAGGCTAGACTAAATCCATACCATCACTGACCATACCATGCCATCAGATCAAGTGATTTCTGTTTGAATGTCTAGTTAAAAAGTCCACGTTTTTATAAAGACCAAATTGGTCATCGAGTAGCATTTTTCATCTAAAATCGTAGAAATCAAAATAAATGATCGAATCGAGGTATTTCTTATAGCTAAAAATGTTCGTAACTTAGTCACTGCATGCCTACCTATATTGCGACAATCGTTTTGTTTCACTTTCTGTGATTTACGATAAGGGTTGAGTAAATCATTTACTTATTGTAACATAGTTAATGCTCTTAAAACGACTCCGAAGAATGTCGAGATTTTGACTGGCATTGGATTGGCGCTGGTCTCTCAATTAGTCCACATTTTTGTGGCAAGTTTTTATGTGATGTACATAATGATGATAATGACATTGACACCTGTCATACAGACATCTGTCACTTTGTAATAGGCACTTGCATTTTGCGTAATATTATTGCAATATTCTTTGATTTTTTTTTATGATTTTATCATTCCTTTTCTTCCGCTTCAAAGCAGAGAAATATGGTAGAGTTCACCATGCCCTGCAAGCTGGATAAAAACAAAAGAAAAAAATTACATGAAAAACAAAAATAATTTTAATAGAATTTTACAGCTTAAATGAGACTTGTACTAACAATCCAAAATGAGGAGTGTCCGATGATATCATTTAACAAGCATCCTCATCCTCACATGATGCCATCTCCCCTCCCCCGCTCGAGTCTATCTCTCCATCAAAACGTAGCGTTTTCTGCTTTTCCCATGCTTTCGACTTATCTATACCTACTCAGTTTTCGACGGTCACGATTTAAGCTCGACGATTTCAACGAGATAAAGAGATCTACCTTAAGATAGGTGGGGTAAGTCCTTAGATTATGTAGAGATTAAAAGTAAGTACGAGTATTAAGCTGTCCACTTCTGTGGCAAATCAAAACCACACATCTTTCATCATATTCCTTCGATCAGTCCCGGATTTATGACAGGGACTACCAGCAACCTCCAGCCCTCTCCCCTATACTGAGAAAAAATGTTATTAAAATTCCGAAGGTTTCACCTAAACTACGGAGCATACTGATAATCAAAAAGTACGATGATTAGCACCGTAACAACTAGTATAGCAACAGTTTTTTTATTCATATTATCATCATATTGTCATCGTAAGAACTGGTGCTAATCATCGTACTTTTTGGTGATAATTAGAATGCTCCGTACTTAAGGTGAATCCATCGGAATTTTGATGGCTATTTTTTCAGTGTGTAGGGTCGGTAGCCGGTTTTTTTGGAACCTCAAGACAATATACTTTGTGAATAAACACAAACTATGTTACGTAAATTACAAAATCTCAATAACATACAAGTTCCTATACCTACAATACAGCCAGACAAACATAAGCAGCAATTCCCAATGAAAGGTGAAAAGATCATGTTTGCTTTGCAAATAAAAGAGCAATTTTTTAGATCGCTTACAATTGTTAGCTCGTCTAGAGATCTACGATAACTGCAGAACCGTCTCTATTATTTGGAACACGGTAGAGGTTCAAAGTTCATCTTTCTTCAAACATTGGTGCACTCTACACTTAGATAGAAGTACATAATTGCATAAGTAGCTAAGTATCTAGAGATAAGACTGCGCTCTTCCTTGCTTTGCTTATAAAATAACAACGAGTATTTGCGGTTGGGAAAAGTAAGATCATATAGGTAGAGTGGCTTGCGCTGTTGTTAGTTTTAGTCCGCCTGAAAAGCCTAAAAGGGCCTGTAGTTAATTACAAGTAAAGATAACATTATCTAGTTGCACCCCATCTAGGTTGTTCCGCTATTCTACAAGAATTATTATTTTTTCTGGAATAAAAACGTTAGCCTGTGTTAATCCAGAATTTAAGGATCAAGGATCAAAAGTGATTTCTGATTCCATTTAAATCTGTTGAGGCGTTTCACCTTAAAGAAGTAACAAACATACATAATACACAGCCTTTAACGTACAAACTTTCGTGTTTAAAATATAAAATATGACAGTCAACATATAATCATTGTTTCCAGCTGAGTATGTTTATTTTGTTTTACACTGCTGTTATAAACAAACATAAGTAGGCATTTTAAAGGTCAATAGCACATATAATCACATTTCAGCGGTTTGCTTGTTTAGCTGACGTAGGTAAAATGTTACGGCCTTAACCTTAATGATAGGTAACGGAAAAAAACATCTCTAATAGTATAAAACGGAGTCGTTTTTCACGACTGTCTGTTTGTTGGTCTTAGTTTTTAACTATGCAATGGAATTTGTGTAGTTTTTGTCATCATTTAGGTAATTACTTCCTGAAAGGTATATAAAGTTAATTAGTATATATATATAAAAAGGAATTTCTTAGGGAGTTAACTCTGGTGTCAGAGCTTTTAGGCTGCGTAAAGGTTTCTGATATTAATATACTAGGGCATAGGCAGGGATGATCACTAGTATCAGTAGTAAAAAAGTAATAATAAAGTAGTTGTGGTAGTATTATAATACTAAGTTTATTACTGAAAAACTTGAAGTTGGTGTCATTTTTCATAGCTGAAGTTTATTATAACCCAGACACAGCGGAAGAAAGTTCTACAAGCTTGTTTCAGTCTAGATTTCTAGTAACTAGTTGCAATCGTCTAGATCTTTGACTCCATTATAGCAAGGTCAGATGTCAGGGAAAGTTGTGTATAATTAAAGTCGACAATGTGGCCGGAAACGCGGCCATCTTGGAAGCACGACTTCCGGGCGCGGGCGCGGTGGGTAGTAGGCGACACGATGACAGGATTTCATGGCGTTCTTGTTTTAAATTTAGGTTTATTTTTGCGAAAACAAAAATAAAATTGTTTCATTAAGAGTTAATTAATCAGCCGTATAAATAATGATTGAATAATAATAATGATTTGTGATATACTCGTAGAATAGTACGTTGTCTATGCATGCACAGCATATAGCTGTGTACCGTGGACCGCTCCGGATAAAGTAATCTGTTGAAAAGTTGAAATGTTTATGAAAAGCACTACATCCTAGTCAAATATCATCAAAATCGGTCCAGTCATTTCGGCCTCAAAGACTGTGTGTGACTGTTATACAGAATATACAATTTTCCTTAGCTTTTCCATTTTCTAGACAGAAATGAAGAAACTTAGATACTCTATTATAACTGTTCTAGCTGTATGAGTTCATACAGTAGCTATACCACACATCTACATTTATATATGTATGTATAGTTTACAGCCAAGTTAAATAACATCAAAGCGCAAACAATGAATGGAGTCTCGTCTATCTTAATCACAATAAACTCCATTGTACCAGCTACTTTGTGCGCGTTTAGTTATTAAACTTACATAAGGATTTTCCGTGTAGACATGTATTTTATGACTTATGGTGATAGTCATTGGTTGGAGGCTGGAGACGTAACCTAGTGTCTCGTTGACATCAGTGGCGTAGCGTGTCTTGGCAGGGCCCCGTATAAAAATTGTTTTTGGGGGCCCCTTTGAAAGATTTCTCAAAAAAGAAAAAAAATATGTTAGCGTAAAATTAAAACAAATATTTATTCATCATAATTATCTATCTGTCACTTTTTCCAAAATTTTTACAAGCAATTCAAATTAAATGTACAGTCTCCTTGCCTTTTTTCGGCCGCAATAACTGATGTAGGGTGTTGCCAACTTTTGAACTTACGCTTTACTCGAGAAAAAAAGAAATTGTTTTTTTGACTTAGGTACCTACTCGTATGTCATTTCTGAAATAAAACAAAATTGGGAAGTTTATATTAATTTTAGCTTACTCACGTCGGGGGCCCCCGTAGCCCGGGGCCCCGTATAATTGATACGGCAGATACGGCGGTAGCTACGCCCCTGGTTGACATACTAAAGAATCGATAAGAAGGGGAGAATAGTATTGATTTTAACACGCTTATATTAGCTTCACCTGTATGTTTGTAACCGACTCCTTTGGGCGCGATTTTGACCCACTTTAAACGGCCGGATTTCATTCAAACTGTGTAGATATATCGAAGATCGATGACAATAAATTATTATACAAAAAAAAATATACTTATAAATAAATTTATATGAAGCTAATAAATTGTGTTTTTGTTCCGAACGCGATTTCTACGATTGCTGTTAGCTAAGCTGTGACTCGGTACGCGAATTCTGTGACTACTGCTGGCTAAGCTGTGGTTCCCCACGGCTACTGGTACATATTCTGCTACGTGCCGCGTTTGTCAAAGAGCGATGACAATGCGTGTTTTTTTGTTTTTTAAACTATTCTATGTAGGTATAATATTTTGTATTGTTTACGTTTTGTTAAGGCTGGTCTTGTGACTCGACTGGTACAGAACCGAGGTACGTGGGACAGTTAGAGAGAGACCTATACACAAGGTTATGAGGAAAGGGTGAGCTCAGCCAAAAAGGGCTCATCATTATAAACAACTTTTTGTGGGACCATCTCCAAAATTGCGAAATAAAACTCAGCTGTGCTACTGAAAAATATCAATGACACTCGACTCAACAAAATGTGTGAAACAGCTGATTTTTTTTTGTGACGTCAGGATTGCTCTCATAATAAAAAAATACCTTTTTCATATCAGTTATAAGCCAGTCGTAGGATAAAGAAGACTGTGGTGTGGGTGATGATGACTACGTATACCACTTTGCTTTACCTGTTGTTGATGTAATGTAATCTGAGGCAATGTATTATAATACAATTGTTAACCAAATTTATAACATACGGTTGTTATAACTATATCAAAATGAGCTTCACTAAGTTTTTGTTGAGAAGAGTCAAGAGATCAGGCCACGCGGATCACGTGCCTTTAATAAAACCTGCATCTTAAGTTTCTGCAAGTTTTGATGGTAGTCTAAACTTTGGTTTACTACCGTAGAGCAGACGCCTCTATAAACTTCAAACGTATAATTTATCTACTTTGTATAAAACTATAAAATAGTTTGGTAACTAATTGGAAAATTATTCGACTCTAATGCAAGGGTTATATTCGGCGATTTAAGTTTTATTGGTACCAATTAAACTTGTGAACTGTAGCTTTAGATCAGGTAACCATTCGAGATTTCGGACATAGGGGATTAGTCCTTAGTTCTAGTAAAATGACTAATGAAAGATAGATAGATTATCATCAAAAATGATGGATCATAAGAGTGTCATCTATTATTTTTTTGTTTTTTAATCCAGTATCATATTTGTATTTTTTATGAAGTGTCAACAAAGAATTACTCTATTGTACCTATTATTTGTTACCGCTAGTGTTCTGTTCATTTATTTGACGGTTATTTGACTGCGTTTTGTTTTGTTTTAGTTAACCATGCGGTGGAGAAAGAGTTCGGGAATGGAGATATTATGGACAGTGCTGCTGCTTACATCGGTGACCATAGGTAAGAACTTTTATTTTTGATCTTTTTTTACGTTCAAATTTATTGAACACTAGCTGACCCGGCAGACTTCGTACTGCCATACGTTTGTATGGGAAAAAAGGGCTATTTTTAGGGTTTTTCAATATTTCTGAGAGATTTTCTTAATATTTTTTTCCGTAAGAACCTTCTCCTAATAATAACAAATACAACAAAAAAATAATTAGTGAAATCGGTCCAGCCATTCACGCGTGAGGCCGTGACCAAGGAAAACGGGTTTCATTTTTATATATATAGATATAGATGTAGAATTAGCACTGTGGTGTACTGGAGTGTCTTTATTATTTTATCAAGAAAAAAATGCAAAACCGAACATAAAGAAATTATCATGATAAAGCATTTCAAAGAATTTCATTAAAAATGCGGGTACCCACAAAATTGCAAGCGTCTCTTTGGGCGCAGCTATTGCATATTTGTGCTTCTCTATTAGATGGCATTTATAGGTACGAGTCGTACAAATACTGTAGATAGAGCATATCAGTAATTACCAAAGGTTTACCTTACCTTACCCTACCTACCCTTTTTTTTTTTTTTGACGCGGGGTAATGCATTTACGCATCCCCCACCCGCCGGGAGAGACGAGTGGGGGTATGTCGGACTCGACACCGGTGAAGATGGTGGGTACCGGTGCCCATACCGACTAAAACCCCCGCGGTGAGCAGTCCTCCGCCATTGTGGAGCGAGATGGGGGCGCTTTAGCAATCTCCATCTCGCGCCACGGCGGCAGGCCCGGATCAGAACCGGGCCCCCGTCGTACCTTACCCTACCTACCCTGCGACATGGTAGGATGGGTACGGTTACGTGGAGTGAGCCAGATACTCACATAGGTGGGGTACCCTACACTCCTACAGCCTACACATCTGAGTAGGTGTAGGTTAGTCATTGCAAGAACATATAATTAAATCATCTAAGGATTAGTTTACAACTTTGGACGTCAGCCATCTCAGAAATTTACTCGTCCTACTAAACCAAGCAAAGGTTGTTAATTTACAATGTCGCAAGTTCCGTGGATATTAACTTCAACTTCAATTTTTATTAGGGCTTCTGCGGGGTTGCCACAATTTAGCCAGTGTCAAGTGGATATAGTAGTTAGATACGTGCCACAGTAAAGTAGTGGAGACTTTACTAGGGGCTTTTCTAAGGAGTTTTGGAAGCAACACGAAATGACACGATTCACTGCATTTTATGATTTGCCCACACTCGTGCACGTCCTCAAGCACTTAATGGTTATTTTCCCCACTAAAAAAACTTTAACACTCAATATTACACAAGTTTAGTAAAATAACAAAATGAAGCAACATGACTCTTCCACGTTCCCGCCAAAACTCGTGGATATTAAGAAATAATGGCAATAGAATATAGGCTGTGTTTCGCCATGATTAGGGCCTGGGATGATCTTTGCTGGGCTAGCTGTCAACGGTTGGGCAATAACCGTAGGTACCTACCAGGAATATGCTTGGGTGCTCGAGATTATCTCGGTCACTCTCACCATCATGACATTTGTAATAAGAGCAAGAGAGACCGAGATAATGTCTCACTCGCCCGAATAGACCCGGCGACACGGGTCACGTTTTATTTTTACTTGACTGCTCTAGATAGAAGGTAATATTTTACGCGTTTGTCTAAGGAAGAGGGTATTGTTTTTCTAGTGTGAGACCTGCGGAAAATAGTCGATAATTTCTGGCATGAAGACATTATAAATTAATAACTGTTTCTTTTTATTTTTTTGATGCTTTTGAATTCTTTAAAAAATTAAATGGACAGGACATGATATTAAGGGTCGTCCTGGGTTATCCTCACTTAAAAACTTAGCAATATACAACTTCTCATAAGATGCATGCTCTGTTTGTTCTTTTGTCTTTCATAGCAAACATTCAATGATCATAAATCAATTTTCTCAAATCCCATCGAAAGTTTCTCACTTCGTGTCTATATTTTTGCACAATACCTCAACCTAGGCTAAGTAAATAAATGTGCGTAGATTCCGAGGGAAAATCTGTTTTCACACGTGTTGCAATCAATGTCTTTATCGACATCGATCACGGCAGCTGACGAATCATTGAAACGCGATGATACAACAATCAGAAGTCACAGCACACAAGAAACTGCGAAGCTGTGCCATTTCGTGTAATGAAATAAAATCAGCTGTTCTATACATTTTGTCGAGTGTCATTAACATTTTTCTATGGAACAGCTGATTCTTGTTACGCGAATTCCGGGTTTGTCCCATAGTAAAATTTGTTCATAATGATGAGTACCTACTATGAGCCCTTTTCGGCTTACCATGCACTTTTTATAACCCGATAGGCTAGTCTCAGTATTACTCATCAAGATAAATAGTCCACATAGATTCACGTCAAAGTATCACTATCGACTCCTGTTAAATAAATATCAATAAGTGGAACTAACCAAGTGAAAACGCCGCATTTCTCACGTATAGTAACGTGTAGTAACAACTCTATCAGGGACGTCGTGTCGCAGTAGTCAATGCACTATTGGCACGCCACTCAGACTTTAATAGACAAGCTACTCATGCACGACTCCTAATTTTATTACCTACCTATCTTCTTCTCTTATATATAAAAATGAATCGCTGTTCGTTAGTCTGGCTAAAACTCGAGAACGGCTGGACCGATTTTGCTAATTTTGATCTTGAAATATTTGTAAAAGTTCAGGGAAGGTTTAAACGGTGAGAAACATGAATAATAAGTAAAGAAAAATACTAAAATCGACAATTTAATTTTCCAATACAAACTGTTCCTACCTGTGAAACATTTGAAGTTCGTCCTATCGGTACGGTAAACTCGGGATGTCTTTTTAGAAATAAAAATAGTGTCACTTGGTTGTCAAATCTTTATAGGTGTGTTCAGAAATAGAAATAAAAATAGTGTCACTTGGTTGTCAAATCTATAGAGGTGTGTTCAGAAATTGGTCCGATCTTTTTGGTCTGCTTTGTTGGATTTTTTTTTTGTTTTGTTTGCTCTAACACAGGGAAGGTTAAAAAGTAAAAAAAAAAGCGGGTGAAACCGCCGGGGGGTCAGCTAGTCTTATAATAATAATGCTGCGTCCTAGCGGCATTAATTTCGTATTATAGGTTAGGTACAATCAGGTACATACAAATGTAATTTGATGATAGGCTTGCGTTAGACCGATATCTTGCCTGAAGGTGAGCAATGATGCGATGTACGAGTTTTTGGACCGCTTGAAGACTTCTGGCATTGCTTGGCGGTTGATAAGAAATAGTAATGTATAACTTGAAACGAAGAAAGGTACAGAGCTAAGATTAGGGCAACAAACTTAACTACCTAGAATTGTAAAAACAAAAATAAAAAATAATAAATGAAAACATTAAAGTGAAAAGGCATCAAAACACAAGGGCTAGAAAGAGCTCTACCACACAAAACACGCTTTGTTAGGCAGATAGATAAATAGGTAATCTCTGTATTGTTCACACAAGAAATTACAAACAAAAGGATAATATCACTTAAAACTAGTGCAAAAATTGGCGGCCTTATAGCTAAAAGCGATCTCTTCCAGGCAACCAAGTAATGGAGATTTATAAACATAATTATCAATAGAAAAACGGGGTTTGCAATATTGGCGAAAAGAAAACTTGTGTCATATAAACCTATAGGTATATAACAATGCATGTACTTAGACATATATTCAAACAAGGTAGGTACAACAATGGTGATAGATAAAGAAATCTCCATATACCGGTATGTGGACAAAATTAGTTCCAACCGCGTCCAAACGTCTTCCTCAATGCCACCACCGCCGCCGCCGTAACAATGTTACATTACACACGTAATTCTCATTCAACGACACAACACTGTTATTCCTTCGACCGCAAACCAGCCATTTCCTAGGTATTTCGTTGAGACATATCGGCATATCGCCAACCAACCGTGATTCCAATCGTCGCGAAATGCTAGACCGAAATGTTTATGTCTGATAGATTATGCTGATATTTGATTATTATTAGTCAATAGTTTTTTTGGGTGATGACTCCCGCTCCTGGTGCAAAGGATAGCCATCGCAATTCAGGACGAAAAATGAAAGATCAGCTGCTCCATTCAAAAATGCCGGTGACACTGGCAAAATATATGGAACAGCTGATATTTTTTCGCATATTCCCGGTTGGTCCCATTGTAAAAGTTGTTCATACGGATGAGTACTATGAGTCCTTTTCAGCTTAGTATACCCTTTTTATACGAGTAACCTTGTATAGAGGTACATATACAATATGTCCGGTTTCCGATGTCCGATACTTTAAGGGGTTAAAATGCAATTAATTTTATCGACAAATCACGGATTTTTTTTTATTTTTCTCCATCAATAAAAAAATGGCAGCACTTTAAAAAAAATTGTTAGCGAAGCATAGGTGCTTGTATTAATTTAACAATATCTACCCAAGTAGAAGACTTACAAACAAAAGTGGTCTCAAATGTTAGTTAATAGTGTAGACAATAAATCTAGATTCAAATTTTAATTTTTTAATGTTTCAGTATTATTAAAAATAATTTTTGAAAAAAATAAATTGGACAACAAATTGATGTTTTTTCAGATTATTAGTTTTAAAAAAAACCAATGTGTTAACCAATTTTTTTTTTTTTTTTTTTTTAATAATACAGGATATTTGCTATAAATGTACATTTAAATCTTAACTGTGAGTTAGATAGTTTAGGAGCTATGACAGTGTAAACATACGTACTTGAAAAGCGCGCATACCCCAGCAAATGAAATAAAACAAAAAAAATAAAATAAGAGATAATGAGAAAAATAAAAAAAATCCGTGATTTGTCGATAAAATTAATTGCATTTTAACCCCTTAAAGTATCGGACATCGGAAACCGGACATATTGTATAAGTGGTGACACCGCAGGGCCTCACTAGTCCTATCGCTTTGAACTAGTCACAGAGTCACAGAATAAGTAGTACTCGTTAGTAGTTACAGCTCGATTGACTATTGTCTAACAGGTCATGACCTCAGCAGAGCCTCCGTTGCGCTCGTAAGTTCAGGACGGGCTTGTGATGGTAAGCAGGAGATAAGTCGGTGGGCACGACGCGATGACACGCGACGTTCGTCAACAAATCGATCCGACATGACTTGTTGTGTGAAAACAAGTGTGAAATTGTTTAACTTAGTTTCTAGTTGATTTTGTTTAGTTTGCGTGGGGGATAGATTCCGAGGAAAGTGGCTGTAGCTTTACAGGGTTACAAGGAAAGGGTATGCTAAGCCGAAAAGAGCTCATAGTAACTACGACTCATTTTATTAACAACTTTTACTAAAGGGCCAATCCTGAAATCGATAAAAGTAAATCAGCTGTTTCAAACAAAAATGTAAATGACTCTCGACAAATTGTTTTGAATAATGCTCATATTTTTTTAGCGATTTCCGGGTTGGCGCCATAGTATAAGTTGTTCATAACTCATGATTCGGGCCTTGTGTGTCGTCAATCATTGATCTATAATAGTATTATAAAGAGGAACGATTTGTATTTTTGTATGTTTGTATTGAATAAACACAAAAACTACTAGACCGATTTCAAAAATTCTTTCACCATTATATTGCTACATTATCCCTGAGTAACATAGGCTATACTTTATACCCGTGCAAAGCCGGGGCAGGTCGCTAGTTAATAATAATCATATTGCTGCGCCTAACAACAACAACGGCCGACCACGCTACGCCCTGTTGCACAACTGTTGCCTTGTTGTTGTACAACTGTCATCACGCTGTCGTCGCATTATTTGATCTCACCTTTATTTCCCTTAAAACCCCGATTAAGGCCGCACAGTAAACAATCGCATACGATTCGCCTCGAGGCATTTATTGTAATTCTTTATCAGATCCCAACCGCTTCTCACGATTCGCGGTCGTAGGTTAAATGCAAAATATTGTTAAACTAGCAATATTAAGTCTGTAGCTACTAGAGCGGCTACTAAAGTGGCTACTGAAGGTTGAATATGCACTATCGATTGAGAAGAATCTCTGGAATGTTTTTATCATAGAAACCGACCTATGAGCACCTATTTTTTAAACGCTTTTATTAGTTTAACCTGAATGATTGTAACCGACTCCTTTGAGCTCGATTTTGCCCTACTTTGAACGATCAGATTTAATTCAAACTTAGCACACCTGTCAAAGACCGATGACAATGCGTGATTTTTAGTTTTTTAAACTATATCTATACTAATATTATAAGAAGTAAAGTTTGTGTTTGTATATTTGTTAAATTGTAAGGGGTAATCTCGGGATTTACTGAACCGATTTTAAAAATTCTTTCACCAATAGAAAGCCACATTATTGCTGAGTGTCATATGTTATATAAAAAACCGAAAAATAAAAAGGCTTTTACGAGGTAGTCCGTTTTGCAAAGTGAATCGGAGAAAAAACGGTCCGGACGGCGCGCGATGGCTTCGGGTTTAATTAACATTATGCCCAACGAAGTGGGCACGGGTCAGCTAGTTTTTTATAAAAAGAGGTGCAAACAAGCAGGCGGTCAGCTCGATAAGCGGTTGGCTCCGCCTATAGATACCTGCAACATTAGTGGCGTTGATGATGGCTTCACCAGCTTGGAGGTGTTTGTAGACACCATTTTCAAAACGTCCCATGTTATAATTTGGCGAAAAGACCTTCGGGGGAAGAGCATTCCACCTGCTTGTTTAATAGACCTCGAACTTAACTTTACAACTTATTTTAATGCCTTTGTTTTATTATTATTTTATAGTGCATAGAGATTTTTATTCATCTAACTATGCCTGTAGGTAAAAACCACAGAATTTTTCTTTTCGATTAACAAATTTGTTAAATAGCAAATACATACTAATAGCCAGGTATACCTACTTTCTATCTTATACTTTCAATCTACTTATAGCTATTTACAAGTTTAATTTCAAAGATACCCATGTCGGCCCAGTTACATGGCCCATGTAACTGACATGTAACACGGCATGTAACAAATGTAACATAAATCTCATCAACATTCCTGTAACGTCTACATTGCGCAACTCTATCAATTAATATCATTGTTGTCCATAATGGTCGATACGTCGGTAAGTACTTCAGTATCGATTATTGTTCGATTCTTTATCGATTGAGTGATGATCGATTGTTGAAGTCGATAGATGGGCTTTCAAGATTGTGATCGTGAAGTCGAAGTATTGTTTAAATAGAAGCTACCTATTTAAATCGATTAATGATTCGATAGTTCTGGCTAATACAATTAAATGCATGTTAAAAGTGTGTATATTATTTACTCAGTAACTTCACCTAATTGGTGAATAAAATGATGATTAAATTTTAATAACTCTGGTTGTCTAAGATCATGTTTTGAGTAGTTGTTTACTATTCAAATCAATTTATTTACCCTAATTTCGTTCAGATTTTCAGGCTTACAGGCGGCCTAAAATTTTAATATCAAAGCTTGAGCTATCGACCTCTACGAACTTACTTACTTTTTTACACTAAAATATAGCATTCCAAATTACAGACTAAAAAATGTGAAGGTATTATATATTTTTTTAAGTGGAAGAACCATAGTCCACACATTTTTTTCACTAGAGAACCCATCCACTTGATAAATAGCTAATCATAGCATATTTTAGATGCTGGCAACTGATAAATCAGCGGCTCAATACTTCTTTTACCAACGTCTTTACCGTCAAAATATCCTCTTGTTCCGAGCGAAAGTGTGTAATCTCACAAGTGTTGCAAGGTACAATGGTTGTTACCTAGTCAATATAATACTGTTCAATATCTCCGATACAATGGCACTTGAATCTGCTTTCTAATAGACGATGTAACTTATGACTTCTCGGCGTGTCATTTGTTAAGTTCCTACCTACGATCTGGGTCTTAACAGGCGTTTGAAATTAAGCCTGTCTATTTAGAAGCATTAATGGGTCATCGATAGACTTACAAATTAATGATTTGTTAACACGTTGACGTTGACGTTGACATCTTGGTCTAAACTAAAATCATACATACAGAAATTGGAGAATATATCTACAAAAATATCAAGAAGACAAATAGGTGTTGGCCATTGACCTATGCTGGCTGGTAACATAGGTAACGCTCTTGAGGCTTTTGAAGCCATCCTAAACCTATTTACCTAGAAGGTCTTATCGCCGAGTTACAACAAGGGGCGTCTGGTGTCTACAAACTCGTCTACGGGCAGAAAGCTTTATCAGCCTGGAGACTGTTGCTTACAATTTTTATTTAGTAAAACATAAAAACTATCTGTTTCTTTCTGTTTTACTAAAAAAAATTTAGTTGGTAAGCAGCAAAGTATATAGGGTTATTCATTTATATACATACATTTTGTGACATTTTTCTATGGAACAGCTGATTTTTTTTTCGCGAATTTCGGGTTGGTCCCATAACAAAAGTTGTTCATAATGATGAGTACTATGAGCACTTTTCGGCTTAGCATACCCTTTATGAATAACCCTGTAGGTACCTACAATTTGATGATGATCTAAATTATGTACAAAATTAAATAGGTAATCTGATACTAATGTTGCAATTTTTTTTCAGGCGTATGCGACGGATCTAGAAGAACTGCACAACGGCGAAAGGTATTTCAGTCTACCCAAGAGTCATGTCATTTTCTTACATTATCTATTTCATCTACTAGGTGCTATGTACCTAATAAAATGTTTCTTCTCTACACTACCATCCCAATAAACCATACCATTATTAACTTGTATTCCCGTCTGGTTTTTTGTCGTTTCGGTAGGTACACATTTTTCAATTAACTTGAAACAAATGTCTCGAGGAGATAGACTTCAATTCAGGGGCGTAGCTACCGCCGTATCTGCCGTATCAATTATACGGGGCCCCGGGCCAAGGGGGCCCCCGACGTGCGTAACAAAAATTAATAAAAACTACCCATTTTTTTTTTCAGAAATGACGAAAGTAGTCGATAATTTTAGAAAAAATATATATATTATAATAGTATATCTTTTTTTACGTCTATTTTGTTTTCCCCATAAAAAACGCCAATTTCATAGGTAAGGACCTAATAAATCAGTTTGCCGAAAATAAGGCAAGGAGAGAGTATATATATTTAATTTGAAATGTTAGTAAAAATCTTGGAAAAAGTGATAGATGATAATTATGATGAATAAATATTTCTTTTAATTTTATGCAATTAGTTTTTTTCTTTTGTGAGAAATCTTTACCCTTCATAAGGGCCTCCAAACAAATTTTTATACGGGGCCCCGCCAAGACACGCTACGCCACTGCTTCAATTAAACATATAATAGTTCAAGGTTGACAACAAAATTTTGGATATAAAAAGTTGTTTTTTGTCATGATTATTTCAGCACTGCGCTCTGCGATTTTACCCGCTACCCTGTAGGAACCTATACCTTTACCGGGATAAAAAGTACATATGTGTAAATCCAGGGTACAAATAACCTCCATATTAAATTTCATCCAAATCCACCACCACCCATCGACCATGTTCAGCAAATAAATGATCTGAATCCGCTCAGCCGTGTGTGAGTGATTGAGTCAAACATCCCAATATACAAACTTTCGCATTTATTATAATTAGTTATAATATCCATACTTGTTTGTGATGACAACATATCCAACACATTTCTAACCTAGTTTAGATCAACAGTCACATTCAATTAACTCTTTCACACATCAATAAAGTTGTCCAATAATTTAACACCTCAATTAATTATCTAATCAAAACATAAAAGTAGATATTTAGGGCTTTATTCTGCGGAAGCCAATTCATCGTAAGCAAGAATGGTGTTATATAATGGTTCAATTTAAGATTTCAATTACATCTTATTGAATAGACATTTTATAAGACATCTTGGAGCTAAATTGGGAAGTTATTTTCGTCATTGGTCAATAAAATATCATAACTATAATTCTGCTTATGGTACAACTTTTAAAATCACTATTTATAGATACTTACTTACTTACTTTTACTTTTCACCTCATGAATTTTATTGAACTTAATTAAAATTTAATTTAATCTAGCGCGGACTCTCAGCGCGATCCTAAACTGGATCGCCCTGACTTTCGTCTCGTTCTGCCAACTCAAGAAAGCGGGACAAAACCAAACGCGATGTAGTTCAGGCTTGCGCTAAGTATAAAGTTTGTGGTATGGCTCCTGATCTAACTTTGACATTAACCTTATACTAATACCACGAGAGAACAAGTTTTCATCAGCGTCATCATTATCATTATTATATTGTCATCATTATTCTAACACCAAGACCAAAGTCAGCATCAGTATTTTCTAAGACCACTCTACGTCTAATTTCCAGGACGTATCCCGTACCCCTGGGCTGTACATCCCAGAACCAAGTCCGGAGAGCATACAGGCACTGGCGCAGGCGATGGGCGCGGCTGGCTTCGAGCACTACACCGAGGGACGCGCGCTGGTTAAGCGGCTCATACCTGCTAACTCGCAACCTGACCTCGACCTCGTGGAGCATCAAGGTATTTTGCGTTGTCGAGTTTATGTACTTTACGTTACATCGTTGAGGATAAAGGTACCGTTGCAGTCGCGCACTGGCCAATGGCCTTATCCCAATGGTGGTACGATAGGTCCTAACCATACCACCATCAACTTGCAGTCTGACCTCGACCTCCTTGAGCATCAAGGTATATTTAAAACCCCAATGCGAACCCATCATTCCACTGGCTAATGATATACTCTGATACTCCTGGTGGTACGGCTGGTCCTGATCCTGACCATACCAGCATCAACTCGCAGCCTGACCTCGATCTCGTTAAGAATCAAGGTGCTTTAATGCCCCATTGCAGAACGATCATACCAGTAGCAAATGACCACACCCCTGATGGTGCGGTAGATCTTAGTAGGTAGACTTAGTAGGACTTAGTAGGACAACTGACCACAGACCACCTCTCACAAGAATAACCTTAGAGGCAACATAACCCTATGAGTGGTCTATGATTAGTTGGTACTTCGAGCCGACTAATTCCAGGGCAGTGAGTTTTGATTTCAGCCAACTTCTCACCAAAGCCAAGCTCCGAACTAGCCCAAGTCTAATTGTGTTTGTGGTTTCCAGGTGTAATCGGCAGAGCGGGCGTGGACTTCCCGGCGTACCCGAACATTCCCAACACGGGATTCAATTGCAAGAACGTGCCCACTGGCTATTATGCTGACTTGGAGACAGATTGCCAGGTAAAACCATACTTGTCATCTTTACCTCCGTCATATTAATGCCCAGACTATTGTGCGCCGCTGTTTCACTCGCATTTCAACATTTTTAAAGATAAAAAAATCACTGAATATAGTTATAAAAATTGCAATGGGTCCAGTTGCTCAGAGTAACATTAGACATTACATATATTAAGCATTTTTTTTATTTTTCAATCAATTTTCCGTCTTTTTATATTTTGCCCATTTCGCGTACCCACCTATAAAAAATTCTTTGAATTCAAATGATAGTTTTGCTAAATCTTTTTAATATTATTGAGGATCTCTAGCGAATTTGTTTATGGGCCGACATCACAGTTGCTACGTCATCAAATAAGTTGAGAACTTTGAATTTCGACCCAAATACGTTAATGTTTTTTTGTACTCTATGTCTGACTCTCTTGTTTATTTTAATTCCAGGTATTCCACATCTGCGACACGTCTCGCAAGATCTCGTTCCTGTGTCCAAACGGCACCATCTTCAGCCAGTCCCACCTCATATGCGACTGGTGGTTCAAGGTGGACTGCGCCTCCGCACCCGCCCTCTACGAATCCAGCGCCGAATACTACTCCAACGAGCAGAAGAAGTCCCAGAAGGTCACACAAAGTCTGTCCAAAAACCAGGACTTGCAGCACCTAGCTGAGACCAACATCAGAGCGGAGACTAGAAGACCTGCCCCTATTCATGTTTCAAGCACCACTGAGAGAATCTACCGAAGCAGACAGCGCCAGCAAGAAACGCCATACGTCCCTCAAGCAACAGCCAGGAGTTACCAAGCATTGTTCCCTGATCCTAAACAGAATAACAACCCCACGCAAAGAAGCCAACTGACCACCGCATTTGAAAAGAGAAGGAAATCTTTAGTCCAATTGATTTCTAACAACTTTGCTGTACCTGCGAGGAGTACTATTCCTACTTACGATGCTTCAACACTGAGGACCACGCCTGTTGATTACAACTTTAAAGAAATGCAGGTTGCAGCTGAAAGTGCCTCTTTCGCCGCCAACAACAATAACAGGCAGTTCCTCCAAGATTATCATACGAAGAATTACCGGCCATACCCTGTGTACACCCCTAACACTACCACTAAGAAGCCTGAAAGGACACGAATCAGGACTAACCCTAACTTGACCACTCTCTATGATATTCGCGAGAAGCAACCATCCCAAACGCATTTCACGCATGTATCGCCACCTTCTACCAAGCGTCCAACTCTGGTCACCTACACAAAAGCTTACACAACTGTTCATGAGAACCCTTACACTAGACCTGGAGTTTCCTTGCTGAAAACTTACATTGAAAAGGAAAAGAATAGGACCACCTACACCACAGCAGCAACTCCTAAACATACCCAAGTGGCTGAAAATACTGAACCTATTGAGATTAAGAAGATCACGATCAAACCAAGGGAATCTTTTGAATCTGCTACCAAAATACCAACAACCAGAGCCGATGTTTTCTATAGTCAAACAGCTTCATCTGACAGGCATGACGTATTCTCCACCGCGAACCAAGTAGTTGAAGGCACTACTGAGCCCTCGTACAAAGAAAGGCGAGAAAGGTTAATGAGAAAGTTGAATTTAGACACGTACGTATCTACAGAAGCCACTGTTCCGACTACAGAGGATAAACAGTACGATGACCAAGCTAACAACAAACTTAACGCTCCATCACTGACTCCAAAAACTCTCCACAGTCTAGCAATTTATTACGCAACTGCTTTGGATAACTTATCAACTACCCCAACCCCTGACGACGTCGAAGTAACGACACCAGCTTTTGATGAATACGAGGCTATAGAAGAAGCTTTACCAGCTTTGTTCAGTTCAAACACTATTAATAAATACGGTAGCCTATTCGGTCACGGAGCCAGCAATGCTGAACTACTCGAAGAAATCAAGGCAGATCCTAATGGCACCTACAATGAGTTGATGGAAGATCTTATGGTGCAGCAAAGTCAGAGTCCTTTAGCCACGTCACCACAGATTAGAGAACTGGCTCAAGTTTTCACCCACGCTCTATCTGCATATCTTCAAGACCCGGTACAATTCAGAAAAGTTTTATCCGATATCAGACCTACGCACCCATCTTTCGGAGAAAACTACGGAGATGTAATAGATACCACTGATGATACAACCAATACTGAACCAACTACTACCGTTAACGAAGAAGATGATGAAATCTTAGGATTCTCTGAAGATAACAAAGCTCGGCCGATATCATCTTTGAGGGAGCCAAAAGCGTTAGACCTTGGAACTAAGTTCCAATCTAATTCTGCAGATTCAAAATATCAATCGGTTTCTGCCAATTCCAAATACCAAACAGAGTCTCAAGATTTAAAATATCAGACCATTTCTGAGACTATTTCTACTGTTCCTCAATACTCGACTACAGTCGCTGATATTTCAACTACACCCAGACCAACGGAGTACGTATCTACCACATATAGGTCGACTACACCAAGAAATCCTTTCATATGCTGTGGAAGAATATCAGCTTCTTATACTTCACCCTCCACTCCGTTAGCACCTTCGATTTCACCTGTTTACACCAACTCAAATGCCTATACCATTAATTCTTTGGCCAACGATGTTTCCACAACAGAGAGTGCTGTACCTAGATACGGAGGATTCCAGAACAATGCTCTGACTATAAGCGATTCACAATACGGTTCAGGAGTGACTGAGAGCAAACCTTTGAACGAATATGTTGAAGCTACCAATTTGCCAACAGCTTGGGGTGTCGATGCATCAGCCTCTACTCCTAATTCAATTTCCACGCATGATTTTGAGAGCAAAAAGATCAGAACTACTACAATTTTACCAACAACTTCAACTGTATACTTCACCGAAACTGACAGCGCGGAACTAGAAAACGAAGAAGAATTACAAAGAGCACACAGTCAATCTTTCATTGCACCAAATGGGAACAGCATACGTCATGGGAAGCAACTCAATTTGGAAGCTTCAACAGTAAGGAAACCTGCGGAAGACTTGGAAGCTCCCACTTTATCTGATACTGAACCTACCACTATCCAGACAACTCCTACATCGACGACTATTAAGCAGGAGGAAGTTTTAACCACAACTCCAATCCCTCCCAGCATATTTACATCACCTGATGAAGACCACCAGACCAGTCATTTCATATGGTCGACTACTTTCGACAACTGGCATAGCACGATGCTCGACCCGATAACTTTGAACGACGGTTTGAGAACGGAATTCGAAGAAGCTAACCCAACTGTCGACGACTCTTTATACACTGGATCCACACCTACCCCTACAGTAAACTATGCTACAACCGAATCAGTATCAACGACAAACAACGTCGAACCTACCACAGATGACAGTAAAAGTGAAAATAGAAGAGGAAAGAGTCTGAAAGATTTTTCGACTGAACCATCTCAAGATTTATCAGCGATTACCGACACTGTCGTAGAAAAGGCGAAAGAAATCATGAACTCGACAACAACTGAGAAATTAATGAACGTCATGAAGAAAACTAAGTCAAAGACGGTTAAGAGGCTAATTCTTCTTCTGGTACAAACTTGCGATGACGACCACAATACAACGGCTGAAGCGTCCAAAAAGGCGTTACTGGAAGCTTTGATGGCAGTTTCTCAGAAAGATATGGAGGAAATAGCCAAAGAAGAAGAAGGTATTGTTAACAACCCCGCGCCAGAAGCTGATTCATTCAGGCGGACAGACAGATTTCTTGAGCGACAAGAAGTAAGGCCGAGACAAGACAGACGTGGCAAAAGTATAAGCTTCGACGCTAGCGCCATAAATTCCCTATCAAATCCTACTACAGAAAAATTACAGACGACAGAACAAATCATCAAGACAGTATCAACGACACCACTTCCGTATAGGACCAGTCGCAGAGGCGTCAGAAAATTCGCGTCAAGAACCACACCCATCGAACCCAGATCTACTAACCCCACATTTGCCGAAACTAAGCCTACGTTTGCCGACACTAAGTCAACGTTTGCCGACACTAAGTCAACGTTTGCCGACACTAAGTCAACGTTTGCCGACACTAAGTCAACGTTTGCCGACACTAAGCCGACGTTTGCCGCCACTAAGTCAACGTTAGCCGACACTAAGCCTACGCTTTCTGACGTTCCCAGAGCAGAAGCAAGAGTAGCAAAGGACTCGGATCTTAAAACTACTTCCGACGCCAGAGCAATAGAATTATTAAGATCACTTTACACTATAGCAGCGAGATGGGGCTGAAAAACTGATCTTAATTATTTGGTAAGTGTGAAATGGGATAAGTTCGAGTGGCATAATAATTTCTTCGCATTAGTCTGAAGATTGAATTGAAATATCAAAATATTTTGTAAATGTGATTTTTATGCTTTGTCGAAACAAGTTTAATTTATGAAAACGGCACTAACATTTCCCTTTCATGCCAAATACAATAACAATTAGTTTCTTAGTAGCCACAAAGAGCGCTATTGTAAATTTTTCCAAAACATTTTGAGTGCTCCATATTTTATATTATTTTTGTAAGAAAATGCAGTTTAAAAGTTTCAACAGATTTGACTTTCGTAAGATTCTTAAGTATTTGTTACCATAATGTTGCTATTTGTATTAATTGCTTGCCTTAGCTGTTAAGATAGTTAATTTATTTTGATTTGTTACCAATAACTCTATAGACTTATTCCGAATAGTATTATAGGACTTTTTTCCTATTTTGGAAACCCTAGCATGTACTACTGAGTTACCTATTTCATCTAGATTTTATTTTTGTTACTGCCACGATGTACTGTAATATATGTTTGTAAGTATCTTTAGTTATGGTAGTTAGTTGTATTATAATAGTTTTAAGGGAGATTTTTATAGTACATTTTTTATAAATAATTTTGATTTTTATTTTTGTTTTGCCTGTTTACCATACTATTTTAGATAGACCAAAATGACAAATCTATGGAGATAAGAAAAACCGCGATAAACATTACGCCGCTACACGAAACCTCGAATGAGTAGGAATCAAAGACAAGTATGCTCCATTGTCTATTGTATACCACACTACCCTTATTTCCGGGAAGAGAGAGGCATTTGACCACTGTAGGCTCGTGAAAATATACAAAATAACTACCAGAAAATATACATACCTAACTACTTTTGCGATATCACCCGCATCATTATTCATTGATTTAAAAAAAAATCATTTTAAAGCATTTAACGATATAAGATTACCTACAAAAAAAATATCAAATTAACTACGGCGGAAACAGTAGTATCGATCGAAAGACCAATTTCCAATCAACAGTTTTATTCATCAACTTTTACTTACATCTCTAACCCGGTTACGAAAACGTCTTCATTTCTTTTTTCTTACTTCCTTCTTCCCTTCTTTTTTTTTAAGTCAATGATAGGCTTGCGTTTGACCGCCACCTCGCCTGATGGTAAGCACGCGGTCTACGATGTTGCTCGCTTGCCTAGAAAACCGTTAGTCCTCTTCCCTACTTCTTCCCGGGTGTCCTGTTGGAATACCGCTGTATATCCTGCTCGGTGACCTTATGTCCGGGCTTGAAGTATGCCTTGACGTGGCGTTTCTTCTTCATCATTACTTTAGAAGCGGCGAGCGCGCCGCGATGTTGGAGCGAGACGAAACGCTCGCGGAGGAGGTTTGCTGGAAAGAGAAGAGAATTATAAAGAAGGTTATTAGTATTATCATCAGTGATGGAGGTGGATGAAACATTCCAGGTCATTGTCAGTCAAGATGAGCGTTCTGATTTAAAAAAAAAACATGCTACATTCTTACATAAAGTTAGTTCATTTCACTTTACATTCTTAGAAATAGGTTTTTGTCTTATAAAAACAACCGCCAAGCCATATCAGAGACCTTTCAGGCGGCCTAACCACAGTTTATCTATCTATCTAATAACCCTAACTATGCAGTATTCTGGCTAAGTCCAAAACTAATGCTATACTTACTAGTGGAAGCAATATTCCTCAAGTCCCCAGTAAGCTGGCTCGGCTCCACGTAGTCGGGCTCCGGCAGCGGCGTCTTGTGAGCGTTGAGTGTAGGCACGGCGGTGGCGGCGGTCTTCGCTTCCTTTTCCGCTCGCTTCGCTCGGTCCACCGTTTGGCGTTTTTCGTTTGTAGTTATTGAGGATTGGAGCTTGCGGAGCCTGGAAGTGGTTTGGTAAAGATTTGTTGAAGTTGCTTTGGTGAATACATATACATAAACTAGCGGCCCGTCCCGGCTTCGCACGGGTAGACACTATAAATTGAGATGTGAGCTATCCTATCTGTTAAGTTAGATCGAACTGCACACGGTGTGCAAAATTGATTGAAATCGGTTAAGTAGTTTAGAAGTCTATTGCGGACAAACAACGTGACACGTAATTTATATATATTGAGATTTAAAAGTCGAAAACCCCAAATTAGAAAAGAGCTCATCTTCAACTCTTTGGGAGCTACGATGCCACTGACAAACGTACAGATATTCACGTCAAAATTATAATACTGCTTTTTTGTGTCTAGGGCTAAAAATAGGTGTCGATTCCGTCATGCCATACTAAACACCAACTCGCCTGTGGGTAAGCATTAGTCTACCGTTTGTGCAGACTCTTAAAGCTAACGAGGAAAAGTTCTTACCTGTAAATATCACTGATCTTCTTCTTGTCAATTTTGACTCGCTTCAGTCTCTCCTTCTCCACCAGCTGTTCCTTCTGTTTCCTTCTGGCCTTGTGATCTTTCTTCTTGTTCTTCACTGGCGGGTTGATGGCCTTGTATTCGGAGTCGGAGGCCGAGTCGGGGTCGTTGGCCGGGTTGTGAGGCGTCGGGAGGCCTACGCTCATCTCTTCACGCCATTGGTTCTGGAAAGTGAGGTGGGAAATGTATGGTGGGAAGTGAAATGATAAATAATAAAGTTAGATGATCAAATCAAGGGATGGTGTACTTAGGATCTTAAAACAAACTCTGAATTTAAGTGAGTTGAGGTCGAACGCCTAGCCTGTAAAATGTAAAAAAATTAAACACTTTTCAAACTTTTTTAACTGGTTGCGCCCAGCGGTTCTACCCACGTTTTCCAGGATAAAAAGAAGCCTGTATGTTAATACATACCATGAAAGCCTTAAGTCCAAATTTCATCTAAAACTGTTCAGCCATTTTAGCGTGAAGGTGTAACAAACATACAAACTTTCACTTTTATAATATTAGTGGGATGAGATGAGATGACATTTAGGCTTATTTAGATTAACACTTTGACTGCGGCTAATAATCACATGCGTTGTTTTTCGCGCCTGGCGTGTGCCGCATTCGCGTCGCACAAAGGAAAACACAAGGTATGTGTCTTCCGCAGTCAAAGTGTTAAATATGAGTAAAAAGAAATACTGAAACCAATTCAAAAAAAATTTTTTTTTAATTTATCTATGTCAAATGTGAGTTATGAATTACCTCTTTCTCAGCAGCTGTGACCCGGCTGAACATGCCGGTGGTGACGCGGTGGAGATGTTCCTCTTTTTTTATCATCTTCTGTTCGTGCTGCACCACTTGTTGTAGGAGGGCTTGGTGTTCCTGTAAGCGGTTAAAAGTATTATAGTTGTTTTTAAAATATGTACCAGTTTTAATTATTTTAGAGGTGACCCAGAACTTTACAGTATGCATTGAATAGCTAATTTAAATATTTGTCAAAACAACCATATCTAAACAACAGCCTTATCAATCATAAGGATATTATCAGGGCTACTGGCCTACTGCAATTGTTCTGCCTGATCCTCTCACTCAGCCGGAATGCTGTTAAAGTTAGTGGACCGTTGCTGACAAAATAAATAAACACAATCTATATATAAATTTAATAAGAGTGGCATACTCAAGTATGAGAAACCTCTAAACTCTAATTTTGAAAAAGCAATAGTCAAGTTAAATTATTTCACTTAACAATTCAAGCATAGCAACAACACACAACTCAGAAGTGGGATAAAATAGATTACAAAAAGTTATACAGCTAAGTTTAATCATAAAGTTCACCTGATAAGTAGGGTTGTAGCTGACGCCAGGATGCGGGAGCTCTACAGCAGCCCTATTGGTGACTGTCTTGGCTAGTGGTGGCTTCGGTTTAAGCCACTTGCCTGGCAAAACATTGTGGAGTTGAGCCTCGGTTGATATGAATTCCCCGCACAGGGTAGCAGGAATGCCTTTGGCTTCTGGTACTAGAAGATAGAAGAAAACAATGATTTTTAATGCTTTGCTAGCTCAGTATGACAATGCACCACTTAACTATTAAAAGTTTTTTTTTTAATTTTTATAAGAAATCACAGTATCTTTTAATATGAAGAATATTGATCACTAAGTTGTAGTCTTTTTTTGACTTATAAGTACCGAACGTTGAATCCTCGTGTACCTATTTTTGGTTATGTATCAGTACGGATATGGCTCGCAAACCAAAAAAATTATGAAAGGTAAGGTTTAAACTGGCTGTGATTATGTCTAATGGTATTTTCGTAAAGCTTTAGACTGGTCATAATACGAGTAACAAGATGCTGTATACCAGATTTTCTTTATACATTTCTACAAAGTATAGGATTTTATACTTACAACCTTCACCCCACATGTCCATATCAAACGTCTGCCGTACTAGCTTAGCTTTCCTTTTCTTCTCTAATGCAATCTTCCGTCCACTCCTCGCTTGTTCAACCTTACGTTGGTACGCTCCTTTCTCTAGGCGCCTCTTGTCGTTTATTTTACTGAGAGCGGTGGGTGTTGAGCCTACTGGGTTTACAATGTTGCGTTTGGCATTTGGGTCGGAGACCTACGAAAGAAAAAGATACTTATTGGTATTTTGTGAGGAGTTTCCCAGATATATTATATTGCTCAATAGAATAGTCCAGTCGGATATCATATATCACATCTACCTTCTCCAGAAGCTTAAGAAATGACTACTACACTTTTTGTGTTTAGAAAAACATGTTGAAGAATTACATACTTTCTGTTAGTATGCCTGACCTTAGTGTTATAGAGTTGAACTCAATTATCTGTTACAATCATAGATTTTTTATAAAGTTACTGTAAATAAAAATTTGCTTTGAATCACCTTAGACGAAGGAATCAACACTTCGAAGCATTTTGGGGTTGCAGCCAATTTCTGTCTCTTCTTCAACTTGGCAGAGAGTGGTTTCTCATCTATTTCTTCAGGTATGGCGGGATCACCACCAGCTGTGTCTACTATGAAGATCTCACTGTCTGGTTTTGTTTCAAATTTGCTGAAACAGGTAATTAACACTAACAACACCCTTGCAGTTACATCTACATAATATGATATGATACAGATAATATGCTACCTCTACATAATATTTTATCTGCATATGTTCAGTCCTTTGATCATACGGACACTTATTTGCATGTTTAGTATTAATCTGATTGGGGTTAATTTATCAGAAGATCTTAGAATTAACCTAGACATAACTTAGAGAGTAATCAGGAAAATTAATCGTGTTTTATTAAGAAATGAAGCATTGTCAAGATTTATTGTTTTGGTCATGAATTGATAATTTTGAGGTTTGATTTTACAATATGAATAATATGATGTAATTCTTGAATACTTTCAGTTAGACTTTATTTCTTGGTTAACTAATCAGCTAGTGTTATGTTCTTTTACATAGGACATTAAATTGATGTAAAATAGCTGCATTTACCTAAAAATGATACGTAAACAAACCAAAACATAACCTTACCCAAGTCGTTCCTCTAATCTCTGGTCCTCCAAGAAGGCTTCCACATCACTAATGTCACAGTGCTTGCGCCAATCTTTCTTATTTTTCTTTGATACATGCTTCTTTTTCTTTATTACCGACATTTTGTATTAAAATTATATTTAACATGTGAAACACGTCTATTGCGTGTTTTGAAAGAAGGGTTCCGTTACGCGTGATGTTTTTCTATTAAATGAGAAAATACAGTGTGTAAGACGTGTAATCTGTGTAACAAAGTAAGTATTGCAAATGTATAAATATTTTTATTGATGTCTGAAAAACTTCAAAACTGATATTTTCCACAGAAATTAGAAGAAAATACGGAAAATACTTACACGTTCAATCAACCCTACAGATTTCGTGTAGCAGGTTATTTTAGGAAAAATGAAACACATGAAACGGAACGTATGTATTTCTATGGATGCGTTCATAAAATAAAATAGATGCGTTCATTTAAAAAAGTTTATAAAAACTTAAAATGAATTTTAACAGGATTTGTTGCAAACAGATTGCTTAAAAATAATTAACAATAGTATAGGATTTAAATAAAAACAACTTTAGGCATGGCATTTAACTAATTCGACAATCAGGCGGAGTTGTGATTATCTACTTCTCTTCTTCGCAATCTTCTTCTTCTTCAGCCTCTTCTGCTTCCGGTTGATCTTTTGCTTCTGCAATATTAGTTTAATTTCGGTCGGTGAGTATTTTATTAATACAAATTTATCTCGATTACATAGTTTTATAACCACTTTTACTTAGTAGGTAGATGAGCAATGAAATTATCTTAAATAGGTACTCACTATTTTGAGCAAAATCATTTTTTAAAATAGTTACCTACTTTTATAATTTATTTTTCAATTTCTAACATTTTTTTCCAAACGCATACTTACGTCGCGTCGAGGGTTAAAAAGTGGAATAAGTTAAAGCCATCTCAGGGAAATCAGCATACATGTACGAGTATGTAGTATGTATGTAAAACATGTAGTACCACCTTATGGTTCACGTATTGCATTTTATCATCAGGCGTTTATGCATGATTTGCAGTAAAATATGGAATGGTACGAGTAGGTTTCAGAAAATAGCGTTACCTACCTACGGATCTAGGATGGTTTCTTTTTACTCGTACTCCAGTATAGATTTTTACCAATCAAGGCTGCCAATATATTACATTATTACACCTATACTTGCTTTACAATGCGATGCGACCAACTTATCTATAGAATAGGGGGACCCATAATTTCATTGACTAAATCTCGCAATATTTTTTAATTCTATCATGCCCACTTCTGCACCATAAGTTGGTGCTGCACTGTTATATGCAATGATCTTCTATATAAACTGAAAACCTCATTGGTTATATGTATAAAAGCTAGTAGATATTTTCATGATTACTAAATGGGTACATGGGTAGGCAGTAATGGGTAGGTAACTAGGTACCTTGTTATGACCTAAAAATTTAAACCTACCTTTGAATTACAATCCAGACCTTACTCTACCACCCAAAAAATTGCTCCAAAGTTTTTTGAGGCAGTACTTCAGACTCCTCATTTCCAAAGTCGTCTAACCTCACAAACGTATCGGGAAATATTTTCCCCGAAGACTCATTGGCCAGGTTAATTTCCTCAAACTTCCTTTCGCTCCCGTTAGAAGCAGACAGGAACGGCCTAAACTGGATCTGCTTCGAATCCGGTATAAACTGGTTATCGCTAGATTGAATCCGTTCAAACTGGACTTCTTGCGGTAAATTCTGGTAAGCGTCAGATTGAGCTGGTTTTGAGCTATCAGGTATGTAGTAGTTTGGTTTTGAATGTGTTGCTAGATTGAAGGACTTTAATGTGATGGGTTTTAGGGTGATTTTAGCAGGTGCAGATTCGTGGGTTAGTCCTTGCGGTGCGTGCAATGCGGTGGCGTGCGGCTGGCGTGCTCTCGGCTCTGCAAGAGGGAAAACACTCGCTTTACCCATCTACGAACCGGACTGATTCGTTTGTAGAGAAGAGAGGCCTATTGTTTGGTAAATCTTTAATTTCAGTTACTTATATCTTGTCTAATACAATATCTTGATAGCCAAGTACCTATCTATTATGAATTATCTTTAAGGTAGCCAGTCTTTATTAGGATGCGATAAAGACATCTCTATTCTTTTTGATACGAAAAGAATCCTAGTAAGTGTTAAGTACTAATAAACTGAGGTTGTCTGTTACGCTTTCACGAATTAATTCCTCAACCGACAATTACCTACCACACTTATACATACCTACATGTTATCAGGGGTAGATACATATGAGGACATAGGCTACTCTTCATCATGATCAACCCGCGCAGCGAGCGCAGCTAGCAGTAAAATGGATTTTAATATTTTCTACATCGTATACGAGTACATAAAACTAAGGGTGATTTTATTGACGTGACAACGTCTTATAAATTGGTTTGCCGGGTGACACTTCAAGAAACTGCGTTACGCTCCGCTCACGTTATGCGCTCACAATGAGAGCGAGTGAGAGGCACGCGTCCCTTCCACTCGGGCATGGTTAGCCCGCCTAAGAGCGAGAGAGACAGACATAAGTCATTGTCACGTAAAACTTTCGCCCGTATACCGACTTTACAGGCAACCAATTTTTTTTAAACAACATTTTATTATCAATAGGTAGGTAGGTTACTTAGTTGAGTTGAAAATAAAAGTCATATTTTTGCCAAATTTGCCTAATTTTCGGCCAGACAGTCGCTTGCCACATCAGGTGAGTCAGTAGCCAAATGTAGATCTATTTCTAATACAAAAGCGATATAATCTCTACAATAATTTTATCTTTAGACATCAACGACAACTACAATTTTGAAGCGATTTAATCTTTCTAAGCGTCTACAACTCTTTAAAGGAGAATCAGTCTGTCTTTTATTTTTCCAAAGATTTCCAAATTACTTTAGGATAGAATAACAAATCTTTAGTGTACCTAGGTATGTATCTTACCTAGTTTATATTTGTATAGTTTCCTAGATAGGAGTAGGATATGTACCTACTTCGAGAAAAAGAGCTTAGCTTATAAACCAAGATTGTTTGCAATAGAATAAAAGTCCTTATTAGGTATTTGTCTTGTTTAGTACTAGTACCTAATATGTAAGGTAGGTAATTACGTTAGTGGTAGTAGATCGTGCTTGGTAGTGGCAGGTAGTAGGTTAGTAGTAGGTCTAGACGTCGAACAAAGGTATTAGATTTGTATTAGATAGGTACGTCTAAAATGAATCTTAATTAACTTAATTTTAAGGTGTAGGTATGGGATTAGTCATAGTGATCATTGTCAAGTAATATAACATGAATTAGTCAAGTACAAGTAAAATGAGTCAGTAAATATTAAGCGAGATGTCAAGAAATCAGAAGTAAAGAAGTCAGAAGTCGATAGAAATCAGAAATAGTCAACAGTCGATTCACAAAAATAACAAAATATAACAAAAACATTGTTTATTTCATATCATCACTCATGAGACATCGCACTTAACTCTTGTTAGTAATCGTAACATTACAACGAAACACGTAACACCTTTGTAACATGTTACAAGCGCATGTTACATGTGTCGTTGCATGTTTCGCCACATCCAAAGTTGTACTATAGCTTCCTTTTTTGAAATATAACCATCTTAAGTTACACAGAACAAAACTGAAAGCATTTATAAATTAGATGTTATTCGTATAAAAGTATAAAATATATCACAAGTCGTATACCAACAGTTAAGACGTACTATCTAATTATTACAACAAAATATAATTTATTTACATTGCGTAGACATAATCTACTCACATGGCAACATTAGAATTGGGCGTTTGACGCGCCAATTTTAATGCTACCCTCAATTTTGGTTCTGGAATTTTAGAGAGTTTTGAAAATAATTGACTCAATACATTTAATTAGCGATATTCAGAATAGATAAAATTATTTCCTGTATTCATATAGAATTATACAAGTTACAATATATTATTGTGCAAGTATGTAGGATACATGTGAAAATAAAAAAAAATACGTTAATAGATAAAATACGTTACCTACATAAAATAAATAATGATAAAGAAATGTAAATTATATCATAATAAGACTATATCCAAGACAAAAGTAACAAGCTTCGATCAAATCAAGAAATGGTCAACGCTAGCTCGATTCTGTCGAAGGCTACAAACGAAAGTCAAATAACTCCAAATATTCCTAAAACTCCAGAACGTCACCTAAACAACGTTACTGGTGCTGGTAGTCCGACTGGTAGTACTCCTGACTGCCGCTTTCCTCCTGCGGGGCTTGTACCTTGTACTCCTCAAGAGTCGTACCTTCGTATGAGGCGTCCTTGTGGCCTGCTAGACCGGCGGCGGCGGCCTTCGCGGCGGCGGCGGCTGCGTTGGCTTGCGCTTGCTGGGCCGCGGCCTGTGGAGGGTTGAAAAGTCGTGGTTGAGTTTCGATCAAGCACAGAAGCTGTTCAACTATGTATACTATAATCTGCAGCTAGATGAGTAAAGTAGTAGAAAAGACTTTGTAGAGTTGGTCAAATAATAGAGCTATTATTTTCACGCGTAGCTATTTTTGGATTAGTCCAGAAACTATCCTTTTGGCTTTACTCGACTGATAAGTTTGTTGTTTAGCTTGTGAGTGGCACTATATGTTACATATTTATGCAATTTGTTAGAGAAAGCATGATTAGATAACATATGTTTAAACACACAAAAATAAAAGGTATCTGAAAGAAAAGATAGGTACTGTTATAATTTACAATTGTTTATTGACTGGACACACTGGTAATAAATGCAATTTTGCACTTATGTCACTTTTCTAGAAGAACATCGAAATCTTTATGTTCTCGATTATGTAGATCATTGCGTTCTTCTTTGTTTCCTAAACAAGAAAAGGAAATACTTTAATCTTCTCACGAGAAAAGATTTTATTAGATTATCTAGTATAGGACGCCAAGCAGTATTAAAAACAGCATTCTGCTACAAAAGACGAATGAAATTAATACAGGACTAATCCTTAGTGTAGGTAATACACGTCATTGTCCAATACAAGTCATTATTTAAGTTTATATACGAGTACCTACTATTTGGCAAAAATGTATGAAATTTTGAGAAAAAAATACCTATTATATTATTACAAAAGACGAATGATAAGCGCGCTCTATCGGAGACCGCATCATCAAGCGATTAATCAAACTTTCAACATAACAAACGCTCCATAGCTTGCACTAACCTGAGCCTTCCTGGCAGCGGACTGAGTCGCCTCGAAGTCGATCCTGACTCCATGCAGCTGCTCTTGCAGAGTGTTGAGCCTCTGGCGCGCCGCCCCGACCATGGCGGTCTGGGCACCGAGCTCGCCGGCCGCCTGGGACGCTGCCTCGTTCGCGTTTTCGGAGGTGGCTTGAGCTGCGTTCAGGGCCGCTTGGATCACGTTCACCTGGGAACAGACGTCATAAATGTTATAGTAAAACATTAAAACCGACTAAAAAGAGACCTGAATGGCTAGCATTAATTTTGACGTAAAATTCTTAGCGAGTATTCGACCTGTTTGGCTCAGCGGTATTGTAGCCGCCTTATAAGCCAGAGGTCCCGGGTTCGATTCCCGGCCGGGCAGATGTTTGAATGATGAATTTAAATATCTGTTCTGGGTCTGGGTGTTAGTTGTCCTTGACTTTGTGTGTGTTCCATGGCATCCCCGACACAGGATTTATTCCTAGTGGGGAGCTATGAGTGTGAAACGTTTTTTTTTTTTTTTTTTTAAGATAAATGTATGCAAAATGAGACGGCGCATGTTAGGCGTAAATGGATATTGCATTGTCCATACATTTTTATATCGAATTCTCGATTCGTATTTTACGTCAAAATTTGTATTAGGTTTACTGAAACAAAAGTTTACGTCCTAAAACTTCCAGTAGGTATCTACTTATGTTTAGTTTAGTAAGGGATAATGTGCATAGAACTCGAAGCAACGGTACACACGGTTAGTCTATGGATGGGTAACCGCGAGTACTTAGACAAATGTGCACTACCATGGCTCGGATGACACCTAAATTGTAGCCCCGGTTTTTTCTTGTAAAAACAACCACTTAGCCATGCCAGGCCTTGTCTCTACGAACTTACTTTGTTAGTAAGAAATTGACACGGCTAGTTGAACTTTCTAGTTCAATGACACGATAGTAATTGAACACCGACCGTGAAGCGAAGAAGGAAATACTGTAGGTGTCAATGTGAAGATCAGATGACAGTTGAACTCTCGTACTCGTAATAGCAAATAGATTAGGTACCTAGTCTACATTGTGGTAAGGAACACGAGTTCTACCTCTACAACTTCAGTTCTCTAAAATTTTCCGTACCTACTACTTAATATCTACATATGTAGATAATTGTATATTTGTATATTTGTATTTACTAAAGCAACGTCGAATTTCTTTAAAGTGTTAGCGACATTGTTGGCATCTTGAGCATTTAATTTTTGCGGCAAAAATATTTATTGTAGGAAAACTCGCTTTGGTGAAATAAATATTTGCATTAAAATATATTTTTTCATTTCGTTTGGCTGTAGATAACAAAATGGCTAGTAGGTACCAGATATGATACCTACTAGAGATATGATGATTAAATCTATGGAAAGACTTTTGTTTTATCCCGAAGTTTTAAAAAGGATACTTTACTACCAATAAAACATGTGTTGCGTTTCGACCCAATATAAAATTATGATAGAATTAAGAAAAGTAAAGTACATACATATAAAAGTGTGATAATTTATTTCAAGGTCAAAACAACAAAACAATTAAGTTTTAAACCAAAGTACAGAGAAAGTAATGAACCGGACCGACCTCCAACATGTCGTAACTTAATTTACTTAAGTGGAACTTATTTGCGTACATTGCAATAAGCAGTGACAAAAACGTAATGCTTATCGAAAGCAAAATAATTAGAGCGTGGCAATCTACTTTTGTGATAACTTGAGAACGAAAAAAAGAAATAGATCAAGATGAAAAATAAAATGCAATAAAACATGTAATGATCCATATAAATTACTGCATTTTTTCTTCATTTTATGGCATTAATTAAAGGCTCGCCTTCTGCGCTTTTTTATGCTATTGAGTGACGGGACGAGCAAATTGCTGGTGTTAAACGTCACGTTTGCCCATAACAGGTCTGCGTCATCTAGAATTTTGAACTCTCACAGCCCCTGCTCGGCACAGCACAGCGCTCGTCACCCTGAGATACAAGATGTTTAATCTCCTATTTGCCCTGAAATTTTACTGGAAATGTTGCCCTTCTCACCGGAACACAGTAATGTTTGCACATTACTGCTTGGCGGTGGAATAACTGGCAATGGTGTGGTACTTCCCCAGGCGGGCTCTGCAAAAGAGCCCGACCACTACTGAAACCTACTATACCTGTATAGCCCTTTTGTAAAATCAGTCAAGCCAGCCGTTTAGGTGCCAGGAAACAAACAAAACATCACATATTCATAGACTTAAAAAAATATATTGTATACGTCGTGTAGTCCTGGATTCTGAAAAACCTGCCGAAACCAAAAGAGTTTTAGTAAAGCTTCGAAAAACAAAGTATTTAATTCAAGTCTAAGGTACTAAGTAATATTTACACAGATACTGCATAAAGGTACCAATTGGTTTGGCTTAAATTTTAATTAGATTGTTTGAATTAACTATTTCGTTACTAAACTTAACGGCAGTCGTTAGATAACGATTGCCTCGATTTATTTCTATTTCGAGTAACACGAGTCACTGCGGGCAATTACGGCAATTTTACAATTTGCACTATTCATAGAATGTCCCCATAGATAAAGTAAAACGTAATTGTGTTGGGCAATTGTTGTATTTTATTGTTTGAAAATTGGTAGAGCAAAAGAGTTGAACGCGTGACTTGCTAATTTTCATATACTTTCCGAATATAGTCAATTGGAGTTTTGAGACCTAAAGGGTTAACCTATCATTATCATCCCTTTTCACTTTGTTCACTGCACGAGAAGTAAGAAAGTCACATGGCACGATCAGTTGCCATGCGTAAGGCAAGTTGTCCACTTGCCTTACGCAAAACACATCATTAATTAATAGCCTGTTTCCATTCACAAGAATTGATTCAAGGAAAGCCTGAGATAGCTAGTATATTAACGCTCGTTTGTTAAAAATCAATTCGAGAGCTTTAGATGCGGCCACATTTCTTAAAAATATGTCAAAGATATTTCAAAGAATACGAGGGTAGTTAACAACTGATTTCGCATTTTTTTAAGTAATTAATCATAAGTGTGTAGAGCAAATTAAGCCACTGACATACCTACTAGGATTCAGCTTACTCTAGTATTTATACGAAGTGTATTTCAATAGAGGTGAATAAAGACTGAAACGGTCAAATATACACTACAAATACTACAATAGATTAGTTGTCTTTTTTGGCTAGGCAGTATTTAGCAACTACATTTCGAGCTTATATTTAATCAATGTTTCACCACTTTATTAGGCACGGTTTGCAAACGTTTTGCAAGATCGCTCGGTTTTTCTGTCTGTTTGTACAGATTCTGTTGACAGACTTAGGTCACAGTTTTAAATCGATTTTATGGAGACATGTCGATCACGTAGTTTCAGGCAATTTGGTTTATTGATATTTTGATTGGATAAGAGAAAAACGTACGATTTAATCGAATGAAATTAACAATTAATTCTCCATTGAAGTCGCATTTGGCTAACGTAATAGAAAAAGATTGAATCGCGTAGAGTTTTTGTAAAATGACGAGACATTTTGTTCAGTAACCATTACAGTATAAAAATATTTGTACCTAATTCTTTCTAATCTATCTTTGTTTAATTTTTAAATGTTTTTTATCCTTGTCTATTCCAATGCTTTGATTTTACAAACTGATTTTTAAATTGCATTTACATCGTTATCGCAGTGCTGTTTCTTCAAAAACATTAACAGCAAAATCCATAACATCCACCATCTTAATTATTTAACCCCTCTGCCCTACTGTGAACTTTATCACAATCAATAACAAACGCACGATATCATAGAAACGAAACAGACAAAAAAGGTTATAAATATTTTCTTATTTTTGTAGTCTGTAGAAACGACAATGCTACCATGCTTAGTTCACATTTTTTCTTTGTCTTATTTTATTTATTATTTTTCTGCAGCGCAAACTATTGTTACACAATCTACTAAATTGTGATCTATTTTACTTTTTAATTGTAATTTAATGTCGCTTTCTGTCGCGACCGATCTCGTTTGGCGCTACCGATTTACGCAACCGACTTTTTTGCAATATCTTTTATCTTTTTAATACATTAAAAAACTATTAAAAGAGAAGTGAGCGGTAATTGCCGGGTATGAATTGGTAATGTTTTATTTTTCTTGTACAAACAATTTTTTAACTGAAAGTGTTGCACTTGTTTTTCGGTTCATTAATAGTAGTTGTTTACCTTTCTTTTTATTCTAAGAAACTTGTTATAATAGTGACTAGTCTATCAAGTTGATTTATTCTTTGAGGTTTATTTTAATCAGAAAACATAATTTGGCTATCGTAAAATCTGACGAGGAGAAAGCTTTTGGACTCGTGGAGGTTTAATTCGGGCTCCTATCATCGATATGAAACCCAAATATTTTTACACATCGATGGCTCCAATCAAAAGAGGGCGGAAAAATCAACGGTATACCTGTGTATGATAGCAAGCGAAACTGCCGGACGCAGCTAGTCCTATATATCCGGCGCTTCCAACAAGAAAAACTTTAAAGAAAGAAAATCGTTGTCAATTTAAGCTGCCTCTAAATAAAACTCACCTGGTGCATAGCCTGCTGCGCTGCCTGCGCCGCCGCTTGTGCTGATCTCTTGGCCTGCTGCAGCTGCATCTCTTCGCCTTGAAGCCCCACCTTGGCATCTCTCACTTGCTGTTCCAGCCCAGACAGAATCACCTGCTTGCCAGCCAGCGCTGCCTGCGCTGTAGCACTAGACTGAGCGGCCGACTGAGCCAACGTATTCTTCGCCACATACGCAGCCTGATACGCTGCAGCGGCTTGGTTGCCGAGCGCTGTCTTCGCTTGATTCGCTGACCCGACGGCTATCGTTCTGAGACCGCTGCCTCTGCTGAAACCTTTCTTTCCCTCATTCGCGGCTTTAACCTCTTGTAAATAAGCGTCATAATGGCTGTGCTGTGCTTCGGGTTCTTGGGCCTGGGCTGTTTGTGCTGAGTTGTCGTAGTCGTACTCGTATTCTTGGTGCTGTTGGGCGCCGTGCTGAGGGGCGGGCACTGGGGCGGCGGAGGCGATCGTCAGGGTGCCTGGAAATATAGGAAGTTAGTCAACTCGATACGCTAATATGTCCCAGTAACGAACAGCATTTGGTCATTCATAAAAATAAACTACACAGCTCTTTATATCTAAGTGTTTTTATATCTAAGCTACTCGAGACACACGAATTACTATTACTAAAGTACCTAGTTGTACTGTATAAAATATATTTTTAAGTTAAAAACTTAAAATAATCATAAGTTAATGATAGATACCATTTGGTACTTAATACTTTTATCTAACTGATAATAGATGCTTAGTGCTTACTACTAAACTAAAGATAGTTTAAAAATAGTCTGACAAATTGATAAACCCGATGAGCCGATTCTGAAGGCTTTTTAGTTGACAATTCCAAATTGAATTTAAATTCTAATCTGAGGATTTTGAAATAAATTAATTTAAATTTAAGTTGATTAGGTGGTTGATATTCTCGTTTAATACACGCCAATGACAAAGACTATTTCATTTTTATTTAAGTTAAGTTTAGATCAGTCACATAACTCCTTCAGAATCATCTGCCATGTAATACCGAAATTAGCAAACTAATTAAGTATTACCAAAACGAAAACGCAACTGTAACCATACTAATACGTATTATGGACCTAGTGAAGCGTACGTACTAGATACAGGAACTCGTACTATTTTGCGTGTGGAAGTAAAGGAAGTAAAATACCTGATACTGTTATGTTACATTATACTTAGTATATAAGTATTCCGTGTAATGGGTTATGTAAAGTTTAAGTTTAGCACGAACATGAACTCGTAACTTAGTTTCTGTTTAATTATACAATTTGGCTGTTAAGTATTATTTTATTTATTTGGTAACTGATACTGCTTTCTATTATTATGCCCTAATTGAAGTAATTATTTGTTAATTTTAAATGAATATTGGGAAATAGAACGAAATAATGTTTGACAATTAATTGTCAAACATTAAAAAAAAAACGCAAGAAGAGACAAAAACAAAACAAAACAAATCTTGCCTGGACTTTAAAAGAGAGAAAAAGTAAAGCGTTTTTATTTTACTTTTTTTTTTGTATTTACCAATGTCTTTTTATATATTACCTTAAGAGAAATGACTTGAGGAAATAGATAGAATAGCTCAAAGTTATTTGGTTAAAATAATGGAGTAGCTCAAAAATATTTTAGAAATAAGCGTTACACACGCGTTGATGTCTTTTACAATGGCGTTTGGCGCTTTTGTTTGTTTGCATATTTCGATTAATGCAATGAATAATTTTTGTAATAATTTATTTTAAAGATAAATTACTACGTAAACGTAACTATAACTTAAACGTAACTTATATCGGTTTAAAAATTTAATAAATATTTTTTCTAGATAAAATACCTACAATTAGTACATAGGTTTTAAGATTCCCTATTTAAATAATTGTAATTTCTTTTCATTTAATAAGTACTTACCGATACAAAACAAAACTGTCCTAAAGGCCTTCATTTTGACTACAGTCGAACTGAAACACCACAAAACCATTAACACTAAAAATAAAATCACCAAAAAATATATATTTAGACCAAAACTTATATCATCAAAAACATATAAATACAAAAGTATTTCGAGTAGGTTATTTTTATTGAAAACTCATATGACACTTAACACTTTAAAAATTCATGAATATATAAAATGTTAAGAAAAAAATATAAAAAAATTGAACAAGAAAATTTTAATTGAAAACTTATGACACTTAACACTTTGAAATCTAAAATCAATCAAAAATATATCACCAAAAACCTATTTTTTTTTTGTAATGAAACTTTTAAACACTATCACTTGAAAATATGTTTGTATATACCTTCCAGTACTTTCACTAATGCTTATTTATTTCAGTTTAGGTCGCGGGGGTCCTAAACCCCTTGTTCGATTGTCTGTGAGGCAATGTACGATCGGTTGGTCAGTACTTCTATTTATAGTCATTGCCAGTCCTGCCGCAGAATAGCCAGCAGTTTCTATGGTACAGTGCACTTGGCACAGTATATGTGACAGTGTCAACGCAGCTTGACCAAGATTTGTATAGAGCAGAGCGCACGATAATTTGGTCATTGTTGTAATGTAAGGACAATCGGTATTCTGTCACGATTTTGTTTTATTGATTGTTGCATAATGTCGTTTTGTTAGATAACTGGGTAGAGAAATGGTAGCTTTTTTTGGTAGCAGTTAGTTTAAGGAAAGTTTTAATGGATTCAAATTGTAGCAAATTTTTTTGATAGTGCTGTTTATTTTACCTAAAATTCTGAAGCAAAGTCTCTAAATTCCTTAAAACTAGTATCTACTAATGTAAGAAACATGCGTCAAATTGTATTTAACTATGTATTAACATAATTAATCATACCTGCATTTTTTTTAATTGATAATTTGCGTGTTTGTTTCAAAGATTGTCATTAGACTAGCACCTATTTATTGACACTTTGGCTAAACCGACTTGCATGCGTTTAATGGCAGTAAGTAACTTGTAGGCTGGATTAATAAGATAGTTTTTTATATATCATAAACCTAGTTCTTTTGGGATAGCAGGCAAAACCGCCGTACACAGCTAGTTTATAAGATATGCGTGAAACCTAACAGTGCTTACATATCTGCGGACGGTTGGACAATAGTTTTAATTAACAAGAAAGAAAGAGAAATTAAATTTTGCTCTCATTATCCACCATACCAAATACCTACGTCTGTTAGTTGAGGCTAAAATGCTAAAATGCTAAAATGATAAAATGCTAATGCTAAAAAAATTAAGACTTCTTAAGGGTTTCTCGATAGATAATAATCTGGGTGCCTTAAGTCAAGAGTGAATCGGTTTCTTCTAGGCACGCGTGCTCCATCGTAGACCGCATCATTACTTACTATCAGGCGAAGTGGCGGTCAAACGCAAGCCAAAAAAATAAAGAGAATGAAAAAAAATATATTAATATTAAATCAAAAAAAAGTAAATCGAAAAATAATATAGTGGGAGAACTTTAAAAATTTAACTTTCATTTATAAAGTTAAAATAAGAAAGAACGCCCATGCGCGTTCTTCTTTTAACATTTACATACGCAAGTGGTTTCAATCACTCTGTGTGGATCTAGTTCAGTTTCATGCGTTTAATACCAAGTTTATGCGTGAAGAAAAGCTATATTGTGTACTTTACGGTAATTAAATAAGAAATACTTATTACCCAGAACTTTTGACACGTAATATATACAATTATGGTTATGCATTATAATAATAATAATAATAATAGCCTTTTTATTCCTGAACATAGGGTTACAAGAGGTCCCTAAGTTCGGTTTGCCTACTGGCATAGGCCTCCTCCAGTTCCTTCCAATGGGTCCTATCCCTTGCCACTCTCAACCAGAGTGGTCCCGCTGTCTGTTTCAAGCCATCTTCCCATCTCCTGACTTGACGACCTCTACTTCTTTTGCCAACTCTTGGTTGCCAGAGGGTAACTTGTTTGCTCCATTTGTCGATGGGGTGGCGCAGCATGTGTCCAGTCCATCTCCATTTTTGGACATCTATCCGGGTAAGGATATCTGTGAGTTTCGTTCTTGTTCTTATGTCTATGTTCCTGACTCTGTCTTTGATTTTTAACCCTAGCATGCTTCTTTCCATGGCACGTTGACACTTTGCTAGCCTTTCCCTGTGATGAAGTGTTAACGACCAAGTTTCACAGCCGTAAGTAAGAGCTGGTAGAATACAGGTCTCAAATGTTTTCTTTTTTATGTGATTGCCTAAATCCTTACTTTTCATAATTTCTTTCAGTGACCAGTATTTTCTCCAACCTTGGGCTATTCGCCTGTTTATTTCCTGAGTCGTTTCATTTGAAGGTGATATTATCTGTCCTAAGTAAATATATTCTTTGACATACTCGATCTTGTTGCCATCTACCATAATGTCTGCTTCCCTTGAATTTGTTATTAATTTTGTTTTACTGGCATTGATTTCCAGACCAACTTCTCTACTTTTACTTGCTAGGCTCTGCATCATTTGTTCTATTGCTGCCGGGTCCTCTTCAAGAAGCACCAAATCATCGGCAAATCTTAAATGGTTTAGGCGGGCTCCATTAATGTTCAGACCTAAGTGGTCCCAGTTCAATTGTCTAAAAATGTGCTCGAGTACGGTGTTAAATAGCGTAGGAGAGAGAGGATCGCCTTGGCGTACACCCTTTTTGATTGGGAATGATTCTCCTGTTGTTTCAATTTTGATACTGGCCTTGCTGGACTTGTATATACTTTTAAGTATTTCTATGTAGTTGCTCTGGACCCCCTGTCGTTCAAGACTCCACCATATGTGTTGGTGCCTGAGACTGTCGAATGCCTTTGAGTAATCGATAAACGCCAAGTAGATTTGTTTATTGTATTCGTTATATTTCTGCAACAACTGTTTTATTGTATGAATATGATCTATTGTGCTGAAGCCTTTTCTGAATCCTGCCTGTTCTATGGGTTGGTTTTCGTTTAGTACTAGTGATATTCTTTCCAGGATCACTTTAGCGAATACTTTGTATATGTTTGATATTAAAGAAATTGGCCTATAGTTCCCAATCTCGTCTCTAGGGCCTTTTTTGTGCAGTAGAATTATGTGGCACTCTGTCCATTCTTCTGGAATTTGCCTTGTTTGTAAAATTTCGTTGAAAAGTTTTGCTAGCACAGGGCTGATTTCCTCTATGGTTCCCTTGAGCATTTCATTAGGTATCTTGTCCGGCCCTGGGGCCTTCTCAAGTTTTTGAGATTTTATTGCCTTGAATACCTCTGAGGCGAGGATTTCTGGCACCTCATCTACTTTGTTGTCTATTGCTTTGGTTTCTTCCTGAATTGGGGCCAGCCCTGAGTCGAATTTATCAGAGTACAGTAAGCGGTAATAGTCCGTAGCTAGTTTTTGTATTGAGAGACGATTTGTTAGGTAAGATTCGCGTTGCTTTAGTTTCGGTATCCATTCTTTGCCATGTTCGCTTAGTTGTTTCATAGCCTTTTTTGTTCCTCCTGTTCTTGTTATATTTTCTTCCAAAACTCTATTTCTTTTCTCCTTACGGTCTTTCCTCATATTTTCTTTGATTTTCTTGCTAAGGTTTGTAATTTTTTGCCGTCTTTCTTTATCCCCTTTATTTGATATTAGTGTTCTTCTTTCCTCTAGTAGTTCTAGTGTTTCTTTGCTTATATAGCTCTCTTTACTTCTAGGTTTGCTGACTAGCATCTCTTTCAATTTGTTTTGTAGTCTCCTGTATTTAGTCCCAGTTTCTACGTCAGAGGTAATAATTTCGGTGAGTGATTCTATTTTGCGGGGTTCAGTGGGATGATTGTGTTCTGATATTTGATACAGCTTCTTATTGTTTAGGTTTTTCCTGGATCTTTTGGCTTGATTTAAGCTTAGGCAGCTTCTTACCATGCGGTGGTCTGTGTTAAAGTTGAGATTTTTAACTATGTTAGTATCTGTGAACGCGCTTGCTTTGTTGGTTATAATAAAGTCAATTTCAGTTTTGTATTTTGCACCTGGGGAGGACCACGTCCATTTGCTTTTAGGGTTTTTGTAAAAACAGGAGTTCATTAACATAAGGTTATTTTCCATCATGAATTCTACTAGTTTCTGTCCATTTTGGCTTCTTTTTCCATGCCCGAACTTCCCTATTGTGGGTTCTTCTCCTATTTGCCTTTCTCCAACCTGTGCGTTGAAGTCGCCCATGATTATTATGTTGCTGCTGTAATGCAGTTTTATTGCTTCCGAGATACTCTCATAGAAATATTCTATGTCTGGTCTCTCCGCTTGTTCTGTTGGGGCGTAAATTTGAAAGATGGCCCAGTTTTTCTTGTACCCCGGGAATTTTAAATGTACTACCGCAATTCTGTCCGAAACTCCTTCAAATCCCGTAATGTTCTTCTTCCATTTAGATTTAATAAGGAAACCCACTCCTCTTTGTCCGGTGTGTTCACCTTTATGAAACATGATATAGCCGTTCTTCTCTGCTATCCCTTCTCCTGGTCTTCTCATCTCGCTGATGCCCATTATGTCCCATTTTAAGTTAGATATGGCTATTTCTAGTTCTTTTAGGCTCTCTTCTGTTCTTAGTGTCCTAGTATTCAGTGTGCTGACATATATATGTTCAGAGTTCTTTTTACCTTGTTTTATTTTTATTGTATTCTTCTTGTGCTTGTTTTTTGTAGATTGGTTTTCTTTTGAGTGTTTCGAATTATACTGTTTTGATTTGGATGGAGGGTGTTTGTCTTCTTCCCCCACGGTGACAAGCCGGCTTGGGGTGCGATTTATGAGTGTTGTGTTTGGTGATGTGGTTGTTGGGGTTGTTTGGATCCGGGTGTCGCAAATTAGTTTTTTGAGAGATTTGATAGTGAGGCTGATCTCCCGCGCTCTACATAGTTCAGTATATTTGGTCTGATTATTTCCTTTGATGCATTTTTAGAGGAGGCGTTGTTCAAGTTTGTCGATGAGCTTTGGGTATTAGATGCGTTGGCTTTCTTTTGTGATGGTATTTTCGGTGATCCTGAAGACTCTCTTTTCCTCTTTTCTCTGTTGCTTTCATATGTTTTCTTTATTATGAGTTTATCGTATTTTATGAACGCTATATTCCCCTTTTTCTTTTCCTCTTCAACTTGCAGCTGCAGTTGTTTGCGTTTTTCTATTATTTCTTTAGGGTAGTCCTCTTTGATATTTATACCTTCTTGTAGGTTAGCTCTGTTTCGCAGAATCATATGTTTTTTCCATGTAGTTGTGAGTGAGACTACAACAGGGCGGTTTTTATCGTGTTCTTTTTTACCGATTCTGTAGAGGTTATTAACTTCGAAGGCTTCAAAATGTACTCCCATTTCTGTTATAATGTCTATTATGTAGTCTACTAGCTCCGCTTCTGTAGTTGCTTTCCCCTCCTCGATGCCGAAAAAGACAAGGTTATTTTTGCGCTTATCCTTATCAATGAGTTTAAGTTTAAACTCTAGCTCATTTATTTTATTTTTGAGTTGGGCATTTTCTTCAGTGATCGCTTTAAGCTTTTCATCTAGTGCTTCCATGACATTTTGTGTTACTGAAGTTGTTATAACTTTTGTTTGTTCGTCTAGCTTTTCGTTTAATTTTGCCAATAGTAATTCCATACTTTTATCCATTTTTTTTTTATTTTTATGGCAACACTTGATTCGCTATAGCAACACTTGTTTTGTTGTGGCAACCCTAGTTTTATTGTGGGAACACTTGTTTTGCTGTGGCAACACTTGTTTTGTTGTTTGTTATGTTGGTACTGCAGTATCCACTCTATAGTCTATCGATTTGCCACTAATGACGCTTGACAATATTTTGTAGGTTAGAATGTTTGCATGTGAGGTTGATTTGTTCTCGTAGTTCTAACACTTTTCTACAATTTTATCACTGGTCACGTATCTTGTTCTTTGTTGCAGTCTGTAAATCGTATGACACACTTTGTTGGCACTATTTTACACTATTTATTTTTTATTTTTCGCGGAGCTCTGTGACGTGCGTATTCGCTGGTCGACAACCGGAACCGGATTTCAATTATGCATTATTAGTTAGATATTGAATTGTATTACAAAATATATTATCGATGAATTAAAATTTTGCAGTCGGCTTTTTTATTTGTTTAATAACGTATTTTCCTAATAACGTTTTGTTCAGATTCAGATTCAGAAATATTTATTGAACAACTGATATATTGTTCTAATAACATATTTAGTTATACCTAGAGACTACTCACTTATAAACCCGTATAATTCTTTTTCCCGTGTGGTGGCATAAGCCACTTGCACAGAATTATTGCAAATAGAAGTAGCCCGATGACCGCCATCCACATGCCGTACGCTTTTAATATAATATAATAATACGTTTTGCTTGTTTTTCAATCCTTAAAAGAATTTATCCTAAAACAATAACCGTAAAACCATGTCGGAAGTCTTTGAGCGGGCTAAAAGCTCTAGCTCTAAGCTATTACGATCTCTCTTTCTTACATACTAAATAAAGCTAAAAGCTTTCAGTTTTCATCTGAAACAAACTCACAATAAATTCGCGATAATGTTAGAAAAAAATCTCCTCTCTCATTGTCATACATTTTTATCCAAAACTAGAGCAAAAGCAAGAGTACAAAAAAAACTATTTTTTCTCTTCCAATCTCATTGTCAGATATTTTCATCCATATTGTATAGTGCAAAAAATTTAATTTGCATAAAAAGTTGGTTCGTGCGGAGTGCGGCGCCACGGGCGGGCTATTTCATGCCTGCGTTACCATTGCATGGTGGGTAATGCAGCGTGATACTGGGGAAAATACAGGTATAGATGCACGGAAATGCAGGAACATAAATACAAAATAGTTCTAAAGATTCTATTTACTCTTTTTTAACTCTAGCTTATTGGTTCGACGATATAACTAAAATCGAGGGTCGAACCTGGCTAAGATTGGCACAGGACCGGGATGAACGGCGTAGGTACAAGAAAAGAGGCCTATGCTTAGCAGTGGGCTATAACGGCCTGATGGTGATGATGAACTCTGGCTTTCAATTATTTCAACTTCTATCTTATATCATCGAATTCAACGATCTTATATTAACAACTGCCAAGGCATAGTAGTAGGCCCTTGGTAGTTGTACTCAAACTGTGGAATGTTGTGCTGTCTTTCTGATTTTTTTACCATCTCATTATTGGTCTGTCAGAATTCCGCCGATCAAGGCGACGAAATGAATCGGCAGTCGTCGGAATTTAACTTAACATTGAATATAATTAATTAGGTTCATGGTAGGCCTCATTCTCGATCATTATCGACTTGTCCACGTTGTCCAGTCTATATCGCCTTTCACAGCCCCTTGCCCAATACTCAATTGTGTCAATGTTTTCGGCTATAACTTTATTAGTCTTTTTAAATTTAAGGTCGTTGATCCCCTGATATTACGTTCTAAAGTAACAGAAAAGTTTCATAAAGATCTTAAGTTGATAATGATTGACCTTTATTGAAACCAAATTACAGATTGGTTTGGTTACCGTGGTAGGCGTATTGGTTTTTACTAAATGTTTGAGAAAAACCAGGTGTTATTTAGGTATTTATTATATCTTTCTGATGCTGCTGCCGGGGAATATTACAAGGGGCTCAGGGGTGGTTGGTGGTGAAAATCTCCACGCAAATTAGCCCGGTGAGGATAACAACGTCGAGCGGCCTTTCGTGTTCGGGATTGCCGACGTTGTGTCGGGAATCCCGCCGACAACTAGGGCCACCCGACTCGGCAGCATGTTTCTATCCTGGGAGGATCTAAAGTGCAGAGCTGAGCTGAGGCCTACTAGATTTCTACCTCGTCAACAAAAAAGGAAGTTACAGTAACCGTACTAACCTACTTATCATTACTGCATGTTTTGCAGAGGTTTGGGAGACCATTCATATACATATCGTACCTGAGTAAAATCTTACCCAGATTCGAAAATGATCAAAATTTTAGTGAATAGGTGTAGATTTAAGACCAAGATGATTGAAGTAGAATTAATAAATAAATAACGTTTCACACTCATAGCTCCCCACTAGGATAAATTCCTGTGTCGGGGATGCCATGGAACATACACAAAGACAAGGACAACTAACACCCAGACCCAGAACAGATATTTAAATTCATCATTCAAACATCTGCCCGACCGGGAATCGAACCTTATAACCTGGCTTATAAGGCGGATATTACTACCGCTGAGCCAAACAGGCCGTCTTTATAATTATCAGCACTTTGTTATTCAGGACCTGGTTAAAATTTCTGTCACGTAGACTTTAATGAAAGTGCGAAATCCAATTAGTTTTATTGTCTAGTCCAAAAGTTCAACTCATCAAGAGCCTCCCATTGCAGACAAAAAGTTAAAAACGCGTGACAAAACATCTCTGTTATAACTCAGGAAAAAACATAAATAAATGAATTGGAAAGTCATTTCGTGATTTATGAACAAAAACCAGGCGATTCGTAACTAGAGCAAAAAATTAAAGAGGTTTTAGGTGTTAAATTTAGCTGACAATTCTGAAAATGGCTAAAAGCTTAAAAAAAACCGTCCAGATTTTACGGTGAGAACTATCACAATATGGCCTTATTCCCCAAACAATTCGATTACATCTTCACACATTGCAATTTTAGAGTGATATTTACCTATTATCGCCTAATTTTAAGACAACGCAACTTATTTAGACCAATGTCACGATATTATTATAAGATTTTCCAAAAATGTAATTTTTTTCTTTGCACTCCACCGACAAGAGCGATGGTATTAAATCTATATCTATATATATAAAAATGAAACCCGTTTTCCTTGGTCACGGCCTCACGCGTGAATGGCTGGACCGATTTCACTAATTCTTTTTTTGTTGTATTTGTTATTATTAGGAGAAGGTTCTTACGGAAAAAAATATTAAGAAAATCTCTCAGAAATATTGAAAAACCCTAAAAACAGCCCTTTTATTTTTCCCATACAAACGTTTTCTAACTAAAACGAGCTTTATTGCTATTGTATAAAGTTCATATTGAATTGCAAGCACTCACTGTTGTTTAAGCAATGTAGGTATGTTCCTAACGTCCAAGAGTCAATTTGCACTTTATTACCTCTGTACAAAGTTCAAATTCAATCATATCTATCAAAACAGTGTGCGTTTTATACTGATAATTTTTACTATAAATTGACAAGTTAGCATCAACAAACTACGGTTGCTATAGTTACGCAATAGCATGAGAATAGAGGTTATAACAAAGAGTTCCTATAATTATTCTCAACACCTTTGGTCACGCCATCACGCGTGAACGACTGGACCGATTTCAATTTACTCTACGTTTATCCCAAAGTCTACCCGTGCGAAGCCGGGACGGGCCGCTAGTTCTAAATGAAAGGTAGTAAAGTTCATCTACGTGAATGAGAATATCCGACGTTCGATTTTTTTAAAGTTTTATTCTTATAGCACCGTATAGTTCACATTTTCTTCTGAACATTGATAAGTGCAAAATTATTATAACAAGCTAAATTTTAAGGGAAAGTAGTTGTATAAGAGCAACCTTGGCCCAGACAAATAAAATCATGTTTTGTGTAGTCATAACTACTGTTTATTCTGTGGCTGTGTGATCGGCCCACTGTGTGTTCGGACACACGACAATTTTTGGAGACAATTGATAGCATATCAAAATTATTTAATGATCATCAATATGTTTCCATCAATTGTAAATAAATTGTAATGTGTAATTGGAGGCGAAATCGGAGAAACAGTTTTTCTTATTCTTATTCAATATGGACGCGACTGGTCCTGCACCAAAGAGCCGCAAGAGATGGGATGAACCGTATTTATATTCGACCCATTTTAGCTTTTTTCACTCAACTTTTGTGGACCCTATCCTAAGCAGCGTAGGACAGCGGCGCTCCTGTTTAGGTACAACTGACCAATTAAATTTCTGTTCTAAATAGTTCTCTGGTTCATATTTATTTTTAAAGGTGAATTTATTTTTAACCGACTTCAAAAAAGGAGGAGGTTATCAATTCGTCTGTATGTTTTTTTTTTTTTTATGTTTGTTACCTCATAACTTTTGACTTGGTGAATCGATTTTGATGATTCTTTTTTTATTAGAAAGCTGACGCTTCCCATTTGGTCCCATTTCAATTTAGTCCAGTTATGATAATGGTATCCATGAGAAAACCATATAAGTCTTAAATTTGCATTAAGTACGTGCGCGACAAATAAGAATAACTCAATAGTCGGTCTTTTGAAGTCGGTTTTTGTTTTTTGTTTTGTAAAAATAATGTTCTTGTTTGGTGGGCGATTAAATAAAATAAATTTTATAATCGACATTATTACTTGATTGTTACATTTAATTTCATTAACTTTATTGTACTTGACCGTTGCGCTGTTGCGTTGTTTGAAATTTGATATTGCAGAGATTTTTGTAACGCGACGTAAAGTAGGTGAAGATTGGCCAAATGTACCTCTACTTGTTAAACCAGGTGACTTTACCGAGATCTGGGGTTCCGAGCATGAATTCTGTCGAAAAATGTGTAGCTCGTATGTTATAGATGGATGTATTAAAAATTAAGATGAACATGTATGTCCTATTTTTTCACACACATTTATTTATTTATTATATTCAATTTCACATGCCTGTCCAGTACCTACTCGCTATGTATTTTTCTGCAGAATTCATGCTCGATATCCAGTTTTACGATTTTTGAACTATTCCTGTCGATTGCCTTTTTGAAACTAATATTTTTCTAATTTTTTTTTATCTGTGATTTGGTCAAATATCCATGCCTCATCGGCCATACCTTAAGATTATAAAGACATTTTCTCCTTGTTTGTTTTCTGTTTGTGTAATGTCTCTACGTCCACCTGTGGCAGTTAAGAAAGTAACCCACTGTTCTTGCTGTGAAAAGCCGATTTTCCTATAAACTTGATTCCACTTTTATTATGCGAAATGCTAGAGTATGCTTTACCCGAGTGGGTGTTTCCCGATAGAAGGAACCGATTCACTCGCGACTTGAAGACACCAAGTCTTCAAGTCGCGAGTGAATCGGTTCCTTCTAGGCAAGCGTGCTCCATCGTAGACCGCATCATTGCTTACTATCAGGCGAGGTGGCAGTCAAACGCAAGCCTACAGTTAAATAAGAAAAAAACCTCTGCAACTACAAAGGGGTTTGGGTGAATTTGTTTGGCCTTTTTTTTCGGCCCACGATTTGAACAGTTCCTCTTTTAATAAAAATATGTCTTTTAAATAATACTAGTTTTTTGAGTGGTCGTGAAAGTCGTGGAGTGGTTACAAAAGACGCCAGGTTCGCCTATTCCCTTGTGTAGACAGAACCTACCTACATCTACTACCTGTCTACCTATTTATTACCTTTATACTGTGTTGCGTAGTCAATTATCAACTTATCAGCTCAGGAGCTAGATATCTATTATCTACGATCAATTGCTCAATGGATATGAAATACAATTCAAAGCATGCCAAGTATGGCGAGGTGAAACTTGAAGGAAACACGAAAAAACTTCAAGAAAGACGCAAACCACTGAAACTTTGGACGGAATTATAATATCGTATTATTAAATAAGTTTGTACTTGAGCATTTAAATAGGTACGTCTCCACCACACCATGGGTAAGAAGTCGTGGGCGGTAGCTATAGTTATACAAATTAAGTACCTAATAAAATAGTTATGTAATTTTATTAGGTAAGTGTATAGAAATGATATGTACCTACAGAAAATAGCGCGAAAAATTTGCATATTTTGTCTAACGGGTAGTTTTTTGACCACATAAAAAAAAAGTTAAGTTAAGCTAAGTTAAGTTAATAAGTAAAGAAAGCTTGGATATTTTTTTGGCAAAAATGGTTTTTGAAACCCTTCGTGTCGTTTACGACAACAATGGAAGTTGCTAGAAAAAACCAATTCAGAAGAAATACGCATGACCAATGAGAGTAAGCCTGCCTGAATACCGAAAAGCTTTTCCTGAAACGTTCGACATTTTTTTATTGCATTACCATTTACCACCCTTTCTTAACAATTTGACGGCAAATTTCGGGACAAACAATAAAATATTACTTTCAAAACGTGCCTTGCGAATTGTAACATCTTTTACAAATAAAACTTTTACCGATCCAAAAATTTACTTCTAGTCACGTTCTTGACTCCTTACCACCAAAAATATCTGTTCAATTCGCAACTTTATTACAACGTAGTAAGGCGTCAGAAAATTGAGAAAAACTCTTGGTGTCAGCAAGGGATTTGTCGTGGGATTACCAGCTCTATCACAATGGGGCAAGGTGCAGTAAAACGGCGAAAAAGTACTGGTTAGTGGGTTAATCGTCACGGTGCAACGATCACGTGACAATTGGTAAAGTTTATGAAACTGATGTTCCGTAAGATGTGGTCTATGAAACAGTGGCAGAGTTGCTTGTGCCCTAGCACGTGGCTGGACAAGGTCCGACCGTAGGTTCGCAGGTCGAGTTAACTAACTTCTATCGTCAAGAACTGAGCATTGCATCGTCTTTGTTTCGCAGCTGAAGGCAGTTTGACCCAGTACCTACGCAAGGCTTTAAAAATAGGGTATACTAAGCCAAAAAAGCGTCATAGTACTCACAATTATGAACTACTTTTACTATGGAAGTAACCCTGAATATGCAATAAAGAACTGTTCTATGATAGTTTTTTTTCGACATCTTGTCGAGTGTCATTGACATTTTTTCTATGGAACAGCTAATATTTTTTTGCCTTCAGGCTAAGTCAAATGGTAAAAGTTGTTCGTAATGATGAATGTTACGAGTCCTTTTCGGCTTACATACTCTTTCCTCATAATCCCGTATAGGCGGCCGAAAATTAGCTGATCTAGAAATCTGCTGTTCGCTTGTCCCTGTAACCTAACCTGCTTTTCTTATCTTTAAGTCCTACTGATACAAAATTGTTGATGTTTCATTAACAGCCAATCCATAGTTTTCCCCGGATTCCCAGGACCCAGGACATATCAGATTGTTCTTTGACGAATACTTTAGTAGTATTTACAGTCATTTTAGATATGCATAGCCTGATTCGACATCCTTTATTATTATTTATGTAGATGTATTATGTGTGTGATGTACATCGTGAGGAAGCCAGTGGGTCTAGCACAACTTTGACGTAAAAATACGTAGCGCGTATTCGATAGAAAGGTGTACGCCATTTACACCCGTCAGAAGCATACTTGACAGTCGTAAATGGCGTACACTTTTCTATCGAAAACTCTCTACGTATTTTTACGTCAAAGGTGTGCTAGGCCCACTGCATACGCCCGGAGAAGAAAGTCATTGGCGTATGTGAATCCATTAATCCGCACTTAGCCAGCGTGGTGGAATACGGTCTAATCACCCTTCGAGGGTAGACCTGTATCCCAGCAGTGGGAAGATTAAAGGTTGAATATGACGATATGATGTGTGTTTTATGTATTTATGTAGATTTATAGGAACAAAGGCAAATAAATACCCAAGCCACAACAACAAACAACAATAAATGCCACAAAACTGTAAACCACTAGACTGGATCTGCTAAAAAGATTATCAAATTTTCACGCGAAATTCGCAAGTTTTTTGCGAGTTGAAACAAAAACTGCGTTATACAGTATCTTTGCTAAACCGCTGCAATGGTTAGATAACAGCCTAAAGGCGAGACCCCACTAACTAGGGCTCCGGCGCACTGAACAAAGCATGATGACAAGCAAAGACAAAAAAAAACATTTTTTTATTTGAAAGATAGGTAAGTGGTAGCTGGTAGCTGTTTCAGACGTATGGACAATCATACAGGACTAGGTATTCATAAAGGGTATACAAAGCCGAAAAGGGCTCATAGTACTCAACTCATTATGAACAACTTTTACTATGGGACCAACCCAGAATTCGCGAAAAAAACAGCTGATCCATACATTTTGTCGAGTGTCATTGACATTTTCCTATGGAACAGCTGTTTTTTGTGACGATGCGTATTATGACCCCTTTTCGGCTTAGCATACCCTTTATAAATAACCCTGTATAAGTAACAACCACATCTTTTTTGTGATAAAAACTATTTTGACTCACTCTATCGTCCTAGAACTATGCAAAACTCATTTCATTGCTCTGTTTTTATATCAAAGAGAACAAACAAACCAAAATACTTCCTCGCTTAATATTTTGGACTCAACCAAGATTTTACCAAATCTTACAGGAGGTGCAAGATGTGCCACAAATTACAATATCATAGCACAAATCGCCTGAAGCCGGTACTAATGCGGTCACACCCTAATGCAATGGATGAACGCATCTACGCGTGGCCAGCACAACAGTGAATGGCTGTGCGAGCGAAAATTATTAGGAATATTGGAATAATTTGCATAAAATTATTGCATACATTATTAACACGCAAAATTATTATAAATGATTGCTGCTAGACATAGGGGGAATTTCATTCTAGCTACTTGATTCGTAGGGGGGGGGGGGAATATGTGCAGATGTGCAGGCTCGAAGCCAGGAATTGTGTTCAAAGGGAGAATTTGAGAAGTTTGATCAAAATAAATAACTAAAGGGTTAAGGTAAACTATGATGTTTTTTCGAATACACCCTGACCCCCCATGTATCTGCGCCTGGATTCAAGAGGTATAACACAGTGACAGCAATTTCCCTGGGTTTTAACGACATCATTTAAGTAGCAACTATTTCCTAAGCTGTGCCACCTCTAGTTTCGTGGCCGCAATGCAACTGCAGAGTTTCCGCGAAACAAAATGAAAATAACTTATGAACAATCTAATTTTCTGCAATTGAGCCGTCTAGAAAAAGCTGTTTATTTTGTTATTAAACAGTTTCATTAAATGTTGAAGAATAATGAAGAGTACCTAATTCCTAGAAAATCTAAATAATCTAATCTAATAATCTAATCTAATAATCTAAAAGTTGTTATAATTAAGTAGGCATTACGTGATAGGTTACTATTATTTTAGGCACAAATTTCCAACTTGCGAAAGTTTAAAAAACTACCTAGTTTTTAGTAGCAGTTAAGACTACAAAGAACTTCCTAGAATTTGTTGCATGCGATTTGCAGGCAACGAAATTTGCGGAAGTTATTGGAAGAATATACAGGGTTATAAAGAAAGTGAATGCTGAGCCGAATAGTAGGTACTCAAGTACTCATCATTATGAACCACTTTTACTATGTGACCAACTATGAAATCGAGAAATAAAAACAAAAACAAAAACCGACTTCAAGAGGCCGACTATTGAGTTATTCATCTATTTGTCGCGCACGTACTTAATGCAAATTTAAGACTTATATGGTTTTCTCATGGATACCATTATCAGAACTGGACTAAATTGAAATGGGACCAAATGGGAAGCGTCAGCTTTCTAATAAAAAAAGAATCATCAAAATCGATTCACCCAGTCAAAAGTTATGAGGTAACAAACATAAAAAAAAAACATACAGTCGAATTGAGAACCTCCTCCTTTTTTGAAGTCGGTTAAAAATACGCTGTACCATAGAACAATGTCAAAGACACTCGACGAGATTTATGAAACAGCTGACTTTTGTTTCGTTCCACTTCCAGGGTTGGTAGCTCTAACCTAAAAAGGTTTCAACTAAAATAAAACATTATAATAAAACCAATTTTCATTGCACATTCTAACTTTATTTTTATCAAACACTGGTTTTCACTAGTTATATAACTTACACATAGAAATTAAAAATACAAAGTCATCTTTTCACTAATAAACGTGGTATACTTTTGTCTCATTCAAACAAGTTTGAAATTATCAAAGAAAGACAAAGACGAAACACTACCATAGATAAATAGTTTAGCTGCCCAAAAAAATGAGTTGGGTGCCAAAATGTGATTAACATAATTAATTATCTTTATGAGAGCTTATTATGAAAAAGTTAAAACTTTAACTGCTGAAAACACATACCTTGTGTTTTCCTTCGTGCAATGCGAATGCGGCTACACACGCCAGTCGCGTAAAACACAAACGCATGTGATTATTAGCAGCAGTTAAAGTGTTAAATACGGATATAGGCCGGTTTTGTTCTACAAATTGTCATCTAATCATATATATATATATACATCCATCTACAAAATCTTATGTATAAAATGAATCGCTGTAACTCGAGAACGGCTGGACCGATTTCGCTAATTTTGATCTTCAAATATTTGTGGAAGTTCAGCGAAAGTTTAAAAGTAAAAAAAAACAGGTGAAACCGCCGGGTGCAGCTAGTATTCAATAAATTCGGAATACGTACCTACAGTGTAAATGTGTTTTTAAAGACATTGAAATATATAACAGTTACTGTCCATTGTAGAGAAATCTATTTCCCTAACTACTAACGATTATGGCTCAAATAAATACCTTATAAACCCGCTTATTCATAAACGCTCGATAAGATCTACGCTATGAAACTTTACTTCTCAAAATGTCAAAAGTACATCGTCCATTTTTTGAGAATAGATTTCTACATCGACCGTTTATGTGTATGTTTATGTTATTCCATTATTTCATTATTTATAAGATACTTGGTCGAAAATTTGGTTTTTGCATATATTTTGTTCTGCGATAGAAAATAATATGTAAGCAGTTGTGAAAAAAAAATAGAACGCAAGAATATTCTCGTTGGCGATTAAGTGTAGAATCTATTGGCAGTGAAATTTCAACCAACACAGTTTTATTTTTTTTCACACATGACAAAAAACAGCACCACATTAATCGGCGGTGGCGTTTTGCAGAACTATAGCAGCCATCTTAAAAAAGAAAAAAAAGCTTGAAAGATCATTGCAGATCGTTGCGTAGATTTTGTAAAATACTGAACTGTGTTATGCCTAAAGCATAGTCTAAATCTGAAGTGATAAAAAGTAGTGTAAGAGAGGTAATCTTATAAGGCCGTAATATAATATATTGTCGGCCGGTTTGGCTGAGCGGTAGTGTATCCGCCTTATAAGCCAGAGGTCCCGGGTTCGATTCCCGGCCGGGCAGATGATTGAGTGATGAATTTAAATATCTGTAAGTACTGGGTCTGGGTGTTAGTTGTCCTTGTCTTTGTGTGTGTTCCATGGCATCCCCGACACAGGATTTGTTCCTAGTGGGGAGCTATGAGTGTGAAACGTTTATTTATTTATGTTATTTATTCTCATTTTTATTCAAACTGGACTAAAACTGTAATATATTTTTTCTGTGCCTCCTGTGCAAAATGATACAACTCCGAAGTAGTGTATTTCAAGTTGTATCATTTTGCACAGTACACAATATTATTACTGTATTACTGGCACAGTATTAATTTTTACTTCCCTTGACAGCAGTCGTTTTTGGATTTTGATATTTTTTAGAAAAAAATGCTGTATTGAGATCTAAAACTTTCTTTGCATCGAACTAATGCTGTTATTAATTTGTACATTTTGATAAAACTAGACAAATAAATAAGATATTTAAAATTTTAGGACATTTGTAAAACTGAAAGTATATTTTAGATTAGACCAAGCACTTCATTATTTTGACACATCAAATATAAAAATACGAATAATTGAACATTTACGTAACTACCTAATTGATAAATTATCATGATACATCTACTGTGTTTGTTTTCTAAAAGTTTGAGTGAAGTTTCTAAGTAAACTAAGTGATACTAAAGCAGTGATGACCGACTAGATATAAACTATAGGCATTAGGCACTTCAATTTTAAACACCTGATCTGAAACAGTGCCGTTTTCTTGAAAAAGTAAAAATAAGACAAACCTAATAATACTTAATTGCATTTATTTGCACATAACTATTCCAACATACGTTTGTGCCATAAGAAATATTTTCTTCCGTAAAATCTTTAACGTTTCATATCATCTGAAATATTTGATTTCTGAGAAGAACCACCTTAAAATTGTTGTGTGCAAATGAACATATGAAAACGTTAAATTAGGAAAAACAATTATGTAAGATCTTTCAATGGCGACTGTACAACGTAACAAAACTGTTCATAAACTAGATTCAGAAACAGGGTCAAGATAAATACCTTTTGTTGTCATAACTACAGTTTCATTACGTCATATCCTTCACCTAATAAAACGAACTAAAAAGCACTCAAAACAATAAACCTAAAGGTACAAATTTTCAAAAAAAAAACTATTTACATAAAAACAAATAAGAATTAGTCACTTATGCGTCGGTTACTTGTGCCGTCGATTGTGTGTTCGCCCTGATTTCTTTGTTAGCTACGTCTTTCACCTCTTTAGGTACTCCAATATTTACAGGATCAGTTAGAATTGCTTCTTTGTCGTCATCGGATAATTCAATGATTGTAGGTGAATTTGAAATTTCGTCTGAAAGCTCTACGATTTTAGGTCCTTTTGGCCCGTTGATGATTTCTTCCGTGAACTCCACTACTTTAGCGTCTTCGCCAAGTCTGTCTGTAACTAGGATAACTTTAACGCTCTCAGAGATTTCTTCAATAACATCCACTGCCTTCGGTTCATTTTTAGGACTTTGCTCGTTTGAGGTATCATTTGATATTTCAGAAGCATCGCCGCTAGCTGTGTCTGTAGATTTGGTGAGAGAGTCGACGTCTAAAATATCATCAAGATCGATTTTGTTATCTCCAATCACTTCGAGATCGGATAAGTTTATGTTGGCATTGTTGATCGCTTGGATAAGGCTTTCAAGCGTCTTGTCGTCTGTTATTACATCTTTAGCTTTAATTTCTTCGATATCATTGTTAACAACTGCTTCTGCGTTATCAGCTGATTTCGCTTTGTCTACAACTGTTTCTGTTTTATCCGCAGTTGTTTCTGCTTTATCAACAACAGCTTCCTTGAGATCAGCATCTTCATTGGCAATAGCTTCATCAGCCAAAGCCTTAACAGTAGTCACTTTCTCCTCGTTAGCACTTTCGTTGGCGCTTTCTTTAGCATTGGAATCGCTTTCCGACTCTTTGGGAGCATCTTGTTTTTTAGATTTCTTGGACTTGGATTTCTTTGCCTTTTCAGGCTTGGGCGGTTCCTCGGGTTGTGGCTGTTGTTGCTGTTTGTTTGTAAGGACATTCAGTTGGCTCTGGAGATGAGCAAGGCTTTGGCGAAGTTGGGCGCAGTTAGCGGCCATTGCGTCCACCTAAGGTTGAGATTGGTTTAATTATTTTATGGTTTTACTTGGTATTAATGTTTGTGATTTATGTTTGTTGACGGTAGATTAGTAAAGTGATAGTGTGATGTAGAGTTAACATAATTTGAGATTAGATTTTTCCAAAATATGTAAATGATAATCATGTTTTGAAACTTTAAAGTTTATGGGATGTTATCTAGGGTAGTTTTTGTCTCGGTATAATGATTAGGTACCTCTCTTTAGCTTTCAATAAAATGTTCACTTTCCTAAACTAAAGTCGGTTTCAAAAAAGATGTAATTTTTTCTCACATTTTAAAATTAAAACATCTGGTATACGCATATCTATATTTTTAGTGCTGTGAAATTAGTTAAGTTTAGAGAATGGTCTACAGAATTAACAACAGTTTTTCGGGCGTACCTTAGCATTGGAGGCGGACTGAGCCGGGGCGGGCGGCGGCGGGGGCGCCGGCACGGGCGCGGGCAGCGGGGGACGCTCGATGTTGTTTTCTTTCAGGGTGCCCAGGAGCAGGGTGCGCTCCGCCTTAAAACATTATAATCATTCATTTAATCCAAATACAAATATTAGGTGTACAACTTTTCTTCCGCCGTTTTGCAACAGATGGCTGTAGTGGTAAGTGGTAGGCGAAATAAATAGATCGTAGACGTCATACGATAAGCTTAGGTATTTGTAAACATAACGCCATCGAACGATTAGTCGATTTGTGTCTGCATCATAAAGTTATAATACAACGGTACAATGGGTAGGGTTACAAAATATGCAAAATTGATAAAAAAAATAGTCAAATTGGCGTAGCAGCTGATTTACTATTTGGCTTTAATAATTTAAATAATTATTAACTAGGCAGTAATTTAATTAATTTTGTAATTGGAGAAAACGAGATTTCAAAACGAGGCTCGGTGTTTCTGAAGCGCTAGAATTTTTTTAATGATAATTCTACCTTCAAGTAGTCATAAATGTAAGTACACCGAAAAAACACGAAAAAGATACCGAAATACACCGAAAAAGACGAGTAACGAGTTAGAATGACCGAAATTGCTGTAAGTGTGAACTTTATATTAGTTTTTTTTTTGGATGATGGACTTATGTTCGACGGTCTGATGGTAAGTAAACTAAACGATGTGGTCTACGATAGAGCACGAACTCACACGCGACTGACACCCCTATTAAGTATATTTATCAGGAAACACCTATATTAAAAAACGCGTGTCCAATAATGTTGGGCGACATATCGTTATCAACACACCTGCAGCGTGCGGCACAGACTCTGTATGTTGTGCAGCTGCCGCGCGACACTCGCGGCGCGCTCCTCGCTGGCCTGTCTCTCGCCGCACATGTCCAGCAGAGCTGTTTGCGACGTCTCCCAGCGCTTCTTCCAGGAGAGAGATTCCTTCTCCAGCTTTTTGATCTTCTTTGACATCTGTAATGGAACATTTAGTAAATTATTTGACCAAATAATTTTAGTAATGTTAAGCCAAAAAGGGCTCAAACTTTGTACTACTTTAGTATGAGATCTAACCTGAAAATGAAAAAAAAAACAGCTAACTTTGCTTGCAACAGAATTTAGAACCACTTTCCGATGTCCAATTGAGCTGAAATTTGGTGTAACTGTGTAACTCCGATGACACTAGTTTTATAAAAATATTAATTAGGTATTTTGTTTACCTTTTCCATCTCTTCCTTGAATCCACCAAACACTTGGTTGCTCTTCACGAGTGCGTTTTGGAACTCATCATATTTGTCCGTGTACACGGCCAGCTGGTTGCGCAGACCTGCAAAGAGTTTACATTTAAAATTAAAAATAAATAAAGTACCTGTGTAAGTCTGTAAGTATATTAAGTGTATAAGTAAAATCATCCGGCCTTCAAAACCTTTCTGTTTTAAGAAATATCTATTTAAGTTAGAATATTCTAACTGGAGAGCATACGCATTATGCATATAAACACACATAATAATATGTCTCCAGAGGCGCGGAGAGACAAAGAAGAGGACACCATCTGGCTGTTCCTAGCTTCTAATGATAAATGTGTTACATACCTCTTGGTGCAGTGCAGCTTGAGCACCTTGGCCCGATGCTGCTGCACTGAAGCCCACAGCTCCTCCATCTCTACTGACACTATGACCTGTACCATACCTGTCTCCAGAGGCGCTGAGATGAAGAAGACGACACCATCTAGCTGTTCCTACCTTCGCATGATAAATGTGTTCCTAAGACAACACCAGGGCTCTTTCAACAGTTTCCTATGTATCTGCCCCGTACCTCTCGGCGCGATGCAGGTCCAGCACTTTTGTCATTTACTGCTTTATGGAGGCCCCCGCAGCCCTCCATCTCTACAGACACCAGCTTTGACCTATACTATACTTTTCTCCGGAAGCACATAGACACAAAGAAGACGATACCATCTAGCTCTTTCTTTTTTTCCTATGTATCTTTCGTACCTGTCTCGGTGCAGGTCCAGCACATTTGTCTTGTGCTGCTTTATGGAGGCCCCCGCAGCCCTCCATCTCTACAGACACCAGCTATGACCTATACCATACTTGTCTCCGGAAGCAGAGACACCAGGTATGTAAGTTCCGTACTTGTTTCGGTGCCATGCAGCTCCAGCGCCTTGGCCCGGTGCTGCTGCACGGAGGCCCGCAGCCCCTCCGTCTCTGCCAGCAGACGCTCGCGCTCGGCGCGGTGCTCCAAGTTAGCCTTCATAAGCTTGGCATCGGCTAGCTGCTGCTCTAGGGCCATTTGTTTGGCCATCTTTTCTATCTGTAAGGATCAATAGATAGATATGTAGATAAACTCTATTGTTCACATCAGAAATTAAGAGTAAAAGGTAAAGTTGTTGTTGATACTTTCTGGTATTAGAACTCATTTTTGTTTTATTGTTTTTTAATTCAAAAGTTATAGAGTCTTTGAGTGTCTTTAGGCGAGGTTATTGGGGGTCGGAAAAAAATAACTTGCCATATCTGAAAGCTACATGTATACTAAAACTTTTAGCTCGATCTCGGACAAACCTGCTGTTCCCTCAACTGGTACTGGGTGACCACATTCTTGAACTTCTCAGACATGGCGATGTTATCGTCTCTCAGCTTGTTGTTCTTATCGTTATTCTGCTGCAGCAGTGCTGTGATCTCCGTCAGCGTGGCCTGGAACTTGGCCTGAGTCTCCTTGCGACGCTCGTCGTCTTCGCGCATCTTCAAGATAGCTTCGTCCTGGAATTAGAAAAGTTTTCTTTACAATATTTTTTTTTTATACTAAGACAAGCAAAACGCTAGCCTGACATTAAGCATCACGCCTGCCCATACCAGATGCAGTGCCAATCTGAGTTAAAACTTTTAATTCTGCCTGTACCATGCTTGTTACCCTGAGATATAAGTTATTACATCTTAATGCCCTGTGATTGCACCGGTAACAATGCCCTTCTAACCGGAACACAGCAGTGCTTGTACACTACTGCTTGGCGGTAGAATAATTGGCAAAGGTGTGGTACTTCCTCATATGGCCCCTGCAGGAGGCCTACCACCGCAAAAACTAAAGTCATCAGGCCTGTCATCATTGAACTATCTACAGCTAAGAATAAAATAAGAAATAAAAGAAGAAGAATAGAAGAGGAAGATCGTTCAATGATGATTAGCTTCCTCTTTTACCTATTTTTTTTACTTAAAAGTTTATCAGCAAAGCATGCCCAGCCCCTTTTAGTGCTTACGTAAATTTAAATCACAGAGCAAGCGGACAATAAACTTGTAATAAGCATCCTAAGGAATATTTCGCTACCCTTATTTGCATATGTGCCACATAAGCAATTCGTTCAATAGCATTTTAAGATTCAACAAAACATAGTCTGAGGTCCAACATCAGCCACTTTTTGCTGAGTACAAAGTTGGTTAAGCTTAATTAACAGATTTATAATTATCATCACCATCACTCACTATCATGCAAGGTGATATTGTACAGCTTAGCTCAATATAGCCATGTTCTTGTTTGGGAAGATTGCTCCCCTTTCCACCAAGTACCCAAAAAGTACTACAAATTCCAAACCTTCTTTACGACCTGTTTGGCTCAGCGGTAGTATATCCGCCTTATAAGCCAGAGGTCCCGGGTTCGATTCCCGGTCGGGCAGATGTTTTAATGATGAATTGAAATATCTGTTCTCGGTCTGGGTGTTAGTTGTCCTTGTCTTTGTGTGTGTTCCATGGCATCCGACACAGGGTATCCTAGTGAGGAGCTATGAGTGTAAAACGTTTATTTATTTATTTATACATTGATAGGCTTGCATTTGACCTCCATCTTGCCTGGTTGTAAGCATTGATGCAGTCTACGATGGGGCACCTGAAGACATTCAGATTATATCTATCGGGAAACTCGGGCAGAGCATACAACACTTTACTTTTTTATTTCGTACGAGTTTTTGGTATATCCTACTCATATTATAAATGCGAAAGTTTGTTAGAATGTTTGTTCCTCTTTCACGCTAAAACGACTGAACGGATTTACGTGAAAGGAACAAAGGATGTTCATGGTCTGGATTAACACATAGGCTACTTTTTATCCTGGAAACGCGGGTGAAACCGCGGGCGCAGCTATTCATAATTATAATCATAGCAATGTCGCTTTTTGTGCTCTTGGTAGTTTGATAGTAGATTAGGGTAGAGAGCTAACCTTAATAGCCTTGTTTTGCTTCTGAAGCTCTCTGCACAGGTTTTCCAGCTTGGACTTGACGAGTATCATTTTGTTGAATTCCTGCTGCAGCTGATCCTTCTCCTTCATCAACAAAGTGTGACGTTTCTCCGACTGCTTGATGTAGAACTGGAAAGTGGAAAAAGAATTTGCTAAAGGTAAAGGACAAGAAACTTATACATACAATTATACATGTTAGTATTATATGAGTAATATGACATTGACAATAGTGTGTTGTTCAGGTTACTTTTTGATTTTCGTTTTAATATTACAGCATATTTCTTTATACAATAACGATGAGGTTTAGATTTTAGCAATGACCAAATTTCTTTCAGATTAAAACGCGCGTTTCCATTAGAATGCTTACCTCCATTTTCTTGTTATCATCCACCATGTGAGTGTATCTCTGTGTGGCAATCGACATTTTTTCATCTAGACTGGATGCAACATTGATGGCTCTGAGGAACGACTTGACATATTCATCATCTTTCCTGGAGCGCTCTTCTCGTCTGGACCTTTTTGTATTAGAGTCCGGTTGTATGAGTGTAGGTTTGTTTGCGGCTCCAGTTTTGGGTGCAGGTGAAGCTGAGGGTACAGCTGTGGGTGAGGGTAAAGCTGAGGGTCCAGCTGTGGGTGTGGGTGCATCCGTGGGTGTGGGAGCAACTTTGGATGTGGGTGGGGTAGCAGCTTTGGTTGAGGGTGGGGTAGCAGCTTTGGGTGGGGTAGCAGCTTTGGGTGGGGTAGCAGCTTTGGTTGTGGGTGGGGTAGCAGTTTTGGATGTGGGTGTGGTAGCAGATTTGGGTGTGGATGGGGGCGCAGCTTTGGATGTGGATGGGGTAGCAGTTTTGGGTGTGGATGGGGTATCAGTTTTGGGTGTGGATGGGGTAGCAGTTTTGGGTGTGGATGCGGAGGCAGCTTTAGGTGTGGATGTGGGGGCAGCTTTAGGCGTAGTTGCGGGTGCAGGTGCAGCCTTGGGTGTGGGTGTAGGTGTGGGCATAGATGCAGCTGTGGGTGGAGCTGTAGGTGTAGTTGTTGTTGCTGTGTTTGCTGCTGCAGCGGCCTCCTAAAATACATACAGAATCATTAATTTGAATTCTTGTGTAGGTCTCGGTCTATAGGCATTATTTTTGAGATATTTAGTGTATTTTTGTTCCACTTAAGTTATTTACTTTTATGATAATCATCTATTCAAATATATGTAGGTATACCAATATATAGTGACCTGTAAATTGCAACCCATTTTGTTCAGTACTAAGACTTGCAGATTTGGTGCTATCTGTTAAAACATCTACTAGGTCGCAATGTAGAATATCTATTCATACGAGATATGCATGTGTCTCTCAGAAGCAATTATGCGCTAGCGAAAATAATTGGGTTCACTTTGTCGCAAATTTTACTTGTTTACAGCATTGAGTTGGTACCACTCGAAATGTTCATTCAGTCTTTCTGAAGTAATATCTATACAATGCAATCACCATAGAAAAAAACACAACAGCTCAGTTTTAGAACTAAATCCCTAATTTTGTTTCTATTAATATGGAAGGTTTGGTTGACACATCGGATCATGGACTAGAACTAGAACCTAGAAATTATTATTATGTTACAAAATTCTTATTTAGTTCTAACATAACACTGTTTTGATTGTAATTTTTTGAGAGACCATTGGCCCCTGACATGCAGTTTATACTAGTTTGTGAGCCTTTGGGTTACATTGTAATTGATTAATGTTAAGCTATGTCACAAATAAACTTTTTGATTTAATTTGATTAGAAATGTGATGTTTTTATACCACTAAACTGAAATTGCTATTGCTGCTACTTTTGTGCCGAAGTCTGACCTTTTAACCTCTATTTCTTGACAACCTTTTGACCTAATTTGCTCACATTTGAACTTTACAACAGCAGGTATAGGTGAGTATATGTAGGTGGTAGGTTCACGAAGATTGGACCAACAATATGCAAATATAATCAGTGGACAAATACACAAGCAATACAAGGGCCAGTTTGTTTCGTAAGACTTGATACTTTGCTCACACATTTTTGTTGTAATTACCACGAGAATATTCACAAAAAAATTGCTAATAAATGTTTGCTCACACAATTCTCTAATCAGTTTCAATCATCATGCCAACCTACCACTTGCAGGTTTTTTCTGGAGACTTCTAAGCTTTTAGAGTAACTAAGAAATGATCTCAAAGAGAGAATTATAATGCAACAAGTGAGTAATCTCATCAAACTTATAAATCCTCAAAGAAACAAAGCTCCGGTCTCCATGGCAACATTACTCTATTCTAATATTATTTGAGCAGGAAACTTGACTCCCGGATAGGTATCATTTGTGTCCTAAAAAGGTATGATTCTGCCATAACATTCTGCTAGATGTATAGATGAATGGCTACTATAAGTTACATAGGCACTATTTCAAAGAAACCAAGGCACGCCACAGCCTTCGTAATATTGTATTGTCTTCATAGATAAATTATGAAACCACCTGAAACGTGCTTTTTGTACGGAAATAACGTAAACATAGTAATTTGGCAAAAAGCCAACAAACTTTTAGGTTAAATTATTTTACATTTTTTCCTAGATAATCCAATTTCAAATTGGTTAATTTTGCTATGAACATTAAGATTAACTATTATTAAATAATACTAGGTCATAAATAAGTGTATATGTAATTAAATATGCGCGAGAATAACGAAATTGTTAAGCGACATTCGATCGCATTCTATTTTTATACCGGGTAGTAAAACTATTGATTATAGACTTACACCGCTACTAGATTCTGCTTGTGGATTTTCTGTATCTTTTTTAGTTCCTTCCGGCACTGTATCCATTTTAAAACGATAAAATTCCACTGAAAATACTAAAAACAAATCCTATGAAGACGTCTCAAGACGTTTTCTATCAAATAGTGATGTATATCAATCAAACAAATCACTCAATCAGCTCAATCACACGACTCGATTTACGATCTACATAGTCTGCGATAACTAAGGATCAGTATATGCAACATAAAAAGCTTGAAATATGGGTAAAACGAAGGGGAAAAAGTAACCTAATCAATTTTTAGGGTTCCTTACCCAAAGGGTAAAACGGGACCCTATTACTAAGACTTCATTGTCCGTCTGTCTGTCCGTCTGTCACCAGGCTGTATCTCATGAACCGTGATAGTTAGAAATTCAATTATCATATTTACAGATGATGTATTTCTGTTGCCATTAAAACAACAAATACTAAAAAAACAGAATAAAATAATTTTTTAAGTGGGCTCCCATCGTGCTCGAGTCCGACTCGCACTTGGCCAGTTTTTTTTTATATTAGCACAATAGACGCGTGGCTGAGTGCACTTTATATATTATGATAGATACCTACTCGTATGTATAGATTTGACCGGCCAAGTTTTTAGAATAACATAATTTATTTTCAGTTTAGACAAGCGAAGAAAATTTTTCTAACATATAATTTACACTATTTATCAAATAATAACCCATCAAAAAAATAACAAATAATAAAAAGAAATAATAAATAAATAATTAAAAAAAATATACAAGCAAATATAGCGAAAACACGCACGAGCATCAGTAGACTTTGGACAAATTATGCAATGATCGCTGAAAATGGGATAAATATGCAATTGCTTATTTATGCAAATGCAAATAATCCAGTCTATTCTATAGCGATGACTATGAACACTGAAAATTATTTGACTTTTATTTCAACAAACCACGAACCTAGTTCTGACTAAACGATCTGTGATTTTAAAAGTTAACATTAGGGATTGAGTTACCCGCTCCAAATTAAACTGTATTATATTCCTTTCATACTGAGCATTTGTTTAATCATATATTTTGCTAATCTAACTTCTTCAGGAATATTCGATGTTGCTTATGTTATGAGTATTCGATACTCATAAAATCGATTAACAAAATCATTCATTCACTCGACTGGTGCAGCACTGGTAATGTTTAGTTTAAAAATAATTTTATTTTTTTCCTGAAATATGAATAAATAATGAATAAAAATGAAAACATCAAAAATTATTATAATATTTTACCTGGATGTATTTTATTTAAACTCCATTATTGTTATTTTATTAGTTTGTGATAATTATATTCTTTTAAAGACATGGAAAAGGAAAATCGTGATTATTGTGTGGATCCGGTTTTTAAACGAATCCAAGAATTCCGGAAAAAACTAGATTTAAATTGATCAATAACTAAAGTTGCCATGTTTTAAAAGAAGACTACGAAAGTAGTAGAATCACATTGATTCTCGTCGTCATCGAGGACAACCGCAAATGACGGCCGAACATTGGTAAACACAACGTCAATAAACAAAAATCTTTGCAAGCCTTGACCAGATGAACCAAACTCTGATCTTGTCTTCATCAGGTGACGCGGCGACGATTTAAAAATATAGATCAGGAAGATCGAAGGAAAATACAGAAATCCTAGCAATACCAGTCTGAACTGTCAAAGTTGTCAAACAAATCAAATTGCTTGACTGACTGACATTTTGTATGGGCTCTTTGCTCTTTTTCATTCAGTCAGTCTAGAAGAAAAGCGAGCGGTGGTGAGTAATCCGAAATATTTTCCGTGATTTAAAAGATTTAACCGTGCAAATTGATTTCGCTCGCTTTTCTAAGTGCCTTAAACATTCTGAAGCTGCCATCCGGTGCTTTCAGTAATCGGTAAGTAATTTTTTATCTCGCTATGAAATAGAGTAGTGGCAGATGTCGTCGGAAATAGGCCGTTATTTTTCAAGATTTCGCTAGGGTCAATGTGCTTTGTGTGTCGTAGGACGGGGCTCCGGTCCGGCCGGCTTTAGGGTGTGAGAATTCCATTTCGTAAGGTATTTGCATAACCGCAATAAATTGGATTTATCCGGATAAAGACGTTGGCTGGACGCAAACCACCGTTATGACTAGCCGCATGAATGGACAATCCGCAGTATGCGCCCATTTCATTTGATTTACAGTTAGATGTCTATAATAACTCTATAATTGCCGATGCTGTTTTGTCGTGGTATTTTACCGTCTGCGGAACTTTCGACTGTTCAATTTTGTTCTAGAAAATGATTGATGATAGGTATGTAACTATAATAGGTAGGTTCCTAACACGTTTTACACATACCGTACCCACATTCTTTCCTACAGAAGGTATTGATCCTAAAGATTTTATTACTGCTTATCATTCAATACATACCTACCTAAATTGATAGGTAGCTCATTTTATAGTCTTTGTTGAGTGACTAAGATCCTGAGTGGCAAGGTTATCTGAAGATTTGCATTTCCATTGTGTAGAATATCCATATTCTTACATCCTATCATTTATATGGGTGATTTGGGACAATTCTTTTGTTATCTAGGTGCTTACTTGTACTATGAATCTATATTATAGTTGTAATGCAGTCTTATGGACTTACATTTATCAAATCTTCTTCTTCAAGCCAAACTCTTGTAGTAATGGAGCATCTTAATTCTTTTGTGTGCAAAGATGGACCACTACTAATATAGAACTAAACTAAAATAAGTCTTCTAGTGAAAATATTATCTTCCACATTTTGCTCACTCAAGTACACTGAAGTTAATCTGAAATGGTGCATTAATGGTTATTAATGGTGCATTATGGTGAATTAAGCCAAAAAGAACCCATTGTGTTACAATGAAAACTAATGTGGTAGACATATCTATATATATAAAAATGTTATGTTGGTTTGTGTACGCTTCAAAAACTCTAAAAGTTCTGCACCGATCGAGTTGAAATTTTAGCATGATATTATAATATGCATCAAGGATTGTTTTTTTTCTTTTTTTTTAATTTTTTTTTATCCACAGCGAAGCATGGCAGGGAACAGCTAGTTTTGTTATAAAAATAACAAGACTCTTTGTATTTATAACTATAAACCCTTAAATCATATAAAATAGCTGTATTGTACTGGTTACTCTTAATTTATGAACAAATAACCATTGCATTTCAAACAAATCAACAGTTTCATAGGAAAATAATTTTTTTTGGGGTTTTTAGCATTTGGAACAGTAGTAATATGTAATAAACAATACATACTATGAGCTTCTTTCAGTTTAGTACACCATTTTCATGTAACTCTGTAAAAAAGTCTCTGTACTCAGTTATTGAATCAAATCTCGTTTTAAATATTAGCATACACAGCAAACCAGTTGATATATATTTATCAGGTGACTGCATAGTCTGCATCATTGTCTATGACCTTACACAATGTTTGTTCCATTGTGCTGTGGCGATCAAGCCTAAATACATCAATAAATTAGATCAGTTTATTGCGCGCTTACAGATTTATTAAATTGTCCGTACCCAATGTCAAATGATTCAATTTCTAACCTATTGTTTGAATCATATCTTTGGTCCAACTAACCTATTGTTCAAATCATATTTGCTGAAGACGTCTTAAAATGATTTGTCAAATTGTGAAATTGTAAAGATTAAATAAGGATTTGTCATTATAATTTCAAATCAAATCAAGTTTAGTATTAGAGATTCCTAAATACAGGTATATGGAATTTACATACCATTATTTTTGGTGTTTTCATCTATATTTATTTCACTTGAGGCCAATTCTTATGCTATAAGCTAGTAAACTAGTCTAGGCAATAATAATGACTTTTAAAATATTAAGCTGATTGGAAAAAAATAAGCTTCTAAATAAAGCTATAACCTTATTGGCCTTACCTAGGAACATTACTTAGATCGACAACAGTTAAGTGTGATTCTTTCTTACTGTCAAGCAAGCAACTTGATTAATTCAGTTCCATTAATAAATAAAAACTGCAATACTAATTAACTTTAAACATCATTCAAAAACCCCTATATTTTAATAACTTTAATAAAAATGCCAAAATGAGTTTGTTTATTACGCTTTCACACCTTCTACTCAACCAATCATAATGAAATCCTGCATGCATGTCAGGAGTTCAGAAAATGACAAGTCTACTTTTCATCATCATTCAGCTTTCCAAAACCGCGCGGGCAAAACCACGGGACGTAGCCAGTCATTTATAAAATGTAGGCCAGGCACAATCAAATCTGCGATGATTTTTTGTTGTATAACAATATACCGTACTCAAATCATAAAAGGATGAAAGTCGTGGGCGGACTCAGTTGCCAATGCTTATGTTGTAAGAGCTTTCTCATGGCATATGTTGCAATGTCAGTCCTTTTGTGTATGACTAGAGACACCTAAGCTTTAGAGGCCTTTATAGTACTTATTGCTTATTCTGTGACAACGGTAGGAATTCTAAATCAACAATGTTTAGTTTTAGAGCTCAATTTTTATCATGTTTGTTTAAAGCAAAATAAAAGTTTGTGATAGTTTGGTTTGACTGAAGTTTTAATTTTGTTATCAAGTTGGTTATGGGCGAGGTTATGATTAGTGATTTAACTTTGTAATTTTTATAGTAAACAGGTTTTATGCAAATCATAAGCAAAGGTGTGTGCAGTAATTGGTTTTTATTGTTACTAAGTACAAGATCCAGTAAGCACATACAAGGCTCATTGTAATAAAATTACATGTAATAATTAATAGTCTGAAATTACTCTAAAGATTTATTTTAATCCAACCTCAAAATGAAATTTTTGCTCAATAAAAAAAAATCTATACCAAGTTGCAATTTGTATTATACCTCATGCATTTTTATCATCAATTCGTTAACAAAACTTGATTTTATCCAATTTTCGTCACTTGTTAGATTACAAAAATTCATAGAAGAGACTGATATCATGCTTGAAAGTTGGAAATGATAACTCAAACGACCTAATTTTGATAAGGTCCTCTATGTAGCGTGTGTTATCAGTGAAAGCACAACGAACCGCCTGTTGACTGATTAAAAAAAGACTAATTATAATGATTAAAGTTTGAACAACTTTTACAATATTAAAACAATATTTAAATAAAGGTTATTTATGTGTGGGTGTACTAACTCGAAAAAACGTATAGCCACTATCATGTATACATACTGTATAGACAACACTTTTATTTACACTACAAAAAAAGTACAATTAAAAAAACTTTAGAGAGAGGCACAAAACACGGTCTTATCGCGCAGATACAGACAGACAGATAGACAGAAGTCCAGGTAGTGATTATTTATTTCTTGATTAGTTTTGAAATGATTTAGAAAGTTCTAGATGTGCTGTGAACACACATCACGAAACATCTGCAAACCGATTTTTGTGGACATCTGCAAACCTTTATCCAAAGTGATTGCAAAACGTTTGACCGTGAACCATCCCAGTAAACTCTGAGTCATTACCACTGTCATGTCTCCACAAGTAAAACAGGCACGTCTTTATCCTGCTCCATTTATTTTTGGTGACTGTTCACTCTTTCCTTGTAACATTCCTGAAATTATTGAAATATCTGTGTTGAAAAATATTTGTTTTTCCTGAAATCATGGGTGTGTCAGTGTGTCATTTGTTTGGCGTTGAATTTATAGATTTGTTTTGCCCAATATCAAACAGGAAGTATACATTTTCTCATGAAAATGTGTTATCAAAGAACAAAGCTACCATACAAAATTTAATCCCAATCCGTTTGGCTGATGGAATTGAGTTGGTGTATACCTATAGGTTCTACTTAAACCTTTTTACTTTATAACTTGTTCACGTAGATTCGTTCACGTAGTCGTAAACTTTTTTCGTGCTGTGAAAAGTGTAGGCATTCAATGCAATAAACTAACTTCAATTTTCAATTCCATTAAAATCCTAACAACCACAGTAAATTTTTTTATGACAAAATTGGTCTGCCACCCCCTTTTTGCTAGGGCATTGCACCCTACGCCGACAAACAAAGGTATAATTTACTGTAATTAGCCCAGACAGTTACTCATGTGAAAAACCCATTTCGGCGACTACCACCCGTCTATTAGATGACTAGACGGGCCAGCCTTCCCCTTTGCTTGGGTACTTGTTTGTCCATTTTATTATTCGTTATAAGGCTGCGTTTTGGGTAGGGCGACAGGGACGGGTGGGGCGATACTGATGGCCGCTGGCAAAATCGGAGCGGTGATTCCATTTCGTGTACATTTGTAGGGAACTTTCTGGTGACACGCTGGTTGCGGGATTCCCGCTGTTAATGATATAGCGGGGTGGTAGTAGCAGAGCCGCTGTATAATATAGGTTAGGCTTAGGTTTAGAATAATGTTCATTACATGAGGCAGCGAGGCTGGCGTAGGATAGGTACATACAATCAAATCAATCATTCGTTTATCAATCATTGTTGATCACCGCCATCAATTCCGTTTCTGATATCGCTCAGTCACGCCGTCACGCTCAGGCCGAAATCGCGGCCTAAAATTGAGTCACCAAGAATATCAGGCGTATTAATTTCTAAGTCCACTACCACTAGGAGTATCTAGTTAACCTGACCAGAGATAGACAGCTCGGGTTCTCGATTTGAGACGTCGAAGTAAGCGAAAGTACTGGACATGATAAGAAGAATTTGGTGTCTGGTTTCAACCACACCTAGCTTACCTCAAGGGTGTGACTGAGTAATTTTAGCTGATATACTGTCATCGTCGTGCTAGGAATGCATTAGTCTGCCACATACAGTATGGGGTATACCCTTGCATGTCATGAGCCTGGAATTTCCTTGTACATAGCGTGCTGACGATGCGTGTTTAGACGTTATGTTGCCTACCGCCGCCTCTGTATAATCGTAGCCAAATTTGTTGGCCGATCTTCAACATCCAGGGATGTTGATATCAAACGAAATCGTTGTAAAACTGTGACTAGCCGAATACATTGCTCAACGTTTAGTGAGTCACGCACGGCCTCACAGTAAAATCTAGTTTTAAGAGTTAGTTCCTTAGTCTTATGGCTGGGATTGGGATATGTATGAGTATGACCAAAAGCCTAAACTCCTGTTACCTCTGAACTTATTTGCTGACACTTCCCTTAACTCTACAGTATTTTTGTCTATGGTCTGTCCTGGGCATACATTTATTAAGGTCTATTTATGAATTGTCTTAAAAAGGGACTAAAACTCATCGTGGTACTCATCCCAATGGCACTTTTCGTTGACGCATTCTCCAATTTTCAGAATTGCCAACACATTTGGCATGCACTATAATTTCCATCGCAGACTTACCTAACCTGCGCTGTCTGTCTGGCCCCACGTATCAGGGGTGGTCGTTATTTTCCATTGTAATTTGTTTCCATAGGATTCGGAAGGTAATTACGTTGGGCATGTATGAACTTTGTTTTTTACGTGACACGAAGTGGTTAAATTATAGGTAGACATGTAGGTATATGAAGGTGATTGAACTTGAGTGATTCATGCAAGTTTCCTTATTTGCGGACGAATTTTGTAGTCATCAGTTTGTCTTTCGCACGGAATATTAAAAGTGCATTGTGTTTTTATTTTTTTTTGCTCGACAAGTTAATTAGTAAAGTAGATGTATTATTAAATGTGTACCTGCAATTCGAGTTGAAGGTTTTAGATAACAGAAATAAACTAAGGAACTGCTTACTATCCTCGTCTAATAAACAGCAAAGAGAAAAATAACGATATCTTTAAGTCTTATCTACTAAAGTCTTAAATCGCCATCACAGATGGTGATTCTCAAGTGCTATGCCCAACTTAATTTTACAGTTTTGAAATAAAATGAGACAGAAAATTTTACTTTAATTAAATAACGAATCGACGTCAATGCATTTTGCATTGTGCAGTGGTTAGCAGTGGAACAAGTAGATCATCTGTTTCACATCATTATTCACATGTCCGGAAAGTGACAATGCAATGGATACCCCACCGCTTCGTCGCATTTAGAAATCGGCGACGAAAATAAAACGAATCAAGTGCAAGAACTCTCGCTTTCAGTGTTCCATCTGAAAATTAGTCACGGAATTGAAAAATTCTGTGAGAACTACTTTTTATAATTGCGCTATTCAGTTACTGAAAGAATAATAGTACAAGACGATATGGTCTTGGTCTTGCGATAGGTTAATTTTAAAAATAAGTTCTAATTGCATTGTCATCGGAGTTATACAGGTATACCAAATTTCAGTTCAATTCAATCAGACATCTGGAAGTGGTTCAAAATTGAGTTGCAAGATTCCACCCGAACAAACATAGTTACATGGTTAGATATGTACCTACTTAGTTACATACATTGCAAGTTAAATAAAAGCTCTTAAAAAGGCTGTATTGGAGTTTATTGTTCTTCAGACCTTATCAAAAAAACGATTCGAAGTCGAGACGAAACACGTTCTTTGCTAATACAACTATACTATTGATGTTTGGGTTCACTATTTTACAGAACAGAACGGGTTTAAAATCCTTTCAGTGCTTGTCATTAAAAAATCACTCTAAATACAGAGCGAGAAAGGTCGAAGTTAGACTAAATGCAAAAATCCAAAATAGAGCAAAAAGGAAAAATCGCAGGTCGAACCTAGACTCGTCTCATGCGAAGCACGAGACCGAGGGAGATGGCCAAAGAGCCAGCACCCTGCAGTGTGAAAGAGATGGAAGGCTGTGGATGCTATGACGATAAAAATAGAACAAAGTTAAGGACTGTAGCAAAGTTATAGAGAAGTTTTATTTTACCTCGGAGTCTACTTAAACGGTTCCACATTCAATCACTAAGCATACATTAAATTTAGCATAAGCAAATAGCGAGCATTTTGCATTCATATTGATTCAAATAAGGAGGCAGCCCTTCCTTGTAATGACAACTCTATTGCAGTATTTATTAGCTCGCAGTATGGGGAGTTGGACACACTTGGTATGACGAAAGGCGAAGAAAACAGTCTTAAGACGGAAAGTTAATTAGACAGGGCGGAACGGTACACCAAGTTATAGTCCAAGACCATGTCAAGCACTGACAGCAAACGGAGAAATTGAGGTTTAAAAGCCAGCACTTTAAATGTAATCAAGAAGCAAGGCACTCATATTTCCCGTCGGGGCTGCGGGTAGAAGTTACCGCGGCCTCGGCGTCACAAGGGCGTAGAAGGGACATGGGTGGTTTTTGGTCAGTAGAAGTCTGACACTCCCTTCCGCTCTGCCCAAGAGTGGGAGGGGTCATTTGATGATTTCCCACCCCCCAAAAAAAAAAAAAAGGCACTCATAATTTTATTCAAAACATTTATGCTTTAGGTAGCTAGAGCTACTGAAACTGGTCGATCTTTTATAGTTGCTTCATAGAATTATCAGCTTTCAATGGAAACTGCAAACGTGGAATGTTCAAACGAAACTCAAAACGGCATCAGCCCTAGCAAGAGTAGCAAATGTGCGTGCATGAGTGTGAGTGAGGCAAAATAGGCTATTCTGCAACTTCCTTACTGTGTTCATTGTTTCGGTATCAAATGACGTTACTGGGCCTTTAAAGGTACTGCTCGCGATTACCGACCTTGATGCGTCGGAATAAGCATCATTTGCGTTGGAATAAGGATAGTGAACCCAATACGGGGGTATAGATGACTATTACCGTGTAAACCGGCCATTATGTAAAGAAAATCGAACGCAGGCCTTTTGGAAGGGTTATTTTATCACGTACTTAGCTCGTTTAGAGTTGGCTTTGGATATTGCCTAAATAAGGAATAATGTCTTGTTATAAAATTCTAGGTTTTGGGGATCCTTTTGCGGACTTAGTGAAAGGAACATGCTTGTTCAATGTACAATTGAGTAATTTATTGTCCAGATAATTAATGTGTTTGACTTGGTGTACTTGCACTGACTTAGGAGAATAAGTCAGACTTAGTTCTATAAGAAGTCCTAGGTGGGGCAGAAACTACCCTGAGTCCGGAACATGATTTTTCTAGAACAATCTCTAATCCAAATCTGTTGAAAACAGAACTACAAAAAGCAGAGTCATGTCTCATTTTACGGTCAGTAATCAAGAAACTAATCAGGCTAACATAATGTTGCCTAGAAATTAAGTTTCGCAACTTAATTGACCATGACTTTCATATTCGATACTTTATTCTACCTAGCGTTGGTACTCGCATAGTAAACTAGCTGCGCCCCGCGGTTTTACTCGCGTTTTGCGGGATAAAAAGTAGTCTATGTGTTAATCCAGACCATGAAGTACCTTCATTCCATAATTCATGTAAATCCGTTCACAGCCATTTTTGCGTGAAAGAGTAACAAACATCCATACATTCTTACAAACTTTCGCGTTTGTAATAAATAAATAACGTATCACACTCATAGCTCCCCACTAGGAATAAATCCTGTATCGGGGATGCCATAGAACACACACAAAGACAAGGACAACTAACACCCAGACCCAGAGCAGATATTTAAATTCATCATTCAAACATCTGCCCGGCCGGGAATCGAACCCGGGACCTCTGGCTTATGAGGCGGATACACTACCGCTGAGCCAAACAGGCCGACAATAATATTAGTAGGATAGTAGGATTACATTATTAGAAGCATGTTCCGTTTCCTCAAGATTTTCAAGTAGATCAGCGATGATAAGTCTGAGACTTGAGGCAGACAAAGCATTTCCTTTCACAATTACTCTAAATTCAACCGTCATACTTTCATATTGAACGTAGTCTAGACATCCGATTAATTATCTCGAGATTGGTCGTACTTAGATTGAATGTTAATGAGAAAAGCGCAGTTTAGGCTGGTGGGAAATTCTTGCAATTTATTGTATGGAAGGTTTACAGCAAGTTATAAAGCTACTAAAAGTTTCAGCGACAAGCTGCTTATTAAGATAATGTCCCGCAATTTATTACTCGATAAATTTGTAGCAGGTTCCAAAGCTGCCAACAGTTTCAGCAGAATGTAACTTTTCAAGATTATTCTCCATTACTTTCTTGAAGGAATCTGAAAACTGGATCGCACTAAACAGTTTTGGGCAAGCATAACGCTTACCATTCAACGAGCGGTTTGCTCGGCTCCTCACATAATTGCAAAGATAAATATTGGCACGTTTAAACTGCGCTTTAGTCACAAGATGATAAGATTTATGACAGGACAGTTACCATGAATTGGAATCACCAGCTAATTTCGTTACGATGTGACGCATCGACTGCAAAAAGTCAATAAATATTTTGGTCAGACTGCGAAATGCCTGATGCCTAGCGCTTATCTATTTTATCTGACTAATAGGAAGGTATCTAGGAAATCTTTTTATAGTACGTGATAAATGATAATTCGCGATTATGGACTGGTAGGAAGTATCAAATGATAACTAACTCTGTACATATGTTGACGCAGCGAGCCATAAGCCATCTCGGTCTTTGATACTAAGCTGAACGATACTTTTTTTTCACGTTTCTTGCCACTGGCAGAGAGGTTTTCCTCTAATCGGTCTCTGAACTCTTCGACCTGTGTATCTAACCAAACCGTCGCCACTGTATCTAGCAAATAGCTCAGTTTTTACGTTCACTCTTTCCAAATCTGTTGGAAATTTGGAATATTCTGACAGTCTGGCCAATATTGACCATCGTAGATGGTAAATATTGTCAGCCACTGAATGCCTAGTTCGCCTGTTGACATCCAAATGTTTTGTCATCTTAAAACTTCAGCTTAGCAAAGCATGGTACAATTTTGGTGGATTTCCTTAACGACCATTTCCCAAGTCATCTTCAATCTTAGCACGTTCCTTAGTTATTAGCTACTCTGCTCGTAATGAAATTGTTTTATCGATATACAAATGAGTAATGAGTCTAGCTTTTCTCATCTCATGAGGTCACGAGTTCATTGAACTTAGTTCAGCTGTTTTATGGAAGGAAATGAAGGGAGAATAGTAATGGGATCCAAACATTGTTAATTTCAGCCCACAACGGTCCTATTGTTATGCAATCACAAGCAGAGTAGAATATGCGACTGTGTAAATATTATCACAGGTGGAAAGAAATGTAGGTAATTGTCAATTAACTCGCGAGAAATCGATTAAACAAACAATTCCGATTCGATTAATCGATGTGTTAATTGTGTAATTTTGATTATGACATGTGGAGATGGAAATTGGTAAAACAGCTTTATTTTCATACTACACATACAACAAAGTTACCATTTGCATTAATTAGCACTACTTATATTGTTCTTGATAACACTTTTTTTACTTCGCCCCGTGGCTTTAATCGCTATAAAACCGTTAGTTTCCAATTTTCTCCAGCTTGGATCTTAATTTTAATTGGCAAGACTTTTTGCTCCGAAACTCTCAACGGATTTTGCCCCACACAACTTGCAGAACAGTAATATGAAGACCCGGTTCCGATTTCAAGGCAGTCGTTCATCAAAGTAAATATTATTATGAATAAAAAATTGACAAGATGACACATATCTCGTTCAATATTAATATTTGCAAGAGGATGTGCGAACGAACTATTGTCTGCCATTGTCGTAATGTTAATGAGCTTTCTAGCCGTTGTGGCTCTGATTAACCATTGTCTGTAGATTGTCTGGAGTAATAAAACTATTCTGTCGTGTTAGAAGGAAAATGTTGGTAAAAGTCAAGGAAGTAGATCCTATTGGTTGATATTAAAAATGTCAGTTTGTGTTTGGACGTTTGATGCTCAATTACGCAAAAGCGGCTGAATGGATTTGCATAACATTTGGTATGGAGGTACCTAATACCCTATACAACATAATTATATGCTACTTTTTACCCCGGAAAAATTAAAAGTTCTTGTAGGATAGCGGGACCGGGTGAAATCGCGGGCGCACTTAGTTTATTCACATAGAATGGATTACTGATGCATGCGGTTGCGGCCATATCGGCGGGTTTTAGTTTTCAAATTACTGCAAAAATCTAATCAGCACTTGCACCTGAACCTTAATCAAGTGCTTGTAATGCCACTCGAGATTCGCAATCTGAGGCTCGGCGCTAATGAGTCACCGACCGCAGCTACTATGCTGTGGTGTACCCGTGTACCACAGCTAGGTGGCTGTACCGCGCAAACGAGGTGGTCGGATTATTGCCGGTGCTTTGTGTGGCGATTAGCGAATGGTGTAGTGTCGTGAACGCTGAGTCGCGAGTGGCCGCCACTCGCTACACGTGTGCGATAACTCCATTAAAAACGTATGAAATAAACATCTAAGTGTAAACTGCTTTTCGCCACCGACCACACCCACCGGTGGCTCAATTGCGCGGAATAAACTTCGTAACAGGCGCTCCCAAAAGGTTTCTCAAAACGCCATAAACTAGGTGATTACATTGAGACGTCCACCGAACTCAAAACAAGTTTGTAAAAAAATATATATGCTTTGGATTCGATACAATTTGCCACTTTTAGCAGTTCTTGCGACTAGAAAATTATCAAGCGCTCACCAAATCCTCATTATTAACTTCTACTGCGGCAACCGCAAACTTAGTTAGCACAAACAAAGCTATCGACTAGGTCCGCTACATCCAAAGTATCTTACGTAACAGGTCGACTAGGTAACTGGCAGAGCACCAAAAACTTTCCAAGCGAAGGCTTTATCGGCAGGAATCAGATGATTCAACGTTACAACAGAACTGGGCATATTGCCATTTCCTTTATGGGATTTTTGAACGTGTTTAGGATATTGGCAATTAGGTACGTCGTCTCGAGACAAAATAAAGGTTCTCATACAGTTAAGTTGGGTAGGAAGATCTTATCTTAATGGCGGATGTTTACGAACTTTCTGCGCTGTGAAAAGTATTTAAATGTAGTAGGTTTGAAGTAGCAGTCATGTTTGTTTTTAATTTTTCTGACTGCTATGACGTATAGCCAATGTAGTAATAACTCCTAAGTGTTTTGCTGCGAAAATTACCTTGGTTGTGACACGTTTGTTTTAATAACACGTGAATTCTCAATCACGTCTACGTCACGTCGTTCGCTGACGTCACTCCTAAGTATTTTGTGTTCGAAGACTACGCTTATTAAATGTATAAATACTTATTATTAGTCTTACGAAGATTGATTAATCAACTCCTTACTCAGACTCTCCTTTTATTTTTTCTATTTTTTTAATCTGTGGCTTTCTACTAATATTATAAATGCGGAAGTATGTGTGCGTGTGGGAATGCTTGTTACCAATTACCTCCGTAACCATTAAACCGATTATTCATGTTAAATAGGAATGTAAATAGTGCAGGTTCTGGAATTACACATCAATGACATCTGCTTTTTATCATCATCATCATCGTTTCACATTATCCTCGCGGGTGAAACCGCGGGGTGCAACTACTTGTAGTATGCTACAGGTTCTTGTTTCTTCAATTCCAGATTTGTGAAGGTCTGTAATAACCGGCTTCAAGATTGCTAGAATGACTTCCACCTCGTTCAACGTGGGCCTCTCCGGCGATGGGTCGCGGCTGTCGTCCCGGGTGCTGCGCCCCCCGGGCGGCGGACACACGGACATCTTCGGGGGAGACCCGGAGCCCCCACGCGGCAGGCGTCTGGCGCCACCCCAGCCCGCTACTAACGTCATCGGTGAGTTGGTTTGTACGTTTCAGATTCAGAAGTGGGATCGGATTCATCGAAATAATTCAGTTTCATAATCAGGGCTGTTAACGCTTTGATTGCGGCTAATAAAAACATGCGTTTACCTTAAGTGCGGCTAAGTCAAGTGCGTTGTGTTTTACGCGCCTGGCGTGTGCAGCCGCATTCGCGTCGCACAAAGGAAAACAAGGTATGTGTTTTCCGCAGTCAAAGTGTTAACAGATTCTTAGAAACGTCGACAACGGATCTATGACGCCTCCGGTGTTAAAGGTATAAGTATCCATAAGCGACAGTAATCGTTTACCATCAGGTAGCTCGTTTGCTTGTTTGCCACCTATGGCATAAAATACATTGTCAGATGTATGATTGGTCACATTTTTAAGTCAACATCTGCCATTTTAGGCTTACAATAACAAGTTTAAGTTTTAATGTTTCTCATAATGACATTTGGTTTTATTCCATGGTAAATAAATAAAACGTAAATAAAAAAGCGTCCCCGCATATAAAGATCTCATTAATTTAGTAGACAGTTGTAGTGATTTCTTATCAAATCTTTAAATATCAAAGACCATTAGTAAATATACTTTTAGGTACTTATTAAATGTCATTAAAAATAATATTCAAAATTAACCCAATTAAATAAACTGGAAATTGCAATTTTTACTAATAAGGAGCTGAAACCATAGAGATTAATGGATATGACCCGTTACACGGCCTCTACCCGCCCACTGCTGGGTTTACACTTGGGCATGCAGTAATAAATCTTATCCGGACAAACATATCTGGTTTAAGTTGTAATTGCCATGACGATTGTGTCGCAAATCACCAATGTCCGCCCACTGGGTCTTAATAGGTCTTTATTTGCTTCGATAACTTGAGATAATCAAGTCATTCGTCTGATAGTAAGCGCCATGCATACTTACAATGCTCTTAGCGCAGCACTCGACGCGTACAAGAGTGTGGGAGTAAGATGCTCTGTCACGCTCGCACTCGTTAGGTTAGATGTAAAAACGGCCCCGTCTGGGGGTTTCAAAGTCGTTCGCGCTGATACCAATGTGACACTGTCTACATAGTTCCGAATGCAGTCCGAATTTTAAAACCTCATAATTTCTTGTAACATTCCAGGCCAAGGCGACGAGCCCAAGGCCACCAACGGGACTTCTGAGCCAGCTCCAGTGATCGAGGCTGAACCAGCTCCAGTGCAGACGCCCGAGCCAGTCGTGGAGGCCAGGCCCGAGAAGCCAGAGCCGGCTTCGTTCGCAGAACCAGCCAGGGCTGAGCCGCCGAAGCGCGTCCGCGTGCCTCCGGGCGGCTTCTCTTCGGGGCTCTGGTAAGACTGGACCATTACATCCCAGCAACGATACTTCTGTAGAGTGATGTTAGGCGATCAACGAGTGTTTTTTTTCTTACTAACCAGTGAGCTAATCAGTCTTTTTTTTATATTTTAGACTGGTAACACTCAATAGTAGATTTACTTTTCTAACTAACCCGCAGATTATGTTAAAATTATTCTTATAATTTTCATCGACACTCAATTCAAGACCCAATGCCAGTCTTTGTGTTACTGGTATTGTAAGCCAAATTGAACTGTAACACATGGACATAGAGCATGCAAATTAATATCACTGTACAGAATAGTGTTTGCTGCTATAATGGTCAGTTTAGTTCGATGAGATTCTAGCTGGGACCAGTTAGGTTTATTTTTGCCGGGCACATAGGCATATGTGTAGATGTGAGGTGTTTTGCCTTTTGGACTCTATTCCAAGGCGTTAAAGATCACAATCATCTGTATCATGGTAATTAGATGGTGTCGTACCAAAGTCTGTAATATCACATATCATTGATTTTATAATAATACCAATGGAATAATTTCATATTTTACCATCATTGACATAAATCTACATTAATTTCATTATCATTAAAATCATTGATAAACTTATTTGGGCCTATTGGCGACGCATTTACTTTTATTTTATTTCTTTTTATTATTTGGTTCACGATTTATTTTTCGCCCAGCCCAAATGAGTATATCATTATATCGTGTCATCATTTGTGAATTTTCATCCAAAAGGGACGGTGGCGACTAGAGGCGGCGAGCGAGACCTCTTTATTGAAGTCGGTTAAGAGAGCTCTGTAACAACTTCAAGTATTTTTGGTGAAATATGCTTGTTTTTGCAACTCCGCTTAGCTTTAGCTCACAGTCGTGAGTCTGCTCGTCTCTGCTAAGCCAAAGCACCTAAAAAAAAACATTTTATCAATTGACATTTTCATATATCATCTCGAACCATCATATATTTTTAGTAGTTTTATTAGAACGGTGTAACGAAGTCATTTAATGCACAATTTAGCGTTTTACACGATTTTAAAGCACTATCATATATTTTAGGCTTTTAACAGTGTTACGTGCAATGCTGTGTTTTACACTGCCATCCAAAAAAGAGTGACGTGCCTGGTAGTACCAGCTAAGCCTGTTTGCACACCTCCGCAGTTGTCTCAATTTACTGCGATTGAGATCGTTCCACCGCAGCTGTATCTCAGTCACTTGTCAATGAACGCAAACGCTCGCGATTGCGGCGATGTGCTAAGGGCGTTAGCGTTGACTTCTGGCATATCTTAAGAACGTAACTCGCTGTACGCATAGCACTGTCACAGAAAACGCCTCGTATCTCCGCTTACTATAACAACCTAGATCCTATGTGCCCAGCTTTTTAGGGTTTGTTGTGCCTTTGTTGTGAAGCTAGAAGCTAGTTGTTTTGTATTTGTTTGGAAGGCCTGCTGGGTGATTCCGATAAATGTCACTTTGGAATCGTTATCGCATTGACGTCACTAAGCTTCTTGATTTTGTTTGCTGTCTATCGCAATCACGGCGTCTCGCTCGCGTATAGCGCAGTAAATATCGTGAGAATGAGAGGCTATGATTGGGAATAGCGCTAACGGAATCAAGTACGCCTGTAATAAGGTGAATAGGTTACCACGATCACGCCCTTGCGGCGGTTTCCTACTTGTGATACGATTGCAATTGCGATTCCGAGTGACAGCAACCGAAATCAGCCGCCTGGTCCTGGCGTCTCGTCTCGCTTATAAGCAATGACGGCTTCAGAAGGCTGTCCTATTTACTGAACAAATGTATCCTTTTAGTTGTATGTAGTTTAATTTACATACCTTAGAATTACGGATTGATGTGTGTGTGCACGCTATACGTACGGCGCCAACGTCCATGTATTAGCTTTAAATTGTTTTCATAAAAAAATGTAAAACTACCCTCATAAAAATAAAAATAAAATTTCTGTCTGTTTCGTATTAGTTTTACGTTGTAACGTTTTTACTTATATTGTCGCCTGTAATTGTAATTTGGTATCAAAACTGAAGGTGAGAGAAGAATAGTGGTATATGACGTCACAAGATCAAGTATAGATAGCGTGTACGATGCGCAAGAGTCGAATTATCTCGCATTTTATGTTTCCGCGTCAACAGACGCAGCCAAACTCTTAGACTTCGGTCGGTTATTTTGACCAAAAACTGTAATCTTCCTCTCGGACTACTAGAACTTTTTAATTATTGTAAAGAACTGACTTGTGCCTATAAGCAATTCGATGTTGTACTTAATTCTCGATGTTTTGCAATTATTGCTGTTTTATTGTGAAATTTACTAATTGTATGCGTCGCCAGCGAACGCGTAATTATGTATATTGATAATTATTATAATTGTATTTTTATACAAATTACAATATTATGGAAAACGTAAATGGATTTTTATTGACGTAATTGTTGGCTGTTTGTTCGACAATGGTTTTATTTCGTTTTGTTTCTGTAAGAGTCCCCGCAGACTACAAACTTTCTATCGGCCGATAGTTTGGTCGGCTTCTTAATCAGTATGAAAATGTATGCAGATGCGCACATTACAGTGATTCAGTATCGGCCGATAAAAAAGTTTGATAGGCTTCACGACTGCCTTCAAACAAAACATCGGCGAACTATCGGCCGACCGCTTGATCAGTATGGCGCTCTTCCCCGCCCGCACACTTGCCGATTGTTTGATCGGCCGACCCGGCCGGTGGCTTCAGTTCACTGTACCCAATACTCTCGATTCCTCTTCTTCATTCTTTTTCTCCTTTGTATCAAGTATAAAGCAATAATAATATTTTTGGGCAACATTCCACGCGACTGATCTCTTCACCAACTCTAGTAAATTAATCAATCGGCCAAACCATTTGTTGGCTAGTCTGCGCACTCGCGACCAACCCAACTGTTTTGTTCGCACAGTGTGCGCACGAACAGGCCAACTCGACTAAACTATCGGCCGATAGAAAGTTTGTAGTCTGCGGGGACTCTAAAGAAAATGGTTGCTGGATTGTGATGGTAAATTGAATTTCTAAAATTGAATAGTTTATTTTTCAACTGAAACGTAAAATAAAACGATGGTCGATCTGTATGATAGTTACCTGTTAGCTAATATTAAGGTAGTCCCACATATTATACTTTATCATACTTATAGGATAACCATTATCATCATGAGTAATAGGATAGAACATAGGGTGTAATGTAAATTTTGTTAGAACGTGGGTTTATAGAGTAAATTATTCGAAATGCAGTGTCTTTATTGCTGTTGGTTTATTAGGTGTCGATCACAAAATAACAGAAAAGAACAAGTAGGATGCTTAAAAATATACTTAAATAAACGTAGAAATTATATACTTATTATTATATTATGAGAACTATAGACAAACAGATCACTCACAGTAGCCGCATCATAGGAACTTTTTGGTAAAAGGATTTTTTTTTAATTTTCTGATATCTAATAACTGTCAACATCGAAACTTCAAAGAGTCCGACCATTGTCGTCAACATGGAATTATTTTTTCAATAAACACAGATCAATAAGATCATGGCTTCACCATCAAATTTATCGATTTTCACACTAAAACCATCCAAATTATAAAACAAGTAAGTTAATAGTTAACTCATTCATTTCCGTTAGTCATGCTTTGTTTAAGGCCGAATTTTGGACTGCAGCTGGGAAGTGAAGCGGAGGCAGCGGGTGGTAACTTTATTTTTACAAAAGGTCGTTCCTAGATAAAGTTCTCTGTCGTCACACAATCTATATAATACTAATATTAAGTATAAAGAGGAAAGATTTGTATTTTTGTATGTTTGTGTTGAATAAACACATTAACTACTGGACCGATTTCAAAAATTCTTTCACCATTAGATTGCTACATTATCCCTGAGTAACATAGGCTATATTTTATACCCGTGCAAACTTTGCACTGCAAAGGTCGCTAGTGTTTTCATATAATCGATCGCGGATTAGATTACCGCTTCGCTGCCGTCGCAGCCAGTAATTGCATTACTACCTCCCCGCTATGACTGAATATGAATCCGATACGCAGCCTAAATAGGCATTTCTGTAGACTTATAAATATATAGACTTATTTATAGTGCTAAAAAAAGAAAGATAGCGGGCTTCGAGTACATAGGTATGGGTACAGGACACATGATGTATTCTGAAAAATGGGGTTAAAACTGACGCAGCTACTACCCAGACAAAATCCACAACTGCAGGGTAGAAGAGTCCTGCAGGCTTTTTTATTATTAGATATAGGCTTACGCTTGACTGTCATCTTGCCTGATGGTGAGCAATGATGCGATCTACAATGGAGCACGCTTGCCTAGAAAAAACAGATTCTCGACTTGAAAACATCTACGTGTACCTATGTTATATCACACTTAAGGAGAGCGTTCCAAATTCTGGCTCGTATGCACGTCGATTTCCCCTGGATACGTGCAAAACGGTTCGAGTCTACGTTTCTGATCCTTACAGCCTGGGAATATTATTGACTTCCGGCTTCCTTGTTCCCTGAGTGATATAATCTAGGACGTCTCAAGGTCAGAGTGGATCTTCTAAATCTGCGTGCTTCATGCTTCTTAATGCTGATTTATTATCAGCTGATAAGGCTTCAGTGAAACTAGATGGATACATGGATAAACTGTTTATGGTTCGCACCAGAAATTACAAACAAAAGGATAATAAAACTTAAAACTAGTGCAACAACTGGCGGCCTTACTAGGTGATCTTCCAGTCTCGCAGTGGCGTTACATGGAGGGCGGCAGCAGGTCGCGCTTGGGCCGGCTTATACACAGACTGCGGGGCGTCCACCACAAGTATTCTATCGACAAAGGAAGCTCGTTTTGTTCTGCGTAAGTGACCTTTTGAACTAGAAACGATAGAACATTTAGTTAGGTTTAACATTTATCTTTGTTTGGTACAGCAAAATGTGATAAACGTTTCCGTTTGCGCCTGATAATTATGAGCGTTGTTTCATTTTAATTAGATTGTAACTTTTAAACTTTAGCTATTTATAGACAAGACCTGTTAGATAGGTAACTAAAAACAGGATAACATTATTTATTAATGCAGTAATATCCTATTTACTAAATTCAAAATGTACTTAATAAGTAGGTAATCATGACAAACAATAGATGTTCCGTAAACCGGCTGCAACGCAACATAGCACTTTTTAATTTACCTTGTTTTTTGCTACTTTTATTTTGTTTTTTTTTTCACCGGACCTTCCAGCATGAGTGAAAGCACAGGCTGCGGCAGCGCGCACGAGGATGACGACCTGGACCCGCCGGTCATTCAGGCGCCGCTCCCCAACATGTCCACCGCTTCATCTGATGATAACTGTTTCGCACGTAATATTGATCTTAGGTTGGTATATATGCTGTTAGCTACTAGCTGGGTATGTGGTTTCATCGCGCGTTCTACAGAAACCGGTGAAATTTATCTAAGATTGATAAAGGATAGGCAAGAGCGGCACGCGTGGTTCACCCGATGTCTTATAGGAACCGATGAGTTTTTCCGGGTTTATTAGGAAATAGTCAAGGATATAAGCTACCTTCATGCCAGTGGAAATTCGAATCCGTTGTTGAGCCGTTTTTGCATAATTGAGTTGGTAACAAATACTTTCACATAATATTAAGCAGGAAGTTGGCTGGCTTTTTCAATTATTTCGCGTTCAACTAAATATGGATGGATGGTTTATATCTAGCTTCCTAGTTATTGTCATGCCATCTGTACTTTTTCGGCCAAAACCGCGCGAGGCAAGCTTATGCAAGACGCAAAGTGTGTGAGACCCAACAAGAAACCTTTGAACACACTTTTTTTCTCGGAGCAAATGTACGGCCCACCCGAGTCATAAAGAGAAAACGGCGAATTTGTTTGCTTTCGGCAACACATCCCCAGTCCACACTGTTCAACATATTCTCTCAAAACTAGTGGTTGTGTAAAGTATTGTAGTCTAATTTCCAGGTATGGAGGCCAGTACATGACGCCGGAACAGTTGCCGGCGTTCTGCGACCAGCTGCACCACCTGGTGGAAGTCATCAGGAACATACAGTCATATGCACACGTCACTGGGGAATATCCCACGTGAGAAATCTATTTACTTAAGCAATTAGGAAAAGTGCCATTGCCATCTAGGTCCATCATCATCTAAAAATAAATATTTGGTTGAATTACTAATAGCGCCAATATACACCACTGAATCGCCGTGCGCACCTACTCTAGAAAGTAGTTAACTAATTGATAAGTCAATTTCTAATTTAGCGCGTGAAATGGGCATGGTTCTAGTTACATTGGACAATATATTGGTTGCTTGCTGTCAAAGGATGACATCAAAAATGAACGTAATTTCCAGCGAGCTCGAGCGTCGGTTAGAGCGCGAGGCGCGCGAAGTAGCCGCCATTGCCGCTGAGACTAGCAACGCGCGTGACGTCATACAGCGCACGCGCGTGCAGCGGCGCGCGCTGCGGGACCACCGCCGGCAGCTGCAAGAACAGCTCACGAGCTTGAAGGAAACTGGTATTACGTAAAGTATTAATGGGCAAACGTAACGTCACGTTTGCCCATTAATACTTTGACTGCGGCTTATAATCACATGCGCTTGCCTTAGGTGCGGCTAAACACGAAGTATGTGTTTTCCGCAGTCAAAATGTTAACAGGACTGCACCACCCAGAATTGTGAATTCTTAGAATTCAAGACCCTGCGCGGCACAGCACTGCGCTCGTCACCGTGAGATATAAGATGTTTAATTTATTTGCCCTGAAATTTCACTGGAAACAATGGCCTTCCAACCAGAACAGTAATGTTTGCACATTACCGCTTGGCGGTATTAGCATAATTGCTTTTCAACACCGCGGGGGTGAAAATGCGGGAGACACAGCTAGTTTATGTAAAGATTAAAGATAAATAAGTAACTATATCATCATCATCATCGTCAGCCTGTATCGACCCACTGCTGGGTATAGGCCTCCTCTCCCTTGCGTAACTATATCTATACTAATATTATAAAGAGGAAAGATTTGTATTTTTGTATTTTTGGATGTTTGTGTGGAATAAACTCAAAAACTACTGGACCGATTTCAAAAATTCTTTCACCATTCGAATGCTACATTAACCCAAAGTAACATAGGCTATTTTTTTTTAAATTTTTTTTATCCACAGCAAAGCGTGGCAGGGAACAGCTAGTATTAAATATAATTATTTAACCAACAGAAGTGCGAGAGTTAGAAAATACAGTCCGAATGTCGGATCGAAAACTATACAAGAGCTGGGAGGCATTGAAAGATTCTACGGATCCGGCAGCTTTTGATACACTCATCGAAGAAATCAGAGTTAGTCCAAACGATATTTTTGACAAAAGTTCATGAAGATTAGATAGTGAAATATAACTAGGACACTTTGCGCTAATACTCAATAAAATCAATACTTACAACACATCAATCAATTACCTTTGTTACGTACAGTGTGCAAAACTCATCGCAAGAGACAATCAACAACAACATTAAATCAACATCATCAACATTAAAATTAACAACAATATCAAAATGTTCAAAATGTCTAGGTGTCTTCAAGTCGCGAGTGAATCGGTTTCTTCTAGGCAAGCATGCTCCATCGTAGACCGTATCGTTGCTTACCATCAGGCAAGATGACGGTCAAATGCAAGCCTATCACTGAATAAAAAAAAAAAAAAATGTTGACCAATAAATTATTAAACAACTGTACCGTCATTCGAAACCTAATTATACATGAGAGTAGCGTGCTTGACTTTCGTTCTGTGCTAGTCGTGCTGTGATTGGTCCGCTCGCTCGCGTCCGTTTGCCTCGTCCAATGAGCGCCGACTCCGCCCCTTCCGCCCCTCTATCGTCATCCGTCCGCCCAGGTAGTGCGATGAGCGCAATTTAGCTTCATTGGCGTTTGGATTTTCATCGAAAGCGGTCGTACTTTACGGACCGCGTCGGGTTAGTGAATTATTTTAATTTTTGTCTAAACGGTGTTACCGTTCGGTTTTTAAAACATAGAAATATCTATTTCCTTACTAATCTTATTAAACGTTTATTTTAGTATTTCGAAATGGATGGTAATACAGGTCCAGCTCCAACTATCGAGGACGCAGATGTTACTACAAGGAAACCAAAAGGAAGGAAAAGGAAACTGTCGAGCTCTAGTTCATCAAGTTCTAGTTCATCAAGCTCCAGTTCATCAGACGATACCAGAAATAAAAAACGCAGGAAAAATAAAAGGAAAAAACACAGTAAGTTGGACAAACTAGTATCCGAAATAGCTAAAATTAAATCGCAGTTAAAAGGCAACAATCAAAGTAGCTATCGCCCTGACTATGACGACGACTATCTTAGCCTTGATGTAGACCCAAACACGTGCAGGGATTTTAGCGATGAAGAACCTAACCATACACCGGCAGTTCAACACTCTGAATCTCCTTGCGAACAGCAATTAAATTGGTCTGTAAAGACAAAGACCAAAGAACCCACAATTCCTCATACCTCGTCGGCCTATCTAGAACAGCTCAAGGAGCTACAACACTTTGAGCAGCCGGATTGGAATAGTGTTCGTTACTCTGATACTCAGAAGAACTACGTTCATACCCCCGGTTTCGTAAGCCTGGACTCCAATGAGGAAATTAAGCGCTACGATACTTCTAAATTTTCAGCACGAATGGAAAACGTATTTGCAGGGCTAACTTACGCTTTGCTTAAACAAAAAGAAGCTCTTCAATCTGATTTGGGAGGATTCTTAAGTGAAATACAATGCTCCGGTTTGACTGCAGCCGAAATCAATATAAAATTGAACGAAATATTTTCAAACGGCGAGTACTCAAAAATTACAAGTGACATATTCCAAATAGTATGTGGCCACAGGGCTGAGCTAATCCAAAGTAGGCGTGAGTCCATACTGACGGCAGTAAAAGATCCATACTATAAAAATGCACTTAGGAAACTTCCGCCTTCGTGTGCTACCCTATTCGAAAGCGAACAATTCAGTTCGGTGCTTGAAAAAGCGGGTGGCGTCAAAAATGTTTTCTGGGCTCCCGCTGCTCTTAAAGAACGTACCTCTGAACCTCAGAACGTTCCTGGTCCTTCACAACCAGCAAATAACCAGCATAAGAAATTTCAAGGAAGGCCAGCACCCCAAACGAATCGGAATACCACTAAAAAAATATGTTTCAAACAACGCCTTCAGAGGAAGAGGTGCTAAACAACAGAATTACACTCGAGGAACACGACACAACGACCAACCCTACAAAAGGAATAATTCCCCCTCATCCCACCGGGATAGGAGAGGAAATAATCAAAGATTCTGACTCGAAGCCATTCTATGCCGGTCAGCTACAAATATACCACGCTCGTTGGAAAACGCTCGGAGCTCCGCTCTACGTTCTCAACATCATAAGTGGCTACCGCATACCTTTCAAGACAAAACCACCCTTACATCTGCCGAACAAACACACCACGCAGATACCTTACTCTTTAGAAATGACGAAAATCATTCACAATATGCACACTCAAGGTGTCATAAGAATTGCAAAACAGTCTCCGAGCTTTGTGTCATCAATGTTCCTCAGACCAAAAAGCGACGGCACGATGAGACCAATTTTCAATTTGAAAAACCTGAACAATTATGTCGCCACCGACAAATTCAGATTAATAAACCATCACCGAGTGCCAGACTTTCTCCAGAGGGAAGACTGGGTTTCCAAAATCGACATCCACCAGGCATATTTTCATCTTCCAATCGCACGGAGCCATCAATGCTTTCTCCGGTTGATTTACGACAACATAATGTACGAAATGACCTGCCTACCATTCGGCCTCAGCTCAGCTCCAAAAACATTTGCCTCACTGAGCAATTGGATAGCTCAAAAGCTACGAGAACAGGGCTTACGAATAATCGTATACTTGGACGACTTCCTCCTTGCCCACCAGAATCCAACCACACTACAAAACCACGTTGTAACGGCTGTAAACCTACTCGAGTACCTTGGCTGGAAGATAAACAGAGAAAAGTTGATTTTGAAACCCCAGAGGGATATAGAATTCCTGGGCGTAAAATGGGATACATGGCACAATGCGAAAACATTACCACGAAGGTCGCTTACCAGACTCGAACACCAACTACAGACCAGAATAAGGTCGAAGGAGACCAACCTCAAAGAATTTCAAATACTCATAGGAACGTTAAATTTCGCAAGCTTTGTTGTCCCAAGGGGACGGCTGAACTATCGAGCGTTACAAGTACAGGCGAACGCCTTAATAAAGTCTCGAGCCCCCACTGTTACACTGAATCCAAAATCGAAACAGGAACTACAATGGTGGCTACAAAATTACAAAATCGGCTCTCGTATACACCACCCACCGCCATCACATTATCTCACGACAGACGCGAGCGACATGGGGTGGGGTGGCAAATTAGACAATCAGGATTTTCAAGGAAGTTGGCTGAGATCAGAACAGAACCTCCATTGCAATCAAAAAGAAATGATAGCTATAATAAGAATTTTACAAGATCAGTGTCATTACCTCCAATCCAGTGCACTGCTAATTCAATGCGACAACAGGACAGTGGTGTCATACCTTCGCAACGAGGGCGGTACAAAATCACAAACATTAGTGAACCTAGCCAAAGAGGTATTCAAAATCTTAGACCAGCACAACGTGTATATGACAATATATCACCTACCAGGCAACTACAACACAGATGCGGACCACCTATCTCGCCAAAAACCATGTCCGGAATGGCATCTTCTCTCAAAGATAACGGACATGATCTTCAAAAAGTGGGGCAAGCCAGAGATCGATCTCTTTGCGTCTCACCGGGCCCATGTGATCCCCAATTATTGCACGATCAACCGATCAGATTCCCAAGCTCATTGTTACGATGCTTTTGGACTAACTTGGAATTACAAGCTAGCTTGGGTGTTTCCACCACCACACCTAATACCAAAAATATTAAACCAACTGAACAAATCGAGCGGAATTTATCTAATGGTCGTACCGAGATGGGAAAAAGTGTACTGGAGACCGGACTTAAAGAACAGAGCGCTAGATCCCCCATTCACAATCAAGAACTTATCAGAGGTGCTAATAGATGCTACCACCGGTCGCCCACCACCGAAGGTGAAGGAAATGATTCTGGAAGTTTGGAGATGTGGGGGTGGGATCAGAGCTTAACTGACTGGAACGAAGAACAGAAAACACTTCTGTCAGCCGGCTGGAGACAATCCACTCTAAATACATATCGGCCAGCCTGGAAAAGATGGCTCTCTTGGTGCACTAGAAACTCGGTCAACCCACGGAAACCTGACGGATCGCAACTAGCGAAATTTTTGGCTGATTTGCATCAAAAGGAAAGATTAGCTTTAAGTACCATTCTAGTTCATAAATCCGTGGTATCGACTTTCTGCAACCCAAATGACTTTAATAAGCTAAGCTCGCATACACTAGTCAAACAAATCCTGAAATCAATATCATTAGCCAACCCAAAACAACAAAAGTCTCCTATCTGGAACGTCGATACCTTAATTGATCACCTTAATCAGAAAACTTCCGAGAAAATGAGTTTTTATGCTAGTTCAGGGCACACAGCGACAATTCTCCTCCTATGCTCAGGACGAAGAATACACGACTTGACCCTCCTCAGCATCTCGCCAGATCACTGCAGAATATCTGAAAACAGTATAGTTCTTTGGCCTAAATATGGTTCTAAAAGCGACAAGGCAAACCAGCGACAATCTGGCTGGAAACTCTTACGAAACAAAGAAAACCGCAATTTGGATCCAGTGTTTTGGATCACTGAGCTGATACGATTGTCACAACTAAGAAGAGAGACTGCGAATTCTGATAGTCTTTTTATCAATACCTATGGTAAACCTAAACCGGCAACGCGCGCCATAATCGCAGGCTGGGTGAAGAATATCCTCAAAGATGCAAATATTGATGCTACACCTGGCAGCTGTAGATCCGCAGTTGCATCAAAGAACTGGACAGAAAACTTCCTTCTCGATGACATACTGGCAAGAGGAAACTGGAAATCAGCAAACACTTTCAAGAAGTATTATTGTAGGGAAGTAATACCTTCCAACTCAGAATCTAGATCAATTGCGACTTACTTCGAACCTATGAATAATTAATAGCAATACTACTATTGTTGATTTAAAAATGATTGTGTTATGATATTACTAGTAAATTATCATAGATATAAATGATTATATGTCATTACTAACTACTTCATGGATAAAAAATAAATAAGGACAGTGATTTCAAACGATATCGTTTTCATATTCCAACTGTTGCCTATCTTAGTAAAATAGTCTCTTATTTAATATTAAAAAACCGGGTTTATCACATTGGCGTCACCGTCACACCAGGCGATAACAAACACATCTCTCATGTATAATTAGGTTTCGAATGACGGTACAGTTGTTTAATAGCTATGTTTTACCTACAAATAAAACATTTATTAAACATACTTACCTAATTCGAAACCTAATACTTTCTACCTCTGCCTGGTGAACATAACATGAGATAACCAATGAAGCTAAATTGCGCTCATCGCACTACCTGGGCGGACGGATGACGATAGAGGGGCGGAAGGGGCGGAGTCGGCGCTCATTGGACGAGGCAAACGGACGCGAGCGAGCGGACCAATCACAGCACGACTAGCACAGAACGAAAGTCAAGCACGCTACTCTCATGTATAATTAGGTTTCGAATTAGGTAAGTATGTTTAATAAATGTTTTATTTGTAGGTAAAACATAGCTATTAGCGAAAACTTACCGAAAAACTAATTAACTAACTAATAACCGAAAAATTATGGCGGATTAACAACCAATCAAACTCGTCACTTGTGATTGGTTACCAATCCGCCATGTTTGTATACAATGATCTGACAGTAGTTGCGAATAATTTCCAGAATAAACAAGCGGCGCTGGAGTGCTTGCTGCGTCTGATAGGCGGACGGCGAGGTAGCACGCCGAAGAATACTTCAGCGCTGCATCCGCTGCCGCCACCGACGGCTAGAGATAGCAGTGACGGTACGTGCCTTAGATTTTATCAGGCTGAGTAGTGTCAAAGACATTTAAGACTGACAAGTACAGCTTATTCTAATTCTACGATTAGGACTTCCTTGTATGGTCGGTTGGAGTCCAAAAAAGGATGATTTTCAACAGGAAAGTTTGAAAATGTCAGAAAGTTATAAAAATTACGGTCACGCACACCTATGAGGTGTTATTCATATTTGCTATGGAGAGGCAACTTATACATGTTAAGGACCATAAACGCTGGGACTCCACTAATTCTTGGCAGTCGGAAAAGAACGTAATGTACAGAACTGTTACTAACTAATAAACGTCTGTTTATGCATCGGAGTAGTAAAATTATAATCATTTTCTCTCCTTAAATTTTTAACTCGATCGAAAAAGAAAAGACGAAGTAAATATTCTAAAATTACTCTACGTTTAATAAGTTCGATAAAGGAATTCGTTTAGAGGATACTCCACGTTTACCTACCGATAGAGAGTACTGTAACATTTACCTGTATTCTGTTTGTAAAAGTTTTTTTAAACTGTAGATTGACTTACATAGTTTGTTCCCCTATGTATGCAGAACCGTCAACTGTAACAAGTGGAGTCCGCAAGAGGCACGAGCGTCGCGCGGCCAAGCGGCGCCGCACCGTCGAGCCGCGCTCCGTGCCGCTCTCCAGCGAGCCCAGCGCGCACACACATCTGCCACAGGTCAGCTATCCTCACAAGCCAAGACTTGCCCCATGTTTCCCATGCTATGCCCATGGTGTGAGTGTTTGTTGATTGTTGTTATGTGTGTTTTTTTTTTTAGCGATTATTAATTTAACCGTCTATTAACAAAACTTAATAGTAGCTCAACATAAATGTCACACAAAATATTTCAGTAGGTACCGAGTTTTGGGGCCCCAAACTAGGCCTGTATCTTGGTGGCCCGAAATTCTCGATTAGCTTTAAGGTATTGTGCGCGACTACGCAGGTAACAATTTCAGGTTAAAATTGCTTTAGACATGTTTGTATATTGTATTTTTTATTCTTAGTTTCTTCTTTGTTATTATTTATTATATGTCTACTGTCCATACTAAGTTGCTTTGTATGAATATTGCCTTAAAATACAGTTATTTTTCAGGTAACCCTCTACATCCAAGGATCAGAGCCGTCGACGGTCCGGCGACCTGGCAGCGTGTCAGTCACGCCGCTCGACTTGCCCTCGGGTGGCTCTGTTAGAGACATACTGTTCTTTACCACTAATGCTAGCTGAATATACCATGTTTTGAAACAAGATTTTTCTGTGGTTTTACTGATTCTTTTTTAAGTCCATTTTATTTGATCCCACTTTTGAAAGCGTGTCAGTCACGCCGCTCGACTTGCCCTCGGGTGGCTCCGTTAGGGATATCTTGTTCAGTCTTAGGTAAAGTAGGTACCTACCTGACTAAACTACCCGCTTATGGCAGTTTTCATATGCTCTGGTTATGATGAGTCTTTGAAGGATGTAAAATAATAATTCCACAAATAATTTACAGATAAATCTCTTTAATTTTACAAAGGGTTCTTAGCAGTAATGCTGTATAGATAGGAGCTTGTTATATTTGAAAAGTTAGTAAGATTAAATATTATCTGTGCAGTTATCTAAATATTGATACGAGATCGCTCATAACTTGAATTTACGTGAAGTTACAGCCATTTTAGAAAATTGTATACAAAGATGGCGGATTGGTAACTATGACAACAAACACTAAATTAAACGTGTTGACAATGGCTGCTAATAGTTGCCGATCCGCCATCTTGTTTAAACTTAAACCAAATTAGAGATCAAAATACTTTCATGACAAAAAAAAATGACTGGATTTGGGAAATTTTTGAAACTCATTTTTCAAAACGATCGCTTCATTTTTCATATGTGCGATCGGATTTTAGTCAACTTCACATTGTCCGAAATAAATTGAGCGTAAATACTCAGAAGAAAGAGAGGGTTAAGAGTAAGTAAGAAGAGAGTTGTTAGTCTTTCTTTTCCGCTGGAGCCGCGGCGGGAGTTGCGTCGGCGGGTTTAGGTGCCGCTGCTTCTGATTTTGGCTCGGCCTCTGCTTTTAGCTGTAAAGAGAAGAGAGATGTTTAGTCTCGCTTGAGTTCTTGCTATTTTAAATAATAGTCACTGATTTTAAATAAAATGGATCTGAATTCATACTAGACTCAGATCAAGTAGAAAACTTGATCTAAGATTCTAGATGGACCAACCTTTTTTATATTTGTGTCTATTTTGATCTGTTGCGATAAGTATAGTGGAATTATAATTTTTTGGTCCATTTTGCACTGTAGAACTTGAGACATGTAGGTATTGTTCAAGTCCATTATTGTCCATGGCGGAAGAAGATGGACGACCAAAAAAAAAGTGAGGAAGGCTGACTCCAACACCTTCATATTTGAGAAGAGAGTAAATCACAGAGTCATGAGGTCTCTAAATTATGCCTCAGAGTCAGAGTTATGTGAAATGAAACAGGCAGTCTCTTAGTAAAAGTTGTTCATAATTATAAACCTTTTTTAGTACGAGTATGACAATTTTGGTACGAGTTACAGCCTTTCAACTTAATATCGCCGTTCCACGTAACCTTGTGTTGGAGTTCAAGTGATCAAGTCTCGACTCACCGCCACTGCAGCGGAAGCTGCTTCGACGGCGGGCGCGGCGGGCTCGGCCTTAACTTCGGGGGCTTCTACCTTCTCATCGTCGGGGATCGGCGATGACTGGCACACCTGGCAACATTTGGGCACAGAATAAGAAAATTAAGAAATACTAATAAGTATTTACCCTATCGCCTTTGGTTTTCGCCCAACAGATAGGTATAGTTGGCCATAAAACAAGACTAGTATTTATGAACTGATCCAATTGGATCTAAGTACATTAGTTCGGTTCCAAAACATTTGTGGTTACGGCTACTTTTTAGGAAGTTGTGTAGATCGTAAAGGCGAATTTGCAAAACTTTAATCCTTTAAGATTCTATATTACCTACCTACAAGCACTCAATTAAGAAACGAAAATTAGAATTTAGATGACAGGCAAAGCGCCGCTTCGAAAAATCTTAGGCAAAGATCGTTGAAAAATAAAACTTGCATTATAGTCGTACCAATACCACAGAACACTTAACATACCTACGCGTAAAATCATAGGTAGCTAATTTGATTTACTCGCGTAATAATTTTCTCCAATAAATCAATAAATTTCACAATTAAAATTCACTTCCCTAAACTAATTATACAATAGGAATTATACTGATTAATTGTTAATATTAAAATTAAAAACTCACCTGAACGGCGACGAAAGCGAAGAGGGCAACAAGCACTAGGAACTTCATGATCACAGACTAATAGACCGATCTAGCCGACCACCCCTATATATAACCACCTAGCTATGTTTCAAAACAAACGATTAGACCGACGAAACGGCTTAGTTTATAAAACATAATGGGAACAATCAATGTTATCGTGATTGGCAATGGAAAATGCGTCGAACGTCAGGGTTGGTGAGTGCGACGTGACTTTACGTGGTTTGGATCGGGCGATTGTTCACGTATTGTTTAGGTTATTATTACGCACGGTATGTTAACTAATTCTAATGATACGAAATGCTGAGACAGCGGTTTGGGTTAGTTCGTTTAGGTATAGACTTCTATGTGCTCGATAAGTACCTAATTATAATTACGTGTAGGTCGAGTGAAATCATACTTTTTAGACCGTCTGAAGACTACTGGCGTGAATTGGCGGTTGTTGTATAAGAATAAACAACCGGGACCTACAATTTAACGTATCATACGAAACACGGCAGCATGTGTGGCGAGACGGTGCTCTCGGCCGAGTACTCGGATGTATAAACAGTTTGACAAGGAACCACGGTTTGCTTGCTCGGGCCATTACTGCCATTATTAATGGCCATTTACTGTCTCGCCACTGTACTGGTAACGTGTAATCAATCCATTAGCTAGATATGAAACGAAGTAAAGAGGGTGACCTCTATTGAGTAGGCAATTTGAGTGAGGGAGGAAATTATATGAGGGTGGAGAAAAGGTGCAAAGGTCGAGAAGATCTTTCTCTAGGTGCTACTTATTTCTAATTAAGGTCAATAAATATTTCTGGCGCTGATTTTATTGTAAGCCCTTGAATAGGGTTTAAATGTTTTACAACTATATTTTTGACCACCAAGGCGATTATCCAGCAACCACGGCGCATGGGTCTTCTTTACTATGGACCATTTTCTGTTACTCTATACTTAACGTTTATAAAGATAGATAACTGTTTATTTCTGTTGCATTTCTAAACCATTCATCTTATATTTTTTTTTTTCTACGGGTAGGTACAGAATAGAATATAAAGTAAGTAGTTTAATTGCACACCAAATAAATTACAAGAAAACGCTAAGACCAAGTCAAATTACATTAATTTAGTAGTACAAGGGTTGTCTTATCGCCTGAAACGATCAGACAATTTTTGGATGGACAACACTAAGTATTGGAGAGGATTGGAAAGATTGCGAAGGCTGAGTATCGGATTCGGCTTCCAAGTCCAATTAAGTAGGTACTAGCAATCGCAATTATTTTTAGTTGAAAATGATTGAAATCTGAAACTGACTTCTCGGATAATAAATGCTTTTCTATACAGGGTTATTCATAAAGGGTATGCTAAGCTGAAAGGGCTCATAGTACCTACTCATCATTATCATGATAACATAATTTTTTTTTCAAACCAGTAAGCATCGCATCGGTTTACGAAATCTCAGACATTAGCTAACAGCACATATATAAATCATCTTTTGTAGATAGAAATGATGATTATGATTACCTACCATGGTCACTCAGGCAACCCTACACAATTAGTTAATTTTTTTTTTCTGTAGATATCATGGCCAATTGATTAATAGCCTACCTACTCCACACGTGTGAGAAATTAGATTCGAATTTCATTACCTACTTGCCTACTGTTTTTGATTATCTCGCGAGAGAAGTATTTGCCTATACCTATGTAAGTCGATAATCGATAAGTCTCGTTCAGGGCCAGTCCTACCCTTTGATCAGGGGAGAGCAAGTCTATCTCAGCGATCGTCTTATGTAGCAAAAGCACATCCTCTCCTAGCTTCCCTGTCCCTCCTTAGACGAAAAAAATAATAAAAATATACCGTTTTTTTCCTAAGCTTCCCCCTACAAAAAAAAAATGCCACCTCCTTTGCCAACTACTCCATTACCTACCCAACTTGCTACCTATTGATATTGATAGATACAGGCTGATGATGATTGCACCGTCTAGAAAGAGTCCGCTCCTCTGAATATATAAATATGTAGTACCTACATAGTAGTAGGTACCTACCTACACCAGGAGATAAATAAAATAGAAGTTAAAAAACTAGGTATAATAAGTACTTCAATTTTTTTTTTCCTAATTAAAATATAATTAAATTAAAAACTAAACTAAATTAATCTAAGAGGCCGCTGCCTGCGGGAATAGGCTTGTTTCCACTAAGAATGAATCGGATGGATTGGAGTTTCTAATTATTGATTAAGATATACAGATTTCAAACAATAAAACAATTTATCAAAATAATTAAAGATTATTAATATTTTTAGAAAAGAAAATCTTAAAAAATAGGCATTGAGTCACGTGACCGTGAACGCCAATCAGAAAATGTGACGTCACATAGTGGTATGCCGAAAAAAAACTCAACAAAACAAACTTTTGCCCTCAGACTAACAGACAGAACCATAGTAGCTACTTTGTAAAAAAGAGCAAGATGGCATGTGCCAAAACACGGTTGAAAAAGAGAGACAGACCTTTCATTTTTTGTCCACGTCGCTGTAACCGTGCCAAGGTGGGCAAACCACAGATTAGGAATAATAGTTACTACGTGAGCCGTCTACGATTTGAAGCTGCCAGGTTGTGAATTATGTTTCCCCAGGATTGTACCCAATAAATTAATAAATAATTAATTAATTGGACTATTTCATATTTTCCGGACCCAAAACTAAGATAAGGTACATTATTTTCGCAATCGCAAGATTGCCTATTTAATAAAAGAGGTTCATAATTATGAGTAGATTAGTATACTAGTAGTTATTTTCCTACTATTAGACTTTTTCCTACTACGAGCAATTTGCGGCTTGTATATCCTTTCCTTATAACCCTGTATAACAATGTTTTATTTTGTGAAGTAAAAAGATTAGGAATATTTTATGAAATTTTTTCCTCTAAGATGGGGGAACCATTCCTATCCTGGCATCATTTCAAGAATATAGCTGTCGCATGTGCGGTTACACTTTGGTTCTATCTTTAGGTAATATATATAGGTTTGTCACTATGTGACGTCATTTACGACGCCATGACACTTTCTTGTGTTTTTACGCCAGATTAAAAATATTTTCTTAAAACTTAAATTACATGTGTTTTAAATATAATTTTTAACATGAAATATTATTTTTTTGGGGTAATACAGGTACTAAACTAACGAAATAAGCCATTTTTGAAATTTACGACACAGGCCTATTGTTCCCAAAATGCTGGCCTCAAGCTCTTTAAAATTTTTTTTTAGCGCCCGGCGCCCACGGTCCCAAGGTTTCGACCCCAAAAGGCTCAAACATATAGCCGCTGTCTAGCGTACTATACTTACGCTTTTTGAGGCCTTCTTCTATCTTTATTTTCGTTATCTTTATCGATAAATAAAAAAGAAGAAATAACTGGAATTGTCATATTTTAGTCGATGATAACTCAACTCTGCGACGATTGTCATGATTTTTAATTATGTATAGTATAAATTTAATCACCTTAATGTCATTTACTCGATTTTATATCATTTGGTATTTAATTTGATAAACAGTCTTTTGATTAAAATGGTCACCGGAAACATGTCGCCCCGCCCAGTAAACGCAATAGCGCTAAAGGAAGAACGATAGTAAAGGAGAGGGGATAAGACTTGGCGAGGTGGCATGTTGAGAAGTGAAAGGCAATTCGGTTTTAGCTTTAGTCTCGATCAGACGTCGATGTAATACTGTTACTGTGAATATAATTGTGATATATAAAGTGTTTTATAAATATATATACCATCCTGGCGTGAAAAGAGGTGTTTTCTTCATACTTCAGAAGTGTTAAAAAACTCACGCCAAGCCGCAAACGACGAAAAGAAAATGTTAAAACATGATGTTAAAAAAAGCAGCAGACGTGTGAACGCCGTTGCTCCACAAGCTAACCGAGCTCAGGGAGCTCCCCCTGTAGCGAGATCACCACGAGCAGCAGCAGGGAGAGCTGAATGCAGACGATGTGCAGGATACCTACACCAAAAAAATGAAGGTATGCTAATCTTGTTATTGTGTTAAGCTTTTATTTTCTCTATCTCTTTTCATCTTACTGTTACCATTAAATTAATTTATTGTATAGAAATTAATAAATGTAATGTGCGTATATGCATTGGGTGGGTGGTAAAATTCACGTACCGTTTTCAATAGGGGTAATTTTTTTGATAATGTGATTTTTAAAAGTAAATGCAGGTGCGCGTAGGTACTTGGCCAAGGCTACTCCTTGGCAGTACTATGGCGCGCATTTTCATAAAACATTCACTCGAAGAGGGTAGGTTAGGCCTACTTTTTAATAGCACATGATACGTTTTGGTACTTGCCCATTGTGTATACGTATATTTGAATTTGGAAAGCGATGTTGATATTTTCGCGGGAAGTCGTTAAACTAGCTGAGCAGTATTTATAGAATACCGTTTTTTACCGTTTAATTTATTTCTACCTACATTTTATAAAGAGAAAGAGAAAGTTAAAAAAGGCTTTCATATGTTTATGTTGACTTTATTATAATTATGTTGAAAGTATATCTTCGAGATTTACGAGCTATGATTTAATTTTTGAGTAAAGTCGGACTATTGGTTAACTCACTCACTGGTTTGTTACGGGTATGCTTCCCGATGAATGTTAAGTGGATCGTTAGATTCACTAGTTAAGGCTGCTATTCCCAAAAACCGCCAAAATTGTGCGAGTTTGAAACCACTTCTTGCCATTATTTCTAAAGTTTATATTATTTCAAAAAAAAAAAAAAATTATCTGTATTTGCCGGATATAAGAAGTAATTTTATTTCCTTTAAACTTTTATTAATCACTTATTTATTCATTTTCTTAAATTAAATTTTTTATTATTAATATCATTACGAAGTTAACGATTTTATTCATTTTGTTTACACAGAAATTGTACAAAAATTATGTACTAGCGCATATGTTTGTCACTGGAAATTAAGTAAACATTAGATGTCCCTTTTTAATGTCGCGGATATATGTATTTCCGCTAGATGTTAAGTGAATTGTTATATTTCACTGCATAGTTGAACAGAATATGCTTTCTGTTGGATGTGATGCGATGTGAGTGAGTCATTAGATTTCAAAGGTACAACAGAGCTACATTGTCTACTCAATGTATGATTAAGTTGGTTTTATTTCAATGAACTTTAAATATTTAATTGAAAAGGTTATAAGCTTTTAGTTTGTTGTTTGCCGAACTAAAAATGAACCTTTTTTTTCCCCCCCAAATGTTAACTGTTAGTTTGTGAATGTATTCTGCCGGAGACAATGTATACATTCCAGGGTGTTGACTGGTGTCAATGAAGTTCACCGTAGACGGTACTACTCGTGATATGCTGCCTAGGCATCGGCAGAAAACGAAAGGGGTTATAAAGAAGAGACCTTCCTCTTCTCCATGCTGTTCCAGCGCTGTACCTGGAAAGACTTTGATAGACCCGGAAGGTATCAAACAAATTTTCTATTAATTAAGGCTGTTATAAAATTCCATACAGAATTACCGTAACTTACGTTATGTTATCCAAATTCGGTGGTTATGTTACTGTTTTACAGTTAACACGTTACAAATCGACATTTGCATCAATAATTTACTTCAGTCACAGTCAAACTTATAATGGTTTATGCTATTTAACAAAAAGATAAGAATTATAATGAAATATTTTGATGGTTGTGCTATTTTACGGGAGTTCCTACTTAAATTTTTGAGGGTATTTTTTCCATACTTCTGAAATGTACCTAAAATGATTTTGATAATTTTACATTATTTCTATTGATAGGTATCTTTCAGTGGATTGGTCTTCTTTTATATAACGTTATCGTATAAAAACACGCTAATTCAGTTAATATTGACATTAATTTTTAATGATTTTACCCGAATAGCTAATTAATGATATTGGTGAATAATATTGGTTCTTTCCAAATCAAGATTTAACACACTTATCTTTTATATTTCAAAACCTTTTTTTTCCTATTTTTGAATTTGACGTGTTTATAATGCTTTAAACTTTGATGAAGGTATAAAAAGTACACATATTATACACAGGGCGTTATGCAAGAGCATAGTAATATATCAGAGTATATCTATACATTCAAGCATATCTGAGAGTTGCTTTTCTTATAATAAGACTCTAAAACTCTGAAACTCCATGTTAGGTTAGAATTTACCCAGTCATATTTTAAAAGACGTGACACCGTACTGTTTGAGATTTGAGTGAATAACTTGCTTGCGCGATCTAACTTTTCTAGTAGCGCCATCTCGTAACAAGCCTAGAAACTAAAATCGATTTACAATCGAAACGGGGCAGCAAAATCGTTGTTATTTTTGGGTCGTCAATTCAACTTGACTCGCTTATGTAATTATAATAATTGAGATACTTGATGAATAGTATAACATTCTATCTAATCCAATAGAGATGTATTTTGACTTATTAAAACGAGGATAAAAAAAAAATTGTGCCAATATTCGATTATTAAAAGATATCGATTTCTAATGTTTGGTAACCGATTAAAGTTTTAGCAATATTATGATTCACTTTTTAATATTTTTTGTTTAAATGATTACTGACATCCCGTGTAAAACGGCGTTCTATAAAATACATACTTAATATAATAGGTACTTTGAGTAACTTCAAACTTAATTTTCCAAATGTATAATAATAATTGCTGCGACGATTAATACTAGAATTTTACCAATAATTAATTCACAATTAAATTCGAATGTGCACTTCACAAAAAAAAACATAGGCTACGTAACTTTAAAAACAACGTTAAGAAAATAATATAATTTATTACTTAAATTGATTTAATTATTTTTGTAAATTTTATATTAAAGGATAAAAAAAAAATAATAAAAATAAAATAAATAAATGATGATTTGTAATTCTACTACATTGCGATTTAATAAAAACGGTTTAATTATTCTCCATGGTCTTACCTCAAAGGTAAAAAAAAAAATATATACGTAAGCACGCGTGTGCAAAGATATAGCACCATGAAAGGTGTTAAACTTCAAAAGGTACTTCTTATTTTGGATAGACTGTCGTGTAGTGGATAATTTTAGGATCATTTCATTTCATGATGTTATTTGGGTGTGAACCCTGAATAGACTAAGGCAGGTCTGTTTTGAGATTCAGTGCTTTCGATCTTAATAATGAAATCGTTTTGAAAACTAGGCAGGTAAATGGAGATCAAATTAAAAATTATTATATAAATATTTTGGTATTTTTCTGGTGAATTGCTATTTAGGTAATAATATTTTTGAATCCTATTTCCGTTTTTTTTCAAAACACGAGATTGTTGAAAACAACTTCAGTTCGATTGACACTTGTCGTTCATGTTTAACACACGATGAATTCTGTTGAGCAATGTACCCATCAAAATTTGTTTTCTTTTATTATGATTTGGCATTCTATAACTTTAATAAAGGTATAATAGGTATATTGTACATTAGTGTACATGGTTATGCAATGATAGCATATGAATGTTAAGTTTACTTCGGGTCGCAGGATCAACCCGACTTGCATTAGAAGAATTTAGTTATGATAATAGCTTGTTTATTTAAGAAATATACATTGTTTATGGAGGTTACACTTGAAAAAACTATTGAATCGTGTTGGCATAATTTTAGATAACTACATGATTTCCAATGAGTCTGTAAACCTCAATACCCTGAATAGACTCATGCTAAGGGGATCCTGTGTTATGAGATTTAGTAATTTTCCTCCTGATAAAAGAACAGTATTAAAACTAAAAGCAAGTAAAAGTTTTAACTAAAAGTTTAGATGGAGCACAAAAAGAATAAAACCTGTAAAAGTTACGTGTAACCTGAAAGTTAAAACACGTTAATTGCCAGTAACAACAAACTCTTGTTAATTAAACATAGTTTCCATATTGAACAAAAGACTAGTTAACTTTAACATTTTGTTAACTTTGAATGGTTGGCTCAGTATATCTGTAATTCTCAGTTTGTTAATATTTCTTCAATTGCATTTTTGATAGCAACGAGTAGACTTGAAGTTAATTAAATACGTTACCTTAGTTTTTGGATAGAGTCAAAGAGCGTTATTAACATTGATAACGAGATCACAGTTTTTGTGAAAATATGGTTAAATTAAATTAATGAAGTGATCGTCTTCCCATCCACTAGTAAATGAAAGTATTGTAGCAAATTATCCATTTTACGTATTTGTTGTTTAGTGATTATGATTTATCGTCTATATAATGTGAGGTTTTGTTTTTATCAACGAGTGAAGTGAGTTTATTTTTGTTTTTAACTTGTGAAGGTATTTTGTTAAAAGTTGAACTGCTTTATAAGTAAGCATTGTTCTGAGGTAGTTTGTTCGATGAATGGGCATTGCAATGCCAGTTCCAAAACATTCGAATCAACAATATTTTTGTGTTTGGTAAAGCTGGTTATCTCTAAATTTCAATCAAATATATGATAAATGTTGGTTTAGTAAAGTTTTGTTAATTTTAAATCGTAATCTACCGCGGAATACTACTATGTATTTCACTTTTTAATTTTAATTTTTGTGGATATGAAAAGTCTAAGTTTATGGAATACCCGTGTATAGCCCAAGATATATATATATATATTTTTTCGTGTTTTTTTTGTTGGGGTTTATGTAATATTACTTGCTACGATTATTACTACTACTACATTACTTACTACTTTTTACCATGAAAACAAATGTTGTTTTGATTCACACATTTTTTTTAAGATTAACACGAACTTGCGAACTGTTAATTCGGATAGGACTATAGTTTTATTCTCAATGATAACAAGCGTGACGCGCTCACGATCATGATGTTGCCTGGCACTCGTATTAAATGTTGCTAGAGGGTAAATCAAAGCGAGTAATCAAGAGGTAATAGTGACTTTTAGATTTGAGTGAAAAAAAAAAATTTAATTGAAATACGTATCTACAGCTAATGCTAACCTAAAAATTAGGTTTGTTTACGGTGTTTTAAATACTGATGTTAAGAGTTATACTTACCTTTGAAATAAAATGAGGTTCATGTTCCGTATTAGTTCCTGTCCAATCGATATATTGTAATTGTAACCAATCTGTAACTATCTTAAGTGCGGTGCTAGCTTTGTTTTTATTAAGCTAAGTTATTAAGTTCAGCTGAACTTTGTTTTGGATAATGTTTTAAAAATTTAACATTAAAACTTTATACAATTTTATATTTGACGTATAGGTACTATTAGTTCGAATAAATGAATATGAATATTCAAATATGGTGGCATAATCATGCACAATTTGCCAGTAAATCAGGAATGTAATTAGTAGTCTGTACAATAATAGCATTATTTGGTACGTCGAGATTGTCATTCATAAAACCTAAATTTAGTCGTTGCAACATTCATGCTCTTTTTGTATGGGCAGTGATTCTATTCTGCAGATATAATTTTACCAATATTATTAAGGTTCCGCGTACCTGTACCATTAGCTGAGAGCATTGGTGTAATGTTTTATGTAAGATGCAATCAAAACTCATGGAGAAATATCAGTTCTTTAATATTAATCAGATCTTCCCAAACATGGTTTAACACTTTGAAGATGGCAAACGTTGTTTTTTTTTTATTATCTTTGCAGAACCCCTTATTTCAATCACTAAGTTTTTACTAATGAAAACTTTCTTTAATATTTTGAGATATCTGATAAAATGGTAATTAGTTTATTCCTGAATCATTTTTGGTTTTCATCCATGCTGTATTATTGCTAAATTCTAGCCTATCTTTGTGAAATATCTAGCTTCAATATGTATATATTGTGTACACAAGGTGGTTCTTATATAATATTCTATTACTTCATTAATATTATAATAATGCGATACTAATGATAAACGATATTTCGTGCTTCAATATAGGTTTCTTGAATAAATAAATGTAAACAAATGATTCATTTCGATAGATTTGTGTTTTATAGTATTTAACGCTAGTATAGGTACTAATAGTGTAATATAATTACAGTTTTAACTTGTTTCGTTGCATTTAGTTAAAATGTGTCCATAGGATTATGCTCTTTTACAAGGCCTACTATTTTTGCGTTTCTATATTTTACACTTTACGTTTTTTAAGCTATTATGATCTTTGTTTTCATTTTTATGATTCAGCTTCTTAAATTCGTTTTGACAGGGATACTAGTTTAGAATACTAGATACCATATCAGTTGAAAGTTTGTTTTCTCAAGGTTGCTTGAAATAAATGTATCAAAAAGGGTACAGACATGTGTAAATGAAAATACTTATTTAAATTTTTGACGACAATAGTCTTGTATATAAATAGTTGAATCCAAGTAACTAGATCGTTATAAGGCCGAATGTCATGATTTGTAATTGTAATAGATAACTCAGAGAAATTATTATTGTAATTAATGTGTGTTTTCTGAGTACACCAAAACTGATTAAAATGTTAACCTGAATTATCAGTGTTGTGTCATTAATCATAGTTATAGTTCGTTTTAACGATCATTTTTATTGAAATTGTCTATTGTATTATGATTTTACTAAGACAGTCCGAATTTCCATGTAATATTTATTCAAAGATGTTTTAAATTTATATTTTATGTGTATTTTGTGGGTAATGCCGGGAGGCATCACGTTGCCGGATGGCCGAGTGTCATGATTTTTAATTATGTATAGTATAAATTTAATCACCTTAATGTCATTTACTCGATTTTATATCATTTGGTATTTAATTTGATAAACAGTCTTTTGATTAAAATGGTCACCGGAAACATGTCGCCCCGCCCAGTAAACGCAATAGCGCTAAAGGAAGAACGATAGTAAAGGAGAGGGGATAAGACTTGGCGAGGTGGCATGTTGAGAAGTGAAAGGCAATTCGGTTTTAGCTTTAGTCTCGATCAGACGTCGATGTAATACTGTTACTGTGAATATAATTGTGATATATAAAGTGTTTTATAAATATATACCATCCTGGCGTGAAAAGAGGTGTTTTCTTCATACGATGAAGAAAAGAAGGAGTAAGAAAACTATGAGACGATAGGGGACGAAGAAATTCCAATTGCATCCAAAGAGTATATTAATTAAAATGCCTGCGTCTGATGCAGGCAGATGGCAAGCGTCGCGTGCATGACGTCACGAACACGTTGCACGTTGCGCTTGTAGGTACATATTATCTTTTATTCTGGTTACTTTGTATAATATTTTGCATTGTAAAATACTTCAATTTAAGTGCCAAATGTACATAGACCTACCTACTTACTAGAATTTTAAAATTGTAGATTCGCATAATTTTCTGTCCAAGCGAGAGAATTTAAAAAATGCGAGTCGTTAAATTTAAGAAGTTATAAAATACGTATAAAGGAACGTAAAACTTTGAAACGTTGGCTGACGTTGGCATTTGTCATCATATGTCATTTCAAGTGACAGTGACAGCTGGGAATTTTGCATGTACAAAGTGTAGCCAGAATGTTGTTTAAGTAACGAAAACCGTTACTGTTTATATAAAGGTGATTTTATTATGTTTCTGTTTCTTGTTTCGAGTGCGTGTTTTGACTTGACTTTGCTTACCTTATAACGAATAAACAATGGTCTATACTCAAAAAAATAATAGTGGTAATCCATACAGAGTTTCTTCAATTTATGATACTCTCTGACGAAACTAATTACCATTTCCTATGCCGTGTAAACGTTCTCTTTGGCAATTATGGTCTGGCAGCACTGGTTTCGCGACCGTCGTCCGCCAGCTGGTCAAAAGATATGAATTGATCGAAAATACGAAATTCTTGGCTGGATTTTCTGAATGATGCCCTGTATTTGAAGCTCGTTTCTTGTAGTTTGTGTTTCATATCGATTTGTGTAAGAATTTAGTTAGAAAAATGGCTTCACGAGGCGGTGTTATGGTAACGGGAACAAATGGTGCAGACTTCGAACATCGGGAGAAAATAGCGATACAGTATCAACTCAGGTGAGTTTTTCTTTATATTCCTACATATTTGTGGCTCCTTTCGACCTGCACAGGTCTAGGTAGAATCTAACATTGATGCTTGTCAGGTATTTTTTTCATCCAAGTTCCGTCAAATTATTTTTAGACGAAAGCAATCGATAGCGAATTATAGTTCGCGCCAATAATTTAAAACATCCCAATGTTCATTACCACGGCCTAAATGACCGCGACTTCCTCGTGATGATATCACAGTTTAAAAGAAAATCAAAAGTATGACGAGAATGACGACTGTAAGAGAAAACGCTTTCGGGAATGTGAAATGGAATTTGGGATTGTGTAAAGCATTTTTGAATTACGAATTCTCTCTTTTTTATTTCAGTGCACTAAACAAGTCCCGGCTAAAGTACTGTGTTTTCTTCCACCATGTGATGTTCCTGGCGATGCTGGCTAAACTGTCCTCAGACATACTCGACAAACTTGACATATTTATATTGGAGATTGAAGAATTGCAGATACCACAGGTGAGATACCATTGTTAAGATTTACCCTAGTAAACCTTTTATTTTTAACCCTTTGACTCGGGTGACACCTGCCAAACTCTACACCGGTAAGCTCGGACGCGTTTTGGCGGGAAAACCGCCTTCATAGCAGACGTTTAGAAAAATTACGAATCTTTAAAAACTATCAAATATTTTTAATTTATGTAAAAAGCAGTCCATTATATGATAACGCTGCTACATTTTAACGTTAAATTCAACAAGATTTAAATTTCAAACAATTTTAATTTATACAAAAACATGGAAACAAAAAAAAATTCGTTTTTCAAATTTCATTTCATTCATTTCATTTGTATCCAAAAAAACTAACATAATATTGTATTCACTGCTTCATTATTGTAGTGAAAAGGTCTACACATATGCCATGATCAAAATTATAATAGGTTTTACACTTACCTTTTACAAGAAAACAATTGATAATCACTCACAAAACTTTGCGTCACGACAGCACAACCAACCCGAAAATGGCGTTTTTCGAAATGGCCGAGTCGACGACTGCGCTTTGAAATATCGCTATTATTATACACCAAAATAAGGAGGGTTTATTCATCTCTTTGTTTCTATACAAACCACGCCTATTTAGTTCGTTCAAAACCGATCTATACACCTTTTTAAAGAGGGTAGCGCGTACGTACAAATGTGTACGTTTCCGAGCCAGCCGTGGTCAAGTTTGCCGAGGACAAATGTGTACGTTTCCGAGTCAAAGGGTTAAAGGAAGATTCACACTTCTAGATTTTTTTCCCTGTGACGGTGATGTCATGATACACTCAAAGACGAGGACAATTAACACCCAGACCTGAAGCAGGTACTTGAATTCATCATTCAGGCACCTACCCAGCCGATAATCGAACCTGGGACCGCTTGCTTATTAGGGCAGACATGCTACCACTGAGCTAAACCGGTCGTCAAAACACACACTGTCTGAAGATATTAATTAAAAGCTACGGCTTTTTAGGCAATGCACATACCAGACCAAACAGTCTCAGATATTGCAAGCTTTAGTCCTTATTGATAGTAATTCTGCAAGACCCGTGCAGAAAAACTATCAATAAAAAGTAATACTCATTAGATGGATAGAAAAATAAATGAAAAACCGAGTAACTGGAAACTCTAATTTCTATTTCAGATTATTATCAGAATTTTCAAATTCAAATTCTTTATTCGTGCAAAAACTTTAATTAAAAAAAATATTAAATAAAAAAATTTAATTATCTTTGTGCCTGTATCTATAAACTGAATTCTCTCCATTCCAGCCTCTTTGGTGGGAATACATCTGGTGCCTTTCCCTCTTACTGTCCTTCCTCGGCCTCTCAGCAATAAAACGGAACAACATCCGTCACCTGCAGCGCTACATATATGGTATCGGTGTGCTGGGCTTCGGTCCGCTGCTGTACTGCCTGGTGTACTACTTAGGAGACGTCTGGAGATACCTGGCCATGGATGAGGATGAGGATAGCAGTGAGGTTGATATTGATCTGTGGCAGGTTCGTTCTTTGTCTCATATTACGATTATTTTGTAAGGAAAAGGTATTCCAAGCCGAAAAAGGCTCATAACACTCATAATGAACAACTTTACTATTGGACCAATCCAAAATTCGCGAAAAAAATCAGCTGTTCCATAGAAAAATGTTAATGACACTTGACAAAATGTATGGAACAGTTTTTTTTTTTTCGAATTTGGCGTTGGTCCCTTTGAAATAGTTGTTCATTATAATGAATACTATGAGCCTATTTCGGTTTAGCATACCCTTTCGTTGTAGCCCCATACAATACAAAAATATAAAATAGTTTAGTTTACGTCGAGGGCATCATGCCAGAGAGTGATAAAAGATTTTGCCATATTTCAGGAAACAATAAACTATATTTTTACTGCGATGTTGTATCATACTGAATTTTTAAATTAAATTATAGAAATTCATACAGCTAATTCTAAAAACTAAAAAATTCAGTTTTATATAATAGCATCTCAGTAAAGCATCTCTGCAGGTTAATTAGTTGGCTAATGCCAACATCATTATTACCATCTATCCCACTGAAGCAAACGTGCCAGCAGGAAAATTGACTGCATGCGCCAAATTTAATTCTTATTCTCATTCGATGTCGGGGCGGTAACTCCCGCACTAGCGTCCCGCAAGGGGTGCATTGTGCATTTCCCCCTTGCCAGCGATCACCCAGTCAACCCAGCTCCTTAAAATAGGAGACTGAGGCTTTGGGCCGCTGGCACAACTGCTCCAATAGCAAAAATGGTGTGGTTGATAACATGCTACAGTCAAAGATGATACTAAAGCCACCCTCTTTAGTTTAGTATCCTCATCACAACAACATCATCGCCAAAGTTGATATTAGGCCCAAGTTTGTAGGCATTTTAAGACAGATCTAAACTAACTAAAAATATATCTGTCTTTATCATTGCAAGCCATTAGACAAATATGTCAATGGTTTTAGAAAATTTAGATCTGTCTTGAAAAGCCTTCAAACTTGGGCCTGAGGCAGTAATACAGCACACAAAACACCCTTTGCTGGGATCCAGTGCGGGACCTATCGCCCCCCCATTCTAAGTAAGACTAGTAGCGGCAAATCTTGTTCTAAATCGTTAATATCCTTTTTTTCCCTTCCAGGGTTACCCATACGGTCTTCTTTGGTACGCCTTCGTCTTCTTGGCATCTCAAATCCATTTCTTCCAACTTTACTTCAGTTTTAACTTGCTTAAGGCTTGGCGGGCCCGCGGCGCGCTCAGGAAAACCGACTAACGGCGCAGGTGCATAAGGTTCAATTTATAATGAACACCTTGATAGGGTTGGGTAGGGTTGAAAATGTTACTGTGGATTTTTTGTTTGAGGTCGCTTGAGGTCGTAGTAACTATGGAAGTAAACTGCTGTTCTGAAACAAGAAAAATTACATTATTAATAAACACTAGCAAAAAAAACGCCGAAAAAGTGAATTGAATAATAGCTAAAACCAAAAAAAAAAAAGCTAAGTCAAAATCCGGAGAACAGTAGTTTTCTTTCATAGTTTAACAACTTCGTTATATTTAGAATACACTGCCACGTGACAGAATGAAATGGACATACATACATGTTTAAACGAAAGATCGAATGTATTAGCGATGTACAGTATACCAACTTATCATCGGAATTGAACCAGGAGCCACTAGCGTTTTTCCTAAACAAAATTGAGCTTTTTGTCGAAAGCTTTTAGTTCTTCCGTTTTTTACCTCAGCCAAATAAGTTGGTTGCAAAATAAATACAGTAGATTTCACTTTATATCGATGTTTAGAAAAATAGTTTTACTCATAGCCAAATATTGGGTACAAATTTTTGTACAGTGCATGACTGAAATAATGGCACGCATTCGATTTTTTTTTGCACAAATTGTTATTTACCTTATTTATTATGTCATAGTTTCAGTCGAGCACTGATAGTATAAATATTTGGCATAGAAAAATAAAAGTCAGTTTATATTTACAAAAAAATATATTTAAGAGTTGTCTCTTGATGTCTATTTTAGATACGTACATGTGTACTAGATATTTATTAAAATATTCAAGCGTAAATGACAAGATTAGTGTCTCTAAAGTATAGATAACATCGTTTTAGATAATTATTGTAAATAATACCTTTTCACATCGACTCAACACCGACTTGATTCGAAGTAAACCATAGAAATGTGTGTAGCGTAATTTGTATCGAGTAGCGTATAGCAGAATTGACAGTGACAAAAGACAAGAAAAAACATAATATAAAAAACTTGAGAAAATATTCGCTAACTATAGTAGTGATTCCTGTGAAAGTAAACTCTTTTCTTTTTTTGCTAAAAACTGATCGGATTTTAGTCGGTGTCGAGTCGATATGACGTGCGATGGCCTCGTATAAATCTATTTACTGTAGTAGTTTTCTTTCATAACTTTGTTTTTAGAAAATAAAGAGACATTAGAAGTATAATATTGTGAAGTATTATTGCAGAAATAACTATTTGACTGTGCAGCGATATGGTCGATTTTATTTTAAACTACGAGCCCAAATTAGTGCTAGCTGTAATCGACAATGTAAAATAACTATTTCTTCAATTTTACACGAATTAAATGTACCTACTTAACACTTGATCAAAATGTGGTTTTTTGAATATTGTAACTGACTGAATAGTATGTTATTTAGCAGATCTGCTCTTTAAAGTCATATGAAATGATTTTTAAATGTCATGTTTTTCTTCATTTTGTAAAATTTATTGTAAATTTTGTTACCAGAAGTTGTTAAATATATGCTGCATTGTTTAATTTATTTTCTAAGCAGTACTTACTTTGAATTAGCTAAAAATATTGCTATATTTTTGAAGGCAGTGATACGAACTGTCAATAAAAAAATTGAGCCTTTAAAATTTGTCATCAAAGCGTAGGTAATTTAAGAAATATGGCATGTATTTACAAACAGAAATATGTCTTTTAATATCTCACTATTGCCGTGAGATGGCGCCACTTGTACCTTTTAGTACTGAACAAGCCATATTTCTTGCCTAGCACTGTATCATCACAATTTATCATTTCATAAAATATATTTGTTAAGTAGCAAATGGTGCAAAAAGGGTGTTCTTAAAAGGCCTAATGTTATAAATTAAATGAAAATGTATGTAAATAAAATATTTAATTCTGTCCGTTTTGTATTGGTGTTTAAGAGTTTGTTTTTGAGGTTTTCCCTTGATTGTTTTTTCTAATAAAGTGAAATATTTTTTAGTTTTTTTGTGTATTTTTTTCTTCAATACACGAAAAAAATTAACGCTTTACTAGACGAAAACCCTACATAGCTCCGTTAATTTTTACTGAAATAAATAAACAAAAGTAATGTAATTGTAAGTCAGGGCCAAATTCTAATTAAAAGATCTATGTTTGCGTAGAAACATCCTAGTCGACATTTTTTTTTGAAAGGTGAAGCGCTGCGTGCTGTTTCTCTGTGTGTGTGTGTGCTATGTGTGATGTACACTTGCTTACACACCACACACACACATGCGCATGCTTGCTCATCATACATGAGCTGCTGAACTCAAAATGTAAGCAAGTGTCCTAATTATTGGGTTTACTTGGTACAACCACACAACCATTAACAAATTTTAAATTCGTGTTTTGTTCTGAATGAATTGGATGGCGCGCTGAAGAAGACACCTTATACTCAGCAGTGGGTGGAAAAAGGTTGATGATGATGATGATTAGTTTTGGATTGGGTTGTCATTGCCCCTAAATCTAGAGGTAAGCGTTAGGTTAGGCGTAAGGTAGCATTTCCATTCGCGTTTTTTCGAGAATGTACAACCCGGGTTCAAAACTAAAGTGAATAGGTTTTTCCGAGAATGTACAACCCGGGTTCAAAACTAAAGTGAATAGGTTTTTCCGAGAATGTTCGAGAATGTACAACCCGGGTTCAAAACTAAAGTGAATAGGTTTTTCCGAGAATGTACAACCCGGGTTCAAAACTAAAGTGAATAGGTTTTTCCGAGAATGTACAACCCGGGTTAAAAACTAAAGTGAATAGGTTTTTCCGAGAATGTACAACCCGGGTTCAAAACTAAAGTGAATAGGTTTTTCCTAGGCAAGCGTGCTACATCTTTAACCACATTGTCGCTTCCCATCAGGTGAGATTGTGATCAAACGCATGACACGTCCGATGTAAAAAAAAAGTCGTAATGTAAGGTATAGTTAAGATTTGTCATATATTTAAGTCCATTTTCAAAGCTGTCCTCATCAAAAGCAGTCTATAGAACGCTGTCATCATTAGTTATCTGCACTTCGTCATCAGATCCGTCGGCGGAGGTGGGCGGGCTGCCTGCGTCCGCGGAGTCAGGAGTTGTTCTGCGCCACTTGGCACGCCTGTTTTGGAACCAGGTCTTTACCTAGAAAAGAAAGGACGAATAAAAATAAAAGTCACAGTGGAAAAATAATGTTCGAAAATATGGCCTAGTAAATTTTTGCCGTCCGACTTTCAGCGCCAATAATTATGGTGGAACTGAGCACTTGAATTGGCACACAGAACAAGTGACCAGGCTTGTAATTTGTACTTCTGCACTGTGTCACGTGTTAGATTGCCTCGCTAGAACTTCTTAGTCAAGTTGAAAATCAGCCGGTTAAAGCACCTGGACTATTGTCTTGACAAAATAACACTATCGCGCTGCAGTTGGTTTCCCCAAATGACTCCAGCTGGAAGCTAGTTCTTCTCTACGTTTCCCTAAACAAGACTAGACCACTCTAGAACTTAATTTACCCTAACGTTTATCACTAAGTAATAAACATCTTGTAAATCATGACCTAGACCTCAAAAGCTTCAGTATGACTATAACCTATTTTTTCAAAATACAGTTAAACGAATAAACCTCTACTAAGTATAAGTAGTATTTTTTTTTAAGAAAGAATCGGTACCAACCTGTCGGTCACTAAGTCTAAGCGTGGTGGCGAGCGCGCGTCTTTCGTCTGGACTCAGATACTTGCTGGCGTTGAAGCGGCGCTCTAGAGCTCCCGTCTGGGCCGCCGTGAACCGCACCTGCCCGCCCTTCCGCCGCCCGCCTAGTCCCCACCACGGTGTGCAGCAGTTTGGGGCCACTGGGGAAAAAAGGACAAGTTAAATACGATCTTCTGGTTTGTTTCGTTGAGGATCTAGAACTTAATAAAAAGTGGTAGAAGTAGGCATCTATTTCAAGAAAGCGGATTCTAGACAGGTTTATCACTAGTGGAGAAAGTGTTTTATTTAAGAAATGGTTAGGTCTAATAATTAAATATATATTATTGTTTAAAAGAGACTTAAATTAAGAAAATACATTAAAATATAATTAGATTAAAAAAACTAACCAATAAAACTAAACTAATCTAAAAGGCCGCTGCCTGTGGGAATTGTTCCCAAAATGCTGGCCCCATTACCACGTTGTATGGCGATGCTCACCCTTTGGGCGAGATAGAGGCCATCACTAGTTAAATAGCAACAAGAAAAATAATTTTGAGATTCTTTAGGATTCTGAGAAGATAGAAAGAAAAATCTGAAGTGTAGGTATATCTGAATGGTTAGCGCAGTAGGAGGCCACGACTAGCCCCTAATATGAGCTTCAGCTTTCGATGGACGAATGTCACTTTAAGAGACGTCTCTTATTTCAAATTGAACCTTGGGTTGGACGTATTTAGCTATCTTCAACATGATGACATTGCAAAATATCTTATCTTGAGAAATTACAGATTAGGTACAGCTCAAATAACTTTTATGAAGTTTATAAAACAAGGAATAAATGGGTAAATTACATAGGTACCTACTGAGTTACGTACCTATAAGTAGGGACTTTACTTATATCTAAAACCCATATCACAAGCAGATAAAACCTTCTTTATGCCTATATTCAGGTGCTCTAATTTTAAGTAGGTAATCTTCGAGCCAAACCTGCTTATTTCTTATCAAGTCGTATTGGCCGATAATTCGGTTTATTGCCGTGGTATTATAAGTATTACCTACTCTTATCTTTGGACTGTCCGTGTTTTTTAGACAATTTTGTTATATTTATTTATCACTATAATCGCCATTAATCGTCCTATTTTGTCACATTATCTGATTTCATTAAGCTTATTTGTATTGAATGTTGACTAAGGTGTTGTTTTTGAAACAGAAATGGTGCAGAGTAATATAATTTATCTTTTTGTACGTGTAATTAAAATGTATTTTATTTATAATACTCGAGTTGTATATTGATTATGAGCGTGCCTTGCTATGTGCTATCACGTTGCAAGATATTTCTACGTTTTTGTATAGTTCAACGAGCTTGAGTTATCTTTTATAAATCAGTATCTAGGTATCAAAGGTGAATGTTTAGCCAATCAACAATCTATGTGGACGTTCGACTTTTTCTTTTTTAGGACTCATATATACTCGTATTTATCCCATTCTTATTTTTATGTTTAGCTAAAATTGCTATTACTCCTCGGAAAAAGACCAGAGCCGTACTTTATGCCTATAGATAGGTACTGGGAGCCATAATCAACACTTAAAAAATAGAGTAAAGAGAAAGACAATAATAGTAGATTTTACTTTGAAAAATGGTTTGTCGTGGTACCGACTAAATCTAATAGTCCTCAGGTAGGTTGATAGGTAGGTAGGTTGTATGGAATGTCCATACAGGGTCATTCATAAAGGGTATGCTAAGTCGAAAAAGGCTCATAGTACTCATCAATAAGAACAACTTTTACTATGGGACCAATCCGAAATTCGCGAAATAAATCAGCTGTTCCATTGAAAAATGTCAAAGACACTCGACAAAATGTATAGAATAGCTGATATTTTTTTCGCGAATTCCGAATTTTTAATTTTTTATACATATTTTTTAGGGCGTTTTTTTTTTTATTCGCCCTTTCAGCTTAGCATACCCTTTATGAATAACCCTGTATAATGCACCCATCCCTATTTGCCTCGACTTTTATCGCCGACGTAGTAAATTATCGAGATACCGATCAAAGCAAAATAACAAAAATCATGTTAATAAAATGACGCAAATTGATTGGGTTGTAAAGAGTAAAATAACCTGTTATTTATGATGATAATTGATAAGTTTTGTATAGGTAGTTAGGTACCTATTGGGTAGGTACGAATATACCTTATACGTGACTGATAATATGATAAGATGTATAATAATATTAGGGATATAGGTACGCCTAGTATGGGATGATTCAGTGTCATGTGGTTGAAATCGTCATTATTCCGGATTTATCTCTTCGATTATCTCTTCGAATAATCAATTAATCACTTACTTATTTGTTTAGTGTTGCCAGAGTATAGGTAGATAAGTAAAGATAATTTTTAGGCTACAAAATGTTAGCTGTTACTTATCCTGATTTTTATCTGACAACTTCGATTATCATTTCTATTTAATTTATCAGTTAAATTATGGTGAATCTACGAGTATATTGATAAAGTGATTTAATAATATTGATCAATTTTCTTTTAAGGAAAACAAATTTAGCGTGTTTATTGCGATATCTTAATTTAACTCTTCTATGATAATTTGCCATTTTCATTAGGATTTATTCGAACGTCCTACCAAAGTCTAAATTTAATTTTTTAATCATCATTATCATCAGCCTACTACTTTAGTTCACTGCTCGACAACATGACTCAAGGGGCGCCACTCTCCCAAAGAAGGCACGATCACCAGTTTAGCTTCACCAGCACGGTTGTTTTTAGACATGCGTGTTCCATCTTACCATCAGGAAAAATGGCAGTCAAACACAAGCCTATCTTGAAAAAAATAGCAAATATTTTCAACGAAATATTCTTATTTAATCTTATTTGATACCGTATCACTTACCTCTATCAAATCCGTAAGACTGTCGTATCGCGAACGGGTGAGACACAAATCTGTTCGCTGCGAGTTGACTCCTCAACAATTGACTGGTATTCAACATTTGCTCGCTGTAGTAACTCATGCGGGGCTCCATGTACCCCATAGAGTCTTTCAACCGGGGCTCTATGTAGCCCAAAGAGTCCTTTCCGCGGTAGTTCCAAGGGTAGTTCGGTTTCACTGGCGTTGGGTGTATAGGGTACGTGTTTCTGCGATGCTCCAGGTTCACTTTGCTCAGGTCCATTTCATGCTGCACTTCGGTGGTGACGTTGAATCGTGTGAGGTTGTCTTCCAGCTTTGTGTCGACTTTGGACTTTGTATCGACTGCCATAGACTTTGTGTCAAGGATAGCAGACTTGGTGTCAAAAATCTTGTCGTAATCTTTATAATTATTCGGTTCCGTTTCGATGCTATCATAAACAGTTACGGGGGTTTTCTTGGTGCAGACTAGGGGCTTGGACGGTTCATGGCTGAGGTTCTTGTATGGTTTCTTCCTCGTGTCGCCGAGGATGTCCGCTATGAGGAACGATTTCTTCTGCCTACAAGCGCACATGTTGGCGGTTTGATCGACACTGCCGAAACTTATCGCGACAAAAATTATCAGTAATTGATAGCTACTTATTTAATGGACGTGGTATAATCTCCTATTAAAACACTTGAGGTCGTATCGTGGAATATATTTTTTCTATGAAGCGGAGTCGGATTAGTGTGATATTGCAGATAGGGCAGCGCTGACTTGAAACCACGTGGAGCTTGGACGGATACTCTGTATAATCTATCTAGATTGATTATACTTTGAGATGCTTTCAGTGTCGTAACATATAGGAAACGGTTGCACAGCTTCGCAAACGTTTGCCTTAGAATCCTGTAAATGATGTTCAGGTAAACATCGAACGGATTGGACACTATGATCAAGTGCAAACACTAGTACGGATTTTTCTTATAAAATTACTGAAAAACTTACATCAAACTTTAACAAATCAAAGTTTAAAAAAATAAAGTTGAGGGTGAAAATTTAATTTTTAGGGGCACAAAGATGTTCTCTTAGATTGTTTTTCTACTATACTCCTATACCATCGCAACCGCAAGCCATCGGTTGAGATTAGAGTGAACTTCATCAAAAGTATCATGTGAAAATTGTCACCTCTGCCGGCAGAAAAATGAACCTATTTCGAGAGGATTCTCTTTTGCGTCACGATTCCATAATAGATGGTGTCATCTGCCAATCGTTGTAGTTAAACACTTCTGTAATATGATGGGATTAACTTACCGTGGGTATTGAGTGAGTGGTCACAGAGATGCATCTAGGACTTGTATCTGGGGGCGTACCGGGCCGTGTTTTGAGTGGCATTGTTTTGAAATTGTGTGAGCAAAAACAGCTGATAAAATTTATTTACTTTCCTGGTAATTAATAAGTTATAGGTAACTGGTTTGTCTATTGACCACAAAGCGGTCAACCCTTCTAATCGGGGGTGGCGAGACGACAATAAAAAAAACAATCTAGCTTTCTGCTGCTATAGCTCCTGCACACTCTGTGCCTAGGTGCACTTACGAGTACCTATCAATATTTATAGAATGACCAAAAAATTGCTCATAATGCAAGTTAAAAAATGTCACCGTCGAATACAACTACTTGTTGACGACTAGTTTGGCTCAGCAGTAGCAAATCCGCTTTATAAGCCAGAGGTCCCGGGTTCGATCTCTGGCCGGATATTTGAATGATGAATTTAAATATATGCTCTGGGTCTGGGTGTTAGTCCTCTTTGTGTGTGTTCCTTGGCATCCCCGACACAGGGTATCCTAGTCGGGAGCTATGACTGTGAAACGTTTGTAGAGGAAGAACTATACTTAGTACTTATAGAAGGTTATTTTGGCCCCGCGAAATGGCACTTACTACAGCCCTGGTAGGATTAAGCTCTGCATATTGATAGCTAAGTGGAGGTGAAGCATTATCGCTATCTCGCCAGATTTCTATTCCATTAAGTGTCAGAGTTTACTACACTGATAACTGATAAGGGGAGACCAAATTGTTTTGATATTTTTTTATCACGATTTTTTTATTCAGATTCAGATTTACATTTTTTTTTAGTTTTATTTTTTCAGGTTTTACTTTGTTTAATCTAGGTACCTACATTGTAATTTATAAGATAGATATCAGTACATTAATTGAAATTATTAGTTTACCTTCAACATTGAACACAGGCAAATATAAAATATTATAGTAAGTAAAAAACAAGATGTAACTGAAAGGTTTACATTTACATAAGGGTGTTCTTCTACACGTCAAAGTGTAGTAAGTAAAGCATGCCAATTTATATCTAATATAATTAGGTAATATGTTTTTAAAAGACAAGGTCTTAACTGCGGATTTGGTCAATTTATTTGAGGACTAGTTGCGTCGCCCGGTTTCTACCGCTATCTTATAGGAAACGTTACTTTTATTCAGATAAAGACCAATTTATGTGTTAATTTAGAAAGACATAATGTAGGCTATGTAGATTTCAAATTTCAAACTTATCGCCAAAAATACCTAATCGTGTCGGTCTGTAAAACATTTTTCTAAGCTTATTGAACCAAATAAAAGACAGGTTTACTGTTACTTAAAAAAAATTGAAAATAATTTACATAACCTACTTAATTTACTATCGTGGGATGCAAACGAACGCAGGGTTGGTTAGTACTACTAACCAGTTAGTAGTATATAACTATTCCAACCCATGTGTCACGCCAACCTTTGTATTAATAAAAAATATATATAAATGCATTAGGACCATGCGGATTAATTTATGCCGAAGTATTTGTTTATTAAATTGTTAATATATTCAGTATATTTTTGAACAATGATTGCCTTAAATCCCCAGTTAGTTTTGTCTTGGCAATAGGTTCTCATTAAAAATGTACAGTCAGTATTAAGATAACTTTCATAACAAATACATACAACTAAATATTTCCCGGATTGCAATAGACGCTTTATTTGTACTTGTTATATTTGTTCTTGTCATATAGGTAGTTACTTACCTAATATTTTATCTCTACCTAAAAAAATACTTAGGTACTCGTACATAACTTTTGGTAAGTAGGGCACTTATCAAAATACAAGATTTTAGCCAATCTAATCCATCAAATGGCTTTTATTACTTAGTCATCATATGCAACCTTTAATCCTCCCACTGCTGGGATACAGGTCTACCCTCGAAGGGTGATTAGGCCGTATTCCACCACGCTGGCCAAGTGCGGGTTAGTGGATTAACATACGCCATTGAATTTCTTCTCCGGACGTGTGCAGGTTTCCTCACGATGTGTTCCTTTACCGAAAAGCCAGTGGTATGTAAATTTGTACATAAGTCACAAAGAACTCATTGGTACGAGTCGGGGTTTGAACCCGCCATCTCAAGTATTACTTAGTAGGTACCTAATAGTTTAGTTTAGCTTTAGTTTATTTTTAGTATTTTTACTTAGTCTATTCATGTGCTTATTCTCTTCGATCAAGTATGATTAAGTACCTATATCTTCCTATTTGAGGTGCGGTGTGATAACTGTAATCGACGAAAATTAGTGATAAAATAAATATGCTTGTTGAAATACAAATATCCTAATCATTGACTTATCGATTAATTAATCATACTTAAGTGATACTAATCCATAGTACGAAATTCGCGTTGTTGTCGACTCGGAGGCAAAATATCCGGACAACTTGTCCGGCATTCCGGACACCTGGTCTGATTTCTTTCACTGAGCGGAATCGTATTTTTTTCCGAGACAAAAACTAGCTAAGCTGTGTTAATGCAAATTATGAGCGATTTATTTATTTATTACAGTATATTTTTAAATAAAAATTGCCTTAAACTCAGTCAGGTTTGTCTAAGCAATAGGTTCTCATTAATAAATCTACAGTTACTAGTAAATTAACATTTATAGCCAACAAATAAATATTTCCCGGACTGCAATAAGCGCTGCGAGCGAATACACAAAAAAGCTGTTGCAATTTGCATATGAACAATATGAATCATCATCACCATCATCCACAAACTTCTTTTATTCCACCACTGCTCTCTCTTTTTGTGCCATCTGCCTCGGTCCTGCGTCAATCGGATCCATGTCCGAATCGCAACTTTGACAATATCGTCGTCATCTTGTTACCGGACGACCAACGGTATGCTTACTTGAATAGACCCTTAAAATTACCTCTAAGCAAATTTAACTGAAGTACAACTCATAAATACCAAAACAAAATCACAAAAGCCCAAAACAAAGGAGCGATTCCCAAACTTTAAAATTCAAGAGTTAAGAACTCCGAATTGTCGACATCGAAGCAAAACGCACAAAGACTAAAAAGGGTTTAAAAATACGCCCAAGCCCAATTAATTAGAGACAATTAGCCGCCCTTCCTGAACGAACAAAAGGTAGAAAAAGTCTCGTTAATTACGGGTAAGGGGTAAGAAAGGGTGAAGGGGTGAAAAGGAGGTGAAAAGGGGATGAACGGTGATCCCTCTTTGTTTTGAGATTCATTTGAGGGACAGAACAGGGAAGTTGCGGGATTTAATGTTTTGTCGATAGGATTGTTTTGCTTAATTGCTGCTGGGAAGTTTATTTGATCCACGCAGCTTTTTAAAAATAAATAGCTGAGTAAGCCTTTAATTAGTAGGTTGTATTTTTATTTTATTTTGCTTGAACAAAAAGTGTTATAGATCACCTTAAATTTTGTACGATTGTTATGTAAAGTCTGTATGTGAATGTCTGTATGTCTATATGTATGTAATTCTTTACGCTAAAACGGGCTCAACGAATTTGGATTAAAATTTGTAATTGATGAAGCTTATACTCTGGATTGAGACATGGTTTTTATCCCGGTCAAATTAACAGTTCCTGTGGAATAGCAGATCAACCCGCTGGGCGCAGCCAGTTTTACATATCTTTAAGAATTCAAACTCGTACGAGTATCATCATGAGTTTAGGCATACGTGGTAGTAATATGGTATTTAGGCATAGACTAAAATGCATAGATAATATACAAGATGTACCGGAAAGGTGTAGTAATACTTAAGGGTGTACTTCTATACGTCAAAGTGAACAACTTTTGTAACACAAGTTTGCTAAATTCGTTAAAAAAATATCCATACAAAATATTTAGTCCCGTCCTCAACTTTCCATCGAGATTCGATATTTTCTTTCTCGAGTTTAGCAAACTTGTGTCCTAGAAGTTGTTCACTTTGACGTGTAAAAAATAACACCTTTACGTATTACTACACCTTTCCGTAATGCCTTGTAAAACATGCGCATTTGGTAATAAAAACATTGGTTCAAATTATTGGATTGTTGGTATTTTTAACCAAATATTGTGGATTGACAAGATTTTTTTGCCACACACCTGCAAAATGTGGAAGGCGCTCTCCACCTGTATTCCCGAGTAACTACAACATTGAGTTCTTCAAAAGGGCTGTTAATAGAGTCTTAAGGTCGACAGCGGATCTGTGACGCCTTTGTGTTACAGGTATCCATAGGCGACGGTGATCGCTTACCATCAGGCGACCCGTTTGCTTATCTACCACCTATTGCATAAAAAATGCTCAACGTAAGTAAAGTAAGAAGTTGGTAAGTTATTGTACCATCTGCACCGGCTGGTGGCTCATTGATGTCTAGCCTTACTCACACCAGTATATAGTATACCTAACCAAATGATAACCAATACATTACTTGATTCCTAATTATAGATATTAGATAAAAAAATCGCTATCTTATGACCATATAAGGTAACGAAATAGGAAAGAAGATTATCACAATAATTAATTTTATCATGAATAATTGTGGTTATCGCAATGATTTCATTGCGCCAAATTGGAACATGTTTCATTGTAAAATTGCAATTTCGTGAAATCAGACATGATGTAAAACGGCTAGCGGGGTCAGATAAGCCTTGAGATAAAGATGTAGCACTACGTTAGATTTGGGTGAAGCTATGAACTCCTCTATTTTCGCGCGTACGTACCTACAGTAGGAGTAGAGGTAGAGAGTAGATAGATAGAGAGTAGATGTAGATATATAGATGGAGATAGATAGAGAGTAGTTCTTAGCTTCACCTTTTTTAATTCAATGATAGGGATCGTTCCGTTTGACCGCGATCTTGCCTGATGGGAAGTTATGATGCGGTCTACGATGGAGCACGCTTGCCTAGAAGATACCGGTTCACTCTCGACTTGAAGACACCCATATTATAGAAATCGGGGAACAACCAATCCGACAGAACATTCCACACACGTCACCTAAATCTGACGCAGTTATCCATCTTTTTCTAGATTATCTGAGCTAGCGGGTTGCCATTTAAAATTTTTCATGTGAATATGTCTTTAAATTTTTGTTCATCCAGAATTGAATGACACCACTCAATAGCTTAAGGTTCGAATTTGCATACAATACGCTAAAAGAAAATATTACCCACCTTTTGTGCCTTTTCACACGTACCGGTTGCCGGGTAGCCGGCGCCGGATACCCGGTGTCAAATGTACCTGCCTGCCGGATAAATAACGCCGGTACATGTGAAAGCTATGTACCATGCCCATACACTTCACCGCCGGGTAACCGGCGCCGGCTACCCGGTAACCGGTACGTGTGAAAAGGCACTTTAGGTACATGTGTTCACATAAAACACAGTCGAATCCCGATTATAAGGTTCAGCACTAAACTGGTAAAAAGATATTAAAAACAAAATTTAAAAAAAAGTTCAGTACCAAATTTCAGCTCAATCGGACATCGAGAAGTGGTTCAAACATCAGCTGCAAGATTTGACCCAAGAAACAAAAACCTAACAACAACAAATAGGACAAGGAAGGGGCAGGAAGGGAAGATAAATAAAAGCTTGTAAAAAGAAACCCTCATGGTGAGAGTCTGGTGTCTCTGTTAATATGAAACAGCCAATTATTTAAAGCCGGGCTAGTTTTTTCTCTTGACCGCATTACTACTTTATTACAACAAAAATAAAAGAAAAATAAGTTTTTAATTTAAGTTAAGGTACAACAAGCACTATTGAGCTTTTTGTATTTCTATTCTGCAAAATTAACATTAGACCATAAAAGTTTCATCTGTTGAAATAAATGTCTCAGACGTACAATAATTTCATAATAAGTACCTACAGCTATAACTTATTCATATTTTTTATTGTGAGTATTAGACATATTTTGGCTTAGCACATCCCAAGCATTAACCCTGTATAAATGGCTTCGACATTAACATCATTAATCAGTAATATAATCTTATCTGGGATAATTAATTTAATAATGTTGTTTTTAAAGAAATAGCTCCGAATATTCATGATAAGAAATAATGCAGATTACTCAGATGATATAGTTGGTTTTTATCGGATGATATTTCGATATGAGATACCTATGTAATAATTATAATAATTACGAAATGTTTTTGAAAAAACATCCGATTTTCCCTACCACGTGATATTAATTGCATTTATATCAATCACGTTTCGGATTTTTTGACAGGCAATCCTAATTGATGGTGACATCCATCAACGTACCAGACGGTAGCAGATAAAATTAATAATCACAGGAATGCTTAATTAAATTATGTAATTGTAAACAAAAACATGAGAAATGGCACAATAGCCAGCAATGTTGATCAACAAAAAAAAAACACTTTGACAGGTTGTTTTTTTTAATAACTGATTGCAACTGATATTTCCCGGTCACTGAACAACTTTTAACTGTACAAAATTCTCTGCGTTTGATGGTTTATTTAACGTGACATTGGCGGAACTGTGAAGAATCTTCACAAGAGCCACAAACAAGAGTTGAAGTTGAATTAGGGCTGTATCTTTTGAATTGGTATAGTTTAGGTAGGATTGTATTTTTAAAAATACGAGTCTTTTCTTTTAGTACCTTTGTGACCTCGGCATGAGATCAACTCGCACTTGGCTGGTTTTTAAAGCTAAATGGGTAGTAGTTTTGTTGTTGTAGTGTGAGTTATAGGCACGATGTAGGTTTTAAATGTAGGTATGTCGACGAGTGCCACCATTTTTGAAGCTCTGAAAAAAAAAACATCTTTAATCATATCCCTTATCATCTACCACTTTATTTCGTTTCTTTAATTTTATCTTTTCATCTCTTAAGTATCTGACAAACTTTAATGCCTCAATTAAAAATTATTATATTAGTATCAATATCTACCCATTAAAGCTATTTACAGTTAGTTAAAAGGAATTGAAAGAAACAATCGTTTCCGAATCAATTATACCAAGTTTCATTACCCAAAGGTTAAACGATGTTAATATCTTTGTTTAAACCGCACTCGGATTCGTGAAAATGTCGACTTTTCCTATTTTCACAACATACATTGCTCCTTTACGATGTCTCTGTAAGATCATTGACGCTTTCTTATACAGTAATGGTTATTAAATTATGATGAATGGTAGGTTGTTTAGGGCTGTCGAGGTAGCGGGCGGTGATTCGGTGGACAGCAGTGAGTTGAATCGATTGAGATAATGGCCGATTACTTAGTAAGCTGACAACCCTAAGGGAACGTAGTGATGGGGTGTGAACTCGTTTTTGTTTTTGTCGATATTAATTTTAGTAACTAAGGGAACGGAGAAGGTATAATGCGTTAAGGGTAAGAAATTGTTTGCGTATGCAATAGAATTTCATATTGTTCATAGTTTCAATTGTCCTCTGCTGCTGTTGACAACTTCTAATAAAAACAGAATTTGAAAAAAATTAAGACTGAGCTAAGAGTTAGTCCTTATGACTGATCTGCTCTGGGTAATATACACTTCAGAAAAATGTTTTTACCGCTTTAGCTATATCATAACTACTGGCCCACACTTGTCGTCACTTCGTCTCGTCACTCAATTTTATAAAAAATTAAAATAAAATCTCAAAATTAGTTGTTGCTAATGTTGTCGTTACGAAAAATGTGAATACAGACTTATATAATTCTCAAGAAAACTTTATCCCTTAATTATTTTTTAAAACCTTGCATTCTGTTTCCTACATTATGTTTTCTACATTATTACATGTCCAAAAAACTAGGTGCTTAGCTGGAGTAAATAGTTTTAAGCAAGTGCATAAGTTTGCAATTCCATTATCGATACAAACACCACAATTCTAACCAGCTATTCCCATCACTATAACATCTCACCGAATGTTGTTATACGTATTGATTTTGATTCTATTTTTATGCGACCTACGTCGAAGCTACAACGGTGCCATTTCAAATGCCACCTTATTTTATTGTATCTTCACATTTGCTTACCTTTGTTTAGTAGTCGGGTTAAATTAATATCTCAACAGTTGGGTATTGTTTTTGTTTAGGATTTTGGCTTCGCACGTTCTCACTTATTAAGCATTTCGACAGTGTCAAATCTCGTGTTTGATTATTTATTTTTCTCAAGCATTTACAATAATTCTCAAATGTTTTGAGACAATTATTATGGAGCCTTTTACAATATATTTTTCTAAAAGTACCTATATTATTATGATATTCCGAACATGAGACTCTGTCTGTATGTACAAGTAAATTGTATGTGGGCTTGCGTATTATTAGAAAGGATCTTGTTTATGAAAATCTGAAGGTATTAAAGTAATTATAATTCCGTTGACCTTTACGATATGCCTTTGATAAGTCGACCCAAAGATTTCCCAAGTATAGATAAAAGATATTTTATTTTAATAAAATCTTTAGAAGTAGCTAGGTTAATGGAGACTTAATTTCAAAACCTCCATGTATTTTATCTTATCACTAAATAAAATGTCTTTATCCAAATTTTGTAATTTCCCAACTTGTTATTTGTCGTCTAGACCTAGCTTATAAATTACAATGTATCAGTTGTTCAATAAATATAATACAAATGAATTTGAATCTTTACTTTTTAATATTACGTCACACTGATAACATAAAAGCGAAAGTTTATCTGTACCTTTGTTTGTAACTCCTTTACGCTAAAACGGCTGAACAGATTTAGATTCAATTCAGAATAGAGATACCTTTTATTCTAGATTAACACATAGGCTACTTTACATCGCCACGCGAGTGAAACCGCGTGTTACAGTTAGTATAAAAACAAGTACAAGAGACTAAGACCTCGGTAAATTAGTATTAAGTTAGTTCCTACTCAAACTGACCTAAAATCCAATCCAGGCTATTCTAGCAAGTGAGATATCTCGGTCACTGTCGCTCCCATTACAAATGCCATGCGAGTGAGAGTGACGGAGATAGTCTCGAGTGCCCAAGGGCCCTGGATGCTAAGCCGCCGTATAATCACATCGCAGCCTCTAATGCTCTCGCTAAAATATTAAGGGCGTCCCATGAGGGATCAGCTTTCGGTACAAAAGTGGGAACCTCTGGGGAGGAGAGTTTGGACTTAGATATACTTATACTGTTATAGATATTTTGCTGCTTTTTTGTAGGGAACCGGAATAAAGATTTTTCAGACAAAGTTTCGTACCTCCTTGGACTGCAGCTTTGTCTCCTTAAATCCTTTATGGTTCAGAAAAATCATTAAAAAAAGTTTTTGTGTCAATGGTTAGCTGTCATTTGAAAAGTTGTCCTAACTTCTTTACCCCGTCGAAGTGTAGAAGTACTTCTCAAGTAAAAATATAAAATATGCAACGCTTTGTTGAATATACTTATGTACCTACCTATGTATAGTTATTTGAATTTTTAATAAAACTAAAATTTATTTCAAATATTTAACTCGGATTGCACGAGCTAGTGTTAAATAACTCAATTCATATCTACAGTAGTAACAATAAACTAGAGTGCATCAATATCGACTTTTAAAGCTGCCAATAAGCGATCAACCTTCATGCTTCAGCGAAAAAAAAAACAATAAAAAAAGTTTTTGTTTTTTTTTTTGTTCTTGAAAACCTGCCATTTGGAAAGTCCCAATCTCCTAGGTAAATAATATTTATATCAATGCAAACTTTGCTACATCTCGGTAGGTACATCAATTGGAGATGCAGAACAAATAATGATTTGCTGTGTTGTTGGTTGCATCTTTCTAATATGTTAATATAAATGTTAAAATGTATAAGAATGTTTGTTGCTGAATCACGCAGAAACAGATGAACTGATTTTGATAAAATTTGGAACGAAGCTAGCTTAAAACGCGAATTAACATATATACTACTTTTGTCTCGGAAAATGCGTTTTAGACATATTTTTTTCTTCAATAAAATAAAAATAGAATTGAAGTACTAAACTCCGACTTTTGTTGACGTTTAATAACTCAATTCATATCTACAGTAGTAACAATAAACTAGAGTGCACCAATATCGGCACTTAAGGCTCCAACAAACGATTAAGTCGTTTGACATGGAACCACATAAAACAGCTTTATTGCAGCCTATAGAGCCCTTATTAACTTTATTTATTGTTTGAAAGAGGAATGTGGCGTAAAAACGGGGCGGTTTGTGACTCATTCTCGAATTATAATTACTTTTTTGGTGTGGTATTTATTTTTACGATTTGGGTGTCCAATGGGCACAAGTTTGAAGGCTTAATTGACAGATCTAATTTTTGTAAAAGTATAGTCTTGCCATAAATATTGTAGAAAAGAAAAAATATATACCGGCTGACTGGTTAGACACTTGACATATTCCATCGATCTAGTATGTAAGACTTCGGTGACATATTCTAGGTTATCATAGTACTCATTATTAAGAACAACTTTTACTATGGGACCAACCCGAAATTCGCGAAAAAAAAAATCAGCTGTTCCATAGAAAAATGTCAATGACACTTGACAAAATGTATGGAACAGCTGATTTTTTTTTCGCGAATTCGGGTTGGTCCCATAGTAAAAGTTGCTCATAATGATGAGTACTATAATAACCTAGGATATGTCAAGTGTCTAACCAGTCAGCCCGTATATTGCATATAACATTCATTACTTTAACATACAGTAGAATTGAGAACCTCCTCCTTTTTTGAAGTCGGTTAATACATATAAAATATTTTTTTATGCAATTGAGCGACGAGACGAGCAAGTCGCTCGCCTGAGGTTAAACGTCAAGAGTCGTGTTAGTTTAGATCTTTCAAGTAAAGCCTTCAAGTTTGGGGCTGTTATGTCGGTCACTGTCGCTCTCATTTCAAATGTTATGAGAGTGAGAGTGACGGAGATAATCTCGAGCGGACAAGAAATTTATGGTTAGGTTTGTGAGTCATTTTCGAATAATAATTACTTTATTATGGTGCGGTCTTAATTTTTACGATTTGGGTGTCCAATGTCGTCTGTTGTTTTGTCTTAATTTTAAGAGGACACGGAGCGATAAATAAATTTAAGGCAGAGATAAGTGGTTGTCAGTTATATCTCTTGTACTTATTTTTACATTTTGAAGATATAAAACCACTATGAGATGATAAATAAAATAAACAGATAAAATCATTACAGTAAAAAAATAATAAGTATTTTACTAACTGGACATGGGTATTTTTAACATTTCTTCTACGTCGCTCATCCCACCCTTAAAACTATTAAAAAATTCCTATTTCCATCGATTCAACAGTCCCTAAAAGTTACGCACAAAAACCCAAACGTATATCAAAATATACGTATCTATACTAATTTTTATAGCCCTTGCTACCTGCTCCGATAAACTGGCGACAAACGTTTTAGCGCCCTTAAATAACTACATTAACATACCACCTGTAAAATAGACTATAATCGGAATGTATACCTTAGCTACTTGACATTAGGAGTCATAGCAGAAGGAGAGAGAAATTTCGGGTGCAAAGTTAACTTTGTCATCAAAAAAACTATAAAACGGCTTCCAGTGTTGGTAGCAATGACATTTCGTGATTCAGTCAACTATACTGTGAGCGTTTTACTCTTTCTGTCTTGCTCACACGAATGATTTGACTTATAACTCTTGTCTTGTCATCGAAGTCAATTCAAGTCAAAATGCATCCCAGCGAAACACTTGTAGGTACTCACTCTGTCTTGCTCACACGAATGATCTGGCCTATCGCTCTAACCTTGTCATCCAAGTCAAAACTGATTCCATGGTTTGTATTAAAACGTAAAAAGTCGTCCGTCTTCTTCAGCTTGTAACTATAATTGGTTGTTATAAAAAGGCACAATAAGTTTTTTGTTCGATAAGGTCTGATTGATTTGTTGTGTACTTTCGGAAGGCTTTTAGGCTTCTTAGATTGATTGAGGGTTTAAGGGCACTTCTTATTACAAAGTTACGGTAATAATATAATATGATAAATAGGTTCAAAATAAAATAACAGAAAGGAAGAAATAGGGCTGAAAAGAATAATATTATGCTGATATTAAACTCTATGTTAGTTATGTTCCACGGTTTCTACCTCTCTCAACCTTTTATCCATCCCACAGCTGGGATACTAGGTCTACTCTCAAAGGGTTATTAGACCGTATTCCACCACGCTGGGCAAGTGGTGGACTGGTGGATTCACACATGCCATTGAATATTTTAACAGAACGTATGCCGGTTTCCTCACGATGATTTCTTTAACTGAAAAGACAGCGGTATGAAAATTCGGATAAATTCAGAAATCGTTACTTATCTCTTAATATATATAAATCTCGTGTCACAATGTTTGTCCTCAATGGACTCCTAAACCACTTAAACGATTATAATAAAATTCGCACACCATGTGCAGTTCGATCCAACTTGAGAGATAGGATAGTTTAAATCTCAAATTATAGTCGCAATTTTAATTTATTGCAAATTATATATATACTGATAATTTTTACTATAAATTGACAAGTTAGCATCAACATACTACGGTTGCTATAGTTACGCAATGGCTTTTGACAGGACAACGTCTGTCGAGTCAGCTAGTTCTACTATAAAAATACTTAGCCTATGCATTACTCTAAGAAATAAGTTACTGTTATCCTCTTATAATATTTCATCAAATTCGTTTAGCAGCTTCAGTGTGAAGAAGTAACAAACACACAGTCTCTATCTCATTAATACTTTTATCTTTTTGAAATTAGTGCGATTAAAAACTAACAGTTTCACTAAAATTTTACCTACTTGTAAAATTAATTATTATTAATGTTTGTCTTTTTATCCGACTGCCCAAGAAAGGATGTCGTTATCTTTCTACTACGCCTTATCATGACTCAACGGTTGAATGATTCTTGAAGTTAAGAATAATAGTTAGAATATTAATTCTAAAACCGTTCAAATAGAATCTTCGTCTCTTGAAAATTGGGGCTCTAACAAAGAAAGATGAAGTTCCTGGATCAATAAACTGCAGGACATGAGACCGTGACAACAAAATCTATTTATGACATTTGACAGTTCTAAAAATATTTCTGCATCGGGTAAGTTTTTACTGGTAATTTAATACCTAGTCATTTCGTCGCATTTATTTAAATCGCTAATGAGAATTGTGATTTGTTTTGTTTTAACATATCAGTTTTTACTCTGAATTTCCTACCGTGCTAGTTATCGTATCAAATAAATATCTATCTCTCTTATTTTTATTTTTATCAGGTATGTACACGTTATCAGGGGTACAGAAAAGTACAGGATACTTTTCATCATCATCATCACCCTTTTTTATCAAGCCCCGGGGCTCAGTTAGTATTAATCAGTAAAATAAAGTTTGTTGTTTGCAACTGTGTACATAAAGATGGTATATAATATTTTAGACAAAAACAGTTTCTACTACTTCTTCCTACTGGGCATACCTATGGTACTTATGGCCATGGTCGATGTGACAATGATAACGTATCCCAGTAGCTTATTTATCCAAGCCAGCGTCCCCGAATCATAAACAACACGTGATCCTAAGCTCTCCACGTTTATTGGAACTCAAACCCGGAGTTTCGGATCACAAAAAATTAAGTACACATTATAAAGACATCTTCGGACCGTTTGGCCTTTTTTATACGTGTTTTTTTAAGACGATTAACTAAATGGGTGTTTTAATTACCTCGCCTTAATTGTTTGAAAAAGGGATTAGTTTTTTATGGCGATCGGGAGCTTAATAGGCTGGTTAATGGAGAATGACTTGGGAAGACTCTGGGATGGTCCTGTGGTATTAAAATTCTATGACGTCGTTGATAGTGATGGTGAAGGTAAGTGTTTGAATGTGTGGAATGCTTATACCTACTTGGGTTTTACATTGAGCGACTATGGCTTATTTAATAGAGATGACAGTTCAGTACTTACATTTTTTTTTTTTTTTTTTTTTTATGTAATTGAGTGACGAGACTAGCAAATCGCTCGCCTGATGTTAAACGTCACGTTTGCCCATAACAGGTCTGCGCCACCCAGAATTTTGAACTCGCAGAATTCAAGACCCTGCGCGGCACAGCACTTGACTGCGCTCGTCACCCTGAGATATAAGTTGTTTAATCTCCCATTTGCCCTGTAATTTCACTGGAAACAATGCCCTTCCAACCGGAACACATCAATGCCTCATTTGATAGTGACAGTTTCACAAAATAAACTAATATTAAAGTTCGTCAAAACTAATAAAATAAGAAGATAAGAATTTTATTCAATTTTTTGTGAGATTTTTGACAAGGAACATCGTCGTTTTCGACTTCCATCAACAATGGACGGTTCAGTAAACAATTATTAATCAATATAGTACTTAATATTCCATTTTGGTCTCATAGTTAATACGTACGCCGTTATAATATATCTATGTGGATAATACAAAAAAACACATAACCTATACAATAACAAGCGTCCAGCGAGTGACTGTGAAGTTCAATAAGGTAACTCAATGGAAATGGAACTTTGTAGCGAGGTGTGGTGCCATCTTCAATACCTACGTAGCTCAATGATATTTACTTTGAGGTTGGCCTTTGGCCGATTAGCACGTAGGCAAGTTAATTTTAAATCGACGTTATTATCAAATATGATTATGGTCTTATCAACAGTGAGTTTGTGGTTTTACCCGATTTTTTTTTAGTTTTTAGACCAATGTTTTTTTAATGCACAATACTTTTTTTGCTCTAATTAATTCCTTCATCAAAATCAGTATTAGCATTTAGTTGGAGTGATTAATACATTAACATACTTTGAATTAAATACATACCAACTTGAATTACATTATATTTACATTTATACATACCAAGTTTTAAAATTTTTCATTAAGTACAATGTCATAAATTTCTGAGCTAAGATAAACGTTTTAGTCGTGTCTTATATAGCCTGCTTAAAGTTAGTCACTGCCTAAAATGCTCTGACAATTTTTCACTGACATCACGTGCAAAAAAGACGGACAACTTTAAGCAATGATTAACTTTAAGCAGGCGTTATAAGTAAGGTCCTATGTCTGTAGCTCATTTAGTAGTAAATAAGGAAAAATAGATTGCATTTTTTTAACCAATCAGACAAATAATTTTTTTTTCTCGAATTCTGGGTTGGTCCCATAGTAAAAGTTGTTCATAATGATGAGTACTATGAGCCCTTTTCGTCTTAGCCCACCCTTTATGAATAACCCTGTATAAACACTTGCTAAAAATTTACAAACTGTCCAGACAGGGACAGAGCTACTCGTACAGCATTAGTGTGAATGCAATAGCGTAGGTTACGTTTAACGTCTTCCAGAGTTCAAGTTAATTACAGTAAATTCTCAGTTAAATAACGGTTAAGTTAAATCATCATCAAGTTTACGATTAGTATTTTATCGAAAACGACTACTTCAGTTTTTTATCTTGATTATGAAATAATGTTATTTATTTTATTGTAATTAACACAGGAATTATGACTGTGTGATAATTACTACGTTTATCTTCTTACAGATCCTACTAATATTGAAAATCTCTAAGTTTTAAGTAAGTTTTTTTGATGTTTGTTATCTACTTTGTTGACAAGTAATCGCCTATCGTGGTACGGACATATTAGGCGAAGAGAGGAGGACCACATTACAAAAACGACGATGAACTTGAGTGTGAATATGAATATGGGTATAGCTGTAGAGGACGACAAAAGAAAGTATGGATGAACTGTGTGAAAGATGATATGAAAAGGAAGGGAGTGTATTCAGATATGACGAATGAAAGAGATGAATGGAAGAAGTGTACATACCTACTGTACCGACCCCACGTGTGGGATAAGGGTAGGCAGATGATGTTATCTACTTAATCACGCAAAAATGGCTTAATGGATTTGGATGAAATTTAGTATGAAGATAACTTATACTCTACAATTCTAGATTATAGGCTACTTTTGAACCCGGAAAATTTTACGGTTAATGAAGGACAGCGGGTGAAACTGCGGGGCGCAGCTAGTCCTGCGAATATTATTAATATGTATCAAGTTTTAATGTTTGTGAGTTTGGATGTTTGGATGCTTGTTGCTCAATCACTAAACGGATTTCGATGAAATTTGGTATGAAGGTTGCTTATTTTATTTTAACCCTAGATTGACATATTATAATATCGGCTACTTTGTATCCTGAAAACGCGGGTGAAACCGTGAGACGCAGCTAGTCTAATAAGTTGAAGTCAATTACAGTAAATCCCCGGTTAAGTGAGGGTTAAGTAACGATTAAGTTACGTCTCACTTAGCTCGCTCGTAACTTACGGCTGCGTTATGACATCGCCCCTTCATCTAATGCTTTCTGTTTTAATAGCCGTTTTATTGTTGGAGATGTACAGGGTGGTGTTAGAAAGGTGGTTCGGTTAAGTTAGAATTAAGTTATGAAGAAAATTGTCATGTATGAAAGAGGCCTATTTTATTATTTTCCTTTTCTTATACTTAGCAGTGAAGGAAGTCAAAAAGGCTGGTACTGATTACGACATCGTCCCCTCTTCATCTAACTAATGCGTGCTGATTTTCATTGTTAGAGTTGTATCTACAGGGTGTTGCAGTGAAAACGGAGGTTTATTTGAGTTAGAATTAAGTAAGTTAGTTTCTAGGATGTGGCTGTGAAGGATGGTGTTGTAAAAAAGAGGTCTTAAAAGTAAAAATAATGATAACATATATTAAACTCAAGAACAAAATAGTTTAAAATATATAGATATCATACTCCCAGAACACCCTGTATTGTCTAGCATTATAAAATATAATACAAGATATATTACTCGTTCCCATAGCCACCTATATCTAAGCACATCTAAGCTACCAAAACACTATTAAGCATGTATAGCTTAAGTATAACTTAAGTTTTATTACGCACTTTTATATCCTCGTTAAGTAACTTCGTTCGATTTCTACGAATAAGGCTCTACTTGTGATACCTAGATTTGTTAAGTTTATCCACTTACAACTCTAGTGCTTTGAAAATATAGGATTTTACGGAAAGGGTATGGTATGCCGAAAAGGGCTCATAGTAATAGTAATAGTAGTAGTAATAGTAGTAGTATTTAGATAAGTCTAAATGAACAAGTTTTACTAGTTAGTTAGTTGGTTTTTTAGTTTTACTTTTTATCGGATACATTTCGGAGAGTGTGCTTCTGATCTGCATGGTCTTATACCCTCTGGCCCGTTCTTCTATCGGACCACCAAGGGCACAAAAAAGCGTCATCGTTTTATGGTTGTATGTCAACCATAAAACCCGAACGAAACGCTTTGACTCCACATTCATTTTGCGAACCGCACGAGTGTGGAATGATCTGCCTGAATGGGTGTTTCCCGATGGATATAATTTGGGTGTCTTCAAGTCGAGAGTGAATCGGTTTCTTCTAGGCAAGCGTGCTCCATCGTAGGCCGCATCATTGCTTCCCATCAGGCAAGATGGCGGTCAAGCGCAAGCCTATTCATGCATAAAAAAAAAAAAAAAAGAACAAGTTTTACTACGGGCCAATTCTGAAATAACGAAAAAAAAAATCAAGCGATTGTCATTAGGTATTTTGTCAATTTCTTTTTTATTTCTGGCTTTCTATTATGTTTATGTCTATGTTATCTTTCATTAAATACTTGTGTGAAACGTAAGCTAAATTTTTGTCAAGTGTCATTGATAGTTTTCTACGCAACGGCTGATTTTATTAAAGTTGTTTATAATGAAAAGGACAATTGTTGAGCTCCACTCGAGTAAGCGTACCCTTTCCATATAACCCTGCACAGAATAACACGTCTAGCAGTGCAGGTATAGAACTATCTATATCGATAAACAGACATATAAATTAAATAAAAAACATGATAATAAAAACATTACACAACGGTTTGTTCGGGTTTTTTTAATTTAAATTTAAAAATAAATACGTAATAAACACTCAAGTGTTTCAATAACTGATAATTCTATGTAATTCCCCTTAATATCATATGATAGCAGGCGATTGAAAAGAATTACATAGATAAAATTAAAAATAACTTTTTAAATTGTGGTGCTATCACCAAATTGTTTTAAAAATCGTAAATAGAAGAAAAATTAAGTTAATCAAAACACATTAGAAAAACATAAAAGCTATTTAAAAAAACAAGAAATAATTATAGGTGACTTTTATAATTTAAAAGTAGAAAATATTAATAATGAAATTAAAAGAACCCAGATTAGAAAATTGCTGATAAATCTTAAAACGTTTAATCCGATTTTCAAATCAAATCAAATCATTTATTTGCAATACAATTTCATAACATTCTTAAAAATAATAGTTTTGTAAATAGTAATTGTAATTAGCCTGCAAGCAGACGTGCAAATATTTAATCGTATAGTATTTATTATGTTAATTATAATTTCTTCAAACATAGTTAAGAAAAGAACACCTTCGACCACTTTTAAATAAAAAACTAAATCAATTTCGCTTTAGCCGTTTCTCAAGGCTACGAGACGATACCGACAGTCTTATAGATCCGCACGTTATACTTATAACATTCCCCTCTTTTTGCGTCGGGGGTTAAAAAACTTTTTTTAGAATTTCACTCAATTTTTTTGGTTTTTAAATTGGTTTACTAACTATGAAGTCTTTGTAATTTGGTGTCATGAATGTTTTTTTAATAGCATGGATTTTGAAAACTTTTCTAAATATGATGTCATAATTTTTTTTTATGTTATGAGTTGAGCAGAATCAATCAGATGTTATGTTAGTTATTGTTGCTAACAACAAATCAAATACACAACAACATTTCAACAATATTCCTTTTCCGATCTATTTATTTTTTCCCCCTTTTGCCAAGTGAACATTTAATAATACCGTAGCCGTCGTAGCGTGTCGTAGCCCCGCTACGCCGTAGCCGTTAATTGCATAACGGGGGGAAACAATTTCAGTTCGCACAATACTCAGTACGTAATTCAATACCGGTTTCAAATTGAATTCAATTTTAGTAGAACACGTGTTCAAACAATGTTTTATGATACGAACATATAAGTACAGATTTTCTAACAGAGAAATCTGTGAGAAAATTTATGTTTATCATTTGAAAGAGCAGTGTGATTTAGATTTACTTACTAGGTGTCCAACCCGTACTGTGACCATGACTGTTTCAGCTCTAAACCAATTTTGATTATTTTCGAACAACTTACTAATAAAAAAAAATTATACTTGAATGGATTACTTGCCTACAAAATTGCATGAAGGTCATGAACATAAAACGCAAAGTTGAACAAAAAACCAGAGTTAAATTAATGCAAATACATGAACGCTGCCTTATTCCCGTAAACTGAGACCCTCGCTCCGCTCGGTCAATTAGCCAAATCTCGCGGTTTCCCGCATTTCTAAGATTAATTGGTATCCTAGCCGACCCGACGCGATGCAACGCAATGTGTTGTGTGTCGGTATCTGTGTTATGTGTGTTGTGTGTGTGCCTACGTTTAATGTTCGCATAATGTAATGTCAGATGGATACGTGGCAATAACAATGTGATGTGATGGCGATGTGCACAATTAGGCGGTGCAGGACACGCGGCCTGATACGGTGCGACGTTTCTAGAGTCAGTTAGGTTTAAAGACATTTATTCTCATATAAGACAATTATCACTTCCATGAGAACACTTTTAAATAAAAACATTTGGCAGCTCGTCGCCGCAGAAAACTTAATAATAAATAACAATTTTAGTTACACATGCATCTTAAGTCGCTTTTTGAATACGTTAAGCGAGTTTATCTTTTTAATATCCGGGGGTATTTGGTTAAAAATGCGTGCACCTTCACAAGTTATCATTGATTTGCCATAGTTAGTCCGTACGGTCGGTAATACAATGAAGCTAGCTCGGCGAGTGCAGGGGTATGAAACAATTTCTTTCCGTTTGATAAATAGCAACTTTGTGTGAATATTTTTATTGATGGTTTTTCGTATAAAAATGCAAATATTATAATAGATGAGTTGTTTAATGTTCATTAATTTTGTTTCAGTTATTTCAGTTAATGTAGTCAATGTGAAATATTGAGTCGGATAATCAGATTTTGACGTTAGTATATTATGTGTTTTTTTCTGAAACTGCCGTCAAATTAATAAATATCAAAACGATTAGTCCAACTTAATTTTAATGATTTCAAATTTATCTCTGTCAAAATAAATGATTTCAAAATAAAAAACAGCCTAAAGTATCTGAAAATGTTAATCTGAATGGTTTTATCTGTTGGTATTTTTTAATTCCTACTTCGCTTTTATATGTTCAGAATAAATGCAAAACTGCGCTAAAAAGAGCTGGCTGACATAAATTTATCTCCGCGTTAAACTAACCCAATGATCGCCGTAACAGATCATCAGCACTCATAACGTTGTTTCTCAAAGTGCCAATCAAGTCATCAAGTGCCGGTAGAGTGGAGTGTTTACAAACAAAACCACTATACCTTAACTAGGTACTCCACAGATGATTTTGTTATATTGATTTCCTTTAGAATCAGCGACATTTTTTTGTTTAATTTTATTTTTAATATTTACAGTATAATATACATATTTATAAATTATCATTTTATGTACATTTATACACTTAATAACTTAATAAAAAATAAGGCACATATTTTTTCACATTTCAGATATATCAACTATTATAATTCCCTCTACACTTTACCCAAAAAGATCCAAATCGCACCCTATCAATCCGTACGCCTCACCCCCATAGTACACCGGTGTCACAGTGTGCGCGCTGCGTCTGTGTGCGTCCTGTAATAGAGCGATGACGTGATTTCCTGCGCTGAGTTATTGCTACTGTACCGCCGCTAAATGGTTCCGGTGACGTGGCTTTGGGATGAGGTGCAGGGAATATATTTTCACAACTTATTTTTTTTAAATACAAACAAAGGTTTTTTTTCTAAGTCTAATAGTTCCGTACATCTACCATGAGTTGCCATCAAAACTCAGTTCAGTCGATACCGAATAAACGCGCATCGGATTGTTTTGTTTTAAAACGGCACCATGAGTTCCATGATAGTTAACTTGCTTGCTAGAGTTAACTCACTCTGTCGAGTACATTTTGATATCGTTATGTTGGCAGCACTACACCGTTTCTATTTCTAACTCCACACCGATTATTGCTCTCTCTTTCCAACTAATACTAAAGACTTTCTAAAGACGGTGTAAGGGATACATTGACAAAAATCTTAGTACTTTAAAATAACCCTGCTAATTGAAAGCGTCATAGAAGAGAGCTTGTGCCTGAATAGTTAGTGATTTTAAATTTATTTGGTTTATATACGGCCAAGGTCAAGTGCGTGTCCAATGGGCAATGGTTTTAGATTTCGTCAGTGTTTGTTTACGTAGCTAGGTACTCGCCGGCGTAAATTGAACTGCCTAAAATGTAACGGTGATAAATGTGATGATACATTATAAAACCTGCAAAGTCGTGGAATGTACATTTTTGGATGATTTATAACTTAAATAAAACTTCCATAAGTACCTATCTTTGTTTCCAATAAGGTCCTTTGTGTGGATTTCAAATCTTGTACAGTCATGAAAAAAAACCTCAAAAGTTTCCCTATGGAGCCTATATTCTTTGATACAAAAATGTCTTCATAAATTAATTCATTCCTAATTCAATAAATAAATTTTCAAGTATCATTCTCATGCCAGCTCAAGATTTTTCTTGTTCGCGCCTTAAATATCAAGTTTCATGTAAAAAAACGTTTTATCGACACTATTTAGACAATATAACTCTCAAAATTAAATTTACTTTTACAAAAACTGGAGGATCGAAACAATTTCACGCTACAATTTGCAAGTGAGCAAGTTAACTACTCTCGACTCGAGACGGTATTTCTCGATGGCATCTGTCAAATTTGTAACTCATGGTGCCAAATTTTGAATGGCAACGGCTTAAAAATGTTACTCGCTGACATTTACCTAGTTTTCGATACGGTGTTTACTCAGCGAGTCATGGTGCCGATTTTAGTTCTACAAGTAACCGCTAGGGGCGCTGTACAATTTGCCATATAAAATGTTTACGCGGTCGATAGCGAGTAAAATGGCTAAAAACTCATGGTAGATGTACAGAACGTTTACGAACGTTTACGTATCGGTGGTGTAAATATTTTTTTATTCAAAAAAAAAAATTGAAAAAAAATGAAATTTGGAAAAATAAAATAGGAGGTTAGATAGTTGAGGTTTATTTCCATTTAAAAAAAATTGTTTTCAATTATATAATAAATATTTATTATTTTATCGAGGTTTCGAACCTACCTATGTATCTATTAATTTGATAAATCTTGAATGTAATGGTTCTGTAATATGTAAATAAAGTAGGTATCAAACTATTTAGGTTACAGACAATTTTTAATCAGACGTAGTGCGTGCTAAGTGCTAATGTGATAGATAACGAGTAGTTCATAGAAAAGTCGAGAATTTCTCTAATCTATCAAATAATGTAAGTACGCTTATGGTCGATTAATATTCAGATAAAAATAATGATTACATACCTAATTAAAATAACCCGATTTTATGACTGATAAACATTAAAACTAAAAAACAGCTTCAGTAATGGTGTAGAAATCTTATCGATAATTCATATTATTATAAGTTTAATCGGCTAAATCGTCTTTTTTATCGAAAATAATGCATAAAATGATAATAATTATATTGAACAATTACTGATTAATTGGCGTGTTATCGGCACATTGACGCATTATTCGTTTCATTGTTTTATTTTTAATAGCTTTTAGTACGTGACATAATCTTTCAGGTGTGTATTGTCTAATAATCAATTAAGTTGTATATTTTTAAGGGTTGCTGAGTTGGTTTATTTTGACAAGTGCTTATGAATTAATAAGTGCGAATTTATTAATAATCATCAAGAGTTAGGTAGGTAATTGTTTATGTTGTGGAATTTGATATGACCGAATCCTCTTTAAACAGTGGTCAATTTTTAACTCAATTTTTGTTGCAAAAAACGGTAGCTACTTACCTATTTTAAATATACAAAACATACGTGCAAAATCGTAGTAAAGTGTAAAAGTTCTTATTTCTAATCTATGATTTCGCAGTTATCAAATAGCATTAAAGCAGCTTCGTTTAAAAGCTTTCATAACGTTTTTAGCCTTAAATCTAAAGACAAAATATTCCCCCGCTTTACAAAGTCACAGCATCCGCTCCGCCGAGGGGGTGGAGAAGGCAACAACTCATAAAATTAAGCGATTTGGATGTGAGTTAGTCTAACTGCGAGAATCGCCGCGTTAACAACCGATAGCTGTCCTCCTCACACACGCCCACAGCCGCACCTCACTAACACACGCGTACGCTCACACGGATCCCCGACCGGAGAGCCGCCAGTAGAACGTTATATCGCGCGGAACACGTTCCATTTCAAATCAAGGATCGCGACATTCGCGCCATAATTTGATCGTTCGATTTCGATTCGAGTGACGGTTTTTCTTTTTTTTGTGTTTGGTGCTGTGTTTGGATTTTGTTCAATTTCGGTAAGTTGGTAGTGTGAGCGTGAGAAGAAAGAGTTGTTAAAGAGATGGTTAATTGATATGTTGTTATGTAAACAAAGTGGTCGAAGCAATTACCTTTGTGGTTTTTGATTGACTGTTGATTTGTTTTTAATTGCTTGGCCATTCAGAATTTATGCATTATAGGTTGATTTTAAATTTGTGTGAAGCCGTAAATAGTCAACATTCCAAATTTTAGTGGTGTGAAACTGTTGATAAGAAGTTGGAGAGCTTTTAATTCGACGGGATTTAGATTTTAATGGCGAGTAATAAATTTAGATTTAGATTTAGTAATAAATTTAGGTTTACTACTTAGGGCTTATGTCAATGTTTTTATTTAGTAGCTGTGTCCTGTGGTTTCACACGCTATCTTCCTGGAACTGTTTTGTTAGGAATCGTTTTTTTTTCATGCTTACGCATTTGTTTATCTACGTTTTAAGTTACCTCTATCGTAATAAAATCAAAATCTGTGAAGCCGCCTCAGCGTGAAGTGAATTAACACTTAAACTTCCGCATTTTGAAATGATGTAATAAATTTTAAAACTTACTTAAGTTGGAGCTAACTTCAAAATACTTAAGTAGTAGAGTCGTGAACTAAATATGATTTGCCTTCATTATAAAAATATGATAGATAGATAAACGAATCTCTTTTGTGCTTAATTTTTTTTTCAGTTGACAGGCTAAATAATAAAAATGCCTAATCAACTTCCGTATTAAAAAAACAATAAAAATGACAACAGCTTTCCGTATGTCGCCAATTGTGATTAAACTAGATTACCATGGGTTGAGTTAGTTTTTATCTTAAAATAATATATAATTATAAAGATAAGAGATAAAAAAGCACCGGCTTATCATGGAAAATAATTTAGTCAATTAACGTTTAATCACACACTTAGCCAAAGAAATACTATCATACCAAAATCTAATTAGAATGATAGTTAATGTTTATTTAAAATTAATTAACTTCATTACTAATTTTATCAAAGATGAAAGAAAGGGCATTGTTTAAAATGAACTCCAGCGTGAACGAGATGCTCTCATTTGATTGATTATGTCAATAAAATAGTTAATATTTGATAAAAGATATTTTTTTTTTAGTATACAATACAATGCATTAATTACTTATTGATAAACAAATAGGAGAGCGCTAATACATTTAAAACACATAAGAAAAAGATACAAAAGGTGGTAAAAATTATTTTTATTACATATTTTATTTCGAACTCGAATCAAACCTGTGCTAGTCAGTGATACAAAGTTATAATTATACTAGCTGCGCCCCGCGGTTTTACCCGCGTTTTTCGAGATAAAAAGTAGCATAAGTGTTAATCCAGACTTTGAACAACCTTCATTCCAAATTTCATGTAAATCCGTTAAGCCGCTTTTACGTGAAAGATCTACAAACATTCTTACAAACTATTGCGCTTATAATAGTACATAGTAGGATTCTATAACCTCCTGAAGTAAGCAATCAAATTTAAATTATAATTTTTTACTTTTTTTACTTTACTTTTTTTAGGTAGGTTTATATGACAGTTTTTTTTTCTCAATATTGCACACCCCGTTTTTCTATTTTTTTGTCTATCCTCTCCATCCTAAGGTTGCTTGGAAGAGATCGCTCTTAGCGATAAGGCCGCACTAGTTTTATGTGTTATAATTATTTTGTTTGTAATTTATGGTGTGAACAATAAAGAGTTTATCTATCTGTCTATAATTACATTGAAAATCACTGTCCACACAAACCATAAGACCATTATACGAGTAAGTGGACAATAGGCCCAAGTTTAAAGGCAGTTTAAGACAGATCTAAACAACTGAAAATATATCTGTCTTTATCATTGCAAGCCATTAGACAAGGATGCCAATAGTCTTAGAAAATTTAGATCTGTCTTAAAAAGCCTTCAAACTTGAGCCTATTGTCCTTTCATGTAAATACAAAACTCAGTTTAACAGTTCTCAGTTAGGTTCCTATTTTAATTAATCACCTTCGTTAAAATTTCACTCACTGCCCTTTCGTCTACCATTGATTTCTCCACAGGTGTATTTCGAGGGTGGGGTTTGACAGTTCCATTCCAAGTGACTCATTATTAGAGAGTAAAAGAGTATGGTTACAGTTATTTTAAACTTGTATAAGATTTTGAAGTACTTAGCTAATATAAAAACTTCTTCTTCTTCTTATGTAGAAAAATGAATCGCTGTTTATCTGTCTGGCTAAAACTCGAAACGGCTGGACCGATTTGAATATTACTTTTATTTTGTTTTGTTCGCTCTGATACAGGGAAGGTTTAAAAGTAAATAAAAAGCGGGTGAACCACTGGGTGCAGCTTATTAGCTTATATTATAATTATTAGTAGTGCGCTACGTGTAGCTTGATTAACTGTTTGTAATCGATTCACCGCTGTTAAGTAACGGTCGACCCGGTCAGTTTGTGGATGGGTGACCGCGGGTGGCGTTTACATCTGACTGCCTTGGGTCGGATGGCGTTAACTTGTAGGCTTTGTTTGTTTGTCCTTTAATACAGCTTGTATGTCAGAGATCTGGAAACGGCCTAAAAACTAACACCAGGTCTAGTCACTCGGGTAATAAGAACTTATTAGATAAAACGTGTTAAATATTTCTTGTTTTAAGAAATCTATGGTTTACTATCTATGGTGGACTAATCTAAAAATAAAAATTAACCTTCACTTTAAACCTTGTTTTGACTTTTGTCGTTGTCGAAAGTCAAATCAAAGTATAAGTTTAAGATCATGTTGCCTTAAAGTAATAATTATAATTAAATTAAACTAACAACTTTGTTTATATCATGTTAACCTCTCGTTAAACTTAAGTTACTGCATAGTGGACGACTTGTTGAACTTGCAACTTAATAATGCTTTCCTACTGCTTTCTAACGGGATTTTATTATCATACTAGCTGCGCCCCGCGGTTGAACCCGCATTTTCGGGATTTAAAGTAGCCTATGTGTTAATAAAGACCATGAACTACCTTCATTCTAAATTTCTTGTAAATCCGTTCTGCCGTTTTTGCGTGAAAGAGTAACAAACATACATACATCCATATACATTCTTACAAACTTTCGCGTTTATAATATTAGTAATTTCTATAAAACTAAGGGCTTAGCAAATTTGGATAAAATAAATATAGTAATCCCTTGGATTAAGAATCGATATAAAGATTAATATTTCAATGAAATTCTTAGGTTGGAAAATAAAAATAAAAATGAATTCGTAACACTTGGTAGTCTTAAAACTCAAATTAATTGCGGTTACTCAATCAGATTGCATTTTTAACAGTAAGTTAAGAAAAAATAAAGATTTCGAAAATTATAATATGTACCTCTATAATTGTATATATAAGCGAGTACTCAACCTCTGTATTTGCATAAATTGCTAACAACAAAAAAAAAACACAGTTATCGTAGAAAGCAAACTATCCATTCACACCTCATACTCGTGCATTGTCAACAATTTAAAACTACCTACAAAATAAATATTTCCTTACAAAATATAATATAATAAATACTGCTTACTACAACTAATACACATGACATCATTTTTTCTGCTTTATTCTAATTACTAAATTGCACAAAACAACAAGTACAGAAAGCTCCATCAAAGCTAACTACCGGAAGTCAACTGACGCACTATACAACCAAAGGACTTACATCACTCATGTCCTGCCAACCTAACAATAAAAAACAAGCACGTTCCGGCCAATTATGTCCACTATTGATTATGATATGAACCGATGCGACGGCGGCGACCACAAAGCACCGGAAGTCGTGTTAGACGAGTTAGTCGAGTCAAGCCAGCGACTTGTGTGGCCTTTCATGTTAGAAAAAAGATGAAATACTAATCTCTAAACTTTATAGGCATCAATAAAGCCTTTATTATATTCTAACACGTTAGGAAACGCGAAAATGCAAGTTTTCAAAGTTTTTTCGAGTGTTAATAGTGGAACATTTCCTTCCCAGTTTCCTTTTTGATCTCGCTTTGATTTCTGTGAATTATTTTACGCGTTTAATTCGTATTTGATGACAGCTGGCTTCAAACGAGCTGTAGCTTTTTTATTGGGTTGACAAGGGGCTTGAGAGCTTGTTGTGAATGACAGGTTTGTTTAAGGATTCCGTCCTAATTAAACGGATTTGATGTTGTTTCGGATTATTAAGAATTGTTGGCTTTTTAAAAGTTACTCCGAAAGAAGCTTATATCGAAAAAAATGATTTCCTGTGATCATAATCTTCATAAGTAGTTATGAATTTGCACATAGTTTTTAAAAGGAAATCATTTTTTTGTTGGCAAGAAACTTTAACATGGAATATCTCGCGACTCACTTTTATGAAGTTATCGGGTTTTATCACTCACCCCTCGATATATATGTGACAGGTTTTGTTTGAAAAGAAATAGCGTTACCAACTGTTGGTTACCCAAATTGCTAGAAACAAATTACTCCTTTAAGGAATTAAATATAAGTACTTTATTTAATAGTTTATTAGAAACTAAAGAGTTATCAATAGCTTCGTTTTTGTCACTCCATGTTTTTTTTAACGATATTATTTTAGTTTGGAAAAAATGTTTTCCAAAATAGTTAGTCGTTACAAATTTAGCATTCTTATTGCCAATTTGAATTTACAAATCAAATCTCATTAAATTCAACCTATAAGTAGATAGGTATTTTATTTCAGAAGAAAAAACGATTAGCTTTCATTATATTAAGTACAAAACGACCCGACGACTGGTTACTTCTTTCAATTTCATTCTCTAAGCAAAAAATGTTATTCAAATTCAAATCAATCTCATATTTTGTGTTTTAGACATAAATTGAATACTGACCTTAATATCTCAAGAAATCTTACTAAACTATTAACTGTTCGTACGTCATTCATCATGCGCTGACTTTCCAATCCATGGCAATTTGAAACGTGATATTTTGCTTTAATTTTACACCTTATTCCGCTATGTATATGGCTTAATATGGGTTAATCTTGATTAGTATCATGTAATTATGTTTCCGCACATCTTTAGTTTGTAAATTGTACTTTATTTTGCGGTTATTAAAGTTTAATGTTACGTGTAGTTAATGTAATGTAGGGCGCATGATTGACGTCAATCAAAATACGAGAGTTAGCAGTTTTTAATTATATTATGTATGTTCATGAATATGCATTGGTTGGATGTCGATTAATTAATTGATTTTATTACCGTTTGATTAATATTTCCTGGTGAATTAGTTTTGGTCTTTTGCTTATGTAAAAATAACGTTGCTAAAATATCGTTATCAAGACAACTTTTGTTTTACCGTTACATTTTATAGGATTAAAAATACCTAGTCTATATGTTAATCCAGAGTATAAACTATCTCCATACCAAATTTGATCTAAATTCGTTCAGCAGTTCTTGCGTCATTGACTAATAAAAATCCAAACATTCATCCATTTCATGGATAAGGTATGAAGATAGCTCATATCCTTTTTATCTCGGTAAATTCGGGCGAACAAGCGGGGCGCGCTATTTCATTATATTAATACTAGCTGTGCCTACGATATCACCCGCGTTTTCGGGGTAAAAGTAGCTTATTAGCCTATCCAGACCAGGAACAACTTTCATTCCAAATTTCATGTAAATCCGTTCAGCCGTTTTTGCGTGAAAGAGTAACAAACATCCGTACATTCTTACAAACTTTCGCGTTTATAATATTTAGTAGGATTTAGTAAGAAGTTTAGTAGGATCTAGGATAATAGCAAGAAGTAGCATAGATGGTTATTTTCTAACACAAGTCTGTTTCTAGCACGTACATTTTGTATTCAAATCAACAAATCTAATTTCCTCAATGTGGTAAATGTTCCCAAATCAACAATATCAAAACCGGAGTTAATAGGGTGCGATAATGTAGGGTTCCGTTTATTTCAGTTGTTAAAGGGTCCCGTAGATTCCGACGAGCAATATTCAATGCTTATGTGATTCACTTTGATCACTATGATACCGATCGGGTGAAGGATTACAGACGTACAGGCCGTGATTTGTGTGTATCCTAATTGATTTGAATTTGGAAGCAGAGTTTTATGTTAATAGCTAGCTATGCCTCGCGGTTTCACTCGTGTGATCTTCGATTAGAAACTGCGTGATCGAAGCGTGTGAAGAAAAGTAGCCTATGTATTAATTTAGGGTAGAAGCTATTCTGTATTCTAAGTTTTATCAAAATCGGTTAAGTGGTTACGGAGATTTCGGAGAGTGGTGACAAATATTCACACACACACACAAACTTTCGTATTTATAATATAGTAGAATAGGATTGGGTTTGTTTACTACATCATCAAAAATGATAAAGCTTTTATGATGTTACAAGAAACTGGAAAGGAAACAGGATTATTACCTACCAAGTTACTGGTAATTGCAGTTTATATAAAATGAATCATTAATTGCGCTACTTGAGTATCATAATATAGGTATACATTTATACAGGTTTATGAAATATAATGAAGTAAAAAGTATTATTATAGTATTATTTAGTATTGGTAATTTATTAGTATTGAAAAACTCTTTTATTAGTACCCGCAACCGACGAGCTTGTATGAAAACACTTATGAAAGTAGAAGAAGCGAAAGACATATGTCAGGATCGTAGCAAGTGGAGGGATGTAGTCTCTGCCTACCCCAATGGGAAAGAGGCGTGATAATATGTATGTATGTATGTATGAAAAACTCTTACCATAAGACCAAAACTGAAGTTGCGACAAACAAAAACAGTTGTTTCAAAAATTTCGTAGTTCAATGTAATTTTTCTCTGGAACTGCTGTCGTGGGCTTAGTCTCATAATAAAAGTTGTTCAGAATTACTGAACAACTCCACCACTGACGACAATGGGGAGAAAAGTGGCCCATTGTATTTCTAAGTGGTTTATAATTCCTTTTATGTATGTCTTTTCGGCTAATTACACCCCAAGCTTAACTACGAACTAAAAGCTTCAGGCGAAATTTCAGAGCAAATAGAAGATTAAAGATCTTATATGTCACGGTGACGGACGCAGTGCTGTGCCGCGCAGGGTCTTGAATTCTGCGAGTTCAAAATTCTGGGTGGCGCAGACCTGTTATGGGCAAACGTGACGTTTAACAGGCGAGCGATTTGCTCGTCTCGTCACTCAATTACATAGAAAAACTAAACCCTGTATAAAAATTATGGCGTATTAATCAGGTATCATGCAATGTAGTAGTGATTCACATACCTCGCTAATAGGCTATCGTAAGTGATATCTAGATATGTATAACCTTTCTATAACCAATCTATAGCAATCTTTATAATGTAGGTATATCGGATTGTGGAAAGCTACGTCTGATGACTTGAGCTTGTTTAGTTGATAGGATGTTAGGACGGCCCGAAACTTTGAAACTAGCTGACCACTAAGGTTATATACAGGGTTATTCATAAAGGGTATGCCAAGCCGAAAAGGGCTCATAGTACTCATCATTACATTGACACCATACACACCATACATTGACATTTTTCTATGGAACAGCTGAATTTTTTTTTCGCGAATTTCGGGTTGGTCCCATAGTAAAAGTTGTACATAATGAAGAGTACTATGAGCCCTTTTCGGCTTAGCATACCCTTTATGAATAACCCTGTATAGTAGGTAATAATGAGTAGTTCTGCAAACAGTAGACCTCGCGAGAACTTTTTGGCGACAATCACAGTGTTTTATCTCGACAACCTCTTGATTGACTTTACTAGTTATCTTCTATACTAATATTATAAAGAAGTAAAGTTTGTGTGTTTGTATATTTGTTAAATTGTAAGGGGTAATCTCGGGATCTACTGAACCGATTTTAAAAATTCTTTCACCAATAGAAAGCCACATTATTGCTGAGTGTCATAGGTTATATAAAAAACCGAAAAATAAAAAGGCTTTTACGTGGTAGTCCGTTTTGCAAAGTAAATCGGAGAAAAAACGGTCCGGACGGCGCGCGATGGCTTCGGGTTTAATTAACATTATGCCCAACGAAGTGGGCACGGGTCAGCTAGTGTATATATATTATATAATAGCTTGTACTATTGGAAATCTCGATAAAAATACCTTGGCATATATTTTATCGAGTGTAAAAGAGGTTTTTTATGAATTGTTATGAATGCGAAGGATTTATGAAAAAAATATTAAAACGCAAATTTCAAAATGAAAATTTCTTTGAAACAAATGCGAGTTAAGTAAACTTAATAAAGATATTTTTTAATTACCGCTCAGTGCGTTCTGCGCAAAATTAAAATGATAGAACATTATATGTCCCCTCCCTGTATAGAGCAAAAATTCACACAGTATATCGTCACCTAACTAGACAAGGGCCTTATTCTGGCAAGTGAGATATTATAGCGGTCACTGTCGCTCGCAATAAAACTGTCATATCAGTGATAGTGACCGAGACAATCTCGAGCGTCCAAGAGTAGTAAAATGATAGGTTATTGTTTTACACATTTCACACTCATAGCTTCAAGACAAGGACAACTAACACCCAGACCTAGAGCAGATATTTAAATTCATCATTCAAACTGCCCGGCCGGGAATCGAACCCGGGACCTCTGGCTTATAAGACATATTATCTACTACCGCTGACCCAAACAGGCCGTCTTCTCTCAGCTCGTCGAATAGGTTTTTCAGGGGAAGTAAAATAGGCGTCTCCAAGTTCACTCGCCTTTATTCAAACCGTTTCAAACTCATGACTAAGACAACAAAGTAAACCATCAATACTCCATCGGAACTACCAAACCATTAACAAATTGTATCATACAACACCAGACAACTCTCGACGAATTATATTTCAAACAAAGAATCTCATTTGCGAACCATTTTCGACTTTGTCGCGTAAAAATAGAGTGTAAAATGATTTGAGTGGTCAAGAGATTCCCTCTTCACTCGCACATAGGTAAGCACACACACAAGTGCGAAGGATCAACTCTCATCAGCCACACTGATTGATATTTATTGGAACGTTGAATCAGGGTTGGCACTTTTATAAATAAAAAGATATTTGTTAAAAAGCTCCACATATTTTGATTTTATCAGTGAATCCAAAAATAAGTGTTTCTTCTTTTAAGAATAAAGAAATAAAAGCATAAAGCTAAATTACATAGATAGATAATACAGCTACTCTGTACTACTGGCCAACCTCCAGTAGCACAGGGTTGTAATATTTTTTTTAGGATATTAATGACTTTGATAAAAATATGGAAATCCATATAGGCCGAGTACCCACAGTGGTGTCAGAGTTTTAGGCCACCTGAAGACCTGTAACTTAGCTGGGCTGTAGTTATTATGGGACAAACGATTGTGGTCTACAATTTAACGTGAATCTCCTTTTTTTTATGCACATATTTGCACACTTCACAAACTGACAGCCCTGACGTCAAAAGTAAAACAATAGCTTACGTTCCATCAAATGGTACAAGTGCACTCTTTGATCACATGCAGCGTTAGCGGTAAACGAGGCACCGCTTCACCATCATCATCAGCCTTGTAGCGCGTCAGCTAAGCTCAAAATTAAATTCCAAAGTCCTAATTCCATTCATTCATCGACATTTTTCAATAGAATAGAATTTTTGTTTTATTTTTTTATAAATTTGAATACGTGCGAATTAATCTTCATACTGTTATTTTTGTTTGTTTTATTTAAAATTTCGTCGAAAACTCGCTCGGCGCTAAACTGCCATTATTGAAGCCAAAAACTTATAACTTACAACACAATTATCCAATTTTACTTAATAGCTTCCGTCTCGTTCCAGCTGCCTGACTTATCACGTTCTAGGCAGAGAAGAGATAGAACCGTGACATATCAAATCATGCTCTGTAAGTCTAGATCAATACTTTTCAATATTTTTAAATTTACAAGTTTAATTATTTTACGACCAAAAACAAACGAAATATTTATGATTTATTTGGAAATTTCTATTCTATTTTCACAATTTTGCACAGCTTATTTATTTTTTGTTGTAGTGAAACACCTAAATACAGATGTCTTATTACTTTTGCCTGGGATCCCCTGAGTAAGGCTTCACGACCCCCCTAGTAGTCGCGACTCACCGTTTGAGAAACACTGGTCTAGATCTAGATTTACCTAACTAACTACCACCTACTTATTTCCTCTCACAATGATTTAGTTCCAACGACGCAGCATCTTGGATATTACAAATTACAATGTAACATAAACACACGTGATCACAGATCAAGTTACATAATAAATTGTTGCCAACGGACTAGGTTTGCTATAAGTTACTTTATGGCTTGTTATACACCGAAGCTGAGAGTTGCGTCGAGATATCTCTTAACATTATATATAAAAATGAATCGCTGTTCGGTGTTCGTTTGTCTTGCTATAACTCGAGAATGGTTAAACCGATTTCGCTAATTTTGATCTTGAAATATTTGTGGAAGTTAAGGGAAGGTTTAAAAGTAAAAAAAAATAGCGGGTGAAACCGCCGGGTGCAGCTAGTAGGCAATAAAAATGAACTTAACAAAAATTGCATTAACATTTTTATTGTCAGTGTTTTTCACTGAAATCTATTTGTTCCTGGTTATTTTTAGAAAAACAACACATTTTATTTAAAACTTTTTACGTGAATATTGATTAGTAAATTACTTCTGTACTTATAGCCTTTGCCTTCATGCTTGGTTGCTGTACTGCTTTGGTGGATACCAGCCCTTACCCCATTTCGAGACGGAAATGTATTTTTTTGCGTTTTATCTTGTCTACATCTATTAATCTATTTGGTTGCCCTTCTGCTTTGGTGGACACCAGCGCTAATGAGGATAATTGTGGAGTCGATGACTAATGGCGCAAAATGGAGAAATAATCTAATGATAAATGGCATGCTCTGAATGGACAGGCTCTGCATAATAGATGTTAGATGATTTCATGGATGATATAGCTATTTTTGCTTTGTTTGCTCTAATAAAACAGTAATAATTCACCTGGAAGAGGACGTTCTCGGCAATAAAGCTCCAGTTGTTGCACTAGTTTTTAAACTTTATTATCTTTTTTTCTTTTCTGGCGTTAACAATTTTAAGTTAATACGAGTAAATCAACATTACCTTACCTTACCTGTATGTACTCGTATCATGCAATGTTATATTAAGGTCAATTAATGTTTCTGATTTCATTGAAGTACCTATCTGTCAAATTAATGTAATGAAAATTCTGCCAAGTCGACGAATTCAGGAACTCGTACGACAAAATACAACGTCAAACAAAACCGGCGTTGTATTAAAATGTTTATTTATAGTTGACGGAGAAATCGCATGCCTTGCAAATACATTTAAACAATCAAAACTTCTCCTTTAAAGTAATAAAATACCTATACTTGTTCAAAACAAAACGAAAAAAGAAATTGCAATCAAAGACGTCTCTCACTGCAATAAAATTTAATTTTACGACCAGCTATTACTACTTAATCGAGTAGATGAGAAGTACTGATTTAATCTAACTACACACAATTAAGGCTGTTAGCACTCAATGACGATTAAATAGAATAAACTCCTAATAGTTAGACTTACATGCACCATAATGGAGTTTTCATTCTATTACTGATTCCACTCAAAACAAAGCATTGAAATGTGAACTCTAAAACGTACATCATACAGCATAAGTTCAAGTGACGTGCTTTGAAGACGCGTGGATCACGCGTGCTAGGTTCTCTGAAAAACGATTGCACAAAACTTTATTGTATATCCTCCGACATAGAGCTCAAATTTCAATGCTCGACGAATAGTGTAGTCTGTACAGAAAACCTTTATTCAAGTCATAATACCGATTGCAATTCTGATTCCGTTACTATTTCGATCCCAATCTCATTCTAAACATCCATCTGCTTGTTACAGGAAACAACATCAAACGGTTCACATCAAAAGCGATTCCAAGTGGACTATTAAACTCTAAATCAATCATAAAAATAAACATGTTATATGTTAAACTGCAGTAACACACATGAACGAGAATAATAATAGAGACTGTAGAGATATGCAGACAGTGGTGTCTTACGCGGCCGACTTGATAGAGGCAGACAGCAAGCTCGAACACAATGCCAACGATTCTGGATACGACTGCGACAGACTCAGCCCTGACGAGAAAATCAATGTCGATGATGACGATAGAGAACTGGTTATTGATCAGGACGAATCTCAAAGTGAAGTCGAGCAAAGAAACGCTGAAGAGAATAAAGATTTTGAACAGCCGTCATGGCATCCGCACGTGTATGGAAAACCGCCAAAAAAGCCCACACCACATACGATAGAATACATTCTCGGTCTGTCGGCAGAAGAGAAGAAGTCAGTCAGTCAGCTGATGAGCGTGAAGAGGTTCGAGAAGAAAGCATATCAAGAGAAGAGTGTTCAGGCGTCGGAAGAGAAGAAAGTGCTAAGTGTGCATAAGAATAAGCTGCAGGAACAGTTGTTGCAGAAGGTTAGGACTAGTGAGTGTGAGGGTGTGTACTTTAGGAGTGAGGAACCGTTGAACTTGTCAGTGCCAAAGAAGGATGGAGCGACGTGGAGCGCTGATGATGAAAAGAAAGGTGAGATTAAAAATTAGAATAAAAATGCACGTTGATTTTAACAACATCAGGCTAGAGACTGGCTCGTCTCGTCAACTCGTTAAAAAAAAAAGTAGCCAATTCTGAGGGCTTCAGTTGTCAGATCTAAATTGAATAAAAGTGTTGATGTCTTCGTAAAATAGCTTTATTTTTAGTAAGTTTACGACTGTCATCTAGAGCTTTCAGAATACCAACCAATCCGCACTTGGCCAGCGGAGAGGTGGTAGAATACAGCCTAATCAAACCCTTCGTGGGTAGACCTGGTATCCCAGTATTAGGTGAAATAGTAAAGGTGTATTAGTATTAAAATGAGTACTTTGATATAAATAACAATGAAATAAAAATAATGACCATTAATTTATCTTACGATAATTGCTTTTTATCAAATTGACTATTGGGCGCTATCTATTGCCAAATGATAATTTACAGGATATTTTCATTATCTAATTAATAATTAATTGATATGAACTAATTCACTTGTTTTGCGATTAAAAGCAAGGTGTGACCTACAAGGTCGGTAGACCATGGTTTTGTACAGGGTTATTTTGAATGGAACAAAAATCTATCGCAGGTAGCTTTCCTACACCACCACACCTTACCATTACTTTTAATCTTTCGTTTTTTAGCTTTAAATTTTAACCAATGTAGGACAGAAATGTATAAAATTTGATTCTTAATTAAAGCTATAATATACAGTTATACACGCTTTAAATAATAAGGAATTCCGCATTTTGTCATCACGGGCACCTTAGAAGCTGACGTAATAAAAAAAATAAAATATTTTTAAATATATTAGAAGCGTTCAGACAACCTAACATTTTTAGCAGTTTATCGAACGACAAAGTTCCACAAATCCACGCTCTTGATTTTTACTTATCTTAATTTGACAAATGAGGTATCATTCAAAGCGTCTTCTTACAAATTAAAAAGAACCCTGTACAACTTCCACATCATTCGAATCGATATCAATACCAGCTCAGCCAAATTTTTATCTAGCTAAACGGAAATATTTGATAGGATTACTTATTTTGATGGATTAAGCAATTAACATTTTTTACATCATCGCGCCATGTTTTATCGACTTAACTTAATTTATCGAGTTGTTTTTCAAAACATTTTTTGACAAAGCCTAGATAACTTAGTCCCATCGATAAGCTTACTGGAAAACAGTTGTTATCTAGTTTTTACCGTGATTAGTACTGCATTGTGTATCGTAGATTGCACTTACAACAATCAACGCTGATATGCCAAAGCTGATCGAAATAAACAATGACTTATTGCAGTCAGACCATTCCACCTCTCTAACCACCTTTTTGATTCGAACGTATTATATTTCCGAAAAGTTTAAAAGTAGAGTGAATAGATGAATATTTCTTAGGAAAGCGTGTTACATCTTTGACCACATCGTCACTTCCCATCAGGTGAGATTGTGGTCAAACCCATGCCTAGTTTGTTGTAAAAAAAAAACAATCATAAACACAAAACCAATTGAGTTGATTTATCGGTTTATTCCATTTTTTAAGCATTTATTTAGTTTGCAATGTATCTATGTAACCATGTTTGTTCAGGTGGTTTTTTCACCACTTTCCGATGTTCGATTGAGCTGAAATTTGGTATACTCCGATTACGATGCAATAAAAGCTTGTTTTTAAAAATATTTGCAACTCAATTTTGAACCACTTCTCGATGTTCGATCGAGCTTTTTAGTATTTCTGTGTAAGTCCAATGACAATTCAATAATTTGTTATTCAATATTTGATTTGTTATAGATTACGGTTACGGTACATTACGGTTTTATCAAGTGGTTAAGCCAAGCAATTATAGAAGTACGGTAGGCTAGGCGTTTGACTAAAACTCCTTCAACGTTACGTAACAGCTAACAGTATGTGGTCAAAGAAGGTAACCACACATATTATTGTCATAAACTGGAACTGTGAGGGTTCCGGTACACATTTTGATACTTAATGACTAGTGATTTTATAGATTGGGTAATAGCTAAGCTAAAGAGTAGGTACTAGAAAGTGGCCCTAACGGGATCATCCACAGCCATCTCTTTCCCACTTCTGATTTACAGTATAGGCCTGTCTTTTGCAATACCATACGCCGCGGTAGCACCACACTGGTTTCCTCACAATATCTTCCTTCTCCAAGCCCCACCTCAAACTTGAGATTAAATCTCTAAGTACTCATTCAAGCTTCGCCACGAGCCATTCAGTGAAACCCATCAAGAGCCGTCAGTTTACCGCCATCATTGGCCACGATTGCCCGCAGCCGTCAATCCAGCCATCAAATGGCCATCAATTAGTCACAATCGACACCACCCACGGGTTTCCAGTAACAACCAAATGTGCTAACGTACGAAGTTGTTGGCAGTAGCTCAACTTGCAACACGTAGCACAAAAATATCTATCTCTCTTATTCGGAATTAATTAAATCCAACAGTTAATTAGTTTAGAAAATGATCTGTTTTCTGAATAATAATGAAAATTTCGCTAACGAGAAGTTGACAGATTATTTTATAGCTTATCGAACATAAAAGTGTAGGTACTTATTATTCACCATCACTCTACTTTGCAAACTATACACAAAGTTTATGAATAAAATAAAAAATAATAACTGATAATTAAAGATTTTATTATTCTACCAAAAATCTCCTGAGAGTGTTTTTTTTTTGGAAAGATTAATTTTGTGCCAATTTCCCTTACTGTCCACCTCTATAGCGCTGACAAAACAGTCCGCAAAGATTGTAAACCGACCGAGTTGTAAATCAGAGTCAATTAGACGAGGGCTATAGGTTTTAGTAGGGTAATCATTCACTGGCCCTCCGATGCCCTCAGTTCCATCCGTGTCTCTCCGGACGGGCATTAACATCATTTTATACCTAACTACTGCTTTCAGATCATTTTATACTTCCTCGTAACTATTTTTGTACAATATTTTCTTTTGTTTTCTTATAGCTACTGAGTTAAATTATTAAAACAATTTTCGTTAATGATGTAATCTGAACGTGCCGTAAGCCGTGACTAATAGAAGATACATCAAAAATTTACTAAATAATGATAATACATATAAATATAAAAAATAAATGAATGAAATTACAGTAATTGGAAAATCTAATTCACAAAACATAATAAATTAATAATTGTTAATTGATAACTAAACTTGGCATTAAAAAAATATGGAGTAGAAAATCAAAAACTGAAACTTCCGTAAGTCCACGTCAATTGTATTGGTTATTATTTGAAACTGAAAAGTGGCTTAATACCTAAATTTCAAACTGCAGAAAAAATAAATTGCTACCCGACATATTTCAACCGTTCTATCATCGGAAATTGGACGTAAGGCTGAAGTCACACGATGCGTTGTGCTGTTGCCATGTCCTGTGGATGGATGAGATGTCAGTGACACATTGTACTAAGTTTTAAGGAAAGAAAAACGTTTACTATGGAACCATCCCTGGAATCTCAAAAAAACAGCTATTCCATAAAAAAATCATAAGTTATTGACACTCGACCAAATGAATGGAACAGCTAATTTTTTTTCGCAATTTCTGAGTTGGTAAAAGCTGTTCATAATGATAAGTGCTATACGCGTCCTTTCGGCTAAGGATACTCTTTCCTTACAACCCTGTATATTGTAGAGCCTGATTTTTTTTGGTAGGCTTGCGCTTGACCACCATCTTTTTGATTATTTGTCCTAAATAATAAGCTAGCTGAGCTAGCGACATGGTCTATAAAAACTCACTTATTTGCTTACGTATCCTTCATGGAAAAGTTAGCGGCACGGCACTGCGGCTTTTAAAGATTCATTGCACGTAGTCGCCATTAGATGAGTATTTCAATACAATAACAATTATTTGTAGCTGTAGTACCTGTGATAATAATACTTGTAGATAAATTCTAAGAAAAACTCTTGATTTGTATTCTTACAAAATTGACAAACATTCTGAACGACTATATATACACACTAGCGGCTCGTCCCGGCTTCGCACGGGTGGACACTATTGAAGTTTTAGTAAGGATCCCTAATTTTTTCAGGTAATAAATATAGCCTATGTCACTTTGGGATAATGTAGCATTCGAATGGTGAAAGAATTTTTGAAATCGGTCCAGTAGTTTTTGAGTTTATTCCACACAAACATCCAAAAATACAAAAATACAAATCTTTCCTCTTTATAATATTAGTATAGATACAGGGTTATAAGGAAAAGGTCTCATAGTATTCATTATTTTGAACAACTTTTACAATGGGTAAAACTCGGAATATGCTAAAGAAAATCAGCTGTTCCATTCATTTTGTCTACGGGGACTTAAATTATGAAATTACAATTTTTTTTTTAATTAACCTATGCTGTCCCACTGCTGGGCAAAGGTCTCCCCCAATTTTTTCCAGTTACTGCGGTCTTGGGCCAGCGCCGTCCAGTCTTTTTCAAACCACCCGAGGTCGTCGCGCCATCGCGTCGGGGGGCGACCTGGGGGTTGACTGTCCAGGGGCACCCACTCTGTGGAGACCTTTGCCCATCTGTCCGGGTGCATTCGGCTCGTGTGACCCGCCCACTCCCATTTGAGCTTGGCAGATGTGCGTCCTACATCCTTGATGCCTGTTATGGAACGCAGTATGGTGTTACGGACGCGGTCTTGTCGTTTAATTCCAAGAATACTGCGTTCCATTGCTCTTTGGCAAACCTAAATTTCTTTGCCAAAGAAATTACAAATGAATAGTGTTAAATACAAATTACAATTTTGTCTAGTGTCATTGACATTATCCTTTGAAAGAATTGATTTTATTTTTGCGAATATGTGAATAGTGTGGGTGGTCCTATGGTAAAAGTTGATCATAATGTTGAGTACTATGAGCATTTATCGGCTTAGCATACCCATTCCTTAACACCCTGTATTATACAGATACCTACTCACAGTTTTGCCTTACTTCCTCGCAAAAGCTTTCTTTTATTCTTCTATATTTTTTTACAAACCACGTCACTGCCTCGCCCCGGATCCTGTAAACCAGCACCAATATTTTTTACAACCACCAGCAGTTGGAGTTTAACATCCATTGCTTTTATGGTTAGAACATTGTTGTTAACGGCTTGAGGCTGATTTTTTTAACATTTGTTACCTCATTTCGGTTTATTCGTGCGTGTAATTTCAGTAAGTGTAAATAGAGCTTTACGATGATTGCTATAATCTTTTTGATTGATTTCGTTGATAGAGCAATGATGAACTGAAATATTGTGCAAAATAGATAGTCACATAAAACACAAACATAAACACCAACACAAATACACAAACAAAAAAAAACACACAAACACAAATAGTACATAAATAAATACGTTTTTTTTCTTTTGTACTTTTTTGACTAAATCGAAATTAAAAGTAAAAAAAAGTTACTGATATTTTATCAGTTTTCAATATATATCGTATTGATGACTTCAGTTTATTTATGGTTATAGTACACACTACAATTCTAATATTATAAATGTGAAAAAAAGTTTGCTGCGTGTTTGGTTGCCACTTTCACACTGAGAAGGCTAAGCCGAATTTCAAATTCGAATTCAATTCAAAATAATGGATTTGGATTTCTCAAAAAGACTGTTAATGGAGGCTAAAAATGTTGGCAACGTTTCCGTGATGTATCCAGTGATACCTACCTACAGGTATCCATAGGCAACGGTGATCACTTACCATGAGGCGGTCTGTTTACTTGTGTGCAATCTATGCCACCACTAGCACCCACCTACCCATTCAAATTCTAGATTATTCTAGATCGAAAGATAAAATTTGGATGTCTTCAAGTCGCGAGTGAATCGGGTTCTTCTAGGCAAGCGTGTACGAGATGGCGGTCAAACGCCAGTCTATTATTGAATAAAAAAGATGGAATTTATTTATCGGTACATAAGTTTAGTAAGTTGGTACACTTATTATACTAGTAGTTGTACATAGTCGGACACGCGGCACGTTTCTCGTCAAACGGCGCCGTAATTGCAGATCATTGCCGGGTTATTGCCCGTCATTAACTTTCAGCAGGCCGTTTGTCAATCGTTCCAGCTTATTCCGGACGTTCGGAGAAACGATTACTAGTTAGGTTACTTAAAACATGCAGTATGGGCTGTAGTGCGTTTGTGATTTTCAGTCGTGAGTGAATTTGGCAATCGAAGTTGTGACGCGCCGCTATCTCGCTCGCTCATTTCAACAATTTGAAGTTATGAAACCACTGAATTAGACTATGAAAAATTGCACGGTCAAGTTGCTCAGAACAATATTACAAAGCTTCAACAAAAAGATCATTTGGATCCGTTTCGTTCTTATTACGTTCGTGTAGTGATGAAGTATTTCGTTCCGCTTTTTGTCGTAACAGCAGTGCAAATATGGAACATTCTCGATGGATATGTGTACTGGAGCTTAAAGTCGACCAAATCGTGAATATTTCATGTCTTTGTCTATGGGCTGGACACAATTGCTTTATTACGATAATGTCGAGCTCAAACATGAGTTTATCGAACGACAAAGCTCCATGCTCGCACTGGGGCCTTATTCTAGCGATTGAGATTTTATCTAGGTATCGCTTATTAGAAATGTCATGAAGTCATGAGAGTGACCGACATAATCTCGAACTGTCCAGAATACTCTCCCTGCTGTTCTAAACAAAGACAACGACCTGAAAAAAAAATAAGGTTTCATATTGAAGACCAAAGACGATCATGTCCCTTACTGTGTGTATTGTTTGTAGAGATTTCAGTGCAATCTCGACTTGCATTGCTCTTGCATCCATATCGTTGAGTTCTAATCGACCGTCAAATATGCGTGCCTTCTCTATTTTAAGCCTTAACTTAATGCCATTAAGCTTGCAATACTTGTTTCGATTTCAAATCAGGACCCTGTTCTGACGAGTGAGACATTATCTCGGTCACTATCGATCTCATTAGAAATGTCACGAGCGTGAGAGTGACGGAGATAATTTCGAGCGTCCAAGAATAAGGACCCAGGACGTCCATATTCGTCCAAACAGCTGTGCCAGTCTGCTATAATTTTAGTTAGGGTTGCCAAAGTATATTTAGAAAATAATTTATATGGATTACTGGTGCTAATGCGTTCAGCACTGACAGTTCGATCGGGATTTATTTGAGCTGTCACTGTCAATCCAGGGCTGGAAGTATTTAGGTTATGTTTGTAATATTTGAGGCTTATTTTATCGTGTAATTTTATTTCGCGGCTTAAAATACCAGACAGATTAGAATATTTACTGATGTATATCGTTAATATCATTGGTAATGGTTTCTAAATTGTGATAAGTGTAGAATGTTGGGTAATATGTCATAATTATCCGTTTGGAAGATAGCAGTTATTATGTAATGTTATTATCGTGAAATATTGCATTTTAATGTGATCATGCATTTTAGATGCTAAATCAGTGATCGGATGCAAAATAACATGAATCAAAATAGCGTGGAATTTTATTATTTACTTATTTAATCTACCCTACCCAATATTAATTAATTATTATTTTTCCTACTATATATTCATGATGATTAAGTAAAAAGCAAAGTGCAAAGTGCTCAAGTCTTCATCATTTACATCAAAACAGTGTGCGTTGGAGCACAGATAAAACAAAAAAAAGAAAACGAAATCAAATAGTTCATTCATTTGTTTTTTAACAAATTAAAAAAAAGTTGAAACCACAACAAACTGTCAATGTCAGTGTTTTTTTTTCATGGATAAGTTTGCTTTTGTCAACTGAATAAAAAAAAGTTGAAACAACAACAAACTGTCAATGTCAGTGTTTTTTTTTTCATGGATGAGTTTGCTTTTGTCAACTGATACACGAAACAAATTCGTACCTATAATTGTAATAGGTATATTATAAGTATAAAATTGTAAATAGTGTTTTGTGCAGTGTTTATATTTAATTAGGCAGTACCATAGAGAAGTACCTACTGTACCTATGGCAGTACGAAGTCTGCCGGGTCAGCTAGTTACAAATAAACAATTAGGTTGTGACTACAACTGTTTGAGCCAACTCAAGTGATCACAGTTCCTTTTTCTTTTGTGAGCATACATTTGTACTATTGCTCTTTTATATCTTTTACCATTTTTCTTTAATTTTAGGGGACTGCCATGTAAATTGCAAAAGTCCCAAATATAAAAAATATATAAAAAAATTAAAGAGCCAATATTTTTTTGGGGAAAATGTTTGGTTGTTTTTTCTATGATCGTTGTTCTACAATAAGCATTGCCATTCAACGTGATAATAGAAACCAGCTCGTTTTACAAACATTTATTTAGTTATACTTGTCCCAGTGTCTGTGGTAATCAAATCTTGCAATTAAATTTTGAATCACTTCCTGATGTCCGACTGCAGTTCACTTAAATCTTGTTTTTTTAGTATCTTTAGAGTTTCCGATTTAATTATTGAACAACTATAATTTATTAGCTATATGGAAGAGGAAAAAAATGGAACCTACATAAAAAAACATCGGGCATTTTTTTTATGCCATTGAGTGACGAGACAAGCAAATCGCTCGCCTGCTGTTAAACGTCACGTTTGCCCATAACAAGTCTACAATATTGGAACTTACATTATAGTAGATACTACTTAAACTTATTTCATATTTTTGTATCCTTTTCAACTTCTTAATGATTTAACATTAGGTATAATTTAAAAGTTAAAAATAAAAGTCATCAAACTTTATAACTGACAGCACATAAAATATTCAAATAAATAAATTAAAATGTAACGGGGCCAGCGTTTTGAGAACAACTCCCACAGGCAACAGCAGTCTTTTAGATTTTTTATTTATTCAAATAGTTAATTTTTAAACTTATGTAATAATTTCTTGAAATGCAAACAAAATATAAATTAAATTTTTATCATAATTATCTTCCTACCAACGCGGTTGGTAAATTTTTACCAATATTAAAATGAAATACATAGGGTATTTCATTTTATCATTCTTGAGAACAAGGTGACAACCCTAACTCGTATTCGCGCAGCGATGCCTGCCCGGCGCGACGATAGCATAATTTGTTGAACCCTGTCCCCCGTGTTTAGACTAGGATTAGGCATAAATCGGTTCTATATCGAGACATCTGCACTCGCACTTGATCTTTGGCTTTTTAGCTTTATTCATCAGACTGACTTAGTGGATGTATATTTCGCATTTTCGATTTGCGATAATATTAGGCATTTAATATCGTAGCTCCGATCTCAAATAAGTTTAGGGGTTTATGCTAATCCTACAAATATTATGAATGTGAAACTTTTTTACATTTGGATGGTTAAATCTTTGAATGTTTGTTAGCCAAGCAATAAGCAAGCCGCCAAGCAGTAATGTGCAAACATTACTGTGTTCCGGTTGGAAGGGCATTGTTTCCAGTGAAATTACAGGGCAAATGGGAGATTAATCAACTTATATCTCAGGGTGACGAGCGCAGTGCTGTGCCGCGCAGGGTCTTGAATTCTGCGAGTTCAAAATTCTGGGTGGCGCAGACCTGTTATGGGCAAACATGACGTTTAACATCAGGCGAGCGATTTGCTCGTTTCGTCACATAAAAAAAAAAAAAAGTTTTGTTACCCAATCACGCAAAAACGGCTGATCGGATTTGGATGAAATTTGGTGTATAGATAGCTTAAGTATACCTACTCTGGATTTACAAATAGGCTTTTTATCCCGGAAAATGTGGGTGAAATCGTGGGACGCAGTTAGAAATACATTATATCTGAAAAACAGTACCTTCCTCATTTTGGACAGTCGAGTAAAAAATCCGCCATTTTGTTTCCATTTCCTTTCATGTTACCGATTAGCAATGGCCACAAATAGACCCATAGTTTGTTTAACGGCGCCATTAAAATTTTATATCTTCTTTACAAGTTTATTGGTTGAATAATATTGTAAGGAATCTGGACAGTTTCTGCCTTTCTGGTTTTTAGAGCTTTGCGTGACGTTTATGGTAATGACTGAGATGGTTATTAATTTGAACCGCACCACAAAATGAATAATAGCTTAAGTGTCGTAACATTATAGTGAAAGATATAATCTGGGTGACTTCGAGTAGCGAGTGTATCGGTTTCTTCAAGGCAAGCGTGCTCCGTTGTAGACCGCATCGTTGCTAACCATCAGGCGAAGCTATGACTATAAAAAATATAAATATGTACCTAGGTGTTACAGTACCTACCAATTTGAACTTATGTAAGAATTTACATACCACTGGCTTTTCAGTGAAGGAAAACATCGTGAGGAAACCTGCATACGCCTGGAGAAAAAATTCAATGGCGTATGTGAATCAATAATTACAAATCACAAATGCCATGTTAAGTTATGCGACTCACGAAGAAGAAGTAAATTTCCGAGAGTCAAAAATGTTTTTAAAACAATTAAATACGAGTAAAAGTCAACAGCATCATCTACAAAGCTCGTAAAGACAGCAATTATAACAAAAAAACACAATAGCGTATGTTGCGAAAATTGCTTTTTTTAAATTGTAGTGCTTTTTCGGACATTGTCGCCCAAAATAGCTTTTCATCACAAAATTCGCTTTTGATCTTGATAAATTAACTGTTTTTACTGTTTATATGGTCAGCGATAAGCTAAGTACCTATCTAATAGGTAGAACAGCTACGTCAACCGAGTAACGTAATTATCCACCAGTCCGGTCCCAGAAGCGATGTCGATAAGATTAAAGCGTGTATGTGGCGCCCCCAAGGGATCTCGCGGTTATTAAAAGAATCACTCACTTCCTAATAATAACCATGAAGAAACCACCGAACCCCATAAAAGTAGCATTAAGGGTTCTTTGTTGTCGTATGAAACCCTAAAAAGTATTTTCAGCGGTCAATGAATTATTTTATCAATAAACAAAACAAAGTCTTAGGTAAGTCTAGAAATGATTTCGGCTCACTTATAACAGGGTTATAAATAAGCCAAAAAAGGCACATAGTACTCATCATTGTGAACAACTTTTACTGTGCGACCAACCCGGAATTAAATAAAAAACAGCTTTTTTCGGCTTAGCATATCTTTTCCTTAAAACCCTATTATATAATTTAGGTTACACTAGAAAAGATGATCAAAAACGAAAGTTTTATAATAATTCGATTTAGCAGATTTGTTTTTGTAAACAAGTAAGTATTTTTTTTTTTTTTTTTTTTTTTTTTTATGTGATTGAGTAACGAGACGAGCAAGTAGGCATGTCTTAAATCAAATTAAATAACTGAGGAAAATTCTTATAGATTTTGACTCTTGTAGAGTTTGGACTTTGGTACCTCTAGATTATCTTGTTTATCAAAAACTCTAGCCAGCTATAAATGTAAGAACTGTTAAGCCATATCAGAGGCCTACAGCGGGCTGATTCAGCTATCGGAACATCGAATGTATTCGACTTTCATCTTCGAAAAGTCTTCCGAAATGTCATGTCATGTCCGGAATGCTATGTCAAATCTTTCCGAGATTTGATATATATTCTTTCCGAAGGCGGAAGTCTTTTCGAAGATAATCGTCGAATACATTCGATGTTCGGTTAGCTGAGTCCGTCTTCTGACGTCCTAATAACTCTTGACACGAGGTCCAGTCACTCGGCCTATATGAACTATACTTTATTGTTTGAAGAGTTGATGAGGTGGTTGGTTGGTTTAACTGTTTGGCTCAGCGGTAATATGTCCGTTTTATAAGCTAGAGGTCCTAGGTTTGATTCCCAGCCGGGAGATGTTTGAATGATGAATTTAAATGTCTGTTCTGGTTCTGGGCTTTATTTGTCTTTGTCTTTGTGTGTTCCATGGCATCCCCGACACAGGATTATCCTAGTGTGGAACTGAGAGTGTGAAACGTTTACTTAGTTTTTATTTTTGTTTTTACTTCAATATTTTTTTTAGAAATCTCTCGATATTTATTTCAAGACATGTAATTTGAGACTCTTGCGCATATCAAAAGCGACATAAGAGTTTAACACATTATACAAGGCGCGTACCACTTACAATTCATAAATTGGTTGTAATTGATCAATAAAATGATACTGAAATAGCTGGTGACTGGTTTACGATTTTTATAGAGTTGGCTCGATCATGCGACTTTGCTTGAGTGAATTAAAAACAAAGTTCTGTTCTTAAAAATACTTTTGTCTTTTTTAGTCATAAACCATTTCCAAAATAGCGTAATGTGATACAGATATACCTACTTCAGAAGGAAAATAAATCAAGCTTCTAAAAAACGACTGAAATGACAGAATATGTCAATGACGCTCGACTAACCGCTTCTGGGCTGATTTATATTTGCGATTTTAGGGTTGCACTCGTAGTAAAAATTACTCACTATTAAGAGTAGGTACCTACCACCCTTGTCGGCTTAGCATACCTTTTTCTCACAGCCCTGTATGTCACAATCGCAATCATATTACGTAGTATTCAATGATCGACATAAAATAATCGATAACCGTGATTCCGACACCGGTCGTGATGCTGTAATTGGGATTTTACAATCGTTAATGGTGAGTGATCGGTTTATAAGTAGGTACAGTTTGACACAAACTTTATGACCGCTCCGGACATAGAGCTTCTTTTGGGGTGGTTATTTGAATAATTTAGTAGTAATAAACGGTTCTCAGCTTTTTCTTTTCCGCATTGTACATGTAGAATTACTGAGTGAAGATAAAAAATATTATGTTGAAAGGTCAATCGATTAGATATAATTATCATCATGGTCTGGGTGACATAATTATGTTATATTTTGAACTTTTGAGATTTTTCACATAGTTGAAGTTACATTTACCTAATGAGAACCGTCTCCTTTTTGAAGTTGGTTGAAATTAGAAGTTTTCTGATACAATAATTTGCCCGTACACCAAATTATTGGTTGCATTGTCAGCGGAACAAGCAAGGATAGATTTACTTACTACAAGTTTAGAGCGGCCATAAAGTGTGGCGTGCACTGTACCCAATTTGTTTTTTGTATTATGTAAGTGTGAATGCTTTCGATGAAAGGTTAATGGTTTATTTGTATTTATTATGATGAGGCATGAAACAGTTTTAACATATTGGGTTCATAATGTGTGATTAGTGGAAGATTGCTGTTAATTTTAGTACTTATGTGTAGTTATATGAATTTCATTTAAGTATACTTTTATACGAGTAGATACACTTTTGGTCGTAATTATAAGCCCTGCTTATACTTAATCACTGTTTAAAATGCTCTGACCACTTTTTGATAACGTAAAACAAGACGGAGAAATTTAAGCAACGATTAAGTTTATTTTTTAAAAGTAATAATTTTCTGCAAAACCCTTAATACTGTAATACTTGGATGATGATTTAATGAAACAAGTAGGATTTTTAAGATAAAAAATTATTTCATATTCTGGTGCGTACCGCTTACCATCAAGCTATTGATTTGCTTATTTCGTAACACAAAGTTCATAAATTATTCGTGTGAAGTTATTATTTTGGGCATGTCGTCATAAGAGTTTACGTATAATTTTACGAGTAGATATGAGGAACTCACCCGCGGCCGAAACATAAATAATTCCGGCTATCGATAGCAAAGGTCAATGGTAAGACCCAAATATAGACAGTTTAATCATATTGTTCAAGTGAGCGAACAGCTCCAGTCCATTCATACTTTTATATAAAATCAGTGAATCTCAAAAATGAAAATCTTTTTACTCCTATTTCTAATAAGCTTCAATAAAATCGAATCAAAAATCGTAATCGATATCTCGAATGATGTAGTCAATTATTCCGGTTTAGAAATCGAAACCGTCACCGAAGATGATATGAATATATTTTTCACAAATCCAACACTAAAAAATGCAGTGAAAGCTCATTACGGGAAGAAGCCATCGAACGTGTATTACAGCAAACCAACTCCTTGGGACGACCTCTACACCACCTACAAGTGGGAGCCAATCAAGAAAGTCGTCTCAATCAAACGGGCGCAAATAAAAAACATCAGCAAAAAACCTGTGGTCATCCTGAATCAAGACTTTGATAACACCTCCAACCATACAATCAAAGTGAACACTGGAATAAGCCATACGGTCGAAAACACGATAACCACGTCATGGTCGAAAAGTAAGGAATTCACGCTATCACAGGAGATATCGTACGATATCAATGTGATGTTCGCCAAATTAGCTGGAAGTACTAGTATATCATACACGTCCACTTGGGGAAAGAGCGAAGAAAGATCTGAGTCAGTGACGATTGGTAGCACCAGCGCTGTTGAAACCGAGCTAAAGCCAGGTCAAAGTGTCAAAGCGGAGCTCTCCGTCACCGCTGGCTACATAGAAGTCGAGGTCGTCTACAAAATGTATTTACGAGGGAACCTGGCGGTGCATATGAAGAAGAAATTAAATGGACACTATTTCTGGGGTCCGCAGATTCAAGACGTCATGAAATCGGCTAATGTTGTTAATGAAAAGACTGTGGTGGAGACGATCAAGTTCGGGTTCCATATTGACGCTAAGTTGGCAGTGAGTGATAAAGCTTCTGGGTTGCCTTTGTGATTTTAGCTAAGTAGATCTGTTTTCGTTTGAATAAATTATACATTTATAGTATGTTTATAGTTAATTTATATATCTGTACCAAAAAAATTGTCAAGCAAATCAAACCTCGCTTAGTTGACGCCGCTGGTGATAAGAGGGCTGGCTCATTCTTCGCGCAAAGAATTTCACTGGCAATTCAGCGCGGGAATGCAGCCAGCGTTCTTGGTACTTTGCCACACGGGCAAAACCTACTTTTTGATCTTTAGTTTTGTAAATTTCTTTGTTCTAGTTATTTTAGTTCTTTATTTTAGCTTATTTTAAATTTAAGATTATATGTAAATGAATAAAAATTTTAAAATATTTATATGTCTTATAATAAATTTCTGCAACTGTTGAGAATAGTTTTGTGGAGGAAACCATTTTTATTAGTATTCTGTGGTAGTAGTTGTGCCAATCATCAGTACAACTATTTCTTCATTTCACAATTTGCATATTGACAGGAAGAGACTACTTAGCGAAAAGACCGCTACTTATTCAACGTTTCTCTGTGTTTGAACTTCCTTTTTGCAGTGTTAAAGTGTTCCATTGTATGCCCAGTGCCCACCGAGGGGACAATAACGGATAGCAAAATTACCGGAAACAAGGTATTAATAGCAAATTACTTCATACTTACCTACCTATTAATTAGGTAACGACAAATATTTACGGATGGAGAACCCACGCGTGGGCCACTAGCACTACGTGAGAACACTAATGCAGGAATGATCTCGATTGTTGATAATAAGGATCTGATATAGTGCTGGAGAGAGCGAGTTATTATAAATACTATTTGTTTATTTTATTCAGAGTCGCTGTCTGTAGTCATGACTACTGGCCGGCCAGATTTGAAATTCAATAACCGTAACGCTCTGACACTAATCTTAATATATATAAATTACGTGTCACGTTGTTTGTCCGCTATAGACTCCTAACTACTTAACCGATTTCAATCAAATTTGCACACCGGGTGCAGTTCGATCTAACTTAGGAGATACTCGTAAGATAGCTCACATCTCAATTTATAGTAAAAAAACAAAAATTAGAAAATACTTAAACCATAATTTAACTTTAGCGCTCTGGACAATGTAAACTTTTTTAATGTAACTTTTGAAATTTGACATAGAATTGACGCACAATGGCTTTTGACAGGACAACGTCTGTCGAGTCAGCTAGTAAAAATATAAATTATGATAAGGGGCTGTGTTCAACAGGCTTCATTAGTTCATTCTCAACTTTGTTTAAATAATTATTTAATTAGTTAGACTAGATAAACTAAATCTAATCCAAAATTAATCGTATTAAAGTGAAGTGGATAATTTGTTATTAATTTTTGAAGGTGTCTTGCAATTAATATTAGTTATGTAGTCCAACAGGTGTTTGTTTGGCCTTAGCGTCCAAAAATCAAAAATTACAATAAAAAGAAAAACCTAAATTATCAATTTTGGGATGTTGCTCTGTAAAGGCTGTATTATTACATATGATTACGTATTATGTACGGAACACTATATGTATTACTATGACTTACGTATGATCAAAGTGTCAATACTACAGTTGCTCGTTAAAATTTACTACTGGGATAGTTATTTTTTTTTAAATTACCAGCAAATCCATGACGTCCCTGGTCCGTCCCATGGTTCACACTTTTACAGTTTACTAAATACTCTTTGCAGAATGGTTTAAAAGTCAAAACAATATCATCAATCAAATGCTATCAATTTGTAATTATTTATCAGTTTACTGAGCCAGTTTTAATACCTTTTACTCAGGCACATACCGTTTACCTTTAAGCTGCTTGTCATGTAGATAGTTTATTTTTATCTTTATATTCGTTTGTAGACTAAATTACTTATTTATAAAACAGAGTTAATATGTGAAATTCGAGAAAATTTCACATCTCTATTCATATCGAATGTCGATATATTTTTTTCCCCGGACAGAATGAGAATAATTTCATTCTGCGAAGGTTCTTTAGGCTTCAAAATTATCTGGTTGTATTAGGTCCCTCTGGGATACAAACCCGATCAGTGACTCTATTCAGGCGAGAAAGATATTATCTCGGTCACTGTCGCTCTCACATTAACAAATACACATTATTAGAGTGAGACAGACATAATATTGAGCGCCCAAAAATAGACTCCTAGAGCTATCTTTCACTACCGTCGAGACTGATGTTTATACATTTGATAATTGCCACTGGTGATCGCTAGAAAAAGCTAGCTTTTCCACTAAAAAGAGTCGCTGCCTTTCCGCTCCCGCTAACGCTTCCGCGCCGCTCGTCACCCTCCCGTTGCCTGCCTCCACAATAGCAGCTGACGGGCACAATTAAATAATCACACGTCCGTAACTGTATCGATTACACTGTGATACTAGGAACTGTATCATGTCACCCACCGCGTTCCATTAGCTTTAGCTGACACTTAGTAACATTATGAGTATTTATGAGCGTTTGGACTAGCGCTGAAACTTTTAGTAGTTGGCTTCCGCAATATATTTATAGCAGCGTAGTACGGAACTTGCTTGCAATAATAATTTAATGATAATTGCATTTAAGCAAACTTCTGTAAAGCTGCAATGATCAGTCATCTATTTGTTTTGCTTACTAGTCATTATTTGCTTTTTTTTTATTAAAGCCATTTATTTCCGAAACTGAGGTAGATACATAGTTAAGTTTAATGAAATGTTTAGGCCAGTGGCCAACAATAAGATGTCCAGCAGCTCGGTGTGCCTTTTGGCACAGGCCTTTTAGCAATTACAAACTTTTATTTTACTTACCGGGTTAACGTATGTCTGTGTAAGTCAGGATGGATCAAACCTAATTTTTGAACCACTTTCCGATGTCCAATTGAGCTGTTTGGCACAGACTTACCAAGTAGTCTTTTAGGCGGCCTAAAAATACTGACCCTAGACCTAGCTCAGTCTAACTTACCTACAAAGTACTCGTAGTATATCTCACCCCAGACATACAGACATTATAGACATATAGATTAATTTCCTACCGTAAACCCGTTAATAAAACACTCGCAACGTAAACGTAGCCGTGAGAACCGCCACGTAGAGAACAGCTTGCACAACTCGGTTATACAAACACCTGACAAATAAATCTTTCATTGGGGAGAGGAAGTCCGGCGTGTGCGGTTTGTTTCGTTCGGCAACTTTTTTTTTGGTTGACAACCGGTTGTGAAGGTTAGATACCTATTGAAAAACCATTTGTGAATGTTTTCTCTTTATTTTTGCACCAAAAAGTTAGTACCTATCAGAAGTTTTCACTTTGTTATTGACAAGAAAAAAATGTTGACAGGAGATTTTCGCAAGGGGTTTTTGGTTGTTTGGGTTTGTTTGGCTAATATTCTTGGTTGACAACCGGTTGGCAGTGACGATCGGGAATATTAAATTCACAATTTTTGTCTTAATTGTCGTCAGCCGGTTGTGATAAAGATATTCGATTTTCAAATAGCGATTTTGATCGTTTTTCTTCAGAAGTCCGAAGGGTCATTGATTGTCCGGCCAAATCTCCCAGCGCATCACTAGCCCACATAAAGCCTGGACAGCTGGAAGGACAAGGGACACCTGTGGATACAGATTTACGCCGGAAACTTTAAATTTTTAATGAGGAAGCTGTTAAATAGAATTAACGAGTCCGCGGCGGCTTAGATGTTGCGATGTGGACCGAGTGATGTCACCTTCATTCATCAAAATCAGATGTGATGTGACGAGAGCTGTAAAATATTGCCAGATGATAGGACATTAGCTGTACGAGTACTAGGCTAAAGATAGGACAGTTAAATCATATTTTTTGTTACACTCTCTGGCAGCTAAATGATCTTTAACTGTGTAACTGTAATGGTGATATTTTTGGATTTTGCTTGATTTCAATGTAGCCAATTTTAAAGGCTTCAAGTCATTGAAGATCAACGAATGTGATTGAAACTAGTCGTAATAGACGACTTAATTTTACGTGTGTATTCCCATGTTTATTTTAATAAAGTCCCAGATTTAAGTTTGATGAAGAAATAAAACAGATAATATGATGAGTATCCATAGGTACTAAACGTTTTTTTAGAAATTATTAAACATCTATTTTATTTTAGTAGCCTGATTCAGTTTAATTAAAGAATAAAAAATATATGTATATTTACATCTTAAAACTAGTTGACTCGGAAACGTACACATTTGTACGTTGACCGTTGGTCACAGTAGGCTCGGATACGGTTAAGGTAACGCCCATTCGATTAAAAAAAGAACGTTTTAAAGACCTTTTCAAAATGGTGCGTGTCCGTACACATGTGTACGTTTCCGAGCCTACTGAAATTTAAATTCGAAATTTAAATTTTAACGTTTCCGAGTCAAAGGGTCAAATAAGCTAAAAAAACTAAAACAAAGAATACAAAACTAAAAATCAAAAAGTAGTTTTCAAGTTGTTTTTGTTATTCTGTCATATATTATGTCGTTTGACCGCTCGTTCACCTGGGACCTAATCTTAGCAAGTGAGATCTGATATTATCTGGGTCTTTGTTGCTCTCATTAAAAAGGTCATAATAGTGAGAGTAGAAGAGCCATACGTGGTATACGGAGAGTGAGCTACGTACCAGTATTCTATTAATAAAAAAAATCTTTGTCACCAAATCAAAGCATAATAAAATAATATATGTACATAAAGCATACAATCAAATGTCATCGGTCGGCAATAAGCGCAGCTATAAATAACCTGAAACCGCGCTATAAACATACTATAAACTAGGAAGTGGTCTTTTGAAGTTAGCGAGTAATTTACAACTGCACGGGACCGCTTACTACCGTGGGGAATAGGTTGGGAGCTAACGGTGGGTTTAGTTACTAGTGGTGACTGGTGAAGTGGTGACCAATCACTTGGGGTGACTGAGCTGTTCTATCTTGAAAATCAAGCAAAACATGCGATATAGTTGGTTTTGCTAGTTCAGTCGAAGAAAAATAATTGCTTAGATAATGATTCAGCCATTAGAATTTTTATTATTTATTTATATTAGCTGAGATGTGCAAAATATTACCAAGTTTGGAGCGTTCTCGAAAGTTTTTAAGCTTAAAATAATCAATAATAATTCTTCTAAAAAACTTACTATTAACTAACAAAAAAAAACTTGAGTAGTTAGAAAAACGTTTTACATGTTTGTTATAGAACTTTTAAGAGCTGAAGTTGGCTTTTTTCCAAATCAAAATATTGAATATTCTTTTGTCTAATAATAAAAGTTACTTTACACGACGATGTCAGTAAAATAGTTAACTTTCCAACCAAGAATATTTCTCCTTGATCTGTCGTAATTAAATCTCCCACTAACTCCCCACCTATAAAGACTTGTGAGTTGGTTAATTTTGATGGACTATCAAGTCGGTCGAGTAGAGACGGGTCGTGAAAGATGACATTATGTTGATGTGTGGTGTGGAGCTGGGTAGAGTTGTGTAGCTTTCCGGCTAGAGTAAACAAAAAAGACAGAGTAGTGTAGAAAATATTTTTTTTAAAGCTGTGGGGCCGACCACTGATCTCGTGATATTTTTTTAGCAACAACATCCCCTCCTCCCCCTTAGTGATACACATTGAGATTACAAATTACCCTGCCTCCCCCTGCCAATATCACGAGTATTTTTTAGGTACAAATTATCTTTAAAAAATCAGAATTTATCGAAAAATAAATACACGTGATATCTCACTACACCATCACGAAATATCACAAGAGGGACCTTGTGATATTTCGTGATACTTTTTTTTATGACTTGCAAAATAAACAGTTTCTGTATGTACTCGTATCTCTCAATTGATAGAGAGATACATTCACCATTACCCACTAAAAATGGTTGAAATTTCATTTAACGACCACTGATCTCGTGATATTTTTTTAGCAACAACATCCCCTCCTCCCCCTTAGTGATACACATTGAGATTACAAATTACCCTGCCTCCCCCTGCCAATATCACGAGTATTTTTTAGGTACAAATTATCTTTAAAAAATCAGAATTTATCGAAAAATAAATACACGTGATATCTCACTACACCATCACGAAATATCACAAGAGGGACCTTGTGATATTTCGTGATACTTTTTTTTATGACTTGCAAAATAAACAGTTTCTGTATGTACTCGTATCTCTCAATTGATAGAGAGATACATTCACCATTACCCACTAAAAATGGTTGAAATTTCATTTAACGACCACTGATCTCGTGATATTTTTTTAGCAACAACATCCCCTCCTCCCCCTTAGTGATACACATTGAGATTACAAATTACCCTGCCTCCTCCTGCCAATATCACGAGTATTTTTTAGGTACAAATTATCTTTAAAAAATCAGAATTTTTCGAAAAATAAATACACGTGATATCTCACTACACCATCACGAAATATCACAAGGGCGACCTTGTGATATTTCGTGATGCTTTTTTTTATGACTTGCAAAATAAACAGTTTCTGTATGTACTCGTATCTCTCAATTGATAGAGAGATACATTCACCATTACCCACTAAAAATGGTTGAAATTTCATTTAACTCCTAACATAAACTCATAAACAATATCAGAACCCTAATCTTATCTAAGAAAACCGTAAAAACTACTAATCCATTTCATAGGAAGGAGACAGATATGTATTTGCCGATAAAACACCTGAAAAAATTGGCATAACATTCATTGATAACTACAGCATATACTTAGCACATAGCTTTGATTAAGATAAACCTACACATAATTAAGATAAATAACATAACCTGATTAAGATAATAAGATAATCAAATCTTAATTGCATTTGTATCGGAACCATCAATCGCTGACGTTTGATGGCGCCACCAGACGTGATTGGTATCTTATCAGCGAATTGGTGATTGTTATCAATGAGGTAAAATGGTAAGTATATGTTTTGGGCGTGTTAAGGAAAAAAACAAATTTATTTTAAGGCAAATTTGAGATTAAAATATTAAGCTTTAAGTTAATTATCGCTTCAAGTTCTCCGACTGGTTTTTGTATGTGATATTTCTGTACTGTACCAGACCTAGTACTTTTCAGACACCCAGTATTTTTCACTCAGTTGACAGCATTTTAAGCAGACTGATTGACTGATTTTCAGCAACGTTTATGAGCTAGGTTAAAAAAAACTAATTAGGACCTACGTGTCTTTTCAGAAATGTTCAGTGGGCTTATTCTAAGCCAATCGACTTTAAAAACGGCCAGAAAAGTGAAAATTCGCGGACGAAACGAGTACATCGTACGATTATAATTTACATGAAACTGTAAACACGAGCTTCGAAATAGCTGCCGCGATATGAAACTGCAACTGAACCGCGCTCGAACACATTTGATACTTTGATCCTCATTTCGAGTACACTGGACAGGAAAAGTGCATATTGTAGGCCATTTCTTTTATGCTTGAGCTCATTTTTTACATTTGAACCTATACGTGCCTATACTACCCGTTTACCTGTAGCCGGTAGAGCGGCATGGCATCTGAACACATTTACCACTATTATTGGCAACAAAGTATAGTATTTTACCCACATTTTTTTATCACAATAATTAAAAGAAAAAATATTGGTTACATTTACATACCTAAATATTTTAGTTCATAATAAAGATATTGGACCCAAATTTGAAAGCTCACGTAAAAAGTACCCGCAACCGACGAGCTTGTATGAAAACACCTATGAAAGTAGAAGAAGCGAAAGACATATGTCAGGATCGTAGCAAGTGGAGGGATGTAGTCTCTGCCTACCCCAATGGGAAAGAGGCGTGATAATATGTATGTATGTATATGACAGATCTAAATTTTCTAAAAGCATTGAGGTCTTTATCTTTTACATCTCAACGACAAAGACAGATATATTTTTAGTTAATTCAAATCTGTCAAATAAAGCTATCAAACTTGAGCCCAATACAGTCGCGTTAAATTAAGCGTTCTCTGCCTGACTGTCCGCGTGTACCGACAGACAGTGGCAATCAATTCGCCGGGTTAGCGAGTCGCACCAATTAAAATACTTGGCTCGTCGTTGATGCAAACCTACTGACTACATTTTCATCTCTGGACACGTTTGTTTTACTACCTACTTACTAGCTGAAGTGATTTTCATTTGGATTTCATTTGTAACGAGTCAACAAACATTTTAACTTGAACATGTTTTTTCGATCAACATCTTTTTCGTTGTACCTACTTGTCAGGCATTCTAGAAAAATCACGACATCAAAATATTTATTAAACATAAGTTAATTTAAAAAATATTTTTTTACATTAATGTTAACAAAATAAAAGCGTTTTTGGCATTGTCATCGGAGTTACACACTTATACCAAATTTCAGCTCAATCGGACATCTGGAAGTGGTTTCGGACCCTCTGGACTTCCCTTGGATACGCTCACACTATACCATTGCCTGCATTGTTTTCCAGACAAGCGTCCTCCATCTTAGACCGCACCATTGCTCACCATTAGGCAAGATGGCGGCCAAACACAAGCCTATCATTGAATAAAAAAGTTGTATTCATGAGACACGAGGCCCACCGAATGGCTGTAATCCATGTCTAAACGACCCAACCAATACCTATCAACGATACTATTTATATTATTCAAAATGACTAATGGCCACCTAAAATCCAGTTATGTATAATCAAGTCATTTGCCATAAAGTTTTTATAGACTACCGAAACTAATTGTAGATTCAAATGGTACACGGTCATAAAAGCACGATCTAATGGCGCTTTAACATCCTTTACGTTTGTCGAAAGCAAAAGGCAGGTGCTAAGTGACTATCTACACGGACAATCATAAAAATACACGTTGAATTGTAGGTCCGGTTGTTTTTCCTATAACAACAATCACCAAGCAATGTCAGAGGCTTTAAAACAGCTCGAAAACTTAACCATTAGATAGGGCCGGGTCAAACTCTTATTTTTTCACATCCTTTTTTTATAACCAACTTTTTTGCAATGTCGCCGGAGTTACACACGCGATTTAAATTTCAGCTCAATTGGACATCGGGTTTTGGTTTCAAATTCAGTTGAAACATTATTTTTATTTTTTTATTCTGTTATAGGCTCGCGTTTGACCGCCGTATACTAACACAAGCACACGAGCAAGTTAAATAAAAGCTAAAAGCTTGAAATAAAAATCAGTAATCTATAAAAAATATATCCAGCCTTTCAGCCAGAGCGTTCTGCTCTCCATAAGTACGATGTTTCGAAATCATCTACAAATAGATTAACAGTTACAATTAATTATTTAACCACAGAATAAAGATCACTAATGAGAAAACAGAAGAAGTAGAAGTTCTTATCGCCAACCATTTAAATATCATACAAAAGAATCTAAATTTACATCTTATCGAGAAGCATTTAAATTAAATCATACTATTCTAAAAGGTAGGCCTAAAATAGTAACAGCCAAATTAAACGGGTAAGTATTTATTTACTTTAGTGTTATCTTCCTAATTCTAAACTTTTTATCTTGAGGGAATAGATCGCTGGAATACTAGATAATCTTGGATGTCTATTTGTGGGGTTTTAACAAGATTTGTGTTCTGAAAGACGCTTAATTTGCCTTGTATTGATATAAAACGTGATCCGAATAGTTTGTTGCTACTAAATTGGTTTTGTTCAGAAGGATACATTAAGTTAAGGGTGGGATAAACGGTTTTCAGCTTTCTTTTCGCTCATTTTTAAATTATGAAGATCAGTTAGTGGAAGATCACACACGAAAAAACGATAGATTAAATAATTTCAAATAACATTTTAAGTGTTTTAAACAAACTTTCGTTTTAATTTTTATTGATTAGATGAAGCACTAAAAACTAAAAAAAAACAGTGTTCTGGATTGGTATCTTTTTATTTAACGGATTATTATAATCTCATTTTTTAATTTAATTCAGTGAATTTATATCTTAAATTCTTCAGTGCAAAAAGAAAACTAACTCATAACTCCACCTTAAATCACGTCACGTGACTTACGTGAAACATTAAATGCTATTTAAACCCATTAATATTTCTGATTTCAAATCCTAATATCACGGCATAATTTACTTAATCTCCAACCATATCTAGCCTCACCAAAGATCACCGAGCAAAATGCCGCAGAAGGTAACGCGCCACTCGAATGCCTACACGGCTCGAATTAACAATATGCTATTAAGGCACGTCACTGCGCCTGATTTATCACCCAGGTTTTAATAGACGCCACTGATAAACTGTTTTATGGCTTATTTCGGACCATTAACACAAGTAGGAAGGTTAATGTGTAGGTATTTTGTTACCTGGGAAGATTAAAGCCAAACTTGGTTAGAATTGTGTTTTATTCGTTCTAAGTAAGCGTCTTTGGTTTATTTTATACTAACAATTTCATTTAAATGTAATATTAACAGGTCTACGCCACCCAGAATTTGATTTTTTTTTCAGTATTTTACTAATAGGATAAATATGTTATGATACAAAAACGGCCAAACGGATTCTAATGAAATTGGGTGTGTTTTAAATTTTCACACAGGCTTTTTTTAATCTACGAAAATAATTGTTTCTGCAGGACATCCTTTGTACATTGTGATAACCCAGAACCCGGCATTGCACTGGTTCGTCTTTATTAAAATAAGTAAGTGATTTTTTAAGGTTTTTAAACTTTATTTCATTTCACTTTCTTCTTAATAACGAATGTAAGTTTAATATAAGTGTTATAAGGACTATACAGCATAAAGTATGCCAAATATTACTAATAGATAAAGACGAATTCAAATAGATTTGCTAATAGACAAATACGAATTCGTAGAGTATCCTATATTAGCAGAAACCGGGAGAATCAACTCAACGATTGCAGCCGAGAATAAACGTAAATGCCAATTACGCAATAAAGCCAAAATTACCTACTAAACCGAAAAACACACTCCAATCCCAGCGGCCGGTTATAGCACACTCATCACAGTTTTACTACCAATCAATCGACTCTCACGCCACAACACTGATTGATCTTTAGAATCGAAACAACATACAAATTGAAGGAAACGTTCAGTTTGTGTGCTAAGTGCTAAGTAAGGAGAGTTAGCGGAATTTGACGTACGGTATTTTTAATCTGTGACGTAATTTTGAAATGAAAATCCAAACTTAATTTTTTTTCTAAGTATTATAGGTACATTAATGTAAAGAAAAGTGATGCTCTATTTCTCAAACTAGGTGCAAAGCATCTTGAGGATTAAATCAGAAATCAGAAATATTTATTGACCTTACATATAATAACATTGAATGTAACAGGTAAGTCACGTTAACAAAGAATTTTATTATTTAAGAATTAAATAAAACAAAGTTAAGAGAAATCTACTTGCTCCTTCCGTCATCCTTCCGTCATCCTACGTCATTTGTAAGCAAAGTAGCAATAAAACTGCGGAGTGATACAAATCTAGTTTATTGACCGATTGTAGGTAGATTTATCTAGATCCTTCTGTTTAATAATTTATTATTTTGTTAAACGATTAAGTAGTGATTATTATGAATCGGTCTTAAACTTTTACTTTGTCTCATAAAAAAAAAATATAGAATATTTTTATTCCGAAAAATTCTACTAATAAAATTATTAATGCGAAAGTTTGTGTGTGTGTAGTGTATGAATGTTTGTTACCACGTATCTCCATAACTACTAAACCAATTTTGATTAAATTTTAATTAAAACCTTGCCATTTAGACATTTAGGTTATACTTTTTATCATCACCACGCGGATGCACTGCTAATATAAAAAAGTTGGTTTTTCCCTAGATTTTCCGAAATAGGGAAATCCGAAGCGTACAGTCTTTGCTAACAGCAAACACCGCAATGACGTTTAGCGTCAATTAAACTGGCCGATCGTAAATCAGGAGTTGACGGGCTAATAACTCACGTATACTTCTGTATTGTCTTTGAACTTTGGACGGACAATTTGAACTAAGTACTTCTGATTGTGACGTCATATTTTTTGTATTTAGTAACTAGCTGCACTCAGCGGATTCACCTGCTTCTTTTTTGTATTTTTTTAACTTTTAAACCTTCCGTTTATTAAAGCAAACAAAACAAAAACATAAATATTCAAATCGGTCCAGCCGTTATCGAGTTTTAGCCAGACAAACGAACAGCGATTCATTTTTATACATAAGAAAGAAGAAGAACATAAGAAGAATAGGCTTGCGTTTGACCGCCATCTCGCCTGATGGTAAGCAATGGTGTGGTCTACCGGGTCTACGATGGAGCACGCGCCTAGAAGAAACCGCTATTCGTCATCATGATCACTATACTATGGCATACTGTAATGGTGAATGGGTATATTTCCTACATTTTCGATCATATTGTCGCTTCCCATCAGGTGAGATTGCGGTCAAACGCATGCCTATTCCGAGGTAAACAAAAAAGAGGTGACCCCATCAAAATAGATCGGCAATTAATTCGATCGTCCATCATCGTCCGTCGAAAGGTGTAGTAGCACCCTAAGGTTTGTTCACTATGATTAAGTGCCTTACTCATAAAGCCTGCTTAAAGTTAGTCACTGCTCAAACGCTCTTTATAAGTAAGGCTCAATGTATAATACTAGAGGTGAATAGCTTCGTTAATCTGCCGTGTATTCAAATTAAGAACATTTGCTCGTCTAATTAAGAACTCTCACCTGGTAAAATGAGATATGTGTCCATTAAAAACACCATCACTCGGTGATTTATTATAACATTAACTTCGATGACAAGTTTAAATTCTGCGCGACAAACTTATTTCTGCAGCTGAACGGGGAGGCACCATCGGATTTGCTGTACAAAACTGACAGCTCTGGATAGAAAATTCTAGTTCCATCATTTAACCAACTGTAACATTTGATTTGTCGGTTTATGCTCAGCTGAGGTGTATATTAGTCACCATGATCATTATCCTCTGACCTGCGGTTGTAATATTAGACTGGTTTGATTCATTGATTGTTCGACCTATTTTGCATTAGATATCTCATTTCTATCGTCATTCCACTGTAGTTCAGAACACGGTTCGTTTTATTAAGTATCATTTTTCAGCGGAGAGTAAATCATACAAAAACATTTTTTAAAACGATCTTAACATTTACCGTAATAATTTAACTTAAATACTTATGAAAAAATAGAGTATTCGTAAAGCCAGGAAGACTCCAAAAAACCCCTTTCTTACAATTTTTAAAAACCAAATGATTTTGTAGTTCTACCGATATCTTGATGAAGCAACTTAGAATAACATAATTTTTTTTCGGAACATCAAAAATTAATCAAAACTCAATCGTTCTTCTAGATCCATCAAAGCTGATCAAACGCAAGAAATCAACCGAAGACGTCCGATCCCCGCTCGGAGGGGAGGGCTCGCTCACCAGCGAGGAGGGCGAGGACATCTGCGCCGGCCGGCGGAAGAAGGCGAGGACCACGTTCACGGGGCGACAGATCTTCGAGCTGGAGAAGCTGTTCGAGGTGAAAAAGTATCTATCTTCGGGGGAGAGAGCTGATATGGCGAAGCTGCTGAACGTTACTGAGACTCAAGTAAGTTTCATTTTATTTTATTTGGTTAACGAACAGTCTTCTATGACAGAGAAAATTTAGTAAGAGGTACTCGTATGATAAAACTCTAAACTCTTAAATCAGCAAAAATATCACTGATAGAAACTTTTAGAAACCTTAAACTTTTTATATCATGAATTACACTCAAAAGTTTTATTTTTATACTATGTAGGTACATTTGAACAACCTAATTTCGAAGTCTAATTTATGTTATAGAAATAAAATCAAAATGTAATTCATTAACAAAACATTTGTCTATTTCTTCGTTATTTATGAACCATATGAACATTTAAAAACTAAGATGTAAACTAAATTGACGAAACAGAAACTAAAACTAGTCCTAAATTTAGTTTTTGTTTAAACAATCGACTGAAAAAAAAATACAGCCACATATAGGTATTTGACTTACACTTTTTTTAAGTCTACGAGTACAACAATAATACAGATACAATTTACATACGCTTGTAAAAATTACAAAAGAGCCTAATACTAGCTCTAGAAGCATTGGTTTCACAGACCAGAAAAGTGCAAAAAGTTTCAGCATAATGACGTGAATTGAAGTCAGCTAAAAAAATGTTGGATTCGTTTTTCGTATACCGATGTCCATATCACTCATTTCTACAGCTAAAACCTAGAAAATAATTCTACACCTTTGACAAATTCTACTAACAGCACACTTTTTCGACTTCCTACGGACACGCGTCTAAAGTCATTAGAGCGACGACACCGGTGGCGTCAAATTAATGAATTCTCGAAATACGTTATTAGTCGGTGAAAAAGTTAAGTGAGTCCGCGGACGGGGCGTGGTGCTGCCATCTGGTGATTAAAGTTAGGCGTTTCGGTGATTGAAATGCAATAGATTTTATCTGATAATGCAAATATTTCATCGATAGACCAAAATGAGATTTGTCGAGTCTAAATGTCATGTACAGAGTTACGAGTAAGGAAGAGTACGCTAAGCCGAAAAGGGCTCATAGTAGTCGTCATTAAGGTCAACTTTTACTAAGGGACCAAGCCTGAAATCGCGAAAAAATCTGCTGTTCCATAGAATAATTGTAATGACACTTGACAAAATGTGTAAGACAGGTGATTTTTTTTCTCGATTTCCATGTTGGTTCTATGGTAAAAGTTGTTCATAATATTGAGTACTATGAGCCATTTTCAGCTTAGCATACAGCATATTTCATGAAGATCGGATCAAAGTTCGTACTGAAGTTATCATTGGACAATATACAAACAACAAATACTTAGACCCTAATTAGCTCGTTCAAAAAAATCTTATTAATTTCTGATCCAATATAACTACATATCTACATCAAAACGTACAATAATAAAATCTCACCAACCGCCAGTCACCACTATACACGCCATAGTTTAATTACTACCGCCATATGTGACAGCTCACGTGGTGCGTGTGAAGGGGGAGGGGGTCCCCCCCTGCCCTCACCCTGACTCCTGCCACCTCGGATAGTATAATTATCTCTTAGCGGTTAATAGGGTGGGTTAAGTAATAAGTGTTGCGGTTGTTAATTGATTTAAAACAATTGGTAGCCAGAAAAAAAAAGAAAATTGTTTGTAAGTAGGTACTCATAGCTCATGGCTTGTGCCAGAGATGAAACAAAACACAGATACAGAACAGATTTAAATTCATGGCAGAGGCCTAAAAACTCATACAACAGGCTTGCCACTATTCTAATCGTGCAAACATAATGCCCGGCCGGGCATCGAACTCCGTACCGGAACGAAATATAGGAAACCAATTAAGAAATTGGAAGCCCGATTTTTAAAGAGCCTTTCCCAAATTTCCGCTAGCTCTTACAACTTGCAACATAAACAAAATGAAGAATCACCACGCGACGTGTGTGTTACATTCGAAACCGTTTAATTTAGAGTTCGTGGAAGGAGCGACGGCCATTAAGTGATTTGTTCCGTTGTCAGCTCGCACGTCTCGGGGACGGGTTCATTTGGGGCTTCAGCGTCGATTGTGGGCATAGAGGACAATATGTAGAGGCGGCGATCCGGACATTGCGGTAGTGCAGGCAATTTCTGTTGCTTTGTTTCGTGCCCGTCACTCATAGGCACATGGCGTTGCTGTTACTATAACAAGCATTTATCCAGTTTAAATAAAAATAATTAATAATTTTGAATTTGACTCGTATCTAATTATGTGAAACAATTTTAATTTTGCTTCTAAATAGATTAAATTACATTAAGTCTTCCTTCTTGAAATCATACTAACTACGTTGCATCATAGTGTGCCTTTACGTATGAGAAATGTATGTTTGTGCATATTTTCCAAACGTGATAATTTTATTTTTTTATTTTTAACGCAACTCTCATTTAAACAACGTCGTGCGACTTATATTAGTTTACACACAGTGATGGGATTTTTGTTATAATTAAACACGGGAATACTCACGTAAAGATTAAGTCGTCTACTACGACTAGTTTCGGTCACATTCGGTTAAGAAACCACGTTATTTTCCATAGTGATGGGATTTGTTAGCACAATTCAATCGGTGCCTGAATATTCGCTATTTGCCCCGTCCTTGCAAAGTGATAAAACAAGTCTCTGATTATAATTATTTTTATAAGCCAAATGGTCTCGCGTGTTTCAGATTTTTTACAGCGCACTGAAAATAATCGAGTGAATGAATCGTTTGTTTAATACTTAGGTATAAGTGATTCCTTGTATAAAGTAATCTGTATTGCTTTTTAAAACAATGCAATTTGTCATAATTCAAACTTTTTTTATTTGAGGTTTTGATTGAATGACAAATTTAAAACGAATCAACGAAGTAAACTTAAATTGCAAAACTTAAAAATAAATAGTTGTTAGTAACACTCATGATATTTATAATACGCATAAAAACATTTCTTAAACTTTTTTTGGTGTTCACGCAAATTCCATTCAATTTTATTCTAATCGTATAATGTAAAAAATAAGGGCAACTAGCACTGATTTATTCAGGTCTTATGATGATGAAAATAGTACTGGAACCTAGATAATCTTGAGCGTGTCAGAACCAGGCATCAAACCACAGGTTCCATTCCAATTTGCTGGCCAAAGATCAAGAAACAAACGAGTATCACAACATTCCCAACAAGCCCTTTCCCAAAAGTATCAATTACTTCACGGAATCGGTTGATGGATGTTTGTGAAAGGAGTTCCATTGCATAGATAAAGGACAGTTTTCAGAAGTCGTTATAGCTATTTTTGGACGAGGATCGTTCTGCGAACCGATTTTGGTATTGAGGTTTATTTGGACAAAAAGTACTTAGAAGAGTAAAAGCAAACTCGACTGTGATAACAAAATAGCGAAGTATTACACTAATATCATAGATGTGAAGGTTATGAGTGAGTGAATCAATAAATGTGACTCATTCATTCACTCACTCACTCGCTAACTTGTTCACTGTATTGTAGCTTGTTGTTCTTATTTTACTTAGTCCAGAATAATCTCTAACAGATACAAACTCAGTTCCAATAACCTCAACCAAAAGTCCCCTAAAGTCCCAAAACCCTAACCTACTCCACGAACCGATCGCACAAACATCCGAACAAATATAAATATTATTTTATAACGTCACTAATTGACGGCCACATCGTCCCAAAAGGCCCATCAACATGCCACACAAAAGTGAGATTTATTGCTCTTGAAATAAAGCTGTTATTTGTACACTTTGCGCGGCTATTGATCTGTGCTATCCGCGGGGATTCGTATACGGGGTGGTTTAATTTGGTCGGTGTGTTATTTTTGGTCTAATTTGTGATCCGTTTGTGTACCTGAGTGAATTAAGTGGAAGCATTTATGGTAACATTTGAGTACAACGTCGTAATACTAGTTTTTTACTAAACGATATTCTAGTAATGGTGAGTGAAGTAATATTAGTGTATGATTTGCCATAGAGTGTTTAGGCTGCCTGTCATATAAGAGCCAGTTGACTAGCCAGTCTAGAAATCTTAATAGTTTTGGCCACATCGTCGTTTAAAGTCAGAAGATATTAAGTCCTCTGGCGGTTCTCACCGCGTATATTGCAAAAAAGCCTTATTTTAATCGTAATTCTCATCATGATACAATTATATCACAATCAATATTGATTGACACGCACGTTGATGCCTTTTGTGTTGATTTAAATTAAGAACGAATTAAAAAAAAAACTCCCACTGTTTTAAGTAATAAAACTGCACGAAGAGCGTTAATAACTTCATTAGTATTTAAAACCTCTCTTTTACCACATCCTGTATACTGTCATTCTCACCATATGTCATTTGTTAAGAGCGCCGCGTTTTTTGTAACCCCCCGCGCGTTACCACTTAACCAATCCTCTAATGATGCCACAGAACGCGATATTGTACAGATGGGACAGTTTATTTTTGCCTAATGAGTTGCCCACTTGGGCACAATGCTACCGGGGTAATAGTGCTGCTGAAATAATAGTGTTGTTATTATGAATCGTTAGTGTTTTTGTGTGACTGTGGTGTGCTTGAAATGTTAAATGTTCACGCTATTTTTCCTAACGACATATTCGCGCATGCTTTTGTGGTCGTCTAGGCAGGAAAAATCGAAGCACAGCACTGATAACAGAGTATTTAAACCGGTTTTAAATGTGGCCGAGCAATAGTTCTATACTTTTTAAGATATAGGTATATGTAGTTTAAAAAAATCTCAGGTAAAGCTAAGAGCGAAATTAAGTATTTCAAGAATTTCAAAGGGCAATAATAATTAATAAGGCGATACTTTGCAAATAAATAGAGGTAGTGTCTCTACTATAAATTCTTAAATTTATTCTTTGCCAACAATTCATTAAATAGTTTACCACTACTTTACCGCGTAGTCTATGTTTAGATTGTATCTATTACCGTACAGCAGTTTACATCAGAATTGGTGCATCATTTACACTCGGTGGGAGATCAAACGTTTTACTTCTGAAATAATTTATATTTATGGTATTTGACGGTTAATTAAAGACGTGTTTGTGGCTTTTGATGATTATTTTGAATAATGTTTTGTAATTGGTTAAGTATGATCAAATCTAAGTATACTTTTAATAGATTATGAACATAATTTGAATTTGTTTGAATGTTGAATTTATATTATTATATATTATTAGATATCTGTTCTGGGTCTGGGTGTTAGTTGTCTTCGCCTTTGTTATTCCATGGCGTCCCCGACACAGGTTATCCTAGTGGGGAGCTGTGAGTGTGAAACGTTATTATTTGTTTTCTGGTTATCACTCTTATCTGTTTCCATAAGGTTTTAAGGTACGTACTAGATTTTCTTTTTAGTTAGGGATAGTAGTTTTATTTCATAAAGAAAAAGTATCTAAAGCATTCTGCAGCTAATAAAGAAGTATTTTCTATCTATCTAAAATCCTAACTCATTCTCTGACAGGCGGTTAACTTTACTATTTATTGCGTTAAATTTCATGCTCAAGCTTTCACGACTTATCTATTCAACCACTCATCTATCTTCTATCTATATATATAAAAATGAAACCCGTTTTCCTTGGTCACGGCCTCACGCGTGAATGGCTGGACCGATTTCACTAATTCTTTTTTTGTTGTATTTGTTATTATTAGGAGAAGGTTCTTACGGAAAAAAATATTAAGAAAATCTCTCAGAAATATTGAAAAACCCTAAAAACAACCCTTTTCTTTTTCCCATACAAACGTTTTCTAACTAAAACGAGCTTTATTGCTATTGTTTAAAGTTCATATTGAATTGCAAGCACTCACTGTTGTTTAAGCAATGTAGGTATGTTCCTAACGTCCAAGAGTCAATTTGCACTTTATTACCTCTGTACAAAGTTCAAATTCAATCATATCTATCAAAACAGTGTGCGTTTTATACTGATAATTTTTACTATAAATTGACAAGTTAGCATCAACAAACTACGGTTGCTATAGTTACGCAATAGCATGAGAATAGAGGTTATAACAAAGAGTTCCTATAATTATTCTCAACACCTTTGGTCACGCCATCACGCGTGAACGACTGGACCGATTTCAATTTACTCTACGTTTATCCCAAAGTCTACCCGTGCGAAGCCGGGACGGGCCGCTAGTCATATTATAAATTAGGTATCTTTATCGATCTGGTATGTAAGGGTATCTTCTAAATCTGCGTGCTTCTTCTTCGACCACATCGTCGCTTACCAACAGACGAGTTGGTAGTCAAACGCGGACTTATTCGCGATAAAAAAAACTTAGACCTTATGGCATGTAAAAAAAATAGACTATTTTTTTTTATCTTTGTAACCAGCTGTTTAGTTAAACAAGCGTTCACAAATCAAAGCTTCGCAGACAGCAAGACGGCTAGTAAATCATATTCTGACGGGGTTAATCGGCTGTCTCCATTAATGGTGTTTACTTTACCACTCGTTAATGATATTATCGCTGTAGGCCGGAAATGAAGTTTAAAATGTGTTTTATTGAGCAAGTTCTAAAAATGGGAGGTTTTCGGGAGTAGGTGTATTTGGGTGCTACGCGAAATTTTGGTCGACTTTTTGTCGAATTTTTTATCAAGTTCCAGTATTTTTTTGTCAGTCAGTAGTGAAATTTTAACGTCAGAATGTAGAGATCTTTGAAGGTTTGCATTGCAGTAACAATTAAATACTAGGCGTAACGGAAAGGTGTAGTAATACTTAAGGGTGTTCTTATACACGTCAAAGTAAACAACTTCTAAAACACAAACTTGCTAAATTCGAGAAAAAAAATATCGAGTTTCTTTACAAAATATTTAGTCACGTGATCAATTTTCTATGGAGATTCAATATTATTTTTCTCAAATTTAACAAACTTATGTTCTAGAAGTAGTTCGCTTTGACGTGTAGAAGAACACCCTTAAGTATCACTACACCTTTCCGTTACACCTTGAATATTACACGTAAGAGTAAAATTAGTATTATGATCAATTCCGCGCCCCTAGCCACGTTTTCCACCCCTCACTCACACAAACAAACCTATAAATTACTACGTGGAACTCATAGCGTATCCAAACAGTTTGAGCGATTCACTTACCTGCGTGAAATAATAGAATATTTAACGGTACGTGAAATTATACGGTTATCTGAATTTTGATGATAGAAATTGTAATTTTATTTTGAAAATGACCAAAGTTTACCTTACTAATGTTATAAACACGAATGTTTGCATGTATGGATGTTTGGTACTCTCACGCTAAAACGTATTTAGATGCAATTTGGTATGAAGGTTTGGTATAATCTGGATTAACACATAAGCTACTTTTGATCCGGAAAACGCGGGTGAAATCGCGGGCGCGACTAGAAATTTAATAAAAGAGATTAAACATTTTAGAAAACAGGAATCGTATCTAGTACATTTGAGCTCAGGTGCAGATACAGGGATGAGGAGGTGCAATTGCCCCCTTTGAAACCTGAAACCTTTCGAAATCTCTTCAATACGATTTCTTGGTTCGAGCTTGCAAAATTGCCCCCTCTGTACGACTGCTTCAATCCGCTCCTGATTGAGCCTGCAATTAATGTCATAATAGCGTTACGTCATAAAAACATTTTCAATAAATATTGTATTACAGCCAGGTACAGGATAAAATAGTTATTATTACTAGCTATAACTGTGCGCCGCGGTTTCAACTCTGCGTTGACGAAAAAAGGTAGGTAATAATGATGGCTGTTAAAGAGATCCGTGGTAGCTCAGTGGGAGAACCGCCGCTTCGCATTCTTGAGGTGTCGGGTTCAAACCCCGACTCGTACCAATGAGTTCTTTAGGACTTATGTACGAATTTACATACATACTACTGGCTTTTCGGTGAGGGAAAACATCGTGAGGAAACCTGCATATGTTGTAGTTCACGCAAAAAGGGCCGATTACCGGCCTAGTTGCGGAAAAAGAGCCCGCTCTTGATGTTTTTTTTTTTTGATGGCTGTGAAAAGGAGCCGATGTCTCTTTTCGTATTTCTCAAAACGTGTGTAGAAAATTTCATGATGATCGATTAGCGTGTTTAAGAGAAACAAACAAGAACCCTGTCTCTCTCTTGGTTAGGAATTTAGGATACTTATAAAAATGTATGTAATCCTAAAAATACGTCAGGAAAATCTACGCCTTGCACTGTAATATTGAAATAAGAACACCCAGGGTTGCCAAGCTACGATAATTGCCCAAATTCTCCCCGCAAGCGTATAAATGAAATTTATATCAAAACCCACTTTATCACGTTCAAAATAAGCTTGATATTTATTTGGAGAGCAATTACTGAACATCGGAGATTTGAGTACGTTACATATTTTAGCCGGTTTATTAAACGTAAGGAATTTGTGTGGGTTCATGTTGTTTGTAGGCTAGAGTTTAATAGACTGTGAAATATTGATGTCGAATTGGGGTTAGGAATTAGCGGATACGATCATTTAATATTTGGTATCAGTTTGAATTTGGGGATTAAATATTATTTGGGAGCTGCTAAAATTGTTAGTTACGGATACTAAGTAAACTTTAATTTGGTTGTGGGACTGTATTATACGAGGTAATCAAAAATTTAGATAGTCTCAATTAATAACGAACTTACTTAACATAACATTTAAAGCTTTATAGCAGTACTTGTACTTAGTTATTTATAAAACACCTCGTTTGATAAAATAATTATAACAAAACACTTGCCGGATTTTTTTGCTAAGCGTCATTTAAAATCATAAGTAAGTAGATAATATTTGAACCTCCTATACCTATACTTAATTTTAACTTAATATAAAAATCTAAATCATCTAATCCCAATGGCTTTATCAAATTCTTCATGAGCCATTTATTCCTAAAAAAAGACACCAGCCTAAACGATGATGGTCAAGTCCATTAATATTGATGGATGCGGCAGTAATCGGTTCGTGACAGCCCTGATCAAACGCGCCGCTTCGTTAGATGGCAACCCTGGCGTTTTAATTAGGTAGATGTAATATTAATATTTTAGTTATTTGATTTTGGAACAGAATCATAGGCTGGAATTTCGGTTGAATAAAAATACAAAATCGGTAAGTACTCTGCTCTGGTATCGGATGCCAAGACACATTTTGGGTCGCTGTGCTAGAGAAAAAAAGTTAGTAAAAAAACAGTATTGGGAAATACCTACGGAATGTACAGTAATAAAGTGAACGTGTTTATTTACATGAATAGTCTACGTGTGTGTAATGTCAAATAAAATTCCATACAAAACTTTAAGTTTACATTTGAATGGAATCCGACAAAACTTTGCTTACTGTATTTTTATTACCTTGAAATTTCTAAAGTTCATTCTTCCAAAATTTTTAACAGTTATGAAATTTTGTTAATACTAAACAAGTATTTAGATTTCAAAAGTCTTAAAAGACACACGACAATAAACTTAAAATAACCGAAGAGGAACAAAAAGGAAAAAGATTAGGGGCCATTCTGCCCGCGCTGGCTATTAACCAAACATAATTAATTTATATTATCATCTGCTCGCGTGGAATCACTTAAAACGAGCCATGGCCGCAAAAAATAAGCCGGTAGTAACTTATAAGCAGTAGATCAACTTTATACAAAATATGAAATCGCAATACAAAATCACTAAAGTTGACGCTGCTACGGTCTAATCAGTCTTTAAGGGTGACCTGGTGTTCTAGCCGTGGGTGATTAAAAGTTGTTGTTGTTGTTGACACTGATGCTTACTCAGTCAGAGACAGAGTAGCTGATAGAGTCTTTATACTTAGATGAAAACAAAAATAATAATTAATAGTTAAAAAAACTAAAAAACACGCTTTGTTTAGTGTATTGTCATCGGTCCTCGATATATTATTGAAAGAAATCTGACCGTTTAAAGTGGGTCAAAAACGCGCTCAAAGGAGTCGGTTACAAACATACATACAAACATACAGGTGAAGCTAATAAAAGCGTGTTACAAAAGCTGCGATGGACCTTAAGCAGCCTAAAGCGTCCATAGCCAATATTGATATCAATCTACGTAATGCTTATGCTTATTGGTTTTATTTGGTACACCAAAAAATCATGGAAAATAAACAAACATTTTGTTAATTTTGAGTAGAGCCAAACTTTATTATTTTAATTTTTAAATATAAAAGCTAATAGCTACTTATAATGACAAACGTACTAAAATAAAATGCTTTATTAATTTTAGATTTTAGAATTTGATTTGGCTTTATCATTAGAGTCGGCAATACATAATGCTAGATTAGTTACTGTCTATAGTGTGTACTGCGATTGAGCCAACTTAGCCAGCGCTTTAATATTGTGTAGCATCCTGTATAGAGCCCGTAAATCCCCTTTGATTTAGCTTCTATTATTTTAGTGGTCGGATCTCCTTTATTGTTTTAACTATGTCTTCAACTTTGATTTGTTGTCCGACCGTCTTAGAACACTTTGTAGTCCCTTTTTTATGGACGAAAAATATTATTTCTGACTTTATTCGTATTTTGAGTTGAGTATTATTTTATTGGGTGAAAGTGTTTGGGATCTTTTTATTTGGAGTTTTATGGGGTTTCGGGATTTGAGAGTTTTGGATGATGGAGGGTTATGGTTGATAGTTTCTTTTGTTCTTTGATTGTTATGTAACTGGATTTTTAGTACAAAGTAGTTTTACAAGTTGTGTTCTTGATTAAGTTGAAAATTAGCATTTTAACAGTTTTAAATTATGATTAAGCAATTAATTCAAATTGACTAGGTATTAAATTTCATTAATTAATTTCGAATTTGCTGGAATCGCTCTTAAGCATCGATCTAATAATCCGACTTCGGTGCTCTTAAGTAATTTGTATGGAAATCGTTGCTTTAATTCGAAAATATTTTGACTGTCAAAATAAGTAATCAGAAGCTTAAAGTTATTATATAATTATAAAAACGTAATAATTATTATAAGTACTAGCGGCCCGTCCCGGCTTCGCACGGGTAGACTTTGGGATAAACGTAGAGTAAATTGAAATCGGTCCAGTCGTTCACGCGTGATGGCGTGACCAAAGGTGTTGAGAATAATTATAGGAACTCTTTGTTATAACCTCTATTCTCATGCTATTGCGTAACTATAGCAACCGTAGTTTGTTGATGCTAACTTGTCAATTTATAGTAAAAATTATCAGTATAAAACGCACACTGTTTTGATAGATATGATTGAATTTGAACTTTGTACAGAGGTAATAAAGTGCAAATTGACTCTTGGACGTTAGGAACATACCTACATTGCTTAAACAACAGTGAGTGCTTGCAATTCAATATGAACTTTATACAATAGCAATAAAGCTCGTTTTAGTTAGAAAACGTTTGTATGGGAAAAATAAAAGGGCTGTTTTTAGGGTTTTTCAATATTTCTGAGAGATTTTCTTAATATTTTTTTCCGTAAGAACCTTCTCCAAATAATAACAAAAAAAGAATTAGTGAAATCGGTCCAGCCATTCACGCGTGAGGCCGTGACCAAGGAAAACGGGTTTCATTTTTATATATATAAGATAATATGCATAATATCCCTAACAGTTGGTGTCGTTTCGATAAATATAACGTTGATGCCAGAATATGTTATTTTTTATTTACTTACACCAAATATTAAATTACACTAATCTTAACTCACACTAATTAAGTCAAGTTTTAAAACATTAATAGAAATTAAGATGCGTGAATAAATTAAATCTAAGAAGGTAACTGGTTTGAAATTTGACATGTTTTAGTACACAACACACACACAACACAATTACAATTATGACGAACTTTTGAGGGGTTCCCAACGAGTCACACCAAAACGAGTCACAGTGTGACTCGTTGGGAATTTTTTTCCCAACCAGTAACACTGTGACTCGTTGGGAATCTTTTTTTTTTATCATTCCCAACGAGTAACACCCCCCTACTATTACATTATACTGTCACTGTTTGTTGGTGGAACACTTCTTTAGGTTTGTATTTTGTTTTTATGCCTGGTCTCACTTTCAGATACTTATTTTTCTCTTACTTATTAATTATTATTTTGCGAATATTATATTTTTGCAGGTAATGTAAACTTATAGAATCGTAATACGAGAACAAGCCTGAAATCGCAAAAAAAACAGTTGTTTCATAAAAACGTATCATCATCATCATCTCACGGGCAAAACAGTAAAAGACAACTAAAATACTTCAGACGTTTTTTAAAACTGTCTATTCTGGATTTGGATCTAAATAATGGACGAAAAGCGATACAGACCACTTAAGCTAATTTACCAAAAAATCTTTGTCAAAATACTGCCGTCATTCCAAAAGTGCAATAGCTCGAGTTTTGGGCCGACATTCAGAATCAGCAGAACGAGATCTATACTCGTATATTTTCTTTAGACAGTTTTTACGTAACTATGACGGAGCCAGTTTCAACACTAAGCCTAAACAGTGATTGGCATACATACACAATGAAAATAAAATCTTTAAACGCACTTTCCCCAAAATCAGCCGTTTACCTAGTTACTATTCGTAATGAGAGCAAAATAGATCGTAATACATTTCTAAATATCCATCCCGTTATTTTCAAAGTCAACACCCCAAAATAGCGTCAATTCGTTCATTGAATCTTAAATTGACATCATTATACTGCGACCAGGAAACCTTGGCCCATATCACCCTCTTTACCACCTCAGCGATTCGGGCGTTTTGCCAAAAACTATCCAATTACGTACACAAATTTTACTCCAGCTACTGTACAAGGTGTAACGGAAAGGTGTAGTAATAATTAAGGGTGTTTTTCTACACGTCAAAATGAACGACTTCTAAAACACGAGTTTGCTAATTTTGAGAAAGAACTTAAAGAATTTTATCGAATCTCCATAGAAAATTAATTTGTACGTGACTAAATATTTTGTATGGAGACTCGACAGTTAGGGTGTTCATAAATCGATGATACATATCGAAACAGATGAGAACACCATGAGAACGTAAATTAAAATAGAAATAAGACAGAGAGAAAAATATACTTTTCCTTCAAATATTCATCTGATCTGAAGCATCGAGTTCGAAATAGATTAGATATAGAATAGGATAGGCTATCGAATGGAAGCGAAGGGCTGTGAAATGTTAAGTACCCCAATTTTAGCTTTAGCATGTATTGATTTCTCAATTCACGATTGATTATATTTAAACTATACGTACTCATCACTAAAGTGCAGTAAAAAAAAATGTAAATCTGTCTAGAATCGTGAAATAAATTATGTTGTCTCAACAGTATCCTAGCGAACATGCGATGTAGTATTTTTTTGTTTTTTAACAAACATTAGTAATATTCTAAAAAGACAAAAAAATATACTTTAAGCAACAAACAAAAACATTATTATCATTATCAGCAACGACTATTCGTATACCGAAATACGTGTATGGACTATTTTTTCATAAAAAAAAAACATACAGTCGAATTGGTAACCTCCTCCTTTTTTGAAGTCGGTTAAAAAAAACCAAGCGAAGGACCACCTCTACCTGTTAAACAGACGAAATGTAACAATCGATTAGACGTAGCGTAGCATCTTATTTGTTCGTACTAAAGCTGACAGTTCAAGCGACTCTGGTCGCTTATTTAACCCGTAAACAATAGCGAGTTGACAGTTTTATTTGAAGCTCTTTATGACATCGCCGGCGGTTATTAAAGGACTATTCAACTCATTATAGCGTCTATAAAGTACATGTTGCTGTCTTTTTCTAAGTAGTAAGATTTGTGTGTTGCGTCTCTGTCGCGTACGGTTTTGAGGGGTGAATTTGGATTGATGTAAAAGGTTTTATATTGGTTTTTGTTTGGTTGATTAGTAGCTGTGTTCTGTGGTTTCGCTTCTGAATTTGGATTGATGTAAAAGGTTTTATATTGGTTTTTGTTTGGTTGATTAGTAGCTGTGTTCTGTGGTTTCGCTTCTATAAGCAATCGTAAGCAAAACACTTCGCTCCGCGGTTTCACCCACGCGATGATGAAAATCGATGATGGTGATGATGACGATGAAAGTATCTCACATGTACCTCTAAATTCAGGATATTTATTAAGCTATCACTATTCTAAATCCATCCTCATAAATTCTAAATCTATCCTCTCCATCCTAAGGTTGCCTGGAAGAGATCGCTCTTAGCGATGAGGCCGCCAGTTGTCGCACTAGTTTTTAGGTGCTATAATCCTTCTGTTTGTAATTTATGGTGTGAATAATAAAGAGTTTATCTATCTATCTAAATTTCATCTCATTCCATTTAACCGTTTCAGCGTGAAGGAGTGGTAAACATACAGACATACAAACATACGTCTGTCTAATGTCTATGTATCGGCGAGCTAAACTAGACTAAGCCTGAATCTTGTCGCCGTAAAATCTTAGGTCACGCACGATAGGTAATATAATCTAACACATACGAGTATTGACACGTAATATATGTGTATAATCAATCAATCAATTTTTTTAACTTTTTTATTCAGTAATAATAGGCTTGCATTTGACCGCCATCTTACCTGATGGTAAGCAACGATACGGTCCACGATGGAGCATGCTTGCCTAGAAGAAACCGATTCACTCGCGACTTGAAGACACCTAGATTATATCTATTTCAAAAATACAGATTTATGACAATAATACAGACTCTCTAGTAATAAATGTGTAAGCTAAATATTGCTCAAATCCCTATGCTAGGTTAACAACCTGTGGTTCAGGCCTCTAAGCTTTCTTTAGTAAATTTCCTTATTTTTGTTTATCGGTTGATAAGTTAATGTTATTCTTCGCTCCAGGGTTAATCTCTTAAAATAAAACAGCAATTTCGTCCCCATCAGTCACCGAACTCGACACTCGAGCACGGGAAATGAATCCCCCATCTTCCTTTATTGGGGGCTCTTAAATGAACCGTTCGAGATATATTACGATCTCTTCACTTCTGTTATATTACTCGAAATTGACGAGGAACGAGAATTCTGTGCGTACTTAATACTTATTGATTGTTGTTACAAGTGAAAAGTTGAAAAACAGTAATTGGAATACGGACAAAAAGATTCAGAGATACCCCACTTCTATGATTAAAATTTATCCTTACCATGTTACTTTGTATGTACCTACCTAATTCTGTGCTCGTCAAATTTTGGAAGCTAAATTACAACCACTTTCTAACGTTGGGTTAGACTCAAAGTGGCAGATATACTTACGTACGTAGGTACTGGTATGACTGGCATACATTTTGACGTAAATTATTTATCAAGTATTCTATTGTAGCAGCTTAACATCGCTACCGCTACAGGTGTCATACGCGGAAGCGATTAGCGCTTGTACCACACCGAAAAATCATACGATCTTTTGTTTTACAAACCGGTCCTACGGCCGCGGCGGCAGTGACGCGCCGCCGGGCGCTGCAGCGCGGCCGGGAACCGGCACTCACTCGCTCGCCATCTATCGTCGCATTCGTCGCTTTTGCTTGCTCCGCGCTATTCCATTAATTCCATGTTTATGTATTTCCGTTTTGTCCGTACTTTTTAAACCTAAAGTTTTGTAATTGTATTTGTTGTGTTTTGGTGAAAAATTAATAATCTAAATTTAAAATCATTTTTACAAGTTTTATTGCTAAGTTTAGTTCCACCTTTCCCGAGCAGAAAAGTAGGTTTAGACCGCTTTATTGGTGACCCCGACGTGATTAAGAAGGAAGACATGTCCAGAAACGACCTCGGAGGTGATGTGTTCCAAGACACCAACGACGAGGAAAGTTCGAGAATGACCGGTGGTCCAAGTGACAACTATACCGCGGGTGCCAACCATGTGTGGCGTGTTGGTGTCCGAGCTCCACCGTTCTGGCCCGAAGAACCCGAAGTTTGGTTTAGCCAAATAGAGAGCCAGTTCATCATTTCCGGCATAAACCAGGATGCCACGAAATTTCATTTTGTGGCCGGTCAATTGGACCAGGAGTACGCGCGCATCGTCAAAGACGTGTTGGTTGCACCACCAGCCACAGGCAAGTACGACAAGCTTAAAAAAGAGCTCATTAGACGAATGTCGGATTCGCGTGAAAAAAAAACGTTACAACTCATGCAGCACGAGGAGCTTGGTGACAGAAAGCCAACCCAATTTTTACGGCATCTCCGGAGTTTGGCAGGACCGCATGTACCGGATGATTTTATTAGGACAGTGTGGGCGAGTCGGCTACCACCACACGTTCAACCAATAGTAGCTTCGCAGCGTAGAACCGACCTGGATGAAGTAGCTGAGCTTGCAGATCAAATTAACGACATAGCAACGCCGCACCATGTAGCCAGCACGTCGACGAGCAGCCCAGGCGGTGCGTGGGAAGCCAGGTTGGATGCACTAATACGTCAGGTGGAGGCACTTGTAAAGGTACAGAGCCAGCCTTTTAGTAACAACAGTAGACAGCAGCGATCGAGGTCTGGTTCCAGATCCGGTTTTCGTCAACGCTCGCGATCCAGGGAACGACCGGAGGGATGTCCGCACTGTTGGTACCACTTCCAATACGGAGCAAAAGCCCGAAAATGTACACCTCCCTGCACATTCAAGTCGGGAAACGAGAAGGGCAGCTACTAGAAGCGGCAAGCATCTGCCCTATATCATCAGGCCGCCTATTCATGACTGACCGGAAATCAAAGATACAATATCTTATAGACACGGGTTCTGACTTGTGCGTTTTTCCAAGATCAGCTGTTCGGGTGCCTCCAAAATCGAAGACCAAGTACGAGCTATATGCCGCCAACGGTAGTGTCATTGCTACGTATGGCTACCTCAACCTCCACCTCGACTTAGGACTGCGTCGCGCTTTCGTTTGGCGTTTCACCATTGCAGACGTGTCAAAGCCTATCATCGGCGTCGATTTTTTAAGTCACTACAACTTACTAGTTGATTGCCACAACCAACGTCTAGTGGATGGGCTGACTTCTCTCACTGTCGCTGTTCCACGCCAAAAATCACCTGAGGCCGTTTCATCAGTACGTACCACTACCGACAACACGCCGTATCACCGCATTCTCCGAGAGTTTCCAGAAATTACCCGTCCAGCAGGTAAGCCGGAAATTCCCCGTCATAGTACAGTGCACCACATAAAAACAACTCCCGGACCGCCAGTATCGAGCCGCCCACGCCGTCTAGATCCGGAAAGACTCATCGTAGCGAAGAAGATGTTTGATGACATGCTAGCAAATGGCACAGCTCGCCGCTCAGACAGCGCGTGGTCTTCTCCGCTTCATTTGGCTCGTAAGAACGATGATGGTTGGCGTCCGTGCGGAGACTACAGGGGACTAAACGCACGCACTGTTCCAGACAGATACCCAGTACGGCACATCCACGACTTCGCATACCAGCTGGCGGGTAAAAAGGTATTCAGTACCATAGACCTAATTAAAGCGTTCAATCAGCTTCCTGTTTGTGAGGAGGACATACCCAAGACAGCCATCACTACCCCCTTTGGCATGTTCGAGTTCCCCTACATGGCGTTTGGTCTCAGGAACGCAGCCCAGACATTCCAACGTTTCATGGATGAAGTCTTGAGAGGCCTAGACTACTGCTATGGGTACATAGATGATATTTTAGTGTTCTCAGAGTCACAGCAGCAGCATGAGGAGCACCTGAAACAGCTTTTCCAGAGGCTAAAAGAATATGGCGTACAAGTCAATACTGCGAAATGCGTCTTTGGCCAATCAGAAGTGACTTTCTTGGGCTACACTGTAACTTCAGATGGCATCCGTCCAAATGACGTGAAGGTCCAAGCCATCAAGGACTTCCCAGCACCAAGGACCGTCAAGGAATTGAGGCGATTCTTGGGTATGATGAATTTTTATCGCCGTTTTATACCCAAAGCAGCAGCAATCCAGGCGCCGCTTAATGCACTTTTGGCAGGTCCAGACACCAAAGGCTCAAAACCCGTCAACATGACCACAGAGCTTCAAGATGCCTTTACACAATGCAAGGTTAGTCTTTCTCAAGCCACACTTCTCTCACATCCAGACGTGAAAGCTGAGCTGGCCATCCAGACAGACGCCTCGGACATGGCTATTGGAGGGGTTTTGCAGCAGCGCATCGAAGATCAATGGCAACCACTAGCTTTCTTTTCTAGAAAGCTTAGCCCGTCGCAAAAGAAATACAGTCCCTATGACCGTGAGCTGTTAGCAATCTACGAGTCGATTCGCTACTTCAGGTTTATGGTAGAAGCCAGGACGTTTTCGATCTATACAGACCATAAGCCCATAACATACGCCTTCACCACCAAACGCGACAAATGTTCCCCGCGGCAGTTCAGATACCTAGATTTTATTGGCCAGTTCAGCACAGATATCAGGTACATCGCTGGGAAAGACAACATTGTCGCGGACACTCTCTCGAGGGTTGAAGAGCTAACACCAAGTCCTCTGGACTATAAATCGCTGGCGCGCTCTCAAGAAGCCGATGCAGAGCTGCAGGAACTGCTGAGAGATGGTTCTACCCTGAAATTAGAAAAAATCAGGACACCGTACTCAGACCAACCAGTCTACTGCGACATTTCCACAGAAAGTCTTCGCCCATTTCTCACACCAGCATATAGACGCCTCGCTTTTGATACTCTGCACAGCCTCAGTCACCCAGGTGTCAAAGCAACAGTCCGCCTAGTCACACAGCGATTCGTTTGGCCAGGTGTAAGAAAAGACTGCAAGCAATGGGCGAGAGAATGTCAACAGTGCCAGCGCTGCAAGATTCACAGGCACACTACAGCACCTTTACAACCGTACAAATTGCCTTCAGCACGATTTCGACATGTCCACATGGACATCGTAGGGCCCTTAATCCTTTCGAATGGTTACAGGTACTGTCTCACCTTGGTCGACCGCTTTACTCGTTGGCCTGAGGCGTACCCGCTTGCCGACATCACCGCAGAAACCTGCGCAGCCGCCTTCATCTCCGGCTGGATAGCTCGTTTCGGCTGTCCAGAACACATCACTACCGACCGGGGGCGGCAGTTCGAGTCACGGCTGTTCAAGGCTATCGCCAGCATGGTGGGCGCTACCCATCACACCACGACTGCTTACCACCCGGCTGCAAACGGCCTGGTGGAACGACTGCACCGGCAGTTAAAAGCTGCAATCACTTGTCATAGCACACCACAATGGACAGAGGCACTTCCCATAGTACTTCTAGGCATCAGGAGCGCCTGGAAGGAAGATCTGCAAGCTTCAACAGCAGAACTAGTCTACGGCGAACCACTACGGTTACCTGGGCAGTTCTTCTCCACGTCAAGTAATGAGTCCTGTGACGTCACTGACTTCGCCAGCCGCCTGCGCAGTCATATGTGTAAGCTGGCGCCTCAAGCTACTAAGTGGCATTCTACGCGTCCCTTCTACGTCCCCAAGGAACTTAGCACCGCGACACACATCTTCCTGCGTCAGGGTCCAGAGCGCCGACCACTTCAGGCAGCATATTTGGGTCCCTACAAAGTACTACGGAGAGGTTCCAAGAGCTTCGATATAGAGGTGCAAGGCAAAGAACTTACCGTCACCGTCGACCGCTTGAAGCCAGCCTTCGTTGCCAAAGATGACATTACTACACCAACTCCATCACCTATACCAGTGGAGAAGGAGAAGACGCCGGCAGAGAAGAGAACAAGGAGCGGCCGGCTCGTACGATTCCCTCAACACTATCGACCGTAGTCACGATCTCGGAAGGGGAGTACTGTAGCAGCTTAACATCGCTACCGCTACAGGTGTCATACGCGGAAGCGATTAGCGCTTGTACCACACCGAAAAATCATACGATCTTTTGTTTTACAAACCGGTCCTACGGCCGCGGCGGCAGTGACGCGCCGCCGGGCGCTGCAGCGCGGCCGGGAACCGGGGACTCACTCGCTCGCCATCTATCGTCGCATTCGTCGCTTTTGCTTGCTCCGCGCTATTCCATTAATTCCATGTTTATGTATTTCCGTTTTGTCCGTACTTTTTAAACCTAAAGTTTTGTAATTGTATTTGTTGTGTTTTGGTGAAAAATTAATAATCTAAATTTAAAATCATTTTTACAAGTTTTATTGCTAAGTTTAGTTCCACCTTTCCCGAGCAGAAAAGTAGGTTTAGACCGCTTTACTATAGATAAATGTATGCAAAACGGGACAGAGTCCCATGTGGGGCGTAAATTGAAACTGTATCGTTCATACATTTTTCCATGAAATACTTGCTACTCATTTAAGTATGTAGGTACGTCAAAAGTTAAGGATGGGTTTACTGGGTAATTTAAGATTTGAATTTCATCCGTTAAACAAAACCTGCACATAAGCAAACAGTTCAAAACAATTCGTCATAAACATTTTTAATTTCAAACAATATTTCATCAAATTTTCCCAGAAAGCATTTTACCTGAAACGGGCCACAAATAAAAATAAAAGCTCAAAACGGAATTGACGGTTGTTTTTCAACCATTTATACCGTTTAAGTGCAGTCAGCACAAGGTTAGGGGCAGAGGGGGCTAAACGAGATAAGTCACGCACTGGGGATGATGACTTGACTAATGTTATAATTATTACGTTGAATTCACGATTTACGAGGAGGGTGGGGTAAAATGGTAAGCTTAAAAGAGACAAAAGTTAAAAATATAAGTTCTAGGGTTCGACCCATCAGTGGTAGAGGTCCTTTATGGGGAGAGTCCGATGTCTGACTGTATGTCACAGCTAATTTTCTCAGGAACTGTAAAAGCTAAAGGAACTTAGGTAACCCTCGCCATGCGAGTTTTCACATTGGCAGATTTATTTTGGTTTTAACTTGTAGTGTGGACAATAAAGAGTTTCTATCTATGATAAACTCTTTATTACGTTACGTTACGAATTACGTTTATTACGTTTGGCTTCAACTTTAATGACACGTTAAGAGTATCGACGAAGCTGTCCAAGATAACCCGCCTTGACCCTTATATGAAGTGACCATTTCCTTACCCAGGTTACAGAATTCTAAGAAAAGTTATGGATGGCATAGAAATAGAAATGACAATGCATCTGACAAATGATTCGTTTTGGAATTCTGGCTAAAAGCGTTACCACTTGCCTCTCCTACTCGAATACGAGAGTTATTGCGAAAATGTTTCACTGCATAAGGTTTTAGTGACTCCATCAACGATATCCAGTAACTCTATTTCCATCGAAGTGCAACCATCGTCGAGCGGCCGAGTAAAGTAAGTGCGGGCTCAGGTTATTTTAATTGATTATCTCGAAATACAAACCCTGTGGGGCTATTCTGGGTAGTAGATATTTCGTTAACTGTCACTACTATTGGGACGAACAGGGGAATACCGAGGACGGATATAATTTCTCATGAGCCAGAATATATTTACTCTTGGTAAGCCGTAAAAAACATTTTTTGAAACGGTGCGCGGTGTATTGTATTTAGATTGATATTTACTATACCCTAAATATTTTTTTCCTGTTAGTTTTAACAAAATGTGTCAAAACCACGTTAGTTTCTATAGTCAATTTACTTAACTCTAAATTAATTTAACCCTGAAGTGAAACCTGCCCTAAAAGTCTTAATTTAACCCTAAAGTGGTATCAGCCCTAAAAGCTTATTTGCCCTGAAATTCTCACCACTTTCAAGTCTCAACAGAGCTGACGTATTCAGCACAAATTAGCGAAATTTCATTCATTTAGTCCTAGTTAGGTATATCTTGGTATAATCTGCCACAATGGTTATTATATTGTTCCACGTGGGACCACAGAATAAGTGATAGGAGTGAGTGGGTTGCGGGTGGCTGTGGGTGAAGGGTAGGGTTGCCACATTTTATGGATAAATATTTTTTTAATTCAATATTATTATAATATTATATTTAAAAAATTGGGGAGACCTTTGCCCAGCAGTGGGACAGCGTAGGTCAGATAAAAAAATAATATTATTGTGCAAATTGCAGAGTATCGAAAGATAGAGAACACTTTTAGTTAGCCAATTTAAATCTGTCAACTAAAGTCTGTAGGACTTGCTGACAAAAAGAAAGAAAAGAATTATGAACTAAAAAAAAAAAAAAGACGTGTGGCACTCGGAGACTGCCGCGGTAAAGCTATTGCATAGCATTTTTTATCAACTTATGCAATTATAATTATTTATCGAAACCTTACACTCGACACCTAGAGAGGCGAGTTGCTTTTTTTTTTTTTTTTTTTTACATCGGACTAGGCATGCGTTTGACTGCAATCTCACCTGATGGGAAGTGACGATGTGGTCGAAGATGTAGCACGCTTGCCTAGGAAAAACCTATTCACTCTATTTTTGAACACCCCCGGGTTGTACTTTCTAGGAAAAACAGACGCGGGCAGTGAGTTCCATACCTCTGCCGTTCGGATTAAAAAAGACGAATGAAAACGCTTAGTACGGTTACATGGAATTTCCACCGTATGAGGGTGCCTCTTTTTCGTGCGTCTGGTGCTGTTATAAAAGAACGGCGAAGGCAAGACAAGGTCATGCAGTTCTTGTGCACACTCTCCATGGTGTACTCTATAGAACACCGACAGACTGGCCACTTCACGTCGGTGCGACAGGCTCAGGAGCTTGGATTTCACCAGAGAGTCGTTATTGATCAGCCTTTTGGCGCGCCTTTCTATGGAATCCAAAGCCTCAAGCTGATACTTAGCAGACCCATGCCAAAGGTGGCAGCAGTACTCCATACACGATCGAACTTGTGCTTGATATAGAGTTAGAAGCTGTTCTGGTGTGAAGTACCGCCTTACCCTGGCAAGGATGCCAAGTTTTTTAGCAGCAACTTTGGCTTTAGACCCAATGTACGAGCCAAAGTTCAAATCCGACTTTAGATGGACACCTAAAAGCTCGAGATGGTCAACTATTGGTATGGATACACCACGGAAAGTAGGTGACAGATCAAAAGGACACTTTTTCGCGGAGAACAGACACGCCTGCGTTTTTGTGGCATTGAAACACACCAGGTTTTCGTCGCCCCAGTCAGAAACAGCTCTAAGAGAAGTGTTAAGACGGGCTACCATGGCCTCTCTCTGCAGTCGGATATCGTCACTGCTAGCTCGAGCACTGGACCTATAACTCTCAACAACTGTACTGTCGTCAGCATACCCAAATGTACCAGGCTTAAGTAAGTCATTTATGTGCAATAAGAACAGTGTTGCTGAGAGGACTGACCCCTGAGGTACGCCGGCGTTGATAGCCATTAGATCTGACGAGCAACCATCGACAACAACTCGAATCAATCGATCCCTCAGGAAGTCAGAAATCCAAATGCACAGGCCAGCTGGAAGTCCATACGAAGGAAGTTTATTTAAGAGACCGTCGTGCCACACCCGGTCAAAAGCCTTAGAGATGTCCAGAGATACAGCAAGTGCTTCTCCGTGCATCTCAATTGCTTCACTCAATATGTAACTAGCGTACGCAAGAAGATCCCCAGTTGACCGGTTCTTGCGAAAGCCATATTGCCGATCACTGAGGAGTTCATTTGCTTCAAGATACGCCAAGAGCTTATTGTTAATGACCCGCTCCATAGTTTTACAAAGCAAAGAAGTAATGGAGATGGGCCTGTAATTAGCCGGGTCTGCACGACTTCCTTTTTTTGGAACTGGCTGCACATTAGCAATTTTCCAACACTTGGGCACTATCCCAGCAGCTAAAGAGAGGCGGAACAGGCGTGTAAGTATCGGAGATAACTCAGGTGCGCAGTTTTTAAGCACAATTGCAGGTATTCCGTCAGGACCACTGGCTTTGTTGACGTCAAGAGCACGAAGCGTCAAGAGTACCTCTTTTTGCCGAATGCGAAGATCGGACATATGCACCCCGCAGTGTGGCAATTGGGGAGGTGTTTGACCGGTGGCATCTAGGCTTGAATTGTCCGCAAAGAGTTTAGCAAACAAGTTTGCTTTGTCCCTAGCGGTATGAGACAGTGATCCATCGGGTTTAAGCAAAGGTGGCAGTGACGCGCGGCAAAAGTTACCCTCGACCGATTTGGCAAGAGTCCAAAAAGCTTTACTCCCTGCCGGATACGAAGCTAATTTTGACCCAATCCGTCCTACATGGTCAAAGTATGCTTTCTTTATGGCTTTTTTGCACATCTTGGCGGCCAAATTGAATGCCCTCTTTTTAGTCCCTATGTCGGCAGATTTGAGTTTACGTGCATTTGCCCAGTCCACATATGCCGCATGTTTATGGGATTCAGCGCGAGCGCAATCGGATCCGAACCAAGGCTTAGCTTCGTTTGAGATGGGCTTATCAGAAAATGGTATAAAATATTCCATAGCCTGACTTAAGACTTCGGTGACAGCATTTGCACAAACCGTTGGGTCCTCAGAGAAGAAACATACCTCCCGCCAAGGATATGAAGCAAAAAAGTGCCGCATTTCGTCCCAGTCTGCCGATTTGTATCTCCATATTCGCCTGTTTCCCTTGGGGCTTTGATCAGGTGGGGAGTATACTGAGACAGACTTAACCAGACAATGGTCGGACTTCCCAAGTGGGGAGGATACCGACACCGAGTATCGGTCAGGTTCAGTCGTCATCAGCAGGTCAAGACAATTGGCAGTGTGGTCAACAATATCAGGCACCCGTGTTGGTTCATGGACAAGTTGGGAGAGATTCAACGCTAAGGAAAGTTTGAGAATCTCTTGTCCTGCATGATCAGTTTTCTGGTGTGGAACCAGCCACTCCTTGTGGAGGACATTAAAGTCCCCCAGAAGAACCAATTGTGCCGAAGGGTAGCGTTGTAGAGCCACATCTGCTGCATCACTCAGGTGTTCTGCCAGTAGAGTTGTTTCCTCGTTTCCACTATGTGATCTGTAAACACCGGCATAAATAATCCTATCCACGCCCGTGTCCACTAATAGCCAAATCACTGAAAAGTTGGGGTGTTCAAGGTTTCGGAGTCGCAGACAGCATATATCGTCACGGACATACACACATATACCAGCGTGTGGGACAAATCGGTGCTCCAGGATATAGCCTGGGTAGTCAAGGTATGCTGTATCCGACGGGCATCCTATCTGCGTCTCCGAAATAAAAAACAAGTGCGGTTTAACGGTTTCGAGATGGTGGTGGACCGGTTGGAGATTAGAGTGCATCCCGCGAATATTAGTGAGATGCACTTTGAGTGTGAGGACGTGCATCTGCCGTTTAAACTTGTTTCTCTTATTTTCTGTTCTCATGATTTAGTGAATAGGGATGGTGAGAAGGGATGGTCGAGGTGCTGGGTTGATGACTACTGAAGTACCATGAACATACACGCCAATAGAGGACTTGCACGGAGACTGCGGGGACGCCCGAACCCCCCTGAGCAAAACCGCCGGTTCCTCACGACCGATCGCCAATCGGCCCGACGGACTAACTCAGGATTTTTCACAAGCGGCGGGGCAGCCTTTCGTAGCTGGCTAGGCTACTACTTGGGCCCCCTACAACTTGCGGTCGGCCAGCAGAGATCACCGTGCTTCGGATCCCGCTACCCTCCGAAGCAAGCCCTCCAGCGCGCATGACTCGATACTCAGAAACCTGTCACTAAACCCTACACAGCTGATCATCACAGTCACCGGAACGGCTTCAGCGGGCATCATGCTGAAACACGACAAGTCGCTTGACAACATGTTTTTGCCCGAAGGGTGGTAACTAAGCCGACGGCCGAAACCTACCACCAGTGTTTTGTTTTGGTTGCTCCTTTAGCACTACCCAGGGGTTACGTGTAGGTATCTAGAGTAAGGCCTACGGACGCGAGCAGACAAGAACCCCCAAACGTTGCTGAACTAAAGAGACAAGCGTGATATTTCAAAAAGTCATTAAAAGTTCTGCTATTCATCGATAGATGGCAACAAAACTAAAAAGTATCACTAAGAAGTGTGAGATTATTTTCGTTACGGAATTTCTGGATTCGGTCTCCACGCTCAAGGCCCGCGATAGAAGCTATGCAATAGCTTAAAAACTGGGTGCAGCTATTAATAAATAAAACAAAATCTCACACGTAGCAGCCCTATGAGACACTGGGGTGTGTTGTAATTAACCTTTGTCAAGAGTACGACACTGTTTATGTGTGTTATTTGGTTTTTGTGTGCGTAAACTCTGCTGTGTGGGTTAAATATTTCATTGCTGTTTTGAGCGTTTCACTCGCAAATCTCTGATTTAAATCCTTATTTGACATAGCTATTAAAACACACCTTTTTGTGTGCTTTCTTGCTTATTTTATTCCAAATTGTGTTTGGTTTTGCCAGCGGTATATTTATTTATATTTATAGAGAAAGGCAAATGGATGGGAGTGATGAGACTGGCAAACCCGGAAAAGATTGCGCGCTGAAGGAGTAGGTGGAAATTGTTTAGGAATGATGATTAAGATGATGATATTTATATGTAGGTCGGTAGGATATAAAATACAGTTTATGATTAGCCGAAAATTAAGACTGTGAAACTTACATTTTGAAATTATAAAAGTAATTTAGGCGTCGAGAGCTCAAATAAAAACACAAAACATATGTCCTCGTAAACTTACATACCAAAAAGCATTGAGTATTTTGTGATTTAACATTTCAAGCATATCAAATTTCGTCGCTATGGTGACAACTGGGAACACTAAAATATGGCGTTCCCAGTTATCAACTCATGAGGTGACAACTGGGATTTTTTTTTTTTTAAAACGATTCCCAATTGTTATCCTTAAACTAAGAAACATTTCACCAAAAGTACGGAGCATAGTGATAATTACCAAAAAGTACGATGATTAGCACCAATTTTTACGGTGACAACTATTATAATATATGGTTGTCACCCTAAAAACTGGTGCTAGTACTAGTTTTTACGGTGACAACCATTATGATAGTTGTCACCTTCACTATGCTCATCACCTCACTATGCTCCGTACTTTAGGTGAATTCATCGGAATTTTGAAGACCATTTTTCTCAGTGTAGGGATAAAGATAGGGTGACAACTGGGAATAACTCAGTAAAAACAGCAGGCGGGTAAAAATATGTAACAACCTATTTAGTTAAAATAACCACTAGCTAACCCTAGTATCAAAGATAGCAAAATCTATATCTCGTTCTAAAAGGCTTCAGTAAACTGTACTAGTAAGCTATTACTCGTAATAATAATAACCACTAGCTAACCCTAGTATCAAAGTTAGCAAAATCTATATCTCGTTCTAAAAGGCTTCAGTAAACTGTACAGCTATTTCCGTAGCAATTCCGAGATATCGCATCCCTTCGGGTTCCGTACATTTATATCCACTTAGCGCAGAGATCAATAGAGCTGCGAATAGAAATGCGAGTCATATCGCCGGGTTACAATGTTTCGTTTGGTTCAGTAAACGCCTGGAAGAGATCGCTTTTAGCGATAAGGCTGAGTTGTTGCTAGTTTTAAGTGTTAATATCGTTCTGCTTGTAACTTCTGGTGCAAACAAAAAAGAGTTTGTCAAGAAAAAAGAGAATGGAATAGAATATTATATATCATACAAAAGTTATCTTTTCACATACATTTTCGATTGATAAAAATTGTTCCTACTGCTCCTATTTGGACTTGTCAAAAAATGGAAACAGTGGATATTATAATAGGCCTGTGTCGTAAATTTCAAAAATGGCTTATTTCGTTAGTTTAGTACCTGTATTACCCCAAAAAAATAATATTTCATGTTAAAAATTATATTTAAAACACATATTTTAAGTTTTAAGAAAATATTTTTAATCTGGCGTAAAACACAAGAAAGTGTCATGGCGTCGTAAATGACGTCACATAGTGACAAACGATTGTGTTCACTTACGCCAAAAGTTTGTTTTGTTGAAAGTTTTTTTTCGGCATACGCATTCGGCATATGTGACGTCACATTTTCTGATTGGCGTTCACGGTCACGTGACTCAATGCCTATTTTTTAAGATTTTCTTTTCTAAATAATAGTTAAAAAAAAAACTAAAAAAACACGCTTTTTATAAAAAACCGAACTAAAAAAATAGAAAATAAAATTTTATAAATTTAAATTAAGAATAGGGTTGAAAATTTCAATAAATATAAATTAATATGTAATAGTGTAAATAAATAAATATATGTATTTTATTTTTAAAAAGCGTGGGGTGCATGGGTCAATAGATATTATATATTTTGTAGATACATTTTGTATTGACAGACATGAGTAGAGTGATTAGCATTTTGATAATATCTTAGAAAGCACCCCACGCTTTTTTAAAAATAAAATACATATATTTATTTATTTACACTATTACATATTAATTTATATTTATTGAAATTTTCAACCCTATTCTTAATTATTATTATTATTATTATTATTATTATTTATTAAGTGGTTTTGGTCATACCTGACAAGAAGAGAACTAGTAGTTTTGGCAAATGGGTTCGAATCTAAACGATATTTTGCGGAATCTGGTGTTCCTCAGGGTTCGCACTTGGGTCCGGTCCTCTTTTCTATCTTTATAGACGATATTGTCACACGTATAAAGCACTGCAAATACAAATTATTCGCGGATGACTTAAAAATTTATAATTCTGTAAACAGTCATAGAGATGTGGATCTTATACAGAGTGATATTAATAGAATAAGTGAATGGTGTGACGACAACCAAATGCATCTGAATGTTAAGAAGTGTTTCTATATAAAATATACACGCAAAAAAAAGCCTATAAATTCGTCCTACGCATTAAATGGTGAATTGCTACAAGAGGTGCAAGAAATTCGTGATCTGGGAGTGTTGATAGATAGCCAACTATCATTCAGATCTCACATCGACTCTATAGTGAAAAAGGCGGCACAGCAGCTCGGCTTCATTAGGCGAAATTCAAAGAAATTTAAATCATGCCGCACAAAAATACTGCTATACAACTCTATGGTTCGTAGCTGTCTGGAGTTTTCGAGCGTCGTGTGGAGCCCCTTTTACACTGTGCACTCACAGCGCATCGAGAGCATCCAGAGAGCCTTCACTAGATCTTTGGCTTTTTCATGTCAAGGTATCTCACACAGAAGCCCATACTCTAACCGCTTGTCCTTCTTCAAAATGGATAATTTGCGTGACCGAAGAAAAATCAGAGATCTATCTTTTCTATATAAATTGATCCACAATCATACTGATTGTCCTAGAATCCTAAAAGAAATATCATTAAAAATTCCTAGCCATTACCCTCGTCATAGAATTTCTAAAATTTTTAACATTGCTCGAGCCAAAACTAACTTAGCTCGTAACTCTCCGATACCAAGAATGTGCTGGACGTACAATGAAATGAATGCCTCCGTGAAAGATCTTGATGTCTTTCACAACTCTTTAAATGTTTTCAAAAAAAAATTGGCAAAACATTTTGACAGATAGTGCTCTGTCATCTTCTATTTATTTTTATTTTTATCCTTTTGTAATCGTTGTATAAATTTCATTTTAAAATGTAGGTATTTGTAATTATTTTTTTTTTATTATAATGTTCTACCCATTATTTAAGAATGTTGTAAACACCCATAAAGGGTATATATATCAGAACTCTTTTTTATACTAAGTATGTTATTTGTAATTTTTAATATATATACTGTTGGTGTTTCCTAATAAATAAATAAATAAATAAATTTAAATTTATAAAATTTTATTTTCTATTTTTTTAGTTCGGTTTTTTATAAAAAGCGTGTTTTTTTAGTTTTTTTTTAACTATTATTTATTTTTCGCTTTTTAGTTCGATTTGCTAACTATTAACCATCCTTAATATGTACAAATGTGTTGGTGTTATCCGATTTTGGCCGTCTGCTCAAGCAAATTAAAAATAAAATTGATGCGTAACAAAAAATATTGAGCAAAAAGATTTGTAGCCGCGTGGTTTCGATCCTCAGACCTCATAAAATAAAATTGATGCGTAACAAAAAATATTGAGCAAAAAGATTTGTAGCCGCGTGGTTTCGATCCTCAGACCTCATAAAATAAAATTGATGCGTAACAAAAAATATTGAGCAAAAAGATTTCTAGCGCGTGGTTTCGATCCAGGGACCTCTGGGTTATGAGCCCAGCACGCTTCCACTGCGCCACTCTGTTCTCTGACACGAATGACGAAATTACCATTTGTAAGTTAAACGGTATTAAAAGTTAAAGAAACTTTATAGAAAAAGCGTGTTAAAAAAATTAATAGTTAAAAAAACTAAAAAACACGATTTGTTTAGTGTATTGTCATCGGTCCTCGATATATCTACAAAGTTTGAAAGAAATCTGACCGTTTAAAGTGGGTCAAAAACGCGCTCAAAGGAGTCGGTTACATACAAACAAACATACAAACATACAAACATACAAACATACAAACATACAAACATACAAACATACAGGTGAAGCTAATAAAAGCGTGTTAAAAATATTAATAATCTTTAATTATTTTGATAAATTGTTTTATTGTTTGAAATCTCTATATCTTAATCAATAATTAGAAACTCCAATCCATCCGATTCATTCTTAGTGGAAACAAGCCTATTGTACTCATTTAGATATCGACACAAGTTTGTAACAGAAATGAAATAAAATTCAAAATTAGAAAATAAAACATAATATAAAATAATATAAGTCAGCTGTTTGGGCTTCGTAAGAAACATTTAGTGAGAGTTTATCTATCTATTGAAATGTATAGAATCGATATCGAATTAGGAAATTGGTAAATGTTGAATGCTTGCGTAACCGATTTTTCCATCCCCTTTTTATAATTCACCGTATTTTTAAGCCCCAACGCCAAAGAGAGTATCAAAGGTTTGACGTGAGTTTTTCTTTTGTTGTGTTTCTGTTTGTAGCATCATAGCTCTCAAAAGGCTAAACGAATTTTCATTTACTTTTTGGAATGGTCACTCGATCGAGGGTGTTATTTGTTAAAATTCAAGAAAATTGGTTTTGCTGTTTGGATATTACCAATTTTTTGTAGTCGGGTTTTTTAATTTCTTTAAATACATGTTGCTTAACTAAAGTAAGGAAAGTTAGGTACATCTATTTGTCGGAGACTAGAATAATGATATTCATTTTTGTGCCTATTTCGATCAAGCGGAACATTCCATATCCAAAAAGCACCAACAAAGATGTACAATAAATATGTAGATCAAAGAACCCCCCTCCCCAATCACGAATCAATTTCCACCAAAAATAAAACATTCTCGATACAAGACCGAAATAATGTCAACAGCAACAACAGTTTGCGAACAAGCGAGCCATTTCGCGCCAATTATGCTTGTGTCAAACACAGCCGGGTATCATCCCACTTCTGAAATATACCTTTACAACTCGTAAATACGGTTCAAATTGTCTCGTAATGACATACCATCGAAGCTTCAGCAAAATTAGCTTGCTATCCGATAGTCACTCTTAAGTTTACTCGTGAAAGTTCATTTTAGCCCAGCGATCTTTGACGTTGAACCGTGTTGGACTACAGATGATGTCAAAAGTAATAATAGATTGTATTTCAATGAGATAAAGTTGATATTCGAATGGGTGGAGATCAAAGTAGTTTTGCCGTAGGATGAGGTATGCGACAATAATACGGATTTGAAAACGCTTAAGGAGAAGTTCTTGTTGGTTTGTTTTAGGTCTATATAAGTATTAGGGTTTTCTTCTTTTTCTTTATCGTTTGATGATCCTTTCCTTAAAAAAGAGATTTTCAGTGAGATAAACGTATACTTAAGTACCTAACCACGGCAGCATTGTAAAATTGTGACGTCATCGTCAACTACAGTGGTGTTGTAAAGTATGTTGTCAAAATTAAAGATTAAATCAATTGAACGATTTAGTTTATGAGGTGAACGATTTACAGAATAAAGCTGAGCTAATCTTAATAAGGTCTGAGAACAAAATGTGTAAATGTGAATTTCCACACTTACCTAACCTATATACATATTTACATAGGGTAGGTAATTATATATTAAAACTATTACGTTCCCAAATTTTAGGGGCTATAGAAAACTATGAAACCCTACATGTAAAAGTTACATTGTGAACTTTAAAAAAGTGGTTTTCAAGTTTTTCCGAATATTAGAAAATCTGAAACGCGCTTCTAGTTAACGCAGACTATAGTTTGAAGGCATTTTAAGACAGATCTAAACTAACTACAAATATATCTGGCTTTATCATTGCAAGCCATTAGACAAGAATGTCAATAGTTTTAGAAAATTTAAATCTGTGTTAAAAAGCCTTCAAACTTAGGTCTCGTCTCCCCTTAACCTGTCACTCGTTCTATATTAACACCTGCCAAGATATCTCAAAGCCTTTCAGGCTCCAATACTTTGACACCAGAGCCAGCCTCTTTGTCTGTGACTTTTCACCCTTAAGCGATATATCTAGAACACCGATTTGCCGCCAAACATTCACTGCAATGATGGAGCGAGCGATTCGCTTTGCTCTACCGACGACTAACGTGGCGTGGGGAATTCTAGAGACGTCTGTTTCCAGCTATTAACTCTGCTGACAAGCGATATCATAAGAGATAATAGGCCAGGAAGGGTTTCCTTTGGAATACTGTTAGGCTTTTTGTAGCTATAGGACTCTATAACTAAGTATCTGGAAGTAGGAGAGCGTTGTAATTTATTCGACCACCATATTAGCGATAAGGCCGCCAGTTGTCGCACTAGTTTTAGGTGTTTGTAATCCTTTTGTTCGTAATAATTTATGGTTTGAACAATAAAGAGTTTATCTATCTATCTATACTTTTTACGTTTAAGATTAGAACTTTCTTCTATTTTCGAACTTCGAACTACACGATTTCAAAGTTGTTAACTAAATTGTAGTTGCATTTAAAAATAGTAGAATAAAACCAGCTAATTTCGACAACCACTTGAATATAAACGGAAATAAAAAGGAATTCATCTCATTGCTCGATTTACCGGCGAAGATCACGAGTATCGTCACGAAGTTAATTATCAGAGATATGAGAATTAGTCTATATCCCTATAAGCTAATAGTACATATTAATATACAAAATTACAGTACAAGCTGTACAAATTCAACCCTATTATGATTGAGAATTTGACTCTCAACTTTTATTTATCTTTATTGACCGAACGCAATGAGGCCTCAGAGTCTAGGGGATCAAATCGGTGCTTGTATGTATGTTTGTATGTTTGTCCGACGATAACTTGAGTATGGTTGATCCGATCTTTATAAAATTTTGCAAGCAAGTGCTTTAGTTAAAAAATGAGCGATATTGGTCGTGAGTTTGGGGAGATTTAGGCGCTGTGAGGTCTCAGTTCGCCACGAACTAAGTTTATTTATATTTTAATTCCTATCTATACCTAAATCCCACTTAGCTCCGATCCCTCTCATCTCGTTAATTGTTTGCTTCCCGCGTGTCGAGTTACAAAGTGCGTGTCTGATCTCGGCGATGCCGCGCACGTCGGACTTCGCCGGATACAGCCGTCGGTGTTCGGCGAATCGCTACTGGGCTTCAAATCCGTTCGCTGACTTAGTTTTATTAGCGCAATTAATGAACAGTGTTGTCTATTACACAGTAACTTTGCGACCCTCATATCTTTACAACAACTAAACCACTATCTTTACAATAATTATCTACATAGATCTTCGCATAACGAAACCAATTTGTGCATATTCAATGCTAAAATATAAAATGTACACATATTTTCTGGACAAACTCGTACATACATGCCTTTTTCAGCAGACTATTAGGGGCCTTACTTATAAAGTTTTCGTGAAGTTAAGCGATATTATTTAGCACTGTGCACTACATTTTGTATTGCGCACAAGTTTTGAGTAAAATCAACATCGTTTATTACTTTTTTGTTGTTGTTTTTTTTTTGTTTACATCGATTGCTTAATTCTCGGTCAATAAAAAGTTTGATATTCTAATATCATTAAAATATTTGTATTATTAAGTCATAAAAACTTCATAAACTCGCTTAGTTTAATAAATTGAGGATTAAAATACATTTCCAGACACTTCTAAAAAACAAAGTTGTCTCCCAAACATTTTATCAGCGGCAATTGTATCTTTTCCGAGAAGTTCTAAACTGCCTAAATCTTTAAAGAGGCTTTTCACAGAATTCTGTTCCAGCGTCCAATTTTTCACAACAAGTTCACAGAATCGAAGTTTTCCAACAAATACGAGACAAATTTGAGGCAGAGTAGATTATTAGCAGAGAGAGAACATGGAACAAATCTGTTGTGAAGTAGTTTTTGCTAGGCATAAAACATGCTAAGGATTTTTGATTAATTTATCTCATGAGTTAAGCTTGCAGCTTATAATTACTAAACCAAAATTAAAAAAAAATACTTATCAACCCTACTTTTGGTTAGCTATTTTAAATCTATCTTTTTTTTAATCTTTTGTTTTGTTTTGAATCTTCGTTTCTGATTCGTAGAGCCAGGGAATGGAACAGTGTGCCGGCTACCTTGTTTCCTGAAAGATACAATCTTGGGATTTTCAAGGTCAGAGTGAATAGGTATTTTTTAGGCGTAGACCTAAAAAAATCTTCATCTTCGACCACATCGTCGCTTAACATCAGGCGAGTTGGTGGCCAGACAAATTCGCGTTAAAAAATACAGATCGATTTAGCAACCATGTTAGAAATATAAAAAAGTAATAATAATAATAATAATAGCTAATCGGAAGTAAGGTTTTTTGGTGTCTGAATCGATCTGTATCTTAGAAAGTAAATAATAAATGGTACTGTTCAATTTCTTTGGTACTTACTTCTCAATTTCTTTAAATCGTCGTTTCGTAAATAAATACACTTAAGTACCTACTTTCTTATTACTTATCAATTTATTTGGTTCGTAAATAAATACACCGAAGTACTTCACAAATGTCCCACTTACTTTTTTCCCCACAAAAAAAATATTCCCGTGGAAACTGGAAAAAACTGGCTCATACGAGAAACCAACAAAGCATCGCTCTTTTAAACATTTCTCACTAAATTTCCTAATCCACATTTCTTCGTATACGATTAAAATATTAATGTTATTAGCTCGCCAGCTGATTTACAAGCGATTTGGTGTAGGTTTTATTTATTTTAACTTTGATGACGGGACTGACAGACTACAAGACCGCGTTCTATATTAATGGGAGTTTGTTTGAAAATATCTTTATAAACATGTTAGAGTCTGATTTAGTGCACAGTGGTATGTGATGGGGAAAGATTAGGTTAAAAGTGAATTGTATCTTTTTATAGTAATATGAATTTGTTAAAATTAAATAATGAAACGTATTTATGAGAATTTGTTTAATAATGAGATGTATTAATGGGAATTTATTTGAAAGAAAATATCTTTATGACCATAAAATCCTACTTTTTTTTAGAAGGCAAAGTTTGGGTGATTTTTGCTCAATTATGCCAAAATGCCTAAATGAATTCGGATGAAATTTGGTATGAAGGTAGCATAAACTCTGAAGATTACTTTTTATTCCGGAAAATTTAGGTGAAACCGCGACGTGCAGCTAGTAGTATAATATATTATTATATTAGTAAGAGTTTGTTTGAAAATATCTTTAAAAACATGAAATATCTTTATAAACATGTTGGTTTCTGATTTAGTGCACTGTGGTATGTGTGATGGGAAAGATTATATTAATAGTGAGTTAGTGATAAATGTTTGAGAGTCGTGTTTTGGTTCGTTTTGTTTACTTTACGATTTTGAGATTTTTAACATTATTTATTCAATCAATAAATTACTCTAAGTACCTCTTTACCAGAGTCTACTTTTGTCGTAAAATACAATTCGGACTTCTTCAAATATACGGGATTATAAGAAAAAAGACAAAAAGGCTTCGTTAGTACCTTTTTTTATGTAATTGAGTGATGAGACGAGCAAATCGCTGGCCTGTTGTTAAACGACACGTTTGCCCATAACAGGTCTGCGCCACCCAGAATTTTGAACTCGCAGAATTCAAGACCCTGCGCGGCACAGCACTGCGCTCGTCACCCTGAGATACAAGTTGTTTAATCTCCCATTTGCCCTGTAACCATACCCTGTACCATTTGCATATTGATGTGCATATTGATACTCATCAAAATGATCAAATTTTATATTCAAGACTTTTATTAATAGTGAGTTAGTGATAAATGTTTGAGAGTCGTGTTTTGGTTCGTTTTGTTTACTTTACGATTTTGAGATTTTTAACATTATTTATTCAATCAATAAATTACTCTAAGTACCTCTTTACCAGAGTCTACTTTTGTCGTAAAATACAATTCGGACTTCTTCAAATATACGGGATTATAAGAAAAAAGACAAAAAGGCTTCGTTAGTACCTTTTTTTATGTAATTGAGTGATGAGACGAGCAAATCGCTGGCCTGTTGTTAAACGACACGTTTGCCCATAACAGGTCTGCGCCACCCAGAATTTTGAACTCGCAGAATTCAAGACCCTGCGCGGCACAGCACTGCGCTCGTCACCCTGAGATACAAGTTGTTTAATCTCCCATTTGCCCTGTAACCATACCCTGTACCATTTGCATATTGATTTGCATATTGATACTCATCAAAATGATCAAATTTTATATTGATCCAATATAAAATTTGACAACTCAACTCAACTCTGAAATCCCGAATTCAAAAAATCATTTTCAGAAACTAATACATACCTAACTGATTAAAAGGTTGAGTTCAGAGTTGTAGGTAAAGAAATTGTAAATTTTAATTTCAAAACAGTTTAACAACCATCCACATGATTCGTATTCACAAGCCTAATAAATTCTTATTCCAAGCTAAGAGCCTACTTTCGAGTATGATTCAAATAAATCCGAATCAGGCATACCTGGCGCCCAACCGCCCGGCCGCCCGGCCCGCGGCCCGCGGCGAGATTTGTAACAAAAGCCCTCTTCACAAATATATCCTCTGCCGGTAGAGTGGCCATCTCTTGTTTTTGTAATATTTTGTGGACAGAATTACGCCTACAAAATTTTACATATTTCGAAATTAAAAGAAACAAGATATTTTCTTTGAAGATGAACTTCCGCGTAACAACGCCTGATTCAATAAATTAAAAAGTAGCAATATACTTACTATGTACTTGCAAAAACCTCAAAGCTAAATTACAGCCAAGTTTGTGAAACCAATTCTGAGTCGAGTTGCTACTTAATTAATAATAATTACTTATTCCTCTGGCGCAGCGACCAAAGTGAGTGTTGCCGTCTCGATTGATCTTAATCTCGCATTCTCTTACCAGTATTTGGTTAGCAGAGCCTTTATTGAAAGCTTTTATTTAACTTGCAAGGTATTGGTTTGTTCGGGTGGAATCTTGCAACTCAATTTTCAACCACTTTCCGATGTCCGATTGAGCTGAAATTTTGTATACCTACTTACGTGTGTAATTCCGATGACAATGCTTGTTTTTAATGTTTGTTTTTAAAAATACTTTTGAATTTTCTTATTTATGAATGACTAAATGGTGTTGAGTTGATCACTGAGTCCTCTACAGCGTACGGGTGGGAAGGTTTGCGGGCCCTTTTCTAACGCAGTTAAAATTCTCCACCACTGTCTCTCATTTCACATGCCATGGTAATTGACAGTGACAGAAATGATCTCAAATACTCTAGAATAAGGCCCCAGAGTTGAGTGGGAAAAATCTAACTCACATCGATTAAATGAATGAATAACTTTTTCAATAATATTAGTGCACATCTTGGACAAAGAATCAAAGCTTTTTGAAGCACATTAACTCACTCACAAACTTCCACATCAACATTAGTGTGTGACGACGTCAGATAATTATCATCATAATAATATCTCACATCCCCCGAGCACGTAGTCACCCCACTCTCCCCTAAATCCTAACGATGCAATTGATCTCTTTCCCCGGGCGATGCGCGATAGTCCACGTACCGCCTCGTTAATGCTACCATCCTCCACCGTTGCGAAGTGATGACGCGGTCGCTTCGTGCGAATGACGAATTTTCGCCCGAATTCAGGGTATTGTAGGTACTCGTGGAGTACCCTACTTTTATTTTAATGATCGTACCTTTAACTAATATTGGAGGTTCTAAAATGTTTCCTGTTTGTCAACTCGTTAAGTCCGTTTAGGGTCTTTGATTTCGTTGATTGTTATTAGTAGGTAGGTACTTGAGAACCACTCTAGGTAGATCTCTCATTTTAAAGAGTGGGCTGCCTAAGACTCATAGGTACTAGGGCAGTATTGCCAACCCTGTCTAAGAGAAAAACTGTAGACAAGCCCTAAAAAACTGTAGAAAATAGTAAAACCAATTAAAAATCTACAGTTTTGGCTAAAACTCCTTGTTTTGATGAAAAAAAAACGCAATAAAAACTGTAGATTGACAGTGTAAAGTATTTCTAAAAAACAGAGGAAGCGTCCAAAAAACTGTAGATTTACAGCAAAAATAGTAGGTTTGGCTACACTGCACTAGGGCTTTGGCAAGCTAATGACACTAACAAGTAGCGTTTTAGTATTCAATTTGGTGGAAAATATAAATCCATCCACTATAGACTGTTAAGCGAGCTACAAAACTTCATCGAATGTAAAAATATATTCAAAATATATTTTTTAAACGAAACTAGTAAGTAAGATAGTTTAGGCCGAGTGGCTAGCCCTGGTGTCAGAGTTTATAGGCCGCCTGAAGACCTCTTACATGGCTTAGCGGTTGTTGAAATAATACAAATACCTACTTCCTGACTGAAAGTTTACTTTTCTTTTTGTACATCGTTTTATTGACTTTTTAAATCGCCTCTGAAAAGAGTAGGAAATGTCAAACAACAACCCTCAATCAAGATTTATTACAGAGCAAGCACTTGGATCAATCACGTTTGCTATTCAAACTATGTCAACCTTCCCTTTGATTGAACCTTTTACTCCTTTGTCAAAATATAATTGTCAGCACTTCTTTTCCGCGCTTGAGTTTAAAGTGAAAACTTTTCACTGTGACAAGGTACTTAAGCGTCAACGCATTTCGCGTACTTGATCTATCTTCATACTTCAACGTTTTGCGTCGTGTGGGATTTTTAACTCAATTGTTTCAGACATAAGGTTTGATTTTGTAATGGTTGTTTGTACGAAGAATTTAGTTGGCACAAAAGGGACCGTTTTCGTCCCTCGTCCTGTTTTGTTAATTGGTCTCTTAATAATTATTATGGACCTCTAAGTGCTGTGTAAATTAAAGGGTTCCGTAGATTTTCGGTATTAAAATTATTTTGTTATTCATGAATGTATAATAATAACTAATTTTGTCGACGATAAAGTATAAATGTGCTATTTTGGTATGGTGTTTCTATTCATTGATTTGACGCAACTTTGTTAAGTACTTTTTATACACGCATGTGAATTTATTTTAAAGTAAGAAAAAGATAGCTGAAGACCATTTATCTCCGCCTTAACCTGAGTCAATGATTTTGCCCGAGTCGAAGCTGCGGGCTTATTATGTAAAGTTGATCGTGATCGGAATCGTGATATTGATAACAAGATTCACAAGTCATCTCGTTTACACCAACCATGCGCTCTCGCTTCCACTCGATCACTATTAGGTATGATCAGAATCATGAATGGACGCTGAAAATCGTGATGATGAAAATAATGATAATAACGTAGCCTATATGCGTTAATCCGGGGTATACCTACAGAGTTACTCATAAAGGGTATGTTAAGCCGAAAAGAGCTCATAGTACTCATCTTTATGAACAACTTTTACTATGGGACCAACTCGAAATTCGCGAAAAAAAATCAGCTGTTCCATACGTTTTGTCGAGTGTCATTGACATTTTTCTATGAAACAGCTGATTTTTTTTCGCGCATTTCGAATTGGTCCCATAGTAAAAGTTGTTCATAATAATGAGTACTATGAGCCCCTTTTGGCTTAGCATACCCTTTATGAATAACCCTATATAACCTATCTCTATTCCAAGTTTCATCAAAATCGCTTTAGTAATTACGGAGACATGTGGTAAACCGTTAACACACAAACATATTGTGTTAATTCAGGGTATCAACATCATCATCAGCCTATCTAATGTTCGTCCACTGCTGGACATAGGCCTCTCCTAACGAACGCCACAAGGCACGACTCATTTTTCGACCCATCTCTGTACAAAATTTCACCAAAATTGGTTAAGTAGTTACGTAACACTAAATTTAGCATAATTATATTACCAGAATTAATTATTGACCTACGATACCTACAATATTAATGCAATCTGTAAACTAATCTCATGTATCCACAAATTACCTGTCCAGAGTTCTAACTAATGATCGCAATGCGACCTTTGTCGTGACGTGTGACGTCACACGTCGCATTGTGTCGCATGGCAGATAGGCATTCGGAGAAACAACTAACCTGTGATATCTAGCTATCCTAGTAAAATTGATGCAACAGAATGATGAAAACAAAACAAACAAACAACAAAAAAACAAATAAACAATTTTATTATAACAAAATGGTGATGACGAAAAGTATCTATATGTTCTTTTCAATACCCCTGACAAAGTGTATGTAAAATTTCATGATGATTGTTTCGGTATTTAAAAGCGTGAAATCGTAAAAACTCATCTTCGCATTTATAATACTAGCTGACCCGGCAAACGTTGTTTTGCCATAAAATAAAAATTATTTCTAGTGACTATTAAAAAATAGGGGTTGGTGATAGAAGGGTGAAAATTTAGGGTTGTATGTATTTTTAATGCCACATAAGCCACATTATAAAAAAAAAAATTTTGTCCAAAAAAAAAAAAAAAAAATTAGGGTGGACTACCCCTAACATTTAGGGGGATGAAAAATAGATGTTGGCCGATTCTCAGACCTACTGAATATACATACAAAATTTCATCAAAATCGGTCAAGCCGTTTCGGAGGAGTATGGCAACGAAAACTGTGACACGAAAATTTTATATATTAGAAGAAGAAGATTAGTTGAGACTTATATTGTAAGTAGCTGTAATGAAATAATGTCAAAGATACTCGACAAAATGTATGAAACAGCAGATTTTTTCGCTATTTCGTGGTAGGTCCCATACTCCCATAGTAAATGTTCACAATCACGAGCCCTAATCGGCTTAGTATACCCTTTTCGTATAACAATAGCCGTGTAAACCTATTAGTGTATAGATATATCAATAAATAAAAGTAAAAATAAAGTTATAAAATAAAATCTTAAATATAAAATAATTCAACGACACCAATTAAAATCTCCTAAATAAGTAAATAAAAATAAATAGCAATTTGAAGCCAATCAACATCAGAAATTCATAAGTATTATCGACGAATACTATGTATTCATATATTTTTGAAAAATTTGTAATGTTTTGGAATAGATATCAAAATTTCGGTTTAAATAAATTAATGGGAAAATTTCTTTAAGAAATGTATTTTTATAAAACAAAAGTAAAAACCAGAAACTTACCTAACAAGGTCCCTGAATTTACCAGGGGAAAATAGTGGAGGAGGCCGGCTAAAAAAAAAAAAAAAAAAAAAAACCTATTAGTGAGCTACATTGTAGCAATACTGTGTACATTTGAAGGTTGGCAACACAGTCTACCTTTAGAAGTAGTCCACTTAGAGCACCCAGCCTAGTCCACGAAGAGCACCTATCCATTTTTTTGGCAGGTGCTCTTCGTGGATTCAAATTAATTTTTACATTTGTGTCCACAAAGAGCACCTACCACTTAACAGCCTAATGTTGAATGAAAGATATCGATAAAAATCACTGAACGTTTATGTGATATGTGGAGGCTGAGTGTGATATATTAAAAGAATAGTTTAAAAAACTAAAAAACTCGAATTTCATCGCTCTTTGACAAACGCGGCACGTAGCAGAATATGTAGCAGTAGCCGTGGGGAACCACAGCTTAGCCAGCAGTAGTCACAGAATTCGCGTACCGAGTCACAGCTTAGCTAACAGTAATCGTAGAAATCGAGTTCGAAGCAAAAACACAATTTATTAGCTTCATATATTTTAATTTATTTATAAGTATATAGTTTTTATTTTTTGTATAATAATTTATTGTTATCGATCCTCGATATATCTACAAAGTTTGAACGAAATCCGGCCGTTTAAAGTGGGTTAAAATCGCTCCCAAAGGAGTCGGTTACAAACATACAGGTGAAGCTAATATAAGCGTGTAAAAAATAAGAAAGTGTTAATGTTAAGTAAGATAAACAAATGTACTTTGCCAGTTATTCCACCGCCAAGCAGTAATGTGCAAACATTACTGTGTTCCGGTTGGAAGGGCATTGTTTCCAGTGAAATTATAGGGCAAATGGGAGGTTAAACAACTTATATCTCAGGGTGACGAGCGCAGTGCTGCGCCGCGCAGGGTCTTGAATTATGCAAGTTCAAAATTCTGGGTGGTGCAGACCTGTTATGGGCAAACGTGACGTTTAACATCAGGCGAGCGATTTGCTCGTCTCGTCACTCAATTACATAAAAAAAAAAAAAAAAAAATACTTACTAGTGATTTGTATTATTTTTTAGTCTAGTTATAAGTACAGAGTTAATATCAAAGAGTACTTATGCTAAGCCGAAAAGTACTCATAGTACTCATCATGACCAACTTTACTAGCACCAACCTGGAATTCGCGAAAATCACCTGTTCCATATATTTGCAGAACAGAACAGCTGATTTTTTTCGCGTATTCCAGGTTGATCGCGTAGTAAAAGTTGTTCATAATGATGAGTACTATGAGCTCTTTTCGGCAGGACACTGAGAAAAATGGCCATCTAAATTCCGATGAATTCACTTAAAATACAACTAATATCACCAAAGAGTACGATGATTAGATAGATAGATAGATAAACTCTTTATTGTTCACACCATAAATTACAAACAAAAGGATTAAAGCACCTAAAACTAGCAGCAGTTTATGATAGTTGTCACCTTAAAAACTGGCGCTAATCGTCGTATCTACTTTTTGGTGATATCAGTACAGTATGCTCCGTGCTTTTAGGTGAATCCATCATTCTTTTAGCGGAATTTAGATGCGCAATTATGTCAGTGCATACCCTTTCTGTATAACCCTGTATGTAGAGGTAGATGTAGACTACGTCCAGTCTAGTCATCTATGTATATTGTATAAGTAGATATATAAACCAAACCAAACCAGACCACACGTCAATCACATGTGTGCGGTTTGTAACATTGCATTCTATCCATTCTAGGATCAATCCATTATAATTATATTATGTTAAATAGCTATGTATTGTGGATAAATGCTTGATACATTATGTCACCTGGTTGTCTATACAAGTACCTTTACTACCTGTTATGTGGCGCAGACCTGTTATGGGCAAACGTGACGTTTAACATCAGGCGAGCGAAAAGCTCGTCTCGTCACTCAAAAAAAAACTTAGTAAGTATTCTGTGATACAAGTAAGAGTCATAGAATAAAACTATGCATTCTACTTATTTATATAATGATCACTCTTTACAATAACAGAAAGTGGGTAATTTACCTAATAATAATTTTACAAATATATGATGGTTAAAAATATTTTTATAAACAATTATTTATTTCATTGGCGTCGTAGTTACATACAGGCCATATAACCCGTTGATAGATCACATCTTTACCATTCTCACGAAAATACCCGAATTTACAAACACACATTTAAATACACGATATTAATAGTTTTCCAAAAGCGACCTCTTAAAAAATTTAACGTCGAGTCTTCAAAATTACAGGAATAATATTTCTGCAAACGTCTTTGTTTTACACAGAAGTTGAATCATAAAATGCAAATTAAATAAACTGCTTATTCCGCTACTCATAAAGCTCAGTTTACAATGATTACTGAAGCAACAATGAGTAGGCTGTGAGGTACAGTCGTCGACAATTAAGTGGAGCGCGCCCCTAATTGTCTCCGGACTTCACAAGTCGAGGACTGGCGAGGAGAAAAGTGAAATTGTTTGGGAAATGTTTAACTACATCAGGGTTTTATTGCAATATTTTAAAATTAGAACATTCTGTTTTGAATGATTTTTTCCCGGTTTATCTACATAAGAGTGGAGGCGAGAGAAAATTCGTTGTTAAGTCGAATTAAGAAAATATTTTATAAATAGAATACGTAAAACGCAGTTATCTACCAAAAAAACTTTGATGTCGTCAATGAGATGAGTCGTTCAACAAAACAAGACGAACAATATTTTCAGCAATAAATTTTGATGTAGGTACCTACATGCACTTTTAATAAACACTTTAGTATTTAAGTGACAGAACTGAACTTTTTTGATCAGTGTCATTGATTTTAAAGTATACCCATACTTTATTCCATCAAAGCTAGCCTCTTAGTCTTTACGAACTTAACTACCTACTTTCCATGCCTTTTTAGCGATCACAAACAAAAAACTCTAGGTTAAAACCATCCTCTCTAAAAGCATACATTACGAAAATCATTTAAGGCGATGCAACTAATTAAAATAACTAAAATAAATATTTCTCGTACAATTAACGCCGTTGCCGGCGTGTGTACTCGGCCGTACGCGATCAATTAAGGCGCGTGTCGCGGCATTTTTATGCAAATGTACAGAAGAGCGGTGGCTAGGGTTGTCAATGATGACTTCGTGGTTGTATTATTGGTAAGTTACTAGATCATTTTGGCTAGGAAGTTTAATTTAGTCGTTTTGCGGTGACGTGCGATGGAATAGTTTGGATAGGGAGTTGATAACGGTTTTGTTTAGGTGATTTCTGTACTTTGTTGTAAAAATAAGAGCTGTTTCAAAAACTTATGTTCAAGTGTCATTATTATTATTTTTTTTCGTTATATTTATGTATATATTTAGGTAGATATTTTAACAGAAGTGTTTTTTATTTCATTTAGCTATCTACAGGCCTAATTAAATACTTTTTTACGCTCAATCATCAAACCAGCATTCCGAAAATAAAAAAAAAAAACAATGTAAAAGTTCACAAAAGCAAAGACAGAATACCATTAAATACAGTTTTGCAATTCTTTGCAAAACCTACTAAATGGCGACAGGCGTGTTACAAAAAGCATAATAACTTATAAGCTTTCAGCTTTTCTTTAGGTGGCAACCCTACGCGCACTGCCGGTGGTCCGCCCTAACTGAGAGTTCCGTAGGAAATCACGTCGCTTACAGATCGTTATCGCGAGAATGTGATACCATCGGCATACGCTGATTGCGACTTATGTGCGCGATTGTACTACCTCTAGCGATTGCAGCGTTTGACTGCGCGTTTTCCCCTTAAATGTGTAATAGGTTTTGTAAGCTCATATCTATCCTATCTGAGAATATTTTTCTTCTGAGTTTTTTTGTAATTTGTATTTAGAATTACAAAATGTATAATCATGTTTAATAAGAATGACGTCTGAAATTGACACTGTTATTGTACCTACTGGTATGAAGCAGGCCTTCTGTTAGATTTGATAATATAATAGGTACCAATATATATCTACCTATATTATCTATCTCAATCTACATTACATAATCTCATTTATGCAATTTGTTCATTAATGCTGTCATAAAAATTGCGACATTTTGCAATTGCAATCCAGACGCATTTGGCTTCTATTTACGATACTACCATTTCGCTAACAAGATTAATAATACCAGTGATTCTGCCTACTAATCATGTCCCGCAAAATAGTTCCAATTGAAACAAAACTCATCTCCGAGCTACGTCTGAGTTTCATCGCGTCTATTTTAACATAACCGATGTCATACGACCCCAATAACACGTCGATAACTCCTACTGTCCTCACCAAACGCTAGTTCAGAACATTTTTAACACTCCCCCGACACGCCTATTGAATAGTTGCCAAATTATCTCCACGACCAATCACAGAGCGCCCTAGTCTACACGAAACGCGCCGACCAATCGGAAGCCAGATTTAGCTGCGCCTGGGCATATTTTCGTTTGCAATTCAATGAGTTGTCTAATTGCTTGTTTTGCTTGGCATTGCCGCTTTCCTGTCCATTGATGAAACGTATTTATATTTAATGAGGTTCAAATGCGTCTGATTTATGGTAGATCTCCGTTTAATTGGCGCGAAAGAGGATGATTTATTTGATAAAATTAGCGGCTCGCGTTCAGAGAAACGATTTGGTTTTATTGATCTTAACTATGAATAAATAGTCGGTGATGGGTGGTTTTCGTGTTTATTATCTATCAATATAATAAGTTAAAGCATTCAGAACCCAAATTGGATTTTTCAAACTTAGTTTCGAAAATCCTGGTTCTCAGCCACTCAAATGTTTTGGCACAGAAAAGGAAAATCAAATATGTAGTAGCTTCCACTCTACCAGATTCAGATTGAGAAACTGTATTAAATTCATCATGATTAAGACCAAAGTTCACTGAAACTTAACAAGATGAAATCTAAATTTGAATATAAGTATTGAAACTTAGGTCAAAGAAAAAAAAAATTAGAATATCAAAAAAAATATGTATATAAAATAATTGCATATCGGCTAACTTCGCCGTTGTTCTTTTCTATATTTATGAAATTCAAAATAATCCAATCAGTGAACTTGGCCAGCGTGGCCAGCGCGGTGGAATACGGCCTAATCACTCTTCGAGGGTATACCTGTTTCCCAGTAGTGGGAGGATTAAAGCCTAAAGGTTGCATATGATGATGACGAAGTAAGTTCGTAGAGGCCGAGAGGCTTCAACTTTTAACGTAGTAATTATTAATATTTATTGAACCATCTATTTACAGATTCCGACACCAGTGAATTTCAAATGGCTATTTAGAATTAGAAGTTCAAAGATCGAAAATTCAGGGCTAGAATGATGTCACGGGCTTTAGGAAAGCCAGTGGGGCTAGCACAACTTTGACGTAAAAATACGTAGCGAGTTTTCGACAGAAAAGTGTACGCCATTTAGGTACGCCTGTCAAGTGTGCTTCTGACGGGTGTAAATGGCGTACACTTTTCTACCGAATACTCGCTACGTATTTTTACGTCAAAGTTGTGCTAGCCCCACTGGCTTTCCTAAAGCCCGTGACATCATTCTGGCCCTGAATTTTCGATCTTTGAACTTCTAATTCTAAATAGCCATTTGAAATTCACTGGTGTCGGAATCTGTAAATAGATGGTTCAATAAATATTAATAATTACTACGTTAAAAGTTGAAGCCTCTCGGCCTCTACGAACTTACTTCGTCATCATCATATGCAACCTTTAGGCTTTAATCCTCCCACTACTGGGAAACAGGTATACCCTCGAAGAGTGATTAGGCCGTATTCCACCACGCTGGCCAAGTGCGGGTTGCTGGAACTCACATCCGCCATTGAATTTCTTCTCCGGCCGTATGCAGGTTTCTTCACGATGTTTTCCTTCACCGAAAAGCCAGTGGTATATAAATTCGTAGGTACATAAGTCCCAAATAAAACAACTCATTGGTACGAGTACGAATCGGAGTTTGAACCCGCCACCTCAAGAATGCGAAGCGGCTGCTCTCCCACTGAGCTACCACGAACTTAGTTACTTGTTAATTATCTTCTTCTTAATATATATAAATTACATGTCACGTTGTTTGTCCGCTATAGACTCCTAAACTACTTAACCGATTTCAATCAAATTTGCACACCGTGTGCAGTTCGATCTAACTTAGGAGATAGGATAGCTCACATCTCAATTTATAGTAAAAAAAAATGAAAAATTAGAAAATTTAAAAATACTTAAACCATAATCTAACTTTAGCGCTTTGGACAATGTAAACTTTTTTAATGTAACTTTTGACATTTGACATTTGACATAGAATTGACGCAATGGCTTTTTTATAAATAGTCATCGTTAAGACAGGACAACGTCTGTCGAGTCAGCTAGTTTATTATTATATTGCAATGGATATGTGCACTTAAAATACCAAGACTGCGCATCAAACGTCAGACCTAAGCGATATCTGAAATACCTGAAATGATATACTGCATGGATTATTGCCAGGTTCATAGTCAGATAAACTTAGTGGCAAAGATAGAGTATCGACCTATCTGACAAAAAGGTTTAAGCCGAAAAGGGCTCATAGTACTTATTATCAGCAACTTTTATATTATTATACTATCGGACCTACCCGAAAATCGAGAAAAAAACAGTTCTGTAATTTTGTCGAGCGTCATTGGCAATTTTCTATGGAACAGCTGATTTTATTATCTCGATTTTCGTGTTGGTCTTATTGTAAAATTTGTTTATAATGATGAGGCCTATGAGCTTTTTTCGGCTAAGCATGCCCTTTTCTAATAACCCTGTACCTGCGTGCTGTGGGTTGTTATTATCGTCGTCGTCGTCGTTATAAACGGACAAGCAAGTAGAGTAATAAATCATGTTTCAATATGTACGTCTTGTATACGTACATGAAAGAAGTAAAGATCTTAGCGGCTTCACTTAAATCAACGCAGTGCTCCACCTTTCTCTCTAAATATATCTTAGGGTACATATTGGATTTCTATTTGTGTTGGAATAGAGCATTGCCTTACAATATTAGCATCCATTATGATTGTACAATGTTTGAACGAATTATTGTTTTGTTTATTTTGTTGGCAATCATGTGGGGGTTACTTTGCGTTTATTACTTCCGTATTGTCACACCTTTTCAAATGCTGTCACAGAGACGTGAGACGGTGAAGACAGAGTTATGATTTCGCATTTATAATAAAAGGAATTAGTATATTAAATGCTAAAGTATATAACTCTGTCTTCGCGTCGGTATATACTATATATGCTGTTAGAGCAGCAAAGACAGCAGAGTTCAATATCGTCCGAATATCGGGACGTTTACCTTATTTGTTTAATTGTCTGACTAAATGCCTGAGGCCACGGTTCAACCATAAGAATCTATCCATCTGAGTACGTGTAGGTACTTCTTTTTCCAAAATTTTAGTAGATCAGTATTAGAGTTGCAACACCTGGACTATAAAATTGCTTCATAAACGTAAAATGTGTAACATCTAGCCTTTGCCAATTTGGTTTGGGTTCGATCCATTTTCATAAGTTTTTTTTTAATTTGCCACTTCAATTTTCGCCCTCAAATAAATTAATGTTTGTTATTTAATCTTTGAAAAACTGACAAAACGGATAAGGATGAAATTAAGTATAGATCTAGTTTTTACCTTAGAATACATACTAACTGGGACCTGTGGTTTCACCCCCACTCTACAGAAATTATAAAATTTTCAAGATCAAAAAGTAGTCTAAATGTTGTTTCTTATGTTGTTGTTGTTTGTTATCTTTAGCAAATATAAGCTATGATCTTGAAAATTTGATGATTTCTGTAGAATAGCGGCTGCAACCGCAGGTATCAGCGTGTATGTATAAGTACAGTCCATTAGTCCACAATTTATCCGAGTGGGCGCAAAGTGGCGTTTTATTTAATAGAGTTTAAATATACATTGGTCTGGTGCCAGCCGAGTTCGGCTGCTGCCAAGATGCAGGATACTGAGATAGTCATGGAAGTGAGATGTATAGAGGCTAGATGAGCCCGTGTTTTAAACACTTCAACTGCTGCTACTCACATGCGTTTGCTTTAACTGCGGCTAATAATGCGATGTGGTATTTGTGAAGAATTTGTGACATTTGAAATAAATAAATTTGAAATTGAAATTGGTGGTAAAATAAAAAGAATTGCGAGCCGCATCTAGTCACTACAATTCTGTATCTGTGTAAGCTCAGCCGTGCATCAAGACTGCATCCGTAGATTTCATAGGTAGAGTAGGTAGAGTGGACTCCCTCGGGGTTTGATGTCAGCTTACAGCTAGGATTATTTTATATTTGTCTCTGCATTTGATAGTGGTTGACTCCGATGTACTCACTTACTCTGGAGAGTGGTAAATATCAGGTAAATATAATATTTGTCCTTGTAATAGAATTGGCGTAGATTTCATAAGTAGAATAGGCTTGATAGTGTGGGTGGACTCTCTCAGGCTTTGATGTCAGCTTGCAGCAAGGATAACATTTGATAGTGGTTGACTGCAATGTCTGCAATGTACTTACCCACTCTGGAGAGAAATTCTGCAAGCAAATGTAATATTTGGCTTTGTGATGGAAAGTAAAAAATTTGGATTCGGTTGATAAAAGTCAACTTTTGCGCATCATAAAATGGAGTTCGTAATAGGTGGCATAACTAAATTTAAAGCAGAAGAATCATAACTATTATTATTGTTGGGTTTTAAAATTATGTTAAATGGCTTATATACCTATTTAGATAGAAAGAAGATTGAGAACTTATTTTTTTCAAGTCGATGTTTTTAACCGACTGTACCTACAGAAGGAGGTTTTGTGCATGTTTGTTCTTATGTGATGTCCTATCGCGTAAAAGATTTTGAAATTGATTAGTTTTGGTCTTTTTTGCGTATTTTACAGGCGGGTGTTTTATTTTTAATTGTTTTTTTCGAGGTTTTCAATAAAATTTAATTTTCATCATTACCAATCAAGTTAGCAAAAACGTAGCAAACGTTAATCCAAAATGATCTGTCTGGGCTTAGACACAAATCTATTCCAAAACCCACCCGACTGAATTTAACCTTTTGATCGTTCAATCGTTTTAGGAGCACTCGTCATGTTAGACGGGTATTTAAGTACCCGTCCGTTTGCCGACCGATAATCTGTTAATTGGGAATGGGTACCAATCGGGAATACCAGACGGTTGAGGCTAATGGGCGGGATACATTTGTAGCAAAGTTAATTGTGGAACAAGAAAACCTAGTAGCTACTACAGGGTTATGACGAAAGGAAAAGGAAAGGAAGGAAAACAATTTCTTGAATCACACCCACTTTTGCGTCTAGGGTTAAAAAAGAACAAAAACGCAACAACCGGCAGCCATAACACCAAGAGTGATCGCCTCCAGGTAGAGCTTCTTTATTCTACTGTAGGTACGTACTTTGTAGCATGATTTATAGTTTAAATAAGAGTTACAAAACAATTATCGTGCTTCAACTTAACCGCAACTTAAATACGAGTAAAACAAGTGAAAGTAACTTACCTCCAACTTTCCATAAGTTATTGGCTAAGTTTATAGCTAATTGATATTAAACGAAGCACCGGGTCGGGTCGTGACGAGCCGAGCTGAAAGCGAATGGATCGGTGACTTAGTTAACTTGAATTGATATATATTATGTAGGTAGATACAGTGGCTTGATTTGTTTAAATAACTTAAGGTCCTTATAAACGGCACTTAGAGCTTATTAGCATTTGTTCGTTAGTGCGTAGGTACTCCTGAATTTATTTTTATTATTAGCTCTACTCTTGCCGTGTTAGTTTAATCTTTACACTGAGAAAAATGGCCATCGAAATTCCGATGAATTCACCTAAAGTACGGAGCATAGTAATAATCACCAAAAATTACGATGATAAGCACCAATTTTTACGGTGACAACTATCATAATTAATATGGTTGTCATTGTAAAAACTAGTACCAGCACCAGTATAGAATTTTTTCTGAGTGTATATTGTGTGGATGAGAAAGTTTGCAACTAAATTTTGATCCACTTCTCGAAGTCCGATTGAGCTAAACAAAATAGTGCCTGTGTAACTCCGATGACAATGCTATAAAAGCTGGTTCAAAAGTTATTGGATAGGTTTATAGCTAATTGATATTATGATATTAAACGAAGCACCGGGTCGGATCGTGACGAGCCGAGCTGAAAGTGAATGGAATCGGTGACTTAGCTTGAAATATTTACCCATATTGTGGCTTGATTTATTTAAATAGTTTTGACTTTACTTATAACTGGTGCTTAGAGCTAAGTAGCATTATATCTGTAGTATGTACTAATAATCGTCTTTTGGTCATTGAAATGTTACATTTTTTTGGGTTTAGCGTGCGTTTGTCAGAAGACGCAATTACATTTTTGGTTTTTTATTAATAGGTACTGCGCTCTTAATTTTTATTGCTCAGATTTCTTTATTGCAAAATTAGTACTCTATGCTTAGTGCTTATGAAATAGTGTAAAGAATGTGTAACAGTAGGCTGTAGAAGTGTAGACTGTAGATGTTTCTGCGATCATATATTATGTAAATAAAAATTAGAATAGGTAAAATATACCTACTCTAAATTGTCTTCGATCAGGGGTAGTATTTGATCAAAGGTATTTGCATTTTTTTTTTGATGGAGTGCTGTGCCGGGAATTGAACTGCAAGAGTTCAAAACTTTACTCTGGGTGACGTACCTATCCCTGATATGGGCAAACGTGACGTTTAACATCAGGCGAGCGATTTGCTCGTCTCGTCAGTCAATAGCTTAAAAAAATATAAGTATTAAAATATTTTATTTGTTAAAATATTGTCGGTTTAGAACGCCAAATATAATTATAGAATTGGTAGGTACCTACTTACATATTTTAGTTGTTAAAAATGGACGGGCTAGAACGCCAACTTAATTTTAGGCCCTTGTAAGTTTTTTTGTAATAATGGCAGTGATGCAAGCTCATCGTATGTTATGTTATACCACATTGTAAGTGAAGATAGATAGTAGGTACCACGCCGGATAGATAGTCTGAATTGGGGATTAGCTTTCAGGGATGTAGAATATTCCGTTAGTTGCTTGGAGACAGGTATTCTCTACTTAAGCATGACTTAATCCAATTAGAATCCGACTTAAGTTAATACTAAAGATCAGATTTTAGCTAACTAGAGACTAACCCAGCTAGCGAGTTTTGTATCGCTTTTGGGGTCAAAGATACCTAATGTCCTTAGTTTTGGTGTAATTTTTTTGTGTTATTTGTTATTGAACCTATTCCTTCTAGTAGGTTATTAAGAAAAAAAAAATTAAAATTAATAATTATTTTTTTTTATAAATTTTATATAAATTATCCTTGCATTGGGGTTTATGCGGTCAAATTTGTTGACAATAACACCCCCCCCCCCCCCCCCCCGCCCTATAAGCTACTAGACGGAATAGGTTCAATAACAAATAACTCTGTAAACAACAACCGACAAAAACTCCAAACCTCACTTTTAAGTGACTAAAAATTCCTCCAAGTCAAAACAGAACCGTTCGTCTTCAATCCGTAACAGCTTAACAAAATGCCCCTATTTCACCGAAATGATGTCTCATAAATATTTCCTTCAATAAATTAAGATCTGTAATCCGCTTGACCGCCACAAATCGTATTATCATCTTGATCTCTCCCTCTTTTACTGGGAGAGTGAGGGAGAGGGCCGTAGATTGATCGGAGGCTCGGCCTCCAGATGAATAATTGTTAGATTAAAGAGACTTACTCATCGGGATGGGACTACCTACGTTAGATAGCCCAAGGGATGAGGTAAACTGAAAAAAACCTTGTTATCGATGACTGCTAAAAAATGAGCTTTTGCAGGAATGGTATTTTTAGACATTGTAAGTCACATAAGCTTCAAGTGTTTTTATATGTTTAATTCACTATAACTTTGAAACGATTAAACACCATTTTTTTGTGTTATCGCAAATTAGAGATTGTGATGGAGTTGGACATGGATGAAGTGTATCAAAACTGTCAACTAGTTAAACTAGTTATCGTGCCCTAGAAACCATATTGCATGTAGGTAATAAAAAGATCTATAAACTCGATGTAGATCAATACTTGCTTAGTTTATTTACGTTTTGGCTATAACGTTCTTCTTTTAGGTATCATACGTTTGTATAAGCTGTAGGTGCCTAGCCTGCGATAGCTTATGTGAGTATGTACTCAGTAGACATAAATTTTACCATAAAAAATCTGTGTAATCAAGAAACTCTGATTAAAACAATTCATTTCACATAATTAATTTAAAAACTACCAGTCAAAGTGATCAGTAATATTATTGCAAATATTTTATCGATATAAAATTATAGACAAATAAATCTCTCTTATCTCATCACTAACTTACCTATAGGCAATTATAATAGCCGAGTACAGCGATTCGTGTACAGTACATGGCTATTGATTGCCTTTGGCTGAAGATATGCCATTAGCCCGTTACAGACATAAATAGATGTGTCTATTATACCTAACTTAGCCGAATTATCTAGAACACATTTGTGTGAAAGGGATGGATACAAAAGGGCGTAATGCCTGAGACACGTACCTATAAAATTTAAATGTGGTAGGTTTAATACTAAATTACTTTTTTTATCATAATTATATGTGCAAATTGACTTTCTAAAATTTAATTAAAAAACTAATTTACTTAAAAATATTCTACCTGCAATAAAATAAAGATAAGAGACCATCACACTACCGATTCAAAATAGTCAAAAAACAAAACGAAAACTTTTTAAATTTTCGTCAGATTACTTTTCGCTCGACCACGCAAATATTTTGATTGAACGATAGTTTAAAATAAACTTGTTGTCTATTCATGTCCACGGTTTTTTTTTAATTCTAGTTTTGGTTTGGGATTTTTTTTTAAATTAATAAGTCCGCATTTGACCAGCAATTCGCCTGCTGGTAAGCAACGACCAAGTCGAAAATGAAACACGCAAATTTAGAATAAGTAGGTATACCAATTCAATCTGACCTTGAAAAGTTCAACTTTTGCAGTTTACAATTTTACATGGACAGTCCCCTAAAATTAAAGAAAACTGGTAAAAAGATGTCTACGGTGGTTCTTGTTTCTTGTAACAGTCGATATTGTATTCTAACATTTCTAACAGTACTAACTAAGTACATGTACCTAATTTAGTTATCATAGATCGGAGTGCGTGACCTCATTAGCTCACGTTCATTACACCAGCGTACGTCATACGACGCGATTTAGTACGGATAGACATAACGGCATACCTACCTATATGATATGTCTGTAGTGCGAGGGACAATTACTGTTTTGATTACTAGTCATTTTAAAAATAAGAAGCCGAAACAAAGAATTTATTATCTGAACCAAACTAAATTTAATAGCTCAAAAGTCAAAACTAATTGCAGTCACTTTGTTGATTAAAAAAGGATGCACATAATTATCTTAGAAATACAGAATGACATATCAAAATTATACCCCAAATTGCTATTATTTTAGAATTATGTTTTGAATATACGTATGTATATTTTTTAAACTTAGATACTACCAGATACTTTCACCCTCCTTAAACACATTTTTATTTCTTTCACCTAATTTTATTCCTTTCCTTTTTTTAATTTCTCATATCACTCTAATTGTTTAGTAACTTTAACAGAGAATATCTTTACATTTTCGTTATAAAATGTACGCACTCGTAATAATATCGTCCGCTAGCTCCCCGCCTACGCCAAACGCCCGACCGTACATCACAGTGCACAATGCGCCGCCGTGTAATTGGCCCGCACTAATCCTCTAACATGTGACATTTGACTCGAGCTCACACATTTGTGATAACAAGCCCACTGTGCATACAGGGTGTTTCTTTAAACGACGGCCATATTTTAGGATACTATTGTAATCATCATTATGAACAACTATTACTAAAAATGGAAAAAATTGGGGGAAACCTTGGCCAGCAGTGGGACATTACAGGCTAACTAAAAAAAAAATACTAAGGAACTAAAGTGGTTATTAGACTTTACTAAATTTAGTAGCCTAAATCAGAATTCAGAAAAGGAACGAAATTAGAAGCTTCTAATCACACTGTTCTAAATATAGTTACTAAATCAGTTGCCTGCTGAAACGCAACAAAGGCGGACGTTTTACTATTTACTATAAATACAATGGCTCCAGTGCTGTCCAAAAATCAAAAAATTGGCCTCGCCGTGGCTGTTGGCTCAATCAAAATAAAGAAAAAAAAAAGACGTGTGGCACTCGGGGACTGCGGCGGTAAAGCTATTGCATAGCATTTTTTATCAACTTATGCAATTATAATTTTTTTTTTTGTATAAATATTGCAAGGCTTATTTTTCAAAAAAGTATCTAAATTAATTTCTGTAATAATAATCAATAATTTTCAAAATAAAATAAAATTGGCGAAAGTCAACGAAACTCGACACCTAGAGGCGAGTTGCTGAACTAAAGAGACAAGCGTGATATTTCAAAAAGTCATTAATAAACGGAATTTCTGGATTCGGTCTCCACGCTCAAGGCCCGCGATAGAAGCTATGCAATAGCTTAAAAAAAGAAAGTCGTGGGTCAAGAAATATTTATTACATCTACACGCGCGAAGTGCTGCGCACCGACTGAAGCGACTAAACGCGATCGCACCTTCCTAAATTCGATTCTAATTAGGTTCCTAAATGATTTAGTGAGTCAGTAGCCGTACTTTTTCCTAAATTTAGAAACCTACCTTCCTAAATGCGATTGCATTTGTCTGAATTTAGTAACTGAATCATTTAGACGACTGAATTTAGTAAAGTCTAATAACCTCTTAACCCTGAAATCGTGAAACAGCTTTATTAATAAATAGAAATACATATATCTAAAACCCAGAATCCTTAGATGAATAAATTCAATAATTAAAGAAAGTGATAAATAAATAAATGTATGATCAAAAAGACTTCGACGCTTGTATTTTGAGCTATCGTTCCAAAATAATGCTTATTATAACTAATGTATTATATAAAGCTTAGTGCACATTGCAAATAAGTACAAAATAATTTATCTACATATAAAATGATCATAATAAATAAAAATAAATTTATAATTATTCAATATTTATCTACCTATTGTAAATTACAATCTCTACTATAAATGAATCTTTATAAACAACTTCTGACCCCTAATTGGGCTCATTGTGCCTCTGCCCTTTGTGCATGCGATCTGTTTGCAAACATGAACATAATTATTATTGATTGCGCATTAGTGAGAGAGACGAACGTATGCGTTAGAGAGAGAGACGTGTAGAGTAGTGTTGCCAGGTGATAGAGATTTGAGGGATGCGTCTCGAATTTCGAAATTAATTAATTTAAATATGAATTGCGAATTTCAAAATTCAAAATTCAATTTATTGTTTATCTTATTATTCATCTGTAAAATGCAGTTTGTAAGAGAGGATTTTAAGGGCATCTTGCAAGTACATAATAATATGAAATATGGAAAGGCAAATAGCCAGTGACTCTTAAACTAAGCGGGAAATTCCTATTTCTCGCGATCTACATTTTAGTCTCAGAGAAACTTAAACGCGCGAAAGTATAGGGGTACTTAGTTTCACCCAATTTTAACGCAATACTTCATTTTTGAAATTTATCTCTCTTTTGTGCTATTGAGTGACGAGACGAACAAATCGCTAGCCTGATGTTAAACGTCACATTTGCCCATAACAGGTCTGCACCACCCAGAATTTTGAACTTTTTAGAATTCAAGACTGCGAGAGAGCACTGCGCTCGTCACCCTGAGACTGAGATATAAGATGTTTAATCTCCTATTTGCACTGAAATTTCACTGGAAACAATGCCCTTCCAACTGGAACATTATGTTTGCACATTATTGTAACAACACACTACTGCTTACTGCTGCAATGCTGTTTGTTATTACGGTTGGTTTGTTTGGAGTTTCCATTGTTTGTACTTTTTTTTTTGTTAATAAATTATCTTATCTTACTGCTTGGCGGTGGAATAACTGGCAACGGTGTGGTACTTCTTCAGGCGGACTTTGCAAAAACCTTACCAGAACAGACCTAGTCATCAGGTGTTTACATTTTGTCTCGTACATTATCCATGGTCACCCTACCGGACTGTACAATTGTATATCCCTAGATCAGTAGCCTCCGGTTAATTGCATCACGGCTAGATTAGACCTGCCTGTGACGAGCCACGGACTGTGAATGATGTTATTGTTTGAAGTTTGTGATTCTAGGGAACAATCACTGAATCTAGAGTGTAGTAGAGATATACAGGGTTATCAAAAGGGTGTGCTAAAGATAGAGTAGAGAAATAGAAAGGGTATGCTAGGCCGAAAAGAGTTCATAGTACTTATCATTATGAACAACTGTTACCATGGGACATACGACAACGCGACAAAATGAATGGAACAGCTGGTTTTTTTCCGCGAATGCCGAGTTGGTGTCGAGAGCTGAGAGCCTATGTATGAGTCTACGAGCCTATGAGCTCTTTTCGGCTTAGCATATCCTTTCGGTATAACCCTGTAGAGATAGAGACTCTATTTCTGTAAGAACAGGATAAGGGCCTAAATTATAAACACTGCTTAGCATTTGCTTAGCTAGACAAATGTCCTTGAACTTGTGCGCAATACAAAAAATGGAGTCCGCTGTACTAAGCAATGTCACATAGCTTTACGAAAACTTTTTAAATAAGGTCCAACAAATAAAATGTATGAATATTTTTGACCTAATTTGACCTAATTTCAGGAAGTATTCGGTCCTATAAGTTAATTTACTACAGATACTACTACTCAACCTTGAATCATCCCGCTGCTTGGAGACAGGTATACCGTTAAAGGGTGAATAGGCCGTATTCCACCTCGCTGGCCAAGCGCGGGTGGGGGAAATGTTAATGTTAATGAAAAAAAAGACCCTCGGGGACTGCCGCGGTAAAGCTATTGCATAGCATTTTTCATCAACTTATGCAATTATAATTATTTATTTATTCCACCTTTCTTTTCTATTTCATGCGCAGTAACGCCGATACAACCAATGCCACCTAGAGGCGAGTTGCTGAACTAAAGAGACAAGCGTGATATTTCAAAAAGTCATTAAAAGTTCTGTTATTCATCGATAGATGGCAAAACTAAAAAGTATCACCGCTGTGCCGGTCGGAGTGGGGTGTTAGGTTATTTTCGTTACGGAATTTCTGGATTCGGTCTCCACGCTCAAGGCCCGCGATAGAAGCTATGCAATAGCTTAAAAGGGTTTTTTCAGTTTAATCACATCAAATATCAGGTATCTAATATCTATGTTAGTTGAATATAGCCGCAAATAGCTTTTTTATTTACTGGTAGAAATAATTCGATCTGTATTTCTTGAGATTATTGCGTATTTGGCCTTCATACAAACACGACGAATCTTCAACCTCAAAAAAAGACGACGCAATACAATTCATGACTCCCTCCCCACTTCCTCCCATCTTTCTCCCCGGGGGATCGATCTGCCGTAATTAACTGTTTGTTAACCGATACACTCCCGATAATAACCTACAGTAGTGTGTTGGAATACAAAACGATTTGCGGGTAGGGGCTGATTACTTTTCAGAAGACGCTTTTCACGTTGACTTATTGACAGTATGATCAGGTTATTTCATTTTATTTTATTTAAGTAAGGTATAAAAGTAATTGACAAACTGAAAACTTAAATAAACGAATCCAAAAATATGTACCAAATATTAACTAAATAAAGACACAAAAGACTTAAGATTTTTTTTTAAATTAATCTTTTTCCAAAATTGTACCTATTGGTATTCTGTATTATTTTAGAAAAATAAAAATAAACATTCCACACTCCTAGCTCTCCACTAGGATACCCCGTGGAAGTGTGGAAAAGTACCCATACTGCCGTCCTAAGCCCAAGAGCTTTAAACAAAATGTGAGTTCTGGTTTTTCACGCATCAGATGCGTATTTTTTCAAGCTATCAGATGCATAAAAAAACTGTTTTTTTAGTTATCGCTCTTGGGCTTAAGACGGCAGTAATTAAGGATACGGTTTGCTAGGCAAAATTTTTCGATTAAATTCACAAATACACCCAACAAAATACATACAATCAAAAAATATTTGCCAAATCAATCAGATCTTAGGCACTGTAAGCTTGAGTATACCCTGTAGTTATGCTAAGATGTAGCACGCAAACAACAAACATGCTAATAGCTACGGGAATTGCTCTGAGACACCTATTTAGTTGAATGTATTGAGTTATGAAGCTGTGTTAGATTTGTGGTGGGTTTTGTATGATAAATAAAACTAGTGAGTAATATTTATGTGAATCGGTTCTATTTTTACACAGCGTTACAAGCGAGAGTTATTACAAGAAAAGAGGGCAGATGTTGTGCTGTCAAAAGTGACAGTCGAATGAATGGTTGCGTTCACAACTACATAATTACATTATTAACACAGTCGAATGAATGGTTGCGTTCACAACTACATAATTACATTATTAACATCCTCTCCTGAACGCAGACCCATATTTAAAGTACAATAAACATGTTTTTCAATTGAAGTGCCTTTTGTTAAAATATCAGCGACCATATCTGCACTTTTTACAAATGTAAACTTTATATATGATTTATTTACATAGTCTTTGATAAAATGAAACCTTATATCAATATGCTTAGTTCTAGGCTTATAACTATCACTCAATGACAGTTTGATAGCACTTTGATTGTCACAATGTATCGAAATTATATCACCAGAGTCCTGATGACCTAGCTCAATCAGGAGCTGCCGGAACCATAGGGCTTCCTGCACAGCAGAACTCATCGCCATGTACTCTGATTCTGTAGTCGACAATGCTGTGGTTTGTTGTCTACGCGAATTCCAGGAAATCCCTCCGCCCTGAAACATAAAAATGTAACCGGAGCAACTCTTTCTGGTTTCTAGATCGCCTCCCCAGTCTGCATCACAATATGCCATTATGTTCTGGGTACCATCTTGGTGATATCTCAATTTTAATCCTCGGGTCCCTTGAAGATATCTTAAAATCCTTTTTACAGCGAGCCAGTGGTCTGGATGTGGATTATTATTATATCTGCTCAAAGTATTCACTGCAAAAGCAATATCAGGTCTTGTAGCTTGTGCTAAATATATCAAGCACCCAATTGCCTGTTGATAAGGGAAATCTACCTTTGCTCTTTCATTGTTTTTTACAAATTTTATACCAACTTCTATTGGTGTTCTAACTGGTTTACATTCTGACATACCAAATTTGTCTAAAATCGATCTGATGTACTTCTCTTGGTCTATGAAAAGCTCTCCTGTGCCTCTGTTTCTTGTTATATTTAAGCCAATACATTGTTTAACTTCTCCAAGATCTTTCATACTAAAATTTAACTTTAGTTTTTCTTTAATCATAATTGTAGTCTCTTTCTTGGAAGTTAGGATTATGAGGTCATCAACCCATACTGCAATATATATCATTTCTTTCTTATTATAATATACACAAGGATCTACCTGTGAGCGCTTCAAGCCAATTTCCTGTAGAACAGTGTCCAATTTTAAATTCCACAGCCTGCTTGCTTGTCGGAGTCCATAAATAGACTTGTGTAGTTTACATACTTTTGTTCCTTCCTCATATGTTGGAGGCTGCTCCATGTATATCTCCCTGTCAATATCTCCTTGAAGAAATGCAGAAACGGCGTCCATTTGGTCGATTTCTAAATTATATTTCACTGCCAGAGCCAGTAGGTATCTCATAGATGTATAACGTACCACAGGTGAGTAAACTTCATCAAATTCTAGTCCCTTCTTCTGTATACATCCTTTTATCACCAATCTTGCCTTGAAACGTACTATGTTACCTTTCTGATCTGTTTTAGTTTTAAAAACCCACTTACATGGAATGACTCTTTTATCTGAAGGCTTTTCAGTCAAACTCCACGTTTGATTTTTGGCTAAAGACTCATACTCTTCATCCATTGCCCTTCTCCAGTGTGCAGCATTCTCTGAAGAAAGAGCCTCTTCCTCTGTCTGCGGATCATTTAGATTACTGTAACATAGATAGCTTGCCGGATCCAAGTCTTCATCTTCCTCTGACTGATTTTGTTTATAATTCCTTATTGTTACCTTATCACGTGAAGCTGGTGATATCTGAGGCCTGCGAGGGGTATCTGAGGTATTATTATCGCTATCCCCTGTATCATACTCACTGCTGTTGTCAGTTATAGCCTTTTCTGTGACTTTACTGGTTGTGAGAGGTACTTGTGCAGCTGATCCTCTCCTATACTCTGAACCAGGCGTGAGTGTCATGTCATGGCTGCTGATGCCACTGTCATTCTTCTCGGGAGATGTCTGCTGGCCTGAAACTCCAGTTGGTACATTAATACCTAACTCTTGTTTTTTCTCTAGAAAAGTGACATCTCTGCTCACTATAACTTTATGTGATCTGAAGTCCATTAATCTGTAAGCTTTTGAGTTTTCACAGTACCCTGTGAATATGAATTTACTGGACTTGGCATCCCATTTTCGGCGTTGCTCTTTCGGCGTATGCACCATTGCTTCAGAGCCGAAAATTCTGAGGTGTGACAAGTCTGGCTTTTTCCTACTCCACATTTCATATGGTGTTTTGCCACCTAGTGATTGTGTTGGAGATCTGTTGATTATGTAAGCAGCTGCAGCAACTGCTTCAGCCCAGTAACCTTTGCTTAAACTAGCATCAAAGATCATACACCTTGCACGTTCCACCAAAGTCCTATTCATTCTTTCTGAAAGTCCATTCTGTTGTGGTGTATACGGAGCCGTTGTCTGATGGACTATTCCACAATCTTTCAGATATTTTTCAAAATATTTATTACAATACTCTGTGCCTCTATCAGTTCGCACACATTTGATTTTATAACTCAGTTCATTCTCTACTTTCTTTTGAAAATCTTTGAAAACTTCAATTATGTCTAGTTTGTTTGTAAGAAAGTAGACAAACACTTTTCTTGTGTAATCGTCTATGAATGTTATAAAATACTTCTTACCTCCCAATGACGGGGTCTCCATGGGGCCACACAAGTCAGAGTGTAAAATTTCTAAGGGCTGAGTAGCTCTGGAACCTTCTTTTGGAAATGGTGTCCTAGTATGCTTTCCCTTAAGACATGTTTCACATGTTATATTGGCTTTATTAGTACTCACAGGCAGAGATAGACCTTCGGCACATTGAGGAAGCTTCTGTACATCAGCAAAGTTTAAATGGCCCATGCGTCGGTGCCATAACACGGAGTCATCTGTATTTTTTCGGAGCCATTTAGGGCTATATTAACATTACCAGCACTCTGAACAGGCATTGGAGACTTGTTTGCTACTGTAACGTTTGTAACCGGAGCCCTCTGGACATCATACAGCCAATCGCTTCTCTTAGTCATATGCATGGCTGCACCGGAGTCCAGATACCACTGATCTTCATTAAGCTCATTGAATGCTGAAAAAGCTGCAACAAAACCAGAGTTATCTCGCACTTGTTTTGCCTTTTTCGGTGCCTTGCAGTACTTGGCTATATGCCCATGCTGATTACAATTAAAACACCGGGGACCGGAGGATTGAATCGACTTGTTTGAGGAATTCTTTGACTTCATTGGCTTCTTGTTCGAGTAAAAGGCAGAGGGATTTTCACTTTTAACCTCTTGTATGAGCTTCGTCTTTATAGAATCTGCCGTAATCGCTATCCCGGAGCTTTCTAAACCCATTATCATCGGTTTGTATATGTCGGGCAGACCTGCGAGCATTAATACACCAATCCACTGATCTTCTACACTGAAGCCGATGCCCCTTAACTTATGGGCTGTGCTCATAATCTTGTTCACGTACTCTTCAATAGAACTACAACTATCAAGCGATGTGGTCACAAGATCGCGTAGCAATCCCACTTTCCTTGTCAATCCATTGTCGTCGAATGCTTTCTCGAGCTTCTCCCAAGTTTCTCTCGCAGTCTTCGCATCCTGAATATGAACATAATTCATCGGATCCAGGAGCAAAATGATTTTTGTTCTCGCTTTCGTGTCTTTGGCAGGATCTATGGCCATGCCGGTCGCGGGCTCGATACACGTCCACAAATCTTCATGTTGCAAATACGATTTCACAGCAAATTTCCAACTCGCATAGTTGGATCGGCCAGCGAGTTTTTCGATGTTGAACGCCGAATTCGGTGCAGTCGACGTCATTTTCAGGAATAAAAATGGTTGAGGTTAAATGGCGTCGTCCACATGCGCCCACGCCGCGCCGGCCGGTACTTTTCGGTAGATTTACGATCACAAATTACAGACAACTGAAACCCAACCACGCTCTGCTACCATGTTAGATTTGTGGTGGGTTTTGTATGATAAATAAAACTAGTGAGTAATATTTATGTGAATCGGTTCTATTTTTACACAGCGTTACAAGCGAGAGTTATTACAAGAAAAGAGGGCAGATGTTGTGCTGTCAAAAGTGACAGTCGAATGAATGGTTGCGTTCACAACTACATAATTACATTATTAACACAGTCGAATGAATGGTTGCGTTCACAACTACATAATTACATTATTAACAAGCTGCGATATCATTACATTATCCATATCTACCTATCTATTGAGATTACGGTGTTCATGTTTAAGGCTACTAATTAGGAGTATACTAATGTAAGTTGGAATTATACTGTTTGTTTGTTTGCTACATTTGACATTAGTAACCTTGCCAAAGGCTATAACTAGCCAGAAAGAAAATATAATGCATAAGTAATAACTTACGCAAGTTGGTTATGTGATTGATGTTTACGATTTTGAGTTTGTTATTTTGTAATTGTGTTTTTAATATTTGTACTTAATTTTGATTTGACATGAATAAATAAAAATATTTATTACAATATAAATAAAAACAAATAAAATTAATAACCGTTTAAATAATAGATAAAAAAATATACGAGTAAAATATGAACTTAGATTTTGGGTATTTCTGAACCCATAGAGTTCAAACATTCAGAATTAAACTGAAATGCAAGTTGTGGTTGACTAGTCGTGGTGTGGTGGTGACAATATTACATATTTTTTTATTGGTTATCAATTTAAAAATCTGATGTCTGCGTAATAAAAATGTCAATTATCTCCCAAACTATTTATCAACAGACAAAAGTCCGAAGGTTGAAAATCAATGATCAAATAATTTTATCCAGAAAATTAACGCATTCTTCTTTTTTTATTTTCAGGTAAAAATATGGTTCCAGAACAGAAGAACGAAATGGAAGAAAAAAGACAACGTTACAACCGCAGAAGTAGCAGAAATCAAGCAGCAGAACAAGCCAACAGATGAAAAACCAGAACCAACCAAAGAAGACCCTCTTGCCTTAGATATGTCAAAGAAAAACTGCCACAAAATACTCAGTGAAAAGCTTAAAAGCGCTAAAGTAGTCACTCAAGTTCCCCCAAAACCGAGAAAAGTAGAAAAAGGGGTCATATTAGAAACGATATGCGATTCAAACGACATAGAAAGTCGAATTTCGATAACTAAAATTACTAATAAGTTGTCTTGTACAGATTTGTCCGATGTAGGGAAGGTGTCCGTAAAAAGTTTTAACCCTGAAGAAGTGAAGGAATTAAAATATGACGCGCTAAGTAGAGACGTCGAAATGTAGTTTGTAGGCTAAGTTTGCCTTGTTGAAAGCCAGTTTTACAAAGCAACCTAAAAGATCTACACCTTTACTACAATTTTTGTACCTACTTAATAATTTATGCCGGGTATTTTTATTGAAATAATATGCAATTGTCTTAATTGAAAAATCACGCTTAAAAATGTAGAACACAAAAAACTACTTACTAACTTGGCGTGAATGTGTTTTGTAATGGTAAAATTTTATTATATTTTGTAAAGCTGGCTTTTTGAACTTATTAAAATGTAAATAATTTATTTTTGAGTTTGTGTGAAACGTGTCTTGTTAGAATTTAAATCTGGGGCAAAAAAATAGTTACACGATGTTTTTGTCACATTTTTAACGAATTGCTTTATTTAGTACTTTTATAATAAATAATTATAATCATTAGTCATGCTCATTGTGTTCTCTGTAGTAATAATTTTGAATCTGATGTATTTAGTTAAATCGTGCAATAGCCATAGCATTATAAAAATAGTGATAACTGCTTGACAATGTATTTATTATGTTTTAACAAATAGTTTGTTTTGTGTAAGAAATAATTGTTTTTAAAAAAGTCTGGTAGTACAATTGGACCCATTTACGCAAACAAAATAGCAGCTAATATTGAGAAATCGAGACTTTGTAAAAAAAGTGTGCAAAACGTATAGAACTTATAGTTAAAAAAAAAGTAGTCTAATGGTAGTTTTATGTTTTAGCCTGTAGAAAGCTAGAATTGGATTTCAAAAAGCTAGAACATTTAATTTAAATTCCTTTTATGTACCTAAGTCAATTTCACTGAAACAGTGGGTTAGTTCTTGTTTGCGTAAATGGGTCCAATTGGTCATCAATTCGTAATTATAAATGACAGTGGCTGTTAGACTATATCGTGACTTTTTTGCATAAAATTATAATTTATGCAAGAAACTCAAAAAAGCAAATGTGTAGTATAATTTATTGCCTACTAAGTTTTTTTTCATAACACTTAGTAAAATAATAATTCATAGGCACTTAGATCAGTTTTTACGATTATTACTAATTGTAGTATACTTATTATTTTAATGCTTATCTCAAAAGTACAATTTAGGCTGATTTGTTGTTTAAGGAAAAACAAAGTTGTGTGTATACGAAAATTAGGATAAGCTAGAATTATCGACAAATTAAAATTAACTAAATAAATTCAAAATTAATTATTTTTATTTGGTATTTTTTTTATTTCAATTCAGGCTTCTATTGTTGAAAACCTATTTACTCTTACTTTTTTATTGTGAAAGTGTAAAGCACTACAACAGTGCACAATTTCGCACAAAATAAGGCTCAATTCGCACCAAAAAAGCACACAGTCTAGTCTAGCGTCAACCCCGAACAATGCGCTCCACTCTAGTAGGTACTATTATTTCTTCTATATCCACATATTTTTTTATAATATAAAATATATCATACACATTTTATACATAAAGCACAGATTATAAAATATAAGCATATCTGGGTGTGAATTGATCCTTAAAATGTCTACTAAATAAAGTAAGGAAATTAAAATAACTTTATTATGTGCGACCAAGATACTTATCTTGGTCGCACGGCTTGGATTTATAGTATTTTCAAAAAAGATTTTTTTTTATGCGGATAGTAAAAATTATACATACTTACAAAAATGATGATGAGGTGAACAAAATTATAAAATAAATTTAATGTAGTTCTAGGTAAGGATAGCGAGTTCGTATGACAAATAAATAGTTTTCCAATTTAACGACATGTTTTATTATTAGATATCTTGTCTGCGCCGACGAATACTATCGAAACTGCAAAATCACGTTTTTTTCCACTGTACCAATTATACGAATATTTACCATACGCTAGGAAAACAAAGAAATCGAAAAAATAATAGTCATTTTTAATCGAATAAAATTGTTTTTACGTATTTTGACTTATTAATTTAGGTCAAATTTTGACTTTAAATAGCTCTCCTGTACAAAATGCAGTTTCGATAGTGTTCGTAGGGACAGTCGATCTAATATTTAAAAAGGGGTCACACAAAAGTGACCTCTATAAAGTATACGGCCGAATGGCCAGCCCTGGTGTCAGAGTTTACGCAGTTGTATAGTAAATCCAATACATTTAATTAAATCTGAAATATAAAAACCACCTACCTTACCACAGAAACACTGCCATAATAAAACGTAACTTTTAAAAATTTATTTTAAAAACACGCTTGTTTAGTGTATTGTCATCGGTCCTCGATATATCTACAAAGTTTGAACGAAATCTGACCGTTTAAAGTGGGTCAAAATCGCGCCCAAAGGAGTCGGTTACAAACATACAAGTGAAGCTAATATAAAATGTGTAAAAAAAGCGTAGAAGTGAGAACTTTTTTATAAATCTGTCAAGATAATTATGGTTTCAAAGTGTTTTGACTGCCATCTATACATTTTCCTTGGAACTACGTTGACAAAATTGAATCTATTTGAGGAAACTGGTCTGCCATCTATACCAAGAAGCTGGAACTAATTCAACAATCGGTTTGCTTCATTTGAACAAAATGTTCGAACGCATTAGAACAAACCAGTCTAGAGTTGTCAAAGTAATGTGACTGAATAATCATAGATGGCGCTGCAAGTAACAATGGCGCTGAAACTAATGAATCCTGAACAGGTCCAATTTTATTTTTCATAATCTTCATAAATTCGAAATAATTTTCATTATGTTTTTGGTAAAATTATTTTATAAAATATATAGGTAATAATAATACATAATCACACATTTTGCTTTATTATTGAAGATGCTGACTTTCTTATTTGACATTGCTCTTGAAAATAAATTCAACAACTTTGTGGATTAAATGAAACTTGGACACTTCAACATTTTGATTGATTTCTTAAATGAAATTAATTGCTGTTTGATTGTGATGAAAACAGATGTTTTAGAATTATGACGACTATTCAATCTGTTCAAGGGCAATATCAACAACTGATTATAAGGTTTTATTTATTAGGAACCATTTCGGTATTTTCTTGGTATGTAGATAAAATACCCAATAAATATAACACAAAAAATGGGTTACTTAATTAGAAAAACAAATGGATAAGAAGCCAAATGAGAAAACTAAAAGGTTTCAACTCATACTGTCAAAGTTTGTTAAAAAAATACGATGATGGCTCCTCCATTGTTTTAACAGATAAGTTAGTCGTCGTGCTGTGTAAGCCGGATTGGCAGCAACCCTGGATTTCGTTTAGGTTTTAGAAAGGGATAAAAGTAGGAGAATAAAGAGGATGGAAAGGGAGGCAAGAAGGGTGCCGCGTCAAGAAAAATAATGTGTCCAGAATAATCGAGTAGAGCAAACAACTTGAGCGCTGTGTTCATGGATTAAAAACATTTTAAGAGTAGTAAAATTCTTATTTATGAGCAAAGTGCTTGCAGTTTATGACGAGCAATGCAGGTGTGCCGGGCTCGCGAGTTTAAAGGTAGGTATATAGGGTTACTAGAAAAGGGGTTATCCGAAACGGGTCTAAAGTACTCATTACTATAAGACCACACTTTTACCATGAGACACTGAAATCGGGAGAAAATATCAAATTGTAAAACGTCAATGGCACTCAACACAAGAACATTATTTTTACAAAACAAAAAACAAAAACCGACTTCAAAAGACCGACTATTGAGTTATTCATCTATTTGTCGCGCACGTACTTAATGGAAATTTAAGACTTATATGGTTTTTTCATGGATACCATTATCAGAACTGAACTAAATTGAAATGGGACCAAATGGGAAGCGTCAGCTTTCTAATAAAAAAAGAATCATCAAAATCGATTCACCCAGTCAAAAGTTATGAGGTAACAAACATATTAAAAAAAAAAAAAAAACACATACAGACGAATTGATAACCTCCTCCTTTTTTGAAGTCGGTTAAAAAATAGTTTTTAGTATTTCATATTCTATTCTACAATTTTATCATATACCTAGGCACAGAATATAGGTTAGGTAGGTACTAATTTCCATTATTACTCAAGATTATCTTGGACTATGCAGTACCTACCTAATGTATCCCAGCAGTGCAGTGAGAGGATTAAAGGTTGCCGATGATGTAGCAGAAATAACTCAAATCTTTTAAATAAAATAACTTGCATTTGATCCAAAAAAAGCACTTATCCAGCTTACGTATCTTCAGCGTCTCAGTCTTAACCTCAACTCAAAGACTGATCACCAGATTACCACCCGCCGGATTAGGCCCAATTTTAAATTGTTGATTACATCCCCCTCGCACCCCCACCCACCCCGGAGGGTGGACAGAGACGAAATGACAGAGCGTTAAATTTTTGCAAAATCTATCTTTTCGCTGTTGTAGGGATAGCAAAAAATGTGGAGGTATTAACTAAATTGTTTTTCTACCTGTGTTCCAATGGTCAAACGTATAGACGTTACGTACGTACGTTACGTTACGTACTTAGTTTGTACGTGAGTATTCCCGTGTTTAATTATAACAAAAATGTGTGAAAACCACGTTAGTTTCCATAGTAAAGTCAAACGTATTAACTGTAGTTTAAACTGAACTTTCCAGTTTTCTGAGATTAAAGTTCTAAGTAGGTATGTGTGATTCATCTAATAATGATTTTTATCAAGATCAGTTCAGCCGTTTGATAACAAACTGACAGTTAGGTATGATTTTCATAGATTAGAGTGATTCATTGCGAGTTGGTGTAAGAAAAAGTAAAGACTTTTTCAAAATTTCTTTCAAAATTTTTTTCAATTTTATTTTTGTTGATATTGTACTACTTTTTTGCCGGCAGTACTTGTGCTCATTCGTTCAGTTTATGTGATAATATTAAGGAAACAGCCGCTTCCAGAACGCGTGAAACAGTTTTATTAGTTTACAATTTGAATCCGGGCAATTTGTTTGTTTCAAAATAAAATAACGCCATATTTTAACGTGGAGCCAAATTTTACTGAACTGGTGCGAGTTTTCTACTCGTGAGGCGGAATAACTTCGAAATTGGGAACTTCGACTCACGATACTCTGATTTTTTTTTTTAGATATAGGTACCTAGCTACTAGGTAGGTACAACTTGCTTGCGTGTGTTGTCATTGTCAATCTACTACCCTAGCTTGTTGCAAAAGTCTACGAGAGAACAAGAAGAACATAATTTATCATCATCGTGCTAATGCTTAAAGACATAATTTAATAGAAATGCATTCTAAAATGTCTATGTTAATCTAATATGTAGGTACAGCAAAAGGCGACCTTAATTTAATATGTTCTAGAGTGCCTCGCGTTAACGTAAACTACAATTTGTATGGAACTATTGTAGTTCATCTTGTGAACACGTGTGAACACGGTGGCGCGGTTTTTATTCCATACAAATTGTGGCGATCATTAACGTAAACTACATGAAAAAAACTCGCACTAGGCACTGGCGTTTTCTTCCAGATAACTTATAAATTAGATATTATAAAATTTGTAAATTAGGTCGATGTTGAAAGTACATATTTACAAGGTTTCTGGTAAAATAAGCGTTATAAAAAACGTTCTCTAAAAGTATCTGTAAATTCGAGTCAAAAACGACAAATCGACGATCTGTCAATATCAATACACTTAATGGCAACAGTAACAGCTCATTGTATAGCAAAGGTGCAAGTTACTGGGCCGGAAGCAATTAATTTTATAGCTAACTAAACTGTTTGTATGGGTTGGACTTGTATGGTAGTTTGCACATTCATGGCGATTGGTGGGAGATTCATTAATGTTTTACACCATGAGGTGTCAGAAATTAAAGGTGGCTTGAGGTTCTATTAAATTATTATTGAATACTAGCTACGTATTTTACGTCAGAACTTTAGAAGTTACGAGGCCCGCTGGTAGGTATTAGATTTTTTAGACCACCTAAAGATCTCTGACATGGCCTGACGATTGTTCTAAAATAACCCACACTTTAATCACGGACACGTTCAGTTGTTCAACACATTTGCCAACATGTTTTTTAACCGACTTCAAAAAAGGAGGAGGTTATCAATTCGACTGTATGTTTATTTTTTATTTTTTTATTTTTTTTATGTTTGTTACCTCATAACTTTTGACTGGGTGAATCGATTTTGATGATTCTTTTTTATTAGAAAGCTGACACTTCCCATTTGGTCCCATTTCAATTTAGTCCATTTCTGATAATGGTATCCATGAGAAAACTATATATATAAGTCTTAAATTTGCATTAAGTACGTGCGCGACAAATAGATGAATAACTCAATAGTCGGTCTTTTGAAGTCGGTTTTTGTTTTTTGTTTTGTAAAAATAATGTTCTTGTTTCAATCCAATAGTCTAACAATATCAGTAGTACCTTTCACAACAAGGCATTACGTCCGTAAACGGCCGGGACAAGATTTAGCGGTAACCATCACTTACGGCGCCCTTCGACCCTTGTTTACCGCTAATCGGACCCAGGGCGGGACGTCGTCGGCGTCGCTGGACCTGGGCGGGCGGGCGAGTGTTGCTTGTAATTAACTGTAAGCAAGACGAGGCCAGGAACTATTATTGTTTAGAAACTATGATAGCTTTCGAAACCTCAGATCAAGTTAATCACCTTTCTACTTGAGCTGAAATTCCAACAGAATACCAGCGCTGGTTGTTTACAGCCATTATCGCTGAGGTGGGATTGGTTTTTGTTTTACGAGCACGGATGCATCTCATTGTCTTTTGTTTGTGTTGATTTGTTAATTGTCTGTTTTTTATGTAGGTACCTACCTATCTGTGACCCAAAAATACCTACTCGTAGGTATACGAGTATCTTCTGTATTCTGCATTCTTGTTCTGAATCGATCAGAAATTAGAAAATATTTTATTGACTTTCAATAACATAGAATGTACAATTGTCGAGTTAAGTCATCTTACAGATATATTTTAGAATCCAGCTTAAAAAGGTTAGTTTATTATAATTTAATCTGAATCGTTTACCCATTCTTGTTGGCAATGAATTTAAAATAACCCAAACCGTTTATTTATTTTTATGTTTTATTTCAACAGATCTGAAAATCTTACAGCTAGGTTTATGGTACTTATACATATATAAACAAATAAGACCAATTACAAAATTCCACATATAAATTAACAAAAAAAAGAAACAAACAAGTTAACTAAAATATAAAATTAAACAAAAAATGCACTCGTTAGCACACGTTTTTTTTTCTGTGCCCAAACTGTTTAATAACACCTACTTCGATTTCATAATCTTCCATTATAAATATCTCACAGCTCCAAACCGTCTGGTCTGCCAAAACCCGACTTTGTAAACCTCATTCAGTGATCACGTCTGTAAGCCGATTACTTGTAATTGATCGCCATTTGCCACTTCGCACAATCGGTGTGAGTAGCCGTCTTCACGTGCGATTTTTAGTGAGGCGTGTGTGGAGATAGCTACTATTATTTACCTTAACATAAGTAGGTACCTACCGGTGTTGGAATATGAATATGATATCTACGTTTGCAGCCAGGCAATGAAACAGACTGCCGCCTTCCTTGTATTCTGAGAAGTGAGAAATATAATCTTTGGCTTTACAATATCAGTGTGAATAGGTAGGTAGGTAGGAATAGGATCTGTGTGTTTTATCTTCGACCACATCGTCGCTTACCAAAATGCCAGTTGGTAGTAAGTTAATCATAGCAAATCAACAGAGGAGATCAACAAAAGAAATCAACAAAATTCAAAAAATTCAAAATTAATTTATTTCAGGTTAAATGTACCCATAATCAAAAACAAAACTCAAAATAAAATTAAAATTATTACACAGTCAAATTATTATCATTATTATTGCTACCAAAATTAAATTAAATTAAATTAGAATTAAAATCATCATGTCAAAAATAAAATATAATAATCAGACAAAAATAATAATAATAAAACAAACAACAATAAAATAAAAAAGCTGAAAATAATAATTATGATGAAAAGCAATAAGGTTGATAATCCTTAGTCCACAAACACAATAACACCAAGATCTAATCCAGACAATAGAAATTGATACAAATAACACGATTTGTGTAAATTCCTTCCAATTTGACATTGACATTAGTGACATAATGCGTGAGTGACAGCGCTTGATGACGGCAATCTGGCAATCTGCGCAGGATTTGAATGACGTTATTGGATTATTGACAAATCCGTATGGGTGGGTATTTCGCAAAAAAAGTGAGTGCTTTCATTGCGAAATGTTGGAAACGTAACATCGGATGAGATCAATAAAAAATGCGTTACAATATTTTTTGAACAATATTGTACCGGTGATCAATGTAAAGGTTGAGTCGAATCAAAATATGTTGCAGTTGACGATTATGCGCTGATTTTGCTAATGATGATGGTGAATCCACATAGGCTTGTTTGAAACAGTGACGAGACCCATGACGATACATATCTAGTAATTTTATAAATGTGAAAGTTTTGGTTGTTGTAGATATGAAAGTAGCTCGAAAAAATAACGTGTTCTGCAGGATAGAAAATAAAAACGCGGAGTGCAGCTAGTGATAATTAAAATAAGTTACACAATAAAATAAACAACATTTTGAAATCAAAATTCAAATTTAAAAATCGTTATTAAAACCACAGTAACTAATATCTAATCCGATATTCGATATAATATCTCCATCTCAGTCCAGTAAATAAAACAAAAAGCTTAGTCCAAGAACATCAAATGCTAATAATTATATTCTCGCGCGCTGATCTGCTTATCAGACTAAGTTATGTGCAGCTTATGGCAATAAAAACTTATTAAATAAATATATTTGTTTACTCGAGCGAGGCGGCTGTGGCGTGCCAGTTCGAGGATTGAGGTTATATGGAACCACGGCTGAGGAGAATTGTTGAAATAAGAACCTGGTTAAATACTTACAGGTTAAGTGCCCAGCCTTAGAGAGTTAGAGTAGATAGTAGGTGTTTCTATAACTTATTAAATATATATATGTTTTACACGGGTTTTCTCGTTATACTTGACATATTTGAGGATATCTTAGTACTTAGGTACTTACAATTTTGATCAACTTTTACAACAGGGCTAACTCTGAAGTTGTGAAAAAGTCAGCGTTCTGTCTGCCTTATCGATAAGAGCGAACTTTTTCGGCTTCGTTGAAGTTATCTTTATCTCAAATTTCATACAATTCCGTCTAGCCGTTTCGACATGAAGGAGTATGAAACTTAAACTCAACTAAAAAGTAATGCAGTGCTAACTCTAGCGACATGTAAACTCAACTTAAAGATTAAAAGCCTCCAGAGTAATATACCGGCATGGTCGCGAGGCACGAGACTGCCTCTCCTCGACTTAATTCTGCCTTTATAATGAAGCTTATAGGTACTTATTTGATGCTAATAATTTATTTGAAGAGCTATATTCAGTTTATAAACATTAGCTCTTGCTTCAGTCTTAATGGGACGAATTCTAATAAACCGCCGGCTTACTGCAAGAAGTCATTAACTGCAAAATCAGTGCCAGGGTGGAAGCAACTTCGAGCGCAATATGCTTTGTAAAAATTACTTGAAAAAGGTCACTGAATGTGAGCGAAACTCGTCACAGTATGCTATTCGATAAAACTTGAGTATTCTCGAGTTTAATTATAGTCAAAATGTGTCAGAATCACTTTAATTTTCATAGAAAAACAGTCACTTTTTGCAGTTAATGACTTCTTGCACTAAGTCGAAGAAACACTTAATTTCATAATTAAAAAAAAAAGCTTGTATTAGGTAGAGTAACAGTTCCTAAAAATACAAAAAACTACTTAGGTATCTATATCTTCTAGCTTTTTAAAAAACAAAGCTTTGAAACCATTAAAAAGCTACTCACCTACTATAATATAAACACACTCTTTTTACATATAAATCATGCAATCAAGCGCAGAAAAAGCACAAAAACAGCCTGTCATTAAACCCCTGCTATATTAGGACGACTGTCATTATGACAGGAAGCTGTCACTGAACTGTCAACTGTCATCGCGCTTCTGTTGTTCTTCCGTTCGAGAGGCCGTTTGAACACGAAATCGCTAATTGCGGTGCTAATTGCCTGCAATGGGGTCTGGAGATTGACCTTAGCGTTAAATCTTTCTGCTAGATTAATAGCATCGTTGGCGAGTAAAAGTTAGGATCCAGCATTTAGATAAGCAATAGGTAAACTTACCTGAATGGGTACTTAATAGTAGGTATTGTTAAGAGTTAGCTTAGAGAAGGATGGCGCTTTGGTACCAGAGACGAAGAAAAAATTAGAGTCGTTCCGACAACAAAGTTAGCTGTTTTTAGTTGGTCACGAAAGCTCAAAGATTGAATGTCATTGTAATGGACTGTTTTTTTCTGACTGACTGAAATGTAGAATTGTAAACGTAGGTAATTTTATGTTTGTTGCACTAGGACTTTCTCTAGGAGAGAAAATGTCGAGGAGTGGACCAACATAAGATAGGCTGATGATAATGATGATTAAGTACCCAAAAAGGAATCCAAATTTAGTCTATACATTAATTTAAGCACTTTCATTCAGTCACTTTCAGATACCTTGAACCATTGAACATGATAATCATTACTATTGTAACCATAATACTTTCATTAAATTCACCAACATTTCCAAACCCAACCGTAACGCCTCAAACTTAAAGTCTATTTTTGTGCTAGTTTTAAGCTCTTTTGAACTATTAATCCATCTTAAAGTTCCATAACTAATGAGTCAGCCGACGTCAATAAACCGACGGACGTAGCTTCGGCTTCATAATAATAAAGGCGGGCAGAGCCGGGTGAACTCTTTTATTTTCATGTTTTTAGGGTTCAGTGGGGTTTGAGGCAGAAAACTTGTTGAAGAAGAAAGGTGGGAAAATTTGTAAAATGTATTTTTAATCTTACAATTTGCCTTCTAAGGAATTACACGATTATCTTAACTTTTTCAGGATAAAAATAAGCTTCATGCCAATGTTTCTGCAATTTCGTTCAGTCGTTGATGAATTGACAGGAAACAAGATGGTACGCACCAAACTTTAGCAAAACTATATTTATGTAATACGAGTATGTAGTTCCAATTATGCCACTCGTGCAAACCAAAACAACTTTTGCTTCAATTTCATTAGTTTTAGTCTTGATTGTTTTAAACGAAATTCTACAGCGTGTAAAACAGACGTCCCTGATTTTCAATAAGCTACGGACATGTACCTACCTACAATTCCAAATATACAGAACCCTCTCTCCTCCAAGCACTCTCTCTTACCTCTCAATACCGGTAGCCACTGCTCGTTTATCAGCCGAGTTATCACCTCTCCTTTGTGCCGGAGAACCCGCACTCGCTACCTGTTACCTCAACGACCGACGGAGATTTGCTCATTAAATTAAAAAGAGGTAGACTAGCGTATGAGAAGTAATGAAGTTTTATTAATAATAACGTTATACAAAATAATAACAATATATATACAGGCTGACTAACTAAATATTCTAGGTTATCATAGTAATCATCAATAAGAACCACTTTTACTATGTATGGGACCAACCTGGATATCGCGAAAAAACAATTAGCGGTTCCATACATTTTGTCGAGGGTCCCTGACATTTTTGTAGGGAACAGCTGATTTTTTTTCGCGAATTCCAGCCTGGTTCCTGAGTAAAAGTTCATAATGATGAGTACTGTGATAACCTAGAATAAAAGTGTCTAGCCAGTCAGTCTGTATAAGCATCTGATTGTGGACAAGCATAGTTGGCGTCGAACAGATTTTCCGCTTTGCCTCAGGATAAGAAGAAGTTCTCTAAAGTGACGGCCAACCTTGGTACTGGATGGCACCAATGATGATGATGAAGCACTAAATATATGGCGAAACTTTACACTAGATACTATTCTTTGCTTTTCTTTTTTGTATTTTCTTTTCTTTTTTCTCTTCATTTTTCTTTTCTTTAAAACCTAGATCTGAAGGCCCTATCGGTAAGAGCAGCTCTCTTCTAGGCAATATTAGGATGGAGAGGACTTCCAAAAGTAGCAAAAAACGGGACAGTTTGTTTAATGTTTAAAAAGAGTTCCTGTGGATGAGTGTGTTTATAATTCGTTACTTCTTCTTCATGCTGAAATGCCTCAGCAGTTTTAAATGTAATTTGGTATGGCGATAGATCACATATTTATATCACATAGGAAACTTTTGATCCTGAAAAACTTAGCCTGGTAGAGATCGCTCTTAGCGATAAGGAAGCCAGTTGCACTAGTCTTAAGTTTTATTATACTTTTCTGTGTAAGTTCTGGTGTGAACAAAAATAGTTTTTCTAAGTTTCTTTAGGATGGCGAGTTAGCGAGTGAAGCCGCATGGTGAAGCGAGTTTATTTAACAAATAGGTAAGTATGGAACTAAATAGAAAAGGCGCTGCACTTCTAAGTCTCCAAAACTGCTATTTATGAATGAACACCTACGACAATGGCACAAAACGTGCACAATTTACTACGGAACTGCTTTGTGATACCGGATACGGATCTCTATTGTCACACCTTTGTATATGTATACTATAAGTAGATACTTTAGCACTTTGTCATAGTCAGACAAGTAATTTTAATCTTTGACTACACAGCCTTAAAAAAACCAGTAACAGCTTTAGCGTAAGATACTTTTTCTTAGATAACAGCAGAACGTACGGTTTTTATCGATCGACAAAAATTGCTAGCAGTAAAATTGGTTTTGTCGTATGATAACGTTAGATTTTATATTATTCGTCGACAAAAGTTCAGTTTTTTTATTGTCTATTGATTAGTAGTGCAGTAAGGAGATGGAGCTACTATCGTATTTTCTAAACAAAAGTAATAGCTTTCAGTAGATTAATTTTAGTTCCATTATATGACCACCTCGATGCTTAAGTTGGTTGTGGTACTGAAGCTTGTTTACAGAATGTTATAGTGACATAGTCCTATCGTGTAAGAAAGTATTTTTACCTCACCATTATGTTTTGTAGTATTATTGGCACTTTTACGCTATTCGGGTGATATCGATACCCATTCATGATTTTTGGTTTCTGACGTTAATCGGATCAATTTGGATTTCGCTGCGTTCGTGAGGAATTATCGAAAATCGATTATTATGAGAGAAGTTGAATGGATATTGGTAATTGAAGTTTATAAAGGACATGTGTGAGAAATCTAATAGTAAATGGGAGGCTGGACAGATTCTAGATGAAGAACCTTTATAAAATATTGAATTTTAATTGATCGAGGCCAACACAACACCAACAACAACAGGTGAGTTGGTGGTCAAATAATTTAGTTAGTTATTAATCAGCATTTAGGTATTCATTATGATAATAAAATTGCGAGTTGCGAGTCGCGGCAATGGTACCTAATACATGCTCTGAGGAAATTTCTGCTTTTATACCTTATAACAAAATAACAAAGTCTGGCTCTCGTGGGCTTTTGGGCAATAATGTTTGACGACAAATTAAATCCCCTGGTGTTACAAAATTACTATTTTAATTGTGGGCGTGATATGGTGGTTTAAAGTAGCATTATAGAAAATTTATTATCTTTATTAAATTTAGTAACAAATTAACAAAAAACAAAATCAATTTGAAATAAAAATCCAAGCAAATTCATATTTCTTTTTCAAATAATTACAAAATTCAAGTTTACGTGAAATGTTGTGCTCTAAAACAAATACCATCAAATAGTTTCTACGTTTAAATTAGTATCACCAATGTAAAGACACTTCATATTTTCCCCAACAAAATATGAAATAAAAATTTCGAAACAAATCATACAGAAATCATTTCAACGGTCACTAATTTTACACAAAATTGACTTTATCACAAAAACTCACAATCTGCTCACGCGACATTTAAACTAGTCGACCGAACTGAATGGACTCAAATCCATTCATTCATTCATTTTTTCATTCGTTCTCTTCAGGGGGTGGCATGAAAGCAAAGTCGGTAATGCACACCTTTACAAAGCGTATTTCCGCTTCGTTTCTTCTGTCGGATCTACGGTGGTATCTATTATTAGGAGTTTTTTGGATTTGGTCAAATGGTCTGTAGAGTAGCACGCGTGAAGAAGTTTGATATACCAACCTTCATAAAAAAGATGAAATACTCAAAGTTTTGCGACTGGTAGGAAGAACGGGACTAAGAAAATAATTGATTCTTCGTAAATTAGGATTATGACTGAGTTAATTTGAAGAGCTTTTTAACTCTTTTTTACGACAAAAATATAAAACCGACCAAGTAAAATTTGCACAAATTATATAGTAGAGTAGGTATGAAGTGATTACCACTCCACCAGGCCATAAGGCGAAAATAGACAAACATACAAACTAAAAAAAGTCTTGTCGGAAGAAGACTTTTAAACTTAAGAAGAGTCTTTAGTTTCTTTTTCTTCTTTACTTTAGATAGATACTGGTTAGTTTTAAATGTTCGTAAAATTCATCATCTTTAAGCCCAAAATCATATTATTTTTTCTACAAAAAAGCCAATTAACTCCAGTTGACAGCCGCGCATTAGTGTATCTCGTCAACAGAGTATCATTATACCGGCTATTTGGGGTAGACAGGGGCAAAAAAAACACCGAAAATAGGACAAAAACACCACCGAAAATAGGACAAAAACACCTCTCCGGCAGACAGCTTGGCACCGCTCAAAGCGCAAGCGACGGTTACTCTAAAGGTAAAATCGAAGTGACAACCGATTTTGAATCTTACGGTTCGCTGTTAAGAAAAATATTTTTTTTTGGATGTAATGTTTATGTTGGTTAAGGTTTGCTTTTGTAAGGCATAGTCAAGAGATTTTGAGTTTTAGATCTATTTACAGTCATTAAAATTAATGGTGAGTTTCAAAATAAAAGGAATAGAAAGTTTGAATCGGATATTTCACTAGATATTTATCAGACTTGATTTTTTATAAGAATTACTGAAACACTTGTTGACTAATTTTATATAACATTTTAGCAAATGACATGCATTTTATTACATATATCTTTACACTACTTTAAAATATTTACAAAACCACCCATCCAATGAAACTAATTAAAAACTAAAAGTGAAATTCTATTTCATGTTCATAAGGTCCAAAATGGATTATACTTTAAAACCAACTACAACTGTCAAGGTATCCATTTAACTGACAGCTCTCGGAATGTCATTCAGTAATGGATCGCTGTAGGAAGGAAGTTGCAGGTAAAGATTTTGTAAAAAAAAATACACCAAAATGTACAAAAAATATGAATGGACGTACGCAAGGGCAGGCCTAGTGGGTTAGTATTTGATGTTTTTATGACATTTTATTACTTTAGCTGGTTAATGAGGTGTTTTGGAAGTTGAAAAAATTGGATTTATTGTCACGATGGATTCCCGAATGTTATTTATTTATTGGTGGAAGAAAAAATTTGGTGTGTGTTTGACCGCGTTTCCCCTAGATGCGATAATAAAAAAAAACGGTTAAGTTTAAATTATCTTCAAAAATCTGTTAATTTTGTTTTCTTTCCAAAAATATATTTAAATTAGTTTGGTTAATAGTTTTTACCTACGAGTAGTAAGTAAGTACTCGTATTTATCGATGCACTTACAACAGTTAGTTAGTTTTTGACGTGACAACGTCTTATAAATTGGTTTGCCGGGTGACACTTCAAGAAACTGCGTTACGCTCCGCTCACGTTATGCGCTCACAATGAGAGCGAGTGAGAGGCACGCGTCCCTTCCACTCGGGCATGGTTAGCCCGCCTAAAATTTTGTTAATATGAAATTCAGTGCGAGATTCTTTGTATAAATTAATGTTTTAAATATAATTCTTTGTATAAATAAATGTTTTAAATTGTTACTATTATTTCATCCTTCTTCCTACGATACGAATGAATATTCACATTAAAATTATTTTACCACTCAAAGTCGTTGTCACGTAAAACTTTCGCCCGTATACCGACTTTACAGGCAACCAATTTTTTTAATTGAAAGTGTTCCAGTACACATTAGAGCCAGATTTTGAGCTAGAAAATACTAAGTAGAAAAACACTTTCATTAATTAATTAGGGTGGTCTTGTCGCCTAAAGCTGAAAATCTTCCAGGCAACCTAAGCTGAACCTGAGGCAACACTCTGAGTGTATCTTCTTATGTATCCAAAAATATCCAAACTGCTCCAATGTTTTTCTTCACCCGTATCATTTTACAATGATGTATCAAATGACTGACTTCCCACGTGATACAATCTGTCTGTGTTTTTACAAGCGTTTTGTTGAAAGAAAGCAGCTAATGATGCTGGTCATTATTCAAACTAGTGCTACTGGCTTATCTGTTGAGTTGGCAGTATCAGTACTGGTTTAGCAATTAAAGATGAGAATATAGGAATAACAAAGTTGCTTATAACGAGATAAATTTAAATACAATTTGAAATTTAGTTTTCATGCGAATAATTTTATATCAGTTTATTTTATTTTAACAGATCTGGGTGTATCTTACACCTATGTTTATGGTGCTGATAGATATATTGTATAAATAAGGCCAACCTACTTAATTTTTATGAAAGTTATTATGTTTACAATAATATATAATGTTTAGTACACTGGTGGTTATTAGGACGTCATTATAACCAAATTCTTATCTTCTAATGTCACTATAGAAATCAAATAGAAAATGACGTGGTTTTGACTCATTTCGTTCTAATAATTATTATTTTTACAAAAAAAAAAAAAAAAAAAAACCGACTTCAAGAGACCGAATATGTATTGAGTTATTCATCTATTTGTCGCGCACGTACTTAATGCAAATTTAAGACTTAAGTATATGGTTTTCTCATGGATACCATTATCAGAACTGGACTAAATTGAAATGGGACCAAATGGGAAACGTCAGCTTTCTAATAAAAAAAGAATCATCAAAATCGATTCACCCAGTCAAAAGTTATGAGGTAACAAACATAAAAAAAAAACAGTTGAATTGATAACCTCCTCCTTTTTTGAAGACGGTTAAAAATAGGAATGACTCAGGTTATGTTGTTCTCTCCATACACACTCACACGCAGTCTGCTATCTTTTTCGAAAAGTGATTAACAAGTGCGTATTTCCGTGAAATTAAAATGTTATTTTATTTTACAAAGGCGATGTAACTAATAATTTTGAGTAGTAGCTAGTCAAAATTGTATACAAAATACAGTAGTGACTCCACCTACATATCTGTTACTTTTACGTCCCCATCAAAATCACCGAATCGATAAAAAATGAATGCCTCTACCTCATTTCGTCATATTTCTCACAACGCTAGACGTAATCCTTTTTAGCTACCGTTTTATACCTCCCAAATCTATAGCTCACTTTTTAATACCTTGAACAAAAGTATTTTTACACAAACTCATAGCCTTTATTCCCTCGCCTTTAAGGCTCATAAAAAACCCGTAGCTAAACTTTAAGTTTTACAATTTTAGACAGTTTCCAATGATTAGTTTTAGTTTTTATTTGGTTGAGCGTAGAGGTTATACGAAGTGCATTTTATAGTTTGTAAATGCAGTTATTAATGAAGGATTTATTGGGCTTTAGTTATATTATTATGGTATTATTGTGCGTTGACCGGATGTGGCGTATTAATGAGCTTGAGGTCTTGTGAGATGAACAGCGGTGATGATTCCTGACCCTTTTGGAAGGTAGATTAGGACTGTGCCTGGTTTTTGAGAGTTTGAACAAAAATATGTAGTGGTGACAAAATATAATTAAATATCTACATTTGCGACGCATTACTATTTGTTAATGCATAATTAATTTCCATTTATAAAAATTGAGCTATACAATTTATTAAATGGCATCGAAACAATATAAATGTTAAGGATAAATTGCACGTTACCAAAATTAATTTAATAAGATAATGTTCCTTGTTTTATTATAAATCTTAGAAACAAGAACTTAGGTACTTGTCGATTCTCATATAAACCTATTTGAAATAAATTATCATTTTATTTATTCGAGTTCGTCATCTCTTTTCTAAAATGTATCAAATACAGAAAAGTAAATAAGGATCCACCTATTGGCATTCTTATCACTTCATTCGTTGACAGTTTAACATTCAAAAAACCAGAGTAAACTTCGTAATCCTAACAAAACAGTTCGCCAGCGACAGGTCTATAGCACTTCCTTTCTCATGGTCTACCGTCAAATATTTTTCATTTATTTAATTTGTTTGTCTTCCTATCCTAAAGTTGGGTGTAGGGCCTGTAGGGCGGTTTTGAAGAATGCCAGAACAACTCATAATTTTATTTTCTAAGGTGCGTAGAATATGTCACTTAAGTACCTACGTACTTACTTTACTTACCTTACACATTTATTTTTAAAAGCTTTTATTTAACTTGCAATGTATGTTATGTAACTATGTTTGTTCGGGTGGAATCTTGCAACTCAATATTGAACCACTTCCTGATGTCTGATTGAACTGATATTTGGTACCTATACCTGGGTTATTTTTACATTTTTTTTTATTTAACATATATTAGGTATATTTGTTTTCTACTCGAAACTCTGTTCAAGAAGTAGCAGCCAAACCTATAAAAATACAGCAGATCTGCCTCCCCTAGCAAAGTTGCAATTCTATAATCGCAATGATATAAAAAAAGTAGGAAAATATATGAGAATGAGCCCAGCAGATCTTGGCTTCAAATCTTAGCTTCTACTAGGAGTCAACATACTCGTCATCCCTAGTTGTCTATCAATCACCGAAATTTCCAGAACATCACGTGAGGACCCGTGGAACGATCCTTGGTCATCGGGCCCGCTTTATGGGGTTCTTATAGCTTGTAAAATACGGCCTCTACCGCACAAAGCACGGGTTATTAGTGATGGGGTAAAACGCCGTAGATATATCCGGATTTCAGTTTATGGAAGAGGCGGTTTTAATAGTAGGTAATTAATTGTGATTGAAACATTTGGTTTGATAGAAGCAGGCTGACAAGAGCTATATTTTTTTATAGATTTTTCAGATGGGCTGTTTTAAATCTTAATCAATTACCTTAGCACATTCTGTACAAAAATATCTGAATTTTGATGGGTATTGACTATTGATGTCCACAATACTTTCTATTAAATGCGTCTGTCTTCCCGAAAAAGTACAACCCAGGGTTATTTAAAAGTAGAGTGAATAGGTATTTCCTAGGCAAGCGTGCTACACCTTCGACCACATCTTCGCTTCCCATCAGGTGAGATTGTGGTCAAACGCATGTCTAGTTTGTTGTAAAAAAAATATATATCACAATATCGCTTGCAATCTTGTAATGAAAGCCAGATTTGAAAAGTTCACGAATTTATTTCGGACGAACTATCCACTCACTTTCGTTCAACATTCTTGTTGGTACACACAAACTCACAGGCAAGCGTGCGGTTATTACATCAACCTCAAGTGCGACTTGCTTAATCTCATCGATCATTGCATGAAACTAAAGCTGAGCAATTAAATGACTGTAGAATCGACGTTTCCGGAACTTTTCATCCGTAACTCTAAAATCCTTACCCCTTCTCATCCCTAGCATGGTTTATTACAAATATCACTAACAATCCGTCCGTCCGTCTGTCCGTACTCGTCATTAAATCGCCATCGGCCACAACCACATAAATTATTCCGGATTTATTCCTCTATTTATTTATTTATATGTTTTATTTATTTATTGCCGGTCCCTACGAGTCTTTATAGATTTTTTGGAGTTGGCAATAAAGTGTTTTATATTTTCATATTAATTTTGTGAGATTAAAAAGCTATTAAGGGATTAAGCGTGTGCTGTAAACGTATTAAATGAGGATGCTGGGAATTGAGGTTTGATGACCTAGGATGTGATGGACTTCGGCTCTTCTCAAGGTTTTACAGGTAGGTTTTAAATGAGGATAAATAAATAATTAGCGCGAGGTCAAGTTAAAGTCAGAGCACCAGGTGAATGTAACTAGAAGAGACTTCAATAATTGTAGGTACTATTGGGATAATTGAGCTATCGGAGACGATTCAGTCATTTTTTTCCACTTAAAAGCTACTTACAATGACTATTTTTATATATTTTTTTTTATTCAAAAATAGGCTTGCGTTTGACCGCCATCCTGCCTGATGGGAAGCAACGATGTGGCCTACGATGGAGCACGCTTGCCTAGAAGATACCGATTCACTCTCGACTTGAAGACAATCTATATAATCTATACAATCTATGACTATCTATCTACTTAAAGATTCTGTCAGCTTTGACATTTATATTGTTGACAGATTGCCACGCCATCTGGTTTAGATAAAAGAAACTGAACGTAATGACCGTCAAAAATGAAAATATGAAAAACTAGTTGCGCCCGCGGTTTCACCCGCGCGTTAATGAGAAACGGTGATTACGAAAAGTTGCCGTCATGTTAATCCAGGGAATAACCTTTTTTTTTGTATTCTAAAATCAGTACAGTAGTAAGTAGCCACAGAGTTAACAGACATACATTCACAAACATGCACACACACAAACTTCCGCATTTATAATATCAAAACGATTAATAGGATAAATGCTTTTTTTATTAGTAGATATTTTTACGTGCTCTACGTTAGAACTCCTGTTAAATAAATGCATTGTAAGTTTATTAATTCTCCGAAACGTCTGACGTCGAGTCGGCATTAAACCGAACTATAGTAGGTATTTATTACCTAAGGTTAATCTATCCACTTTCATCGATTTACTAATCCCGGAAGATGCTTTTATAGCGCACGATTTTGATAGTTTGATTGATAAATTGGAAATCCAGTGATAAGTGATGCGTTTTGGGTCCCATTAGACATGTTTTTTTTTCGTTTATGGTTTGTGTTTTTCTTAAGGTATTCGTCGTGTCAAATTAGTTTATTATCTATATAGCTTTTGAGTAGCTCTAATGTAGCAAAGACTAAGAATTCAGATAGGTAACTTAAATTAAGTTTACGCATTGATCTAATGTCAGACCTCCAATACTAAGATAGTCATTTCTTTTTCTTCATGTCCTACAACAAGATGGCATGGATAAGAAAAAGATTAGAAAAAGAAAATGTCGTACCCTAACGTGTAAAGATCATTTAAAATACCAACCTCGCGTCCTAACTCATTTACATGTAATAAAAAGTAACATTTAACGTGACCCCATGATTGATGTCGGATCGTGTCGTGGCAGTTAAATGGTGTTATTTATTGCAGTTTAAACCGCTTTAATATCGGACACAGATAAACTCCGGTGCTTAAAACATCGGATTGTGATCGACGAATTATGTCGGGTCGTAGAGTATAAAAACGTTTGATTGTATAGGGTTTGTTTTAGTTTTATGGTGTTTTAATTAATAGAGAACATAAAAATTGTCACTTAGAAATCTTATTACTAGCTGCGCCCCGCGGTTTCACTCGCGCAGTGACGAAAAACGGAATAGATGAGAACTCCAAGAAGTTAATCCACGGAATAAGCTGTCTCTATTCCAAATTGCATTCCATTCCGCCCAACCGTTTCAGCGTGAAGGAATAACATTTAGAGATAAACTTTTGCATTAATAAAATTGATAAAGCGACGCCGAGGATGTGGTCAAATATGAAATTCAAAACAAAATCCGAATTTGTGAGGTGTGTTTTGATCTATACCTAATTTTCCTAAGTTCATTCTTCCTTTTTCCTAGGTTTTTTTTGTGCTGTTGAGTGATGAGACGAGAAAATCGCTCGCCTGATGTTAAACGATGTCGATGCGACGATGTTGATGTTATGTAGGTACGCTGGTACTCGATCACATATTCATTATAACAACAAGTGAGCTGTCGTCAAACCACAAACCATATACCCGGGTTTAACACTTAGCCGATAAAAAAACTTAGGTACATTCGTCTCATCAAGGCAGTCTTCATCTTTTATCCTAATTAACTCAGTTTTATAAACCTTAAAACATGTACAATCAATCAACAGCAATCTGTGTATTGCAGCGTATTGCTGCATATTGCCACTTATTGCCGCGTATTGCCAATTATTGCCGCGTATTGCCCGCGTTAACCTTATTGCCAATTTCATTAAAATTGATTGAGGACGTCGGTTGTAAATGTATGGGTTTCTGGGGATGTTGAGATTGAGAAATGACTGTTTATTTGTTCGTCTGTTGGGCTGAAAGTGCAGTATATCTTGTCTAAAGGACCGCAATGACAAATGCAGCTATTTTTTTAGTAAATTTAGATTGCCTACTAAAGCCTTGAAAATTAGCTGTATTAGTTCACTTAGCGCATTAAATAGGGGAATATTTACCCTGGTAATATATTAAATTCCATACGAGCTATTTCAAAATGATCTGTTTTCCTTTTTGACACTTCCCACCAGCAGGTACATCGAAATAAATAGAATGGTAATCTGTAAACAATATCTAGGAAAATAGGTGATTCTAAATAGGTACATAGGTAATATTTAAGCAACTAATATTTTGCGTGCGTTTTAACTACACTCAGCGCCATCTAGTTTCACTCAGTCCAAACAAAATTTCTCATCAATCAGCTTTATTTTTAACCGACTTCAAAAAAGGAGGAGGTTATCAATTCGACTGTATGTTTTTACCTCATAACTTTTGACTGGGTGAATCGATTTTGATGATTCTTTTTTTATTAGAAAGCTGACCATTCCCGTTTGGTCCCATTTCGATTTAGACTAGTTCTGATAATGGTATCCATGAGAAAACCATATAAGTCTTAAATTTGCATTAAGTAGGTACGTGCGCGACAAATAGATGAATAACTCAATAGTTCGTCTCTTGAAGTCGGTTTTTGTTGTTTTTTTTTTTTTTTGTAAAAATAATTATCATTAATCAATAATATACATCATTCAGAATTTTTTTATAGTTTAAAATTAATTACTCAATAAATTTTTGTCTAAATACAAAAATCCACGTGAATCCAGAGGCTTCGACTAGTCAATCTATATTGCAGCCCAATAAATGCAAGGCGTTGGGATTTAATGGGTGCAATACAATGCCTATATTGTAATTAACAATTTGCGCCGACCCGAGAAATGCCTGAACCCTTTCTGATAATTCCAGCTTGATTGTGGCTGTAAAGTTCGCGTGTCTGATTGAATAGCCTAAATATAGACTGGTTGGGAGCTAGTTATTTCTCGAGGATATTTTGATCAAAATGTTCAACGAGTCACAAATTAAATTTTAATATCTTCGAACGTCGGTTGAGTTGGGTTCTAGCGGTAATAAAGCAAAAATCTCCAATAGAGCTTCTAAATTAGAATCTACAAAATAAAAAAAAATATCGCCATGCATTAGTCTGGCAAAAACTCAAAAATGACTTGAAGACCGAATTAATTATATTTTTTGATTTTGTTCTACGGAATTGTAGTTTAGGTGGGGTTTTAGGAAATAACAACAGGCCACAGCTAGTAAATTAATAAAAATGAGAAACCGATGTTTTTGACTTTGGTAATTTTCTTTGACCTTTTTTGTTATATTTTATAGAAATTTAATTAGCACTGGCTAAATGCACGCATCGTGCTAAGTTCAGACAACAAAAAAACAAACAGTTCAAGTAGTACATACAATTATTTATTTTTACAGCATCATTTAATTTGAGTGGCACAACAACTCACAACACAGACATTATCGATGTCAGACCGATTGAAATAAATAATGACAAATAATAAAACACACAAAACGTTCCATCATCATAAACCAAAGACAAAAAAAAAACATATACCTACCAAAGACAAAAAAATCGCGACAAACAAACTACAAACGACAATTTCGAAATCAATCGGACACCACACGAGGGGAAATGCATCAAAATCTGTTTAGTAATAAAAATCTTACATAGTATACGCAGTAACACAACTTCAAATACCTAATGGAAGTGAAATAAAGAAGGTAAGTATTTCAAATGAAAATAATTTTTAAATATTTTTTTTGTTAAAGTAATCTATGGTTTGTTATACTTATATCTGTTAAATTTTGTGTTGTAAGACTTTTGTATAGGTACTTACTACAAGAAAAAAAGACCCATTAGAATTACCTTGTCGGCCAGTTCCGTTCGCGGTAGGTTCCGTTTGCAAAAAGGGGCCGTAGCACGAACTCTCAGCACAAGCTTAAACTGGTTCGCCCCTGCCTTTCGTCTCATTCTATAAGCTAAATTAAAAGCAAGACAAAAGCCAATGCAATTCGGTTCAAATTATCTCTAAAAGTTCGCAGTACGGCCCATTATGCATTTTACATTTGTATGAACTTGTTTTACTCTTCATTTAATGTAAGTTGTCTCGATACGGAGTGTCGTACACTAAATGTTTTATAGGCACAATAAAAGTGAGATCGGTTCATTCACTCGTGTTCAGAACATTATTGACTCGCTGGCGGATAATTAGGCACCAGTGAGACTTTGGGGTGCAAATTGAGACACAGATTCTAAAGAAGAGCCCTTTGAATAGGAATTCGATATACTGGTGATCGCTGCTAACTACAAAACCCTAAAACAGGGCTTTCGGGATCGTAGGGAATAGAATAAAAAGTCTGAATTTTTAAATGCAGGATTATAAGGGTTATAAAAAATCAGCTGTTCGATAGCAAAATGTCAAGCAAAAAAAAAGAAAAATGTAGCAGCTGTTATTTTTTCGCGATTTCAGGGCTAGTTCCATAGTAAAAGTTGTTCATAAAGATGAGTGCTGTGAGACCTTTTCAGCTTAATAGCATACCTTTTCCTTATAAGTTACTTACCAGCATTTTTTAGTGTCATCTTACAAACGGGACCGTAGGTATCGTTGCGTTTTTAAGAACATCTGTTCCAGAAAAGATTTTTGACCTATGCTGGAGATCTTATTTACCTAATCATACGAGTATGTATGTACATTATACGCCAGCGTTATTATTATCTAATTGACTGGCTATCAAAATCAACTTCATTTTGAAACTTGAAGTAGGTAAGCTCCTTGTAAGTATCAAATTATAAACAATTCCGACTTCTAACTAGTTATAATAAAGCTGAGCTAAGGTATCACCAAAAAATCAATGACGATTAGTTATTATCTACGGCGAAATAGGGCGTGAAGATGGTTACTTAACTTTGTACTATTTCAACGAGACAGCTTGATCAAAACACAAGAAAATAACAGTCCACAGCTTAAACAACAGTTGAGCAATCCAAGTCCGTCATTCGATTTATCGTTAAGGAATTGATTTGTGTTCTTTGTCTCATCCCTATCGATGCCAGTTTATTTGATATCTTTATACCTATACAAGGTGTTACAGAAGAGTGTTGTAACACTGAAACAGTATGAGTTTAGACTAATTGCATTGCATTGACATTTTTGATTGCAGATTTTCACTGACAAGTCCCGACCTACCAACTACTTAATGTCCCCCAGTATGTGACAGATCGTAGTGAATAAAAAGACAAAAAAAAAAAAAAAAAAAAATTTCACTAGTTATATTTTTACGCAAATAAACTTAGCCGAGTTGAACTCACTGATAAGCTTCTAGAGTTGCTGATAAGAAGTCAGCAAGACACGAGTATGATTTCTTTAGGTTAGAGCTTGGTTACACATGCGTGTGCGTGCAGTGAAACTAACATAGTCAGTGAATAAAAAAAATAAAATAATAATAATAATAAAAAAAAAATAAATAAAAAAAAATAAAAAATAAAAATAATTAAATAAATTATTAAATAGTAAATAATTTTCAAACTCAATACCAACAGACGACCTGGTTGGCTCAGCGGTAGTACACCCGCCTTATGAGCAAGAGGACCCTGGTTCGATTCCGGCTGGGCAGATGTTTGAATGATGAATTGAAATATCTGTTATGGGTCTGGCTGTTAGTTGTCCTTGTCTTTATGTGTTCCATGGCATCCCCGACACAGGATATCCTAGGAGCTATGAGTGTGAAACTTTATTTATTTATTGTATTCATTGTAAAGTTTCGATTTCTACTCATAGACGTACACACATTTTACTATAATTACACCTTTCTCTAACACCTTGTATATTCATAGAGGTATCCAAATGTTCCTATTCGTACTATTAATTTTGTTTTACAGCTTTACTTCGGTGGTAAATCGAATTTTGGGCGCTCTTTCGGTACGAAGTTGGTGCAATAAATCTTGATCTGAAGCGACGTGGTTTGGTGTAGTTTTTGATAGTTTGTCTTATCTGATGGAATGTAACGATGTTGTCAAACAAGATGTACCTAAGTCCATGTCTATGTTATCACCAGTACCATAGATAAAAATACATTTGTATTTGTATAAATATATTAATTGTTATTTTGAATTCTGGGTGGTGCAGGCCTGCTATGGCCAACCGTAACGTTTATTATCAGGCGAGCGATTTACTCGTCTCGTCACGCAATTTAAAAATAAATCTGCGTAAGATTGTGTATGTAAGTGCCATCTTCTAACAGTGGCGGATTTACACATTTGCCGCCCGTAGGCTATTCAACATTTTGCCGCCCCTACTGACCTAAACAATTCAATACACTAGCCCCGTCCCCCGTCCCTGCTCACAATAATACTTTCGTTCAGAAATCGTGTCCGAAATTAAAAAAACTTGCCCCAGAATTTGCCGCCCCTGAAATCTGCCGCCCTAGGCTCCAGCCTACTCAGCCTGCTGGTAAATCCACCACTGTGTATGTAAGTGCCATCTTCTAATCAAATGATGGTGAGCTAAGCTAATACGTTTGCTTGCTTTTAGCGCTATAGGTACAATTTAGACCATCAAACGAATGTAGCTTATTATCTGTATCGGTTATTATATGAATGATAGTGCCGTTTGTTTCTGAGCCTATTCTGAATTGGATTCTGAGTTGGTAGAATACCTAAACGTTTCACACTCATTACTCTGTCCGAATTATTTTCATATCCAAACAGTAAAAAACTATGACGAAAGGTACACGAGAATGAGGCCGCTACATACAATTCATTTTTGTTACATATCTATGAATTGATTATTTTAATACTGCAACATCATCACTGCACATAACTTATGTATGTAGTTTCAAATCATCCATTCTTAACTTTCACTTAAAACTTTGGCACCGCTAATAGCATTTTTTTACAACCATTACAAACAGTTTCGCAAAACCAAACTCAACACGTCGATTAGCTCTTCAATTATAGCTCCCAATAAATTAAGCTGAAATCCGCGGCGTTATTCTGATCACAATAAAGAAATAATTACCTTGTGGGCGCTGGGTGACTCGTAGGTATATATAAATCATGACAGACAGACGGACACATAAATCTGTATGGACGTGAATCACTCACCGATCGCTGTAAATGCGATTGAATTATTTCACAATTATTGAAGGTGGTATTCTGATGTTGATTCGGTTTCGATTCTATCAAACTTTCTTGATCTTTCTGTATCTCATGTGAGGAATTGCGATATCTTTTTAAAGAACCGGAAATCCTTGCCAAAATTTTTCGGAATAATTTGGAACTACTTATCGTGTCCAGAGGATAAAGATAGATTGATATTTAAGATTTACTACTTAGGTATTTTTTTGGATTAAGTTAGAATGCAAGTAAACATAGGAGTAATCAAGAGCAACACAGCCTGTGGCTGATCTTTAATAACGAACAGTATTAATTTATTTCATTATCTCATGAAATAATGCCAATGATACAGAATAAGTCCTCTCCTCTCACGTGTGGCCGTTTCAAGCTCGGATATTACAAACATCTTGTATCAACCAACTTATTCGTGCAGTCGGCCAAATGATGAAACTAAATCATTGCAACGGACGACTGACAATTTTGTTCATAAAAAGCGATAATGGCGCTAACACAAAACTCACGGATAAGTTTGTTCGCGGCCAGAATCGTCATGTAAGGTACAGATTAAACAATAGTTACACCATGTAGGTTCTGTTTTATTGTGATTTTATTTGTACATTTATTGATCACCAATATTAGACCGACGCGAACTATAACCGACTTGGGCTGAGAGGGCGCTGAAGGCAGAAAAGTTCATGAGACAACGATGAGAATATTTATGATGTCATGATTCATGAGATATCCCAGTATTTTTTTCTGTTTGAACTTTGAGTATGGATAAAATCCTTATAGTTCGTGCGTAAACTTGCTGTTTTGGAGTGGAGATATGTAGAAGTTACTGAAAATGTCTTACAATGAACCAAAGTAATTTTCATAAAGAAAATCTGAAATTACGTGGCTATGTAGATGGCGAATGGCAATATCATATTGTTTATAATATTGTCACAGATGCAAACTGATTTTCTGTAACAATTATACTAAAATAAGTAACTTTAAATAATAGCTATATTTTGCTCTGAATCGAAAATTTACTTTTGCTCAGCAGTGGGACGGAATAAGTAAAAAAATATATTTCGTTACTTTTTCATAAATCATAATATTTAAAAATATTTTTGAGGCAACCGCTTTAAACTACCAAGAAACTATTACCAATTCAAAGCTTAAAGAGTCGTCAACTTAGTTCCGAATTCCCCCACATCGGTTGTTTCTGCGCTCATCAAACAATTATAGCGTACCTACCTTTGTTTCGAAATTAACTTTGACGATTCTATCCAGGTTTATGTTTTGATGTTCTCGTAAAATGAGCCGTAAACCGCCTTTTTAATCTAGCGGTAAAGGCTTTGAACCGCAGTTACAAACTTTGTTAGTAAGGGTGAGGTCACACTGGATTGTGCGTTACACGCGCAAAAAAACGCGATAATGATCTGATGTTCTTTATTTAAAATGATAACGTCGTTAATATAGTACTATTAAAACCACTGGATAGGTGACAAAATTAAATAAGTAATCGAAATATTCGAAGTACAACTCAGGGTTCTTTTTCAATCGATAACATATTTTCAAAGATTGTAGTCACTACACTTACAATTTCCAGCCCAAAGTAGCCCTCACCATCTGGTAAAATTCAAGTCCAATGAGTTTGACTTACTTGTCAAACGAATTATTGCAACGCAAAGTGTGATACGTCACGTACCTCCCCAAGTGTAGTCATGCCTTTAGACGTTGTCATAAAGATGTAAAGATGCGATGCCTAAGTTTCGTTGTTCGACACTTTATGACACGTTTCTCAATGTTCTACTGAGTTTATTGTGTGTGGGCTGCTAATTAGTCGAAAATTTTGATGCGGACTTTTGCAGCTGGTCACATCAGTCTTTTGGAAACGGCAATGAAAAAGTTGCTTAATCATTGTCAGTTCTTGAGATGTTTTGGTTATTATTCTTTTATGAATTTTACTCAGATTCGAAAAAGGTCAATCGTGAAAAGTTAACAAAGATCCTTAACTTGGTTTTTGTTATATTTAATTTTTTTATATTTCGAAAACTTTTAAGCTATTGCATAGCTTCTATCGCGGGCCTTGAGCGGGCCTTGAATCCAGAAATTCCGTAACGAAAATTTTAATAACCTAAGGCACAGCGGTGATACGTTTTAGTTTTGCCATCTATCGATGAATAGCAGAACTTTTAATGACTTTTTGAAATGTCACGCTTGTCTCTTTAGTGCAGCAACTCGCCTCTAGGTGGTATTGGTTAATGAAATAATTATAATTGCATAAGTTGATAAAAAATGCTATGCAATAGCTTTACCGCGGCAGTTCCCGAGTGTCACACGTCTTTTTTTTTTCTTTCGAAATAGTACCAAGATGTTTATTATTGTTCCACCAAAGCAATACCTGCGTTACAAATTGTTATCAACTTTGAATGTCACATCAATAACCATTCCCTCCTAAATCCCTTACCTTTACTTTTTAGATGTTCAGGTGGGAAACTAACTATGACACAGAAAGTAGGCCTGCACTTACTTATTTACTTTCAATTTACCTCTCAAAAACATTCCACCACCATACAGAAACCGCCGCGTCACCAGTTGTTACATTAACTTGTAGTCTTTTGCGTAATTTACGTTGTAAAGAAATAAAGAGTTGTTTCTGATTAATATTTATACGCAAGTAAGTTTGTTTGTGTTTTCTTACGCTATCACGTCTTAACCACTAACAATCATATATTTTTGCATACTCGTGCATACTGTCATAGGTAACAGAAAAGGATAGAAGCTACCTACAACCCGGTCACAATATCTGTGCACCTCGCTGTTTAATGATTATCAACAAAATGTATGGGAATCCTGTATACATACTCCAGCTTCACTTCCCACCATCTGCTTCCCACTCCATTCTAAACACTCAGCCCAGCACGACAACAGTAACAACGCTCACACATTATAAATCAGTCGAATTAGCCCCTACCTCGAAAACACGGCACTCTACCGACAGAATTACGTAATTCACCCCCTACTTTAAAATGGAGTCATAAATAAAAGGTAGACGCGGAACCTTATCGGAAAACCTCAGCGTCTGAAAAACGCAGTGTAACTTCGAGACAGAAGTCTAGCTTCAGCAAAATACTCCAAAAATTCGTATTTGCTTTGATTCCACCCTTAATGTGCGTACCGCTAGAGAGTGGACTGCTTTGCCTGAGTAGGTGTTCCCTTATAGATATGATTTTAGTGACTTCAAGTCGAGACTAAATCGGTTTCTTCTAGGCAAGCGTGCTTCAGCGTAGACCGCATCATTGCTTACCATCAGGCAAGATGGCAGTTAAACCATAATTATAAATCTTATAAAATAATCCTATCATTGAAAATCATCATCGCCTATTGTCATTTAATTCCTATAATAACTAACCCTAAAAACTCCTAATTTTTGACTAGGTAAAATGAACCAGACTAGGCGACTAGATTTGTCACTACTATAGTTTCTACAGGGTTATTCATAAAGGGTATGCTAATCCGAAAAGGGCTCATAGTACTCATAATTTTCGCAAATTTCGGGTTAGTCCCGTAGTGAAAGTTGTTCATAATGATGAGTAAATACTATGAGCCCTTTTCGGCTTAGCATACCTTTTCTGTATACCCCTGTATAAGCTTAAGCTTATTAATACTATTGATAAGCCTTCTGCACAATTAAATAATGCGTATTGTGGTTAAAGTCAAATTTATTTTTCTGAAACCCAGCTACTGTAACACAGATGCTTTGTAATAAAGTAGCCTCTCCAGCCCTCTCTGTCTAGCATAAAACTGCTGTTTTACATTTATAACTACAAGCATATACCTCCAAACCAATATCAACTCTTTGGCACGAGTTTAAGGCTGAAGTTTGCTTGGGAAGGTAAGATGGTTGTCATAGCAACGGGAGGTTCGCGTCGCGATTTTTGGTTCGGCACCTCCTTCGATTGCCAAAGCTCTGATCGCCTCAATGTCTGAAGTAGCACTCGTTTAAATCTTTTTCTGTGATAGCACTTTCAACCTTTTTCAATGAAAATAAGGTTTCTTTTAAATTGGAATGTATTCGATAAAATGAGGGTAGGTATATAGGGTTGTAGATTGGGGATGGTTTACAATTGATTCGTGTATTGAAGTGTTGTAAGGAATCGATTGGTGTTTTGTTCTTTTATGTTTTGTATGGAGATTGGAAGTGAGGCCTGGCCTTCTTTCTTTAAAAGCTTAATTCTGTGAGATTTTATTTGTAACATATATCTAGATATAGTTATGTACGAGTATACCTTATATATTAGATATATAAAGTATTACCTGACGCTCGAGACTTTGTGCTCGGTGCTATAAAAGGTTTGAGGCTATAAAATATAGCCTAAAGCACTCAAAGATAGTGTAGCTTTCCATTATTGAAATAACTTTTAGAATGGGATGAGTAGATTAGCCTATACATACATGCATAGGTACATACAAATATTACCTTTTTTAAATTTTGGTCTAGATAAAGGTTTCTACGAAATAGACTGACAAATTGGCTCTTGACTGTTTTTATCGCTAATAAGTCCGCGTTTTACTATCATTAATGAGAAAGCCGAGTTAGCACCGGGCACAAAGAGGCTTACTTATAGGTACTTAAAGCTTGCTTATAGTTAATCGTAGCTAAAACTTCTCCATCTTGTTCTCGCATGTGACATTTCACGTCAGCAGTTGACAGAACATTTTAAACAGTGACTAACTTTAAGCAGGCTTTATAAGCATGACCCAAAGTCCCGAGAATCAGCTAGCTAATTATATAATCCTAAAAAATAACAAGGATGTGAAAAAATAAATGAAACTTTATTTTTACTAACCGTTTATTTCAACCACATTATGTAGATTTCCCACGCTCTTAGTCGATGCTCCAGAATAGAGCATTTAAAATATGGCTTCATATATTTATATGTAATTATATGTATAGGTTTACATGAAGCGTAACACTGGCTCTATTATTTCAGATTTCTGAACTTACAAGCTTTTGTATTTTTGAAGCTCTTTTACTATTTTAACTTATTTTTAAAGGTTATATTACATTGTTCTGTTTAAATGTAAGTATTCTGATGATAAATATGCGTTTGTGGTTTAATAAGAGAAAACTTAAGCCTCTTTATTTGGCAGTCGGTTAAAATTAGATGTAAAATAGCCCTTGAGTCTCGACATTATTTAACTAATCATAACTTTTCGAATTTCTCGAAATCAATCAATTATTTTATCTTTTTAGGGTTCTTTTTCGTTATAGCAAGTTTTTACATATTCTATTGCTCCATAAAAATAATATATATAAATATTTAGAAACGGGATAGGTATGGACATTTTGAAATTGGTTTGGAATTTTTTTTAGTTGTTCAGACTTTAAAAATATGGCATGAATTATAACACTCGTAAGGCTTTAAAACAAGTTGGTAAACAAACGCATATTTAACTAGAGAATTAACTGTGGTATGTGCGTGTTCACATCTAAGTAGATATTTATGGACTTAGTTTATAATTACAATAGTTAAATTCGTTTAAATATTTATTTACAAATACTTAGCATATAATTTACAATGTACAATATTGCATTGCGCGTTCAGCGACAACATTAAAATATTTTCGTGAATTTGTTAATTTTTATTTTAAATTAATATTTACATTTAATTTCGTATCCCTAATAAGTGATTTTAAAGTCAGTATAGATTTTAATTACAATTATGTTGGAATATATCATGTACTTTTATGGAAATAAAAAGTAAAATTAAAAATAAATATAAAAGAAAAGCAATGGTGTTCAAGAAAGAAAAAAGTATTCAAACTAACAATTCTCTTTCCTGCAAATAATATTAATCAATTGCTATGTAATTGTTTGTCATAAATTGCTATTTTAATTCTAACAAAATTAAGTGTTTAAATAATTGGCACCGGGAGTTAGCATTCACACAATATACACTAACCTTCTACGCATAAACACTTGATATCTGTCCTATAAAATCGCTTTTCAACACATCATTTTCACTAAAGAAAAGTTGACAGATGATTTCATAGAATAAGCTACTTTATCAAGCGTTTATTCATCAGAAGGTATTTATTTTAATAAGGTATCATGTAAAATCTAATTAATAATAAATTACTTAATCACAGACTACTTATACATATTTACAACTTAGCTACAGTCATATCAGAAGTGGTAGTACGCAAAGTTGATTGGCTGATCAGCCTGATCCACATTAGGATCACTTTGATCAACATTTTGATCAGTATGGTCAACATTGTCCGTAGTGTGAACATTGCTATCGCCTTCAACCGACCTACTGTTGAGACTTGAAACTTGTTGATCAAACTTCAAACTTCTTTGCCAGTTTGACAGATCACATGGCACATCGTCATTGCTTTCTTTACAGAAAGTCCTGGGAACTAAATATTCTGGATAGACACTGTTAAAATAATAACCGCCGACGTCATAGCTGCGGTCAACAGAAGAGCTTTCGGTTCTAGCGTGACCAAAATTGAACTTTTCGGACTTATCTAACTTATATTCTTCGAAATCGTCGCTTCTAGTGCTAGCGCTATTTAGGTCATTGTTCTCGGATTCCACATCGAGTTCTTTAGAGTCTTTTATTTCACTTTCACTGGCGCAGGCGTCGAAATGATCAAACTTCTGATCGAACTTCTGATCAAACTTTTGATCGTATTGTTCAAACTTTTGATCGAGTTGATCAGGGTGATCGAGTTTGTTCATTTCGCTGGCTGCCCGGGGGAAAGATCACTGGCGGTGATGAGGGAGTTGGTGGTGGCTGATGTGCTGATGGTGGAGGTCCAGCCTCGGTCGCTTAGCGTCGTCATCGTCACTACACTGGTCGTTGTCGTGTGGTTCCTGGTCGTCACACTCGTCGCCCAGCTCTTCCTGCTTGCGTTTTGCCGTCGCCATTTCGGCGGCGTGCTTTTTCCGCCATTTTGTTCTTCTGTTTTGGAACCATACCTGTAAACAAAGAAATTGAAATATTAGCTTCTGTATTAGATAAAAGATAGTTTTATACATGATCAGCATTTGGTTTGTGAGCAAACCTTAAATGTGAACCTTTGGGTGGAATCTTTCTAAGTTGCTAAACAACAACTGTGCCAAAACAACAAGAAAGAAGTGTCATTAAGAACATTTAAAAAGTGATTAGGTAAGTACCAGAAATATAAGTTAAAACTAGTAATCTTCAGTTTTAAAAATCCTAACCTAACCTAAAAACCATGTTAAAACCTTGATTTTCTTTTTCAGCAAACGAACCGTAAGAGAACACTCTGCAATACTAGAGTATTGCAGAGTGTTCTCTTACGGTTCGTTTGCAAGAAATATGTTGGTTTAAGATGTTAAATTTAAGTTTAGAAACTTAAATTTAACATCTTAAACCAACATATTTCTTGTAAAATCTGCAACGTACACCCGAAATACGTTCCTGAATTCCGTGCCAGTATTTACCACCAGAAAGCCAAATATAAAGAGGTAACAAACAATTTTCAGCGTCATGTGAACCTAATCTGCTCGGCAGACATAATAATGCCTCATTAAATACCGCCTTTTAAGTCGCAGCGCAAACTTGCACCCACCTCCCTCTCTCCCATATTAAAAGCTCTCGTAAGAATGGGATGGAGATAGTAGCCATGTTCAACGGTAATTAAGGGTCGTTTTGCAAATTACACGGTACTTAACCAGCCATATAACGCACATTAATCACTGAGTCGGGTCTTTCGCTATCTCTGTCTATCTGAAGTTAATGACGTAGCTCCGTCTCGCTCTCTGGAGAGGTTTGAAGGTAGACATGGTTTAATTAGGTCATAAATACGTTTTCATTAGAACGGTCGATCGTAGAGAGCGACCGACTTATTTGTAGAGACGGGGAAATGAAGGAACTAAAAATTTTCATACGCATCTTCCAAGTTCGTTCAGGAACTACGATGGTGGCTCCGTTGTGAGCTTTTCAGATAAGTTGGTAGTCCTGTAGGCTTTGTAGGACAGATGTCGAAGTTATTATGAAGGAATTTGGTCTTGTCGGGTGATCGTTATGATAATTTTGGGGTTTATTCGGCGATGTTAAATAGATTGAGGTTTGAAATAGGCAGAGGTTTATAAGTTGAAGTGTTTAGTGGAAACTTGATTAAGGGGAAGGCCGGTGAAGCTAAAAGTAAGTAAAAGAAAAATAGGTAAGTAAGTCTGTAAGGCTAAAACTAAGTGTATGGATAGGTTTTTTTGTCTTTGAAAAAAGGTAAAGTTACATAGAGAGTAAACTTTTTTTACAGCTTTCGTTTTATTCGTGTAGTTTGGAATTTTTTTGCAGAAAGGGACATGATATACCAGGTCATACAATACATACATAAGCTTTGATGGATGTACTGTACTTATAAACTTATCTGGACACGTACCAAATATCACGAGTTTTAATTAATTATGTATCCATACGTACAGCAAACATACACTTTGAGCCAAATCAAATCGCCCTTCGATGGTTGATCTGGTATTCTTACTTAGGTTAACAGTGGGATATTTAGCGGTTGTGTTGAACATAAGGTACATGTATACTTACGTAATGAGACCAAGTTTGAAGACTTTAGTTGACAGATCTAATTTTTCTAAAAGTATTGATGACCTTGTCTAATAGGTTGCAATGACAAAGACAGATGTATGTTGGTTAGTTTAGATCTCAGGTTATCTTCTGGTTTTTTCCTTTTTTTTTTCTATTTTTATTTCTATTTTTTTTTTTCTGTTTTTTTTTGTACTTTTTTTATGTAGTTTATATGACAGTTTTTTTTTTCTCAATATTGCACACCCCGTTTTTCTATTTTTTTGTCTATCCTCTCCATCCTAAGGTTGCCTGGAAGAGATCGCTCTTAGCGATAAGGCCGCCAGTTGTCGCACTAGTTTTGTGTGTTATAATTCTTTTGTTTGTAATTTATGGTGTGAACAATAAAGAGTTTATCTATCTATCTACCCAAAAATTTAAAAAGTACTTCCAGTCAATATACAGAATGTTGTTGATCAACCTTGACGTCCCATTTTACGAGTTCCCTACTACATGGTGCTCCCTTTTATCACACAACATATAAAACTAAACTCGATACAGCGGAGTCATAAAAAAATACCGAACAAAACAAGACTATAGTAATTCATTCCGATTATTATTGGACCATTTGTTTTTATTAGGGAAAACTTGATGGGCGGAAAAACGAAGATTATGTGTGTTATGTGCTTTACGTTTCGCTTACAGCCCGTTCGGATTTGGGATGTAAATGGATACAACGTACAGAAAGTTTGCTGCTTGTACATTTGGTTGTGATATTTTTTATGTGTTTTGTGAGGAATGGGGTAAGTGCGGAATTGTGGATGCTGGCATTTTGGGCATATTTTTGAGTGAAGTTGATTTTGAATCGTGCTTAAGTTATTTTAAGTTTTGACATTATTTGGGTCACTTTGGTCCCATTACTTAACTCGTTAGTAGTTCTGTTTTCTAGCTATTTTATAGTAGTTGTGAGATCTAGCTATTTAGCTATTTGCCTTATAATAATACCAGCTGACTCGACAGACGTTGTCCTGTCAAAAGCCATTGCGTCAATTCTATGTCAAATGTCAAATGTGAAAAGTTACATTTAAAAAGTTTATATTGTCCAAAGCGCTATATGGTTTAAGTATTTTTAAATTTTCTAATTTTTCATGTTTTTTTACTATAAATTGAGATGTGAGCTATCCTATCTCTCAAGTTGGATCGAACTGCACATGGTGTGCGAATTTTATTATAATCGGTTAAGTGGTTTAGGAGTCCATTGAGGACAAACATTGTGACACGAGATTTATATATATTAAGATAGAACCAGTATTGAGGTTATTTGAGGGTGAGGTTATTTAGATCTCATCCAGTAATTTTATCTGTAATGGATATGCTAAACTAAGTTCAACTTATAATGAACGACAATAGTTTTAACTTCCACACAATTTCTTAATGTTTTTAAAGGTTTGAACAGTTAGAAGAAGTTCAAGAATATATAAGGTACTAAGATGTATTCAGGCCAGTATAACAGTTAGTCACATTTAAAATGCCACAATACCAAAAGCTGCATTAAACCGCTTTAAAGCAACAACATACGCTACATTCGGCAACCAAACAACTCCGCGCCATTCATTCCTATCGCCATCTACATTATTACTTATAATATTATTTTCCATTCTTCCTTCATGTCCCGACTTACCCCAACTCCCTCGATTCAATTACTTAAGTGCTTCACAACAAACCGCGAGACATACGTCCGTCTCTCTTCAACGCGTACCATTGGAGTTTATTCCTGTCTCTGTCTTTAAGAGGGGCTTGGGGTAATTATGTGAATAACTATTATTTTTCACAAGAGAGCGGTGTAATGGGTTGATTGAGATAATGTGCTTTCGGTGGCGTCGAGCGGCCATGTTGCCTATAGGTAATTAAGTTGAATGAGTCGGTAACGTCTTTATTTAGTTTTATAGGACTGTTAGTGCTTGTTGGGGATTTACACGTGTGTAAGTGATTAAAGTAGGTGGCTGAGGATGGAACAGTGAGTGAGGACTTTGTTTTAGTAATGCAAAGAGTGCAGTTTAATTGTTAATAAACCATTTTGTGATGAGATTGTTAGGATATGACGTGAATCAAGATTTAGTTTTGCAGATTTGTATGAAATGTTTTTGTACATACCTATTTAATACCTTAACTTCAACTATATTGTACCCATGCCATTGTCGATTGATGTTCGGTGGAAATATATTTTCAAGAAAAGTAAGTAGATATCTGCGTGCATCAGGAAGCCTAACTAACCAATATACGGGTGCTTATCCAGTTTTGACGAGGCCGGTTAAGTTAAGGTCGTTAAGAATTTGTTGCCAAACGTTGGGTTAGTAAAATTATTTGTTTCTTATTGGTACAAAAAATATTGTTTTAAAACTTTTAAGTTGCCACAATAAAATTGATGCCTGTTTATATCTTCTTATAGTGTGTTTATTGCTCTTTGTTCCAAACTAATAAACCTTTCAACTTTCAAAGCCAATATCCCAAGCTGTCGATATGTAAAAATAAATCATAAGGTCTCACCCACACGGTGGAGTTTGGAAACGCGCGTGACTCGAAAATAAACAACTTAAATTATATGTTTTCTGTGTCTGAAATAAATGATGTATGTTTGGCAACTACATGTCTGAAATGTGAGTTATTAGTTTGAACTCACTGTAGTTGGAATACGTGTGCTTTTAGATTTATTGTTAGCTTGAGTTTAATTGGTTAAAAGTTTGCAAGAATGACTTATGTAGAAGAAAATTTAAGAAGGTATTAAAGTTATTTGAAGTAGAGCGAAATGCTTGCTAATTGAAAACTATTACCCTAGTAAAAATTATTTTAATTTTATTTCATAACTATAAATGCAATCTAAAAAAAATTCGTCAAAAGTCAACCGTTCACGAAAAAACATCTATGAAAAAATTAAATGTAAGCAATATCAAACAACAATCCATCACCACAAACTAAACTTCCATTCCAGTTCACACTTTAGTTTTCCACAAAAACGTTTCAAAAATAAAGCCAACATGATCCTAAAACAAACCCTTTTCCCACAAATCTTTCCCCATTCACCTACGAGTCGGGAACACAGATCGCTAAATCTGGCAACATCATTAGTGCGCGCTCGTTTGTCACGCGACTTATCGCGCCCCCGCCCGAGTTGATAGTCGCGGCGATTTGTCGCGGCGATTTGTTGCTCTAATGTCGCCCGTGTACGAACCCTAATGATTGTCGAGTGACATCGGATTTTTGCTAATTGGGGCATTTGTTTTGGAGATGTGAAATATCAATTGGCAAATAAGGGGATGACGATATTTTGCGCGAGATTTATTTATTTTACTAAGGCGGTTGCTCAACGAATAATTTTTATGCAAATACGGCGAACTAAAAATTTAAAAATGCCTAAGTACCGTGTTTTATTTTGTCTTCACTAAAACTTTTAAATTTCGAATCTTAATTTTCTCGTACAGTGTATGTATCTGTACCCACTACCCACCTATGTATTTCAGACGTAGAGTAACCATTTCAAGATGTCATGCCATCACTGCCATCAGAGTGCATTATTACCCTACATTTTATACATAAAGTGCCTTGGTGCCTTGGTTTTTAGATATCGAAATCGTCGTTGATAAATTCCGAACATACCATAAAAGTAAGTGGGTATACTTTAAAGTACATAACACCAAACGTACCAAGCAAGTAACCCAGTAGTTAATTTCTTTACTTAACAGATTTCTCCCGCATCATAAAACCTTAACCTTGTATCTCACGGGAACACTCGATCAATGGGCACGGGAGCTCATTAAGGCCACGGTTCTTATTATTTAATAGCAAAATAATAATTATTAATAAGCTTCGCTTCAGTTGCTCGTTAGATAGCTGGTAGGGGATTATAGGTGCCTTTTTGTTCGGTAATGAATAAAAGAGTGTGGTGCAAGGGAGAAGAAATCGCGATTTGTTAATGGCCGGTCCGTGTAATCAAAAAATGAAGTGGCCTAACCACAATAAACGGTTAGCAGTCAACAATAGAAGCCAGTACTAAAAAACGAAAAAAGCGTTCTTTGACTGTATTTTAGCTATCAAAATATGGTTTAGACACTTTCTAAAAGCCAAAAATGACATGTGTGATGTGGGTTACATGTGTAAAGATATCAGAAATTATATTTTTTAAAGAGACATAGAACACCAGTAGTAATCTTTGTAATTAATTTGACGAGTCAATAATATTCTGATCATTCATAATATTTCACTACAATAATAATTATTTTTTTATGACAATAAAATCAAACTCTAAATTTCCAAAAACAAATTAAAACTTATCTCACAACTACAGTTGCGACTCGCTCTTATCTTATAACTTAGAGACCATGGCTACGTAACCAACTTTTATTACCTACCTTATTACACATCCCAGCGTATTTTCACAACGGATTATCAATTGAGATTTAAGCACAGTTGCTTCATAAAGCCTATGTAGAAACACATTGGCTTTATAATAGCTTTATAGAAGCTATACCTAGTATTACCATGAAATAAGAGAGGATTAAAAAATTGGTAGGTATTGTGTTATTGCCAAATTAATTTGTTACTGATCTTAACCACAGACCATATACCTACCCGATGCCAGATCGTACCAGTTTTTTTCACGAAATTATTACGATCAAAACAGCACGCAATGATTATATAGGCTTGAATTGAACCGCCATCTCATCTGATAAAAAGCAATGATTCGGTTTAGGATGGAGTAACGCTTGTCTAGAAGAAATCGACATGAAGATTAGAAAATGTCTTCAATTAATGGGTGTATATAAAATCCTAGACACATTTAATTTTATCTTTATTTTATGGTGAGTGATTTTTTCTGCATGCGCCATCAACTAGCTGTATTATTTTCGATCTTAGCCATAATTTAGTGTGACGAAATAGAGTGGTTCAACTGGTTCAGTTAATTAACTAAATTAAAATAAATTATTGAACAAAATAAATTAGTCGTTTAGATGTAAATTACTCTCAAAGAGTAGATTTTTTAAACAATTTTTTATAACATTAGTATTTGAGAACTATAATCCGTTTGCTAATACTCGCTGACAGTTGCAGCTAATTATTCAATAGTGAATATAAATCCGATGTTTTTTTTTGATTAAAAAAAATGTTGAAAAATGTTTCTGCGAGGTCTGAGTCTGTGCAGCCATTGTAGCACTGCGCCGAGTACGAGATCAACATCATCAGGGCATCAGCTAGCTATCTTTTGTACATTCGCATTTCATTATTATTGTTTTATTAAATGTTACTGTTTTAAATTAATTCAACAATTTAGGTAGATAATCACGGAAAACTTAATATTTAACAAAACTACGTAGGTGAGCCAAAATAAACAAGAATATTTCACTGAGAAAAATGGCCATCAGAATTCCGATGAATTCACCTAAAGTACGGAGCATAGTGATAATCACCAAAAAGTACGATGATAAGCACCAATTTTTACGGTGACAACTATCATAATATAATGATTCACCCTAAAAACTGGTGCTAGTACCTACTAGTTTTTACGATGACAACCATGATGTTGTCACCGTAAAAATTGGTGCTTATCATCGTGTTTTTGGTGATTATCACTATGCTCCGTACTTTAAGTGATTTTTTTCTCAGTTTAGAAACAAAAAACAGAGCTCATCATTTAACAAATTCAAATTGCATACACACTCCCATAGACATACGAAACGGATATCGGCAACATACAGAGCTGAAAAAACCGCGGTCAACCCGCAATATATTTTTTAATCTTTGTTCACGTGACACCTATGAAGAATTTGTGGCCGAAGGGTAAATTGAAATTGTGTTGGATAGATCGCTCGCTCCCACTAATGGATGGAAAAAATGAATGGTAGCGCTCCGATGTATGCAATCCAATCCATTGATATGCAAAACGGTTTTTTGAATTGTTTATTGTTCGTTAGATGGTTTATTGGTGAGGGTTGTTTGTGACCGATGTATGTACTTTGCAGACGAGTTTTTATTTGCAAAGTACCTAAATGTTCGATGAAAAACAACGTCGAAATAGGTTAAATTGATCACTATGCCGTTTGTTTTCTACCCCAATGTAATAAAAAAAACACAAGGACTATTTCGATGCCAAGACAAGTACCCAAAAACAGTGAATCCGGTAAGACGGTAGAGAATATATAGAAACAGACAATTAGGTACATATTCTTACCATACATTAAAAAAACCTGTTTATTTTGATCAGTCCAATAAGATATGAAAGTTAAAAATAGGCTATAATTTAAATTAATTTCATGTTAAAATATCACAAAATATACGATCATCAACATTTAAGAGTGTTGCTCTTGGTAGAAGAGTAATTTCCATGCTTTGAGGTCTTCCCTCTTCCCATATTCTTACTTTCTCGCACGACATAACATCTGCCTCTACAATCAAACAGTAGCTCTCTCCGTTACACCTTATCATCTTTCTCTTTCCAACCACCAAAGACAAAAGGGTTGGATAATAAACAAACAAGATAAAAAACTCAAAAACTTCATTAGCCAAGCGGGAGGACGCCGTAAATCACAAAAGGATTAGTGGCTCCTCCCCAAGCCTACAAATTCGATGTTATTAAAAAAACTCATTTGCAAATTTGGATAGACAAAAGATATTAAAGCGATAAACTGAATCATCTCCAATTTGAAGTCTCTGGTGGCCGATGGAGAAATATAGCCCTTTAACTTTAAGTGGGCGTAAAAAAATAATGTAGGCTACTGTTACCTATGCTGTGGCTGTAGGGAGTCTAATGGGTCGAATACTCGTTACGAGTACAGTGGCAAGACAGTGCCCTCGGCCGAGTACTCGGTATATATAAACAGTTTGACGATGCGAGGCAGTCACTAGAACTGTGATTTATTTGCTCGGCCGAGTGTACCTATTTACTGTCTCGCCACTGCACTTGTTATGTGTAATCAACCCATAATGAGGGTGCTAGCTGCTTGATGTAATTATTATATGGATAAATAATTATATCAAATTTTAAATCTAAGGGTAATTAAGGGTCTCCTAGCACGAATTCCACAAATACCTACGGACAAACTAACCAATTAACTTAGATACTAAAAACAATTTTTAATATTTTCCCTCACTTGCACTTTCAATATTTTGAATAATATAAAATTCACACACTGAGAACACTGATTTACATTGAGAATTAATTATCTACGGTCTTATGACTGAAAGCAATCTCCTCGAGGTTACTACTCTCTTTTCTCACAGGTCCAAATTCAGAATTCCAAACGAACTTGCTCGATACAAATCACAAGGGGCGTTACAAACGTTACAAGTACAAATGCAGCCGAAACGACGACGAAACTTTGCAAATTAAGAAATGTAATTAGTACCACCCTCCAGCCCACCCTGGACATAATCACAGAGGAAAGAATCTACAGAAAATTAGCTTTTAGGGTTTGTGATTTCCATCCACTCCGCTTTCAAAATGGCAGTTTGTCCAAGTGGTGCAAATAATCGTGCCGAGGTATCGCATACGCATTACATGTATTCTTGTATTGTTTTAGGTAGGTATATTAAAATCAATCGAAAATTATTCGTTTGATTTGAATATTTTAGTTGTGCTACCGCGTAAACAAGTTTGCTTCCGCAAGTTAGATAAGTGCGATTGGTTTTAATGAACTCGTATAAAGAGAAATCGCCAGAGTCTTTTTGTTGTCTCTCTGAAAAGATTGTCTACTCCGTGTCAAGCCACCCTGGACATAATTAAGGCGAATCTTGTTGTAATTTTGACATTTAATTTTTCCCTCACCTCCACCCCAATTAATTAATTTAGAAAAAGTACCTTTAAAATTTAATCTGTGCTTTTCGGTGACAGTATTTTTAATTTTTTTCTTTTATAATCTGTGCTTGTCGGTGACAGTATTTTTTTAATTTTTTCTTTTAAGTTAATGAAACGGCGAGATTTTTGATAGCAGCCGCGGGGGCGTCGTTGAGAGTTGTTTTTTTAATTTTTAACTTTGGTTGCGGCTGACTAATGTATTCAGCCTACCTTTGTTATTATTTTTCTTAGTTTTCCTTCTTTGCTGTTTTTGTTGAAGATAAAATTATCATTCTGGGGAAGGGAAGTTGGTTGAACAATTTAGAAATTAGAGTTTACTTTTTAACAAAGTTAAATTGTGAACCAAATAACAGTATAAAAATGAGAGATACGAATATAATATAAAACGGACTGTTAGACTGGAATTTTCTGTTTTTTTTTATGCTATTAAGTGACCAGACGAGACTAGCAAATTGCTCGAAAAACCCTAACAGGTCTGCGCCTCCCAGAATTTTGAACTCTTAAAATTCAATGCCTCGCGAGGCACAGCACTGCGCTCGTCACCTTGACATATAAAATGTTAAATCTCCTATTCGCCTCAAAATTTTCACTGGAAAAATTGCCCTCTGACCAAAAACATTGAATTGTATAAAATATAATCAAAACGGAACTTAAACATTTCTTCTTCATTACTTAGGTACTTAATCTAACTTAACATTTCACACTTTCCTTATCAAAACAACACTTTTAATTCTCTTAATCCCAATTCCCAACATACATTTAACTTATCTATCATCTTGAAAGTTTAAACTAAGGGCGTCTGCACACCGCGGCGATCGCAATCCCTTGCGATCCGCACGTGTTATCGCCGCTGTGATCCGGTCATCAAGCCGGCATTAGCCGTTGTTGTGAAAACGGTGATTTGCACTGTCATGCTAGACTTGGGGTTAAATATGTGCTGATGTGGGCTTTTCCTTGTGTTGTTTTTTTTATTTGGAAGGTGCCTGATTTTTTGGTAATCTTTATTGATGTGAAACCTTTTTTCTTTTATTTTTATATATGTGATTTGTAGCTCAGATAAAATAGTAGGTATATAGTTTTTTGGCAAGTAAATATACCGCAAACATACTTTCTTGCTTCATATAAAAAAGTACCAAATTAATGCAGAATCTACTTGTAAGTATCTCTTCTTAAAATTGTATTTTAAAAGTTCTTATCCTGTAATTTTGCTCTAGTTTTAGCCTACAAAGTTTCCAAAAAAGTGACCATAAATTTTCAAAACAATTTCAAAAACAGCCCTGTCAAAACACAAGCAAACACCGCCCACCGCTCCATACATTGCTCACTCAGCCCCACGCAATGATGTGACCGATTTTATCGCGATCATCGGCTTAGATGTCATTTAAATTTAAATTAAGGTATTACGCTGAACGGCGACCGCGGCCCGCCTTATCGTGTAAACTCGCCCTTAGGGGTGCATTTTAAAACTACGTAACATGCTGCTTAAGCGTGCTATTTTAATGCAATTTAGTGTAATTTGAAGAGAATTAAGTGGTGTTTAAGGTTTGTTTGTGACTGTAACTTGCAACTGGTGGAGTTAAGATTTGTTTATGTGAAATTCAAGACATCTTTTTGTATCAAAACGATTCGTCAAATGTAGTTGAAAAAAATACATCTTTGACATTTTAACACGCTTTTATTAGCTTCACCTGTATGTTTGTATGTTTTTTATATCAAAATGAATTATAAAGTCAAAATGATTCAAGGAGTGAAGACAACGTTACGTAACGAAACGATGTTGGGTTTTCTTGAGTCTCGTTTTTTGATATTTTTTAAATAAGTTTTGTAATACATCTAAGCACATTCAGATCCTACCACAATAAAATGTACATCTACATTAAATTTAACTGTTTTTTTATATGCCAAAGCACAATCATATCTAACCACAACTTATTTCCACATTTGATTCAAAATTCACGCTTCCATCTTATCTCACTGCAATTTAAAACCAAACCATGAAACAAGCACTTAAGGGTAGTCCACACCCCACCACAGAATACTCAATAGCTGCAGCTACCCCATCGGTATCGGAATCCAAATAAATCCGGCTGCATCCGCAGCAAATTGAATAAACCGATAAAAAACCGAAGTGGTTCGTATCGATGGGGAGATCACGTGGGACGTAGCTGTAGCGCCCTGCTACGCCGTAGCGCCCTCGTAGCACCATCGCAGTGGTGTGGAGTAGCGTAGCAATGTTACCTTCATTATTTTTCGACTAAATTAATGTAACTTAGTAAAAAGATGTGGGTTTCCATATTTTAAACGCACGTGTACAATATACATGTACACTCAGAAACAAAAAGAAATCCACAATTTCGTGATTATTAATTTTAAATAACCTAGTTGAAAAGTTTTTTTAATATGGTTAATTGTTTCATTATTAATTATCACGAAATTATGATTAACTAAAGTTGACCTTAGTTTAATTTTATGGATAAGCGCGACTATTTTGCGTATAACTTTATTTATTTAACCAAGTTTTAGTCTTTCAGAGTCTAAACAAAAACAAAAAAAACCTCCACACGAAACCACGGAACATCACAACATGATAGATTAGCATAAAAATAATAACAGAACTAGAGAGGCGTGTCCACGTGGGCCGCTCGTAAACCTACCGCGCGCTGACTCGGCACCCACGCGGCCAAACATGAGGTAGTCTACTGTAATATAGGGCATGTATAATGTATAATGTATAAAGTATGTTTTGGTATTGAGTGCTTACTTTTTAGATGCATATTATTGTGCTCTTATTTAGTATAACAAAAAAATTACATTTAGTATTTTCATCCGGATACCGCTATGCGTTCTTGAGAAAAAGGGTCTTGAAAGATAAACAGACCATACTATCATGGTTCTTTTTTACTCTAGAGAAATGGAACCCTAAAAACAGAAGAATAAGAAGCAGAGGTAGCCGAAGTTGTAGTGGTAGAATTTGTGTACCCTGACTTGTACATATGTATCTATATAACATAGCCAGACAAACGGGTTTGGTAAGATAAAATTTATTAATACCATATTAGGACAAAGGTTTGCCTGTATATTTACCACACGGTACGCCACATTTGTCATTTATTTCTCTTAAAAAAAATTCAAAACCGGTATCGACTGTTTTATTATTTATCAGCGTTTAATCCTGGCACGCAATAAATCCAACATGGCGGCGGTTTTTTGGCGCGAAAAGAATCCGCAGAAAGCGCGGGAATGAGCGCGAGATTAGGCGGGATAAGGCGCGTTATTAATGGACCCGAGATACACACGACAGAGCCGGATTTATCCGGTTTTTTCTGGTTTGCGCCGGACGCGGGCGGTTGAGTTATTGGATCGGTTTTGAAGCTTCGGTTGTGACGGTTTTGATTTTATCGGTTTGTTTGCTTGTTGTGGGATAGCAATAATTTATTAGTGATGAAAGAACGATTGCTCGTGTTTTATTTTAATTTTTTTATTTTACTAAGCTCTTACTGATTAAATACAAACAGGCAAATAGATGTTAAATATACTTTAATTTCCAAAATAGAAGTACACTTGAAAAGATATGCTTTCTTCATTTTACACAGCAAAATAAATCAATTGTCCGATTTGAATAGAATTGTAATTTCTAATTTGAAGTTAGAACAGAAACTGATTCCGCCTATAAACATTAGAAATGACACCTACCTCTAGACTACGGTGCAACAATATCTCTTTTAGGGCTCTCCCTGAGTCAGCGCAGATTTACGACGTAGAGGCAGTGTTGTATAGAGCATAAACTGTACTCTACACGCGCGGACTCGCCTACATGAGTATGTTGTTAACTTTTATTAGACTATCTGTGATGTCATATAATGTGGCATAATGATATTATGACGTACCATCTATCTACAGGGTTATTCATAAAGGGTATGCTAAGCCGAAAAGGGCTCATAGTACTCATCATTATGAACAACTTTTACTATGGGACCAACCCGAAATTCGCGAAAAAAAACAGCTGTTCCATAAAAAAATGTCAATGACACTCGACAAAATGTATAGAACAGCTGATTTTGAATAACCCTCTATATTCCTGTTAGAGAGTTACCTATACAGGGTTATGCGGAAAAGGTGTGCTAAGCCGAAAAGGGCTCATCGTACTCATCATTATGAAAGTTCATGAACACAGTAAAAGTTGTACATATCTTGACAAACATAGTAAATGTTTGTCAACTAAGTTACTAACTAAAACTGCTCAAAGGATTCTGCAACTTAGAATGAAGTAGTTCATACCCTGCATTCACATAGGTACACGGTTTTATCCCGGAAAAATAATGGTTCCCGCAAGACAGCGGATGGAACCAGCTAGTTTTAAATAATAAAGTATAAATGAGTAACATTTTTTTTAATTTTTAATAAAAAACAATATGGGTTTTTCTTTTCAATTAGGAAATAAATTCGAAAACCGTTATTTGAAGTGTATTTGGCTTTCTTTCAAGCAGAAACAGAAAAATGTGTCAAAACAAAATCGGTTTTCATTTTTAAAATCCTGTTTGATCGAATGGTAAAGACTGGTAACAAAGTCTTCTTTAACTATAGAAATAATAAAACTAAAACCTTAGCCATTGATCTAGTTTCACCAAAGTCCAATGCTCTCGAAGTGCAGTTTTAAACACAGGAGCCAACAAGCGGAAACAGCGCTTAATATTAGCATACAAACCGCTTCGTGCAGCGCTGACTATGTATGTACTGACTACTGACCTCAAATCGAGCAGTACTATAAGTTTTTGTATAATATCTCAAAATTATGAAGGATTATTTTTTGGAGGTTATGACCATTTTCGAATTTCATACCATTGGCATTTCGGTGAAGAAAATATCGTGAGAAAATCTACATACGTCCGGAGAAGTAATTTAATGGCCTATGTGAATCCATTAACCCGCACTTGGCCAGCGTGGCAGAATACGGCCTAAACACCCTTCGAGGGTAGACCTGTATCCCAGCAGCATTTGGGAGGATTAAGGGTTGAGTTCAGAGTGACTATTTACCAACAGAGGGATGGTTACTTATTTGCCACTTAGTTAAAGATCTATAAGCTTATATACTGCACTCTAAGTACTCTGCGCCCCAAACAGCGGGACATTAAGCGCTGCAGCGCTACATTGTAGCGCACTCAGCAGAAGTTTTCCAATAACAGCGATCCAGGACAATGTCTGCCCACATCATGTTACAGATATAATAGTTTTATCTGTGATACTGTCGTACTTACATAGTTGTCTTCGTTTTAGCTGTTATAAAACGCTTGGAGAAGTTGATTTGATGCGACTGAAGAGGGCAATAAATCGTGCTTTGTGGCGTTCATTAGGAGAGGCCTATGTCCATCATTGGATAGACATTAGGGCTTATTTGCAGAGCCCGCCTGTTGAAGGACCACACCTTTGCCAATTATTCCATCGCCAAGCAGTAATGTGCAAACATTACTATGTTCCGGTTGGAAGGGCATTGTTTCCAGTGAAATTATAGGGCAAATAGGAGATTAACGTCTTATATCTCAGGGTGACGAGTGCAATACTGTGCCGCGCAGGGGCTTGAATTCTGCAAGTTCAAAATTCTGGGTGGGCAAACGTGACGTTTTACATCAGGCGAGCGATTTGCTCGTCTCGTCATTAAATTACAAAAAAAAAACTATTGCATTGTATCTTACAGAGGTCACAGTGTCATCTAAATGTATCTAAATAAACAGTTACTCTAAAAGGCCAGCAGGGATGATGATTTCAAGAAAACGGGTTTCAGTAGAGGGTAGACCTGTATCCCAGCAGTGGGAGAATTAAACGTGGCATATGATGATATGATGAGCATCAGTATAGTCGAACATCAGTCGGATATCTACCTTTATATCAATATAGAAGCTGCCACGCCTACTTAAGTGTCGTATGCCTCAGAGCAACTAGGACTTAAAAAATCATACCTCAATTACCTGTGAGGTCACAGGTAACGTAAAAAACATCACGTATCGAACTTACAGCCTGTTTTTTTTTTAAATACAACTCAATACAATGCAGTTGTTTGATTCTGCATGCAGCGTATCAGATTATACAGCAAAAAATAGGCTTGTAGATAATAAAGAGCCAGCTTTATTCTTGGCTCTATTTTTAGCTCTATGCTTTTACTCGTAGTAAGTTTAGATCTGTCAACTAAATCCTTCAGAATATCACTATAGTTGTGAATCCAGAGCCTCAATAAATACCACCGCTCCGTAAAAAAGGTATTTATATTCCAGCTATATAATGAAACCCCTTTCCATCCAACCGGGTCTATAAAAACCTCCATAACTATATCGCGAACATGAAATCCGATTCGCAATCATATCGATATTACAGCCATATCGATTCGGCCTATTCGATACTGGCTGAATCGATTCATGAATATATATTACGCATTCGATGTTACACAATATATAAAATATCTGTCCGTCCTGATTGCTGGCATGGTCACTTATTCATGAGTTTTCATCTGCTCAGGAAAAAATCAGGAAAACCAGATATGAGAGATTATTAAGTATGTTATAGTTAAGTAAGCGAACTACATTACATCCAAGTTCTATGATATAACTGAAAAATAAGTTCTGTAAGGATGAAAAAATGTTTTACAATTCCATTATCTTCTTAATATATATAAATCTCGTGTCACAATGTTTGTCCTCAATGGACTCCTAAACCACTTAACCGATTATAATAAAATTCGCACACCATGTGCAGTTCGATCCAACTTGAGAGATAGGATAGTTTAAATCTCAAATTATAGTCGCAATTTTAATTTATTGCAAATTATATATATATACTGATAATTTTTACTATAAATTGACAAGTTAGCATCGACATACTACGGTTGCTATAGTTACGCAATGGCTTTTGACAGGACAACGTCTGTCGAGTCAGCTAGTAGGTATATAAATTTACAATTTAACAAGTCTTATACAAGTAACGCAGTACTGGGTAGATTACAAGTAACAAGTACAACACTTCTATTATGAGCTTAATTTTGGTTTAGGTACTTTTTTCTTTTAATGCTTCAATTTTTTTTGGATTTGTATCCGGTGGGATACAAACACAAATCCAACTACACCTAATGCAATCCAAAACCAGTCAAATTAAATCGTATAACGAACCGAAATCCAAAATACATTGTATCAGGGTCTCATAGTAACTTACAAACAAAACTAATTGCACAGGAAAATTACTCTCTTTCAGCGCACTCTGATAAAAACAAGACACAAAATCGAATGACCGAATAAATCCACACACTTCTTATAACCCTAGTAACAATAGTAGCTTAAACTACTATCGAGTAGCGCCGATGTGCCGCCGATAACACAACGATAATGTCGCGATACGTATGCGGCGAGCGCGATCTTTTATTATTATATCCACATATTGACTTTGCGTTGTCTATACCCCCCCTTTACACCCCCTCTAACTCGGGGGTGGAAGATGTAGTCGGAAACTATGTAGTTGGACGATTTTATAAGCAGTAGGGGTGCTTGTTTGTTGAGTTGCACAAATTGTGGTAATAGAGTCGGCCATTTTTAAAGTTTTTTTTAAAATTGAGGTGTTATCCAGTAATCTATATTTTTATTCAATACAAATATTATGTGGTGTTGTTCTGCAAATTAAATCATATTATTACGTATTGATAATTACTATTTTTGGTTAGATAATTTATGACGAAAGAAGAACGAATGGTATACTTAACTATTTACAAGTAAACTCTAGATTTAAAAAAATGTCATGTTAGCTATTTACCAAAGAATGGTGCATTTAAAAGTAAAAATAATAAAGCCTTGATGATGATTACTGTCATCAATTACTATGAAAGTAAATTATACCGCGTAAAACACAATATTTTTTAAGCCACCGTTAAGAAAATAAAAATTAGTTTAATCCTTCTTGCCCAAGTTAGCGTAAACTTCACTACTCTTACCAGCTGTTGTAAGGTTCATACTGGTATTAGAGTATAGTGATGTAGTTGCAAAGTAGACACATGTAGCGGTGCCAATCGATAGCAGATAATGCGAATCCGATTGGCTGCGTGCATGTGGCGCGCGAATTACGGATCGCGATGCTTTTGATTCGATATTAATTGTCTTTTGTAGACCATTTGCGCTGATTCGATGCTTTTAGGTATTCATTATGCAGTTTATTTCTGCCATCGTGAGTTGGGCTAGATAAAGGAAGCGAACATTACGTTGTAGGTACAAAGCAGACACCTACTGATAAATGATTCTACTGATTTGGTTTCTATATATCTATCGCTCTCGGTGATAGGTATTGGACTGAAACTGTTGAATTTTCTAAAGGAAGGTAATTCACAAACTTTATGAACACGTTTGACGGTAATGGTGAATTTCGTTTTTTTAAACTTCTCCAGAATTAGTAATCGTTTGCTTATTACCACAAAGTGTACAAAAAATGTCATAAAATTTAATAAAGTTCGAACAGTGGACCATGTCGGATATGCACATTTGGTAAAGTAGCATCTGAAAAACCTATAAAAGAAATAACAATGTACTCGTACATACTGATTACTCGATTAAATGGTCGATTATTTCAAAAAACTAACCCGGTGATCCTCCTTAGTTAGTCTAGACAGCAACCGATACAATAAACTCATTCCTTATATAAAGCCTCGACTAAAACACTCGTTTCCTTCCCTTTATCTGAGAATATCCCCGTCCTCGTCTGTGAGCCAATAAAAGGCGAATAGCGTGAACATATAGGTAACAGCGATATGAAGCGACGGCGTCACGCGGACACAATCGATAGAACATTATTCATAAGACGACGGCAGGACCCGGCGGGTGGAGTTGGGGACAGCAGCACACGTAGAGGCTTGTCTGACATTATGAGCACTAAATATTTTTCAAGTCCAGATTATACATATTTTTTTGTGTGATAGGCTTGCGTTCGACCGCCATCTTGCCTGATGCTAAGCAATGATGCGGTCTACGATGGACCATGCTTGCCTAGAAGAAACCGGTCTATTTTATTTGGATAACAAACAGCCTTTTGAAAGTATATTAAAATGAAATATGATAAGTACTCTTAGGCCAACAAAAGTTATCACTAGTACCTAGATAAAAAAAGATAAAGAGCGGGCTCTTTTTCCGCAACTAGGCCGGTAATCGGCCCTTTTTGCGTGACATATGCGGGTTTTCCTCACGATGTTTTCCTTCACCGAAAAGCCAGTGGTATGTAAATTCGTACATAAGTCCTAAAGAACTCATTGGTACGAGTCGGGGTTTGAACCCGCCACCTCAAGAATGCGAAGCGACGGTTCTCCCACTGAGCTACCACGGCTCTTCACTAGTACCTAGTACTGAAACAAAACGCGCAACTAAGAAATTATCGAAAAAAATCTAATATTACGAGTACGTTATTAATAATTAGTTTGACGTTAAGATATAATAACGTTAAACATAAGATTAATATAAGGTTCCAGTTGAGGTTGTGTAGTATACTAGTACCTAAACCTGATGGTTTGACAGAGGGGGAGACTCGATTATATTATTTGAGCTGTGCATCATTTTTTCCGTTTTTTTAAAACGTCATCACAAAATGAGAATGATTTTCTTATTAGATAATTTCTTAACTATCAATAATCAATTTAAAATAAAAAAAAAACAATGTAAAAAAATCGAAAAATTGAGATAGGTATTATATTTTTCATTTAGAAATACTATTTTAAGTAATATACTACTTTTATTACCTACTACTTTTTATATTATATTTTAAGTAAAATATAATTTAAAAAGTAGTAATATAAAAAGATCATCCTCCTACTTTGAAGTGGTTTTAAATTCTTATATTTCATGCTAAAATATTTATAAAGTCGACTCCACTCCATTTCAGTCCGGAACAACTCTTACCGGCAGCCGCGTCGTGTCGCGCCTCGCCGCGACATCGCGATATTGTCCCTTCTCTCTCTATTCCCGGACAAAATACCGATTACTGTTTCAAAGATCTTATGTTTCTGAAAGCTTTTACACTCGTAGATATATTTTGTAGGAGGTTTTGAAAGGATGTATGTGTACGATTGCTTTAAATATTGTAACTATAAAAATATTTCAATTCTTTGAATTTTTCATACTAATCTAAAGATAACATTTGAATAGGATTTATTCTGTGATTTGATTTAGTAAAAAAATATTCAGTACTATTTATTTAGCGATTTTTTTCATTAAAATTTGTTGAATCGGCATAGTCATAACAGAGATGAGAGTTTAATTTAATAGAATGCAACAAACAAACTTTTAAGGAAATGCAGCGACCGAGGAAAAGGAAGACTGAGAGTAAATAAAGTAATGCTAGACAACAGCTGAAATATGTAAGAAGAAAAAGAACAAATTTCTCAAATTTGGAGGATATTTGTATCTATACTTCAGTATCCACATGCACTTACTAAACCAGTAGTGATTTTATAAAAAGCTAAAATTACTTGAATATTTTTTGGCCAATATTCCGGTACCTAACTGTTCAAATCACAATACTATACAATAATACCCACTAATTAACATTCTCCAAAATTATCTTAATGACATCTCACTCTAATTACAGATGATTTAATCTAACGCTACTTAATAACGCAAGGCTGACCTTAATTCGATTACTATCGAACTACGACCATAATCGACCTAAGTAGCTACTACTGTGAGTCGAAAATCGAATTGAAAATCGATTAAAATAGTCGAAACTATAAAATCAATTAAAGCGACGTCTCTAAGCACCGTGTCCAAGCGGCACAATTAACTGGCCGCCAATAATACCTATTTATCTTAATACCATCTAGAATTAATATATCACTCTCGAGTAGGCACAACATGGACGATCTGTCCGTCGACCCGTCCGTCGATCCGTGACAAATGAAACCGTCACTCTCGCCGGAGAAATTAAATATACTCCGATAATTATCTCGTGTAACACAAATCGATTCTTGTTTCAACAGGGAAAGGGATTAAATTGAATTGACGATCAGATTTTATTACGACCTTCTGTGATTTCGTCGCGTTTATATCGGGGCGTCTTAATTACCCTTCAGTGACGATGCAAAACCCACTCTGTGTCATCAAAGTTAAGCTTCAAATATGTTTGATTCGATTTTGAAATAAGGCTCTAGTCTGCAATGTCTACAACCTACGCTCATGTCACTATAGTAATGAATCGAACCGTGGTTATTCCATATCGGACTCTATCAATTATGACCTAAGCTTCAAATTCGTCTAGTTGAATAGTAAAATTTGAGGCTCAGCAGTCGATGTTGACGCCGTGATGGTAATTATTGGGCCGACAGGCGGAATGCCGCCGCCGCTCGGTAGCGGTGCTATAATGATATTAGTAACGCCAATGAGCTTTCAAATCGGCCGGGAGCCGATAAGATAGGGAATCTGTTAATGCGTGTAATGCGGCCATGAGAATTCGAGGAAGTAGTTGTTTTGAAGTTTGGTGTCGCAGATTGATTTTTAAGAGCTTTTACTTGCAATATATGTGTGTAACTGACAATGACTACGTATCTGACTGTGTGTTTTTAAGAGCTTTGTTCGGGTGGAACATTGCAACTCAATTTTGAACCACTTTCCGATGTTCGATTGAGCTGAAATTTTGTATAGGTACCTACGAGTGAAGCTCCGATGACACAGCAATAAAAGCTTTATTTTAACAATAATTTTAATCTTAAATTGTTTAAAAGGTTAGGTAGGTAGTTTGTTTAAACAAACAAAAGTTCAATAAAATAATCAACTTGACTCAAGTGTAATCTTTTTAAAAAGTTTTCACTTGACTTTCCCATCCCTATAAGTTAAATAGTCACAATAATATTTATTTGATAACTAGCTGACCCGGCAGACTTCGTACTGCCATACAGTACTTCTCTATGGTACTGCCTAATTAAATATAAACACGGCACAAAACACTATTTACAATTGTATACTTATAATATATTACAATTATAGGTACGAATTTGTTTCGTGTATCAGTTGACAAGAGCAAACTCATCCATGAAAAAAAAACACTGACACTGACAGTTTGTTGTTGTTTCAACTTTTTTTTAATTTGATATGACTTGGAGTCAAATCCTTCGAAATTTTAAAATTCCTTGGTTTTGATAGATATGATTGAATTTAAACTTTGTACAGAGGTAATATAGTGCAAATTGACTCTTGGACGTTAGGAACATACCTACATTGCTTAAACAACAGTGAGTGCTTGCAATTCAATATGAACTTTATACAATAGCAATAAAGCTCGTTTTAGTTAGAAAACGTTTGTATGGGAAAAAGAAAAGGGCTGTTTTTAGGGTTTTTCAATATTTCTGAGAGATTTTCTTAATATTTTTTTCCGTAAGAACCTTCTCCTAATAATAACAAATACAACAAAAAAAGAATTAGTGAAATCGGTCCAGCCATTCACGCGTGATGCCGTGACCAAGGAAAACGGGTTTCATTTTTATATATATATAGATAGATAGATAATATAGATAATTGAAACGTGACATTGTCTAATTCTGATGCCTAAATTATCTCAACCAAGTTATTTTCAAACTTGTTGCTTCTTCAACAAATATCAATGATGTAATAGAATTTTAAACCAATTTCCTTCTTTTACAAAATCTGAAATCCTTCATCAAATGTCAATCTGAAACGGTCAATTAACATTTTCGTCAAGGAGCGTGTTCGACTTCGATCGCATCTCACGTCATGAATCACGATCGGCGTGTGATTGCTGATGGAGAGATAGGCTAATGCGGCCGTGAGAGAACAGCGGTTTACTTTGGGACTAGGCTTGTCAAATACTGTGCTAGATTTACTAAACGTTCAAAAACAATATGCGTTGGCATTGGTAAGCGCGTAACTTTGAGAACGGCTGGACCAATTGATTTTTTTAGTCCTTTTTTTAAGTTCTTACTGAAAAGCCATTTTTCTAGCCATTTTTCTGAGTGTACTGTGTTAGAAAGGCGAAATCTATTAAATCTAAAACGAAATCTTGGCATTGGTCTGTGTATAACTTGAGAACAGTTGAATCAAGTTGTTTTTTTTTAATGTTCGCAATAGTCGGAGTAATATTTTAAGAGAAAACAAACTAAGAAACTTTTGCGATACTTTTTAACCCGGAAAAATTAACAGTTCCTGTAGAAAACTGGATGGAACCGCAGGTCGCAATTAGTTAAAAAACACATTCGAATGTCAAGTCAATGGCTAAATCTTTAAGATGGATAGATACGTATCCAGAAAAGCTCTAGAAAGTATCCTACGATATTTTTTTTTATATTTTCAGTGAACCCATTCAATCACTAGTCATCGAAACATTTAATCCCCCAATCGGGCATTTACCAAGATTCAATTAATAAATGGCCCGTGTAATGGAGTGAGCGGAACACGGAACAGGGTATTTATTGTTGAACCCGGCATCGCAAACTGCCGGCTTAGCCGCGGTTACATTAATTATAATATTAATTATTAGCTAACTCGTGTCGCTTACCCCTAGGGACGTGACCTGAATGTAAGGTCAGCAAAATATAAAAGGTAATTAAAATCTATCTTCTATTATAAGGGCGGAATTTTAGGTAATTTCAAGAACTAGGTAGCTTTCTTACTTTTTTTTAAATTAAATAAACTATAATCTATTCTTTTACAGGGTTTTAAGGAAAGGGTATGCTGAACCAATGAGTTCTTTGGAACTGAAGTACGAATTTAATACCACTGGCTTTTCGGTGAAGGAAAACATCGTGAGGAAGCCTGCATACATCCGGATAAGAAATTAATTGGTGTAATTGAAATTCAATCCATCAATCCGCACTTGGCCAGCGTGGTGGAATACGGCCTAATCACCCTTTATAGGTAGACCTGTATCCCAGCAGTGGGAGGAATAAAGGCTGAGTAGTAGGTATGCTAAGCCAATAAGGGCTCATACGAGTAGTCTTTACATTGAACCATTTTCACTATGGGACCAACCCTGAAATCGAAAAAAAAAATCAGTTGTTCCATACATTTTATATCGACATTTTACTGTGGAACAGCATTTTTTTTTTCTATTCATATTCTTTATTATAAAGAGGGAAGGTTTGTAAGTCTGTATGTCTTTAGGAAGTCATCTCAAGAACTACTTTTTCATATTGAATTAAGGTTGGCCTACACTACTCGTATACTATGTTTGACACAGAGCAATGTTATAAATTAAATAATAATAAATAAAATAAACTTGAAATGTTAAAGACGAGTAACATAACATTTATCAATCCGGAAACACGACGGAAGATCACATAGAAAAAAAATAGAAAATAAAAACGTACATAAAAAAAATATTAGGTCTGTACGCTTCTTCTGAGCTTTCGGGTAGGTACGAGTATATTAATAAAAGTGTGATTTTAAAACTAATAGGACCACTGTTGAGACCATCATAATAGGCTATTTGACTGATTTTGAAAAACTGTTTTAAATTATTCGTTGGCATATGATTAATACACCACATGTATATTTCTGCGAAATTTGCAGTATTTTTCGTAAAATACTGTGTTAAAATTTAAATTACAATATTCGCGCTAAAAACGCTGTTTCGGTAATGGCGGACGACATGTGATTTGCGTGACGTCACAGGCAAGTAAGCAAACTTTATTCTTTGACAAACGTCAAACTTGCACCAAAGTGTACATTATAAAATCACACAAAGTGTCTTAGCATTAAACAATGTTTACCTGCGTGTGACGTCACGCGAGGCGTAGTCAATCACAGAGCGTTCTTGTGGCTGAAGAATTTTAAAAAATAATTTGAATTTATTTTATTTATTTTGAAAAATCTATATATATTTTTGGATAAAACAGAGATAAATACGTTTTTTTATGTTATTACCTAATAGAATGACCACATTTCGTAGCATATTTTTAATAGTGTCAAATAGCCTATTAGAACAGATACTATTAACTATATTTTTTACCACGATTTTGTCTGAGAAAAAGCACACAGTATAAACTTTACGAATGCTTTCATTCTGTCATTCAATAACATGTCTAAACTCTATCAAATAGAGCTTCAAATCAATCAAACATCTTTAGAAATACTACGAAAACCGATTAATTCATTTCGAGGTCTAACAATAATTGGCGCAGAAATATTTCACCAAATAAAATATCAATCAAACCAAAACTAATTGTATTCAAATCTCGAGCCCTTAAACCCATCAAATCATCCGATTGTTTTGCGCGCCATACTTTAAACTCGCACATAAGCCCGAAGACGCAGCGACATCTGCCGACGTAATTGAGGGATTACTCATATAATTGAAACCGTGCGATAGAGACAGACAATCACATTTCAAACACGACCGAAAGAGACGACGTGCATCACTCAACGCCGTCTCAAAACGGGACGGTTAACAGCGTGTCTTCTTGTATATTGTATTATCTTACGTTTTATGCCCTATTAATCTTGCTGCGTTTGCTGCGCTTGAAATTTACACCTTGCGCGTTGGGTTTAAGGTTGGTTTTCGTCTGTGAGAGTGCTTGATACAGGGTGGTGCAATAAATAATTGTTTGTTCGCGTAAAACTGGAGTGTTCGCGTTTATTCGCCGTCAAGTGGTGGGTGTCGTTTTGTTTGAAGACGTAAAGGTAATCTGGGATAACGAGCGAGTTCAGCTTTCCTCGTAAACAAGCCATCGTCGTGATGGATCAGTTGATTTAACGTTTGTAAACTAACTATTACTAAGGCAGCGAGAATTATGACTTGTTTTTGACTGCAGACGAATAATCTCGTAGAGGTGCTACGAAAGGTCTACGGTACTCGTAAGCTGTAGGTGAAAATTCTTCGTAGCGTGCAAACAATTTTTGCTGCTTTGATGTTTCTTTACTAGCTGCCTTGTTGTCTGTAATTTGTAATCAGAATTGCCATAATTTGCATCAATCGGATTAAAGGTTTCAAAATGAAGCCGATTCAGGTAACCAGACACTTAGATAGTAAGGCCGCTGTTTATCAGATTGGCCTTGACCGTCTTTACAAAATTATCTTCATGAAAACCAAAGTACATTTTTTCGGCTATTCTGACCTAGATTATTGACACATTTTTAATCAATCAACTATTAATTACTAAGCAAACAATTAAATTAATTAGTAAGCAAGTCAGTTAGTTTTTTTTACCCGTGTTCAAAACTTTTACTCAATTACTCATAGAAGGCCGTCTTGACTAGTTAAGTGTTGTGACATTTAGCTTTTTTTTACAAAATAATTTAAAATATCTAACCTTTTTTCTGTGAAAGTTTTTTTGAATGTGCTTGTGTACGAGTACGCTGTGTAGGTGGACTTTAAATAAATAAATTATCAGCTTTCCTTATCAAAGACTTTTGTCGGCTCGTTTTAGCGGCTACTTACAAATAATACTAGTATTATCTACTACCGCAACCGAATTAAGATCGATTTAGTCGTTTAATTATCGACCACAATGCATTAATCCGGAAACGTCACACGCTTGACGAATGTTAATTAAAAGTATACGGTTAAACTGATGACGATAGCGGTTAGTTATACATATAGTGGACACGTAGGTATCCACATTTTATTTAATTTGACACAAACACTGCTTTGAATAAATGTACCAAAACGCTGAAAACTTGAATATTATGAAATCTGAAGCCTTTATTTCCATGTATGAATATTTTTTTAATTATAATTCATTGATTGTCTTGCGTTTAAAAGCCATCTCGCCTGATGGTGTTCAATGATGCGGTCTACAACGAAGCACGCTTCCTTAAAAGAAACCGATTCATTAACGACTCAAAGACACCCAGATTTTATCTAACTGGGAACTCGAACTCAGTCAAAGTATTCCACGCTAGTGGTCCCACGCAATAAAGGTGGAGTCAAAGTAATATGGTAATTTTCTGTTATTAGTAGATGCTCCAACTTTGTAAACGGTTCTGCTCCGCCTTTGGACTCGCTTTGGGGTTGAGTTATATTTTATAGCACTCGAGGATAGTGCAGCATTCTATTTGTAGAAGAATTAAAAAAATCGAACCAATAGTTCTGAAGTTTTTCCTACAAACCTACAAATTTATTAATTTTTGACATTTGTAAACCCCTAAGAAAAGAAACATTTCATTGTACGTAGGTACCTGACTTTCAAGCTATATTGACAGCGAACAAAAAAATAAAGAAAAAAGTTACGAAATATCAAACCTATCCCATTTCCAATAGAATTATTTACATTCAATATTCAATACCATCACGGACGTCCACGGAATACTAACACATGGAGAGGCCACGATACGTTCGCTGAAAACAATAAACGTGGAGATCCCTTGAAATCCCGCAATAATAAGTCCGCGCGTGATTGATACAATCAAATCCCCTGTCGACACCGCCATTTGCATTTTTATGGTTCCCGCCTTCCACCCGCCCGCCCTACGGCGCCCTACGTGAGCGGGAGGCTTGTCTATGCTTTGTACGCGTTGCTTATTCCAAAATTGTATTATTAAAGGACTGAGTTAGACACATCAATGGGGTATTAAAATGACTATGTAACTTTCTGGGCAAATTGGAGATTAAACATCTTATATCTCAGGGTGACGAGCGCAATGCTGTGCCGCGCAGGGTTTTGAATTGTATGAGTTCAAAATTCTGGGTGGCGCAGACCTGTTATAGGCAAACGTGATGTTTAACATCAGGCGAGAGATTTGCTCGTCTCGTCACTCAATAGCATAAAAAATCGATCTAAATGTGAAATTGTCTGGAATTTCCAATGTGTAAACAGTATGACACACTTTTTTGCTGCACGTCAAATATTCACGAATAATTTTTTTTTCTACCAGCTGATGCCCAAAATTTCTTGGCCGGTGCGGAGCTGCTCGGTCTTTATTCGCTTGAGGCAAATCGGTCCAGCCGTTCTAAATCGATGCGCTTATTAGCAACGATTAGCATTTAATTTTTATTAGGGTTCTGAACCTCCTTCAAGGAAGAACCCTTAAGGCGAGACTTCGGTTTCTTTATGCTATTTATTGACGAGAAAGCAAATTGCTCGTCTGATGTTAAACGTCACGTTTGCCCATAACAAGACTCCGCCACAAACAATTTTGAACACAGAATTCAAGACACCGCGCGGCACAAGACTGCGCTCGTCGCTCTATTTGGATTGAGATATAAATGAAACCGAAGTGCGCAACTAAATGCGAATATATCACGAACATATTGACGAGCGTGACGGGTCGCGTTACACGTCCATCTGTCAAATGACAAATATCGTATACGGTCGGCCCACACCTTAGAACATAGGGCCAGGGCTAAGGGTTGGCAAGGTTTTGTTTGCTTTTAAGTAAGTAATAACGACTCTGGTGCGACTGTTTGGATAACTGTTCTTATGATCGAAAATATGTCGATGTTTTTTGCATGAGTTGTTAGGACTAAAATGAAATTTTCATAAATGTTCATGGTACAACTGTCATCAGTTCGGAGTCCAAACAGCAATAAGGATTGTTTTATATGACATAATCTTTATTGTTAATACCTACAAAAATGAGCATAAGATTCTTTCGTCGTATTTCATATAAGCTGCACACTATGATTGTACCCGCTATAAGAAACCGTACATGTTCCCAGATAAACAATACTTAACTTTTCATTGGAAAATTGGTGTAAAAAGACATAAAAATACCTTATTGCACATTTGTGTCTTTTCCGAAAAAATGTACTGTCATCCCTAACCACACAATTCGCGGTAAAGCTCATGTCGCATTGTAATGGTAATGCACATGCAGTTGCCGGCACGCGGCACGCGGCGTCCCGCCCACTCCTGCAGCACAATGTGAGCGCGGTCGGATGCGGCCGCGAGTTAATCTCATAATACTTGTGTTGATCAACGCAATACATTTGCTGGATTTAGTTGCGTAAATTGATTGATTGTTTGGATTTGGAAGGGTGTGCTAATTTTTTTTGTTTTCTTTTTAATGTCACAAAGTTAGATTAGTTTTTTCTTTTATGTATGTAATCTTTCCCAACACATTTATTTTAATTGCGGTTATTTTTCTGTTTTTGCGTAGTCATAAAATTAAATAATAATAGATAAATTACAGACATACAGTCAAATTCCAGTAAGTAAATGAATTTGGCATAAAATTACACATGCCAAAAAATTAAAAATATTAACTGCAGAAAGAGGTTCAAAAACATTTCTTCTTGTAACCTTTATATTACTTCAACTTATAGGTTATTTGAACCAGTATAACATAGAGATAACGTTCGCATTTCTCAAATCACAACGTCACAACCCAGGTGCGGCGGTGCCCAATACGACCGAATCACATTCCCAACTGGACAAGAATAAATTCAATTACCAACAAAACAATATCCAAACAAATTCCATTTTCGCAGATTTGCATCGCGAATGTTTCCTATCAGAGGGGGCTTATCTCGGACGCAGATGCGACAGAGCGAAGCGAAGGGAACGGCGAAGCGAATCGCTCGTGTGGACGGGACTTTACATTGATCTTGTAGCGACGTGACCTTCGTCAAAACTGATTTGAAACAATCTTTCGCTTATTCAAAGTTACTTATTTCATCGTTACTGACTTTCTGTGCTCTGCGGTTCCGCCTGATTTTAGATAAATAGAAAAACTCTGCAGAAACCGTGTTTTTTTCCTCACAAAAATAAAAATATGATTGTATTACTCTGACTGAAACTAGGGTTAGTTAAAACGCCGATAAACTTGACAGCATTGAATCAACCTAATCAGAGCTGCTAATATAGCTGACACGATAAACAAGTCAGAAACCTGATGATATTTTCGCCAAAGATAAAAACAAAAGGTAATTTCTTCTAAATCCAACCAATGAGCATCCCCATTAATATCAACCCACCTTTAGCCTGTCTCAGTATACACACAGAATATCCTACAGTTAGTATGAAAACCTCACAGAACAACCAACAGTTAATAAAATATCGCACAGAATAGGTTACAGCTACTACGGACCTCTACACGGAGGGATACAATAGGAAATAGGTACGGAACCCTAATTGCTTCGGTTAACGACGTATTTCAGGGTACGGTAGTCGTCGCGACGATCGACCGCCATATTTATTGGTGATAAATTGTTGTGATGGTTAGCGCGGGTCGTTGGTAAATATTTGTCGAATTGACAAATGTGGTCCGGAGCAATAAAAGGTTAAACGAATTTGTTACTAATTTTGTATCTGGAATAGGTATTTTATTTTGTTAGATAATAATATCAATACTTACAGAGTGAGAGCTTTGAGATTAGGACTGGTACGTCTTTTTTAACTAGATGTTATAATTTTGAGTTCGGTGGTCAAATGCAGAATTATTCGCGACAAGCGACCTGCCCCGGCTTCGCACGGGTATAAAATATAGCCTATGTTACTCAGGGATAATGTAGCAATCTAATGGTGAAAGAATTTTTGAAATCGGCCTAGTAGGTAGTTTTGTGTTTATTCAACACAAACATACAAAAATACAAATCTTTCCTCTTTATAATATTAGTATAGATAAAAAAATACGTTACTGTAAGGAAAGCCAAGAACAAGAGTGCAATATTACAAGACGTTTTTGTTCGATCGTGCTTGCTTTGCATCTCTTCGCACGATCTTCGCCAAAAGACCGGATAGTGTACAGCCGCCATTAGATATGCAATTGACCAGACCCTTTTAAATAACGGTACGACATTGTTTCAGTGCTCAGGATCGCTTGTATTTGGAACAACGTTAAAAATCACGTCATTATTAAAAAGTATTTCGTACTTATCATTGAACAAAAAGCTCATTTTCCAACCAGCATCTGAAATATCGCTTAATTAAATATTGACCATCGGCGAATGACCTCATCAGTCGAAACAAAAACCTCACATTAACATAGTATAAACCTACCAGAGTATCGGTTGAGTTATCCAAATAATGAAACAAAAAGTTCATAAGGATGGTTCTCAGTTTTGTTTATAAAAAGCGATGGTGGCGCTCTCAGTGAACTTTACAGATAAATTGGTATTGTGACATAGTATATGCAAAATGCAGATGTTTCCATCGATTCAGTACTAATGAGCGTCGATTACCGCTCGCTGCGACCTGTCATCGCATATCGATTGATCACTTCATTCTCCAACTACACTTTGAACCTTAACCCCGAAAACACAGAGTCGATTTTTAGCTTCACATCCCGAAATTGACATCCGAATGCTCTGACGTATGTTTAAAAATCGTTTGATTGGATTTTCAATTGTTTGCTTAAAGTTTTAAGGTTGTTATTTGAATGGTTTGTATACCTACAGTTCTAGTGCAGGGTTTAAATGATATCGGTGTCTGTCGGATAGATTTAGGCGGAATTTAGGCGGATATACGTCATCGAGTCGACACCGATTTAAAACATATCGATGGGAATCGAGTGACATATTTGACAAATGTTCGCTTGTTGACCTACTGACGTTTTACAGTTGGTATTATGTCAGTGGAACGTGGTTTTCAAATATCTATTGAATGACGCATGGATTGGCGCCGCGTTGTTGGTAACAATGATTTATAACTGTTATGTTTGTGATTGGTATTATTACAATTTTGGTTAAAATAACTCTATGTTTTTATGTCAAAAGACCATTAACAATACTTTATAGAATTGATTAAAACTTTTGGTAAACTAATCATTTATTATCATGTATTAAAATGTTCTTATCTTAAAATTTTGGAAAGAATTTATGAAGTTTTTTTCTTTATTGGGTATTTCTTTTTTTTCTCTTTTTATTTATTTTTCTTCAAATAAATATCTACCATCTTAGTGTCTGTTTATTTTCATTGCTGTGTCTATAGTTTTATTTGCCCTATTATATAGCAACAATGCGATGGTCCAAGTATTGTTTACAAAGTTCTGGCCTTAAATCGACAGAGGTTTAAAAATCAATTAATTTTAATGTGATTTAAATAGTGTTCAATTTGAAGAGTGTAACTTAATGACCCGTGAAAAAATGCACAGCTAATGCATCTATGCAAATGTTTTGTCTGTGTATATTGTTCCATGGCATAATCCATCAAAAGTAACGCAGCATCATTTAGTAGTGGAGTAAGGGTAAACGTTTTTACATTATGAAATGTTCTGTAGGATTTTTTTGTTTATTTTAGCAATAAGGTAAATAAAAAATGTCACACTACTTAAGCCTAAAAAACTTACTTAGTCTTTTACCACTAAAAAAAATATATTATAGTTATACTTTGTAAATTTTCTCTCATTCGGAAACCTTCTGAGGTTTATAATTAAACATAGAGAAAAAATATTAAACGGAAAAAATCAGTCCTTGTCATCTCAACATGGTAGCACCTTTTTAATATTCAATCTTCCCCACGGACCCCCATTTCACGGTCCACTAACCAAATTATATTTCAATTGCATTAAATTTCAAGTAAAAAAACGTTTTATTTTTATCAAAACACATTAAAATTAAATTATAGCGTCATCTATCAGAGTAATTTAATATGCCTCGCAACTTGCAACCCCTGTTTCATCCCTTGTCGAACGTTTTGAGGGTAGATCGTCTTATCTCTAAAGTCATTAGGCCTATTTTACTCAATGGAATATAATCGGGTATTATGAAGTGACGCGTCGTTTGCATAATTTTTAGAGAGCTATCTGATTTTGCGTATACTGTGACCGTCCCTGTTGAACTTCGCATAAAGTTTCGCATAATTTTATTGGCATGTTACCCCACATTAAAATACTTTGTGATACTTTTTCAAAGTTAGTGGAATAATAAAATTTGGTATGCGTGATTGTAGAACTATCTTTAATCTTAATGTTTGATATTTTTGTGGGAAAAAATGTGAATGCATAACCAAAAGTTAAGTATAGTCCATTTTAAATGGTTCTTCTTTGTCATGCCTGTTGTCTGTTGTCCCCGGCCCCCGACCCCGACCCCCAGGTCGCCCCCCGACGCGATGGCGCGACGAACTCGGGCGGTTTGAAAAAGACTGGACGGCGCTGGCCCAAGACCGCAGTAACTGAAAAAAAAATGGGGGAGACCTTTGCCCAGCAGTGGGACATCATAGGTTGATTTAAAAAAATGGTTAACAACGGTAAAACCATTTTTAACTTAATGCTACTATGTTTCGGGTCACAACTTTAGCTATTACGTTAGCAGTCGTCTAAAGTTTTTGCTAGGTCGAGATGACAGTAAAAGGGCTGAGCTCTTTTTGAAAAAAATAAAATACAATTGTTTGAAATTACGAAAGCAAAGTAGGTACGTATCGATTTTTTGACGTATTTAGTAAGCCAAAGCTGTTAAATTTTCATTACGAAAACTGAAAATTGATATTCCGATGTCATTGCCTAAAACTAGAGCACGCCCCGCTATGCTAACATCACAGAATTAGGTCAGATGCTTATTATGCTAATCAAAGACAATCATTATTAAAATAAATCGCGACTTCTAATGTATGAAAATGAGGCAACAGCTTCCAATTTCAACCATATCTGAAATATAAGCAGTCTCCACCTTCCATAAAGTTCCAAACTATAATATAGAAAACTATTTGTAAACTCCCAGATGGTTATGATTGTCATAAATCAATTTCTCATAATACTTGTAAGATTTAGCGCCATCAACTAATACCGGATTATGCCATAGGATTATAGATTTTATACTTTTATTATAGTGATTAAAGTTCCGTTTTGGAAAATTATTTTTTTAATGATCCGTTCGGATGTTATTATGTGAAATATAATTATGCGTATTTGGGATGTCTAATTAAATGGGGATTATGACAATTTTAACGATTGGCTATGATTGATTTGGGTTTAGAGTTTTGGTGTTAATTTCCTCCACTTGAACATGTTTAAATGGTCAATGATGGTGATGTTTTGGTGAATATCTTAGCTATGCTAAAAAAACTACGAAAGGATTTTTAGCAATTAGGCATAGATTTTTATTATGCCTCTGTTTCTTTCAGATTACCTTTTTCATGTTTGTTTATAGCTTCTTCTTTCTTTCTTATTTGTTATTTAGACCAATTTCATTCCAATATAAACTTTTCATAAAATTTTAATTGTGATACTTTTTATAAATATTATCAGTAATTTTATTATGTATCGCTGAAGTGACCCCAATTTATATACAACGTGGTAATCTTCCATTACGTAAATTAACGCTTATTGAATAACACCATCCATTCAATAAGTGCATAATACCGTCCAGCCAGCGAAGTGCATTGTGCTTAATGAATGAGGCCGTCCAGCTTCACAGATTAAATAGCACTGGGTACTGCATGATGCGATCGGCGTCACATGTGTAAACATGCGACTACCCTCCTAAAGTTAATCTTCTTTTGGATTAATTTTATCGAATGGCAAATGAGCTATGACACCAATTGAGGGGAATTGAAAGAACCTGCCACTATAAACCATTCAGTTTCAATCACTCTTGTTACAAAAGATTTAGAGTTGATTTTTCTCCGAGTGCAAATCGGTGTAAGTTTGTAGGGTAATTGAGCCCCTCACAGCGTTGGCTTTTGAGCCCAATTTGTGAATGAAAGCGTCCATTCGTTGTGTGATTCGTATTTATCGCTTTAAAGGATTATTGCGCTTTATACGGATGCTTCAAGGTTCGATAAATCTTTATAAAAGCGCTTGATTTACTGAGTTTTAAGAATAGTTTGCTTGCGAAAAGCAAGTAGAGCAAAAACTTTCTGGAATAAACGACCGAATTCGTCTTATTGCCTGTTCTGCTGTTGGCTTGATATAAATTACCTGATGTACTTGTAGTTTTATTAAGAGCTTAAATGCTGGAGTAGAAAAATATTAATCCAATCAATGTTTTAGTCCAACTGTCTTTGCGAAGTATAATTTTTCAGTCATGTTTCGACCATGGAGGTTATGCGAAATATGAGGATTTTACCTTCTAGTTATTAAAAAAAACGTATCCCTAAAATAGATATAAGTACAATAATTTTATGGATAAACTTTTTCATATGATAGACTTATACTCGTTTATACTTTCATTATCTTCACTATTTTGTTTAAGACATAGCGACAAAGAAAAAGAATATTTAATAATATTCGTTGAAGGATACTTTGATAATAATGGTTGTTCATCCTTCGACCATTTATTTGCCAAATAACGGTGCATCATCTTAAAAACATGTCACATTGTATCCACGTCGCCATGTATCGCCGAGTCGCGCAACTGTTGCGAGACGTTGCTGCCATTAATCTCATAATTTTCGCCTGATTTACTTCACAACTTTCACTATTGCCCGCTCCCTTAAGTATGTGTTTAGGGTGGATATAGATTGGGCTACAAAAAAAAGTTGACGGTAACTGTCAACTTGAAATATTTTGTAGTGCAGACTAATTACAGACTTAAACATATTTTTCAGAAAAAAACTTAGAAATTGTACCATAGACAAATTATACACAAATGTAGGTTTATCAGTTGTACGTCTTAAGTAATTAAGATTTATATGAACAAAAGTAATTGGAATATTAAGATTTATAAATGAAATCTTGAAATGTTTGTCTTGTAATGTTGATTAGTAACATTTTTCGCGAAACTATCCCATAATCCTGCAAAAATACTAAATTATCAATTTGGATATTTTTATCGCATTTTGCAGAATCTCTTTCCTACGGAAAAACGCTTTATCAAAGCCTGTACCACGAAAACGTTGACACGAACCTCACAGACGCAAAGCCTACGCCCGTTGTCGCATCAAAAGTCGTCCCGTCTGCCGCCGCCCTAACCCAGCCCCTAAGCCGAATGTATCACTCAGTGTAACACAATTTGCACCCTAACGTTAGTACAGTTTAACTAATGCCTAATGTAGGGGCGACTTTACTGATGACTCGAGTGACGCATTTGTTTTATTTAATTAGGTTTTCGCTAAGAAGTTTTGTTAGAAGTTACGAACGAAATAGGAAATAGTTACAAAACTGATTCACATAAACTACTCGACTCGTACCAATGAGTTCTTTGGGACTTATGTACGAATTTACATACTACTGGATTTTCTGTGAAGGAAAGCATCGTGAGGAAACCTGCATACATCTGGAGAAGAAATTCAATGGCGTATGTGAATTCCAGCAATCCGCACTTGGCCAGCGTGGTGGAATACGGCCTAATCACCTTTCGAGGGTAGACCTGTATCCCAGCAGTGGGAGGATAAAAGGTTGCTTATGATGATGATATAAACAGTAAACTGCTACAACCCGGTCACAATATCTGTGCACCTGACCTCATGACGTCATATGTCTAAACTTAACAATAAATATTAAAAAACAAAACAACAACAAAGCGAAAATATCTCAAAATTATCGGGACGTGTATCGGCAACGAAGATGCTAACCGTACTGTCGCACCGGGGAGTGCGCGGAGAGGCGCCGCATTCCAGCGAGGTGCACAGATATAGTGACCGGGTTGTACACTAAACTGACTAACTACGGTCAGTTAATTTCCATTTAACATTTCGATGTTTCGTTATAAATGCGTTCAGACCAGACACGTAAACGTAGAAATGAAGTAATTAAGTTATCTTGACCTGAACTCTTCTTTATCCTGTCCTTCATAGAAAATGTACAAAATACCTATAGGACAACTTGTATCGGGCGATAATGAAAACATTATGTTCAATAAAATACGACTTGCATAATAAGTTTTCAAGTTGCATAATAAATAAATTGACTTTGAAACGTACTCCGTATTATTTGACAGTTTTTGTGCTAAAATAAACACATTTTTACCACAGTTGACTCATTCTACCTTTATCCTATTATTATAAAATGTTGCTAATTTCGTAAACAAAATCCAATAAGGTTGGACTCAAAATCGCTAAACAGCCGTGACCACAACGCTGTTAGGGTAAACGTCCCAGTTGTGCCCAGACAAAGGGCATCCCCTTACCGACCGTTTAACCGAGGGTCACATATTAACTACTAAATATTCTACAAAATACACACACTAACTTACACCTATTCTGCGTAAATGTTCATACAAACTACCACCTATTCTGCGTACTCCACGGCTGCAACTGTGTTATTCTACGAGAGGGTTGCAATAGAAACTGTTGGTTATTCTGTGTCGAGGGGACTTCATGTCACACCCTAATTGGTTTGATATAAAAGTACGCCTTTTTACGCCTATTTTATGTGTTTGTATTAATTGAAAGACGGGATGGACGGTAGTTACGATCTTGGCACAATGTCTGTTATGAAGTGACGACAAATTAAATAATTTTATGCGAGTTTAGGACTTCTATGGTACAAAGTTGGGGCATTAATTACTCAGACGCGCTTTTACCACTAATAAACTAGCTTATAAACGATCGTCCAAAAATACCAAAACAAATTGAAGAAAAATAGCGGCTTCTTTCTTCAGATTGACGTTTTCTCTATTTATGTACTACGTGAACTTCTACCGCATAAGCGCCAAAAAGACAAAAGCCTAAACTCGATTTTGTATTTCAAGGTCTCGATAGATTTGTGTCTATTTTGTCCTGCGACGTCTCAGATCGAGTAGAGTGGAAGATTTAGTGCTGCCTAAGATCCAGGTAAAGCCACAAACTTGCTGATCTCCGTGTACATAGGTCCACTAGATTGTGACATTAGTTACAATACATTTTCTCAGCTATAATACATCATAAAATACTTCCTAACACACTGTCCACATGTCGCTAATCTCCTATACCAACTATTACTTTATCTATGTCACCGTACTATGACCCATTCTGTAGCAGTGTTTGAAGCACCGCCAGCTAAGTGATTGACTTTTCAATCTGTGTAATCGGATTAAAGCCAACTGCCCCACCGGTCGGCTGTTCATTGTAAGACGTGTTAAATACGTTTAAAAAGTAATTAATTTGAGTTTTGTTTACGTTGATATAATAGGGGTTTTTAGGTTCATGTTTAGTCGATTTTATTTGAAAAATGTTTTGGTCGTACTCATTTTGCTGACGATTTCTCGTTAAGCTACCGCCGCCGGTGACTTGTTTTATAGTCGTCACAAAATAAGAGGCCCGTTTGGACACTTGAGAAAGACCGTAGAATGTAACTTGGAACGCTTTTCGCGCATACTTTGTGGTAGCATGTAATGTCAAATTATAACGAAACCTCAAAAACAGTTACGTTCTCAGTCTTCATTTTTCAAATACCTATTAGTGTTGTAACTTGTAACCAATTAATTATTGAATTGACGATAGGTCAACTGACGATTTTGGCTCATCATCCGAAGAAAATTATTGAATGAAGATTCAATCACTTTCGTTTTTTCTTGTTTATTTGTGATTGAATGAATGTTATTGTAACTAAAAATATTAAATTAAAGACAAATTGACCTCTCGCACCATTTCGTATCATTTCAATATACCTATAATATTCAAGTTTAAGTTAAATTTTCGAATCGTGACCTTAATCCAATGTACTTTACAATACAAAATCAAATCGATCAAATACTCATACAAACTTGAATTGATTTATCGTGAGTATCGAGTACCTACCGAGTCGTATGGTTACATCACTAGTTACGTCGCAATGACAAACGTCCAAACGGGCTTCTTATTTTGTGACGACTATAATATGTAATATCTGCCAACTCGATTTGCTGGACATTCGACATTTATTAAAAGTTGTCGGTGGAGACAGAGTCGAATGTTGGTGATGACGCTACACGGACAGATAACAGCTGAAGTTTGCTCATACCGTATCCACCCTATATCTTGGCACGCTAACATCAACCCTATCGCCGCAACAATAAGGTAAACTTTTACAGTTTTAATTAGGACTTCTTGATACATACCTTGACCTGACTTTCCGTCATCCCCAGCGCGTACGCCAGCTTAGCCCGCTCCGGGCCCGCGAGGTATTTGGTCTGCTCAAACGTTTTCTCCAGTGCAAAGATCTGCTGTCCACTGAACGTGGGCCGCGTGTGCTTCTTCTTGCCATCCTTGTCCATGCCAGACTGGGCTGCGCATGCGCTTAGGGCGTTGTTGCTCACTGGAATAGAAAAAGGTTGATCGATAAACTCTTTATTGTGCGTGAAATAATATGAACAAATCAAAAATTAGTGCAACTGTCGACCTCATTGCTAAAAAATTTCTTTTCAAGGCTTTTCAATACTTTGGCTGTGAAGAATAACGAAAGACAAAGGCTGTTTTGTGGAAGATTAAGTATGTGAAAAAGATGATTGGCGCTGGTTTGGTGTACCTACCCACAACTAACAAGCTTAACTTAAGGTGAAACGTTTTGGCTTTTGCTCATGGCGCGAAATTTGAATTCCAAACTGTTTTTTTCGTTTTTAGAGCCAGGCCGGGTAACTAAATTAAGGAATCATAAAGTTTGCGCCAATTTTTAAGCATTCCTCACGGTATTTTGTAGAGCTAATAAACAGTAATGCATAAGATAACACAAAAAAGGCAATTAAGCGTTAAACTGGCGATCGGAGATGATATTGGCATATTTGAAAGATGTCATCATCATCTGTACATATACCTTTACAAAATATCGTAAAAAATACTTAAAGATTGTCGCAAATTTCATCATTACTTAATTTAGTTACCCGGTCTAACTATAAAAACGAAAAATCCGTTTGAAATTTAAATTTCGCGCCATAAGTGAAACGTTGCACCTTAACTCAACATGACATTTGAGCTCTTTTTCAACTTCTTTCAACTGAATCCATTTATTATTTACGCGTATATATAAAGGAAAATATTGTAAATAAACTATGGGTCGTAGTAGGAGTAGAAGTAAAAGAACGAATTCTATGAAGTACCGTGAAGTACTCTTGAAGTTTGTCAACCACTAAAGTGAGAGTAAGAAAACTCCAGGTGAGGTGGTTCAACTTGTTTACGCTATTAAGTTTGTCAACCACTAAAGTGAGAGTAAGAAAACTCCAGGTGAGGTGGTTCAACTTGTTTACGCTATTAAGTTTGTCAACCACTAAAGTGAGAGTAACAAAACTCCAGGTGAGGTGGTTCAACTTGTTTACGCTATTAAGTTTGTCAACCACTAAAGTGAGAGTAAGAAAACTCCAGGTGAGGTGGTTCAACTTGTTTACGCTATTAAGTTTGTCAACCACTAAATATAAAGTGAGAGTAAGAAAACTCCAGGTGAGGTGGTTCAACTTGTTTACGCTATTAAGTTTGTCAACCACTAAATATAAAGTGAGAGTAAGAAAACTCCAGGTGAGGTGGTTCAACTTGTTTACGCTATTAAGTTTGTCAACCACTAAAGTGAGAGTAAGAAAACTCCAGGTGAGGTGGTTCAACTTGTTTACGCTATTAAGTTTGTCAACCACTAAAGTGAGTGTAAGAAAACTCCAGGTGAGGTGGTTCAACTTGTTTACGCTATTAAGTTTGTCAACCACTAAAGTGAGTGTAAGAAAACTCCAGGTGAGGTGGTTCAACTTGTTTACGCTATTAAGTTTGTCAACCACTAAATATAAAGTGAGAGTAAGAAAACTCCAGGTGAGGTGGTTCAACTTGTTTACGCTATTAAGTTTGTCAACCACTAAAGTGAGAGTAAGAAAACTCCAGGTGAGGTGGTTCAACTTGTTTACGCTATTAAGTTTGTCAACCACTAAAGTGAGTGTAAGAAAACTCCAGGTGAGGTGGTTCAACTTGTTTACGCTATTAAGTTTGTCAACCACTAAAGTGAGAGTAAGAAAACTCCAGGTGAGGTGGTTCAACTTGTTTACGCTATTTTCATGATTTAAGTCCTCAGTGTCCAAGCTAATGTCCAAACTTTGTACCCACATTACAGTAATGTAATGCATAAACATTACATTAGCTATAGGTACCTTATTTATGAGCTATAACCGTATTGCTTCCAAGTGAGTTATCTCAGCTTATTATGTGCATGTTCTGAATTATTTACAGTACTGTCCGTTGGTTCGTAATAAATTGCCGTATGCTGAATAAATAAAGAATAAAATGAAATAGTGTTTGGGCTTAACTTTGCTGACCTAAATGAAATACACGTGTAGGTATTTTTAATCGAATCGAAAAAAGCGAATTTATTTTTCAAATGTATAATGCAAACTGCAATGTTTAAACGTACGAGTAAGATGTTCAATGTATTTAATTAAATTATCAATAGATTTCAATTATATTTCTTAATTCAGTAAGTACCTACAGATATAAAGTGTATATAGAGGTAAGTATAGGTAAATGCAGTCATATAGATACTACTTTATGAAGTGGTCCAAAAACTCGATTGACCACGGAAATCTTCTATGAATAGTTTAAAAACTACGTGAATAGATTGTCTACTCGGCCGTATTCAAAGAAAAAGAGATACTTTCCTCATACCACAGTATACCTTCATTATCTACATTCATAGATGCATCAATACCGCACTGCACAGTCCAAGAGTATGCCGTAGTCAGCACAACGAGACATAAAGAGACATAAAACTGACGTAAACCAAGACAAAGGGCCGATGAACCATCATCGACTCGAGTCATTGTTTTGATGAAGCGACGAAGTGGAGATGTGGCAGCAGTATGGATAAAACCTTAACAAGTTTATAGGTAGAGTCAGAGTTTTGGAACTTTTATACGAATTTTGCTTTTTGATATAATTAACACGGAAGCACTCACGTGTGATTGAATCGGCTACCGCGATCAGTTCCTACACGATTCAAAATCACGTTAGTTTTCATAGGTTCTGCTTTTTAGCGAAGGAAAAAACAGTTTACATAGTTTTATACATACTTTAAGCAATGATTAGATTTAGCTGGTTGATTAGTAAGGCCCTATATTAATAAGAGATCATTCAAAATTAGCGTTCTCAAAATACTATAACTGCAACAGCAAATTACAACTACTAACATCCAAGAAAATTACTCTAGTTATAAATACCCAAAACAAAACCATTTTAAAAATATTGTCTACAGTTCTAAATTTTAATCGAATATTCTTACTGCTACCATAGTACAGTCGCCGACATGATGCTCTCAAGGGAGCCTGGTGGGGGGTATTAGGGGGTGGGGGCAGGAAAAATGAAAATAATGATAAAACAGCGGAGGGAGCGTCAGAATATCGACTCAAATACTCTTGCAAATTCGATTTGATGTCTATTGAGTTGATTTGTGACGACAATTGTGTTTATGATTGTCATTCATATCTTTTTATCGACAAAAACTTTGTATACCGATTCAAACTTCTGAATATTTAATTAAGGAAAATATCAATACCTGTAATAATTAACAGAAATTACAGAGATGTTGTACAATTTACAAACGATAAAATAACATTATCAATAAACCACAAAATTGATATTAATTTTATTGTGTGTAACTTGTTTTTTTTTTTTTACTGGTGATAATTTATTACACTATTGATGATCGTACTAACTTAGAAAAAAACAACTAACCATAAATGCAGTTTTATTATTGTTTTTGCTTCACTAGTTACTATTTTTTGACGCCTATGATTTTTAGAGACTAGGTACTTAAAAATGAATTGGCTTTAAAAAATAATTATTATTTTGTCTTATAATTTGATATTCTGACCGTACAGAGTTCACATAGAAAGAGCATGTACAAGCAAATTGAAAACGCGTTTCATCGCCAACCCCCGGGGGACAGAATGACGTCATAGATATACTCGTATGTCATCGCCCGCACATTGTGTCTGCGACTGTACCTACCTGTATTTTACTAATACTCCGAATTTATCCAAAGTTAAATGTATGTATGTAGGTCTTTTATTTTTCCTAAACAACGCTCTTTTAATGCGATTTTTCATCCCTATTAAACCAAATTAAAGTTTAAGCAAATAAAACTTAGCCTATATTTTATAGAAAACTATAAATTATACTAGCTGACCCGGCAAACGTTGTTTTGCCATATAAATTAATAGGGGTTGGTGATAGAAGGGTGAAAATTTAGGGTTGTATGTATTTTTAATGCCACATAAGCCACATTATAAAAAAAAAAAAATGTCCAAAAATAAAAAATAAAATTTAGGGGCGGACTACCCCTAACATTTAGGGGGATGAAAAATAGATGTTGGCCGATTCTTAGACCTACTGAATATGCATACAAAATTTCATCAAAATCGGTCAAGCCGTTTCGGAGGAGTATGGCAACGAAAACTGTGACACGAGAATTTTATATATTAGATATGTATTATGTAAGCAAAGAACCTATACTTGAAATTTATATTTTTTAATTCACAGGCTAGACGTTTGACCACAGCTCGACTAATACAGATCGGTATGGATGTTATTTTTTTTATAACACTTTCAGATGCTTTCGAGCCGTAAAAAACACTAATTTCTTGAAGGTTCAGCAATAGACAATTAATGTTATACAGGGTTATACGGAAAAGGTATGCTAAGCGAAAAAGAGATCATAGTACATACTCATCATTATGAACAACTTTTACCATGGGACAACCAGAAAAAATTTGTTCGGTTGGTCCCATGGTAAAAATTATTCACAATCATGAATACTATGAGCACTTTTCGGCTTAACATACCCTTTCCTTATAACCCTGTACAGGCTGATGATGATGATGACTAGTGGGTTATTCTCTCTACTTTATGTTCAGTAGCTTCAGCAATAAAGTCCACTAAAGCTAATTCAATCCAAACTACATAAAATTATTCAGTAAACGGCCAGTAATCACGGGCCGCCATTACTGTAACAGTGTGACCACTGCCTAATGTTGCGTGCAAACCAAAACCGACTTTATCTTTTATACGTTAAAGTTTATTTTGACTTTGTATAAGACTGAATTTTGTAGTTAATCGAAAATGAACTTTGTCTATTTGTATGCTGAGTCTTTTTCAGTTATTGCTGCGTGATATTTGAGCTGTTGTTCATAGAGCTTTGAACCTTATGAAATTGGACGTTAAAGTGATTTTAGCTTGTATTTTGTTTTTAGTTGGCATGGTATACATTGACTGGTTAGTACTGCGATAGCGTAATGATATAGTGCAATGCAAGCAATGTAATGTGGAAATGTTGTTTTCGAAATGGTGACTTTTGTTGGTGCATCTAGAATACACTGCAGTTTATTATGGGGTTAGTTTTTTAAGTAATAAAGTAGGTAATTCTATCAACTATTTATATAGATTTGTGGCAAACCTGACAGAATACTGCTGCCTGCAGTCTTATTGGCTAACTTTGATGATCGATTCAGGCGTCATGAATTTTGGAATACAATTTTATGACGTTACGGTTTTAAAGCCCGACGAATAAACAAAATTGTGTTTTGAGTTTGACATTAAAAAATTGTACCTATCAGATAGTTTTGACGACAAACCTCGAACTTCAAAAATTAGCCGATAAGGCCGAAGAGGTGAATAAACTTTAATTATCTATAATTTTTAAATATAATTAATTACCAACGCTGTTTGTGTAGAACCAGCATTTGAAAGGTTAGGTTCAGTTTTGGGTCAAAAGAATAAATCGGTATCATATGCGAGTACATTTTGATCATTGTTTTTTTTTTTATTTACCTTAAAACCATTAAACTTTACTATATTTCTGTATAATAGCTAGCCGATCTTGAAAATTCAACTCAACCTTGTCACAGTAACTCTAATACAAAAAAATAACTACAAAATACTACCAACTTTACGGAAATAGACTTCAAATTTGCCCTAACTCAAAGCAAAGAGATTCAAAATAGTCCCACAATATCCCAGTTTTGTCATATTGCAGTCGCCACATGCATTATGCAGGCGGGTAATATTGCGCCTGGACGCAGCCGGGCGCGGAGGTTGTATGTAGCTATCTAATGTGGAATATTGGCGCGGTATTGAGAAACAAAGTCGGGGAATTTCAAATAGTTTCTTTATGAGGTACGTTTTATGGAAACCTTGGGAAGAGATTGTGATATTGTTTAGATTTGTAGCCTTATTGTCTAACTGGTAGTCGAAGTCATTTTGACACTTGAAGCTCCCAACTGTCAAAATGACTAGGTACATCTACGATTTACAATCAGTTAAATAATGTCCCATTTGATTGGTACTGTATTGAATTGAAGCATAGGGCACAGTAAAAGAGAGACCGTCAGAAGTGGGATTAGAAAGGTTGTGGACAATCATGATGATAAGATGTATGCTTTTTGGATCAAAATTGGTATGAGATAATAGATATAATAAACTAATATATAGATTAATTAAGAAGACTTATTTTGTTCGGTTTTTTAAGTATTTCTTAAAGTTTATTAATGAATTCACGTGCTTTGTTATTGAACCAATGAATTCAACAAAATTGCACATAAATTTTAGTTCTTAAATTCACACCCCAAACACGAATTTCAAACACCTCTTTCAAGCACATCTTAAATACGTACCCAATGTAACAAGCCGGGAAACCATTACCGAAGGAAACAGATCACAAAATACCCTTTTATCTACCCAAATTAAGTACCAACGGGCTCACATAGCCGCCTTATCTGGGCACATAGCGAGGGCCGACGCCGTGGACATGAGAACAGTAGGGAAGGTTGCGCGTTTCGAAGGAACTGAAGGCCTCACTTTAAGATGAATTCACACGTTTTTAAACGACGTTTTTAAAATGCGTGACTGATTTTGTCGAAACACTTAAATTGTCATAAATGTTCCACATTAATTATTCAACCCTAACCCCAACGCTAACTCTTGAAAATGAAGATTTAAACGTTTTTGTCTATTTCACAAACAATCTTATTCAAAGGACAACTAACTACGTAACAAGACGCGCCACTACCAATTTTACACTAACAATTTCCTTTAGATATGAACAAAACGTTAACCAGAGATTGGGACAAACTGTTGGCTTCCTTGTCTCCTAAGAGATATAATCTTGGGCTTTTCAAAGCCTGACTGAATAGGTCTCTAACTTTACGAATTCGTTTTCAACCACATCATCGTAGCCCAACAGGCGAGTTGGTGGTCGATAGCAAATTGACTCTTTATTCATAAAAACTTTTTTCTCCCACCTTCTTTCACTCCTGATTTTAAAACGCTTTATTAATTAACTACTAAAAATCGTGTATAGGTGCATCACTGAATCATCCCTACATTGTACCAGCGGGCCCCAACCACGCGTTAACGGGGCCCCTTTCGCTCCTCGTTAGCCCTACAAATTGAGACGCTCTGCCCCCCGGACCCCCTAGCCCCCTGGTGGGGGTGCGGTGAAGGAATGCACGGATTTGGAAGGGCTTCAGTTTTCATTGTTATTGTTTCGCGTCTCGCTTTGTCAACAAGTACGGTTTATGGGAAAAGGAGGTTGTGGTTTGGGTAGGTTTTACCTAAGTTGTATGAGGTTTTTATTGTGAAATCTGAATTGAAAGAAATATAAACTGTTGGGTGTTTTATATTTAATTGCTATAAGAATAGAATGGAATATATAGCTTTGGCTTAGAATTAAGGTCCTAGTGACTTTTTGTATTTCCTACTTGTCTACGGTGTTACAGATATACAAAGGATCCACTGGTCACTTTCCATCAGGCGGCCCATCTATCCGTTGTGGTAGAAAATAAAAAATAATGGAGTTCACGTTTTTATGATTTGAACTTTAGTCAATTATTCTTGATTATCAAGAATAAAGTTTAAAGTTAAAAGTTTGAATAAAGTTTTTAAGATCATTAGTTAAGTAGGTACGTTACTTTTATATCAAGGTGTAAAAACTGTATGGTATGCAAAGTAATAATCTATTTATTTAGTTAGTAACCAGATACACTGTGTCTGTTATGAACATAAAATACAAACTTGCAAACATAAGGAGAACACAATTATTATTCACATCAGACGTAGAGACACAATCACGACACGTAACTAATGCGTGCGTCGCCGAGACGCTGAAATCTGGGCTCTATCATCCACAAATAAACCCCCACAGACCCCCTCACCCCCTCAGGGGGCGAAAAGGGGGCGACCGCATGAAATTTGTTCAACAACTGAAGAACACGTGAAAACGTTGCGAAGTTCTGTGTATTTTAATTGTTATACCTCGTGAGGGAATAAGGAAGGGTTATACGTGTGTCGTGCTGTCAAAGTTGTTTCTGTTTATTGTAGAGTTGATTACCGTTGTCTGTCGGAGTGACGTGGGGCAACTACACGGGGTAATTTATGAGAGGCATTCGAGGCGGAGTGAAATGTGGACAAACTATTCTGGAAGGATTGGTATTAACGAATGAAATTGTCTTGGTATCAAGAGTATTGTTACGAGTAGGTACATTGGTTGCTTGAATGTCGTGCTTTTCAGTGTTTGTTAAATTAGTACTGTGCCACCATTTTGTTCTTACTAAACTTTTAGGGTGTTTTTAGGGTTTTAAAGCTTGCCATGATGTAAGTAAGAAAACTTAATTTCAATTTAAAACCTAGTCAATTATAGTCCACATGAGCAGTATTTATTTCTCTATTCCATCTTTTCTATTCACCTGAATCAAAATCAGTTGAAACGAGCTAACGGAATAAAAGGTATTCTTTGTATTAATCCTGGATTTAAGCTGGCCTCAAACCAATTCCTTCCAAAACCTTCGCCGATTTCACAAACTTCTACACTTTCACATTTAAATTATAATATTAGTAGATTTTTTTAAACTTCTTATACACATGAAACCTTAATCATCATCATCAACCTTGTTCCATCCAGTACTGATTACAGGTCTCCTCTTTAACCATCCTTTCCGGTCCTGTGCCAGTCTCATCCACTGAACTCTCAATAAAAATAATGAAATCTGAATAAAAATAATCAAATTTTCTCAAGCCTCGTAATATTCATTGTATTGTCTAACAGAGATAATAACGGTAGAACAGTCGCGATGAAACTTAGCTGACGCATGTTGACGACACTCCCACCTGCCGAGATAGATAACGGATAAGGGCGGCCGCAGACTGGCGACTTCTGGGACTGTCGGGCGACTGGAGTCCTATCTTATCGTACTAATATTATAAATCTCACTACAACCAGTAAATACAGGAAAAATAGAGTATAGAATAGAAATATAATACAATGGAATCGAATAGAAATTGATTTTAGAATTTTTTGAATTTTGAATATTATGTATAAATGCGAAAGTTTATGTGTGAATGTTTGTACCATTCTAGTTATTACTAAACCGACTTTAATGAATTTTAGACTATAGATGTTTCATGTCATAGAGTAATGCTTGAGCTACCTTTGAGGTTGATTCCAACTTTCCAAGCTAACACTTGATAAATTACCTCATCTGACATCACTAAAATTATCTTCATTTCATTTTAATACTATATGAGAGAACAGCATCAATTTTAGTCCTCTCAAATTTAGTTTCATTTCAAAATTGGGGACATTAGAATTGACATCATTATCAAACATAAACACCATTAAAACTTTCATTATAGTCGCAAGTCTGCAAGCCCACCCGTAGCAGCGCTACACGTCGTAGCAGACCGTCGTAGCGGCGTAGCATCGTAGCGACATGTGTTCCCGATGTAGCGGCGGATCAAACGCCGCTCGATATTACGCCGTTATCGGCGACAAGGTGTAAATATGTTCTTGTGTGAACAGTGTGATTGTACCTATCTAGTTATTAAAATGTTTTTGTGTACTGTGACGTATGTTTTTCGTGTTAACTTTGCAATAAAGTTTTGGAATAAACGATGTAATTCAAATGAGATAATAAAAAAGAGTAGGAATTATGATGATGAAATTTGTGTTATTTTGGTGTTTGAAGCATTCTCCAGGTGAGCTGTGATCAAACGCCCTAGCTATTTCAAATTAAATAAATTCTAAAATGTGTGTCTTTTTGTCTGGCAACTATCACTCTAAGGATTAAGACCGCTTTTCGGGCCCATATCTAATCTAATGTTTTACTGAGCTTTTCCTTTCTTTTTATGGTGTCAATAAAGTTTTTTTGTGTTGTTTTGTATTTTTCATTTGAGAGGAAGACAATACAAGAACATTATTTTTACAAAACAAAAAACAAAAACCGATTTCAAAAGACCGACTATTGAGTTATTCATCTATTTGTCGCGCACGTACTTAATGCAAATTTAAGACTTATATGGTTTTCTCATGGATACCATTATCAGAACTGGACTAAATTGAAATAGGACCAAATGGGAAGCGTCAGCTTTCTAATAAAAAAAGAATTATCAAAATCGATTCACCCAGTCCAAAGTTATGAGGTAACAAACATAAAAAAATAAAAATAAAAAAAATAAAAATAAAAAAAACATACAGACGAATTGATAACCTCCTCCTTTTTTGAAGTCGGTTAAAAAGGGGTCTATACTCAGCAGTGGGCAAGTGCTAGTTGATTATGCTTGGTCTATAAATTTGTTAAAATAAGTGTCTCTGGCCCAGCAGGCTACATTTAAACTCCCCGCCATTATTAAACTGGCCCCGGCCCCGCGGCCACTTTTTGCCCCGTCCGATATCACTTTAATATCACTGCTTTTTGCCGACGCTGGACTCTGATTATGATAGTTCGAGCATTTGAAACATATTGTGTTTAGTTAGAGATTGGAATTTAGTTCATTATTTAAATGCTCGTATGTAATAAATAATGTACAATTGTACATATACAAGGTGTGACGGAAAGGTGTTGTAATATTTAAGGGTGTTCTTCTACACGTCAAAGTGAACCACTGCTCAAACACAAGTTTCCTAAATTCGAGAAAGAAAATATCGAATCGCCATAGAAAATTTATCACGTGAATAAATATTTTGTATGGAGATTTGACATATTTTTCCTTAAATGTAGCACTATTTGGAGCTATATTTCACACCAAGGATCAACAAATTACTCTTTTAAGGCAATCGAAAATTTCAAACTCCTTTGATTGTAAAGTTTTATTATACACATTTAGAAAAATATAATTGTATTTGTGGCTCCTGTATTAGCCAGTTTGTAATAAGCCTAATCTGCCTTTGAGGGTAGACCTGTGTCCCAGCAGTGGGAGGAATAAACGTTGAGAATTACTCTTCGAGGACAAACCAGGTATCCCAGCAGTGGGAAGATTGCAGGTTTAGTTAATAATGATATTACTTTGTAATAGTAAACGAAATTCCATTTTATTCTCTTCAGCCTAGTATATTAAATATCAGTCTGATCTTGGCTCGCTGCCACAGACATCAAACTTAATACATTCAAATTACTTTTATAACTCGTTGTTTATTTGAAGAGTTCTTCTCTAATATATAAGGCTATGAAACAGTGGGTCAAAACTTCACGAGTTTTGGATGTTACAAGGACCTTATTTTTTTCACATGTGCAAATTCAGATATAAGCTTCTTTCATACCAAATTATAAATAACTAGCTGACCCGTGCCCACTTCGTTGGGCATAATGTTAATTAAACCCGAAGCCATCGCGCGCCGTCCGGACCGTTTTTTCTCCGATTCACTTTGCAAAACGGACTACCACGTAAAAGCCTTTTTATTTTTCGGTTTTTATATAACCTATGACACTCAGCAATAATGTGGCTTTCTATTGGTGAAAGAGTTTTTAAAATCGGTTCAGTAGATCCCGAGATTACCCCTTACAATTTAACAAATATACAAACACACAAACTTTACTTCTTTATAATATTAGTATAGATAATAAAATAATGTTTCACACTTATAACTCATTTGGATTCCCTGTGTTGATAATGCCATGGAACGCGCATAAAGACAAGGACAACTAGAATCAGAGCAGATATTTAAATTCATCATCAAAACATCTGCCCAGCCGGGAATTGAACCCAGAACCTCTTGCTTAAAGTAGGTATGGTACCATTGAGCTAAACCGGAAATTATATCCGAAGAATTTCAGCTGATTTTGCTTAATTAAGTAACAAATAAAACAAGTGAGCTCAGGATGCTGTCGTGCAAGAAGAGAGCCAACCTAACCTAACCTACGCCCAGCAGTGGACGATTACGTGCTGACAATGGCGACGAGTATTCCACCAACCACAAGTGGTTTCTAAACCAAACCAAGCAACCACTTTACAAAAACAACATAATTTCAACAACACAGCGCAATCAAACAACAAACTACCATCACGACACCATAACATCATAATACATCGCAACTATAACCATCACCTCGTGAAAAACAAAGATGGAGCCCAGGGTGGGGGCGGGAGACGTAGGGCGGGGATGGCAAGGCGGGCGGGAAAAGAGAATCATATTATTTTTAATATAATTTCATTAGGCTTTGCAATTTTTTAATTTCAAGTTGATGTAAAGGTTAATTAGTTAAGGTTTGTTTTAACTGACATTGGAAAGGAGGTTATATTTACTGATACGTACTTGGTGAGCGGGCTCTTTTCCGCAACTAGGCCGCAAATCGGCCCTTTTTGCGTTTTACTGATACGTATAACGTATGTATATTTTAGGGTTTCTGAACCAATTTACAGAATTTTAAAGGTGTCTATGTATAAATGTATGTTTTTATTCTGTCTCTTTCTGGAAATCACACTCATATTTTAAATGCGAAAGTTTGTGAGTGCGTCTTGTCTTGTTTGTTACTTCTGCTCGCTGAAATGGCTCCACTGATTTGGATGAAATTAAGTATGGAAGTAACTTATACGTCGAGTTACATGTTACTTTTATCTTACAAAAATACGGTTCCTGTATCATACGGGGTGACACAGTGAGGTGCGGCTAGTATTCTATGAATGTAATGAATAATGACAAGAACTCAGTAGGTACACCAAAGAAAAAAGGTGAAAATAAATTAATTTCATTTTGTTATACATAATCAACACGGAAACACTTATGTAAAATTAAGTGGTGTTAATTATAACGAAATGTGTTAAAACCACGTTAGTTTCCATGTTAAAGTTTATTTACATTTAAGAAATGTGTGTTAAATATAATACTTAACACATAAACACAACCGGACAGCAAAAACACGACTCCAAGCATTCCTTTCCCGTTTTATGTACGGAACCCTAACGGGCAGGAGCTAGGCCGGGTGGGGGTGGGTGGGAAGGGCGAAATTATGTTATTCTTAATTTAATTTCATTAGGCTACGAGATTGTTCAGGTTTTATGTCGACCGAGCTATAATTGCGGGGTTACGCTGCCTGCAGCTTAATTGTTCGTGAATTTGTAACATTTTTGTGTATTTCATTGAACGTTGTTTTAGCTGAGGTTTTATTGTTTTAGTGAGATAGTGACCTGGCTTGGGTTATTTACTGGTTGGAAAATGTTGTTGGAAAATGAGATGTTTTTTGTCGTATATTACTTTTTATATATTTTTCTTAGTTCTTAAATTTTTTACAATAAAGCATAAAAAACAATACATTATAAAAAACTTAAAAACTAGGGTGCCGCCGGCAGCGGGGCAGGGCCCAAGCTACCGGTGGTTAAAGCTGCAGAGTGAGGAACCTCCTGACAATGCGGGCCGTGTCAAGAATGACCGCCTTTTGTATCTGACTCTTGACCCAACCGTCTAGCGAGAGGCTCTTCAGATGTTATTAGAATTAGATTAGATTACTTTTTATTATTATTGTCGTTTCTCATCAGGTGAGATTGTGGTCAAACGCATACCTAGTCAGATATTATTATATAAAACCTAATTAAGGATACAAACGTTTAGAACCGTAGACGCTAGTTAGTGTTGCCAACTCAAATAACGTTAGTGTTCTCGTTTTAATTATAACAAAATGTCGTATCTTAGTTAATATTTTATTGTGTATGTAGGTTCCTGCGATGAGTTCTAGGCAACGAGCTTTTATGCTGAAAGGAGTCCCTTTCGACACAATATTTTATTAGTATTTAAATATTTGTTTGTGTATTATCTTTAGTACAATATGTATTAGCATTTTACCTACTCTAGTTGATGTAAAGGTTAATTAGTTAGGAATTTGTTTTAACTGACTTTGGAAAGTGGGTTATCTTTACCGAAACGTTAACAAATTGTGTCAAGTAAATATTCATGTTTGTTTTATTTCCTTTATCTTTATCCGAGAACACGTCAATGGTATGTTTACATCGAGAAACAGTTTTCTGATGGTACTTAAAACGGTTACACAAAACCATCTCACTCTAATGGACCAACAGAAGTTGCCGACAAAAACTAACAACCATAGACTCACAAAACGAAAAAAACAATAGCACTACAGTAAATTCAACTGCACACTCAATCGAACGCCATATGCTTTTTGGCACTTCTAATAACCATAAAGTAACCGAACACCGAACCAATCTACTACGGCAAAAAGCAAAAAGCATCGTAAAGTTTCCTCTGGGCGTCCAGCAAACGAAATTCCAATTGAAAACTGCATCCCAAAACTGGAATTTTAATTCCCTGTAACATATGCCGCGGGGCAGCCGCCCGTATGGGGGTGAAAAGGGGGCGAAAAGGGGGCGGGGGCGACTGTAATTAAAAAAATGTGTCCCACTTCATTCGTGCCCAGTGCGACCGCAGCGCCATCCCTACCGGACTAATTAATAATTTCCGAACAGCGCGTGCAAATGCTCACTAATGGTTTTGGGATTTTAATAATAATCTGTTTGTTTTTTGAATATGTTTTCAGTTAAATGCTATGATGGTTTAATGTTAATTTCAGTTGAAGAAATCATCAAAAAGTTATTTATTTTTATTGACTGAACACACTTGGTAGAATCATAGTGTGCTTCGTTATATAAATCAAGTATGTTTTTTGTGTTTCATTTTATGAAAACACGCGTGTTGAAGGTTGTGTATTAAAATATGACTCATTTATTTCAGATTTCATTTCATTAACTGTACTAAATTATCTTTTAGCTCAGTATAATTTATAACCTACATTTTACTTCTAAATATAAGCCTAGCTAGTCAATTGCGTGTTATTGCATGGAACATTTTGTTTTGTCAATAACCCGTCAAGTGCGTACGCTCATGATGAAATTCCGTAGCAATATCTAATACATAAAATATGTTATTATTTTTATATTTTCTTGGCTAGTAGATAAGTTCGAGTTTAACTAATACAAAACATCAAATTTCAGCAAAATAGGTCATAGAAATCTGTGATTGAAATGACCAAATATTTTTTATCGACGGACGCATGCAGTGAAGCAAAGCTTTAGAGTTCAGCTATAGAACCTTAACAATAGATACGTCCAATACTGCTTAAGATGCAGTAAAATTCTTTTCAGTGCTATTTACAATAAATCATTTCATAGTTTCACACAGTTCTACGATATCTCAAAAAAAGGCTAAATTCACGAACGCGCATCACGCATGCACCGCAATTACCAATAAAAACGCGTGATAAAAACCCCCAAAACTAATCGAAACATGCAATAACTAAGCTAAATTGATATTAACGATAACACAATCAAAATCCTCTATTAGATTAATACAATTTAACACGTGAAAACCGCATTAATTAAGTAGGTATCGCCGCGCCCAGTTACGGATGGTCACAGATTTTAATAAAGGCCTATCTACGAGCTTATTAACTGATATCTATAAGCTAATACTGGACGTTATCAGGAGATAACAAATTATAAGTAATAACAAGTTATAACAGTAATAAGTCCTTTGGTACTGTCACGCTCTATCTGTCATAATTATTGCAAATAAAGGCCGCTGGATCGGTATAATCGAAGCGATTGTGGTATATTGTTTGCTTTTAATATTACATCTAATAATATTGTAAAGATAAAATGGTTTATGTAGGAATTAAGTGTTAAAAGCGTGCGGCGTTCACATGCACGTTTGAGCGTGTAACTCGGCCCTAATAAAACTGGGTATACAAAATTAGGTAAAAAGGTAACATCAAAAATGTACAACTTATTATTAATTAAAATTTAGTCAAACAAAAATAGAGAACTAAATTTTCTTGCTAATTTAGAATATCAGTGCCTCTTTGCGTTCATAATGAAACATTGATAAAAAAATTGGCTGATTTGGTAAATCAGCCAAAATTAATCTGCCTAAAATAGATATGAAGAAATTCGTAAATACGTACGCAAAAACAAAACATATTTTTTCACAAAAGAATAACAAGAAATAATTAGAAAATAACAGAGAACCATGACCACACACGGTCTCCGTGTAGTGGTCTGCATGGCCAAAAAATTAAAACAGAAATATGACGTCATAATGTTTTAAAATAAACTGTAATTCAACCAAACCATTAAAAGTCCAATAAAGCTTGGTAGATGAGAGCATCTACTGAGCTTTCAAAACAAATTCTAGTTTATTTCTACTTCTAGTTATCCTGTTTCTTCAGACAAGACCAGAACACATTTAACACAAACTTCACTCACTGCAGCGATAGAATAAACACTTATCAGATGTTAGAAACATAGTATACTAGCTGCGCCCTGCAGTTTCACCCACGTTTTCCGAGATAAAAAGTAGCCTATGTGTTAATCCAGACCATGAACAACCTTCATTCCTAATTTCATGTAAATCCGTTCAGCCGTTTTTGCGTGAAAGAGCAACAAACATACTCACAAACTTTCACGTGTATAATATTAGTAGGATTTTAGGTTTCAGCAGGCAAGTGGCTAGTTTAGTCTTTATAATTTGGGATTGATTTTTGGCTGAATATTATTACACGCTATCTTCAGCGGTAATTATTGTATCATTTAGCCTTATTTTTATTATAAAAACTGGGTGGACTTAAATAAAATAGGTATCACATGCTGACAATATATTTAGTATATGAAAACGAGTTTATTTTACATAACTAAAAGTACAGAATAGACAAATCAAATCAAACTATCTAATCGAATTTTGAGTTTTGGAAAATTGGTCTTTTTTTTATTTTTTTTTTTATGTGATTAAGTGACGAAACGAGCAAATCGCTCGCCTGATGTTAAACGTCACGGTCTAGATGTTTAGGCTAAATTCACATAGAAACAGACCATACTTGTGTTTATATTTCGATCCATATTCTTAAAAAAATACACATAATGATGATGAACTTTAAAATGACGAACCCATCAGCGCTTCCCGTCTGAAAACGCACAAAAGCCCAGCCTATGACGTCACGCCCCGGCAACCGCGGCTCGCATTAGATACCGGTATCTTGTAATTAAGCAGTAACAGGCTATAGCGATAGAGATAGTGGCTATAAAAGTAATTAGGTAGGTGCTATCATGGTATCTGAAGGCATGAAGTGGCGCGATTGACAATAACTAACTAGGTTTGTTACCATAAAGATAGTAATTTAGGTAAGTTACATTAAAATCGAGAATTTAGATATTTGATGGATAAACAAGAAAAGTTTAAAAAATCTTGTTTTAAAAGCTCTTAAAAGAATAACAAAAAGAATCCTACGAGCCCGTACGCGAAGTTGGAGAATTTCCATTCCAGAAAGAGAGCGCATAATGTTTCGTTGGAATGATTCTCTGGCCACCTTTAGGTTCCATCATCAGAAAATCTTTAATGTACCATATTATTGCAATGTTTTGAAACTATACAGGTATACCCAGCTCAATCAGAAACTGGTTTAACTGGTCAAGTAATCTACTATATAAAAATAAGTCGGGTTTTCCTTCCTGACGCTATAACTCCAGAACGCACGAACCGATTTCCACGGTTTTGCATTCGTTGGAAAGGTCTCGGGCTCCGTGAGGTTTATAGCAAAGAAAATTCAGAAAAAAATTCAACATAAAAGCGGGAAAATCTTTTTTCAGAACAATGTCCACCCGTGCGACGCCGGGATGGGCCGCTAGTTAGGTATATTAGTATCTGACAGCGTGAAGTGGCGTGCTTGACAATAACTAACTAGGTTAGTTACTACGAGTATAGAGACAGTCAGTTAGGTTTTTGATATTAGGACCGGCTCTTAGCCGAGTTGCAATTCCATAATCGCAAATGCTATACGAGTAGACTAAGACAATGTATGGGAATGACATTTCTTTAATCTATTTATACCACCGAAGTCGGATTACTAGATCGATGCTGTCTCTATACTTACATACTAGATCGATGATTTATACCTAGATCCTATCTATATTATGTATATTGCTGAAATGTCTTTCTCGCATACATTGCCTAAGTTTTCTATAGCGTTTGCGATTATGCAATTGCAGCTTAGTTAGTGGAGGCAGGGTAATAAAGAGCAAACATTCTGTCTGATTTTGAAACAGTAAAGGTACTATTTTTGATAGACAAATGGGACAGCGTCTTTATCAGATGTTACTGCGGTTCTTCATACATTTTTCTGTAGAATAAGGCCATGTTTTTTCGTCAGAATTCATCTATACTAATATTATAAAGAGGAAAGATTTGTATTTTTGTATTTTTGGATGTTTGTGTGGAATAAACTCAAAAACTACTGAACCGATTTCAAAAATTCTTTCACCATTCGAATGCTACATTATCCTAAAGTAACATAGGCTATATATATATATATATATATTTTTTATCCACAGCGAAGCGTGGTAGGGAACAGCTAGTGTTCGATAAGTTCACTAAGCAGTATCTTCTTAAAACTTCAAAAACTTCAAAAAGATACTTTAAATTACCTTCTTTTGGATAGTCGGATAAAAAATATATGTTTTTTTCAACCTGCCTAAAAGAAGGTTAATGTTTTTGGGGTGTATGTTATGTTTGTCTGACTCCGTGTGACCTCCGTCCACCACAACGACTAGGCCGATTTTATAAAATGAGATATTATAAGATTTTCTCGATTCTCTAACTATTTTTACCGTTTGTCACTTTAGTCACTTTTATTCTAAAAATTCTGAATTCGGGGTTGCGCAGACCTGTTATAGCAAACGTGACGTTTAACATCGTTTAACGTTGATGTTGGACAAGTATATAAGTTTAGGTATATCACTACATGTACCTAAAGCTTCTGGATGTTAAGCTCTTTTATAATAGTATTTGAACAAATTGAACAAAAGAGCTTTGAACAAAATACCTAAATGTTTATTGTTTTTGGAACAGTTTTCGGTTTTTAAATTAGCTACTTCATTTTTATAATACGTGTTGGTTTAAATTCCTAACAAGATATGTAATTGTGGTTATAGTTTTTCTTTTTTTTTCAATTTTATTTAATCTTTAAGCTAATTATTGTACGCCCGAAATGGGCAAATTGTTGAAACTGCAAATTGTAATAACAACACCTTATGTACACAATTTAAACAATAAAAATATTCTGATTCTGATTCTGATTCTGACATTGCAAAAAAAGGCCTGGCTCATTTAGAGGCATTTTTTTTCTCAGTCCAGTTTTTCTTGTTTAGGCTGAGTTTTTTTTTACGTTGCGGTTAACCATGACGTTATGCCAAACTTAGCACAAGGAACAAATACAAAAAGATACCACAACAATAGTTTAAGTTTAGGCCAATATTTGTTCGCCTTGAAACATATTTCCATGTAGGTAGGTACAAAGATTTGCGAAACTGATAAAAATAATATTTTAGGTGACATTTAAAATATGTAGTTAGAAACAAAATATTGTAAGAGTATCTGTATCATAGAATACAAATATAAATGATTAGTGAAATAACAAACTGTTTATGGGTTTGTTCAAGTTTAAAGCAAATAACCTGGATAGCGTTTTACTTCTTGCTGTTAATTTTTTTAACTTTCTTTGAAAAAAACATATTTTTGGATACTCTACTATCAAAACACTCCACGGTTCGCACGCGGCAGGCGTAGGTACTTACAAAGTATTTACTAGTAGCTAATATAAATTCTGTAACAAAGTTCAAGTATATGCATCAAAAATTCTTTATCAAATCAGCACTTAAACATATCCAATAAAAAAAATCCTGAAACAATGAAATATTATACTATGCACTTAATCAGCAAGTACTATTAGCTAAATTATGTATTATAATGACGATATAGAGCTTAAAATTTCAATAACTCGGTAATATTTGTAAAATCCATTCAAATTGATAAATTTTTGAAGAATTTTGTACTAGTCCTCCATCGTGCTCTACTTTTTCTTACTAAAAATTGTTTTTTATTAAAAACAGGCGGTTTTGTGCAAGGCGTTTTCCAATATCAAGAAAAGGCCTAGGTACTTTGGGTCGCTACACCTAAGAAGTAAGTGACTCAGTCAGTAACTCTAAAAGGACGGAAAAACTCGCTGTTTTTAATCTGATGCAATCAATTGATTGATTTTATACCTCTATTTTATTTTCATTTCACAAATATAATGATATTTTCATTATTTTGTGTGGGATTTCCGTCCAAAATAATAATCTTTACGACTTGTTTCCTATCAATCATAATCTGTCACAAGATTTGCGAAAAAACTCAAATCTATTATGAATATTTCACTAGCTGTGTCCCGCGGTTTCACCCGCTATATTACATACCTACTATGGGTTGTGCAGTAAGAACCGTAAATTGAGTTAGAATAAAAAGTAACCTTTAATAAAACTCTGACCTTTAATTACAGTATAAAAATCGTCTAATAATAGATAATTTATTTCACAACGACATTAACTTTGAATAAACATAAAAATCAAATGCAATAGATAAAATAAAATAAGTAAAAACCACTTTAGTTTTCACAAGTAAAATCAAATAACCTAAAAAATTTAATCTTGTAGGTACCTAACCTTTGTTACACTAGGGTAAAAATTATCTCCATTCATTTCGAATTTAGATAATTTTGAAATTTTTGCACTGATAGGTATCCATGTTAACTAGTTAAATCGTGAAGTAACAAACAAACTACAAACACTAACAAACCTACACCTTTTATTGTATTATTATGATTCTTTATAAACCTATTAAACTAGATTTCTGCGTACAAAAAAAAACCATTGAACGCTAAAAATTAAGATTAAGTCCACGTCATATTAGGATTAAGTCAAACCAATCATTTGTTAATAATATATTCATTTACTTTAATAGTTATTTAACGGTATTTAGTTATGTTATAAGGTTAAAGGTTACATAACAAATCATTAATAGGGCTTAGAATATAATTATTTAACTTAATTTAAGCAAATCTTGTGCATTTTCGTAAAATTTTGGATGACTTTTTATTTTTATTATTTTGACTTAAAACCGCCTGTTTTAATGTAATATACATAATATTACATAGGTATAGATTATAGATGTTATAGATACTTACTGTTATATAATTTACGATTACGCATTTACTTAAAAAACAATTACAAACAAATTAAAACAAAATTATACCCAAATATTTAATGGCTAAGTAAGATGTCACGTAGTTCAACCCTCAAGTTTAAAGAAACCGGAATAAAATAACCTTAGAAAAACTTGAACCTTTTAACCTATTTTTAGACCCACAGCAAATACTATCTCCAAAACAATTTCCTTGCTGCGAGAAATAGTAAGAAACGTAGGTACAGATACAACATTTCGCATTTTTACTATTGATATAACCGACTAACTACCTATATACACCTACCCTATATAAACTAGCTATATAAACCTATCCCAAAATATTTAAGTAGCTTTACTTAACCACCAGCAAAATATTCTCACCACACATTTAAACATCTTTTACCACCATCAAAATTTCTCACCACCGCACCAATGTCATTTGATTGCCCCTAAGCAACATAATCAAGACATAAATAGCAAGAAAGGCAACCCTTGCTACGTGTAACGCTTGTAACGCCGTAACCGCGCCGTAAACGCTGCGTTAACGCGCCGCAAACGGCCCGTAGGCTATAACTCTGCCGACGGCCGCGTACCGACGGAAACACAATCGAAGACCTCGAGCCTTTTGTAGGCTTTGAAAGAAGGATATCGTTTTGGAGGCTTTTTGTAGATAATGATTTATGTAAAACGGAAATGGTTTTTAAGTGAAAGGAATACTAACAAAAGTACGTAATCGTGAAATAGTTAGTAGTAGGTTCTTAATTTGCATTATTTTATTTATGTTTTTTAAGGTTATGTTGTAGTTAATTAATTTACAATCGTTTTTAAAAAGTAAAACAGTTGAAAATAAAAATTTTAATAACATAGTAAATAAATTGTAACCGAGTTTATGTCACAGAATGTTTTTCTGTATTTTGAGTAACTAAAGCGTAAATAGGAATTTGGTTATAGCATTTGTAAAACACTAAAAGTACTTGATCAGTTTTCTAATAATTTTATGATTTTAATAACTTCATTTCGTAAATTAGATAATCTAATAATTGAATATAAAACAGTATGAAACAACGTTCTTATATTCAGCAAAAATAAGACAACACAAATTACCGAATTAATTAATACTTAGATTCGGTATTTAAGTTGTTAATAGACTTTGGCACGAAGCGCGTTGAAGTCTTTTACTTCAAGAAGTTGTTTGTTCAAGAAATATTTAATTAGGATCTTGATGACTTTTATTTTAAAACAAACTTTAAAATATTTTAACAAATTTTTATGTTTGTACATGTGAGAACATATTCTGTAGTAATCATTACTATCTACTTATATTTAAATCCAAAGCTATACAGCTTCGCAAATCTTAGTTAAATTAAAGTATAGAAATGCCATGATGTCAACTCGTTTTAGCGACTAAATTAGTGATATTTGAGTACACATAACTTCAGAAAATTTCATAAAGACTTAATTTATCTGGGTTCTTATCAAGTTACCAATGCGCTACAAAACATAACCTCAAAAAACGACAACAACAAAACAAAACGAAATTACTCACTAGACTGCAGTCGGTCGCGCCACGCCATAGGATTGGAGACCAGGCCCTGGAAGCCGGGCCAGTACAGTGGCTTGTGCTGCAAGTAGTGCGCCATCCCCGCCGCTGCAGCCGCCAACGAGAGTCGAGGAGTCAGCAGACCAGCGCCGACGTTCGACCCGACCACCGGCCTCGAGAGAATATGGTCGATCCCGTGGGGATTCGGAGCTGGAGGTGGCTGCTCTGCCAACGAGCTCAGCGCAGCCAGCGGCGCCCCAAACCCGTGCTCCAGAGACCCTCGCGAGAGCGGCGGCGAACCACGCAGCTCCGACATATTCGTTATCATACAGTCAGTTGTCACTTCACTTCTGTCTCTAACCAGTCTAACTTTTAGTTACGGATGATCCGTAACCGTCCGAATCACGCGGTCATCGCACGAGCGCTCGCGGTCGCGACCCGACACCAAATGAAAAGCTCCAGCTTTACCGGGCGCAAACAAAAAAACGTGAATAGAGAACGCCCAGTCAATCTAAACCTTATATCGCGGCGCCGCCCCTGTCCGGACAGCACTCGAAACTTATGCCCCTCTCGCTCTGTTCTGTATGCGGATGGTAGAGAGAGCAGACATGTGGTGTTAACAAGAGAGCGTAGATTTAACGAATCGCTATTTAATGGCGCTTCTTGTCTCTTTATAATTAAGTCGGGTGCAGTTTTTGCGGTGGTTCCCCCCTCGCCCCCTTACTCCGGACCGTGGTTGCTAAAAACTATTGTGTGTCGAATAATAAGCCAATGGTACGGTTTATTTTATGATGTGTTTATACCGTGTAATGTAATGTGAATTATCCGTAACCGAAATTATCGATACGATTAATTAGCGATTTGAGCTTTATGCTTTCTTGTGGGTTTCTTTAGGACTGGGAACAGTTATATTTATATGGCGGCAAAGTATATTATATCAGATTAAAAAAAATATTTTTAGAGATCAGCGGGGAGCCACAATCGCACTTTCTGAACTCGCTTTACTTTTCCATTTTAATTTAATACTATTTAATTTATTTTCTCCGAATAAGTACTCAAGGAAAAAGTATAGTATTTTTGGGTGTATGCAATTCAATAGGTACTTACGTACCTATGTAAATTTATTTATTTGTTTCAATTATAAAGAAAAACAGCTAATTCAATATTTTTACGAGTATATTTGCAAACTGTGTAGGTACTTGAAAGTACAAAAATTCGCAAAAATGTACAGGGCAAAAAAAATTATTTTTGTTCCGCTATGTTAATTATTATCTACACAAATCCTGACCCATCCCATCCCTATTCTCCCGGAAGGTTACCAGTTTCTCAGCTAATTTATGTGACAAATACACTAATAATTGACAGTAAGGGCCTCGAACTTGGTATTAAAAATAAACCACCCATAATATTAAGCCTATAGAATGATAGAAAGATACAGCTGCAGTGACTCTTTGGAATCTGAGGGTGACTTCACTCTATTCATTGTAAAATGGCATAGATTTAACATTTTGTGGATTTTGGGTGTAATGGATTCACGAAGAGTGTTCCGAATTTTTTAGCAGCAACTGACTTATATCAATAGGAATACTGACACACAGTTTTTCCAGTTACTAATCATAAAAAAACTTTAATGGTGGTTTAAGTGGGAGGATTAAAAGCTGAGTAGTGCGTAGTTTAGCAAAACTTCAAATGGGTGTGAACCCTGAATCAAAAATTTTAATCAAAAGTAACATCTTAACAATCCTTGCAACTATTTTCGTCAACTGTTAGTCCCAATCCCTTACAAACTAGAGGTACAGTATTTTAGGTATGAATGTTTTTGGTCTGATATTTTTAGCTCCGACTCAAAATCTACACGTTTGTAAATCTATGCAAAATGTCGTTATTTTATTGCTCTCGTCCTATTTGTCGCTATTAAACTTGATTAATTGAAGGCATTTGCGAAATAATTTTACGCTCAAGTTAATTTAAGATGTATTTATGGATAAAAGCTGAATCGGAGACTGTATCAAATTGTGTGAAACCGTTACAAGGTATCTCAAAAAAGTAAGTAAGGATGAAGTTATTACAAGTTTTATTCAAGTCAGGTATTTTATTGACTTAAATAAATGCTGGGTATTAGTTATTTAACAATAAAGAAAAAGGCAAGCAAGCAAATTAAAATAGATTCGCAAGTAGACACGTTTTCACTGGGTGAATTTGCAGCTGAACGTTTTATATTTGAACAAAATTACAATTCGAAACTCTACCTTCAGTAGAAAATATATTACATTAAAAAATATTAAAAAAAAATATTATATAAAATATTAAAATATATTATAACTTATTATTAAAATTGTTTTTACAATTTCAAAAGCTTTTTATAAAACGCACAGGTTTTTTTTTAAAGCTATTCAAGACATTTGGAAATCTTAATATATATAAATCTCGTGTCACAATGTTTGTCCTCAATGGACTCCTAAACCACTTAACCTATTATAATAAAATTCGCACACCATGTGCAGTTCGATCCAACTTGAGAGATAGGATAAATCTCAAATTATAGTCGCAATTTTAATTTATTGAAAATTATATATATATACTGATAATTTTTACTATGAATTGACAAGTTAGCATCAACATACTACGGTTGCTATAGTTACGCAATATTTGACATAGAATTGACGCAATGGCTTTTGACAGGGCAACGTCTGTCGAGTCAGCTAGTAGTATTATATTTAATCAGGTAAGTTATAAAACCTAGACTTCCGACTTTATATTTGGTATTAGAACACTATTTTTATACTTTTCAAAATCAGCTTGTCTTTGTAATCCAAAATGTCTGATCCGTTACATCCGGCCAAGGTCATTAGCGACCCAAAACTCGAAATAACAAACCAACCTAAACATTTTATACTATAATAATAAATATACCTTTTTAATCCTAAATATAAAAAGCAATAAGTTAAATTTAATCTCCTTCCCCTCGATATGGCGGTATCATAAACGATTATAACAATAATGTTATTATTAAAAAGGAGTTTTTGTATTATTACAACAAAAAAAATCCGATTTGAGTGAAACTAATTAGTTTGGAATTATTTGGCGCGTTTTTGTATTTCCTGTTTTTGATTTTGACTTTTTAATTTTGAAGTACCTACAATATAATAAAAAACGTGCCTATTCTTATATACTTACCTACTATAGTAACATGATCATAACTGTAATTTTTACTACTCTTATCCGAACCTAGTTTGATGAAACATGACAAAAAAATAAGTATTTCGGGATTTATCAAACTTTTTATCTGAAAATAAAACTGTGCACCAACTGCGGTGGTGAAAAAGAAAAGCCTTTTGCTTCATTTACAAAATATTAAATTAAAATTCATTCATAAAATTCTCAACTTAGTCTTAGTGGATTTGCAACGAAAGAATTAAAAAACCGATTATCTGATAATTTAGTATCTAAAGGTAAATACCTGTTAGAACTAACTTTGATACTATTCAGCTTTTAACAAAAGTCTCACAAATCAACGATAAAGCCAACACATAATTTATCACTACAACAGCCAAAGATCTGAAGTAAGTACTACAAAAACAGTCTAAATAATCAATGTACCGTCAAATACGAGCAATAACAGCACACAATGCGTACGAGCTGCGCTTGCGCTTGTTTGTGCGCGCCGGATGTTGAGCGGCGGTCCGAGTGGCAGCGGGAAATCGCAGTACTCTTTTAACTGTTGATCGGATCGCGAAAGATATAGAGGTTAATACAACCTATAATACACCTATAATATATAATAACACAATTATTATGTGAATATGTCGTCTAGTAATAATTCAAGGGTATCATGCTAGAGACACAGTATTTAGTTATCTACTTTTCTGGAGAGATTAAAAACTTTCTGAATTTGCACTTGGATGTCGTATCATACTGACGTTTTAAATTAAATTATAGAATAATATGTAGTACAACTCTCTATAATTTAACAAAACAAAATCATTCCCATTGAAACGACATTTTTTTCTGATAAAGTTTCGGTAGGTATCGGTTTTGGCATCTACGACAAAATTTGATATATCTATAATTTAGAAATTCAACATTATGAGAAATTACAACTAAACAATTTTGTAAAAAAAACCTTTCGACTCAAAATGTAATTAATTTTCAACTACTGAAAAAACCAAAAACCACGACCAAACTACTATTTACTAGCAATATTACAATTATTAAAACATTTAGAAAATTCAGCATTTTGTAAAATCGACGTTATAGATTAGTGGGACTTCCGCTGTCACTCGCGCTGCGCCCCACTCCGCTTCCCCTCAGCCGGCCATTCATCCAGCCGTCAAATTAGCCGACACCTTTGCTTTGTCGGGTTTTACCATACCTTTATTGTATACTAACTTATTGACGTTTGCCTTTTAAATCGCTGACAGACGAACCACAGCCTTACACCAACGAAATAAGGTCCACAAAATTAGCGTCTAACTTTTATTTTATGAAGGTATTTATGGATTATAAATATTAAATATAAATTGGAGTTATAAACCGTTACCGATCATTCTGGATATGGGCTGAATTCCCACTGTTGGGCTCCCGAGGCAGCTTTATGTGGGTGCTAAATAAATTGTAAATCAATTTGTTATGGGATTATAAATTTTCGTATACTTTAGGAGTAATAATCGACATTAACAAAAATATTTAAGAACTACCCGCGAATCAACAGCATTAACCAACACGCCAGCCAAGTATAATAAAATTAAAAAAACACCAAGTGAAAGCATTAGTTCGCATTCTTCTCACATATTGCTCGAGTAAGTTATTTTCTCCATTACCAAGACATTTCGACTAAGAACTAGAAAAAATATCAAACAAGCATTCCCCCAAATAAAATTTTGGCAACATTTTAACTATCTTCATATTCCCTCGAGCTCCATAGCTCTAACTTTGAAATAGCCATAAAAAATCAACCTACAGATATGAAGAATCGACTACTGTAATCTACGAATCAGATAAGGACAGCGCTATAGGAATGAGAGTGACGGAAAATATTCGTGTGCCCTGAGTGGTTGGTTTCGGTCGATGCTCCGCCTTCCATACTAGAGTTAAGCACATGTTTTTGTTGGATCAGAGGAGTTTCAGCCGCGGCCGGGATCGGACGTGTCGGTGGGGGCATGAAACTTTCATATGTTTACGTTTTCAGATAATTCAGATTTCATGCACAAAATTGTTAATAAATTCCATAGAAGCTGATGTTTCTGATTCTGTTTCTGAAGCTGATTTTGCGCAGCTTCGAAAATATGCTGCATAATTTTGGCGCTTACTATCGAACAAACCACATAGGTATTTAAGCTAATTTAATGAAAACTTTTTTCAATAATGTTAGGTATTTTATTAATTTAAGGTCAAACTTCTTTGGCTCTCTTGATCTGCCACTAAATTAATTATTGTCGTTTGTCTGTCTGAAGGGGATACCTAGATAGAAATAAACTTCAGTGGTTTCAGTACCTAGTTATTTAAAAATAATTATTTTAAAACGACTTTAGAGATAATTAACCAGAAAAAAACATTATAGAGACGGTTTTGACTACCACTTATTCGTGCCTTATTATTAAGAGTTATAATTAGTAGACTACTATAAGAAAATACCACCAGATGTCAGCCTTGGCGTCAGAGTGCTTAGGCCATCTGAGGATTTTGTCATGACTTGACGGTTGTTGCTATGGATCAAACACTTGTCTTGAAAATATTAATAGTGCTATTACAGATTTTGTTACAATTAACACGGGGACACTCACTTAAAAATTAAGTCGTTTACGTCGTCGTTTTTACGTGAGTATTCCCATGTTGATTGCAACAAAATTTGTCGAAACCACGTTAGTTTCAATCGTAATAATGTTATTACAGATTTTATTTCTTTATATACAGAGCCTCAGAACCCACAGATGTGTGTTCTTACAAATAAACTTACAGTCAATCCACAGCTCAACGTTCCGCAGTTCATTGAATAATGGATCGAACCGTAAAGGGTTCCAATAGTTTTTAATCACATTTATCTCGGTAAATCATCCGAACCGTTCTAAACAAACGCGAGTTAAACCAAAAGTGCCCCCCGATCGGTGGCCGAGGGTGCTAGCTTCTAATTCGATTTGTTTTGTTTAGGGACCCTTACATGTTGATAGGATTGTGTTTAGTCGATGCTATACAAGATTTTCATAACCTTTTATTTAACTTTTTAAATTTAACATATGTGTGGGTCAAATCTTGCTATGAATTTTGAACCACTTCCCGATGTCCGATAGAGCTGAAATTTTGTATGCGTTTGTAACTCCGACGTAAATGTACCTACTAAATTGATAAAAACTTGTGATAAATATTTTTTAATTGTTGTGGTTAATTTCTTGTTTGTTCAATGAATAGATGTTGCCCCGTATTTATTCGCTGTTCTGCGAACCCCTTTGACTTTTCCGTAATAAAAAGTAAAGTGCATACCTATACGAGTATGTAGATCCAAAAGCACGCCTGCCTAGAAGAACCCAATCGATATACTCGAAAAGCGGATATTTTTTTCGTGATTTCACACTAAAAATTATTCATCATGATAAGTAGGTAATACTATGAACTCATTTCGCCACAGCATAACCTTTCCTTATAATTCGCTATACCCTATGCTACTAATATTATCTATCCATACACCCGAGTTAAGTATTCGGAATTTAGCGGGACGGAGGAACAGTAAAAGACCGAGTCGACAACACAACTGATTTATTCACCGCCTACCTTCACATACTAAATAATACACGGATACCACACGTCCTCCCTTTAAAAAAAAAACTTAAGTTTTTTTTTTTTAAACAATAATAACAAACATATAAAGATAAAAAAAAAGAAATATTTGCATGTTACCAACAATAACATTGTGTTCTTGGCAACAGTTAACTATGGACTATGCATAAGTAACTGTGACTGAATACTACAGATTTATAGAATTGATTATGTCATTAGAATGCAATTTATTTAGAAAAAATTGCCTTAATGGCGCAATTCTATCTATCTGTGACAATTCGATAGAACCAAAAATCTAACAACTAGTAGCTAAGTAGGTACACCTCAACGATAAAGACAACTAAACAAACATAATAAAAAATACAACCAATAATGTTAGAATGCATCGGTACCTATATAACCTGTAACGACTTCTTATTAACATTACTGATACCCAACTTTAGGTACGTATAAGTTTATAAGACAAACATGATAAACTAACTAACTAATAACAAATTAATATGATAAAATTAGGTTTACATACACAAAGTTTCTCCTGACAACGATACATAAGTATACGTTACATAAAATCCTTAATTACGTTTATTACGTAATACACAAGCACGTTTAGGTCGTACATTTGGTGGTGGCGGAGGACTTTGAGTGGGTGATAGACTATAATCCGGATGAAAACTGGGATCGAAGGAATCCTCAGTGGACGCAAATGTGACCGATTTTGGGCTCGTCTCCGAATCTACGGCGTTATCATACGCGTCGTCATATACTTCGTCAGCTGGTTCCTCGTGGTAGGTATCATTTTCGATCGGGACCGAGTGACGTAAAGCGGTCAATGACTTTCGAATGGGTAACAGCTGATCGATGTGCCTTTTCCACTCTTTACCGTCCGAACATTTGACTCTATACGTGAGTGGAGTGTCCCTAGCGGTGACGCGTGCGGGCGCCCACTTGTCGGCGCGCGCGCTGTAGTCTCGCGCCAGCACGGCGTCGCCGGGCGCCACGCTGCGCTCGGCCCCGGGGCGGAGGCGCGCGGCCCGCTCGCCCGCCGCCGCGCTGCGCCGCTCGCGCTCGGCGGTGGGCCGCACCACGTCCAGCCGCGTGCGCAGCCGCCGCCCGAGCATCGCCACGGCCGGTGCTACACCTGTGGTGGCGTGCTCGCAGTTGCGATATTGGATTAGAAATTTTAAGACTGCCGTATCGATGTCCATGCCGTCGTGCGCGGCCTTTTTCATAGCGCGTTTAACGGACTTGACCGCGTTTTCCGCAGCGCCGTTTCCCGCCGGCCTGTACGGGCTGGTGATCGTATGACTGATGAAATTTTTAGACATAAATTTAGCAAATTCTTCTGAACCGAAAGGTGGGCCCCCGTCACTAATTACCTGGGTGGGCAATCCGAACCGAGCGAACAATTCGCGTAATTTGAGTATCGTGGCACCGGCGGTCGTTCCTGCCATCTTTTGGACCTCGATCCATTTACTATGAGCATCTACGGAAATCAAATAGTGCTTCCCTTGAAACTCTGCAAAATCTATATGAATGCGTTGCCAAGGACGCGCGGGAAACGGCCACGGGTGCAACAGCGACCGCGGCGGTGCGTCGCGTTGTTGTTGGCACGCAGAACACTCCCTGCCCACGCGTTCGATCTCTGAGTCTAAGTTGGGCCAGTACACGTAGCTTCGCGCGATACTTTTCATTTTAACTATTCCCAAATGACCTTCGTGTAATTCATTTAGTATCTGTTTTCTTAGCGATTTTGGAATCACGACTCGATGATTATATAAAATACAGCCATTATCAATATTTAAATTATCTTTTCGATAAAAGTAAGGCTTCTCCGCCTCCTCCGTCACTTTAGCTGGCCAGCCACTATTAATGTAACTATATATTTTGTTCAATACGTCGTCCTTTTGCGTCCACGAGGCTACCTCTTTCGCACTAACCGGAAACGCCTCTTCTACATAATGTACGTACGATACCGTCTCCCACTCATTACCACGTCTCTCATACGGCAGCGGCAGACGAGACAATGCGTCAACATTTCCATTGTCTTTTGATTTTACGAACTCGATATTAAAGTCATAAGACGCTAATCTAGTGGCGTATCTCTGTAGCCTACTCGCAGCGGTTTGTGGCAAACCAAACTTAGGGCCAAAAATAAACGTTAACGGCTTATGATCCGTTTTTATGGTAAAGTGCCGCCCATAAAGATACTGATGATGTTTGATCACCCCGGCGATGATCGCTAGCGCTTCTTTGTCGAGCTGACTGTACGCTCGCTCGGCTGCGGTCAGCGAGCGCGACGCAAAGCAGATCGGCCGCTCGTCACCGTTCTCAAACCGATGCGACAACACGCTGCCGATGCCGTACGAGCTACTGTCCACCGCTAACACCAATGGTAAATCTGGGTTGTAGTGTACCAATACCTTACTGCTAAGGATTGCGTCTTTTACATCATTGAATGCGTTCAAACATTCCGAAGACCAGACCCAGGATACGTTTTTGCGCAGTAGCTGATGCAACGGGTGCAAAATTGTACTGAGACGGGGTATAAACTTCGCGTAATAATTTATTAACCCGAGAAACGACCTGAGTTGCGTGACGTCACTAGGTGCCGGTGCATCAACTATCGCGTTCACCTTACTCGGGTCCGGGTGCAACCCATGTTTGTCGATTATGAAGCCGACATACGTAATGCTATCTTGCATAAAGGAACACTTTTCCAATTTCACCCTCAAACCGACCTCATGCAATCGTTTAAACACGGCTTTCAAGTTAGCAATATGTTCCCGGTGCGTTTTCCCGGTCACGGCAAGGTCATCCAAATAAGCTACTACCGGGAGGCCCTTAAGGGTTTCCTCCATAAATTTTTGAAATTTTTCAGGCACGCACGATAATCCGAACGGTGTCCGTTTATAAACGAACGTACCTACGTGCGTAGTGATAGCAGTGCATGCCTGAGAATTCTCTTCTAATAATAATTGTGCATAAGCATGCGTGAGGTCAATTTTCGAGTATGTTTCGCCTCCGCTAAGCGCAGCGAACAGTTCTTCGATCCGAGGCATTGGGTACGGCTCGCGAATTAATTTCGGGTTGATCGTGACTTTATAATCACCGCATATTCGTATATCGCCTGATTTTTTAATAACCGGGACGATCGGTGTTCCGTAGTCGGAATATTCAAGTTTCTGAATAGTACCCTCTGCCTCGAGCCGCTCTAACTCTAACTCAACCGGTTTTCGTAATGCTAAAGGTAATGGACGGGCTTTAATAAACACAGGATTCGAGTCCTTTAGGCGCAGTGACAGTTTTTTAGTACAAGTACCTAGGCCCGGGGCAAACACAGCGGGGAATTCGCGTTTTAACTCATCGATTAAATTTAAATCACCAGATAAATTAAGTAACATTTCATTGATCTGTATGTTGTCAATTTTTAAATGCCTCAGCCAGGATCTGCCCATAAGGGGCGGACCTCCATTTTTAATAATAAATAATTTTAAATGTTTCGCTGTATGTGTCCCCATTACAATATCCTCACATATCATGTACCCGATCGCTTCAATCAACGTCCCTGTGTAGGAATGTAAACAAACAATATTTTCTACTATAGGTACATTAGGAAACTTCTGTTTATAAAAGTCCATACTGATAGCCGATAACTTACTGCCAGTGTCCAATTCAAATGTGATCGCCTGTCCGTTCACGTCCGCCCGGACACGATACGGTTTATCATCACTACTTTTCACTTTAAGATTGAACATATCGCACTCTGAATCACTATCTCTTTCGATATAATTTTGGCCTCGAGACTGACCCACTGTACGCGATCTATCACCTCCCTGATTACCCCTTTGCTTGCACATCACTTTGAGATGCCCCTTTTGCCCGCACACGTCACAAGAGTAATTTTTAAAACGACATACATTGGGCATGTGCCCCTTTCCACATCTCCAACACGGCTGCGCGCCGCGGGTCGCCGTGGCCTGGTTCGCGCCGGCGGCGGCGGCCGTGCGGCGCTCGCGCGGCGCTGCGCTTGCCACCCGGTGGAGCGGCTCGGCTGGCGCGGCCGACGTGCTCCCCGTGCCGCTCGCCTGTGCATGCCGCTCGGCTGCCTCCAATGCAAAAGCCAGTTCGACTGCCCTCTTATACGTTAGTGCAGGTTCAGCGAATAGCCGCGATCGCATTTCGTCGTTTGCTAGTCCTGACACAAACTGATCTCGCAGGTTTTCTTCCAGGTTACTCCGAAAATTGCATGTACTGGCCAAATGTTTCAGAGCTTGTAAATAGTCACTCATACTTTCACCGCCATTTTGACGTCTCAATCTAAACATGTGCCGTTCTGCAATTTCCGAACGCTTTGGTTCGAGGTGGTCGCCGACTATCTTCACTAGGTCCTTAAAAGTCTTATCTTCCGGGTTGTCAGGTGCACATAAGTCACACATTAAATCATATGTAGCCTCTCCGACAAGCGTCACTAACGTTGCTACTTGTAATTGATTTTTGATTTCGTTCAACGCCATGAACTGTTCGACGCGTCGAATGTAGGCACACCATTTTTTACTTGAAAGATCAAACTGTTCTATTTTTCCGATTGGCATTTTCGTTTTATATCACTTTAAGTACGTAAATAACTTAATTACACGCGTTTTTCTCGTCGCCAGTTAAGTATTCGGAATTTAGCGGGACGGAGGAACAGTAAAAGACCGAGTCGACAACACAACTGATTTATTCACCGCCTACCTTCACATACTAAATAATACACGGATACCACAACCCGCTTATTCATAAAAGCTCATGACATCTCATCCCGCCTTTTTTGTCTTTATATTGTATACCTACCTACTTTTTAATCATTTTGTTATTTATATTTTTTTCTATCCATACTTATTGTAAAATTCTCGGAGGAGGGCGTTGCCACCTGCAACACAGTTTTATACTTCTGCAGGTGTCATCGATTCTCAATGTTACTTGTTATTTGTTCCCAATAAACAGATTTTATTTATTTTATTTATTATTATTTATACGAAAGTTTGTTTGTATGAATGTTTCTTACCCCGTACCTCCGTAACGCCTCAACTAGGTTTGACCACGTTTGGGGAAATTTGGGGAAATAACTTTAGCACTACACACACTACACTTTAATGGCTAATTTTTATCATCACCATTTTTCATGACAGCGCTGCCGCCGGGCACTCTATCAATACTATACTATGTTAGCAAGCTACTCACCAGTGGATTCCTACCCTAACGCACCGAGTAACGCATCCCTACCCAATGCCATTAAGCTCCATCGCCCATCGCCACACTCGATTTGCTCGCAGTTTTGCAAACACTCTAATGAAAAGGATAACTTAATTATAGGACTCACTTTCGTATTACGCAGTAATGGAATTTAGTTACAAAGCGTATCATTGTGTACCTATTTAATTTATTTATTAATACTTTTCATATCTGATTAACGATACAAGATAGATACTACTAAATAACACTATTGAAGGATACCTATTGCTCTTCTTCTTTCAAAGATAGCTAACCCAGATCCAGAGCAGATATCTTAAATCATCCGGCCGGCTCGGAATTGAATCAGGATCTTTTTGTTAATGCTATTACTGAGATTAACCAGTCGTCACTTAGAAAAGTGATAATTTATGATGAAAAAGTCAAACTTACAAAAGTATACAATTTACTATGATCCGACAAATTTTTGCTTTATGCACTGAGATGTGGCCAATTGGCCATCTAGAGGTAAATAAATCTATAGTAAATGAAGTACTTAAATTCCGATTAATTCACCTAAAGTACGGAGCATAACACACTTATCATTGTACTTTTTGGTGATATCAGTATGCTTTAAGTAAATTTCATCATTCTTTTAGCGGAATTTAGATGAGAATTTTTCTCAGTGTGGCTGCGTGTAACATTATTACAGTTGACTGCTACCGCTACTATGACATGAGATATAGGCCTCTGTTTATCTTATTAGAGCCAAAAAGACCTGACTAATACTAATTTATTTTAAACTTTAAATCTAGATAAAATAATCTTCATTTCACATAGGTTAACTTAAGTTTAAACTAAAACAAAATATTTACATAGGAAAAACCAGGACCCAAATCACTCAAAATTACCAAAATTTAATAACCAAAAGAAAACTTGAAAACTTGCATTTTCACCAAAAAAACAACACCTGTTTCTAACTCCAAAACCGTACAAAATTTAAACCGTCACTTGTGCCGGATAATTTCATTAATATTTTGTAGTTGGCCGTTTGATTCGGCTAATTAGAAACGGCGGCGAGTTGTAACGCAATAAACAAGTCCGCACAGGTGCGCGAGCTTGTATTGGAAAACTTAGCTATTGCGAGCTAGGGGTGGAATGCTACCTGAACCACCCTGAACTTATGCTATATTATTTTTATTTATTTTTTATTATGAGTAAATTCGCATTTGACCACCAACTCGCCTGTCGGTAAGTGACGATGTGGTCGAAGATGAAGCACGCAGATTTAGAAGATATCTATTCACTCTGGCTTTGAAAAGTCCAAAATTATATCTCTCAGGGAACAAGAAACTCATTTTTTTTCATGAAAAAAAGTAAAATGTACCTAAGTCTAGATTTTTTAACCCTATGGTTGACTTTGACAGTAATTAATTTGTATTTTATTAATATTAATTTATCGTTTGTTTTAATGTAGGTAAAGAATTGTTGTTTTTTTAATTATTATTGGACAAATAATTGATAGGTTCGGTTTAATAGCCGCCATACTGTTTACTTTTGCTTCGTACCTCGGTATTCAAAAGGTGATGTAGTACAAGCACTATTTCACAGAATGCTCTGTGCAGCAAAAGGCTTCACGCATAATTATGTGACTTAATAAACGCCCCGAGCAGTACCTATAGCTAAGTTGGGCACTTTATGCTGACGATAATTAGAAACAAGGAAACGAAGAAATTTAAAATCGCCTGCACAAAACGTCTTAAAACTAGTAGATTATTCGTTTGCTGATTAAAATGAGTTTATTTTAATTGATGTAAGATATATTATAAGTACTACTTTCAGATTTTGTTGTCCAAAAATAAAACATATTTTGCTCCATTTTATAACTGCAGTTGTCCGTAGACGATAGAGGCCGCATACCTTCAGGCGATCAGACAGCCTGTTGGTAACACTGTTTTATTTTAAAAAATACTTTTCCCTTTGTTTTCCTATCGGAAGCCCCCATCTCTACTCAGTGCAACAAACATTTATTTAATACCATGATTGGCTCTCTCGATACACCTGAATTAAAAACCATAAATTGTAGCCCCTCGGCTTCGCCTCAAGTTTACATTAAAAAAGTTCCCAAAATTGTTATTGTTTATACGAATATTTATTGTAAATCATTGCTGGTTATTGCTGTAGTTATGTAAATCGAATTTTCTTTGGTAAATTGCCTTGGAGTGGAAATATTGGTATTATTTACTTTGTGATAGCTATGTTAAGAAGCTGAGTAAAGCTAATAAGAGCATTTTGTTACTGTAGTCGATGAAAAGGCTTAAATACTATGGTATAGACTCGCGTTTGCCCTTCGAGAGTAGACCTGTAGTGGTAGGGCTCTTTTGCAGAGCCCGCCTGGGGAAGTACCACACCTTTGCCAGTTATTCCACCGCCAAGCAGTAATGTGCAAACATTACTGTGTTCCGGTTGGAAGGGCATTGTTTCCAGTGAAATTACAGGGCAAATGGGAGATTAAACAACTTATATCTCAGGGTGACGAGCGCAGTGCTGTGCCGCGCAGGGTCTTGAATTCTGTGAGTTCAAAATTCTGGGTAGCGCAGACCTGTTCTGGGCAAACGTGACGTTTAACATCAGGCGAGCGATTTACTCGTCTCGTCACTCAATTACTTAAAAAAAAAAAAAAAAAAAACCTTGTTATACTAACAATGATTTTGAACATTAGTACTAACCGAAAATTTGGTGTTCAAAAAATGTAATAAGTCACTAAAAACACACACATTTAAAAAAAGTGATAAAGCGGCCGCAGAATATTTCAAGTTTTTTTTCAGTAGGTATACTGAGTTATAAGTTAAAAGGGTATGCTTATAGCCGAAGGGGCTCACAGTACTCATTATTATAAACATCATTATGAACCCTGAATTCGCGAAAAATAAATCAGCTGTTCCATACATTTTGTCGTGTGTCATCTTTTGATCTGTGAGTCATTGACATTTTTCTATGGAACAGCTGTATTTTATTCGCGAAATTTGATTATTACGACCTGAGATTACGACCTTCAAATATCTTCAGAAATATAATCAAAATTAATGAAAAATTTGCTGCCATAAACTGTACCAAATTAGCTGTATACATTCATATGAAATGAAGCTTATTTGGCTGTTATCTTAATTGCTCTATTATCAGTATTATCCATAGTGATCCGTAGTTTCCTTGCAAGATCCGACGAATAAAGCACAATAGAAGGCGAATTACAATACATAACAACTGTAAGCTCGTTAGCAAACTACAAGTTTGACGAAACAACGCGCCAACTGGTGACTGCAGGCGCTAATTGACCGGACACGAGGCTAATGGAAGATGGGGGGGGGGAGTAAGGATGAGGATTTGGGGCAAGGGGCCCTGTTCTGCGGATCTGTTAGCTTGGTCTCTGTCGTTCTCGTTAGAAAAGTCGTGAGAGTGACCGAGATGAGGTTGCACATGCACATGTTAATTTTTTACACGACATGACAGCCCAAAAAAGTAGTGCTATGTTTTCAGAATTCAGTATGTGTGCCGATTTCTGAACCCATCGTAATCCTGAACTGATTTGGCTATAACTGGTATAATTGTAATCGTCTACTTGCTAAGTTTTTAAATTGATATTAATAACCTCATACTCGTTTTGAGATACTCGTACCTACTGAGACTAATACTATTACAACTTCCACTATGTACTTCTACTTGATACTGTGTTTTGTTTTGTTGTTTTGGCTTATGAGGGCACAAGACCGGTATCCAAAAAATAGATTTCTGTTTCGAGATACCGCTCTTGGGCTTATAAGGGCAGAATAACACTTGGGGCACACTCGAATAACATTATGGGCACACTCGGCTGAGCAAACAAATCGTGGTTCTAGTGACTGTCTCGCCACGTCATACTGTTTATACAAACTGAGTAGTCGACCGAGGGCACTATCTCGCCACTGTACTCGATACGTATAATCAACCCATTACCGCTCGGTAAAAAGTGGTCACTTCACTTCACTATCCTTCTGCCCCCGTCCTGAGTCCATCTATCTCCATCCGTCGCGTCGGGTCCCAAACTGCGCATTATGAGGAGAGCCGCGGTCAGGGATTTACTGAGGACAAAGGACAACACTACTCGTTTGCAAGCCGAGGATTGTTTTAATTGCTTACCCGTTTCAGTTATTCATTATTGTTGTTGTAACGGGAATTTGTTGATTAAAATGACTTTGTTTATTATGCTGGAGCAATACTGATGGCGACTACTGGCGGTTTCATTTGGAATTCTACTAAACCATGTATGCTTTACATTTCAGATGCCTACATTCAAGTAAGGATACAGGGCAAATGGGAGATTAAACAACTTATATATCTCAGGGTGACGAGCGCAGTGCTGTGCCACGCAGGGTCTTGAATTCTGCGAGTTGAAAAGTCTGGGTGGCGCAGACCTGTTATGGGCAAACGGGCTCGTCTCATCACTCAATTACATAAAAAAAAAAAAAAAAAAAAAAAAAAAAAAAAAAAAAGCTCTTTACTCAAACTTTGACTGAAACGACAAAAATACCTCTCTAATATTATAAAATATTATAAACTAGCGGCCCGTCCCGGCTTCGCACGGGTAGACCCTATAAATTGAGATGTGAACTATCCTATCTGTTAAGTTAGATCGAACTGCACACGGTGTGCAAATTTGATTGAAATCGGTTAAGTAGTTTAGGAGTCTATAGCGGACAAACAACGTGACACGTAATTTATATAAATTAAGATGTGAAAATTTATGTTTGTTAATCAAGATGAAATTTAGTACGGGAATAGCCTCGATTAACATATAAGCTACTTTTTAACCCGAAAAACGCGAGTAAAACTGTGGGGTTCAGCTAGTTTACCATACGTCAAATTCGTACACCTGCTAAAAAAACACATTGAAACGGACATATAATTATTAATTCACACTATTTCACACACGCGCACAAGTTTTCACAATAGGCGTGACGAAAGATTTTAAAATCCTCTTCCATAATGTGAGTACACATTTACTATTTACAAAAAAGCCTTTATTTCGGTAATAAACTTAAGTTTAACGAAGTTTGAAGCCATTTTTCACATATTTTTTCAACAGTGCCCGAAAACAGCTTGCTTGTGTCATGGCGTCGATTTGACGTCACGGCTAGTAAACATGTCATTGTGTCTATGCGTGATGAGCGGCGGATGACCTGAGTTCACTGAAGCGTGACGTCATACGCTGTGATTGTTGTTTCTGACAAGATGGCCGATTGCTGTATTTTAATGTTTTAATTTATTGAAAATCTTAATAATCTGTTTTTTAAAAATAAAACTAAACATGTGTTTTAATTTTTTTTAATCTGGCTAGTCCCCTGAAAGCATTGAATCGGCGATTTTTTGATATTACTGTCGTCATGCCTATTACGGCTATAATATGCCAATAACATCTACCTATACGTCTTTACTCGTATCTCAAAATCTCTAAGTAGCTTTTCAAGCTAAACCTAGTAAATCCCACTTAGCATCTTCATTAGCCTCCCAGCACCATTTCTCAGAAACCCGCACATAAATTCGCGTTCGCGTTACTTCCTCATACAATATTGATACGATCCGTGCCAAAAATACACTTATGTCCTTACACTGTTATACTTGTGCAATCTATACTTAGGACAATTTTACAGTTGTGAATCTTACGATGTTTTTGGAAATATTGTAGGTCCTGGTTGTTTGTCTTTTAACAAGAACCGCAAGCCATTTCAGGCGTCTTCAGGCGGCCTAAAAGCTCTGGGGTAAACCTATACGAGTTTACTTGTTTTTACGGAAGTATACTTACTCTAATATCAGGCTAAATACACTCTAAATAATCATACTATAATCTAGATAGGAATTACTTCCAAAGTAAATGAGAATTTTATTTATTTTTTATCCGATGATGAGCTTGCGCTTGAAGGCCATCTTGCCTTATGATACTGATAGCAATGATGCGGTCTACGATGGAGCACGCTTGTCTAGAAAAAACCGATTCACTCTCGACTTTAAGACACTCATATTATGTGTATCGAGACACTCACTCACACAGATTATAGACCACACTCTGTCCTGACATGCTTAGGCCTTTTAAAGCGGTTGAAATCTAGATAAAACCGCCTAGCGACTGGTTTTGGTCCTTCGAGCCCAGTACAAGTAGGTACGAAATGACTAGCCTCCATGTGCCAAGCTAGTATACTGTCGACACCTCTATACGATCTCTGCTGAGTGTAAATGGGGTAAATTAGAAGTATTGTAACAAGGCGGGACAGGAATGTGTGCGGAGTTAAAAGGCGATCGGGGAGAGATAGGAATCTTGTAGAAATGGCTACTTGCTTTCTAGATTAGATTAAGGAAGTTACTATATAAAGTACAGCAGACAAACACTAGTAGATCTTTGAAATGTTTCGATTGAAAATTGCCTAGAAGAGACCGGTCTTAGCGATGAGGCTGCCAGTTGTACTTTTTATTTGTATTATTTTGGTTTGTGAACAATAACGAGTTTAGTTCTGGTATTATTTCATTTTGGTCTTCTCAGCCCGTATAAGGCTAAAATATTTCTAGTTCTGGTTTCTCAAGTATCCTGAAGTCGAGAATATTTCTTAAATCGTACCTATAACAGTGATCATCCAGTATGCCTTATTTGATAACCCAAAATAAACAACATGGCAACCATATTCAACAACGCTTTTCACTTTTCGACAATACGAGTACAGTTACTTTGAAATTACGGGTAACTTCCCTGCAATAAAACACTAGCTTTCTTCTAGGCAGACGGATAAAAAAGCAAGTGCCTTAAATCGATAACACTTCTGTGTATTTTTAATACCTTTTTTTAATAACTTTTTTAATTCCTAAACGTAGCTTCTACACATTCTAAAGACTGGCCACACCGTCGAAGTGGTGGTTCGGCGACAAATTGTGATTTAGTCCGCGTTTTCACGGCGTCTTGCTGGCGCTACTCTTACTAACTATTGTTTAATCTGTGCTGTGGTCAGTAATTTGATAGTGATTTATAAGTCCATTTTGAATTGGCTTGACCCATGATGTTAAGCTAAGGTATCTATATTTGGGTAGGTACTTTGGAGTTTATAGTTCGATAGTAGATAGATAGATAAACTCTTTATTGTTCACACCATAAATTACAAACAAAAGGATTATAACACCTAAAACTAGTGCGACAACTGGCGGCCTTATCGCTAAGACCGATCTCTTCCAGGCAACCTGAGGATGGAGAGGATAGATAAAATATAAAAACGGGGCGTGCAATATAGAAGAAAACTGTGTCATATAAACCTACATAAAAAATAATAACTAATACTAAAACTACCTACATAATGCGAAAATATACTAAAACATGAAATAATTTATTTAATTATATAGTATTTAGTGATACCTACTCTGTAACTTTATTTTCAGTTTATTGTATTGTGTAATTAGATAAGCAAAACGCTTGCCTAATGCGTGGTAGCTCAGTGGGAGAACAGCCGCTTCGCATTCTTGAGGTGGTGGGTTCAAACCCCGACTCGTACCAATGAGTTATTTAGAACTTATGTACAAATTTACATACCACTGGCTTTTCGGTGAAGGAAAACATCGTGAGAAACCTGCATACGGCCGGAGAAGAAATTCAATGACGTATGTGAATCCACCACCCGCACTTGGCTAGCGTGGTGGAATACGGCCTAATCACCCTTCGAGGGTAGACCTGTATCCCAGCAGTGGGAGGATTGAAGGTTGGTGATAATCATCATAGTGTTACATAGCTATAAGCCTAAGAAAACTCTAAGGTGTCTATTTATAGGTGAAGTTAGAGTATTCGTGGTTTTTTGGCTAAACCAAAAAACCTTGGACCATAGTTACCTATTGAAATGCTCTGTGATTTGATGAGAAGTACCTACAACTCGCATTTATACATAATACTAGCGGCCCGTCCCGGCTTCGCACGGGTAGACACTATAAATTGAGATGTGAGCTATCTTATAGGTATGTTAAGTTAGATCGAACTGCACACGGTGTGCAAATTTGATTGAAATCGGTTAAGTAGTTTAGGAGTCTATAGCGGACAAACAACGTGACACGTAATTTATAAATATTAAGATACAAGACAAGACAACACGTTATTTATATATATTAAGATTAGTTAAGACATACCCACACTTTTCTTTAGTTTATTGTTTCCTGCTGTTTTTCACCCATTACGTGTGCAAATCCTGCAGGAAACCCCAGACACTCCTACGCTGCATTAGAAATATGGCGCACAAATGACACGACTATAATAGGTTTTCATTATCTTTAGTATGGTGTATTGTGGTCAAGACCAAATCTGTAGTATGCAGTCTCTTTATAATTATGGTAAGATGCATAATCTAATGCATTTCGCCTGAAAACTTGTCACATTATCAATAATAATAATAATAAATTAATTAATTATTATTAATTGTTATACCACATATTTATTTATTTTCATACTTTTTAAATTTTTTACAATATACATCTATACTAATATTATAAAGAAGTAAAGTTTGTGTGTTTGTATATTTGTTAAATTGTAAGGGGTTATCTCGGGATCTACTGAACCGATTTTAAAAATTCTTTCACCAATAGAAAGCCACATTATTGCTGAGTGTCATAGGTTATATAAAAAACCGAAAAATAAAAAGGCTTTTACGTGGTAGTCCGTTTTGCAAAGTGAATCGGAGAAAAAACGGTCCGGACGGCGCGCGATGGCTTCGGGTTTAATTAACATTATGCCCAACGAAGTGGGCAAGGGTCAGATAGTAGAATATAAAAAACAATATATTATAAAAAACTTAACTTATTATAACAATATATTATTAATTGTTATTATTACATTATCATTAATAGTAATGTGATATTATCACATTGCATAAATTGACATCAGACTTTAGAGCTGTACGAACATACACAGATTTTATAAAATTGCTGGTAATTTAACAAACATTGGAGAAGATAATATTAAAAAAAATTGCAGAAACCCATAATCAGAGATTTTCAATTTTTCCGTTACTCTACCATCTACCTAAACTCTATCTAAATCTATCTATCTTCAAAACACACTTAGGTAGGTACGCATTTTATTTCGTTAGTAGTGAAAGAGTTGGAAACAGTAAAGATAAAAAGAGAAGCTACTTTCATAATTACAAATTTATAGCTTTCATATTGTATGTACTTCTTTAATTACGTTTTTTATTAACAGCTTTTTCAAAACCCAAAAATCTTTTAAGAAAATTACAGACGTTGATGAAAATAGATTGGCAAAAACCCTAATTATTCATACAACCCTTTCAAACTTATCAGAATTACCAAAGAACGGCCATTTGCAAAATTGAAAAGAGATCGCACTTTCATTAGTTGAATTTAAAAAAGGAACGCTTTATTACTGGCCAGCAGTAAGTGGTCCTAAATCTGAGATGGCCGATCGTTCATCGACAAGAAAAAACAGCTCGTGAAAATTGGCGGGAAAATGAGTAAAAGTCGTTAGTAGTTTTTGCAATTTTTTTTTTTATTTTCAGCATTAATCATGTATGTTTCATTTGTGTCAATGAGCTTCTTAGCCTGTTATATAGGGTTATTCATAAAGGGTATGCTAAGCCGAAAAGGGCTCATAGTACTCATCATTATGAACAACTTTTGTTATGGGACCAACCCGAAATTCGCGAAAAAAAAAACAGCTGTTCCATAGCAAAATGTCAATGACACTCGACAAAATGTATGGAACAGCTGATTTTTTTTTCGCGAATTTCGGGTTGGTCCCATAACAAAAGTTGTTCATAATTGTGACACCGAAAATGTAAAAAAAATAAGTAAAACTCCTTGCTTGAAGTAGTGGCATGACCCTAAAGACTCTAGCTTGTCCACTGGACAAACAAAAAAATCAACGTGAAAAAACAGCTCATCTACAAATGGAACTCGAATAAGTCCCAATTCTTCGATTCCAATTTCGAATTGAAACCGTTTCGATATTTATTGGATATTCCGATTAATCTCGCTGCGATCCGTTTTAAAAACGCGCTTATGAGTTTTGGAACACAAATAACTTTGTACCTTGTTGCTAATGTTTTAAGGAACAAAATCGTGTGCTCAAGTTTCAGAAAGAAGTAGTAAAAGTGGGAAATATTTATGAGCTTTCGAAGAAAATTCTTTGTGAATGTTTGCATTTATGAAAATATGCTCGAATCAAAAAGGGGCGCTAAGATTGGCTTACAGGGTGTTTTTAAAGTCTTACTTACAAATATGACATTTTCTGTTATTTTAATTTCCTAACATTAATAATACTGAATCAAACTGACATTTTTATTATTATTCCAAGTGACATTATAATATTTACTTTACTTTGTGTCAAAGTAGGCAAACAGTAAGAATAATCCGACTATTATTTGCATATATATGTAGTTTCAAGTTCAGTTAAAAATAATCCTTATCAAAAAATGAATGCAAACAACATGCAAAGATAACCTGATAGATATGCATATCAATGCCTGTTCCAACAGGGAACGCTAACTACTATAGCACACTTTATTATTATGTTTCATAAATTTGGTTCGTCCGTTACCAGCCTCGGTGGCGCAGTAGGCAGCGCGTAAGTCTCATAATCTTAAGGTCGTGAGTTCGATCCTCACCCGGGGCATATCTTTTTGTATTCGAACTATTTTTTTGTAGTCTTCACTTGACTTTTCAGATAATAATTTTTATATTTCAGAGAAATAATCAATTTTGGACAATATTTACACGGTGACGTGTAAGTATGTATGTGGAAGATTTATATATTTTGACCAGATAAATTATAATTATTACTATCGTGTAAAATCTGTTTTTTTTAACTAACTGTTCAGAGGATATTTTTCGGGTGCATGTAAGTATATACATATAAGTACATAAATTTGTTTGCAGGTTTGTTCATACGCGACCCCTAATCCCTATACTGCTTATTATGGTTTGAAAGATTATGAATTACGATGTCGTTTTACTATGGAAACTAACGTGGTTTTCACACATTTTTGTTATAATGAAACACGGGAATACTCACGTAAAAGCTAGACGTAGTAGACGACTTAATTTTTACGATAGGTATGTTGTTATATTCGTCTCTGGACAAATGTATTTTCGATCACTTTTTTATCAAGTTTTATGTTTTTCTATTTAATTTATTTGGCTGTAACATACAGACAGACTCTGGACTCTCACCACAAGGGTTTTTTTTTAATATATTGTATTGTTACAGAACCTTAAAAAGTATTTTTTTACGGCGAGTGGCGGCATGGTGTCACATTGTTTTTTTTTATATTTTAATTTTTTATTTAAATAATTTGCAATGGCATTTCCACCCCCTGTATATACCAACAATGATTTCCGATCGCCGGGTGTAATTCTCCGCCTGGGCTAATAACGCACCCCCTCCCTTTCGGGGGTACTTACTGATCCTTGTTTTTTTAATCGGCTAATGCGAGAAATTAAATATCAAACTCATATTTTAAAGCTGAAGGAAATGTTGGCAGTTTTTTGTAAACTCAAAATGATTTAAAAGAAGAGTAAACTATCTTAACGTACTCGTATCTTAATTATGTTTCATTTAGGTATAGCGTACCTAATTATTGGTTTTATGGAGTGATTCATTTAGAAATAAATGTCACAATTACACGGGTCTACTTACGTATTATTGAGTTGGGTACTCCGAATAAAGTTTGGATCACGTTAACTGACCTTTTTCGTGGAATGATTACAAACCTTGCCTTGCGTAAGGAGTCCCGTATTATTATGACAAAATGTGTAAAATCCACCTACCTAATAAATTATTTCTAAAAAAATCCTTAGACTGATTCGATAAAAATATTAATAAGAACACAGTACTATGCAGTAAAACATAACTTTTATCTCCGCTACCTGAACAAAAATATAAAAATTAATATCGTAACAGTAACAACCATAAATCCAAATCCCCAATATTTAATACACAGAAAATCATTCACATTGCCAGCGTTTAATATTAAAAAGCATTACTTTTCCAATGGCATTCTTATATGTTACTGTGAAAGCCCGAAATGCAGCGACACGTGGATTTTCCGGATAAATTAAAAAATTGCCGATAAAAACCGCAAAAATCTAGATACGTAAATATCGTTTGTACAACAAGCCCAAATAAGGCTGAAGTAAAGTGTAACTTAAATACCTACTATAGGTATCGATATTTTTTTTTGAAGCAAAAAGATAAATAGGAGTCAATGTAAAAGATGCCACTATTTTCGCCAAGCATCAAATGAACGGTAAATCGGTCCAATAAAAACCTATTATTATTTGTACACTGTTAAATTAAGAGAGTAGCGTAGCGAAAACACCTAGCTGAAGTAGGTAATTTACCTATTTAGCGGTGAAAAAAATTACACCAAATCTTTACAGCAATTTAGACTTTCACCGTAACATACACATACATACGCGACGAAAACTTTCCACCACTTACATACAAAAACCTGCTCTATGCCAGCCAAATAAGGTTGAATACCAAAGCGTCCGCGTCCAAGGAGGTTGCCATCTTAAAGAGGTTCGATTCGTAGAGTTCTTTTAATAAGTGTGGATGATTTACGCGATGCCAAGCGCACTTGCGCTCCTTAATTAGGCGGGAAAAAATCTGCGCACCTTCGCGACTCGAGACTTCGAGACATAGTTGACGGCAATTAGTCATACTTGGACTTATTAAAAATACGAGCGGGATTCGGGCATAGTTTCTTTGTGGACTAGCTGGGTTTTGCTGGATTGAGCGCGGGCCTATTTTTTTTTATTCTGCGGCGGGCTTGCGTTTGACCGCCATTTTGCCTGTTGGGTAGCAATTAAGGCGTCTACGATGGAGCACGCTTACCTAGAAGATACCGATTTAAATTTTGCCGGTGGTCAAATAAAAACTATAAAAGTTTGGATCAAACAAATTGGAGCTTTATACTCTATTCAACTTACTGCTAAGCCGAGTTCGTAGAAGAATCAGCCACACTTTGACATTTGTAATATTAGTACGATAAACAAAATGCACTGCACAAATGTTGATAGGTACGTCATGTCTCGGACAGAACGTAGCATTTACTATCTAGCAATGAAGCAGCTTTTTAACCGACTTCAAAAAAGGAGGAGGTTATCAATTCGACTGTAGGTATGTTTTTTTTTTGTTACCTCATAACTTTTGACTGGGTGAATCGATTTTGATGATTCTTTTTTATTAGAAAGCTGACGCTTCCCATTTGGTCCCATTTCAATTTAGTCCAGTTCTGATAATGGTATCCATGAGAAAACCATATAAGTCTTAAATTTGCATTAAATACGTGCGCGACAAATAGATGAATAACTCAATAGTCGGTCTTTTGAAGTCGGTTTTTGTTTTTTGTTTTGTAAAAAATTATGTTCTTGTTAGCTGGTATCATTGTCTTAGTTATTTGTTATCACAGTTTCGCTTTGTTATCACAATAAAATCAACAGGATTCAATCTTACCGAAATATATTGTTTGTGACAACAAAAATCAGTAAATATAATGATCTCGCCACAATTTCCTTTGAACTAGAAGCACATAGCCCCAGGGTTGTCAACAGTAGGCAATCTTCATGTTCATGCAATGATTTCCAGTATTCTCTTTTCTAGTTCAATTTTCAGCCGCGGGCAACCTTGTGTAGTTGGAATCAAAACACAGGTACAAAATATCAAACAACCCTATTTGATAAAGTGGCCATGATCTTTTATTTTTAATTTAAAATTTAAAATTATTACTAGCGACATAAAACCATAGACAAAATAGTGAAATTTTCAAGATTTAATTCATACACAAAGATCCATACTTACTGCTAATTGGATAAAAAATACCTCCGTCTCTTTTTAATTCAGTTTATGTGAGAAAAGAAAGTCAACTTTATTGTCTATTTAATTTAAATAAGTAAGCAGTTTAATTTATAAATTGTTCTACAAAATCGACTGATTTAACTCTACTTTATTCTTTAAAAAAAAACTCTACTAGCTCATTTTAGCGCCTAATATTTACCAAATTTTACTGGTTCAGAATACCCAGGCAGGTATGGTATGGGAGGAAGGGGGTTCAAATCAAATCTCTCTCAAATCTAGGGTTTTAGATCTACGATTTTTTTTATTTCATGTCCTACTAAATGGTCGCAGCCTGGACACACTTACTTGTACATCGAAAGAGCCTCGTTCTAAATAAAAACATTGCTACCAAATCGCTTCTATTTCCCAGGCATCTGTATCTTAACCCAACTTACAACGTCTACCAACAAAAACTATTTTCAACCTTATCTCTCTACATTAAGAGTACACGAAGAGAAATTGGGCAGTTAACATAACGTAGTAATATTATAGGTATGAGATTGCAAGCAGTCGTGTGTGTGGCAACATTAAGGCGAATAAAATTTAAATATGGCAGCACTCGTGCCCGCTATAAAAGAAACAAAACAATATAAAGACGAATAGAAATAATACAGAAATGGCTTCGGTGTTTGGAATCACCTGGCGACCGCGGATAATGTAATTTTATTTATTTTTATACGTTGCAGTTATGGAAATCGAAGGTCGTCGTATCAGGAAATAGTTTTTTAATAAATTCGGAACCCTAAAATTGAGTTTATACCATTTTTGAAGTTATGCGGGTAGATGAAAAACACCGGGCTACGTCGTAGCTTCTTGTAGCTTTGTAGACGCTTACGAGTCGTAGTTTTTGACGTAGCTTGTAGACTTTCTCAAAGATTAATTATATTTAGTTCCAAAAAACGCACATTTAGTGAATGGGCAAAACGTAGATTAGTAATAGTTATTATTTATTTATAACACGAATAAAAAAAAATCATCTTTGCCTCTTGCAAAGTAAATATGTTTGCACACTTAATGTAATATGGGTACATAAAAATTGTGTATGTATGTAGGTAGGTATTATTCAAATGTGTACCAATAACTGGCATTTACGGCCGCCAGTAAAACTACGATCGAACAGAACGAATAAATATCCGACCTCTGTAACTTATAACCTTGGTGCAGCGATCTAGGGAGCGATGGAAGTGGCAACTGGCAACATTAGAATTAGAAAAACCCGGAAAAAGAAGTGCCGGCAGGAGGCGGCACTCTTGGTTGAGAAACCTGCGGAATGGTTTGGCTACAGCACAACCTCGCTCTTCAGAACGGCAGCCTCGAGAGTCAAGATTGTCCTAATGTTTTTTTTATTTAGTAATAGGCTTGCATTTGACCGCCAACTCGCCTGATTGTAAGCAACGATACTTACGGTCTACGATGGAGCATGCTTGCCTACAAGAAACCGATTCACTCGAGGCTTGAAGACACCTAGATTATATCTATTGAGAAACATCCACCCAGGCAAAGCGTTCCACACCCTAGCGATTCACACAAGAAGTAAACTTCAAAAATATTTTTGAAAACGAGCTTTTATTTCATTGTCATCTAAATTACACAGGTACATCAAATTAAAGCTCCATCAGACGGAAGTGGTTGAAAATTCAACTACAAGATTTAATCCATTAAACAAAAAGCAAACCAGGCAAGATGTTCCTTGTAAAAGCAGCTGTTCCATACAATAAGTTAATTGACAAGTGTAATCAAAAGGTGTCGATCTAAGTATCAAATAAGTATTTATGTTTATTGTATACTCAGATCAAGTAGAAAGCAGATACCAATAGTGCTGCCTTAGATCCAGGTGAAGCCAAAAAAACTACACTACCGCTCGTGTACGTATACTACAAGCACACATTGACGCATAAAAACTACCCGAATCAATCGGCAATTCTTACGTCAGTTGCTTTCTCTGATCTAAGGCAGCACGATATCTGCTTTCTACTTGATCTAAGATTTTATATTTGTTATTTTCTTTCGACGATCGACGACGAACTATTTATAAATCTATCGACAGTGTTCTCATGTAAGCTATGATTTTATCTTGAATGTCAACTAATAAATGTCTTCCAACTGAAATTAGCTGTACTTTCCAGTTACAACTACATCCCCGCCCAAGTTATAATAATACAAGCCATAACGCCGTTACGGGCGCCGTAACCCGTAACGGCGGCCGAGGTTAATCCACCACCTGCACTTAGCCACTTTTATACTCCATACCTTAATATGTAGTGTAATATACCGCCAATATTACTAATATTGGGAGCTACTGGACTATTGTTGACTCACAAAAATGTAAGTAAAAGAGAGTAGAATTACTTAGTCATTAGTAAAATTGGTAATTTTTTTTTTATGTAATTGAGTGACGAGACAAGCAAATCGCTCGCCTGATGTTAAACGTCACGTTTGCCCATAACAGGTCTGCGCTACCCAGAATTTTGAACTCGCAGAATTCAAAACCCTGCGCGGCACAGCACTGCGCTCGTCACCCTGAGATATAAGTTGTTTAATCTCCCATTTGCCCTGTAATTTCACTATTTCCTGTTTTTTTTTGTATATTCTAGGGCACCATTTTACTTATCATGACTAACACTGAAATCTACGAAATCATTAAAATGAAACCTAGTTTAAAAAAAAATAAACAAAAAAAAAATTGCTGTTGCACAGACAAATTTAATTTAATACACTCTCAACTAAATGAATAGAAAAGCTGGTTTTCTTTTCGGATTTCAGATTTCGTTCCCTAGTAAAAATATGAATATGTCCTAGAATAAGTAAATAAGTAATTTAATCAGTCACCCAGTCTACATAAATGTAATTGATATAGGTATAGTAGAGTACTTAGTTGCAACTGACACCCAAGTGTCCTCGACATAATTTCTCAAAGCGATCGATAAATTTAAAGAAGACTGGATACTTAAAATAAAACTGAATTAATTATCACAACTACACATGAGTTTCCAATACCACAAGCCAAATCGAACCGTTTAATTCAAGCACACAAGCGCTTTATGTTTACAAGGTTTTATGTCATAATCGCGGGTTCCGCACAATAAAGTTTACAGCCCCCGCACCTGCCGGGAACTCTAAAACTGTATTCATGTGTGCTGTTTGCGTTCTGCTCCATTTTATGGGCGGAAAAAGATTATTGGTTCAGCTAAATATGGTTTTGGAGGTTTGGCTCGATGATATCGCTCTTAGCCATAAGACTATCTTGATACTTTTGTTTTATGTCGTATAGTTTTGTACTTTGCTTGACCATTCCAGGTTAAAATATAGTCCAAATGCGCAAACCCCACTTGAAGAGTAAAGAAGACTCGTCATATTTTCGGCTACTTATTAATTGAATCGCCGACATTGAAAATCCAAATAACAATATATCATCTATGACTGCGTGCTTCATCTTCGAGCATATCATCGCATTCCATCAGGCGAGTTGGTGGTTGCAGACTAATTCATGATTAAAATACACGTTAGATACCCTACCAGGTTTCGTTTGTAATTTTAGGGATACTAAACTTTACACTTGAACGGAAAACAATGTAGCGTTATGCAAAATTTCATGATGATCGCTGGCTAGCAAACAAGCTCACGTGTATAGGTATACGAGTAACACTACTGTCCTAAGCCCAAGAACGGTATCTCAAAAAATGATAGCATGATAGCTTAAATAGGCATGACGACAGTATCAAAAAATCGCCGATTCAATGCTTTCAGGGGAATAGCCAGATTAAAAAAATTTAAAACACATGTTTAGTTTTATTTTTAAAAAACAGATTATTAAGATTTTCAATAAATTAAAACATTAAAATACAGCAATCGGCCATCTTGTCAGAAACAACAATCACAGCGTATGACGTCATGCCTAAGTGAACTCAGGTCATCCGCCGCTCATCACGCATAGACACAATGACATGACACAATGCCGTGACGTCAAATCGACGCCATGACACAAGCAAGCTGTTTTCGGGCACTGTTGAAAAAATATGTGAAAAATGGCTTCAAACTTCGTTAAACTTAAGTTTATTACCGAAATAAAGGCTTTTTTGTAAATAGTAAATGTGTACTCACATTTTGGAAGAGGATTTTAAAATCTTTCGTCACGCCTAATAGGCGAAAAAATTTCGCATCTGATGTGTGAAAAACAGAAATCACTTTTTTTTTCAGATACCTACTTGGATTTAGGACGGCAGAATATTAATTAGAATGATTATTTATTTATCTGTTTTTTATCTTAAATTTTTTATTCTATTTATGATATTTTAATTGAAATAAAAGTGCTTTTTTTACCCTGTTTGAATGGTTTATACAGTTAGTTAAGTCGAATATCTTCCAATAAATATCAATCGCGCATGAGTTTTCCTAACAGATACATCCAACAATAACAAAATTAAACGACAATTAAGTAATTTAACATAACACTTACATGCCTAACTTAGTAATTAATCAAAACTTAAAGTTCCACTTTCCTATTTCTAATGCCACTTGCAAAATAGATATATAATGAGTGTTTGCAATAAATTAAGTCGCTGAGATCACTTAATTCCGGTAGTTAAGTTGTCCGTTACAAGTTGCTAAGTTGCGTTTAAGTTGGACCAAGTTTTTGCCGTCTTTAGTGATACGAGAGTTTGTTAGTAAGAAGTTGAGTTGTAATTTAACATATACAGGGTTTTGAAAGGGTATGCTAAGTCGAAAAGGGCCGTAGTACTCATCATTATAAAACAACTTTTAATATGGGTCCCATTTTGAAATCAGGAAAAAAATCAGCTGTTCCATACAAAAATGTCAATGACACTCGACAAAATGTGTGGAACAGCTATTTTTTTTGTCTTTTGCAGGGTTGGTCTCAACGTAACCCTTTTCCTTTTAACCCTGTAGAATGGTGGAAGTACTATGAAAAAAATCATGGACTTTTTTACTTTAAACTCAACTCAAATACATTACCTTTTTAATCATCCTACTGCTGGGATACCACTCAGGTCCACAAATAACGCTCTAAGGGTGAATAGGCCGTAATTCACCACATTGACCAAGTGCGGATATGAATTCATTTACACCTTTGAATTTATTCTTCATACATGATTTTGCACTATTATGCAAGTTTCTTCACAAGCAATGATTGATAGTAAAATTCGTTTTTCAAACCTAATATTAATCCTACTATCATTCTACTAAATATTTTAAACGCGAATTAAAGCTTGTAAGAATGTATGGATGTATGTTTGCTATTCTTTCCCGCAAAAACAGCTAAACGGATTTACATGAGATTTGGAATGAAGGTTGTTCAATGTTCATGGTCTGAAATAACTATCCCGGAAACCGCGGGGCGCAGCTAGTATTTAAATAAAAACTTTAATTTAAACCAAGCAAACACAGTGATAGGTACATAACATATTGATATTGTATGAGCAATTGAGCTTGAAATAATCTACCAAACCCCGATAATGCACCATGCACTGATAACTATGCGCTAATTTGCCAACATCGATCAGTGTAATCGTCTAGCTAAAGCAAATTACAACGTAGATGAGCTCTAGCCGCGTGCAGGTCGCGTGGCGTGGCGTGGAGACGCGTGGCGTGGTGTAGAGTGTGGTGACACTGGTGACGTGTGGGCGCCGCGTGGCTAAGGGTTGACTTATACGTTGTGCAATTGAGGGTTAAATGGGTTATCAGTGTTACCACGAGTCAAAATGTTGCTGTTTATGTTAGGAAGCAGGGTTAATGAGTATTTATCTTAATATATATAAATCTCGTGTCACAATGTTTGTCCTCAATGGACTCCTAAACCACTTAACCGATTATAATAAAATTCGCACACCATGTGCAGTTCGATCCAACTTGAGAGATAGGATAGTTTAAACCACAAATTATAGTCGCAATTTTAATTTATTGCAAATTATATATAATTATACTGATAATTTTTACTATAAATTGACAAGTTAGCATCAACATACTACGGTTGCTATAGTTATTAGTTACGCAATGGCTTTTGACAGGACAACGTCTATCGAGTCAGCTAGTTGTAATATAGTTTGTTGAAAGTATCTACGTAAAGTAGATTGCATTTGGATTGCATTTATGTCTATCATGTTCTTCAAAATTATATAGGTACGCAGAATTAAAAATTTTGATGTAGATGGTTCCGTTCCGTGGCTTTACGCGAATTTATAACTTTACCACATTCGGGTATAATATAATATATTTTCTACCTACTTAATGATTAGACTACTCCCTTGACAGATTTCATCAAGACAAGACAACAAAATTAAAATTGTAAAATCGTATCGCTTCATGCATATAACTTGCTCGTCTGTTCTCTCGAGTTCTCTCTTATTTGTATTAAATTGTATTATTAAAGGTTAGTGGGTAAACCTTACAATAATTTCCTACGTTAAATGTCAATACGTCCAAGAATAACAAACGGCAGCGAGATCAAAGTGTTGCCTTTAGGTTACGAGGAGTCGGACGCACGAATCGAAATGATAACATTGATGTATGAAAACAGTTTGTTATCCCCTACGGCGACGACTGCGACCGCTAGGTACCTATCTAAGTAAGAACAATAGCGTAACCCTAACTGGACAAACGGTAAGAAAACTTCTAGAAATTACCCAGGTCTCGTACCTGTAATTTTAGGTAATTGTCTACTTAATTATCTATTACTAGCTGACCCGACAGACGTTGTCCTGTCTTAACTATGAATATTAAATTCGATTTGTCCTAAATTTTCTAATGTTTCGCTCAACTTCCTTATTTTTTTTTTCATAAGAACCTTCTCCTTAGAATAATTAACACAACAAAAAAAGAATTAGCAAAATTGTTCCATCCGTTCACGCGTGATGCGATGACCAAGGGAAATAGAGATTCATTTTTATATATATAGATTATTTGTAGAAATAGTGATGATGATATCCTTGCCGGTTTCAGCCATAGTACCTACTTATCTCTTGCTTCTGTTAGCTAACAACTACTTATTTTGGTGCACATGGCTGCTATGGTAGGTAAGCCTTTATATGAATTTTATATAATACTAGCTGACCCGGCAAACGTTGCTTTGCCATATAAATTTAGGGGTTGGTGAAAGAAGGGTGAAAATTTAGGGTTGTATGTATTTTTAATGCCACATAAGCCACATTATAAAAAAAAAAAATTTTGTCCAAAAAAAAATAATTTAGGGGTAGACATCTATTTTGAAAAATAGATGTTGGCCGATTCTCAGACCTACTGAATATGCATACAAAATTTCATAAAAATCGGTCAAGCCGTTTCGGAGGAGTATGGCAACGAAAACTGTGACACGAGAATTTTATATATTAGATTTCTTAGCAGTAAAATATTGTAGCTGTCAATGGTACCCGTAGTTCGGTGGATCACACTCACACGGTCAGGCATTGATTTGCAAGAAATTCAATCAAAAATTCACATTTTAGACATAAATTTGAAGAAAATATTTTTTTATATGTTGACACTTTTAATGTCATTAACTGAAATCTGGTCAAAACCATATACCTCTTTTCGTAGTCGGCTCAATACGTTCCAAACGCTAGGTATGTCCACACTACAGCGCTGATCCTTTGTCCGATTGATATTCAATTCGGACGAGCAGGAAAGATCGCCCCGGGACACGGCGGCCAATTGAATTTGAAAACATCGTCCCACCCTGCCGCCTGATGTGCGCCATGCTTTGGGGATAAACTGACTACAATCGGAAATTCTAGAATATTCTAGGATCATACAAACGAAATTTCTAGAATATTATAGAATCATCATCAGGAAGCCATTTTCAAAAAGATGTTTGAAGGTAAGCAAAACGTTTAGCGATCCCAATATTGGAATGTTTAAAAATAAATTAAAGACCATATTAGTAACATACGAAATCTCGGAATTCCTTAATGACAAGAATTTCTTTACATCTAATGATATTGAATAAAGACTGTAATAATAATAATTGACATTACGAATAATAATTGACATTTTTGTTCTAATTTTATAATTTTGATATTCTATTGACATGTTATTATTTTAATTTTTATTATTATATTATATTCATCGATTTACTAATCTTACTAATTAATTGTACGCCACAAGTGGCAAGAACATGAGCATCTTATTTTTATAACACATCATATGCAACTTTGTTATTTGTATACTACCATGTTCTGACGAATAAATATCTGAATCTGAATCATTCTATACTTTTTAAACGCTGATAGCTCAGTACAGTCCACTATTTTCGTCTCTGGCGACTAGCTCTGCTCTCTAGTATTAACAGTATACAGTAGAGACTAAATGTAGGACCAAAGTAAACTATGTAGCAAATTATTACACTTGAGATTGAAAAGATCAATGCTGTAGCCAACTTACTGCTGATAGTAAATTCCAAGGTAGGTAGGTACGGTAGTATTTACTGAGTAGCTAGGTATCTAGCTCTGGTACATAGGTATCCATAGGTGACGGTTATTGCACATCGTCAGGTCATGCGGCCTATCTGTGACGAACGTTGAGCTAAAAGAGAAGAAATAAAAGTAATATAATTTTAATTCAGCTTAATTTAAGCTAGAATGAACTGAATTTATTGGAAATCGCATTAAGTTATCGTCGATGAAAATTAGGTAAAAATACATATTATACATACATACATACAAGTATACCTATCTCAATTTCACATAAACTCAAAGCTTGGCTTTTCCCAGTCAGTTAATCCGATCCGTAGAACAAAGAAGGGCTGGTCACCCCGGCTGCCCTGCGCCCAGCGCGCCCATTCTCCCAGCCATAGACAACAGTTTTATTGTTTTTATATTTATTTATCCGGCCGGTGTTTTTGCGTTATTCTGCCGTATTTCTGCCGTATCGCTTTTGGCGCGCTCCTTTATGACGTAGCAAAGGACGGACATTACGATGGGATTTACAAGATAAGACGCTATTTTCGGCTGAAAAGAAAACCAAATATTTGGAGGAATATCAGTAAGTATGACTTTTTTATCAGCATTCTGATTTAAAAAAACAGGGACCTTGCTTGGGCTTAAACTGAAGTCTTTTGTCTCGCTTTTCCTTTAGCTGACAGAGCAAAACTAAAGCAAGGGCGAGCCTACTCTGGAGTAGGCTCGTGCTAGAACTTCGCGGTATAGCGGGGTATGATAGTATGACAAATTCGAATGCTTGCCTTGTCCTGTGTACGTTGTACAAACTAATTTTGTCACCTAAGGCTACTAAGGCTCTCCCAGTTTTCTAGCTCTCTAATTTTAACACTGAGATTAACTCTTAATTGTAAGTTACTTTCTATTCAACGCTGGACAATGCACATGCTCTCCATGACTTTACTAAAATCGTATACCTATCTATGGTCAAATCATTCCTAAGGCAGATAGGCTTATCCCTGCTAATCCAACGAAGTCAGGTGAAGCGAAGGTCCGACTATGATACGTCAGCGCGATTCAGAATAGCCACCCTCTTTTATCGTATCTATATCTACCAACATAGTCCTAACACAACACACACAAAATACACCTCTATCCCTAAGAATTAAGGTGCAATTGAACGGTAAGGGTAAGATTGTGTCTCTATACGAATCAATTCAATAACATACGCGTTTGATACCGTCGTTCCACAATATTACTCGAAATAATGTCGACATTGTCTTATAATAGAATGTGACTAGGATAGGGATTGTTTCTGGAAGGTATTTTTATTAGCTTCAAATAAAATGTATCTACCTACAAGGTTTGCGACATAAGGACGACTATCACAAAACTTAAATGGAGTTGGACAAAAGCAAAACATGGTACCATGTAAACTGATGGCAGTAGGTCTAGCATAAATTCTGTCATGAAATATGAAACCAGAATTTGAGAGAAAATTGTATGAGGTACCTACCATTTTTTTTTATCGCGAATAAATCCGCGCTTGACCACCTCGCTTGCACTATACTAAAACTAACTAATACCACTAATAATTTAACACTCCAACGCAAAGTTTGTTTTTTGTAAAGAGCACCAGTTCATTAGGAGCACCTAAGCACTGAGAAGTAGGTAAGTAGATAAGCATTCCATCATCTTATTACTCCCTAGCTAAGCGCCAACAAAATTAGCGCCAAATTAGCGCTCATATTAAGGCGCTCATCAAGCCGAGCCGGCCGCCACCGGACGCCAGCGCCACAAGTAGCCATATCGGTTTTTGCTGGATAAAGTTCGCTAATTTGGTTTTAGCCGTTTTAGCTATCTTCTGACGAGCTGGCAGCTCCGTGGCTTGTTCTTGTCACTCGGCCAGATTGAGATCATCAATCACTAATTTTTAAATCTGAAACATTAATTTACAAAACCGGTAGCTAAAATATTGGACTCTGGTTCAAACTACAAAAACGTAAAAGTAGAGGAAACATTCAAAAAGCAATTATCATTATTTGCTTATATAAGGTACTTGCTAAGGTACTTGCTTATATAAGGTACTTGCGGTAAATAAGGGCCACCTTAATAAAAAGTTAAATAATTCGGTATATATAAGGGTTAAATAAAAAAATATATAATCAAAAGAATGTTTATTCTTTATATAATCGAAACAAAACCTTTTTTCCAAATTTGTTGTGTTAATTATATTCAATTTTTTAATTTTTTAAAACCCTTCCTATGGCCCTTGTTAAACATAGGTAGTCTATTAAGGACCGTCGGTCAACTAAGCACAGAAATTAATTCTCAGCTTAAAACTAGTACTTTCAAGTCCCCTGTAGCCAATGTAATTATTTGACATACAAAAATCTAATTTTTTTTCACAAAATTGAGTAGAAAATTAATAATGGACCTTATTAAACTTAAGTAACAAAAAAGGAATTAAACAAAACACTTAGCGTCCGTTTATGAATAAACTTTTTTCATAGTTTAACAAAATATCCGATACTCTATCTATATAAAACGTTGACTCAAAAAAAATTAATAGTTAAAAAAACTAAAAAACACGATTTGTTTAGTATATTGTCATCGGTCCTCGATATATCTACAAAGTTTGAAAGAAATCTGACCGTTTAAAGTGGGTCAAAAACGCGCTCAAAGGAGTCGGTTACATACAAACATACAAACATACAAACATACAAACATACAAACATACAGGTGAAGCTAATAAAAGCGTGTTAAAAAGAAAGAAATTAAAAAACAACAAAGTGGACCTTATTAAACATACGACTATTAAAGTAGTATATTAAGGTCCAAGTAAACTCAACATGTTAATGCTAACCTAATCAATAAAAAATGTAACAACATAATATGAACTTTCATACAAAAATTAAAAAAATACTAAAAACACTTTATGACAGTACCATTTGTCCTCGGCAGCTCCTTTTTTATTTCCTTTGAATAATTTTCCTGTCGTTTCCTTTGTTTTGCCTCTTTTCAGCTCCTTTCTTTGAATGCTTTTTTGCTTCTTACCTTCTCGCTCGTTTGCTTTACTCTTTTGGGCTTTATTTAAAACTTCTCTCTTTTTTCCTGAACATGTTTTCTTTTGCTGTTGAGAGCGTTCTTCTTTCTTCTTCTTTAACATTTCTCGTTCTGTAAATATGTCTTTTGTTACTACTCGAGCTTTATAGTTGATAGCTTTACGCCTTGGTTTGTCTTTAACGACACCAAAGTTAGGTGTTGGAATAAGCTGCTGAAATGGAGATTTGAAAATCTTTTTGGATTTCAATCTTGCTAATGGTATAATATTATCTTCCGAATCGTCGTCACTTGTTGTACATGAGACAGTGCGGCGCCTAATTGTATCAACATTTGCAAATGAAGAGGTCCCGCCTGCTTTTCGGGAGTGCGTTCTTGTTGTTTTAACAATGGATCATCATTTTCATCATCGGTAGAACTGTACACATTACAGATAGCACCACGTCTGGGCATTTGACTCAAAATTATAGCTGCGTCAGCAGAGGTATCCGAATCAGAACTGTATAATATTGGCCTTCTGATATCAGCATTCCTTCTGTTTATTTCATCTTGCATGTTTGATTTTATAGAATCAGTATCAGTTGTGCTGTAGTCGACTAAACATTTTTTATTGAGTACTGGTTCTGTGTTTCTTGAAAGTTGCGGTAAAATTACATTTCGCTCTTGTGTGGATGAAGAATCTGGAATTTGATCTTCACAAAATGTTTCGTCAGAATCTGCACAAATAATTACCTACTGTTCATAAAAATATTCAATGTACAAACACGACCCTTCTAAAGTGTTAATATATTATGTATAGATTAAAAGCAATAATAGGTATATATCAGCATTGCACACTTAATATGTTTAATAAGGGCCGGCCTTTTTTATCCGACTTCTGTATGGCCCTCATTAGACAATGGTACCTATTTCAGTAATCAATAAGTAAAATTAATAAAAATCAACAAAACGACAAAAACTTACATGAATTTGGCAACAGCAATGTGTACAATAAAAACTTCAACAACCAGATACACAAAAAAAAACTGTATTTATGATAAATGTTAATGTTTTTGGGAGAAAATTTTGTTATCCAGGCGCGTAGACCGACTCTTTGGACAGTTTTGTGGCTACTGACAAGATGGCGAATCGCACGATGATGCGCTTGCGTTTTTAAGCCTTCCTATTGGTCCTTTATATGTGCGTGTATTTGGAATCTAATAAGACAATTGGAAGTGCGATTTTGTGGAAGTGGCTCTTATTACACACCGGCCCTTACTACCCGCAGGTACCATTGAAATTGTAACTACCATTTTCGATCACACTGTCATCACACAACGGATTAGGTAGGGACATTCCTTATTTTTTATTAGTCACTAGAAATCTTTAGTAATAATAGGTATTATAAAGAGGAACGATTTGTATTTTTGTATGTTTGTGTTGAATAAACACAAAAACTACTAGACCGATTTCAAAAATTCTTTCACCATTAGATTGCTACATTATCCCTGAGTAACTAGGCTATATTTTATACCCGTGCAAAGCCGGGGCAGGTCGCTAGTAATGTATATGGCAAAACAACGTTTGCCGGGTCAGCTTTATGAAATACTAGCTGACCCTTGCCCACTTCGTTGGGCATAATGTTAATTAAACCCGAAGCCATGGCGCGCCGTCCGGACCGTTTTTTCTCCGATTCACTTTGCAAAACGGACTACCACGTAAAAGCCTTTTTATTTTTCGGTTTTTTATATAACCTATGACACTCAGCAATAATGTGGCTTTCTATTGGTGAAAGAATTTTTAAAATCGGTTCAGTAGATCCCGAGATTACCCCTTACAATTTAACAAATATACAAACACACAAACTTTACTTCTTTATAATATTAGTGAAATATAAAAACAGATAGGTAGTTATTTTTCTAATTATTTTCTCCTAAATAGTGACATCTATCTATTCACAATTATACTAATTCAGTAGTTCAAGTGGTGCGTCCTAGATGGCGGACCAATTAAATATTTTCTAAAACGTCAAATCTACGTCACTGTCACTTTCGAAATGACAGTGCTATTTTCGTGAAGGTTGTTCTTATTTTTTTTTTCTTTTCAAATATTTGAATTTTTTGGTGCTTACAACTTCAAAATACTTCCCCTGATTTGGTTGCTAATGATACGTTTAGAGTATTTTTAGGAATTTAGAAACTATAAGACATACAGTTAAGTGATGAACTTTGAGACAAGGGCTTTAGTTTGTCAAATTTTAAAGAAACTCGATGCAAATAATATACCCGATGCGTTCGCAATATACTTAGCTTGTTTTATTAATAACAAAAACAACCAATTGCAGAAAGATATCGGTTTTAAATAGAATCTAAAACTTAAAAGAGAAAAATGTAAGGTATTATTTTATTTTATTTGGATCCTTTTATAAAGTGTAGAGTGTAGAGGAGAAAAACTTGAACTTGTTTTATGTGATTTTCCACTAAATCACGGAAAAAAAATTCTGATGCATGCTGGCAGCACTCATGAAACTAACTCATTTAATCGCGCGGCGAGCAAGCGGGTGCTCGTAAATAACGTGTTTTATAATTTTATCAAATTAGTGTAAATACATTCCAAAAATGAAAGGTGACCAGAAAGTAGACGTCCAAGCCCTGAAGGACATCGCTAACAAGCTGAGAATCGACAGTATCGTTGCCACTAATGCCTCAAAATCTGGGTGAGTGGTATAACCTCAATGCCGCATTTTGCCGCTTCACCGAAGGTCTAATGAAGGGCATATTTGCGTGTTTATCCAACGAATCGGATCCGTTAAATCTTAGTACACTATATTTTAGATTGCAACAATGATCAAGTTTATCATAATTGATGAACAAGATGTACTTTCGTAGCTTTCTATCATAGCTTTTCACGTCGATTTTGTCGTGTTGCGCGCGGCACCGGATGGTCGAGGTCACGCTACAGGTCGATTGCGTTTTAATGTGAACTCTGGACTTCATCCTTGATTTCTCGTGGAATTTTCTCGAGTATAGTTCCATGAGTTTGTCGTGCCATTACCTCCGTGACACCATGCTTCAAGGCTATCATTCTATCAACATTATGTCAGCATTATCGCACGCATCGCAATATTCGCAATACTAATACTACAATCACTACACAAAGCACTTATTGAAATCACACCTTATCAGAGTGATATAAAGATGCTAATCACTTGGCCGAATCTCACTATCAAGATATGAGGTAATAATGTGTAGTGAAGTGCTGATTCATGAATTTTATTGTTTATCATCATTGGACTGGAATATTATCGCAAGTTGTTATTTTTGGCCAGTATTTATTGCCATGCATACTTACCTGAAAAACTAGTACCTATTATAAAGTAAGTATTATAATTTAGACAAAATTACTTATGTGATTTGGAAAAATTTTTCGTAATCTACTAAAGACCGATCACACTGACATGGACAGCACTTCTGCATGATGATAAAACAAAACATTTAGTAAAGGTTTGCTTTTAAATAGGTATCAGAATGTTCACCAACCCCTTCACCCTAGAACTGTGATGCTGGGATTTTTACAGGGGCGGGAAGGTTAACTGTGGTACCAACGCCACTTTTACTTCTGATGTTACAAGACCTAAAATTACGTATATCAATCACATTACTAAGTGCACCTATGGGTATTTTTAAAACTGATATTTAAACTAAGCACTTGTGTAATTTAATTTTATTGTGTGTAGCAAGACTCCGTTTGCTTAACACTTGGACTGCGGCTTTTTCCGCAGTCAAAGTGTTAATAGTCTAACTGGAATGATCTGATCTAATCAGAATAAGTGCAAATGCAAGTGTACATGATATGGTGTAGAACAATTTCTGAAAGCAAATAAACAAACCCATAGAGGCTTATGTTCATCATTTGATTTGTGCATTTTTTTATGAAAGAATGCTTTCCTATAAAAAATGGTAAAATTCAAGCCTAGCCTAGTTCCAGATATATATTGGAAAACAAAAAAAGAAGGAGGTTCTCAATTTAACTGTATGTTTTTTTTTATGAAAGAAATTCAAGCCTAACCTAGTTCTAATTGTGAAGCAGGAATGATTCTAATGGACTTATAAGAATCTACCTGCTAGTAACTAAAAAAGAAAAAAAAACTAGTTATAAATAACACCAAAAAATACGCAAATGTTGTTATTAACTGCAAATACTTCAGTTATTTCCTACATAACCTTGAGATGCCTTTACGAAGTCACTGTGTCCAGTGACCTTATTAAAGATTGTGTAACATCCGTTATCAATCCTTCACAACTAACTTGGTGTTCTTCGCATGATACCTACTACAGATAGATAACTCTAACAAAGTCTTCTGTAGGTCAATAATTATTTAAACAAAAAAAAAAAAAAAAACAAAAACCGACTTCAAGAGACTCACTATTGAGTTATCCATCTATTTGTCACGCACATACTTAATGCAAAATTAAGACTTATACGGTTTTCTCATGGATACCATTATCCGAACTGGACTAAATTGAAATGGGACCAAATGGGAAGCGTCAGCTATCTAATAAAAAAGAATCGTCAAAATCGATTCACCCAGTCAAAAGTTATGAGGTAACAAACATAAAAAAAACAGTCGAATTGAGAACCTCCTCCTTTTTTGAAGTCGGTTAAAAAGATTGTAATCTAACTAAAAATTTTTGTTAGCCACTATGTAAAACAACAATTCTGTGCCTCCGGTGCAAAATGATACAACTGGAAGGATGTTACTTCAGAGTAGTATTATTTTGTTAAGAAAATCACAGAAATGCTAAAGCTAAACTAAATAAATGTAGAATAAGGAAACTGCCTAGTTGTAGGCCCTAAAGTTGAATTATATTGTTTACTAGCTGATCCGACAGACGTTTTCCTGTCTTTACTAGGAATGAATTTGAATTGTCTTAAATATTCTAATGTTACTTCCTTAATTTTTTCTTCCATAAGAACCTTCTTACAAAAATTAACACAACAAAAAAAGATTTAAGGAAATAGTTCCATTTGATCACGGGTGATGCAATGATCAAGGCAAATAAGAGATTCATTTTTAAATAAATAATAGTTAAAAAAACTAAAAAACACGCTTTGTTTAGAGTATTGTCATCGGTCCTCGATATATCTACAAAGTTTGAAAGAAATCTGACCGTTTAAAGTGGGTCAAAAACGCGCTCAAAGGAGTCGGTTACAAACATACATACAAACATACAGGTGAAGCTAATAAAAGCGTGTTAAAATATAGATTGATGATAAAATAACCGTGACGACTGATCACATTGCATATATTTGGTTATTATAAAACAAGCAATCATACATTGCTTTTGATTTCCTGTTTTTTTTTTGGCTTTTGGGTAAAAAAAAATCTGGTAACATACTGTTCAGAATGAACATGCATCGCGACCGCGTATCTACACTAGGCACAGCGCCGGCGGAATTTGCAGAGTCCGCAAGTCCGCGACCCAGATCAAAGATCGACGGCTCGGTGCGGTGGCTTCTTAAAAGTGGACGGTCAGCGTTATTGACGTAGATTTAAAACCAATTGGTCTTAAGTGTTATGTGTATAAATAGTGTTATACTTTATGAATAAATTAATGGCAATTTGAAGGTTGTTTCATTCACTACTAGAAGGGGTGCAGTGGCGAGTCCTACGGGCGGCTGCACTGGAGTGTTAGGCAGGCAGGAGATTGCAGGAGGTTTCCACAACTTTTTGTCATCACTTTACTAATATAACACTCGTCCTTGTCCACAGACATCCCACATCATGTGCTTCCATGGCCGAGATCATGTCGGTGCTGTTCTTCAACACCATGCGGTACAAAATCTCTGCTCCCAGAGATGCCTCTGCAGACAGGTTCATACTCTCCAAGGTAAGTCAACTACTTGGATAGAACTTTATATTTATATCCTAATAGCTGCACACCATGGTTTAAACCAATCCTGTATTAGAAGGAACAAAAGAGAGTTATTTTTCGCGAATTCCTGATTGGTCCCATTGGAAAAGTTGTTCATAATGATGAGCACTATAAGCCCTTTTTGGCTTGTTGTTGTTTTATGAAACTGCACGAATACTATCACAGTAGATTCACTACCATAGTGTGTCTACTTTTACTAAGTGCAACAAAAATTTGTTTGTCGTACTCACGCTACCACCGTTGGTTGACGTGGGCAGTAACATTCATACAATGTAGCATAGAACTTATTCAATTTTATAAACAACCTGCCAATATTTTCTTAACTGATTTATTTATCTCTTTAGCTGCACTTATTTCTGAAAAAACCCAAATTCAGAAGTAGGATTTGCATCAAACTTTATTGCGAGAAACCTGTCCCCAATCCACATCACTGAAAACAAAAATGGCCTAAAGGAGGATGGGCATTTTTGTATGGGCCCGTCCCAAATGTTGTATCAAGTTGTGACATATGTCATTTAGAAGATAATGTTAATAGTTTTATTTAATTGTATGACACCAACCCTGAAATAATTTTTTATTAATTTTATTAAACTAAGTAGCCACAATCTTGGTTTCTTTTTAGTCCTCCGAACGCAGCTAACGTGATTGGGAACAAGAACATTATTTTTACAAAACAAAAAACAAAAACCGACTTCAAAAGACCGACTATTGAGTTATTCATCTATGTATTTGTCGCGCACGTTCTTAATGAAAATTTAAGACTTATATGTTTTTCTCATGGATACCATTATCAGAACTGGACTAAATTGAAATGGGACCAAATTGGAAGCGTCAGCTTTCTAATAAAAAAAGAATCATCAAAATCGATTCACCCAGTCAAAAGTTATGAGGTAACAAACATAAAAAAAAAAAATAAAAAAAAAACATCCAGACGAATTGATAACCTCCTCCTTTTTTGAAGTCGGTTAAAAAGATAGGACAGTTTTTAGATTCCAAAGTGCTGATTTTTTGCGTACTTGATACAGCACTTGGGACAAAGTGCCCATCCTCCTTTAAATACTAAGTATTGGCCTTCACACCGGCCTATTTTTTCCTCCAGGGTCACGCAGCCCCCATCCTCTACGCCGCGTGGGCTGAAGCCGGTCTCTTCCCCGTCGAAGACCTGAAGAACCTGCGCAAGCTGGACTCCGACCTGGAAGGGCACCCCACCCCGCGCCTCAACTTCGTGGACGTGGGCACCGGCTCGCTGGGCCAGGGGCTGGCGGTGGCGGCCGGTATGGCCTACGTTGGGAAGTACTTCGATCAGGCTCCTTACAGGTGAGGACTTTAGTTTAAAACAACCTAATAACACTACACACCAAGATTGCTGATCGATACTTGATAAGATTGGCACAGGACCATAATGGGTACAAGAAGAGAGGCCTATGGTCAGCATCGGACGATAAAAAAGTGTAAACACAGTACATATACTTTATTTTATAATAGTAACACAATAAAACATTAGATAGGCACTAAAGCACAAGATATATCTATCGAAGTATAATTTTTGTACGTAGAAAATGATGAAATGAAATAATTAAAGTTGCAAAAGTGTACCAAAGTTGATTTTTTGCTTTTCTTCAAGTAATTCCTACTGTTTAAAAAACCTGCTTATTGCAAGCTTTTATTGCTGGCATGACTTTCTGCAAGCTAAACATACTAGTACAAAATATTGCACAATAAATAAAGTATCACTATCGAAGAATGATTATTTCTACAGAGTATTCTGCCTGGTGGGTGACGGTGAGGCTGCAGAGGGCAGCATTTGGGAGTCGCTCCACTTCGCATCCCACTACAAACTAGACAACCTGGTCGTTATCCTGGATGTGAACCGACTCGGCCAGTCGGAGCCCACCTCTCTCCAGCATCAGGTGAGAAACAACGCTACACGATTTATTCTACCATCTCCTTTTTACTTCAGGACCAGGAGATATACAACTAATTCGAAAGACTTTAGCTAATAGATCTAAATTGACTTAAAGTGATGTCCTCGTCATATAGTCCACATTGAACAAGGCAGCTATATTTTAGTCGGTTTATATCTGTCAACTATAGCATTTAGAACTGACTGTATTCATGTAATAAATGTTCACAAAATCATAACAATTATGGAACTTCCTTAATTTGTAAAAAGCTGTTTCAATCCCCTTAATTCATTTGCTGTAATATGGAATACTGTCGGCTTTTTTTTAATAAACATTCAAGCTAATCAGAAAATCGATTTTCATATTCTACTTATTAAAATCAGAATCAAACAAGCACAAGATAAAAGCGACAGCACAGATGTCCGTTCTGTAGCATCGTAGACAAATTGTGCAATATTATATGCGCTGATAATGATTGATAACGTGATAACACTACAAACAGATGTTTCTCTTGTGTGTTAACTAAATAAATATTCAGATAAAAGGTACAAGGTGCTACATTAACCCTAAAATTGCCTATTAAAGAATAAAAAAAAGAGGGTTGGCACAACCTTTATGCTTTTCCCGTGTGTTTCAACAACTAACTTTTCCAACAACTTTTTTTTTTCTTTTTTTTTTCCTTTTTTGTCACTTAATTGCACGAAGTCTATGACAGTTGATTCACTACCATAGTGGATCTACTTTTACAAAGTGCAACAAAAACTTGTTTGTCGTACTCACGCTACCACCGTTGGTCGACGTGGGCAGTAACATTCATACAAATGTAGCTTAAAATGTCTCTTGATATAGGGTTATGAAGAAAGGGTATATTAAAGCGAAAAGGGCCCTAGTACATGAGTACTAGGGAAACATTATGAACAACTTTTAGACGGGAACAACATTCAAATCGCAAAAAAAATCAGCTGTTACATACATTTTGTCAAGCATCATTGACGTTTTTCTATGCAACAGTTTTTTTTTTCGCTATTTCCGGGTTGGTCTATACTAAAAGTTATAAAATGATGAATGCTACAGTGATGACGAAGAAAATAAATACTACTATAAAGCACTTTTCGGCTTAGCATTCCCTTTTATTATAACCCTGTATTGTATTATGTTTATTGCTGAGGAGAACTTCTTAATTAGCTTATCAATTATCATATTTATTTATTATGTACTTGAACGAGAATAACCAAGGAATGTTATCAGCTTAGTAACCGATATAGCGTGAGAATCACGTCATGAAACAATGAGCCAATATAAGTAGGTTACTATAGTACTATTTACCAAGTAGGTACATACTCTTGCAATATGTACTTTTTGCAAATATTAATTACCTACTAATAAAACTATGTACTCAAAAAAAATTGAACTTGAAAACTTGAAAATATAGGGTTATTCATAAAGGGTATGCTAATCCGAAAAGGGCTCATAGTGCTCATCATTATGAACAACTTTGGCATTTCATAGAAAAATGTCAATGACACTCGACAAAATTTCACTTTTTAACCGACTTCAAAAAAGGAGGTATATCAATTGGACTGTATGTTTTTTTTTATGTTTGTTACCTCATAACTTTTGACTGTGAACATGGTACATATGAATAAACATGGTGAATCGATTTTGATGATTCTTTTTTTGTTCGAAAGCTGACGCTTCCCATTTGGTCCCATTTCAATTTAGTCCAGTTCTGATAATGGTATCCATGAGAAAACCATATAAGTCTTAAATTTGCGTTAAGTACGTGCGCGACAAATAGATGAATATCTCAATAATGAGACCCACACTCATGAAGTCGGTTTTGTTTTTTTGTTTTGTAAAAATAATTATTTAATATTAGTGAGATATTGCCTTCATCAAGGAAGAATCCTCTGACCTCATTTCTTCCTCCTCAGCTGGAAGTATACGACGCTCGTCTGAAATCCTTCGGCTTCCACTCGCTAGTCGTCGACGGACATGACGTCAGCGAGCTGGTGAAAGCTTTCGACGAGGCCGCGTCAACATCCGGCAAGCCCACCGCGATTGTCGCCAAGACTTTCAAGGGAAAAGGCTTTCCCGGTATCGAGGATTTGGAGAACTGGCACGGAAAGGCGCTGGGCGCTGACGGAGATAAGATTATCAAGGTATGTATGTACTTGTAAAAAGCGTAGAAGAAAAGTTTCTGTTGAGGCTTTATCAAACCCATAGCTTTCTTTAACTCGCTTCTATATAGGTATCTCTTGCTGTGCTATTTAGCTCGGTCAGGCGGTGCGCTAATCGATATCTGGTTTTATTTCGACCTGATTTGGATACATGTACATTTAAAAAAAAAATATTTTTCGAGCCCTACCATAGTCAAACCTTTATGAACGACAAGATATTTTTTGAAAAATCAGCAGCTTAAAAAGTGGATATACCCAAATAAACTTTGTCTTATTACTAAATTGACTCAAATAAATAATAGTCTACTTGCTCGAAAACCCTAATTAGCTCTTCCAAAACTTTAACTCTGCTCTTCTAAGTCTTGACAAATAAATTACTAGCAACAATTCTCTTCTACAGCACTTGGAGTCCCAAATCTCCAACCCCGCCGTCTCCCTGAAGGCCCGCCCCCCGCTAGCGGAGGCCCCGAAGGTTCACCTCGCCGACATCACTCTCTCCTCCCCGCCGGCATATAAAGCGGGAGAGACTGTCGCTACGAGACTTGCCTACGGAACTGCGCTGAAGAAAATAGCTGATACTAACTTGCGGTGAGTAGTTGACTTACTCATTCTTGTTGGTTGTTCAATTCAAGGTTGGTTAGGAAAATAGTCATACAGGCATAGTCACACTAAACAGAAAATGGAGCCGTGAAAAATATGTATAATACTTTTGGAATGGGGCACTTTCAAACATGATGTGTAGAAACATACAGTAAGTAAAGAGTAAAGAGCGGGCTCTTTTTCCGCAACTAGGCCGGTAATCGGCCCTTTTTGCGTGACATATGCGGGTTTTCCTCACGATGTTTTCCTTCACCGAAAAGCCAGTGGTATGTAAATTCGTACATAAGTCCTAAAGAACTCATTGGTACGAGTCGGGGTTTGAACCCGCCACCTCAAGAATGCGAAGCGTCGGTTCTCCCACTGAGCTACCACGGCTCTTAGAAACATACACAAAATAATAAACTCATGGTATTTTATAATAATAAAATCGAAAAGTAATTTTAGATTCAAATTTTGTTTGAGTTTGAGTACTGTGACTTACTCAGACCGTAAACCTTTCTTCCTTGTTGGTTGTTTAATCCAATGTTGATTAGGAAAATAGTCATACAGGCATAGTCAATTAATAATTAATAATTAATTAATTAATAATTAATTAATTAATTAATCACACTTGACAGAAAATGGAGCAGTGAAAAATATTATTATGTAAAATACTTTTGGAATGGGGCACTTTCACCCGATTTTAAACATGTGTACAAAAATACACAAAATAATATAATCGAAAAGTAATTTTAGATTCAAATTTTGTTACCGGATTATAACAAGCTATATTCATAGATTTTGAGACACTTATCTTTTTAAGCTATTGCATAGCTTCTATCGCGGGCCTTGAGCGTGGAGACCGAATCCAGAAATTCCGTAACGAAAATAATCTAACACTTTTTAGTGATACTTTTTAGTTTTGTTACCATCTATCGATGAATAGCAAAACTTTTAATGACTTTTTGAAATATCACTCTTGTCTCTTTAGTTCAGCAACTCGCTTCTAGGTGTCGAGTGTAAGGTTTCGATAAATAATTATAATTGCATAAGTTGATAAAAAATGCAATGCAATAGCTTTAACGCGGCAGTCCCCGAGTGCCACACGTCTTTTTTTTTGTTACTGAATAAAGCACGGAGTATCAACACAAGTGATGCACTACCATGGTGCGTTTACTATCACGAAGTGCAACAGCAAATCGTTTGTCGTACTCACGCTACCACCATTGGTCGACGTGGGCAGTAACACTCGTACATTCTAATATAGCCTACAGTTTGATTGCAATAGCTGTCTATTGGACTCGCTCGTCTGTCTAGCGCGAGTAAGATGGTGTCAGAAAGATGGCACGATTGCAATTGACTAACTTAATCTGCTAGTTATTGCAATTAATGTGCAGAGTTTGTATTTTAATTGATTTGATGATTCAAGTTTCAATTGATTCAATAATTTATGTTTCAATTGATTCGAGTTTCAATGACCTTAATGATTTTAATTCCTATTGATTCGATGTTTTACGTTTCATTTGATTCAATTCAATTAATAGATTCCAATGATTCAAGCAATTTTTCTTTATTTGCAGTGTGATCGCTTTGGACGGTGACACCAAGAACTCTACCTTCAGTGACAAACTGCGCAACGCCTACCCCGACAGGTAAACTATGAGACACAATTTTACTACGAGACGATTTTTCGATAAAAAACATTATAATCTTTTGTTAGGTTAGATTCAGAAGGTGATATGTTGTATTGTTGTTTGTTTAAAAGATTGAGGGGCGAAAAGTTGATCTAGTCAAAACTGGGAAAGCCGAAAACGTGTTTTTCTGCGTTTTCCAAACAAAGCTTGATGCCTTAGGTCTCAAAACATAGAGTACAGAACCGTACTCACTCGCGCTGACGATTGATCCGAGACTCGTGTCCGAGGACGATGAGTATGTGTCCGTTGCTCAAGCGCTCTTATTATGAATCTAACTTCTCTACTCAATGTTTCGGCACTCAATAAAATTATTTGCTATTTAAGTAATGATTAATGTAATTGTCAGGTACATCGAATGCTTCATCGCCGAGCAGAACTTAGTCGGTGTAGCGACAGGCGCCGCGTGCCGCGACCGTGCTGTGGTCTTCGCCTCGACCTTCGCGGCCTTCTTCAGCAGGACTTTCGACCAGGTGCGAGGGGAACACTATCTCTATCCTTCTTTCTTTTGTCTGATCCCACATGATAGTTAAGCGACATTCCGATTCTCTTTTGTCTGGTTCATGGTGATAGGGAACGACGTTCATTACCGACTTCAAAAAAGCAGGTTATTTATCAATTCGACATGCGTTATTGGAACTGCAAAATATTCACATATGATATTCATTTTTATATGTATTCATTAGTCTTAATTTTATTTTAATTGTAATTTTGTCCCATAGATCCGTATGGGTGCTATCAGTCAGTCCAACATCAACCTAGTCGGCTCCCACTGCGGAGTCTCCATCGGCGAGGACGGCCCGAGCCAGATGGGGCTGGAGGACTTGGCTCTGTTCCGCGCCGTGCCCACTACTACAGTCTTCTATCCCTCGTGAGTATACAATCGTCTTATAAACTAGTAAAAAAACTATTACCACCATCCTTATCTAAAAAAAGATAAAAAATAAAGTTTAGAGATATTTACTGTAAGTAAATTCGTTCTGTTCTATACATTTTGTCGAGTGTCATTGACATTTTTCTTTGGAACAGCCAATTTTTTTTCGCGAATTTCGGGTTGGTCCCATAGTAAAAGTTGTTCATAATGATGAGCACTATGAGCTCGTTTCGGCTTAGCATTACCTTTATGAATAACCCTGTATACCTATGTATGTGTAACTTTGCATGCTTGATACTCGAACACGCAAAAACGGGCAGTGAAACTTGAAATAGAGAATTAATTAATACAGGCTACTTTTTATCTCGTTAAAATTATAATGTTTTTGTAGTAAAGCCATGCCCAACCAGTTTTTAACAGACTTCAAAAAAGGAGGAGGTTATCAATTCGTCTGTATGTTTTTTTTTTTTTTTTTTTTTTAATGTTTGTTACCTCATAACTTTTGACTGGGTGAATCGATTTTGATGATTCTTTTTTTATTAGAAAGCTGACGCTTCCCATTTGGTCCCATCCCAATTTAGTCCAGTTCTGATAATGGTATCCATGAGAAAACCATATAAGTCTTAAATTTGCATTAAGTACGTGCGCGACAAATAGATGAATAACTCAATAGTCGGTCTCTTGAAGTCGGTTTTTGTTTTTTGTTTTGTAAAATAATGTTCTTGTTAACATTCCTTTTTTCGTGCAGTGACGCGGTGTCGACGGAGCGCGCGGTGGAACTCGCCGCTAACACGAAGGGAATCTGCTACCTGCGCACCTCCCGGCCCAACACCGGGATGCTGTACCCCAACGATGAGGTCTTCAAGGTAACGGACTTTTCTTTTTTTTTGAGTGAAATGCCGGAGAGATAGAATTTTGCAATTTTTCTGGAGAGAAATAACTGTCTCAACTTTATCGCTTTTTTCTTAATTCAATGGTAGCCTTGCGTTTGACCGTTATCTTGCCTGATGGGAAGCAATGATGCGGTCTACGATAAAGCACGCTTGCCCAGAAAATACCGATTCCAATTTTATACAAAGTTTACTGGTTCATGTATTGTAAATGCAAAAACAAGTAACACTAATTACTTATTCACTCAGTCGAAAATACAAAAGTTAACAATAACTATTTATAACGAAAACTAACATGGTAGTTACGCAGACGTGCGTGATCGCGTCACGGTTATATTTACTTCTTGAAAAAGATCTCTGATGTAATTAGTAAGAGTATTCGACGCAATAATTTGTGAATAGTCCCGAAGTATAATTATGTTCAAGTCAAATATCCGTGAATAGTCCCGAAGTATATATTCGAATCAATAATCCGTGAATAGTCCCGAAGATATATTCGAATCTATAATCCGTGAATAGTCCCGAAGTATATATTCGAATCAATAATCCGTGAATAGTCCCGAAGTATATATTCGAGTCAAATGCGTGAATAGTCCCGAAGTATACATATGTATCCTCTTTGTTGTTTGGGTATATTTCAAGCTTGTGTTTAACTAGCCATGTTTGTATGTATGTAGGTCAAATCTTGGAAGATAAATAATAACCACTTCCCGATGTCCGATTGATTTGAAATTTGGTAAACGTGTGTAACTCCGATGACAATGCAATGCATTCTTGTTTTTAAAAATATTTTTAAATTTAACTTTTTGTTATCCAGGTGGGCCAGGCCAAGATCGTCCGACAGTCCGCCAAGGACAAGGTCCTGCTGATCGGCGCCGGCATCACGCTGCATGAGGCGCTCGCCGCCGCCGACAAACTCAAGGAGGAAGGTTGGTCCTTTTTTGCTACTGGATAGACAAATTACGTTTGTACTCGACAAAACTGTTAAATCAAATGATTTTGTCGAGTCTAAACGTCAGATCAACATATTTATATACATACGTATACTGCTGCCTTATGAGCAAAAAATGTGGAGATGGATCCCCGGCCAGGCAGATGTTTGAATGATGTATTTAAATATCTGTCCTGGGTCTGGGTGTTAGTTTTGCTTGTCTTTGTATTTCCTTAGCATCCCCGACACAGGGAGCTAGTGTAGTGGGGAGCTATGAGTGTGAATCATTTATCTAAAACTTTATTTGTATAAAAGTAAGCTTTACTTCGTCTATTTAAATTTTAAAATAATAAATTTCTTTGTGAACTTGACTTTCCTGTAACATTCAGTGTTATTTAAAGTCAATAAATATTTCTGATTCTAATGTAAAATATGTTTATTCCGCAGGTATTGACGCTCGCGTGCTTGATCCGTTCACCGTCAAGCCGCTTGACGAGGCGGCTGTCAAGCAGCACGCGCTGGCCGCGCACGGCCGCGTGGTTGTGGTGGAGGATCACTACCAGGCTGGTGGGTGTTCTATTCTGTATTTGAGCATATTTTTTCATAAAACTAAATCCAGATAATCCTACTTCTACTAATAGAATAAATGTGAAAGTTTGTATTTGCCGATGTTTGGATGTTTGTTGTTCAATTACGCTAAACGGAATTACGAAAACGGCTAAACAGATTCGGATGAAAATTGGTATGGAAATAACTTATACTCTGGATTTAGACAGTATAAAATAAAAAATATGATAGGGATGTAAAATTTGGATTCAGTCGATTTCAAATAGTGTTTGCATGAAATTTTTGAAAATATGTCATACTTTTTATCCCTAAATACTGCAAAAGCGCGATTCAACCCGCGACTACTACCCAGCTACTCAGACTCGACTACTCAGTTTCATATAGAAATACAGACAAACATTCTAAAACCCTTCTTCCAGGTGGTCTCGGCGAAGCGGTGCTCTCAGCGCTCGCTCTGCAGCGTGACGTCATCGTGAAGCACATTTACGTGACCGAGGTTCCCCGTTCCGGCCCGCCCACGGCTCTGCTCGATAAATACGGGATCTCTGCGCCTCACATCGCGGCCGCCGCCCGAGCACTGCTCAAGGCTTAGAGGGCTGGTGTCCTGGGATAGTGTCTATTGGAGATAAGTTGCTGTAGAAATCTTAACAGGCTACATCGTCGCTTACGAACAAATGTAGACTAATTCGCGTTAAAGAAATACTTAAAAGTGTTTGGGTTCGTGTCCTGAAACTGCTCATATTTGGTGATCTTCATCAGAAGAGGATAATTTTTACCATGTTTCAAGTGGCAATGACCGAATTTCACTATGGGATCAACACTGAAATCACAAAAAAAATGGTTGTTACTTAAGAAGTGAAGTTAGCATGGACAGTAGAAAGTAGATGTAGTACGTAACTGTCGCACGAAATAGAGGCGTCTGATTGAATATTGTGTACAATAAATTTCAAGATAATCAAGTGATAGAATAGCAGTATGTAACTCAATTTGCCACTACATATGTAACTACAGCATGCTTCAGTAGACGCTATTCCTAAGATTTAGCTATAGAGATCCATAACGGATACTTCTCTATAGCAAAACTTCTTGCACAAATAGACTGATACCATAGACAACAAATCACAAGATTTAAATTAGTACATTCCTAAATTGGTCCGGACATTCCTTCTATGGTTTCAGTTGTTTCACATATTTTTCTAGTTCCTAAGACTAAGCGAAGCTTAATTGCGTAAAAGTTGTCTGTTAAACATATTATAGATCTTTTTCTATGTTTTTATAAACGATATCTTGTTGAACTGTTGTAATTCAGTGCCTTGTTCGTTTTTTAAGGCTGAAAGTGGTTTTGGATGGATATTGAGGGTTAGATATAAGGAATATTTTATAAATGTCGCTATTGCGAAACTTAATCCGTACTAAAAGACGGTACAGCAGATCATTGAAAAATCGTGTTAATGGGTCATTCTGACCGTAAATAATTATATATTGTTATAAACTAAAAGTTTCATTGCTTCCTATGTTGTTTGTTAAATTATACACAAAGTCATTTGGTTAAATATTTAATTGGTACTTTACATTCCTGTTGATCGCATTTCTTTTACATTAACATCACGAACCATTGTTTTGTGTAATAAAATCTATTGAGTATAAAAAGTTGTTTCAATAACATTACAAAACATTAATTATGTATTAAACGATTTATGTACAGTTAATAACAAATTATAAATATATTAATGACTAGAACGTCTCATTTCTTTGTAATATGTACATTTCCAATTGATACTAAAGTACTAAAGTTAGAGGTGTCAAATGACTAGCTTTGTTAGTAAATTAAACGTACTTTATTAGAAGTATTTAAAACTATAGATTCAAAATTGACGTGCCAAAACGGCAACAAAATGCAGTGTTATGTAGGCAAGACGCACAAAAAGTTATGCATTTTTTTCTTCACGTGAATTAAATTATTTGAAAATTGTTTCACAATTTTAGGACAGTCACAGAAAAGGTTACAAATAGTAAATAGTTATTGGTCTATAGTTTTAAAAATCTTTGACTATCCTTTGATATCTCACATTAGACTTAATTATAATGTACAACAGTCGTTTAATAATACAAAACAGAATAAGCGCCAAATAGACAAGAAAATGCTAAAATAAATGATGCAGCGATATATTAGCTTGGTACTGGTACTTGGTAAATGACGATAAATGGTAATTTGGTTATGGTAATATGTACTAAAGTTAAGTGTCTGTAGAACTAGAATTCTAGAACATCTATTACATTTTTCGAACAAAGTAGCAGACATTTAAAAAATTGGCTAAAATACAATGCTGCTGATGCTTTGTAGGAATTTTAGAAGTTGTCTTGCTCCTCTATTTGGCATTTTGCACCACCCAGGCATAGGAACGGTTACTTCAAGTTAACATTATTGTTTCCGGACGGAGGGCGCACACAAACCACAGTTAATTCTCACTTTACACAATTTAAATGCATTATTTGGCCACCGAAATACTTCACACAAATTGCTTGTTAGCATTTTAGCTGCAGTCAAGCGCAGTAGCATTTATGTGGACGGCAGAGCAGCCTAGTTAATTTATTAATTACACCCACAAATCATTCTTATTCCTATCTAAAAATAAGTTAACTATCCTAATACAATTAAAAATAAAAACACTTAATATTCTTCATAGAAGAAATTACATTTTAGTTTCGCTATCATTGAGCTAACGTAACGTCACATACTGTGCGGTAATTTTGGAGATGTTGACAGTTCTGTTGTACTATTTTCTAAACCATACGAGCTATTGCCATCCTTTTCTAGTATTGAAAAAAAAGGAAATGACAATTTAAGGTGTCAAAAGCAAAAATAGTGCAATAGAACGGTCATATTCGAGTATTCTTTGGTGTTATATTATGGCGAACAGATGTAACATCACCCCCATTCGCCGGCCGGAGCGCCCTCTGGCGGTGGCGGGGCCTGCGAAGTCTCTGCTTTAGGCCTTTCCTCTAACTCCCCCGGAAGATAATCCTTCCAGCTCCTGAACAGATATCTGGTAAACTTCCTTAGCTGTCTGAACTTGCAATACGTCGCTCCTTCAGCAGATTGCAATTGCTGCGTTTGAATCAAAAACCCCTTCTCTTTAAACGTTTGCTCCAGTTTTTCCCTCTGAAGACTCTTTCTGGATTTCCTTTTCTTCTTGCTCAAGTCTTCCTTGCTGAGGGTTTGGCTTTCTTTCGGCTGAGACGTGGATGAAGCCGCACCGGCCGCACGTGCCTCCATTTGTCTTTGATTAGCATCTCTTTGGAGATACTCGTATCCTTTGTTACCTTTATTTCCCGTTCCACTATAGTACCTAAAATTGCCTCCAGAGTCTACTGAAAGCATTTTCTTCTCTTGCAGTGAGGGCTTGGAACCGCCAGTGAACTTAAATTTGCAAATACTGACTTCGGTAGTGGGAGTTGTTGAGTTGGTCTTTGTAGGCATAGGAGGAATGAAAATTGCGGATCTTTTCCTCTTGACTGGGGCTTGGGCGGGGTTGGGAGAAGCCCTCTTCATTTTTTGCTCGGGACTTTTCTTAGCTTCTTCAACTTGCTTGATCACTTTAGGATCGAGCAGTTCCGAGATCTGTTTGAGAACCAATTTGTTTTTGCTCTCGTCTACTGAGGAGTTTTCAGTGGAGAGGCTTTCTGACACGCTGTTTGGCGTAGATGGACCTCGGTTTTGGTCGTCCGCGGAGAAAGGCAGCTGGCCTGCCGCGGCTAGCCTTTGATAATACAGTAATTGGGTCTGTAACGCTAAGGGATGCATGTATACTCCGGCGTTAGGCCAGTATACATAACCGGGGAATTTTCCTTCCCCGTCTGGGCTGGACGTGGATTGAGCGGGCTCCGACAACGTAGGAGAAATGTTTCTCGTCTGTCTTGAAAGATCGGGAGAGCTGCTAGCTGTGACAGGCAAGAAATTCGTATTCCTCTGAATCACCGAAATGGCATTGGGTTGCTCAGATTTGGAAGTATCGGGGCTCTCCGGTTCCTCAGTCTTAACTTCAGGTAGCGATGTGTAGATGTTTCCGAACTTCTTCTGGATTTGTATCTTCAAGTCGTGAAGATCTCTTATGCATAAATTTAAAGGTTCATCATCGCTGTGTAGTGGCCCGGCGATCGTAGGTGGGGCTTCCGGCATCGGCTCATCCGGGCTGTTGAACTGCGGCGGAGATAGATTCTCCAACCTTCTCTTGTTTTCTTGAGACAACTTCCTTTCCAACAAACTCGAGATGATCTTATTCTGCAAGTCAGTTTTTGGCGTACTTGCAGGTTGTTCTCTAAAAGGTGGACACATTGACAACTGGTTGAGCCTCTCCTGAGTGGGTGGCGGCTGGCCCGGTACTACTGTACCGTAGTTCTCGTAGATGAGGTGACAGATATCAGCCTTCTTCGGCTTGCGTCCGCGACGAGGCTTAGAGTTGTTGAGGGTCATTTCGCCCATATAAGGTAAATCGTCGTACGTGACGATCTTGCTTGGTGCTATGGCTGGGCTTTTCTTTTTCTTATCCTCTGGCCGAGTGGGTGGCTTCGACGCCATATTTAGGACATTAGGTACAGTTACTGTGCCTGTCTCATTCTGTATGCCAGCGAGCCTCTGAGCCCAGATTTTGAAGGTCTCGTTGGTGATGTTATTGACGTCGATGTTCTCGGCCTTAGGTTTTTCTGGTTTGGGTTTTTGCACTGTCTTCGCGTTAGCTTTCTGTAGGCTCTGCTCGTAGTGGTCGAGGTATTCCTGGGGCAGCGCTTGGTGGTGGAACTTTAGCTTCCATCGATTCTTCTGCCGATTTCTCGGGAGTTTCTGTTTTGGGGGCTCAGATTTCTCAGCGTTGAGGCGCTCCTTGCTTGCTGACAGCAGTTGCTGGCGGAGGAGCTCTTTGTTTTCTGATCTGGAAAGATACAATTCATATTATTCTGTATGTTTACTAAACATAAACATAAAGTAAATACAGATAAGGGGCTATATTGGTAGCGGTCTAAGATTGAAACCACTTCTGAATCTCTTCTCCACCTAGTTTGAGGAAGTGCCAAGGATACTGTCATTTCCGCCTTCTTCACCTAGTAGGTCGGCCTTCCCAACCACCACTAACGTGATTCTCAACTAAGGTAAAGTAAGTAAATGTACCCACCTAGTAGTGGTTGTGTTGTGCGGGGCGAGCAGGGGGGGCGCGGGTGGCGGGGCGGGGCACACGTCGCCGCACGCCACGCGCCGCATCACTTCTGAAACAAACAACACACACGTTAGCAGTTGCCTTTAGAACACCTTTGAGGAAGTAAAAGGCACTGTAATCAGTTTTAGGTCGCCCTCCGACGCGATGCCACGACGAACTCGGGTGGTTTGAAAAAGACTGGGCGGCGCTGGCCCAAGACTGCAAGAACTGGAAGAAATTGGAGGAGACCTTTGCCCAGGACAACACAATTATGTTAATTAAAAAAAACCATTATGCAAAGGACTAAGGCCTCCTCTATTTTCTTCTACGTATCCCTGTTCTGCGCTAAGTTAGACCAATTAGACTGAAAGGTATGAAGATCGTTACGCCACCTCCAGTTTTAAATAAACCTTAGATTTTATAATTTTTTCTCATACTATGTTAACCTTTCGAGTATCAAAACAGAATCTGCGAAAGAGCCTGCACAAAGATATACATACTTGTCCACGGGACGTCAAATATCAAACAAGAACGTAAGAAAAATTTGCGCTCTGTCATTTGCGCAGGCGCAAATATCGTTTTCCGCTAAATACGTTTCGTGAAATGGTAATATTTCCAAGACTGATATCTTCCGTATGTACATTATTGTGATATGATTGTAATACTATTCCGTTACGTATAAGTACAGGTAAACGAACTCTACGCGATATAGTAAATCATACACGATGGTTTGTTTACGACACGCCAACTTCGGAACGATGATCTGACGTATCCACCTACTATTCTGGTAAGCTCGAGATTATCTCGGTCTCTTTTACTCACATGAGATATGTAATGAATGAGACAGTGATGGATATATTCACGAGCGCGCGAGAATAAGGTTCGTGCGCCTGCGCTGCCCGAGCGTCCAAACATACGCCTGACTCATGCGTGTCGAGTGGTAGCGCTGTTCAGCGCAAGAAATAGGTATCTGGGCAAATCACGTCAAGAAAACATCACTGGGTACACCGTTTTTGATACTCGTATTCTTCGCGAGATTTTTTAAAGGTTTTTATTCAAATTCTTTATTCGTGCAAAAACTTACTGGCTAAAAACAAGAAAAAGCGATGCTACCTGCAGTAGTTAAATAACTGTGTCGCGGGTAGCAAAAATATTATACCTAAGTAATGGGCCCTAAAACATGCGAGTGACCCAAAATGCAGGGGGTGTGGTGTGTTCCTTACCCTATTTTAAAGGTAGCATAGAAATAAATCGACAAGGACTTTAATGTCCACATAATGAAACCGAATTATTTTCTTAATTCGGGTCTGGCTTTGTAACACCATGTTACTTTTGTTATGAGATTAAATAGTAATGATCTGATCTGCCTACCCTTTTCCAACTTTCTTAGCAAAAAATTACTTGGCGTAGAACAATTACCTACACTACAGAAACATTGTAAAACGTTGCGATCGATATTCATACCTACTATTTGCGATATCCCTGACTCATTATTGGACCTTGTTTATGATAGAATGGTACAGAACAAAACTCAATGGACAATGATACCGAGTCCGTAGCGTGAAACCCGACGCGGCCCGAAATACCCGAGTCCGCGAAAGGCGCGAGCGTCGCGACCAACGCTCCATTTCGCAACACCTGACTCCCGGCTCTTAGGCTTGCTACGAATGTACGAGATACTTTCTCAAGTGGAGTTTAGAATCCAGACCAGATAGCTGGAGATGCAATTGGAAAATCAGTATTAAAATCAAGTCGTAAATCGTTTATTGACTGTATAAATTGGGTAAAGTTTCAACAGTAGACCCATGTCGAGTGGTGCAACCTATGTTATGGTGTATCTGAAATTTCATCAATTTAAAAAGCGAGCTTAACACCGGTTAAAAATCTGTCATTAAAACGTAGATGCCGTCAACAAATTGATTTGAAAGTTCTCACGTTGCAAGTCCTTTCTGTACGTAGGTATAGATAAGTTCGATTAAGCAAAATAAAGTTGTTTCTTGTTAAGTTTAAGTTGTTGAGCTGGCATTTGTTACTCATATCGTGTTATATGTTATATTGTTACATATCTAAAATAGTCATAGACCCTATCTATAACATCGGATTGACGGATAGACATTTCAAAAAGATTCTACCGCGGCGCCACCGTAACAGGAAACGTTTGTTCCCCGAACAAATGCAACGTAAGCCAAAATTCCCAACCCAATTTTTTTTTCAAAGTCAGTTGGTTTCAGGTGAATTCCCAGAGATCAATAACACCCATCCATCTCAAAGCAAGCAATAATTATTATTCAATGTATCGGATCTGATAGCTCGAAGACGAATCACGTCATCTGATTGACTCCGAAGCACCATTATCGGAGAGTACTGGCGACGATCCAACGAAAATATTGTCGACATCCCATCCGAAATGTATTGACGGGTGGAGTCATCGGAATTCAAACTATTGGGTTATCGACTGCTACGTTATCTGTTACGAGAAAAGTTCTTTGTGATAAGCTGTACCCCGAGTATAGATTTTTATCGACATCACAGGAATTATTTACAAAATTGGTTTTTGGCGACGAATAATGGTAAATATTATATTACGTTTAGATCTGACAAAACTTATTTTGTCTAAGGTAAATGTCTTTGTCGATCGATAGCGTAGTTGCGCCATTAATTTCAATTGTAATTACCTAATTATGTGACATTTTCTCTTATTCTGTATTATACAGGGTTATGAGGAAAGAATATGCTAATCTGAAAGAGGCTCACCGTACTCATCATTGTGAAAAATTTTTACAATACCAATAAGTACTATTATATCTTCAGTGGCAATGCTACAAATCTCTTTAGGCAACATATCTTTAACGCCTGTCACAAGTATCTAGGCGACGAGGATACCTACCTTACTACCACCAGGTGGCTTACCTTCAGGTGGTCCGTTAAAAACCACCTAGCCCCCACATAACATGAACATATTTTAATCACATAAAAAAACCTGCTCTATCAAGTACAGTAGGCACAAGTAGGTACATATTTTCAACAACACTACTCTACTCTACCTTAAGCCTACATAAACTACCGTTACGTTTATCTACTCGTACAGTACACCAACACATTATCTTTTTGCCATTTAAGGCAAGACAGATGAGTCTTAGCTATAAATATGCTGTGATTTGTTTATGTGCTAGTAGGAAGTCATGCTTAGGTACGAGCTATTGTTTGAGGTTACTTCGTCAATATTATAAAAGGTAATATAATTTGTAATACGCAATGACATTGTAAGTACTATGTCTAAAGTACGTAATGGAATTAAACACGGCAAAATAAGCTCGTACTTTAAAACGTAGGTACTTAAAATATTTTTGCAAATGGATTGACAATTGAATGAGTAATGTAGTTATGTGCTTACTCCGTCAAAGTTTGGGAGAGAATTCGACGTATTCTTATCGACCTCGGTCAAAACAATCGTATAGTTGCCTACGTTATTTAATCGGCAGGGAATAGACATGCGACGCAACCTAATAATAAAATAAAAATAAATAAAATAAAAACCTAATAATAAAAATAAATAAATAAGCAATAGTATTAATGAACGCTTCCCAAAGAACGCGAGACGAAAAATGTCCGGAAAGTAGCCGCTGTTAATAGAATCTGCAAATATCGGTTTACGAAACTGAAATGCAGAAATTATAGTATCTACGCTAAAACTAAAAAAAATGACCTCGAGAAAAAGGAAAGCATCGACGATATATTGTGCCCGTCGTGGGTACAGCCTACCTTGCTTATTACCTTCCCTTGCCTACCTTGCTTCCTCCCACTGCTGGGATAGGAGTCTACCCTCGAAGGGTGAGTAGGCCGTATTCCACCACACTGGCCAAGTGCAGATTGGTGGAATTCATATACGCTATTGAATTTATTCTCCGGACGTATGCAGGATGCGCTCCTGCGGCTGTTCGTCCACTGAGCTACCACGGCTTAGAAGTGATAGAAAGCTTTAGTAAATTTGTAAATACGAGTAGGTTTCAACTGAAATAATGAGGTAAGCCGTCTTAACAACACCATAACAATTAGAGCAGCGCTAACGCCTGTCTCGTTACGTAGAGGCGCTTGGCTTGCGTCCAGCGCTCCCCGTCACAGATTGAGTAATAGTAGCGTTCCCGTCCCGTGACGTCACCGAGCATGTGCTCGCCTGCGCGTGCGCATCTGGGCTAATAGGTGATTAGCGATACGGGGGCTTTGGATTTGGGGAAGCAAGTTTGGGTCTTAGCAATGATGATTTGTATGAGTAGTGTTTGTACAGATATTTGTTTCTTTATATGTCCATGTCCATTTCTCTTTTAGCTAATATTTTTTTCCATGGTCTTACAGAATGTGTAGAAATAGATTATGCTATAGCAATTCTTCAGCCTCCAGCTCGTTGGGTCTACGACATAACGAAGATCGCGGGTCGAACCTGGACAAGATTGGCACAGGACCGGGATGAGTGGCGTACAAGAAGAGAGGCATATGCTCAGCAGTGGGCGATAACGGGCTGATGATGATGATGATGGTGATGCAAATTCTTATAGGTTTCGGTCTTACTTGAGAACATCCTTAATATTGGAAATACTGTGCCCATTTCAGTACAAATAACGGATACAAATTCTGTTTGTAATAACATTTAGTTACAATAGGCGTAAGTTTAACCCAACTTACACCTGAATATTAGAATTTGGCTAGCTATCTCAAAACATTACAGAGAAATGAAAGTACGGAAATCGGCTGAGCGTCATCCCAGAGATCTCCAAAACCATACCTTCTAGGAACGATCTGTCTGCACAAACATTATATTTAGAAATATAAATTAGAATCTAGTTAGAATTTGGCTCGGATTTACATATTTTAACCGCGTTCAGTTGAAATATAAATAGCTATTAAAATTTATTTCTTAATAAAGGACAGTCGTAAACATATAGTTCTTTACAGTTATGACTCAGGAGAAAGAAGCTGAAACGTTTCAGAAGTTGAGTTTTTGTGTTTTAAAAATAAAAATTCCAATTTGTCTGCATAGTTAGTGCGACATAGACAAATTGATGGACGCATGCGTCGCTTTTCACCTTGAGTGCTTTCCTGTTTACGAACTGTGAAAAACGATTTTTATTCCGAATTGTACCTAATTCGTTCCGGGTTTTTAATTTCATTGACTTTTTTTGTATGGTGGTCACTAACGAATTACGATTTACGAGCTTATTAACTGAATGAGTAGATAACCCAACCATACCACTTATTTGTTTAAAAGTTATTAAGAAAAATTTTATAAAATAAAATGAAGATTTTTATCAATTGCTGTAACTATGACAGTTGAAAACGGATGAAAATTTTACTATGCATATATGTAGTTGTATTTTTAATAAAAGTTCTACGAAATAAATTCTTTAAACCAAAACACTACAATTACAATTTACAATGGTTTTACAGCAAACTATAAAAAAAACCCAATTCGTCACAATTCACCAACTTTTTATCTTTTCCTCCACCACCACCACAGATATATTTTTCCTTAAAGTTGTGTCGTTATTTTTGTGTTTAACCACAACAGCACAGCATATCACCACGTCACTTCCAACAGTAGGTAAAGTATCAGTAAAGTAGGAAGCGGCAAAACAATCATAAAAAGTCATAAACAAGGGATTTACCAGGACCCAATTAAACTTAATGCAATAAATAATTTCCAAATCTGTTAATCACCTTAATTCCTTATTGGCGATGGACCAAATCAGACAGTTACTTAATAAGCATCGAAAATGACGTCGATCGTCAACAAATTAGGGATTTTAACGACCTATAATTTGTAAAAGGAGAATATTATATCGATGACTTCTCAAAATTCGGCGTGTAGGCTCCGGGTAGGGTCACCTATTAATACGAGATAAACGATCATCAGAAAGGGTAGGCTAATAGCTGCCTTATTAGGTATACAGTGGACAGAATATGCCAGAATGAATCATGCGCCAATAGCGTAGGAGATTTAACGCCATATTATAAGTATTTATTGCGCTTCTTGTTCCGAATTAGAGAAGAATTCAAGATTCCAAACAAACAACGGAATTTACTTTACATAACTGTTATGGTTTGTGGATATTTTTATATGGTTGAGATTGATTTCTATTAGTTTTACGAGTCTGCTAATGGGTTATGGGTGTTTTAATGTTCGTGTCGGTTAAATTGAGCTTGAGTAGAGTTAACCGGAGGTACTTAAGATATGATTGGATAAGGCGATTAAAGGGCTTGTTAAGGAACATTAAGCTTGTTAGTGATGTTTATTGAGACAATTAAATAGATTCGTAATTGCCTATTAAATTAGAGACTAATACATAGCTATAGCTAGGAAATAAGCGGACATTGTCATATGACGATTACGATTGGTTCAACTCAGTGGTAGCAAGTCTGTCGTATGATCTATGGCCAAGATATTTAGGGTTTGATTCCCGGCGAGGCAGATGTCTGGACGAAGAAATGTAATTGCTCTAGGTCTGGTTGTTAGTTGTCCTTAAATCTAATCTAATCTTGTCCTTTAATCTTAGTTGTTGTTGTTAAATCCTAGTGTATTTTTTATACTTTTAATTTTGATTGTTGTTCGATGATGAATTTTAATATCTGTTCTGTTCTGGTTAGCGGGCATTCATTAATTACGTAAGGCTCTATTAGTTGTCCTCGTCTTTGTGTATGTTCCATAGCGTCCCCGATACAGGTCTTTCTAGTGGTGAGCTATGATTGTAAATCGTTATTATATTGTTTGGGAATGTTTGTTCGAGAGTGCAGTAAATTGGTACATGTTAGCGTGCCCCTAGTTAGTGGAGAAACACGCAAATGAGTCCCAATATAGCGTCACCTCGATCTGTCCATAAACGCTGGTGATAACAGAAAGCGCCTCGATTGATGTTTGCTCAAACAACGGTTTGTGAGTAATCACTGGTGGCTTGCGGGCGGTTTAGATGCGAGGGATTGCGCGCGGGAATGATTTTTGTCAGTAAGAAAGATTTTGAATCCAATGCTAATGCCTGGATTTTGTAATGAGTCGTTCGTCATCGTCAAAATTATTATTAGCTCGATACTATCTCGACCTACCGCTAAGATTCTTGTGGAGTCGACTTTTTACAGCTTAATTTGACTATTCAGATTTTTTAGTCTTTTCTCCCAAGAAAGATTCCTTCCAAAATTGGGGAAGGAATCGTTTTTGGAGTAAAGACTCAGACGGTTAGTCAGGATTTTTGCATCTCAGGGTCAGGGCATTGAGTTAACTATTCAAAAAAAGCGGTTTGTTGATTGGTGGCTAAATTTGACTCTACATGCGATAAAAAGAAATAAAAGGATAGATTTCCTGTGACATTGGGTAAACTTTAAGAACACAATTTTCCACACGCGATTGCGCGGCCGTCTAAACTCTGCCTTATGATGAACAAAACAGAAGACTACCAATCAAGACGCTCGACAATTTGACACTTTCCTTATAAGGGCATTCGGGCAAGCTTTCTTGTGCCAGCAAACACATTCATAAACTGAATAAACATGACACACATTGATTGTTTGAATTGCATAGAAACTGGTGACTACTTGGTAAATATCTGTCTAATGAAATTGCGGGGAAAAAGGTATTCGCCGTTTTGGTTGCTTAAGTAAACCTAATTATATCTCTTGATAGCTAGCTCGGCCCTGCGGTTTCACCTGCATGGAAATCCCTTGAGAAACCGTAGACGAAGATCCATTTTTTCAGGATGAATTCTCGAACTATCTCAGTTAAAAAAATATGCCAGTTCATGGATTTCTTGCTGTATGAATTAAGGACACACAAACAGACTTACATTTTTAATTTTACTTTAACTATAGTTAAAAAAAATAGGAAGCAAGATTATTTTTAGGCTATTATTATCACACTCTTGTTACTTACAAGTAGTAGGTACATTACCTACATTTTCTGTTGGTATGTATTTTATAAAAAGGTATTTCCAGCCTATTTACTATTGTTACTACCTATTGTATGTGGTATTGGCGGTATTGCTATGGCTTATAGGGAAATATAAATAATGCTGCAAAAACATACCGATTAAAAAATGTCGGGTTTTCATTTCCATTTGTTTGGTGCAATTAATTTTAAAATTAATGGAAAGTTCGATAAGAATACCCGTATTGTTTTCGTAGGTAATTCGTAATTTAATTTAATTTTAAACAAACGTTATGGAAAACGAGAATTAGTAGAAGTGTATTAAAAGCACGCAACTTCATGGATATTTCAGTTATCTTGGATTGTAAAAATACATAAAAACAAATACAAATACAAATACATAGGTAAGTATTTCATCATGTGTATAACATGGTTTAACTCAACCCAAATACGTAGCGGTGCAATTTTAAAAAAAAATTGTACTTACAGTTAAGTAAATAAATTTTAAATCAGTCACAAACATTTCAATGAAAAAATACCTACAGTTAAATCAATGCGCACATTGCACGATAAAAACATATATAGGTACTTAGTTATTATAGACAAAGATTAAGTTATAGTTAGTACGTCATTGTAACTGATAAGAGCTAGAGTCGGCGCGGTGCGGCGTTACCCAGTTAGATAAACTCATTGATGCTACCAAACCAAACAACACCGAGTAATTATCTCAAACCTTCTACATACTTTTGTAGAGTTACAATTAAACGCAAAAACTTGAATTATATTTTCATCGATGAAGCGTTTCCATTGAGTTTTCCCAAGCCACCGCTGAAATTTACTGAATTGCTTTGATTGTAATTCATAAAAGTATTTTAATATTATTTGTTGCAATAAATCTCAGCTGGCTTGAGAAGCACTCGGCGGTAGTCGAAGTGGGAAGCAAACAATAAGATAATCACCTCCACCTTCGGGCAGCATCTGTGACATCCAAATCCTTTAAACGGTGCACTGTTTACACGAAACTTTTCATTGATAATGCAGTAGTATATCACTCGCGCGGTCACCGACGGCACTGCACTAGCGCGGGCCCGCGGCTGCGCTCTGCAGCCGTTATCAGCAGCCGGAGGTCGCGAGAGTCGCGCCGACGCTGCGCCCGCGCCGCTCTAATCTAAATACAGACAACGCGGCCCCAACCAAAATCGCTCGTATCACTTTCGGTTTCCATACGGCCTAAATTTAGAGGCCGCTCGCAACAGAAATAAAAACGTTTTTTACGTGTTTTTAGACGGGAACAGAGGGCGTTTTTGCAGTTTCTCTGGTGGTGTGCCAGCGGCGCGTGCGTGCGAAACCCGAGATTCGTGCCGTATTTGGCAGCTCGCGCGATCGGACGGTTTTGGGTATTTAGTTTCGGGCCGGGAGCGCGGCGGCGCGGCCAAGATGCGCGCGCTAATTTCAGCTGCTTCCGTTGCGCTGAGTGCGCGAGCGCTGGGGGATGCGTTACCTGACCACCGACCGCCGCGCCACTCGCCTGCCTTATACGGCACAACCGCCGGGAGTATGCCTCCGCCGAAATAACACCGCCAATAGAGATGATCACATCAATGACCCTCATTTGAGTCACTCTTTGGTAGGTATTGGCGGAAGCAAAACAATGCTATTCGCGGAATAGAGCAATAACATAATTAGGTACATATTGAGTCCATATAGCGGCTCGTTGGGCCTCTCACATCAATGCTGTTTCCCATAGGTCATGCTGTGGTTTCCTGTTCGCTTTTCCGCTTCAATTTCTAGCTAGATTCATTAGTTACGTACTCATGTTCAACTATTACAATGTATTTAGATCATCGTCATCAGATCGAAAGTGTTTTACACACTTTTGATTTCCGGACTCTTCTTTATCCATCCTTCTTGCATTTTCTAAGCATATTTAACCCACTGCAGGATATAAGTCGCTCTTTTGCTGTGCCATCTGCATCGTTCCTGCGTCAATCATATTTACGAGCTAATAAATTAATTATTGATGGTATTGCAGCACATTTTTTCTAGAAATTTCTAGAAAACCTGTGAAAGTTTTCGTTAAGAACAAGCAGCGCTTTTTGAGAGAAATTCCTCGGCGTAACTAAACAAACCTATTACAAGATTTGTAATTGACCGAGCGAAGCGAAGGATTTAGAGGCTACGGGGACGAATTGGCGCGGGCGTTTGTTTTGTTTGCATATTTTGTTCGATAAATTGCGTACTGCCAATCTTTATGATTTTTTGTAGCCAATCTGATGATACAAACTCGATATTTATGTTCAAATACAAGCAAAGCCGGTCAAGGAAATGTGAAGATATTAGGGTTGTGATGTTCCAGTTCGGGCGCATAAACATATTATGTATGTTTGATCTTTGCACTTAATTGCAGCAAAATTTTATATTTTTTTAACGGGAATAAGTCCGCATTTGAGCACCAACTCGTCTGATAGCGACGATGTGGTCGAAGGTGAAGCACGCAGACCTAAAAGATACCTATTCGCTCTGACCTTGAAAGCTCAAGATTGAAAATTAGATTTTGGTCATTTTATAAATATTCGTTAAAAATCACATAGGCATTACGAAAAGCCAATCCTTTGGTATTTTAAACTTGCTTGTCATGATTTTGAGCTATCATTGGTTAATACGATTTCATCAAGTATTTATAGTCCTTACTGAGTATCCATTTAACTCATAAACATAGGTGTTACGTTAGAAATTGTTCAGAGAATATAGCCACTGCTGGTGCATCAATATTTATAGTCGTGACCCACTGCTGGCTAATGCATTTTCCCTATCGAGTTACCTTACTGGCTGGTTCTGCCATCATACAAACTGTCATCTTTTACAAGCTTTAGTATCTGGCAATTGAATTTTGAACCATTTCCCGATGTCCGATTGAGCTGAAAGGACCTGTGTAACTCCAACTCAGATGACGATGCTATAATTTGTTATTAAATAAAAATACAGTAAATCTTTTTATAATATTATTAATTAGGTACCAGTTTCATCGTCATCATCATCTACAGCCGTCTCTCTCCCATTGCTGTGTAGGCTTCTCTCGTTATGCCATCAGCCTGGGTAACCATTGGTTTGCCAAATAGTTTGACCCGCAATTTATTATTGATCTCATCAAAAAAGTATTTTGTATTTGGGTAGGTTTTTAGTAGATTTTGTCATCAGGATCATTAATAAAATAAACAGTTTGAAACTTTAGTTCACGGAATAAAAAGAGGGAAAGTACTTAGTTTTTAAAATATAGTTCAGTAATTCGATTTAATGTTGAAAACTATAGCGGTTTTACTCTCGATATTCTAATTTTCACACATATTTCGAGAAGTATATTCCTTGCCAAAATCCAATAAAACAATTAAACGGAAAGCCAATGTTGCTTTCTTATTTATAATACCTAGTGCTGTGATCAGTGTAAAGCGAGTAGAATACCAATTGCCTAAAAATACTAATTTATTTAGAGAATAGCACGCGGAGTCGCCGCATCTCGTAAATACAATCTACCAGATATTTATAAACGGTTTCTCGCGATGATGTGTTTTTTGTTTGATGTTACAGCACACTTTTGCGCTTTGAAGTGCATTGCGCTACATAATATTTTAAGGCAGAAAGGGTATTGCTCCACAATTCCACATGTTTATTGCCTCGCTCTTTTTGCATTTTTTTATTCATATTTACCTTTCTCGGTGTCTGTCTGGAATCAAATCTTCAAATTATTTTATTTTCAAATTATTTGCATATGTGTAGTTTATATTATTTAGTTTTTTTAATGACACGGCGATTTGGTCGCTAACGGACAAGGCCCTTTAAAAAGCACAAAATACTTTACATCGCTAATTCATGAATACACCAACTAGAGACAGAAATTAAGGTATACTTAGGTAGGTACTTTCGTAATTTTAAAGCAACTTTTTATGAAAAACAGTTTGATCACAGCTTTCCTGACAAAAGACAGTATCGTTCAAAAGAAGCCTTTTTAACACGCTTTTATTAGCTTCACCTGTATGTTTGTATGTATGTTTGTAACCGACTCTTTTGAGCGCGTTTTTGACCCACTTTAAACGGTCAGATTTCTTTTCAAACTTTGTAGATATATCGAGGACCGATTACAATATGTACACGAAACAAAGCGTTTTTTTTAGTTTTTTTTTTATTATATTCATGTCTGTTTGATATTTTCTCGTTGTTACCTCATTGATTATCGTGACAAAACGATTTAACAGATCATAATAAATTTTGGCAAGAAATAGTGTGCATCATGAAAACAGAAATAGGATACTTTTACCGGAAAACTGGGTAATCGAGCTTAAAATACGGCACCTAGTATTGTCGCGATGACTTTCGTTTCATCTTGTATTTTTTCAGAATTTTCCTGATTTAAATATTACAAGAATGGTTTTTGTGCACGCATTTTCCTTGTTTCTGATGTTTTGAATCGAAAAACTTAATGCGCACTTTTGCTGTTTACGGATTTCAAACAATATTACGTAGTTACGACGAGTTACATGTAAGTACTACCTACGAGTAGGTACGCTACGCATAATAGCGTAATAATATATCTTGACTGACACTTAGGTACATAATTAAAAATAAATTAAATAGTAATCCATTCAAATGAAACATACATCAATATATATTTCTATAAAAGCAGATACATCCGTGTGCAAACCATAATTTCATACTTAGCTGCATAAAAATAATTTCTTCTGAAAAAATATTGTTTCTCTAATGAATTTCAAGTGTATTTCCAACTTAAAATCTCGAAAGGTACAATAAAGAATTAATGTCGTTGTCGAATGTTAATGTAGTGGTAATGTGTCGTTTTCATTTTTTTTATTTCAGTGAATGTATGTTAGTCCTCAGCCGTGCGTTCGAAGTCATCGCATCTCGTCCTGAGAATGCCTCGCTTAGAGGTGAAACACGTGTCCGCAAGGGTATTCCAAGGATAAAGGTTAACTACGTTATTGTTTGTTTCAGATTAATTATATAATTTATAGTTTCAGGTTCATAATAAAAAAGAGTACAAATTTTTGAAGAAGTTTGTAATACAAACTTCAGACATGCATGCCTGAGCACCTCGAAATATGAGGAACACGCAGTGACGGCCACTGGGAAGACTGGGAACACGATTTGAGGTGTCCAAGACATGGGTTCAAAAATATGATGGTGAAGCCAAGAGACTATTACAAGTTCCTATTTCTTCATCGCGTACAAGCAGTGCTGTAACTAGCCTTTTATGCACCCGGTGCGAGCTTTCAAAACTGCGCCCCTGACCTAACTAGCTACCATGCATGAGATAAAACTAGATACTAGTCTGGTCATTTCTGCGCCCTGTGCCTGGGCACTGCTGGCACCGCCCTAGTTACGGTACTGCGTACAAGTATACTCCGAAGGTTAAATTGGTAGCCCTCGTACCCCTTATACACTGAGAAAAATAGCAATCAAAATTCCGATGAATTCACCTAAAGTACGGAGCATACTGACAATCACCAAAAAGTACGATGAAGTAAAAACTAAGTATTTAGGATGAGAATCATATATTATGATAGTTGTCACCGTAAAAACTGGTGCTAATCATCGTACTTTTTGGTGATTGTCAGTATGCTCCGTACTTTAGGTGAAATTTTTCTTATTCCCCTTTAATTTAGTGTCATATCGTTACTTATCTTTTCACTAGCGGCGGCGCGCGGCGTGTCGTCGCCCACATCGGTTCCGAGTCCCACACTACCCGTCACACCTGGCGACTGGCCCCAATCTGTTGTCGTAGGACGAGCTTCTACATTCACTATCTTGTTGTCTGTTGTTAATTATTATGTACCTAGAGAAAAGATCGCTTTGAACGATAAAACCGACAGTTATTTTCCACGATTTTTCTAACTAGTCTATCTCAGTTCAGCCTGCAGTTATCGCACCTACCAACCTACATATATTTCAAACCGGAGTACCTAAATAAATATATTAAAATAATATCACATACATACGATAAACGTATCTAATTGATAACCTCATTTTTTGAAGTCGGTAATAAAGCTAGGTAAAATGGTAAAAATTAAATTAAATTTTCATTACCAATTTCCCTCATCATCAATTAATTAATTAATATCTTGTGGCTAAGCTCTATTTTATTATAGTATCGGCAAAGCCAACTTAAATAAAATTTGCTGAATCGGCCTCAGAAACCAGGAGGGTTGAATTGAAAAACTTACGTTTATCTGTACTTTGTTTGCTGAGGCCAAAAGCCTTGGTCTAAGAGTCACAGACTTCAGACCAGACCAGAGACCAGACTTTGGGTCGCTCTGTCAACCTAGTTAGTTATAATTATAATTATAATAAATCCAACATGACATTATTCGTCTCTCACTATTTGGTGGGTGGGTGTGTCTGTCTAACCCGCACCTCCGCAGTTTCTCAAACTGTTTGCTCGGAGAAATCATTGCTAATATTTGTCGTTTGTTCTGTCCTGCAGACTTGTTAGTCATGATGTCTTTTCTTGATTACTGAGGACGGTCTCACAGTGACCTACCTACGTAAATATACCTATTTATTTCTAAGACAAACCATATGCCATCATGTTTTAGGGTTCTATTATATATTTTAGTAAAGAAATTACTCAATTCATAAGTTCTCGTAATTCTCTTAAAACGAACGCTAAGTTTGTGTACATAAAGAGGTCTCGGTCTCGACAATCACTTTAGCAGTTAAAAATGTAATAAAATAAAACTCAAAAACTTGTTTATGAAAGCTGCTTGTTTACTTGTCTTCTAATTTTGTAGTTTTCATAGAGTTGGCAATCCTTGTACACACATAAATTTCATACATAAATTATCATGAATCGTAAATTAAACATTTCAAAATTTCAATTCAAATTCAAAACTGTCTTTCAAACTGGGTGTGGGAAACCCGTGTCTTGAAAGTCAGTGTCTTTCCCTTGTTTAATTTAGTTAAGTATCTGTACATTAGTAGAATAAGGGTAGAAAGATGATGATGATGTTTATTATGAAACGAATTTACTTTTTAACACGCTTTTATTAGCTTCACCTGTATGTTTGTATGTTTGTATGTTTGTATGTTTGTATGTTTGTATGTTTGTATGTTTGTATGTTTGTATGTAACCGACTCCTTTGAGCGCGTTTTTGACCCACTTTAAACGGTCAGATTTCTTTCAAACTTTGTAGATATATCGAGGACCGATGACAATACACTAAACAAATCGTGTTTTTTAGTTTTTTTAACTATTAATTTGTTTAACACGCTTTTTCTATAAAGTTTCTTTAACTTTTAATACCGTTTAACTTACAAATGGTAATTTCGTCATTCGTGTCAGAGAACAGAGTGGCGCAGTGGAAGCGTGCTGGGCTCATAACCCAGAGGTCCCTGGATCGAAACCACGCGCTTGAAATCTTTTTGCTCAATATTTTTTTGTTACGCATCAATTTTATTTTATGAGGTCTGAGGATCGAAACCACGCGGCTACAAATCTTTTTGCTCAATATTTTTTGTTACGCATCAATTTTATTTTTAATTTGCTTGAGCAGACGGCCAAAATCGGATAACACCAACACATTTGTACATATTAATAATGGTTAATAGTTAGCAAATCGAACTAAAAAGCGAAAAATAAATAATAGTTAAAAAAAAACTAAAAAAACACGCTTTTTATAAAAAACCGAACTAAAAAAATAGAAAATAAAATTTTATAAATTTAAATTAAGAATAGGGTTGAAAATTTCAATAAATATAAATTAATAATAGTGTAAATAAATAAATACCTACATGTATTTTATTTTTAAAAAAGCGTGGGGTGCTTTCTAAGATATGTATTATCAAAATGCTAATCACTCTACTCATGTCTGTCAATACAAAATGTATCTACAAAATATATAATATCTATTGACCCATGCACCCCACGCTTTTTAAAAATAAAATACATGTAGGTATTTATTTATTTACACTATTATTAATTTATATTTATTGAAATTTTCAACCCTATTCTTAATTTAAATTTATAAAATTTTATTTTCTATTTTTTTAGTTCGGTTTTTTATAAAAAGCGTGTTTTTTTAGTTTTTTTTTAACTATTATTTTTGTACTATTAGGTAAGTTGCGTGTTCCTTTTTCTTGCTCTACCAGATAAGAGCTGTCAGAGAACAATGGCAAATTGAATTTGATACTCTACCAATTATAGTCTTGCCTTATTGATCGGCTTGTCAAAAATCGCCTACACCCCGTCAAGCCGTTTCCAATCCAAAAATCATCACCACACTACTACATTTTAACCTCTCACTCCAGCCAATAAGGTTTAAATTACAACGCATTGTGTTGGGTTCGTGAAATTTGGCAGTAGCAATGATTTTTCGACTTTATTGGTAAGAGATAAGGGTGTAAATAGTGGTGAGTTTTGGTAGTGGTTGTCCTGGTCTTCGAACCTACTTCTTCGTGTAGTGGTGTAATGCGACCCGACAGGCGACGACGGTGACTGCTCGCTTGATTGATGCTCGGATTGCTTGATACAGTTACCAAACGCCTGGTATATGAAAGGAGTGTGGGTAGATTCACTTCGATTATCTACGAGTAATTAAAGAGACAGTTACGTGTAAAAGATTAGTGGTTTGCGTGGGGCTGCGTGCGGCTAGCACGCGAAAGGTTTTGGTAGGGTATGAGTAGAGTATGGTCCATTCTTGTGTTTAATTAGGGGAAAAATGAGGAGATTAAAAAAGCGCTTAACAAAGGATTGGATTAGCAAAGGCTACTTTTTATTAGGAAAAAAAAATACGGTTCCTATAGTGGTGCGTTTAAACGGCCCGTGATATCGCGCACCGCGTTATGCACAAGACAACCTGCGTTCTAGTAAGCGCAGCTCACTTTATCACGTACGCATACGCAAGCGTACTCTTCTACACGCTGAACCTGTCACAGGTGTCAGGTCGTGCCATCACGGGTCGTTTATTCGCACCTTCAGCGAAGATTGAGTGAAACCGACCTACGAGTAGCTATATTTAAACATAAGTTCAAAATAGAAACTTTAAAAAGTTTCTATTTTCAACGTATGTTATAAATAAATCGTACCTATACCTATAGTAGTTAATAAAACTTTTATATCGGAACCGAATCAAAATATTTATGGCAAACGATGATTTAATAACATTCACATAATAGCATAGCCCAGTAGGCCTACCAGCCTCTGGCCAAATATGTCACCTGCTTATGGCATATTTGGCCGCTGGTGGTGGCATATTTGGCCAGAATCCTCGTATGGCCGACGCTGGCCGCGTGGGATCGGTGTTTGGAGTAGTGCGGCGTGCACATCGCTAATGATGACATGACGGCCTACGACTTACGGCCTATGGGACGTGATAATGACGTACACGTACTTATAACACCCTGTTTTACCCGCCATTCTGCAGAATGCATAATTTTTTCAGGATAAAAAGTAGCCATAATGTTGATCGAAAATTTAACATGAGTAACTGAGTGTGAGAAGTTGAGTCGTTTTAGCGTGAACAAACATACATAATAAACTTTCTCATTTATGATATTAGTGAGATTTTTCTCAAATAGTTGTGTCTTTACAGTCGCAGTGTTAGCGTCAGAATATTTTTGTCTTCACCGTAGAAATTATTACCTACGAGACTCTCTGTTTTTGTCACTTGAAAACTGTTTTAAGGATGAAAATACTTTTCCAGCTTTCAGCTCAGCGTATTGTCTATTAGTTTTTGTCATACAGCGATTGCAATATGACAAAAACTAATAACCTAAGCTTCAGGTTTGAATAACAACGCAACATCCATCCATTAATGTTTTTCAATTATCCATTTGCTATCGCGACGGAGGATGGCGTTTGTGGGTGTGCTCAAAATGTTGCCAAAAAGTTTGATTCGAATTCAGTTATAGATATTATTAGTTTTCATTTCCTCTTTGCTATCTATCTACTATAATAACATTCCAGCGACTGGCGTAATGACGTAGGCACTAGCTAACGTTAACGGAAAATACCTAGGGTAAAAGTCATGTAGGTAAAAAAGGAAAATTAATGTTTTACCGCACTACCTACACCAAAAACCGTATTTAGATGAAAACACAAATCCGTATTAAATAAACAAAACAAATCCGTACTTTGTATTAACTGAGAACCAATACAAACAACGTCCTCGTCATATGCAAATCGGTTGAATTCCCACAGTGTGTCATAAAATTATTACCTACCTTTAAACTCCTTCGGTTTGCGCACTTGGTCGCTGAGACCGACGAAAGCCATATTTGCTCTCTGCACCAGGAACCAATAAATATAATACATTTTAGTACACGCCGAATGCGGCCCAGCGGCCTCGGCAATATTTCCTTATAATCCTCGGGGGGGTGTGGCCGAGTGGTAGCGGAAAGCGGTTATCAGGATGTATGACATTTTGCATGTATGTTGTGTACAAGCGGTTAAAGAACGACAGCATCGCACATGTCATCTACTCCTACATAGTACAATATTAAAGATAAAAAAGTAATGAAAATGCAACACTAAGGAAACGGTGATGAATTCTGATAAAGGTTTGAAAAAGTTTATAGAGCCACTGAAAACCATTTAAACCAATATGATGGTTAGCTTAGAATTACGTGATTTGACCGAAAATTATCTAGATGTAAGACTCACATACCTACTATAGTCATTAACAGATAGAAGCCATTGTTTAGGTTTCTGATTGACCTCGCATGATTACTCGCTATATCTCAAGCCGACCCGTCCCTCACGTATTGTCCATACCTCGCCCGATATCATTGTCTCCAGTTATGGTTTATAGCCGATCGCCATTCCAGCTGACGTACGCGCCATCTTCGGCAGCGCCTCATTATAGCCCGAAACCACTCGACAGTTTGTTTCCACCAAGAACTCTACCACAGTCCGTGTTCTATCACTTCCTGCGCTGTTTGTGGACGGTTTTGTAAACTTTCATTGTGACAAGGGATGTTTCCGGTTGCAGGGACAAACTGACCAGCTCAATAAAGTACTGTATTGGCTAATTCCGTTTGTTTGAGTCTGGTGAGTTGGCAGCAAGTGTTTTAAGGATGAGTGCATTGACAGAAGTTTTCGAAATCGCCTTTAAAGTAAAACATGTTATAAAATGTTGTTTGACAAACCCGAAGTCCGAAGTTCCACATTTTAGTCTGTAGTAGTTTGGTAAGTGGTTAGATAAAAATTATAAACAATGATCTTAGCAAAAGATATTGAAGTATAATTATAAGCTGTAAGACTTAGATGTTAGCGAAACAAGCTAAAAACAAATCACCCGCGTCGATCAGATAGAGATCACCTCTGTATATCGATACTGCCTTACAAAGCTTGGCAGTTGTGTGGTCTAGCGATGAACAAAGAAAGATTACCCATTAGCGCTCAGTCGGACTCAAAGCTATCGAAGATCTATTGCCTGTTGGTTGTCTGCCAGAACGTAGGCAGATCCGCCGTTAATTTAATCATCGAAAATACTTAACTTCGACAATCAATTTGCAAGTCTCTATGATATATGGCTGCACGACCATCCTCGGACGTCGGCTACTCTGAAGCCTAATTTCACTAATTAATCTGAGTTTGTAATTAATCTTCCTCCCATATACAGCCTTCTAATGAAATCAACAAATTACTGGAATAAAAAATCCATTTTATTCAATTTGTCAAAATCAGCCGGCGGCTCAAATTACAAGCTACGGGCTCCATAATGCTCTGTTAGATTATAATATACTTACTTATTATGGACAAATGCGTTGTTTTTATCGCATTATTACAATAATTATTGTGAGTGGGCAGCACCCACAGCGGTATGAATCACGTGGCTTGTGTTCTTCCCAGAAAGGTTTGCATACTTCGGGCAAAAACTGTCGATGATGGATGGACAAGTAGTTATAAGTAAGTAATGTTTTGTGGAGTGTTAATATGGTGTAATTAGGAGGTGTCGTCGCGGTGGCTGAGTGGGTTTCGGTACCATTCCGCCAGTATTTTAAAAGGTCCACAATTATACCTACATAGGTGGTATCTACGATGTTGTAACTCATTGGGCGGTATGTGGTCTTTATTCAAAACTAAATTCTGCTGACGATTTAAACATACAAGAGAATGTCTGAGAAAGGAGAGTGGCTCCTTCCTAAAACAATAGCTTGCGGAAATAAAACCATAATAACAGAGTAGCAACAATTAGGTAGGGACCATCGATCTAGTATGACTTCGGTGGTAGGGATGTAATACCTAAACAAAATCAGCAGCTAATTCTAAAGGCTTTGGTTACAAACCTAAATTTGTGAAGTGTTGATGTCGTTGTCAAAAATACCACAATATACGAGTAAATGATAGCTTTATTTTTAGTAAGTTAGAAGTCAGTTAAAGTCTTCAGAATTGGTGAGGAATCTAGATAGGACGTGAAAAAATTATTTGGGTTTATATATTTCGATGTACGAGTTTACCTACTTTTTCAGAATTGGTTGCATTATTTTCTTTAAATACATAATCACCAAAATCATCCTAATTTTATTCCTAACTAGCTGACCCGGCAGACTTCGTACTGCCTCAATCGATAAATAAAAGACCTAAACTTTTGTATAAATCTATATATATAAAAGAAAGTCGTATTAGTTACAATTAGTAGTATTATTATTATTAGTATCCTTGTTGAATTCCCAACATAAGGAAGTTTATGATACTTTAATGAAGGCAATCGATGATGGAAATGGTGGTTTATATTTCCTAGATGCCCCTGGTGGAACAGGTAGGTAGGTAGGTAGGTGGTGATGTCAGTAGTTTTAGCCACTGTTCGTGCGAGATCCAACATAGCGGTTGCAGTTGCTTCTTCTGGAATAGCAGCCACATTGTTAGAAGGATGCCGTACTGCTCATTCAGCATTAAAGTTACCGTTAAATCTTCAAACTATTGAAGAACCAACGTGTAATAATTACAAAAAATTCAGCAATGGCCAAAGTTTTATCGGCATCGAAAATCATCATCTGGGACGAATGCACAATGGCGTATAAACGTGCATTAGAAGCACTTAACCGAACATTGAAAGATTTACGGAATGACTCGAGATGTTTTGGAGGAGCAATGATTTTACTGTCTGCCGATTTCCACCAAACACTGCCAGTAATTCCAAGATCTACGGCTGCCGACGAAATAAACGCTTGCCTCAAATCGTCGAATCTATGGCGCTATGTGAAGAAACTGCAGCTGACAACAAACATGAGAGTTGCATTGCTTAATGATACATCTGCTGAAGATTTCTCTGAGCAATTTCTGACTATCGGTAATGGTCAAGTACCTGTCGATGAATCGAGCGGATTGATATCATTTCCAAATAATAATTTCTGTAATTTTGCCTCATCAAAAGACGAACTTATCAACAATGTATTTCCAGACATTATTTCTAACTACAAAAATAATGAATGGTTGAGTGAGCAAGCAATTTTAGCGGCTAAGAATAAAGATGTGGACGACCTGAACTATATAATTCAAAATAAGATCATTGGAACAATGCATTCATTCAAATCTATTGACTGCGTCACAAATGAAGATGAAGCCACCAACTATCCAATTGAATTTTTAAACTCCTTGGATGTGCCTGGCTTACACAGACAATACAACCTTTGTATTGTCTGTGCTGGCTTACCACCGCACAATTTACGCCTAAAGGTTGGCTCCGTAGTAATCATGTTTCGAAACATAAACCAACCAAAACTGTGCAACGGTACGCGGGTGGTTAGAAAATTGATGAACAATGTACTTAATTTACGCGACGATACTGAAAGGAAAATTCAATGGTGAGGAAGTTCTCATTCCGAGGATCCCGATGATCCCAACCGATATGCCGTTTGAATTTAAAAGACTGTTATGATACAGTTTGTTAATCAATTTAAAGCTTTCTCATAAACTATATTTTTTGTTTTGTTTTGTGGTGCGTAAATAAACAAAGAAGACGGTTTTCCGATGCGCGAACACGAAAAATTTTTTTAAATTTTTTTTTTTTAAAATTTTTCACATGCTTTGACGTTAGAAACACAACTCAATTGCTTAGACAACAGTGAGTGATTATAATTTAATATGAACTTTATTGAATAGCAATAAAGTTCAAATTGGCTACATTTTATTAAGAAAACGTTTGTATGGGAAATAGAAAAGGGCTGTTTTGAGGGTTTTCCCGGCAATTATTCGAATTTTTCTCACCGTTTAGACCTACCCTGGACTACGACAAACATTTTAAAACCAAAATCAGCTCAATCGGCCCAGCCGTTCTCGAGTTTTAATCAGACTAACGAACAACAATTCATTTTTATTTATAAAGAAGATCTATAAAAAATCTTCAATTAAAATCCGTGGACTTTAATTGAAGACAGTTAACTGGTGAACCATTTGCTTCATAAATGCTTTAAAAACTTTACGCTTCATAGTAACCCTTAACAATCACCCACAAATTGGTAAGCACTTGTGTTGAGGAAGTCCTCAGCGGTCAACTCCAATAACTACGAGTATTGCCAATTGAGTGTCCTCAACAGTTACGACATAGGTACTCCGTAAAAGCCTTAAGCACTCGGTTCTCTTGAGATCGAGCTCGGGGCTTGTTATGATTTGCCAGTTTTGGAGTAGCACAGAGTACGATGCAGTACCGACCTTATTCTGTCACGCTCGAGATCATCTCAATTACTTTCTTACTCAAACCAGTCCTAAAAAAAAAGATGTAGGTATCTTTCTTTTTTATTCATTGATAGGCTTGCGTTTGACCGCTATCTCACGCGATGGTAAGCAACGATGCGGTCCACAATTTTGATGGGTTTTTGATTTGATTTGATGCGGTCTACAATGGAGCACGCTTGACTAGAAAAAACCTATTCACTCGCGACTTCAAGACACCCATCGGGAATCACCCACTCGGGGTGTCTTGTTTTCGTGTTGTTTTTGTATATTGTATTTTGTCTAGAGTAGATAAAAGATAATTTCGAGTGCTCCAGAATGAGCCCCTAGGACAACCCAAACCTTCTCCCACGCGAGCTTCAAGATAATTTTCGCCGTACTTCAATCGATTTGTTCGACAAAAATGGACTTCTTGAAGGTGATGAATTTTTCTTGCGGTATTTTATACATTACCGAGTTTGTCGTTTTGAATATACTTATATCGCTGCTTAAAAACTAAAGGGCCACAAATCAAAATTTTGTTTTTTTCAGGAGACCAGATTGAACATTTACATTTAGTTTTTTTGCTTTTTTGGCACTCTTACTTACAATAATTCTGTGTAATTTCATATCATTCGATGCGTATTTTAATTCCCCATCACTTGTTTACTTCAATTTTGTTGTAACTTTATCCCAAAGAAGATTAGCAGCACATAAGTCCCTTTAGTTTATATATTTTTTCAATCAAAACAATTAACATTTTGAATAAAAGGCCACAAGTCGAAAAAATTAAATGTTTTATTAAAAGAATTGATCACAACCTTGTTGGATTGAGACAAAGTCGTGACGTAAAAATGGAAAATAAAAAATTCGCACATCGAAATTAAAAAACAATCACTATATTTAGCTTTTTATTACTAAAATAGGGTTTTGGCACCATACAAAATAGGAAACAGACAAAAATAAATACTTCTAAAACCTCATCAGGCACAATTATCACGAATTATTGGTAACACAATAAGCAGTAGTAGGTAATATGGATAAATGCTTTGTACTTAGTATAAACAAGTCAACACTTTCACTTAAGAAAATAGTATTTTTTATATGCGGTTTCTAAGTAATTACTAAATAGCAGTTTTAAATATAACTCTACTAATTGTTATATAAAATCAGTCTGTGTCCTACTACTATATGTTTAAAGATTAGCATAAAAAGCTTCGTATTACTTTGGTATCACACTTCTTCATATCAGGTTCAGAATATCCTGTTTTTTGTCTCTGAAGCTTTTAGTTTTTGAGCATATACTTTTTTGAGTGTCGTGGTTATCACGGTATTGGTCTTTGCTTGTTTTTTGGTCAAAGTAGACACTGACTTAAACTCTGCGTCGTCGTAAGAAGTCTTAAAAAAGAACTTGGTTGGGGTTTCTTGGCAAATTTTTATGACTTTTATGTCAGCCCATCTCAGCTTTTCTCCATCTTCTGTAAGGGTGTAATTACCAGCAGCCAGAGATTTTAAGTCGTAGAAACTGTCGTGTGCCAGTTCGTTGACGGTGTAAGGTGTGCCCTTCTTCTTTGCTGTTTTTATTAAAGTAATGTACTGATCTGGTACATAAATGACCGAAGATTTCAGTGCATTTGAAATATTCCTTCCAATAACAGAGTGTACAGAGTCACCCTCGTTTTGGGTATGCCCCTTTATCAAATATTTGTGTGTTATGCTTCGTATTTTCGGAAACTCACGAAGAGAGTGTTGGTACATCGCCAGAGTAAATTTGTTCTTTTGCTGGCCACAGCAATTGTCACTGTAAAAAACCATATCAAAAGCTTCATTTGCTTTATCATGCAAACTTTTTAAGTACATAAATATAAACGCATGAACCTAATTCGTTGACGCCTCGAGCACACAAACAAAGCAAACGGTGTTTTTGGTCTCGAGCTCGGTAATAGTAAAATTTAATAGGTTTATTTTTGATATGTAATAGAAACTCGACACTTCACCTCGTGGAGATGGCATCACGGCTATAGGTCATAGACTGCCACTATAAAATTATCATTGACTTTTTCCTTATCTCTCGCCTTTTCGGCTCTTGCGAGAGATTTTTCTTTTAGATGCAGTTCGTATTTTGCCTGTAGTGGCACCTTATCTTCAGCATTAGCATAGGCGACGCAATCGTCACATTGGTCTTTTTTCGGCTGCCAGAACGAGATATTAAATTCCTTTGCAAAGAAGTTATAATATATTTGGTACGAAGCAAAGCTCTTTCCTTCACATTTACATTTTTCTACATAATCTCTGTGTAAAGCAGTGACGTTCATCTAATATTCGTTCACTAGATATTATTTTTATTTATTTTGTGAATGGATGAAATTGTTGGTTTCAGGCAATACCATGTTTAAAATTCTATGAGTTCGGTTACTCATTCTGCAAGAGAACATGAATTCACAAATTACATCGGTGAGGTAGATTGCGAAATATAGGACAATAATCGACAAAGGTGAATGTACTTAAGTGAACTGCTTATTATTATTATCCACGTTATCATATTATATTACACAACATCAAATATTATTTAACCATCTTAAAGCAAAGTTTTTCATTACCAAATAAATTCCAATTTTTATTAATTCCCTTTGTCTTAAAAGAAAACACCTCAAGCACAACAATATCTAAAGCAAAACAGACGTTTCACAGAAACAACTCTAAAAAAATAACATAATTAGGCATTTTTTATTTGCTAAACTGACACTTTTCAAAACGAGGCGCTTTTGATTTAAAAATTATTGTGTACTTACTTTTGTTTTACATGCGAAACAGACGCATTCCAAAATGTGGCCCTGTTGCTCCTAAAATTTACCCTCAATATAGGTAACTTTTTGTGATGTGGCTGTTTAGCAAAAAATAGACGTGTGCTCGCACCGACTGTCGGGTCGCAACTCAAAAGATGGCTGCTTTGCTCTGAACTTAGCCACCAATCCGTGAAAATGCCAAAAGGGCGTATGCGTAAATTATTAATTTAAAGGCCGATTTCGACGAGTGTCTTTGTGTTGTATGAAAATAAGGGCAATTTTGGCCCAATTTTTAAAATAAAAGCAATTTTGGATAATTTTGCTTTGTGGCCCTTTAGTTTTTAAGCAGCGATATGTTCTTTACAATAATTGTTCTGTACCTAGTTGTTTGTTGGTAGGTACAGTTTTTGTGTTGCAGAACAAAGATTTGTACTTTAGATAATATACTTAAGACTCAAATCATTATCTTAAAACCAGAACAGATTTTTTTATACTACAATGACACAAAATCAACAATAGCCTTATACTCGTAGCCTGTGAAGCTCTGTATTCGAAATTATTTATTCTATTTTTTATTTATCGTTGAAAGGAATTAATGTAGTCAATGTAATTATATTCCTTCCTTCGTGGGTCAATTTAACTAAACCTTAACAGTGTGTGTGACCTTAAGTGACTCAATTATTAGGCGCGAAAACACAGATCTCTAGGAATTGGGCCGCGCAAGCGCAGCGGTCCGCCCTACGCATAGATCAGATAACCGGCAAGTTATGCAAATAGCTAAACAATACCACCAACTTATTAGTAGAGTTTTATGAGGGAGCCACTATCGCATTGAGCAAAAACAAGAGTTCTTGGTTCTGCAAAACCGAAAACTATTCGCGGAGAATTTAAGTTCCGTGATTTAGTCAATTGCTCAGATATTTTGGTCGATTTCTGAATTCCAATAGGTATTTATGATTATTGGGCGCGTTTCTAATGACTGTTTCCTAAGCTGCGCATCTGTTCTGTGTTGCATTTGAGGCGCGGTTATTAAAGGTTTTGTTAAGTCCATGTTCACCAACATTTGACACGGTGGTTTTTATAATTTTGGTGAAGATTTGACTTAAAGAGTTGACACAAAGGGTTGGATAACAGTACCTCTACAATCGCCCTATAACTCAACAGTTTCATTAAACTTTGGTTTAAGCAGTTGGGGAATCCCATCAGGCTCATATACTTACATGTTTTATCGAAATGGTTTCACCGTTTCAAAGTAAGAAGATTTTTAAATTTTATTTTGTTCTATTATTGTGTCTGTTTTGTGTTTTATAGGCAGGTACGAGGCGTAGTGTAGGTACAAGTTATTACTGCGTACTTGTGAAGGTTTTCTCACTTCATGGCCTTGTGCCTGTGTTCAGAAATGCATAATATCGCTTCATTTACGCGGTACGTAGGTTTTAGATTGCAAAACCGGGGCCTGAGAATAATGATTGTCCTTTTGTGGGATTGGATTTGTTATGTAGATATCTATTTAGTTACTATTTACTTATTTACTACTTTTTTATATTATTTACTTTTATTTGCTACCAGTTATTTAGTTGTAGTATTGTAGTATAGTAGTTGTAGTATTTAGTTGTAGGGCTCTTTTGCAGAGCCCGCCTGGGGAAGTACCACACCTTTGCCAGTTATTCCACCGCCAAGCAGTAATGTGCACACATTACTGTGTTCCGGTTGGAAGGGTTTCCAGTGAAATTACAGGGCAAATAAGAGATTAAACACCTTATATCTCAGGGTGACGAGCGCAGTGCTGTGCCACGCAGGGTCTTGAATTCTGCGAGTTCAAAATTCTGGGTGGCGCAGACCTGTTATGGGCAAACGTGACGTTTAACATCAGGCGAGCGATTTGCGTCTTGCGATTTGCGATTTGGTCTCTTCACTCAATTACATAAAAAAAAAAACCAATGTAGATACCTACTTGTTAACCAAAATGAAGTAGTAGTGTTGAGATTTCAAAATTTTATTCTGTGCCTACATAGACAGCATTTGGGAAATGCCAATTATTATTATTCTGTATTTAATATTATTTTTATTCTCAGTGGTCTTAATCATATCTGAAATGAGAAATAAATATTGACGTTAAATAACATTGAATGTTACAGATATTTAATATTATGTAGGTACAGGTATTTCAGGTAAACAGGCATAACAAATACGTAGAGGAAATCTATAGGCTGTACCTACCTATATGCCTAGAAGTGATAGCTTTTGGCAATAAGATCTCTTGTTGTCGCACTAGTTTTATCTATTTGCTTAAAATTTCTAGTGTGAACAATAAAGAATTTATGTTTTTATTTATCTAGAGTAAAATCCAGCTGCAAAATATAAAGAAATAATTTTATATATATGAAACCCTAAAGGTAAGTAACCTTTTAATTAACTTTTTTATTCTTATTATATTTTCTCTTACTTACTTACGTTTATCTAAATCTTGCTCGTTCTTTTTCTGGTGTCCACACATCAGCGAAATCTCCTCACATAAACTTCAACAACAAGAGGAATTTCTTCAAAACACTTCACAACACAATTTTTATAAAAAAAACTAAAGAGTCTAAAGATCACTGTAATTTTCAATCCGTCAGCTACACTACATTAAAAATATATTTATTTATAAATTCACAAAAGTTTGTAAAATGGCCGAAAACAAAAAGCGCGCGATCTAAAGTTTTCCCGCGAAAACGGATGAACTTTTTTTTAATACCGTCGCGGCGCGATCGGCTTCGGCACGCGCATCGATACTGCCTCCACGGAGGCTGCGTGGCTTCACAGACGAACAGCACGACTAACTTACCTACCTCAAGAATGGAAAGGCGGAGCCACTTTCGCATTCACTAAACAAAACTGACAACAATCCGTCGCTCATTTTTAGTTTTAATATTTGGTCAACTGCATAAATAAGTTTGTCGGTTGGTAGTCGCTTGTTGTGGGTCACACCGCCCACAGGCGCAATGAGATCATAAAACTGCTCTGAACATAATTTACACTCAACTTGCAACTAAATACAGCCTACTTTGCCTATCAACAATATGCAAAGTAGAAATGCAGTGTGGGCCGGCTAAATGCAGGCGTAAGTAGGTAATATTGATGCCGAGCAAGGGATTAATATACAAATTATTGTAACCAGTTTGATACAATCTAAGATTCTTTATGGTTTGCAGGCGAGATTTGACTAATAGCTAACCTGGTTAGTAATGTGGTCAAAGATGGAAATGTATTTGAAATTGGATCTCATTCTCAATTGAGGTTGTTTGATACTGACGGCAAGAGGTATTAAATTTAACACGTAAATCTTATTCCAGTGCCGACGACGCGCGTGGCGAGTTCAGTGTCAACCGTAAAAATGTAGGCGTCATCCGAGAAGACACCATGAAAATCGTAGTGGTAACTGGTACTGAATGTGTTAATAGCTTGGCTAGCCCATGGTCTATATATATTAATTATGGGCTAGTCTAGCGAGGACTACCTAATTGCTTGCAATATTTTTTATAGCTCTTCATTAGGTTTCTTGTATCGAGGAATTGTGTTTCAGTTTCAGGATCATTTTAGATTATGATTTAAGTTTTTTTTTGCTATGGTTTTCACGCTTCGCTGCTCGTCCGTGGTCGTGGGTGCTGACAGTTGGTGGCCTATGTCTAATAATTTTGTGTCTGCCGCATTCCAGGATCCAAATTCCGCAATTTTATAAAGCTTGAGGACTTCCGCTGGAAACTTCGGACACCAAAAACACTCGAGCGCTCATCCTCGCCATTGACGTTTGAGCAGGGGAGCGTAGGTCCCAATCGAAGAAGAAAATGAATCATACCGATATATGAAGCCCGTATCACCTGCTCACCGACTGAGTTTATGCTCTGTGGCAGGGGTCGGCAACACTTTGGCAGACACGGGCCGCATAGTGACAATTTGAAACAACGGCGGGCCGCACTTGTTTACAATTATCATATAAGTATAACCGTGTTTTTTTTCGATAAACCAATAAATTCCGTTAGTATTTTCTGTATAAAGCAGGGGTAGGCAACCCGCCACCCCTTCCGTGCAGACCGCGAAGGGTCGGGGAAAAAATCTGTAATTTCACGCCAAAACCAACACGTGTGACACTCGCGTATCCGGCTTAGATACTTGACATACCTACACTATGCTCTGCGTGTTCATCTCTTTTGATTTCAAATTATATTATTTTCTGCTATTATAGATTTCAATTTCTCATAAAAAAAAATTAAAATTAAGTTTGTTAAAGTCCGTTTTATTTTCTATCCTTAAATAGGCAGGTAGAAAAGCCTTCCCTGTGACAAGATACATATAATATACATTTCTTTTCTCTGAGAAAGCACGGATAAATCTGTAAAACCCGTATTCACCTGGTATTTATTTTGTCAACTATGGATTGTGACTAAGATTTCTCTAATTTCTTAGAAGTAGATATACTTACCTACCTAATTAATAAGCAGGGCATTCAAAACGTTCCGGAAATACCACTAGCATATTTTTATTTTAAATTACAAATCCTTCCATTTTCCTGTTACCTACACTATTCTTTCGATGTGGGTCTACTGTTGAGACTATTTAATTTTAAGACCTTTTTGCACACAGTGTCGCAATAAATATATGTATGTATTTTGATTTTAATATTTCTAGAAACCCTGCAAGGCTCTGAATACTGAGAAAAAATTATCTATTTTATTAAGTAATTTTCAATAATGCAAAACTTTAAAAAAAAACGCGAAATGGGTGGAAAAAACTAATTTAGCTGAAAATTTAAACTGTGACAAAATAATTACAAATAGGCACCATTTCCTTTTACATTAAATTAAATAGAAAGTAATATGATTCAAATAGGAAACTACGTGTTTATAATAGCGTCATCTATTGGTGGAAACCGCGCAACTTTTAGGCTTCAACGGCGGGCTGTTTGTCAGTAGGCATGTAGTCGAAGAGCACAGCCTTGCGGTCGTAGCCGCAGCGGAAGAGGTTCCAGGCGGCGTCTTCTGGAGCCAGGTTGGCTGATTGTTCGGCGCAGTTCTCCAGGATCTGCAGGATGGTGACAGAAAAGATTCGTTCAGAAGATTATTTATATATGTACTTAATCTTTCTTTCGCACAACGTGATTTCAAGTAGCCATTTCGAATATTAAATGTGCGTTAAGTGACATACCTAATACATAATACTATTACTCACACCATAAAATATAAATATTTCAAAAACCCTTTATAAAAGTTTTTGGCACATTTGTGAAAATGTTTATATGGGCTATACAGATTTGGATAAAATCTAGTGTGAAAGTAGTGTCGTTTCGTCGTGTAGTTCTAGTAAAACGCGGGTTTTAACGCAGCTACCATGGACTAGGAGGTCAGAATAAGAAAAGAGAGAGAAGGCAAACATAAACTAGAAAGATAGATACCAACCTTGCTGGTGTTCTTCCCGTCACTCCTCGTCGCCAACTTCCCGAGAATAGCGGACTTAAGAAGCTTGCCGTCTTTCCCCACCACCTTGAAATTAAAACAATCACTAATTCGATAATCATTTACCTACTTAGATTAAAACCAAATCAACCAAGTGGCCCGCGAGTTAACTATGCGGCCGCGAACTGTTCATACCCCTAGGCCCCTAGGCATAGCATAACTTAGAATAGGTAAACTCGTAGATATAGGCAGAGTTTTAGGTCGCCTGGAAAGCATGGTTTAGCGGTCGACATAAGAAAGTAACCAGAACGTATAATTTAACGTGTAATCCGATCCACCAACTTATGTTGCAAAATAAGTAGGTTTCCAATGGTAAATCGTTGTTTTCATTTACGTCCCATTTCTCACATTCCTCTACCTTACTTACCTTACCTACTGCGTTTATTCGATCGTTCTTTTTTATTCAATGAAAGGCTTGCGTTTTACAGCCATCTTGCCCGGTGGTAAGCAATAACGCCGTCTCATACTATGTGCTCTCCATCGTAGACCACGTTATTATTGGGTTTCATAGTTTTGATGGCTGGTTAAGTACCTACCTTGCACTTGACCAGCACGCAGTAGACGTGGCTCCGAAGCGCTGCGTCGTCCGTCAGCTCCCCGCCGAGCAGCAGCTCCACGAGCCGAGGCTCCACCTGGGACTGAGCGAGGCACGCGTCGGAGTGAGCGCGGAACATCGCTTTCTCTGCCTTGCCCAGTACCTGCAGAGAGGTTAGAAGTCAGTTGAGATGAGCGAACCATCGCCTTTTCTGCTTTACCCAGCCTTTACCCTTTACAGAGAAGTTAGGAGGCAGTTGAGATAAAAAAAAGATGATTTCTTGATGGTGAGCATATAATCAGTAGGCTTGCTGTAATTATGCCATACAGAACGTCTACGTCTAAGCCTTGCTGGAACCGAACTGTTACGTTTCGTCACCCTGAGAGGCTGAACCGATTTTAAACATATATTTTTTGTTGTTGTAAAGTTTACTTGATCATTGTTGAAAATCTCTACAGCCGTTTGAAGATTGTAATCTTTTTTATTGGGGCTTCTAAATTGTTAATTCTATTACGTGTAAGTATTCATTAAAACATACCACACAGTTCTTGCATGCTGATGCCACCTGGAAAATTAAAGTTGTTTTAATAATGGGATTTATTTCCTAAGCACAGCTGATAGGTAAGAAATAATGGATTTGAAATCCATATATGTACTTAATTCCAAAACATATGACGCGCGTAATTATTAGAATTGCTGATGTTGATATCAAGGCGTCAAAGTGGGGTTGGGCGGGACTCATGATCAGAAATTCAGAATGCACCCTGACAGACCGGTCAGGAAGATCACGTAGTAGGTGCCTGAAATCAAACGAAGGATCCGAGACAGGCCGAAGAAATACTGGCAGTACAACCTTGATGCATTTTTGTTGGTAGACTGGTCTAATCTGGTGGATAATCGCACTGTCTGAGAGATTTGGGAGATTGACAAAAATTGTAAATTATTAACATGTAGAAGTAGAGTCGTAGCCAGTACAGTCAAAACTCCAATACCTACTCAGTCAAAATACCAAAATACCAATACTTCCGCGTTGTTAGATGGAACGGAGTGTTCGGAGCTACTTTTTTTGTAGTACCTAACATAAATTCTAGTTAATCATTTACCTGTAGAAGAAGAGCCGAAGCCAGTATAGTCAACACTCTAGTCGTCATTTCCATTTTTACAATAGCACCGACACAAGCAGCAGACCCGGAAGAAGCTGCAGCTCCAGCAGCGCTGCCAATCCCGCGCGCAGCGGTGCGCCGTGTGATTTATGCGCGCGCGCATGTTTATTGTTTACACCGGTGTACTACCACGTTATTGGATGCAACAGAGTGTGGGTAGTTAGTTTTTAGTAATAGTAAGAAGGTTTGCTGAAAGAAATGAGGGTAAATTGCTAAAATAACATCAAAAACATCATCAACACAAATGGGCGTTAGAAAGTCACAAAAAAACCTTCAATCTCTTAAAAACATTTATCTAGCCTATCCTAGTGCTAATTCTAGGGTAGCTACATTGTCATATTGTTGGTCATTTAAATTTAGTCTAGGTAGGTACGTAGCTACGTAGATCGCGAGCCTGAACCCGATTGGCGCAGGACCGAGGCAGATGGCACAGTTAGAGAGTGGCCTATATCCAGCAGTGAATAAAGAAGTCCGTGGATGATGATGAACTCATTGTCTTTGTCTGTTGCATAAATCATTACAATCACCATATACTTAGGTACTTACAAAGAAACGAATGCCTTTTTCAAGCTTGCATTTGTGAATGTGAGCACTGAAGAATTTATGAATGTCATCATTTTGAGTTTCGTAGTTACTTTTTATACATCTGAAAATGTCACAAAATATAATCTTCTGAAGAGTATCGTAGTACGGGGTGATATTATAACAACAATACATGAAACGTCGTTGTTTTGTAAACGCGAGTATCGCACGGACGGATCTCTCACAACATCGAACATTCGTCAAATACCTGTTGTTTCCCACCGTTCTTATTCTCATAACAACTGATATTCGGGACTTCGTGCCCGATGCTAGTCGGCCTTCGCTTTCGCAGATTTATTGGGGCTTTTTTATAATACGTTGTTTCATTCGGCTTGTTCCACAAGTATTACAACGTGGAGTGGTGTGATAACCTTTTCGAATTAATCCCTCCGTCCAGGTATTACAATCGTACCAGTCGCTCTCGTCTAGATTGCCATCTAAGTATTTATAGATGCGTGGAAGTCTCGCACTGTCCGATTTATTCGATTGTTACTTCCACGCACTTGTATTCTGTGGAATGGCTTACCATCTTCGGCTTTTTCACCGAAATATAATTTGGGATACTTTAAAAGAAGGGCGAATAGAGTTCTTAAAGGTAGGCAACGCACCGAATATGTTTCGGTTATTGAAGGCGGCGATGACCACTTATCATCTGGTGGCCAGTCGCTCGTTTGTCACTTAGTATCTATATCATAAATGATGCAATATCTCATGCATCTTAATAGCTTACCAATGGGTATTGTTAGGGGCGGCTTAACCTGAAAAAATTCGGCAATTTTTTTACTTGCATGTGTCCTTAGCGCAACTGAAAACATAAGCATAATAAAATATAGCTAGCTGTTAATTTTTCTTATAACAAGAAAGGTTTTCTTAGCGCTCTTTAATGTTGACATGCCTAAAACACGCACGAAACTCCTTGATTCCACTATATTGTGCGAATCGCTAGTGTCGAATGCGTTGCCTTAGTGGGTGTTTCCTCTGAGTGATATATAGGTAATCTGGGTGTCGTCAAGTCAAAACTGAATCAGTTTCTTCTAGGTAAGCATGCTCCGTCGTAGACCACTTCATTGCTCACCATCACGCAAGATAGCGATCAAACTCAAACCTATTGAATAAAAAAATCTGGTCTATCACTGGATATCTATCTGTAGGTCCCTACTGTCATTACAAATTAGCCGTAGGTACTATTGAGTTTACATCAAGAGCAGCTGCCGAAGTTAAAAACATCATCATGATGGTGGTAGCTAAGGTAGTAAGTACCTGGTGTGCTGGAGATCGAGGCGGTGCATGCATACGGAGGAAGGTGGGCGCTTCGCACAGTGCGGGTCGGTACACGCGCGCTGCAGCACGCAGGGAGACAGACCGAGAGCAATCATCGCTGTCAGCATCAGCTGCACTAGCATGCTGACAACAAACTGGCATGTGCAGAAATGAGAGTATGACGAGACGAGAACATGTATATCCTCGTGGTCATACTGGTATAGGACAATTTATTATAGTATGACCACCGAGGAAACGCTGGTACAAACGAGTACTATGCTGACAATAGCATAGACGCCCTAATAGTAGTAACGCCCTAGTGTGCTGATAGCATCATCATAACGTGGCCTTGGTGAGTAAGTTGAAAATTAATTTACTGACCGCGAAAGAAAGTGGTATTTTCACTCCCATTTAACTCGGTAACTTTTTACTGTGTAAAATAAGGTTCTATGTAGAATAATACCGATGGGATTAAATTCAGAGTCTGTCACTTTTTCGGTTGCATAGTGCGCCTAGAAACTGGCTTCTGCCATTTGGCGGTTTAGGAGGTACCTACTTGGAAGTTGATTTTTAAATGCTCAAGCGTTTCAAATTTTTGCTACCTGGCAGACCAAGACAGACAAGTTTGCCAGGATTATTCTGGAAATCATCAAGATGGCGCATTGCCACATAAAAGGAGGCTTACTTAAGTACTTATAGCCTTATAATTAGGCTGAATCTATTAATACGGGTACTGTACGAACAATTCGAAGTGACTATTTGTACGGGTACTGGACGAATAAATTATTATATTGGCTGAGTCTACGGGTACTGTTATTAATATGGGTACCGAACAATTTATGATTATTAATACGGTTACCATATAAAAAAAAAAACCTAACAACCTATCCGGACACGATTAGTACAATTTTTTGGAAATAACATCAATTTTCTTCAAAGTTTTTGCAAACTTTGAAAAATAGTAGCGTCTTCAAAATTTCAAATTGAATTTTTATATTATTTTATTCGTTTTATTCGCGTCGCGCTGCATACTTGGATTCCTATTATTAGCTTGTTACCATATATTAGCTAATCATCCAATTCATTCTTAATTTAAAGAAAAAAATGAACCCGTACAAATAGTCACTTCCTTATAATTAAGTACTCTCTAAAGCACAGCCCTATTAATTTGTGTTCTGCCATACAATCAAAGATTTGACATTTGACCCATATTGACCACTATAAAAAGGGAACGTACTTTACAGCTGGACGTTTACTTTTCAGATGTATTCTGAAATTGCTTGAATTCGTAGTAGTTGTTGATGCTGATCGGATTTGAGAACCAAAACATGATTAGACCGAACACAAAATTACAAAAATATAAAACTAACTGAATCTCTTGACCATGCTGACAGAGCTTTTTCGACTGCGTCATTTACATTCTCTTCGGACTGCGTGACAGTTTTATTTTTCCTTTGTTTTAATGAAAAGAGTTTGCTATAGACCTCCTCGTTAGTTTGTGTTTTGGTTCCAGATAAATAAACCATCCTTTTAGATCAACCAAATCTCAAACCAACTACTTACTCAAATGTTTTGGTTCATGAACACTCATTATTGACTCTAAAGAATGTATTATATTTATACTCGACTTTATAAGACCCATTGCTAGTACTCTGATATAGGACCCCTTAAAAGTTGAATATTTTCTCGCCACATTCCTCTGATTTAGTTTCAGATTCAGAAATATTTATTGAACAACTGATACATTGTAATTTATAAGCTAGGTGTTACTGCATTAGTTGAAATTGTCAGTGCCGCAGTGCAGTGTGTTGTCCTCGGCCTGTATTTAAATAAAAACTCAAGATTTCAACCCGAAAAATATATTTCTTTACTTAAACATATACTTATCTTATTTATACTGATGATTTACAGGGATAAAAGTTACACAAATAAATTAAATAAGTAACTAAACAAGGTTTCACCAAATTATACAGTAGACTAGGTATGTACTAGAACTTCTTCGTAGATACCAAAATGTTATTCGATTCAATAAATTAATAGTTTGTTATAATTGTGGCAGAATTTATAAGAAAAATTGCAAGATACAATGAGATATTGCAGCTCATATCTATCCCCATACTGCCCTCCTTTTCTCTCCCCCGCGATATGCCACAGCATCAGTGTTGCCAACCCTACAGTTTTTTACAAGCTGTCGTAGTTTTTAGAAATTTACTTTACAATACAATCTAGTTTTTACGCCAGAGTAAGGCAATTGAGTAAAAACTGTAGTTTTTTTAATAGGTTTCTGTTTTCTAGTTTTTTTTAGAGAGTAATTTTTCTCTTGTAGACAGGGTTAGCAACACTGCACAGCAAAAATAACAAGCCAAGGGAGCTAATACGATCGCTAATCGATGCCCATCTAAAATCCTTTTCTCATTAGACCCATTCAACGACAACCTGACTAAAAGTAGGAGGGATGAGCTATAATAGCGAGATAATTAAAGCGCAGTCTAAAAGCGCTTTTAGGAATGTTTTAATACCAATGAGTACCTATCGTGGCCAACATAACATATCCATCCATTCCATTAAAATTCCTTTTGTAAAATTTTCTAGGTAACTTTTTAATTTTTGTATTATTTTTTGACATTCGAGTCCAACGATGGAGCACGCTCGTCTAGAAGGAACTCAGATAAAGTAATACATTTCCGAACAAAACTTCGTTATAGATATTCGATAGATTTATGAAAAATTCACTCGGCGTAAACGGATGCGTTTTTAATGCAATAACGTTCATTCTTTTGTATCATTCTGCATTGAAATATGTTGCATCTCTTTCCATTTGTAAGAAAGCGACGCACCTTTTTAAAGTGTTTTTAAATTTAGAAAATGGTACAAGATAATTTTTATTATACGTAGGTAACGAAGATTTCCTCGATAGCATTTATGCTCAGGCGCAGATTTTGAGTGCTTAGGTCATAAGTCGTAACGTAAGTCGGGGGTGGGGGTGGAGTGGTAATTATTCCCCCCCCCCCCCCCCCTTTATCCTGATTATGCTATTCGTGCACGATTCACTAGTGACCATTTTACAACTACTTATTCACTACTTTACTGGTGAAAATACATTTCTTAAATATACAATTATGCACTTTGGTTACGTATACTACATAAGTACGTATACAACACAACAATTACTTACAATAAAAAGTATAATTTTACAATAAATATAGTAATACCTACATTAACAGAGAGATTAAAACTAGTGGAGTTACTATCACATAAACATAAAAATAGATGACAAATTATAGAAATCTGTGACATACAGATAGACACCGAAAAACGGAACCCTAAAAATTACGAAAATGACCCTTAAAAATATGTATACGAGTAGGTATGTACCTACGAATTTGAGTTAATTTTTGGGTATTTTAGGTTAGCACAACTGTTAGTTTATAGGCCGCCTAAATAATTGAAATAGTAGATTCTAGACTAAATAAAATTTTATTAGACAATCAACCGGGGCCTACTATTTTCCGTGTCATCCTGACTTCTACACCCTCAACAGTGGCGGATTTACACATTTGCCGCCCGTAGGCTATTCAACATTTTGCCGCCCCTACCGACCTAAACAATTCGATACACTAGCCCCGTCCCCCGTCCCTGCTCTCAATAATACCTTCGTTCAGAAATCATGTCCGAAATTAAAAAAACTTGCCCCAGAATTTGCCGCCCCTGAAATCTGCCGCCCTAGGCTCCAGCCTACTCAGCCTGCTGGTAAATCCACCACTGACCCTCAAATTGAAATACAAGTTTTGCAAATGACTTTGACTGGGTATAGGAAGATATACTCTACAACATACATCACCTAGATGATTACAATTTCCCTTAAAACAGAACTTTAAAATCGTCAGCCTGGTGCAAGAAGTAACTAACTGCAAAAATTCACTAACTGTTTTGATATGAAAATTAACGTGGTTCTGACAATGAACATGGGAATACTCAAGTTTTATCGAGTCTAATACTGCGACTAGTTTCGATCACATTCGGTGATCTTCTTCAAGGAATGTTTATAAGCATAATGTGCTCGAAGTTACGTCCAGATTGGCACTGATTTTGCAGTTAATGACTTCTTGCAGTAAGCTGACGAAATACGTGAACCTTGCTGCGCCCAGCGGTTTCACTTGCTATTACAACCTTTTTTTGACGTACGTACTGATATGTTAATTTTACCTACAACCTTCATAATACGTTCTTACCAAATTTGATCTAAATCCATTGAGGCGTTTCGGCGAGAGAAAGTAATAAACATTGAAACGCAGTGATAGTGCAGCTTTCTTAGTGATTTTTTTAACGGACCAGGAGTTTCAATGAACATAGGGTTACCAGATGAAAAAATCAAAAGACCGGAGAAACCTGATTTCCATGGAAAAGTCCTGAGATTTTATACAGTTTGACAATTTTCTCTCAAAAACGTATTATTATCGTTTTATACACTGCGGATCTAGCTCACGCGTTGCAACTTGCACATCGCACTCAAAGCGGCGGGGCGGGGGGGGGGGGGGGGGGGGAAAGGGCGGGGGGGCGGGGGGGGGTGGCAGCGGCACCGCCCGTCGCCCCGCACAGATTATTTTTAGTTGGTTTAACTTTTAATTAAAGAGATCTTTAAAATGTAACCTGTGTTTTATGGAAAATCCTGAGATTTGCAAAATCCGGCCGCAATCCTGAGAAAAGTCAAAAAATCCTGAGATATGGTAACCCTAAATGAACACCCCTACAAACATACAAGCTTTACCTCGTCATAATAATATCTATAGATCAATAAATATAAAGGCACAAGCTTTAAATATGTAACAGATTTCTATTACTAAGGTCGGGAAAATGCTTATCGATTGATATTCGAGACTAATCGTTCCGAAGAACTGGATGAAATACGAAACGACGAAACAAAATAAATTAATTTACGAAATCAAACAAGCAAAGTTTGAATCTTGAATCGATTTTTAAATTCAAGTACGATATAGAACAACACAATTTCGATTCGATATTTTTTTGCGCTACCTACAAATTTGTTTTAAATATGGTATTAAAAAATTAGCGCTAGATACAACTAAAATGTTGAATTTTAGAGGTGACTCGTTAAAAAACCAGTTGTATACCTACCTAATGTAATGGGTTGATTACACGTAAGGAGTACAGTGGCGAGACAGTGCCTTCGGCCGAGTGCTCGGCTTGTATAAACAGTTTGTCGAGGCGAGACAGTCACTAGAACCATGATTTGTTTGCTCGGCCGAGTATGCCCATTTACTGTCTCGCCACTGTACTCGTTACTTGTAATTAACCCATTGGCCCAAGTTTGAAGGCTTTATAAGACAATCTAAATTTTCTAAAATTGTTGACGTCCATGTCTAATAGATTGCAATAATAAAGACAGATATATTTTTAGTTAGTTTAGATCTGTCAAATAATGTCTTCAAAACATGGGCCCATTAGGTTCGTAAACATCAGAAAATGGTCCAACGGAATCGGGAACAGAATTCAAATGTTACTTTAGCTACGTGCTGATTTGTTTGTGCGCCTGCGCCGCCTTCCGTTTCCGTATCCGGTGGTTGCAGTACACCCGGAGTAGCACCGCCGCGAACACTAGTACGATGCCCGCGGCGCCGCCCACAGACACGTAGTGCCCGTACACTAGGCAGGATAGCAGGATTGATACCGCCTGGAAAGGTGGAAAAAGTTGTTATTAGTTAGTTAGATTTGAAGTTTGGTGGATGTGAAAATTGTGTCGAAAATAGGGTATGGCGTATATGGAAAGTGGAAACTGTGTTTATATGTTTTTTTGAAGTGCAGCTCAAATTAAAACAAATTAAATTGGAAGTTGAAAACGACGCAATTAGAAATTATAGCGGTAGCAAAGTGTAGTGTTCGAAACGCTGGTTACCCTGCGGTTCCAACCGCAAAAATAAAAAGTAGCCGACCGAAAAAGTGACAGGTGGCCGATAGTCGGCGCAGTATAGTTTTACAATCAGGCGATAGATGACGCTGTACTCGTATGTAGCAAGCTAAATAACTGAGAGGGGTTCCAGAACTTACTTAATGGATGCTCATTACGTTTGATACTCATAGTTTCCGACTATAATACTCGCTACGTATTTTACGTCAGTAGTTATGCTATATAGGCCGGGTCGTCAGATAGTACACTGAGAAAAATGGCCATCAAAATTCCGATGAATTCATCATCAAAATTTTCATCAATTTTCACTTTCATCAAAATTGTCACCGTAAAAATTGGTGCTTATCATCGTACTTTTTGGTGATTATCACTATGCTCCGTACTTTAGGTGAAATTTTTCTGTGTAGGCTGATAATGGGTGCTTTTATAATTTACCGTGGCACGGCACGGTACGGCACGTTTTTATCGTCACGGTAAAGTAGGAAAGCAAAATGTATGCATTTGTATGCAAACGCTTTTAATTTACCGTCCACGGCAACGGCACGCCGTGAACAGCAACGATCTACCGTGCCGTTGCCGTAGCATACTGCGCTCCCTATCAAATCGTCGCGGCATTGTTGAGAGTGTAGTCTGTGCGTACAAGAAATTTGTATGTGTGCGTGCGTAGCCAAAAGGCGCGGGTGCAGTGTTGCAAAAGTTCCCGATTTATCGGGAGATCTACTGATTTTGGACATCGTCTCCCGATATCCCGATTTAGCGACAAAACAAAGGAATAAACTTTCCTCTGATTCGATAGTAGGGCTTCTTCACACAAAAAGATTTGTGGAAGAAAACAATCAAAATTGTTTTAATTTCGAAATTGATGACAAAATGTTTTCCAAAATAGCGAGCAAGGGGTGGTACGAACGAAGATGCAAATAAATAAAAAAAATTATATTTATATTATTATTTTTTTTTTTTAATATTTTCTCTCAGGGAACAAGGAAGCCGGAAGTCTGAATAGATTAAATAGACCAATTTGGGGAATCCCTTTATATTATAGATAGATATTGTTACGGACAAGAAGCCTAATGATAATTGATTGTCTTCGTTTTTACTGCTCTCTGACCATGTACCATATTAGCGTAGGATAGAGCGAGACAGAAGAGTCTTCTCGCTCTCACTTTACTTTTGTATAAATATAGGAAGGTATTTAAGAAGGGTCGACGCCATTTTGAATTCATTCGTGCGCCGACCTCCGACCTGTGAACATCTGAACTTTCAAATAAATTGCTACATGTCAAGAGGGATTTTTAATTCTGAAACCTGAAACCTGAAGTCCCTTACAAGTTGGTCCTTCGAGCCGGATAAAGAACAGGAATAAGAACAGGAAAAGTCGGCGCAGTCTCAAGAAAGCTGTGAAAATCGAAGAGTGAACACGAGGAGCCCACTGAGCGCGTCTCTTTCCGTCTCTCTCGCTCGTGGGCCGAAGAAGAGTGCCGCACGCTCCGAACACGCGTGCAGTACTCCAGCAGCAGAAGATCGTCAGGAACAGCGGCCGCACGCCCCGAACGCGCGTGTGGTGCGATCAACGGACGGGCTTCCCTGAACTAGCCCGGACCGTGTTTCCTGTACGAGTGAACGTGAAGAAGATCGTCAGGAACAGCGGCCGCACGCCCCGAACGCGCGTGTGGTGCGATCAACGGACGGGCTTCCCTGAACTAGCCCGGACCGTGTTTCCTGTACGAGTGAACGTGAAGAAGATCATCGGAAACAGCGGCCGCACGCCCCGAACGCGCGTGTGGTGCGATCAACGGACGGGCTTCCCTGAACTAGCCCGGACCGTGTTTCCTGTACGAGTGAACGTGAAAACGAAGGCTGAGCGCTGTGCTCGAAGATCACCCAACGGTGCTACAACTCCGAGTCGTCGAGTTAGAAAAAAGAAGATCACCCAACGGTGCGACGGGCAGGCGAGATCCGGCTGAACGAGCGCCGGAGTTAGAAAAAAGAAGGTCACCCAACGGTGCGACGGGCAGGCGAGATCCGGCCGGCGAGCGCTGGAACACGGATAGCATTAAGAGTCGGTAACTAGATTAGGCAGGTAGGGACGTAGGACAGTGAAGTGTCGAAGATGCCGACGACGCGAAGCAAAGCCGCCGCCGATGAGGCGGACATGCGGGTATACGTCGACTACCCCGCGTCGCCGTCCACCGCCCCGCCACGTCCACATCCACCTGCATTCACGACCGCAGCCGCGTTCGCACACGATCCGCTCTCCACGCCGGGACTCGCGACTACGAGCTCCGCGATGCCACTCGCGCCCGCCACTACTAGCGAGAGACCGCCGGGCCGAGCGCCGTCCGTCCGGTCACAGCACTCTGCCACCAGCATCAGCGCGAGGATCCGCCGCGCGGAGATCGAAGCAGAGGAGAGACTGGTGCAAATTCAGAGGAAAGATTTGCAGATACAAGCCAGTTTGATTAAGAAGAAGCTAGCTGCCGACATCGACACGATCAGGGAAGAGTCGGACCGAGGTAGCGTGAGTGACGTGTACGAAAATAACCGCCGTGTCAGTGAGTGGGTAGAAAACGCGCAGACGGCACCGAACCAAGCCACCCAGAGACGCGCGTCGCCGCGCCGCGCGACATCGCCGCATCGCGAGTTATCGCCACGACGGGCGGCGTCGCCACGCCGAGCTACGTCACCGCGGCGTGCAGCGCCGCGTGAGCGTGGCATCGAGCGACTAGCTGACGCACTGGAGAAAATGTCACGAGGTAACCGCTACCGAAAACCGCCGGACCTGCCGACGTTTAGCGGAGCCCCAGGAGAATGGCTGCCGTTTAAGGCCGCAGTTAGAGAGGCCAGCGCCATCTACGGGATCCCGCCGACCGAAAACCTCGCCAGGTTACGCGCGTGCCTAAAAGGAGAAGCGCGTCAATGCGTCGTCGCGCTACTATACACCGCAACGGAGCCGTCATTGATAATGTCAACGCTCGAACAGCGTTATGGACGACCAGAGATCATCATCGACCAAGCATTCGACGAACTGAGAAGACTGCCGCGTATAGGAACAACGGCGGCCGAACTCAACAACTTTGCGATCAAGTTACAAAACATAGTGACAGTGATAGCGTGCCTCGACGAAAAGGGCTACCTCCAGAACCCGATGCTAGTGAGGAGCATCACTGAGAAAATGAGCGAACACCTGAGAGCGCGATGGTGTGATTACGCTGAGGAGCACGCGTCGAGGGGAAAGGCTGAGATAGAAACGCTGTCGCATTTCTTCATGAGGGAGGCCGACCGAGCAGTTCGACACTGCTACACCGCCACCACGCCGTCCGCCCCGTCGAGACCAACGGGCGCTCCTGCGCAGCGATACCGACCGGCACGAGCGAGCGTCTACGCCACAAACGACACGCCAGGAAAGGGTACGTGTTATTGCTGCGGAGGGGAGCACGTCACGACGCAGTGCGGAAAACTCAAGGAAATGTCCACGGAGGACCGGTGGCGCTGGGTGAAGGAAGCAAAGATTTGCTTTTTATGTGTGAACAACAAGCATCGGAAATTCTCGTGTAAAGCCAAGAAATGCGGAGTGAACGAGTGCAGAATGTCGCATCACGCGCTGCTACACTTACCGAGAAAACGAGGGGAGGAGAACCCTCCCCCGAGTGAGGACTCGGCCATCACGGCCTCCACGCATGTACGAGCGGATCGGGGTGTCCTGCTGAAAATATGCCCGATCGTCATAAAAGGGCCCGCGGGTGAGGTGGAAACTTTTGGACTAATGGATGAAGGATCGACCATCAGCCTGATCGACCAGGAGTTAGCGGACCAAATAGGAGCCCGGGGACCCGCACGACCGCTCAATATACATGGGGTGACGTCGAGCCAAAGAGAAGCGAGCAGCAGAGCGGTGGACATCGAGATTAAGGGAAAACGACAGAGAGACTACCACGCTATCCGAGCACGCACGGTGCAACATTTGAAGCTAGGAAGTCAGTCGGTACCACGAGAGCTGCTCGACCAACCTCACCTGCAGAGCCTGCTCGCTGAAGATGTATGTTACTCCAACGCCACGCCGCGCGTCCTGATCGGCGCAGACAACTGGCACTTAATAGTGTCACGGGAATTGCTCACCGGAAGGAAAACGCAGCCGGTAGCATCCCGCACCGAGATTGGGTGGGTGCTGCACGGATGCACGCCACGGAGCACTCTCGTGGCACGCGAAGAACGTGCACTACACATCAGGACGGCGCAGGAACGAGACGGCGAGCTGCATCAGCTAGTGAAAACTCATTTCGAGTTAGACTCTATCGGAATCTCCAACAAGCCCAAGCCGGTCGCTGCCAATGAACGAGCGGTTAAAATATTTAACCAAACGGCGACAAGGACAGAAGGACGCTACGAGGTGGGCTTACCATGGAGAACCGACGATGTACGCCTACCACCGAGCTACGACATGTCGATCCGGCGTTTGAAGGCGATCGAAAGAAAAATGGATAAATCACCCGAGTTCAAAGAGTCGTATACAAAGGAAATAAATAAGTTAATTGAGAAAGGATACGCAGTTAAATGTAACACGGACCACAGAGAAGATACCAAGATGTGGTACCTACCGCATTTTGCGGTCACCAACCCAAACAAGCCGGGGAAGATCCGTCTAGTTTTTGACTCAGCGGCACAAGCAAACGGAGTGTGCATGAACGATGAGCTACTGGACGGCCCGGACTTACTGAGCAACTTGAACGGCATACTTTATCGCTTCCGAGAGCGGCCGGTTGCGATAACAGCCGACATCCGTGAAATGTTCCTGAGAATAAAGATAAGAAAAGAAGACCGAGCCGTGCAGCATTTCTTATGGCGCGACGCAGAGCGAGTGCGACCACCCGACGTGTACGAGATGACGTCGATGATCTTCGGCGCCAGAAGTTCACCGTTCCTGGCGCACAGCGTGCGCAACAGAAATGCGGAAGAGCACCGGCACACTCACCCGCTAGCCTATGCCCCGATAACCACCAGCCACTATATGGACGACTGGGTGCAGAGCTTCGACGACGAGGACACTGCGGCTAGGACGATGCAAGAGGTCACCGAGGTACATAAAAAAGCAGGATTCGAGCTCGCAGGATGGAGTTCAAACCGGCCTCAACTACTGAGGGGAGTGGATGACGCCAACCGCGCTACTACTCCTAAGGAACTCGGTGCGAGCGGGAACGAGTACGGAAAAACTTTGGGACTAAAATGGATCGCTGTCACGGATGAGCTGGCGTTTAATACGGATATGCCGAGAATACCGAAAGAAGTGAAGTCAGGCGTACGCACGCCTACGAAAAGGGAAGCGCTAGGAGCCGTTATGTCCGTCTTTGATCCCTCAGGCCAGATATCGCCCTACGTCATCTCGGCCAAAGTAATACTGCAGAGCTTGTGGCGTCACGCAATGTCATGGGACGACCCGCTACCGCCAGAGGAGGCGGCAAGCTTTGCTGAGTGGATCCGCGACTTGGATTATATCGAAAAACTACGACTTCCGCGCTGCTATAGCCCGAGGCCTACTGAAGAACGGCAGCTACATGTATTCTGCGACGCCAGCGAGCAGGCTTACGCGACGGCGGCATATTGGAGATATTCGCACAACGACGGAAGCGTTCACCTCACTCTAATCGCAGGAAAAGCGAAAGTGGCGCCAATGAAACCGCAGAGTATACCGCGCATGGAACTACAAGCCAACTTGATCGGCGCGAGACTAGCGGCGGAAATAAAACGAGAACACCAATATATAGGGCGCGTCGTGTACTGGAGCGACTCGAAAACGGCGCTTCATTGGATACGAAACGACTCAACGCGCTACACGCCGTACGTCGCGCACCGCCTCGGCGAGATCGCAGAGCTAACAGCGGTCAACGAGTGGAGATGGACGCCAACCGCATACAACGTCGCCGACGACGCGACGCGCGCAGGCAACACCCAGCTGAAAAGCACGGATCGCTGGTTCGTAGGCCCGTCCTTCCTGAGAGCTCCGGAGAACCAATGGCCGAAAGAGGAAACGGAAAGCATAGAGGAGGTCGAGGTGCTCGCTGTCAGAACCACAGAAAAGGTGCCGCTCATCGACTTCACGCGATTCTCTTCCTACGGGCGCCTGTTACGAACGACGGCAAAGGTTCTACAATTTACCGATAAATGTAGAAAGCTCCAAGGCAGGACCGATGCAGAATACATAAAAAGAAGCGAACAAGTACTACTGCAACAAGCACAAGCGGAGGCGTTTCCCGAAGAAATGTCGAAACTGCGCGCCGGAAAATTAGTCGACAGGACGAGCCGGCTACTTAAGCTTGACCCGGTGTACGCCGAGGACGGAGTGCTGCGTTTGCGCGGTAGAATAAACGCTGCGCCGGTGACTGAAGACACGAAATCGCCTCCGCTCCTCGACGGTCGACACCCGCTGACGCACTTATTAATAAGATTTGAACACGAGCAAAACCACCACATCGGCCGAGAGCATGTGGTGAATAACATAAGGCAGAAATATTGGGTACTTCACTTGCGACCGGACGGCGTGGTACGAAGCGCAGATGTGCGGACGCGGGGTGGAATCTTCCGGCGACCTATGAGGAGGCTTATTGTCCTCCCTTTGGATGATGGCTGCGATGAACTACGCCGAGGGGAGGCTGTTACGGACAAGAAGCCTAATGATAATTGATTGTCTTCGTTTTTACTGCTCTCTGACCATGTACCATATTAGCGTAGGATAGAGCGAGACAGAAGAGTCTTCTCGCTCTCACTTTACTTTTGTATAAATATAGGAAGGTATTTAAGAAGGGTCGACGCCATTTTGAATTCATTCGTGCGCCGACCTCCGACCTGTGAACATCTGAACTTTCAAATAAATTGCTACATGTCAAGAGGGATTTTTAATTCTGAAACCTGAAACCTGAAGTCCCTTACAGATATATTAGAGCAATAGAGTATAGAATAAGAATAAATAGACCAATTTGAGGAATCCCCGAATAGATAGAGACATAGAGCATAGAAAAAATAGAATTACTAGTACTACTACTACTACTACTATATGAAGTTATTTTTTACCCTAAAACTCCCTAAATCTCTGTTGTTAAAAAAAAGGCCCTAAGTCGTTCATGAAATACATAGTTTCGCCCTAAAATAGGGCGAAATCCCTAAAAGTGGAAACACTGGCGCAAAGCGTAATAATTTCACGGCGAATTATAAAATCACCCTACGGCACGGCATGCCGTCCACTGCCACGAAACTTCTATCACGTCCACGGTAATATCGTGCCGTGCCGTGCCACGGTAAATTATAAAAGAACCCAATCGCTCACCTGGCGCAGCGTCATGATGATGGTGAAGACGACGGCCCCGAACCTGGCGATGGTGCGGTAGATGAGCAGCTGGCCCAGTGCCGAGCTCGCCGACAGCACCACCGCGTCCGCCAGGAACCCGCCGTGCTGCGGACACGGCACTAGTAAGTATACCTACTAGAGTAGTGCATGAGGCGGGGGCGGGGTATTAACTAAATGCTAGGACAATGTTGGGGGCAGGGTAGATAGGTCAATACCAGGGATGGGCACTCGGTTGTAGTTTTTATGCGTCAATGTGTGCTTGTAGTACACGTACACGGGAAGTTTTTTTTGGCTTCACCTGTATCTAAGGCGAGACTCTATCTGCCTTTCTACTTGATCTGAGACCGTACCGTATGAACCAGGGATTTACATGTCGCGCGGGGAATCCCCCCGCCTCCCGCTACGTGCGCTCTATCGTCAATATTTTATTTTCACTTGTTAGTTTGTTACGCACACGACACGTTTATAGGTTATAGATATTTGTTTTGATTTTTGCGGCTTAGTATCAATAAAAGTGATCCGTTTTTGTGTTGTACCTTCACCTCCGACTCCGGTTCCGACTCCGATAAATAAAATTTAAAAACTCCGACTCCGCCTTCGGTTCTGATAAAATGACCTCCGTCACACCCCTGGGAGGAACGTAGGTACCTGCAGCATGGCGAGCGAGCGCCGCGTGGCGGCTCGGTGCAGCAGCGCGGCGGCCGCCAGCGCGCACGAGCACACGTTCACGGCGCACAGCATCTGCAGCGGCCGCACGCGGTGCCGCGCGAACAGCGCCGCCTGCCACGCCGCCGTGAACGCGTCGCACGACATGTACAGCGCCAGGAGCGCGCCGCCGGACACCCCGGACAGCGACCACGCTGGGGGGAATGGATACTACAAGTGACACTAGCTGGTATACGTGTAGAGCACCAGTAGAGCGCCGCCAGAGAACCCAGACAACGACCATGCTGAGGGGAATAGATACTACAAGTGACACTAGCTGGTATACATGTACAGTATTGTACAGCGCCAGTAGAGCGCCGCCCGAGACCCCGGACAGCGACCATGCTGAGGGGAATGGATACTAGAAGTGACACTAGCTGATATACGTGTAGAGCACCAGTAGAGCGCCGCCAGAGAACCCGGACAGCGACCATGCTGAGGGGAATAGATACTAGAAGTGACACTAGCTGGTATACATGTACAGCGCCAGTAGAGCGCCGCCCGAGACCCCGGACAGCGACCATGCTGAGGGGAATGGATACTAGAAGTGACACTAGCTGGTATACATGTAGAGCACCAGTAGAGCGCCGCCCGAGAACCCAGACAGCGACCATGCTGAGGGGAATAGATACTAGAAGTGACACTAGCTGGTATACATGTACAGCGCCAGTAGAGCGCCGCCCGAGAACCCGGACAGCGACCATGCTGAGAGGAGAAAGAGATCAATGCATCAGTAGCTCTGCTGGTGACTGAGACCACGCTGCGGACATGCGGAGAACCCGGACAGCGACCGCGCTGAGGGGGAATAGATACACTAGCTGGTGTACATGTAGTGCGCCAGCAGAGCGCCGCCAGAGAACCCGGACCACGACCATACTGGGGGGAACAAAAGATAACTTTATAACAAGACTAGCCGACTAGCTGGTTCCGAGACCAGGCTGCGGGAACGGAGTTAAGCATAGTTCATAGCAACAATAACTGATACCAACAACCACGCTACGGCCGATCATTAGATAACTTCATAGCAATATTAGTTGGTGCCCGGGATTGCTTACCCATTGTGGTGTTCACTTTGAGGTTCAGAATGAAGACTCGGCCTTTGGCCTCGCATATAGAAAGTTTAAGAGACATTGGTACAGCTATTCTCAAGAAATTACATTTAATGTTCACTTTTAAAGTAAATTAAAGGTTTTGAAACTTATGAAATTCAATGCGTTACTGGAAAGCCTTCAGCATGATATCAATCAATAGGGTATTTACAGAGGCTTAATAGCCAGGTCATACCTTCCGTTCCTTCATGCGAACCGAGCATAAACGACGCCATCCCTATAGTGATGAGCGCCGCCGTCACATATTCATACGGCTCGTACTTGTTGCGCGATATCACGATACCCATCAGCATTACTGGGATCACTTTGCATGACTTTGACAGCACCTGAAAAAAACAAATCATTAAATAATTCTGTTACAAGTATTAAAATAACGAAAATGTTCCCGGGTACGCAAATTATAATTCAGAAATTGCACTGTTTGGAAAACACTGTAAACGTACCATGGTCATAAAATCATTGTTCTAAACGCCAACATTTCAATCTGGAGTTGAACGATACAATGGATATAACCAGGCAGTCGGTTTTAAGTCTCAAGGCCTGTGACATTCTGTGACATTCTGTGACATTCTACTCGTATGATGTTGTTCAGAACATTTTCTTTTTCACGTCTCATCTGCATAGGGTAGGAAACAGCTCATCTAAACCAGCGCTTCATACTTAATACATAGTAAAAGAACTTGTATGGAAGCGCCACCAAACGGTTGATAAACACTAGGAACTGGGTTAACGATGATGACAATACCACTTCTCGCATCATTCTCACCTGAGTAGGAAAGCTGACGTAAACCAGCGCTTCATACTGGCACCAAGCGCTGATGATGTTTGTTAAAGCGCAGTATGAAAACTTGTATAGTGGCGCCGCTAATAGTGGGCGGCCCGTGCAGCGCAGTCGAGCGGCCGCGATGAGAAGTGCGGCCAGCCGGTTGATGAACACTAGGAACTGGGAGTCGTCGAAACTGACCACCGACCCGTCGGCCATTACGTATTTCTGCGGACAAGAGTTTTATTACAGACTAGCTGATGTGCGGACTTTCGTACCTTTAAGCTATTTGAGAATATAAAGTATAGCATAGATAGCGCTCAGAAATTTCATTGCTGAAATTATTACATTAATGAAACGTTTTTTTTGACCAGTAGTTTCGGAAATTATGTTCTACAAATAAATTACAAACTACCGTATATAACTACCGTACCTCTTTATAGACTCACTGCGTCACGGGTATTTGACAGCTATTTTACAGGAAATATCCGGGATAACTTCCGAGATAAAAACTATCCCACATCATCTATTATCCATGATTTAATTTATTACAATACAAAATTTCGTTACAACACAAAGGGAATGACAGTTTTTTTGTCTAGTTTTATTATGAGCTAGCTGAAGCTTGCTGTTTCACCCGTACATTCCGGGAAAACGGCAATTTGTTATTATCCAGGGTATAAGCCACTTACATACCAAATTTTATCCCAATCCAGTTTGCCGTTTTGGTGTGCTTGAACAACAAACACTCCAAAATACATACTTTGACATTTATACTAATAGTAGGATATCGAACCTGTGTCATAATCTTTTCCTGCAGCAGCCCCCAGACCAGGTAGGCGCCCATAAGCCCAGTGAAGCAGAACATGAGTTCGAGCGCCTCGCGGCGCGCGTCCGGCGCCGGCGGGGGAGCGCCCGCCTCGCGCTTGGCCGTGTCGGGGAGCCGCTCGTGGGAACCGAAGCAGGCGTACAGCGAGCGGGATAGTATGCTGCTGTTTGCTGGAAGCGTGGAGTAAATAAAAAAAAAGGTTAGGTAAAGAAAAAAGGTTTACTTAAATAAATAAAATATATGAACGTTTCACACTCATAGCTCCTAGTGGGGACTAGGAATAAATCCTGTGTCGGGGATGCCATGGAACACACACAAAGACAAGGACAACTAACACCCAGACCAGATACCTATTTAAATTCATCATTCAAACATCTGCCTGGCCGGGAATCGAACCCGGGACCTCTGGCTTATAAGGCGCATACACTACCGCTGAGCCAAACAGACCGGCTACCAAATCAAATCATAATGAGTGCTTCCCAAAACCTGCATTTATTAACGAGTCCATCCAAGAACAAGCTCGTCTCAGAATGAGGACTTTTCAAAATATGTATGTTCCAAAATGTGCATAGTTTTTATTTTTATACAATTTATTGGAAGTGAGAATCATATTGATATATTCTCAACATCCCCATAGGACTCCATAGGATCCTTTTGTTTGTAATTTATGGTGTGAACAATAAAGAGTTTATCTATCTATCTATCTATAGGACTCCACACAGACAGACCTGCTGAGAGTGAAAACCTTGATACCTTGACTAAACTTGAACCTATAGTTGTCTTAATATATATAAATTACGTGTCACGTTGTTTGTCCGCTATAGACTCCTAAACTACTTAACCAATTTCAATCAAATTTGCACACCGGGTGTAGTTCGATCTAACTTAGGAGATAGGATAGCTCACATCTCAATTTATAGTAAAAAAACATGAAAAATTAGAAAATTTAAAAATACTTAAACCATAATTTAACTTTAGCGCTTTGGACAATGTAAACTTTTTTAATGTAACTTTTGACATTTGACATAGAATTGACGCAAGGACAACGTCTGTCGAGTCAGCTAGTATAATAATAGATAATATCATCTACATCACAATCCACAGCCTTGTCTCTCTCAGTGAAAGGATTTTGTTATGCCATCTGTGGCATCTTTTTTTGCTATTGGTAGCATAACAATTTAAATACAGAATCTTTACAGGATGATCTGTGTGGGAAGGATATAACATGATACTTACTTAAATTATCAAAATAATTAGTTTTTTCAAGGTACTTGTAGAGAATGAAACCGGGGACCAGTACCGTGCCATATCCAAACAAATTCAGGAGCAGGCGGAAAACCCTGAAAAAGAAACAGAAATGTTAATTAGTTACTATATTATACTAATTGGTATTATAGATTATACTGATTAGAATAATAGGTTATTTAGTTTTACATAGGCTTAATGAATGACTGAAAATAATCAGTTTTGCCAGTAACAAGATAAAAATAATCATAGTAGGGGAGCCCACGATGCTAAATGGGGATATCATCGAGCGTCATAGAGACCTATTGGGTTGCAAAGCTTAGATGATAAGAAGAAAAAATGTTAAGTGATATACACCTTTTCATCGCTGGGGGAAGCGGCTATAGATTTTTAAATATGTAAAAAAAAACTGTTGCATGGGCATCTTCGAGCGCGTCAGATATTGATAGCATCAATGCCTTACGTATTTTTAATAATGTACGTATGTTAATCTGATCGTTTGCATGATGCGGATGGTTGTATGTAAGGGTTGAAAATGAAAAAAAAATAAAATTAATCGAGCGCGTCAGATTTTCTAAGGGAGTGTTAAGTGCACCAAAAAATAGCTCTCATTCACTAATCTGACGATTTCGATGGGACGCAAACTCGCGGCCATTTTCATAATGTGCAAAAAAAATTCGCCATTTTGAAATACTCAAGCGCGTCAGATTAAGATATATAATGGTTCATCTTTATGTTCTAAACGTACTGTTTCATAATCTGACGATTATCTAGAGGAATTCGCCTGATCTGACAAAAAAAAATTAGAAAATCGGTTCACCCTAAAGGCCATCCCTGCAACTTCCCGCTAATTCCATTCTTGGGCGCTTAAAATTGTACTTTTTGAGCTCAAAATATATTTTATGTGATATTTTGAGCTCGCTGAGTTCAAAGAAATAATATTTCTATGCATTAGCTCTTCCAGCTCAATAGTCAGATAGAAGTTTCATAGAACACTATTTTTGGAATTTTCAAACCGCAATAACTTTTGAATGGATCAAGCAATTTTCACGCAGTTGGCGGCATTCGATGAAGTTTTAATTGATCGAACCAAAAATTTCGGAGTAATCCCGAAAAAACACTTTTTCGGGTTTCTTTCGTTCACGATATCTCTCGAACGAATCAACCGATTTTGACCAGCTTGATGGCGATCGACGTGATTTTTTAAGCTCAAGAGCGGATTAGTTTTTGAAGTTGATCGATAAAGCCGTTAAAAAGTTATTCCAAAAAACCACTTTAAAAAAAAAAAATTTTTTTTTGAGATTTTCCAACATTTCTCAAAATCTATCGGTCCGAATCGGTTCAAATTCACAGGAAATCTAATTTTGAGGAAACTCTTTAGAACGCCGTTTAGTAGATTCCGATCGGTTTAGTCGTTCAAAAGTTATAAGCGAGTCACATAGTCACACACACACACACACACACACACACACACATACATACAGACATCGCGGAAACATCGAAACAGGAGCATGTGTTTCGGAGCTATTTCCCGAAACTTCCGGTGCATTGTCATGTTCCACTACACTTTGCTCTTGTAAATACTGAAAGTCTCGTGGTATTTTAATTGCAGTAAATAATTTATAGCACTGTGCGTGATATAAATCATTTAATGATGATTCCATCGACAATTTCGAGGTTATCAAAATATGTTCCTCGAGATTTTCGGAAAACCGGCTTGCTACGACGATATTCCAAAATATTTACACATTTTTTTAATGTTTCTACTGTAAATTTAATTGTTTTTTGTAAGGTACTTTCACCACAAAATACACATTTTAAATTAATATCACTCATATTAAATATTTATAAACTTTAATTCACATAATATATACATACTCGTAATATTACAATATTTAGCAAAAAGAGCCGAAACGTTGGAAACACGTTGTAAACAGTATGCCACGAACGAGTCTTTATGATCAGCTGTGATGGCGTCATGGCAGCAGAAACCAGAGTGGGGACGGAGTGAGAGAGTAATAGATAGAGAAAGAGTGAGAGAGGAATAGAAACGCGGAGAAGGAAATGTAGGCATCACGCAGCTCCACGCATTTAACTTTATCGACGAATTTTTGTTATTTCGGCTTGCGGAAATCATCAGATTATATATTATTCGTTATTCTTGAATTATTTCCTATAAAACAAAAAAAAATTTAGCTACGCTCGAGAATGTCTAGATGAGGTTTTTTTTTTACAACTTTGCTGCCCTCCCCTTTTTTTACGTCACTCTCAAATTGTCAGATTAGTTGTCAAATTGACAAATATACACTTTTTAGGATGTAATTAACTCTACCCTACCTTAATCTGACGCGCTCGAGAATTTCTGATGGTCAATTTTTTTTTACTAATCTGATCCTGCATCCTTCACGGGCGGCCTTATATTTGGGCCTCATGTTTGGTGGAGGTACTTAACCGGGTACAAGGTATCCCCCTGTATATCAATCTGCCGCGCTTTAGCACAACACGAAATCCCCGCTTGGGCTCCCCTACTATCAGATGTAGTTTTTTTGTTTGTGAAATTTGATATAATATAAAATGGTTTTAATAGCAGCAGACCAAGGTTTTATGTGGGTTTACCTAATATCCTACAGGGACTTAAGTACCTAATCCTTAGTAAATTGACATTATTATACAGGGTTATTCATAAAGGGTATGCTAAGCCGAAAAGGGTTCATCGTAGGTACTCATCATTATAAACAACTTTTACTACCAGACCAACCCAGAATTCGCGAAAAAAAAATCAGCTGTTCCATACATTTTGTTGAGTATCATTGACATTTTTCTATGGTTTTTTTTTCGCAAATTTCGTAATATAGTAAAAGTTGTTCATAATGATGAGCACTATGAGCCCTTTTCGGTTTAGCATACCCTTTATAAATAACCCTATATAGATACCAATATTATTAATGACGTAAAGTTTGCATGTATGATTGTTGTTGGAGGCACATCCTCCACATTCACTCCACATCCACACACAGATAAACATAATAAGCTCAGCCAACCATATTTTAGCTATAGCATGCCTATTAGAGCAAGAGGGAGGGGTATAATATCAGTGAGATGTGGGTTACAGGTTTAGATATTCGAATATGTATCTTATAAACCAGGTTTTTAATTAGAGATTGCAATGCAGCCTACATTTTCAAGGTATTACAATCACAAAATCATTACATGCCTCGTTTTAAGCATCGAGAGATTTGTCCCACATACTGATAAGCAGGTGATAAGACTATGAGATTAAGATATCAGAGAGTAAAAACTGGATATTGGCGATTACTGATTAGCTTATTTTATGTTTGCTACCATTTTAAATTGGACTACAGTTTTTGATTATTTTGTCTCATTACTCAATTTAATGTGTAAAGGTTGGCTTAAGTTTAAAAAGATTATTGCACACATGACATGGTTTAGTTTCCCAAATGACAATTTCTAATATTTTGCAAAGTAAATTGACGATTGAAGTTTGATGTTTTATGGTTTGATCAAGCAATTTACGACGACGGACTCGTGGTCACACCGTTTTGCTACACCAGTGTGACTACGAGTAATTTATATTCCTCGTGGTTACACTACTTAGCTTTCTAGCACTTCGCCGGCCGCTGCCGCGGCACGCTCGCTACGCTCGCTCGGCTCGTGCGTTGTTTTTCATGTTCTAACATAACCTAACCTATTAATTTATTCGTCCAGTATCTTGCAATCTCGATCCTTTTCAGAGTAGTGTAACCACGAGGAATTTATATTACTCGTAGTCACACTGGTGTAGCAAAACGGTGTGACCACGAGTCCGTCGCTCAATTTACGTGGTTGTAAAAAATCTCTAACCAAATTTCTCTAGATTGGTCCATGGCTATTAAACTGTCAAAAGTTTACAAATAGACAGCATATTTTTTTGTTTGTGTATCAGTGACTCCAGGAACTTTTAATTTTTTGGGATAAGAGGCCTATTCGTTATTTAGAGTACAAAGTATTTACCATTCTTTCTTTCCTTGTATGATGTCATTAAAGTATTCATACTTCATTCAAATCCATTCAGCTATTAAGGATTTGGCACACTGGATGCGTTCTGCGGATGCATCCAGTGTGACAAATCCATTAGAGTTGAGGGCCGACAAGCATTCACACCTTCTCTTTAACTTAAAATACACAACTTCTTACATATATGATATTAGTGTGAAGTGTGACACACTTACCAGTAGTATCCCTTGTTTTCTAGTGTGCCCGAGTGCTCATATCTATCCAGCAGCTCCCGGTAGAAATGAGAGAACAGCCATGTCACCGCTACACATAATACCAACACTCCGCTGGAAATAAATCACATTATATTTATTATGCACTAGCTGCACCCGCGGTTCCACCTGCAGTCAATTTTTTTTAATAATTAATATCCTATGTTACTTCTAATACCTCCAAGAATATGTGGACAAACTTTCATGATGATTGGTCAAGTAGTTTTCATGTGAAAGCGTAACAAACTTACATTTACATATATAATATTAGTAGGGATTATCCTAAGGACCATTTCCTTGTGAAGCACATTATTGACATTGTTCTCAGCAATAAGATAGCTTTTTGTGCCTATATTGGATGGTTTTGCTTCTTTTTGTGATGTCAATAGTGTTAACACATTCCTTAGCCTTAGAATGTACCTATTGATTTAGCTTTTCTGTGGTTGAACAGCTGTGAGAACTGTATAACAATAATTGATTTTAATGAGTATGTGGAATCCAAAACCACAAGTATACTTTTAGATTGCCATTTAGCTTAAATAGTATAAATATGGTATACACCATACTCTTAATGAAATGACTACTAGATGTAGGCGAGCATATTGCAAGACTATTAAATGTATTATTAGGCATGTGAATTGGGTATTGCAGAACGCTTGGTAGGTATACTATCTTAACTTTTACAATGAATAACTAAGCACAAAATTCACCTTTTAGGTATTATTTCTGTACTTTGTCAAATAAGACTTTAACTGATGAATACCTACTGTAACTGCAATAAAATATAAATGCAAATTTTAGTCATGGTTACACGGTGGAAGTTAGTCAAGTTAGTAACTTGAGTGCTAATGTAAAAATACCTATAACAAAATGCAAATCTTAGCTAAATTAACTTTACAAAACGTGACAAACGCAGAGTAGTTAGAGAGCAGTTGGAACGATTTAATACGCTACTTTTATGTAATAAACAGCTATAAAGTACAGTATATAACCCAATAAGAATTGAAAAACACATACCCAGTAATAAAGTTAGACCGCATCTTTGAATATTACTATACTAACAGATAGTATGTTCAATTACAATGCCAGCATAAAAATAGCTTGCCCTGAATTTGAAGCACTTCAATAATTGAATTCACATCATCTTATTTTTAATATGTAGATATTTAATTTTATTTTAATTTAATTTTCCGAAATCTCGCACGTCTTCACTGCGCTTTTGGCCAGTGTTGCCGGATGGCAAAAGAGAAAAGTCCGAAACTGAATCATAAATTACCCGTTCTATTTTTAATATTACACAAAAAAAAAATCACTAAGGAAAAAGTATGCTAAGCCAAAAAGCTTTCTTAGTACTTAGCTTAATGAACAACTTTCACAATATGACCAACCCTGAAATCGAGAAAAACAAAATCTGTTCCATACGAATTTATTGTCAAGCGCTATGTCATTTAAGCCCGTCACACACGTAGCTTTATTATATATTATTATAAATATAGCGAGGCATATTACGATATATTTTCAATACAAATATTGAAGTGACCGCACACGGAGCTATAATATATATCTCTATGACGTCACCAAAATATACCGTAATCTAAAGCATCGCATATTAATATATATTACTGTATGATAAGGTATAGCAAGATATAATATTACGACATATTTGGAATGTACAGCATGTTCCAATTTGATTTAAACGTTTTTAAAATGTTTTCCTTTAACTAAGTATATAAATGCAAAGTATTTCTTAACTTTATTTTCTTTAGAGTAAAAAAAGATTATTTTAAAAGTTTTTAAAATGTTTTTCTTACCTTAAACACACAGCAAGTCGTTCTTCAGAACTAATACTTTTGCGCATGATTGTGTCTTTTCTGCTTATATCATTTTTTTATTAATTCATGAAGATCTACAAATGACGATTTTGAACTCCTAAAATATTGAGCGAATTTTTTTGAGGATAGTTCACGATACAAATTAAATTCGCCACGAGTTTTTTTTTTATTTTCTAGATGCGATTCAATCCATTTAATTCTAGTTTTTGAGCCTGATAGGGGGCAACTGACATATCAAAAGCGGCATCAGAATCGTCCTCTGAAGAACTGTCAATTAAATCCAATAACCATGTACCTACTTCTTGAATTCATAATTGTCTAATTAGTAATCAAAACACCCTGTATTATAAAATGCGTGCAAACGCTTGGCCGACCATCAATGAAATGAAGGCAAAATATAATATATATTAGCATCGTCTCCGTGTGTGGTAGCTTGCTATAATATATATTATAGCAAGGCATATTACTATATATTATAGCTACGTGTGTGACGGGCTTTAGCTATGAAACAGCTGATTTTTTTATTGTAGGGTAAGTCCTTTACTAAAAGTTGTTTAGAATGATGAGTACTATGAGCCAGTGACACATTTGCCACCCGTAGGCTTTTTCAAATTTTGCCACTCCTACCAACCTCTATATGTCTCTCTCTCTCTTTTTCTCTTTCTCACTGCAGTTCCGTTCCCTCCACTGATTTATTTTTATATAAGTTAAGAAAACGTTTTTGGGAGTGATTAACCCGCGAAGATACCCAAAATTACCCGGCAGCCATCGTTACCCGCATAGATCTCGTTTATTGTCAGAATTACCCGAAATCGGGTAAAAATACCCGTAACGGCAACTCTACTTTTGGCTCAACCAAATGAATCAAAATTAAAATTTGACAATGACAACTGTGCTTGATTTGTCATTGACATTGTCTGAAATACCGAAAGGCTGTCACATGACCAGGGACAATGACTTACAATAAAAAAATATTTTTTATTGATGAGATTTTGGTGTTGCACTTCTTGTTTACTTAAATAGAGTAGTCATTATCATGTATCATCATCTTGTAGTGGTAGGGCTCTTTTGCAGAGCCCGCCTGGGGAAGTACCACACCTTTGCCAGTTATTCCACCGCCAAGCAGTAATGTGCAAACATTACTGTGTTCCGGTTGGAAGGGCATTGTTTCCAGTGAAATTACAGGGCAAATGGGAGATAAAACAACTTATATCTCAGGGTGACGAGCGCAGTGCTGTGCCGCGCAGGGTCTTGACTTCTGTGAGTTCAAAATTCTGGGTAGCGCAGACCTGGGGGCAAACGTGACGTTTAACATCAGGCGAGCGGTTTACTCGTCTCGTCACTCAATTACTTAAAAAAAAAAAAAAAAAATATCATCCACAGCCTCAGACTAACAGACAGAACCATAATAGCTACTTTGTAAAAAAGAGCAAGATGGCAAGTGCCAAAACACGGTTGAAAAAGAGAGACAGACCTTTCATTTTTTGTCCCCGTCGCTGTAACCGTGCCAAGGTGGGCAAACCACAGATTAGGAATAATAGTTACTACGTGAGCCGTCTACGATTTGTAGCTGCCAGGTTGTGAATTATGTTTCCCCAGGATTGTACCCAATAAATTAATAAATAATTAATTTATTGGACTATTTTATATTTCCTGCTGCCCCAAAACTAAGATAAGGTAAATTATTTTCGCAATCGCAAGATTGCCTATTTAATAAAAGATGTTCATAATTATGAGTAGATTAGTATACGAGTAGTTATTTTCCTACTATTAGACTTTTTCCTACTATGAGCAATTTGCGGCTTGTATATCCTTTCCTTATAACCCTGTATAACAATGTTTTATTTTGTGAAGTATAAAGATTAGAAATATTTTATGAAATTTTTTCCTCTAAGATGGGGGAAGCATTCCTATCCTGGCATTATTTCAGGAATATAGCTGTCGCATGTGCGGTTACACTTTGGCTCTATCTTTAGGTAATAAATCTATGTCCACAGCCCTCTCTCTTCCACTGCTGGTTATAGGCCTCTCTACTTTTAAGCCATCTGTCTCAGTCACATGTTAATCGGGTCCAATGTGTAATAGTAGCAAATATAGACTGATATTACAGAGACAAGCAGTGAAACCTTTTTATGAAAAAATAAAAAATTGACAATTATTCTGATGGCTACCACGTACGACCTATACTTCAATTTTGTTAATTATTTATGATTTCGTCACCGTAGACACATTTACATAAATCTTTAATATTTCATGTACATACATAAGTACTAAATATTATATTATACTTAATTCCAGTTAAAGTTTGGTACTAAATAATGCAATCCGATTATGTGGAGTGACATTGTGATGCTCTTATTAGAATTTCTAGCAGCAATTTGTGCAGTTGCACTATGCGGACCTTGTTTATTAGCATGTGCTAGAAGGCTTATAGTGGGAGATGAGGTACTGGAAAGCGGAGGCCACACTCTGCACGAAGCAGAAGTTCTGGGGTGTGATGAACCGAATTGCCCTTACTACAAGAAAAATATACGGTATCTAATGGTTCCCGCAAGAAGACGGAGAATGTTCACGACTCCTGTCCAAAAATCTTAATGTACCTACGTGCTTACCGATTTTTATGTTCAACAGAATAGCTTGTACTCATTTTTATAATAAATGTTTTTTTTTCTTTCCTAGTGTTTGTTTCACATATTTCAAGATTGCATAGGTGGAGAATCATAGCGAGGAATCAGATTCGTCGCATTGTTGTATTATGTACCTAGCCACCTAGCTAAGTTAAAACACCCAAAATCGTAATCCTCGTCGTTGCCAATCTAATCTTACCTTACCCCCATTAAAAGTCTTGATTAATTAATTAAAAGTAGGCAGTAAAATTTATTATTTAATCATACAAACTATTTGAAAATCAAGTAGAAATAAGTTCAAACCACAAGAGTCAGACATTTTCTGATTTCTGCATTCTTTAGTCTTCTCTGGGGTGTACACTAACTACTTCTCCGTCAACAGAAATATCTGGATCGCGCTTGTATTTAGGCCGGGGACCAGGAGCGGCTTCAGTGAAGAAAGTCTGACGGATGTTACATGGCGAATTGTTTGATGATTCCTCAGGCATGTCATAGGAATCACCGTATATATACGATGCTGATAGGTATTTGTAACTCTTTGTCTGAAACAAAAAATAAACCTTTGAAATAAAAAAAAGAAACGTCGCTTTAGGTTTAGGTGATAAGGCCACCGGTTTGTGCCACCGAATATTTTTTTACTTTCTAACATTATAGAGGAATTTAGGTATTTAAAAGTTGCAACTCCCATTTAATGCACACGGAGCAGTGCAGGCTATGAACTACGAAACTGTATGAATATAAAATGTAGGTACTCCTGAGAATTTAATGTCGATTGCTATTATCTTTATAGTAGGCACTCTCGGTAACGATTTCAATTTTAAAGTAGGGATACATCACCACTATGTCAGCCTGTCTTGGGCCGAAGAAAGTAACATACCGCAAACTTCTTAGCGCAGTGCAGTCTGACTAATATAATGAGTCCAGTGAACAGCGCTCCGAGGCCATGGATGAGGCTTAAACGCATGGTTGCTTCTTCACCTTGTCTATGGTCTTGTCTTCAATTTGGCTGTATGCGGTGCGGATATTTAGCATTGTTAAACTTAGATGTTATTCATGGTTTTAGTTAGGTATTATTTTCGGTGCCGACGGTTAAAGTTTTAGTTTTAATTTGTGCATTCTCCTAATGCTATGAAATACAAAAGAATTGGGCAAGTTGAAGTTTTTGATTACGTCAGTTTGACCATGATTTTGACTTTGATTTTTCTTTATTTGTGAATAGAGTTCTAAAATGTGTAAAATTTGAACAACAAGAAGGATAGCTTCTGCAGTTATTAGAATCACGTATTGGTTGTTGGAGCTTTCATTTAGAATAATACTATACTTAACTATAGGTACTTTCCTCAACCGTAGACTTACCTACGTACTTTTTTCCGTAGAGTTAAAGTAGCTACCATTATACCATCATGTTTTCTAAACACAACTGACAGCTTCCCTATTTTTTGTCACAGAATAAAATTTAGTGAGTTCTACGTCTGCTACGAAATAGCTACGCAGCTCTACGAAGCTATGGTTAATCGCAGAGATTAAAGTCACTAACACAGGGGCTGTACTCGTATGTAGCAAGCGTGATTGTTGATAACAATAAGTAATTAACATCCTATTAGAATGATTACATTTTTCTATGATACTTATAAGTAAGTTATAATAGAGCATTGTAATAGAAGTAGAGTGTCTGGGTTAGTTATCCGTCAAGGTTTTTATAAATTTAGATATGTTGTATGCTGCCCCTGCCGCGCCGTCTTCGTTTCATTATCAAGGCTAAAATGAAAGCAAGATAATTTCGATGATAATTTATTTTGCCTTGAAATTGAGTTTCTTATCAAGCCATCTCTTGACGAGGTACAAAACTTCCTGTCGTGTTCCACAACAATTCGTCGGTACTTTTTGCAAAATTACCAACTGCGTGAGCGAAATGATAGTGACAAACGATTTTTATCTGATTCTCGACTAAAAGCTTCCTACGTTCTAGAATGTTCTTGTAATTAGTGTAATTGAGGTCGCAAGGTCAAAGTCACCAGTAGCGGGATCAGGTGGGGTAGAGGGCTAAGGGGATTGAGCCCCTAAATCATCTTCTTGTAAAAAAAATAAATGAGCTGCAACAAACAGTATGTACTATTACATTCGAAAGCACATCTATCCCAGACTATGTACTATCCAAAACACAGAATGAAAAATGAATGAAATGAAATGAATTAAGTAGTGAGAAAAATTGTTTATTTGCTATTATAGTAGCTTGGCACCGACAAGCATGGCAATGTGTAATGTACTCACAAATACTATAATGGCAATAATGGCAATATTTTTGATATAATTTTCCGGGGTACCGGGGTACCTCCGGGGTACTCTATCTCGGTAGGGTAAAAGGTTATTCATTAATTACGCCACATCCTGTAAATATACTGTAAGTCTTAGTTTTGCCTGTGTAGTTAAAACAAGATCAACACACAGTACTTTTGCACACTACTACCTACTATTAAAACGATTAAGCTGTGCCGTGATGGCGCCTCGCGCTTGTTTGCGATCGTTTCGCAGTCTATACAGTGACAATAGCATTGTTTGCGACTATAATGTGATGGTAAGAATGCTGGACGCGAACCGATGGGGTTCAGTGCAGAATAAACAATCGGAAATTAAAGGAATACATACTGCAGAACAAAGAAGTGAAGTCAATAAATCTCGAGTAGAAAACACGAATAAACGTAAAGGATTATAAAACTGCCGGCCAAAGCCAAAATACCGCGAGCCCATTTTATAGTCCTTCCTTCCTCTTTCGTTTTGGACTCTGCGGCTATGTAAGCCGCAATTCTGCCAGTGTCCGTTTTTTAATGAGTATGTTCGGTGTACCCCAGTAAAGTAGTGGAGACTTTACTAGAGGCTTTTCTAAGGAGTTTTGGAAGCAACACGGAATGACACGATTCACTGCATTTTATGATTTGCCCACACTCGTGCACGTCCTCGAGCACTTAATGGTTATTTTCCCCACTTAAAATAAACATTAACACTCAAAATTACACAAGTTTAGTAAAATAACAAAATGAAGCAACGTGTCTCTTCCACGTTCCCGCCAAAAAACCCATTTTATAGTCTTCCCAAAATAAGATGCCCGTTTGGACGTTTGTCATTGCGACGTAACTAGTGATGTTACCATACGACTCGGTACTCGATACTCACGATAAATCAATTCAAGTTTGTATGAGTATTTGATCGATTTGATTTTGTATTGTAAAGTACTTTGGATAAAGGTTACGATTCGAAAATTTAACTTAAACTTGAATATTATAGGTATATTGAAATGATACGAAATGGTGCGAGAGGTCAATTTGTCTTTAATTTAATATTTTTAGTTATAATAACATTCATTCAATCACAAAAAAACAAGAAAAAACGAAAGTGATTGAATCTTCATTCAATAATTTTCTTCTGATGATGAGCCAAAATCGTCAGTTGAGCTATCGTCAATTCAATAATTAAATGGTTACAACTTACAACACTAATATTTGAAAAAAGAAGACTGAGAACGTAACTGTTTTTGAGAGTTTCGTTATAATTTGACATTGCATGCTACCATAAAGTATGCGCGAAAAGCGTTCCAAGTTACATTCTACGGTCTTTCTCAAGTGTCATAACGGGCATCTTATTTTGTGACAACTATAAAATGTTTGTAATTTAAAAAAAAATCATAATTGGGTTTAAAAATCCCGACTGCCTCGGATATTGCCGACTGCAAAATGTACTCCATGACCCAGATACCAATAAAAGTCTAAAGACTACAATACTATAATTGAAAAACTATTATTTAGGTCCCATAGGGACAGACAAGAAAAGCAAACTGACATTCACTCGAAAAACATTACCCTCTTATGAATTACCTAACTAGGTAATAGGTAATTCATCCCCTAATAGATATTCCTCGAAACCATTAATTACAAGGCTTTTCTTTGCTTTGCACGATATACTTGTAGATACATGTAGGTACATAGACACCGATCGTTTACTGTGAGGCCATTGAACCTCAAACCATTTTCTGTCTCTACCTCTAGAGGTATAATTCTATTATTATCTTCAGTAAATTAATAAAATAATGGATATGGTTGAAACTGTATTCTTAATTGTTATTAACGGGGATCCTTGCTGTGTTCATAAGTAAGTACCTATTTATTAGGTTATTTGTTCAATAGCCTATTTACAATGTTTAGTCATTTGTTTGAGTAGATATTTTCTACGGTGGTGGTATTATTGTTAACAAAATTGCATCATTTATCGAGCAAAGGAATGTTTTGGAAAAATAATAGGCGCTGAATGCCTGAGCCCTAATATAATTAACGACAAAAGCAATATCAAAAAACACACATAATTAATAATCATATTCAGTGTTGTTTGGTGGCTGGGTATTTTAAAATACTTTTGGTAAACTTACTTTTTACGGAAACCTACTTTTGTAAGTTAGCAAGAGTTTTTTCGTAATGAGTAAGTATTACGAGTTTGCAATTTTCCCAGTTTCTTTGCATAGTGCAAAACAAGTAGGGTTTTGTTCCAATATAGTCAGTAGGCATCCATTTCATTAACGGTAGAGTAGATTCTCTTATCTTTAACTACCATACTGATTGATTTCGGGATCAATTTGATTGCATAACATAAAGCATTCAGTCATGTCTAAAATCGGTAGTAAAATAAAATAGTTCGATAACCTAGGTACAGAATAATTTATTGTAGTACAAGTGCCTCGACAATCTACTTGAATTAGAATATTAAAATGTTTAGTTAATTTGTTTTTTAACTTAAAAAACAAATTAGTTAAATGCTTAGTTGACGCCGCTGGTGATAAGAGGGCTGGCTCATTCCTCGCGCAAAGAATTTCACTGGCAATTCAGCGCGGGAATGCAGCCAGCGTTCTTGGTACTTTGCCACACGGGCTAAACCTACTTTTTGATCTTTAGTTTTGTAAATTTCTTTGTTCTAGTTATTTTAGTTTTTTTATTTTAGCTTATTTTAAATTTAAGATGTAAATAGGTATATGTAAATAAAAAAGTGTTTTTATAAAGTTTAAACTGGCTAGCGCATGATGACTTTTTAGCCCCGACACAAATAGTTAATAGAGGGATGTTATAAAGTTTACGTGTATTAGCATCGTAATTCGTAGTAGGTCCGTAACTGTACCGATTTTGTTATAGTTATTTCGGGTTTGAAAGATGGCCCGATCAAGTAGCTTTTCGAAGATTATTATAACGGGAAGAAGAAGCGGGAGCCTCTCCCGCTTCCCCTGTCACCTCTCCGCGCACTCCCCGGTGCGACAGTGCGACTATATAAGGCACGCATTCCGCATTACGCGCATTCCGCATATACGCATTCCAGCGAGGTGCACAGATATTGTGACCGGGTTGTAAGTAGCTTTTTTAAGGTTATTTTAATGGTAAATGGTCATAGACACGTAGAGCAAAACTAGCTACTGTAGTACCTATAAGCCATTAAATTAAAAAAACAAACCGCAATACATCGTATATGTAGTGTCAGTGTCCAAACTTGGGCTCGCACCATACTCGTAAAGGAAGCAAGTACGGACGAGGCACGCCAAATCCGTCCATCTATTGTTCTTATGTCAACTTACGACCAAAATAATACTGGCACTCTTATGTGGCATGCCCCTAATTATTTGGCTGGCGAATTGTTAATGTTAGACACAATGATGTAGTTTGGCGACGATTGCTACGGATGTCTACTCCAGCGCAAGATAGGCCACTGCATGACTAATTTTCTAGATGTATTTTAAGCTGATATTATACATAATAAAGTTTTTTAGTATGTTTATCATCCCCGTGCGGATGAACCGCTACGCAGTGTAGCCAACCCTACAGTTTTAGCTGTATGTCTACAGTATTTTTGAAGCTATCTCAGATTTTTAGGAATGTTTACAGTACAATTTACAGATTCTACAGTTATTTTGGTTTTGCTGTTTTTTTTTTGTCAAATAAGGCATTTTAGCTAATACTGTAGATTTTTTTATAAGTTTTACAGTTTTTTAGAGATCTGGTTGTAAACACTGTCGCTACGACTATATAAAACTTCGTACGACCAATAACTTATGTAAGTATTGAATCTTCAACTAAAATTACAACGAGCTCCTATTTAGGTATTTGGTTATCAACTAATCACGCTCTCCCGAAATGTTCAAATTATCTGTCGTAGTTAGTTGGACAGGACTGGACGGGGTTGATAAGATACTCTATCATTAGGGAGCTACCTACCTATGTACCACGTACTCATTAGATGTTATTGTCCTTTCACGAACTAAGAGTTAGGTTAGGTAAGTAGGTACCTACAGTAAATGTATCCGGTTGGACGAGTTGTAGGTACTACTATAGTACTTACCCATATAGTTGGATATTGATTATAGTTGGATAATTAATTACCTATATTCTATTCTATTCTTAGATTAAGTAATAGATTTAGGCTATTTTCAGCTTTAAACCACCACCCATTCAAAGGAGTGGTGAGACATTATCAACCAGCAATTTTTTTTAATTTTTTTAGTGAATAGTTTAGTGATTAGTTATTTATTTGATTAAGAAATTAGGAGCTATGAATTAGTCTTCATATTTTCAAATTTACAAATTTTACAGAGTAATTGATACTCTACAACCGCACCGCATGCACCTCGTGCCCTACGCATAATATTAGTCTAATTATAATATTCCTTAAGCAATTAAGTAGTTCACAGTAAACCACTGTTCCTATCTTTACCCATTAATTCAGAAGAGATCTATTGATATTTGATTTGTTCAGAATATACCTAATGAGGCCAATAGTTGTTAAGAAGTAAGAAATATTTAAAACTGGAAAGAAAATAACACGATAAAATACCTTAATTGCACTCGATAAATAAGTTTGTTTATACAATCATGTTTGTTGAAAACAACATAATTTTAGGTTCATTTTACATTCGTTTTAATTCTGCCAGTTAGGAATTAATTATTGAAATTAACTTTTCATCTCTCTATTTTCAAGTAAAATTTGTAATAAAGTGTTTTTTGGCTTTTGGCATGTGTTTTATTTATTTTTAACCAAACTTGATAATTTCATAATTTTCAATACAACACGTTTCTAAGATCGTCATGGACATGTCTGATGAAGTAATACCGACGTAACTTGATTATCCTGATAGAAATAAGAGTCATTCAGAATTTTCCTTGTATCTCACAATATTGTTTTAGGTCTAAGTATCTACCTATGGCGCGAGATAATAACAAACCGCAGCCTTTTTCCTTATAATATATTATATTTTACCTAAATGATTTATCTAAATTCACCTACAGTTCGGACCTTTTGACATACGTTTTAAGATCTATATTGACAAAAAATTAACAAGACAATTTTATCTATACTAATATTACAAAGAGGAAAGATTTGTATTTTTGTATTTTTGGATGTTTGGAATAAACTCAAAAACTACTGATCCGATTTCAAAAATGCTTTCACCATTCGAATGCTACATTATCCCAAAGTAACGCTATATTTTATTTTATTTTTTCTTTTTTTTATCCACAGCGAAGCGTGGCAGGGGGAACAGCTAGCATATTATAAATAGGTAATTAGGCATGGAAAACATTATTTTTACCGTGAATTATTGACTTTTAACTTTTTTTTAATTTTACAAAACGTTATCAAGTTTCTTTAAATTTGGTTGTCATCAGCATTTTCATTCCCTTATAGCTAGCTCTTGTAACTTGACATTTCGAACTCTATAACCAGTAAAAAAATAATTAATTAATTAAACAATTTGATTTTTAACGCTATCTCACCAAATATTTTACGCAATTCAAATTTGTGACGTGTTGATGATTATTTACTTGTATAGGTTTATAGGGTATAGGGTTTTAAGTTGGTAACTATAATTTACTATCCTGCATGAATAAAAAAATATATATATAAGTATATATATTATATAATAGTAAAAAGAGTCGCGCTGCGTAAGCAATGACCAGTGTGTACGGAATTCGCACGCCAAACGGGTGTGGCGCGCGTAGCCGGCTGAATAAAGCAACGTTTACGAGCCAATAGTTCGGAAAAATAAATAAATAGAAAATTATTAAATTGCAGGGTTGTTTGAAAACATAAACTGATAGTTGACTGTGGCCAACGGAGTTCAGTGTTATGTTTTTGCTGTTTATCGATGTGACAAAAGTTTTCGGTGAGTTTTAAAAGTTACAAAATGACAACCTAAAACTACTAAACCAAAAAAACCCCCTGATAAACTTTTTTTTAATATTATGTTTTTTTCTTATTTTTTTTTTATATTTAAAAATATTTAAACCTTATTCGTTGTAATTATACGTACTCGTATAAATAGTATAAAATAAAATGCGTAGTAAGGTATAAAAACAATGATTCATAACAATGGTAACAGAAAAATACAATGGTTATTTTTATCTAAAATTAGTTTGTAAACTGTCACTTAACTAATTTTATCAATAACACTGTTCTAACTGTTACCTATTGAGTAATTTATTTATTACTAGACTAGATGACCCGGTGAACTTCATAGCACTTAAAAATTTTAACATTCGATTTATTTTTTATTTTTTAGTTGTTTCTTTAGGATTTTCCTTTTATTATTTTTTTAAAACCACTCTAAAAGAGACGAACAAAACGATGAAAGTTTTACATAATATTCTAATAAAGTATTTAGACAAAACGACATTACTTTTTTTCAACATTTTTGACTAAGTAAAATTGGAAAAATTACCAGATTTGTTTCTGGTAAAATAGTTTGTCTATAGCTAAAGTTTGTGAAGACGTTCAGAAAGATCTGTTAAGAAGTTTAAACCTCAACTTTGCAAATAAATTCTAGTAAATAAATATCGATACATGGGCACATATCCCTATCTATCTTTCTACTTTATTTACTTACTGTATATTCCGTGTGGGGAACAGATCAGTAACAGTATTATATAAACATCACGACAACAAACAACGAGTAACAAGAGCAACAAACAAGCAGGACCGACAGAAAAAAAATTGCACATTGCGCATTTAAATATTAGTTTCAAACCATAAAATAGAAAAGAAACAAAGTCTAAAAATTTTTAAAGTCAAGAAGTCTGAAATATATACATAGATACAAAGTATATAAGTTCGTATAGACCGAGAACTTTTAGGCCTATAGTCCTGGAGACCTCTGACAAAGCTTGGCGGTTGATATAGAACAAAGTAAATTAAAAATAAGCGGAACCTACAATTTACGTGTCATCCGACCCACGGTAGCGTTCAGTTATAAATGACGCCCGCGGTCACCCATCCAAAAACTGATCGTGCCATCCGTTGCACATCGGCTGTGATAGAATACAAACACCTAAGTATATAATATTAGTGAAGTATCTTAAACTACGCTACGAGCGCGAATATACGTTTTGTATGCCATAGTATCTACTCGTGTAACTACTCTACGAGTTTTATACGTGTTTAGAATAGGTAGCCAACAAGCCAAGGTACCTAATTACTTACGTAGATACCTACAATTTGACGTATCATCCGAACCACGCTAGCTCTCATCTGTCATGCCACTTACGTCAATTACATTGATAATACCTAATTTGATAGTGTATAATGAATGAATTTATACCTACTATGAGTAGACGTAAAACCCAAGAGTTTATTCACAGAATGCTATTGTTAATTGTTTACGCTAGTGGGTAATACGGTTCATAGTCCCTTTTTGTAATCAAATGATTATCAACTGTTTTACGGAGAATTGAGATATTATTTATAGTTATGTAAATAAGATACTTTTCGGGTGTTTTATACTCGTATGTATCTAGGTACCTACCTATTTACTTACTGCTCTCTCAACCTTAAATCATCCCACTGCTGGGATACCAGTTATACACCCTCAAAAGCTGATAATGCCGTATTCCAAAACGCGGGTCCTATTACATCTAGAGCCATATTAAAAAGTTGGATTTCTTTAGGCCTATAAGGTTGCCTAAAAATTCTAACAGCAGCAGGGCGAGCCTCTCAGCCTTAACAAACTTATTGAGGTACTTTTTACCGTATATTGGTTTGGTTACGCTTCTTATTTCTTTTGACATGCTTTTATTTACCTTATAATGTACGTTAGCTTGTTTGTTTAGGTACTTCAACTATTACTTATTCTGTGGTTTAAGTCAAATCTGAAACCACAATCCTCATTTAATCTCAGCCACAACTGAATTTTGACCCACTTCCCGGAGTCAAGTTGAACTGAAATTTGCCATAGGTACCAGTGAAACTGTGATGATAAAAGTAATAAGTACCTACGTTTTTGTTTAAAAAAAATGTTTGTTCTCATACCAGAGGAGAAAATTAGAGTGTATCCCACTTGGTCGCAACATTATTGTTTTTCAACCTCCTTATGTAAGCTGTGGGTAATAAAGAAGGTCTGAAATAAAGATTTATTAATAATAATATATTTACGTATATATTTATGTTCGTAGCTTTTACATTTTTTACAATACAAAATAAAAAAACAATAATATAATTATTAATAATTAATAGTTAAAAAAAAACTAAAAAAACACGCTTTTTATAAAAAACCGAACTAAAAAAATAGAAAATAAAATTTTATAAATTTAAATTAAGAATAGGGTTGAAAATTTCAATAAATATAAATTAATAATAGTGTAAATAAATAAATATATGTATTTTATTTTTAAAAAGCATGGGGTGCATGGGTCAATAGATATTATATATTTTGTAGATACACTTTGTATTGACAGACATGACTAGAGTGATTAGCATTTTGATAATATCTTAGAAAGCACCCCACGCTTTTTTAAAAATAAAATACATATATTTATTTATTTACACTATTATTAATTTATATTTATTGAAATTTTCAACCCTATTCTTAATTTAAATTTATAAAATTTTATTTTCTATTTTTTTAGTTCGGTTTTTTATAAAAAGCGTGTTTTTTTAGTTTTTTTTTAACTATTATTTATTTTTCGCTTTTTAGTTCGATTTGCTAACTATTAACCATCCTTAATATGTACAAATGTGTTGGTGTTATCCGATTTTGGCCGTCTGCTCAAGCAAATTAAAAATAAAATTGATGCGTAACAAAAAATATTGAGCAAAAAGATTTGTAGCCGCGTGGTTTCGATCCTCAGACCTCATAAAATAAAATTGATGCGTAACAAAAAATATTGAGCAAAAAGATTTCTAGCGCGTGGTTTCGATCCAGGGACCTCTGGGTTATGAGCCCAGCACGCTTCCACTGCGCCACTTTGCTCTCTAACACGAGTGACGAAATTACCATTTGTAAATTAAACGGTATTAAAAGTTAAAGAAACTTTATAGAAAAAGCGTAAAAAAATTAATAGTTAAAAAAACTAAAAAACACGATTTGTTTAGTGTATTGTCATCGGTCCTCGATATATCTACAAAGTTTGAAAGAAATCTGACCGTTTAAAGTGGGTCAAAATCGAGCTCAAAGGAGTCGGTTACATACAAACATACAAACATACAAACATACAGGTGAAGCTAATAAAAGCGTGTTAAAAACTAGGCTGCCGCTGTTAGCGAGGTAGGGCCCAAGCTACCGGTGATTAGAGCTGCAGAGACAGGAACCTCCGGACGATTCGTGCCGTGTCGAGGGCCACTGCCTTCTGCATCTGACCCTTGCGCCAACCGTCTAGCGAGGGCCTCTTGAGATGTTGTTCGAGGCTTTTCGCTATCAGGCCGTTCGCCGAGACGACTATCGGGACAATGATCGCCGAGTCAACATCCCACATGGCGGTAACCTCGTGAGCCAAGTCAAGGTACTGGCTGAGCTTGTCCTTCTCTCTCGGCCTTCACGAGATTCTCGTCATGCGGAATGGTGATATCGACGAGCACTGCCCTGCGCTGGGATCGGTCGACCACCACGATATCAGGCTTATTGCAAACAATAGTCCTGTCCGTGATGATAGAGCGGTCCCAATAGAGCAATGCACGATCATTTTCAAGAACCGGCGCAGTTACGTAATACGTACTTATAGAACGGGACCTCAGACTCTACAAGACCGTATTGAAGGGCAAGTTGCTGGTGGATGATCCTGGCCACTAGATTGTGCCTGTGCAAATACTCGCCGTTAGCAAGATGCGAACAACCGGAGATGATATGCCTGAGTGACTCTCCGGGACGGCGGCATGCTCGACAAATGTCGACCGTACCGTCCTGAAGGATATGTGGTTTTAATATATTAATATATTAAAACCACACATTTATTTATTTTCTTAATTTTTATTTTTTTTACATTAAAGAATATAAAAACAATATATTATAAAAAACTTAAAAACTAGAGTGCCGCCGGCAGCGGGGCAGGGCCCAAGCTACCGGTGGTTAATATAATTATATAGTAATAATATATCATAATATATTATTATTATTACGGTCGTTAATATATTTTTTTATTAATATTTATTTATTAAACTAAACTGAATCTATCTCATAAATTATTGGTTTTTTATCCTATTAGTTTCACCTTATCAAGGCCATGTGGTAAAAACACATGTTATCTGGTGGAAAATATCGCTTAACGTGGATGCACTAATAGTACTGGCGAGATTTTTAAGAGCAACTAGGGCTAGGACTAAAGGTACAAGTTTTTTTAGTACAACCTTACCAAAGTCATTGGTAATAAGTTATTGAAATATTTTTAAAAACAAGCTTTTATTTCATTGTCACTGGAGTTACACACGTATACCAAATTTCAGCTCAATCGTACATCGGGAAGTGATTCAAAATTGAGTTGCAAGATTTCACCCGAACAAACATATCCTTACAATAAGTAGTTACATTAAGTTACAGTTACGAGTATACAGTAATTAGTTACAGTTATACAATAAGTTCTATACATTACAAGTTAAATAAAAGCTTTTAAAAAGCTCTGACACCAGGGCCAGCCACATATTTTACGTACTTAGCGGACAAACAAAAATAGGCTAATAACGATGATGTATACATTTAAATTTATTAATTATGTTATATATGATATTATAATATGAAATACCTATATACTCTTTCCACAAAAGGCTCCTGACATCATTGTTTTTAACTAATAAAGTACCTAAAGGGATAAGCAAACAGTTGCGGTTTTAGTCACGCGTTGATCACCGAATAGTTATTTTATTAAATAGTCTGTTTTTCAAATGAAATTATACTGTATTTTCTGCGGTTAAAGAGTAGATATTCTAGTAAAAGTTTATCATTTATTAAGGACTCCTTTCAAATTAGTAGATAGTATATTTTCTTGTACCTAACTATGGTGAAAGTAATTAAATAGGTAGCGCACTAAAGATAATCTTGGGTATTGGAGGTGTCCATAAGCGGCGGTAACCACTTACCATCAGGTGGCACGTCCCTTGCTTGCCACTTATATTTTATAAAAAAAATGGAATATTCAACATATTCAGAGTTCTTTCCATTTGATACGATATTGCCACTAAACTTATCTGTTTTTATTTATTGCATTAATCTATTAGCTACTATAGAAAGTATCCCGCCGGTAGCTTTGTTCAGCTCAAATTAGTTTGTTATCGATACTTCATCGCCTACGCTACACGTGTCGAACAACCCATGAGTTCTCGATTACAACTGGCTTTACCGTTTAATTCGATTGTTAACTGGTCTCTTCGAGCTCATAAACTTAACAACGCAAGAAGAAAAACAAAAGCAAAGGCAAAAGGTTACCTAATATACCGCGTAAAATGTTTTTTATTGGTCGGTAAACAAATCACACAAATATTAGCTTTTTTTCAAAAGTTACCTAACTATACGAATGTACTCCTTTTTTTGAAGGCAAAAAACTTAATAATAAGCCATGAATAGTAGATACTTATATTTCCCTAGCCTGACTACTACTATGCTACATATTTATCTACAGATATTTGAAACGTAACCTCCCGTAGGTTTACGTATCTTTTTTGGATCTTCTAAACGCTAAATGGTAGGGGACTGAAAATAGATAAGGGGCGATTATGAGGCTTTACAGCTCGGGTAACGATGCCGTCAGCTTAGCTCTGATTTATTTCCCAAGGGCAGGAAACACATCAATCATCCATCCAGCCCAGCTCTAGCTCGAGCTAGCTCTCCTTAATATTGGTATAGAAAACACTGGACTCATTTTGCTGTAGAATTAAATTACAGAATTATCAGATACATTATCTGGAGAAGTTGACGGTGACAGGGAAAGTCGGCGGGAAGAGCTCACGAGGCTGCAGCTCGAGACGTTGGTCCGATCAGATTCGCACCACTCTTGAAACCTCGGTCTACGATGCTCCACATTGCTGAAGACAGGAAACGTTGGCTCAACATCGTGAGACAAACTATTTGGAGGTGGTGATCACGACTCTCAGGCATAAGGAGCATGAATTGGGGAGGGAAGGATGGGATTTAGAAATCACGATCCTACAGTTTCTATAATTTAAGTATTATCGAATACGCGCGGATCCAAGATTTCTTTCTGGTGGTAATTTTTTTGCACCCGCCTCCTATTATTTTTATCCATCCCGTAATTGAAGGAGGCGAGCGCAACATCTTAAGATGCTTTTTGTTGCTTTTTTATGATAATATAGAAGAACAGTTTCGAATATGTACCTACATAAGTAGGAACCCTCTCGCTCTAGCATTTACAAAAATTTGCTTGTTCCAGAAAACAGACATCAGCGAAACATGCGACTTACATCACAACAACAGACGTCCAAAGAAAATTATCTACGATCGAAATAACGAAGATCTTTCCTACTAAACCACCAAAATGAATTCATCAGAAATGCTAAACATTACTGACTCGTATCTCAACATCTCCGATGTCTTGAATGATACGGATTATGATCTCGTATTGAATGCTACTGAGGCGCCGTGTGCGGTGAGAATCGGGAAGCTGAGTATAGCGTTCAAAGTGGTTTATGCTATTGGAATACTCGGAAATGCGGCAGCGATAGTGGCGCTGCGGACGGGAGAGAGAAGAGTGAAGAATAGGAAGCATCTGCTGCTGCTAACGTCACTGGCTTCTAACGATCTGGTCGCTCTGGTAAGTTTCAGAAAAGTGAAGCAAAATCTCAAAATGTCGCGTTTTTTTTTTATGTAATTGAGTGACGAGACGAGCAAATCGCTCGCCTGATGTTAAACGTCACGTTTGCCCATAACAGGTCTGCACCACCCAGAATTTTGAACTCGCAGAATTCAAGACCCTGCGCGGCACAGCACTGCGCTTGTCACCCTGAGATATATAAGTTGAAAAGGTTGAGGTTGGTTGAGGTGTATTTCGAGAAGCTCTGATTCTTCTAGCCTAATTCCTCAACGAAGGGATCCCTCTTTGGGTCATCTTGATTAACCAGGGGAATCAAAAAACCGTAATAATCGATTGTCAGAAGCCGTAGCGCGTACTACTAGCGAGGGCGTGAACTGAACTGAATCGCGATGGCTCTTGCATCGCTCTGTTAGCTTAAGATGCGATGATTCAGCAAAATACAATAATATAGGTATATAGCGCCTATTTCAAAATCAAAGCCTGATCTCAAACCATCCCTGAGCCCAGAGGTTCGAAGAGAAAGGTACCTATGCGTTTCAATAAATATAATGAGTTCCTTACGCTTTGTGTGCAGGTGGGCATGATGTGTGCAATGTTTGTTGGTGAGCTGGTACCCGACGTCCGCAACACGCAGCTGTTCTGCGCGTCGCGCGTCGTGCTGCGTGTGTTTGGAGTCGGGAGTGTCTGCATCGCGGTCACCATGGCGTTGGAGCGGTACCTTGCACTGACCAGACCGTTTCTTTACCAAAAGGTAAGCTTAACCACAATTTCAATAATAATACAAGGCCAAAGAAGATAATATATTATAAGATTAAGGTCGGAGCTCATTAAAGAAACTGTTCAACAAGTCTTTGGTACCTACCACAACACCTGATGCAATAACAGTGGAAGAGGTATGCCAGCGACCCCAGGCCGTGCTTCGTTATTTTAGGGAGCTCGGCTGGTCTGGGTAGGCTGGCAGTTGGGGAGCAATGCACAAAACACCCCAAACTTAGAATTAGAAATAGGAGAAGGCTCATTACCTCTGCTAGTTAGATTACCACCAGTCGAGATGCCTATAATTATTTACTCTTATCTTGCCCAAAGGGTGAGAATCGCCGTACGACGTGGTAAGTGGGTAACGCCGGCATTTTGAAAACAATTTTATTAGATTAGTTTAGTTTTGCCTACCGGACTTTTATATTAAGTAGATAGTAGTAGTGGTAAGTAGTAGTTATTATAGTTATCTAGTTTAGTAGTTTTAAATAATAATTCTGAACCCCTCTCTATATTATGCTATACCTATTTTAATTTTAACCCGTACTCCGGTCCTTGTATGAGAAAGCAATCTTTCAATCAGTGAGTCAGAGGTAATTCAACTTCATATTATAGTACAATTAACAGCCTGATTATTAGGTAGCTAATAGCATAAATATTGTCAGCCCATAATAGACAGGTAGGTACTTAATTATTGTTTTGTTTCTCCATGCGTTATGCGATGCACTTCTTCTCTTGACACATCGTCGGTACTTTTCCACGATGGTCAAAGTGGCCATGATTTTATGACTTCTAGAAATACTTGCTGAAAATATACGGAATGTTGTTTTCACATATGTACTCCTGTGGTTGATCTATACTATACTACTCTATCAAAATATTACGAAATACATTCCAGATCAAGACGATCCGCGACCTAGATTGGTTGGGGCAGAAAACTGCCAATATCTCTACATAAGTCTAGATCTATATACAAAGTCTAGATACGTCACAAGAACACACCTTGAACATGCAGTCATTCGATGTATAGGAGTGTCAAGTATAGGTGGTAAAAACGTAATGAGGAAAGCGACATAATGACAGTAGGTGACAGTAAACTAAAAACGTCTGTTAATGTGTAAACAACTCCGAGAAAAACCTAATTGCTGAAACGCAATTACTTTGGTATTCAGTACCTACAACATATTGTAGATAACAAGTAGATTAATAAGTCCCGAAAAAGCAACTAAGTAATTGATTGTTAGTTCCAAAAATAACAAGCAAATAGCCTAAAGCCTCCCAACTATGTTTCCCCCGACGCAACAGACGGGTGCTAAAAGCTCCGTTTATCTATGTGTCTGTTTGAGACATTGTATGTTATCTACCAAATGGGAGAAAAAAAAAATTTTTTTTTTTCAAAAGTGACTCGATCGAGAATGTTCTTAGCTCAAATTCTAGAAAATCTGTTCTACCGTTTGACTATCAGGTGTTTTCCAGTAGGGACCAATTCAACAAATTTTGAAAGATGAAAGATGTAATCGGTTTTCGCGTCGCAAAAAGCACACATTGTATGATCGGTTCGTATTGCAATCGATGAAAACAATTTGAGATGAACATTAATTATAACAACATTAGCGGGTCAAAGGGAGGCCGATGGTCGATGGTGTTGTTGACAAAACAATCGTTGAGCTAACGACCTGCTGATGAGTTACGAGTATTATTATCTATACTAATATTATGAAGAGGAAAGATTTGTATTTTTGTATGTTTGTGTGGAATAAACTCAAAAACTACTGGACCGATTTCAAAAATTATTTCACCATTCGAATGCTACATTATCCCAAAGTAACATAGGCTTTTTTTTGTTTTATCCACAGCGAAGCGTGGCAGGGAACAGCTAGTAACTAGATATAGGTAGGTATACTCGTACTTATATCATCACAGACATGCCATGTAAAGCAAGCTGTGAACCTTTTCAGTTTTGCAGGCTATCGTTGGTTGTGAAATTGTGGCTTAGTATTTTCTAAAGTATTTGTCTGAAAATGCTCTTTTTAACATAGCCTATATATCTTTTTTAGTTACAAGCTTTTTTAGCTTGCCTTGTTAATAATGGGTCAACTAAATTTTGAATCATTTCCCGATTGGTTTTCCTGTGCAAATCCGATTACAATGCAGTAAAAACATGTTTTTTTATACTTTTCTTTCTTGTTTTTCTTTAACAATACCTACGTAAATATTGAGAAAAAAAACAGTTCAGTTTGCTTTGTATTCAGTGGTGAGAAAACAGCATGGATTAAAGATCTATTATGTTTATGCCATTTTCAAAGTTAAGTTATTTCAAGTTTTCAGCTGCCGAGAGAAATAGATAGATAGATAAACTCTTTATTGTTCACACCATAAATTACAAACAAAAAAAAAAAAAAGAAAAAAATAGCAAGCAAAAGCAGTAGTAGCTTGATCAAAAGAAGAAAATACTCGCAAATAAAGTCTTATTTTCTGATAGTAATATTTGCTCAGTCTGAAAATAGTGTTTACAGCTTTTCATTTTTTATCGGAACTTATTTCAGCCAGCATTGTGTTTATTTCTGTAGAACAAATAGACGTAATACAAGTTAGTCTGGCTCTAAAGCAATAATGTAAGGTCAACGTTTGTTATACCGGGTTATAAGTAAAGGGTATGCTAAGCTGAAAGGGCTCATAGTAGGTACTCATCATTATGAATTGTTTTTACTATGGGGCCAACGCGGAATTTGCAAAAAAAAAAAATCTACTGTTTCATAGGTACATTTAGTTGACAGTAATTGACATTTTTCTATGGAACAGCTGATTTTTTTTGCGAATTCCGGATTGGTCTAATAGCAATATACCCTTTCTTTATAAGCGAGTCCATATGAGAAGCAATTTTCTCTATTTTCTTTTGTATTACCGCTCTGACCTTCCATTGCGATTCGCGACCCATCTCAAATACCGACATCGCTTCTTATTAGACCAATAAGCAAATATGTTTTTGGTTTTTGCTTGTACCTAGGTACCTATATGCTTATAACGATCGAGTATGTAGGTTAAATTAGTGATTTGTTTTGATAACTGATATAACTAGTAGTTTTGCGAGCAGACCTTCGCGAGCATTTACTCTTTTGGAACAATCACAACCTTTTATCTCGACAACTTCTCGACCAATTTTGTTCGTATTCGAAATTCTGGTTTGGAATTTAGTACCTACCAAATCAAATTGTTGGCTCACCTTGGCCGAGAATAAGGATTTGTGTGGAGATGGTAGAGGCGTTTGCCAAGCACAGCGACACAACAGATTGAGGAGAAAAAAATATAGAGCAGAAAATGACGCCGCAGTAAATTTTCTCACCCCTTTCGAAGAATCCCAATCAAAAATATAGGTAGGTCCTAGTATATTATATCCTTATGTACATTATTGTTATATATCGAAAGTAAGAGTATGTACCTATAACTTTTTTAAAGATAACACGCGTTATATGTCGTCCTTGGCCGGAGTGAATAAAACATAAGCCACTTCTAGATTCGGCGTAGTAACGTCTGATTGATAATACAAATTTTGTGTTACCTCTGACCAGAAAACTTTTATTTTTCGTGGAACTCGTATCAAAGGTAAAAAATTGTATCGTTTAGATTGCTATTCCTTGTTTAGGAAAAATATTTTAACTTGCTGTTTGAACTTTAAATAAGCAAAAAAATAGAAAGAACATCTAAATCCTAATCAATCAACCGATCATCACGAAATTCAGCATAGTACACATTGTTAAGGGTACAGAAAAGGACTTGGTCTACTTTTTAACCGACTTCAAAAAAGGAGGAGGTTCTCAATTCGCCTGTATGTTTTTCATAATTATCTTCACCCATTTCTCATAACCACGGGCTCAGCTAACCAACGTACTACACCTTCTTATTTATGTAATACTAGCTGACTCGACAGACGTTGTCCTGTCTTAACGATGACTATTTAATTCGAATTGGTAAAAAAAGCCATTGCGTCAATTCTATGTCAAATGTCAAAAGTTACATTAAAAAAGTTTACATTGTCCAAAGCGCTAAAGTTAAATTATGGTTTAAGTATTTTTAAATTTTCTAATTTTTCATATTTTTTTACTATAAATTGAGATGTGAGCTATCCTATCTCCTAAGTTAGATCGAACTGCACACGGTGTGCAAATTTGATTGAAATCGGTTAAGTAGTTTAGGAGTCTATAGCGGACAAACAACGTGACACGTAATTTATATATAAGAGGTAGTGTAGATACCTACTAAAAACCAATTTAAACCGAGAGAAGGTAGGTTGAATGTTAAAAATAGCAAAATTATGCCATTTTCATCAACGTGGCAAAAACAACTGGCCCTTATTCCATAACTAGCAGACATTACCGCTAACTGGGAATGGTCACTGTTAATGGTAACGATAGTTATCTAGACAAAAGAATGGCATATTGTTTGCACTCAGACCACCTACGAGTACCACACCTCGACGTCAGACGGAACTTTTATAAGGAAAATTTATAGCCGAGTGAAAATATTCAAAGTTTATTTTTGGAAAATTGGAGCGATATGTATAAGACATATATGTAGACTCTAGAGTGTATAATTGTACATTCTTGGTTGCGAATGTTTTGTTTTTTGCGGTTTTGTTTAAGAATTATTTTAAAAAAAGAAATAGGTAAATGAACGTGGATACAGATTTGTCACCCAGTACTTGTACAGGCAAAAGCTCATTGACTGTAGGTACTTTTTAAGAAAGCTAAGTTGTTAGTGTATTCATGGAAATAAAAGGCTGTATGTTTTGATAACTTTAGCTGCGTAGGACACAATAAAAAGAAAGAAACCAGAAGGAAACCAAAAGGACACAATACGCTGATATAACCAGTATGACCAGCACAAATTTTGACGTAAAATACACTGCGAGTAGGTTATCGATAGATAAATGAATACAAAATGGGACAGCGCCTGTCGAGCGTAAATGGAAACTGCACTGTCCATACATTTTTCTATCGAATAGTCGAATACTTACTCGCTACGAAGTTTACGTCAAAATTTCTGCTAGGGGCACGTTTTAAATTCCGGCGCAGTTATTTTATGAAGCCGAAAGAACTAGAATTTCACGGTTATGAACGCTGTCTTTGATCCATCAAGACAGTAAATACATCGAAATATTTTTATTCAAATTTTTATGACATTTCTAACAGTAACAGTAATACTCCCGAACGTGCCAGAACAGAAGCCTAGTTGTTAGATCGGAAAACAGGAAAATCCAAAAGGAAAATGGGGTTTTGTTATCATATTTGTAACATGATGTAGCAATGTTTTGCCAACCGAAAACGTCGATAAAAAAAAATATGCATTCTGCATGAGTCGACATATTATATTTAAATAGGGCTATATGGCCATAGAAAAGTGTCAATGACATTACAAAATGTATGAAACAGTTGATTATTTTTTGCGGGTTCAGAGTTGGTAATAATGACGAGGACTTACTACGGCTCTTGTTTGGCTTGTTTCCTTATAACTGTGTATAGCAGTATAGGAGGTAGTTACGTTTGTTTCTTCAACATACTGACTAGGAACTTAAAGCTCAAAACACCGAAGAGTACCTACGTTAGAGTTACTGTCTTAGTGCTCAAAGTGGTTGATGGAATTTTAAATGCGAAAAGCAATAGATTTAAAATAATCAGAAACGTAACTTTGTAGAGACTAAACTAGTACTTATTTTTGTCATTAGAATTTATATAGACTTAGACAGATTTGGACTAGGACGAGGTGTGAACGTTTCCATGTTTTATTCAAAAATAATGATGAACTATGAAAAGTCCTTCTCTTCACGATTCGAATAGGTGCTGTAAAAAAGAAAATAGATGTGGTTAACGGTTATCATCTTTAGTTTAAACTCGATCCCAGCAGTTCAGAGTTTGTTTACAAGGTGTTGATATCCTCGCCACCGGCGCTACGTGCTCTGCATGATTAGGAAATGCCGAAGAGTTCTAATTGTGCGCCGGAAGCACGCCATGCATCGAATTATTCAGCGCTGAATCACTGTTTACAAAGTTGACTATGATGGATTGATTGATTTTGGTTTGTCGACTTGAATTAACAAAATGCAGTGGCGCCTGCTCTAGCTAGCAGAGGATCTTTTGAGGTAATGTGTTTGGTTGAACTAATAAGATGAACTAAACTGTGGGCATACCTAGTCAAAGTTATGTAACCACGGATACAAAAAAAATACTTCTATGGCCAAAACTTAGCTAAATCAATCGGTAATCGGACAAATAAAATCCTTTACAAAAAACCGTATCGGAATCGGTCGAGCCGTTTTCGAGATATGTAAATTGTAACATTCGAATGCCAACTAAAACTAACTAACAACCTCTCACCCTAAACGCATACCATTCAATACAACTCATTAACCTTCTCCGTTCCGTCGTGGGTAAAAAACATAAAACTCAGAATAAAGAAAGGAATCTTTATCAAAACAAATTCAATAACCCAGCTCGCACTCTGGATCTATCCTTAACGTTTTACCAATAAATTGTCTATAAATAATGTATTTTATTGGTAGGTACAAAAAAACGGAACAAAATAGAGTCGGTCATTGATCGTCATCTGCATGTTTCGAATAAGGTAGGCATATATTATGCTGAGACGCGGATGACGCAGATACTCGCAGCGCAGGGCAGAGCAAATTTTGTAATGCAAGAACGTACTGAGAGTTGCGTAGGGGAGGTTAGCTCAGAGCGGACACCTTAACTTTGACTGTCGTTTTAGATGACAAAACGACTTATAACATAAGATGATTTTAGACCAATGGATAGAGTGTACATCCTATTTACATAATATGCAAGTCACATTCTTAAATGAGTATTATTACAAACGCTGTTTAAAATTAGAAAAAATTGGTAAAAGTCCGCTTTGACCGAGTGGTCGCCTAAAGCGGCCATCGGCTCCGGGCAAAGTGGCCAGCACTTTTTCGTCTATATAAATAGGACTTGCAATGACTATAGTATCAATAAGATTACAAAATTATACCAGAATCACAGTTTTTATTCAATTATTACCCTTTTTGTGCTTACTAGCTAGTCTTGTACTTATTTAAAGTAATTTTACTTTAAAATTGACATTCTCATTTCACAGTCTGGACTTAACATTGTTTAAATTCTTAGTCATAAGAAAATATCTTGATGCGGAGTCCAAAAAACAATTAAACATCAACAACACGTAGCATTGCTTTAAAAACATTAACCTACACATCTATTTTCATCTTTGAATTTTAGGGCTTAATGACTAGGGAAACAAGGATTTTTTTACTAACTCCGATCAACTCTAATAAACGTAATTCTAGATGCATTTCTTTTCAGATTTCATGACCGAGTTTACAGTAGTAGGTTCCGAATCCAGAGATTTACCATCTAAACAAGACTATAATGGACTAGTTAATAAATCTGAATAAGGGCAAAGTGGACAGTGGCCACTTTGCCCTGGCCGCTATGCCTTTTTCGGCCATTACGATTTCAACGTAAACTGCACTCACATTTATTATTCTTTTTTCTTTCTATTAAAGAAACAAAATGTCACACAAGCACTCGAAAATAGACAAACTTCGAGACAATTTTAACGAAAACTCTGAAGTATAGTGAGATTTAGTCAAATCAATAAAAACGTACCTCGCAATATTTTAGTAGCATTGACAAAAATCGTTTATGTCCCACTTCGGTGACGCAGTCGCCGAAGCGGGACATCGTCGCTACTGCGGTGAGCCTGCGCCCCGGCGTGGGGCGGGGGATTGTCTATGCGCCGAAATCGGCAACGTCGCAGTATTATTCACTATGACCGAGTAATTAAGCATGGCCGCATTGCCTCCTAATTATGTCCGCTTTGAGCTGACTTCCCCTACGCTGCGAGGCGCCTACACCACCGTTTGAAGCACATCTGACTCACATATGTCACATGCTCTGCCCGGGTGGGTATTTCCTGGTAGCTATAAGCTGGGTGTCTTCAAGTCGCGAGTGAGTGGTTTCTTCTAGGAAATCGTGCTCCATCGTAGACCACATCATTGCTTACCATCAGGTGAAATGGCGGTCAAACGCAAGCCTATCTTAGAATTAAAAAAATGTCTGTCCTGCTCTACGCTCTATGTCTGTCTCGCCTGCTCTGTCCTGCAAAATCTGTACCTGCGTCTCAGCATACGCTTAGCCTATAAGAGGCAAAACACACATAGTAACTAATTTGAGAAGTGTTTTCATTTACAATCTGTCGCAATAAGTCATTGGTCGGCATTTACTTAGGACCAGGCTTGGACAACTGAGTGGAAAAGTGCTTGCAAAAAGGCTAGCGTAATAAAATATTGGTCCCAAAGGTCTTAACATATCTTATCCAATTTACTCACATTTCGCTTTTGTGTACGAATTCTTTGTTTTAGTTGCGTAGGTATGTTGTAAGGTGCTTATTAAAGTTACCTGTCTTATGTTATTAGGACATATCGACTAACTTATGTACTTGTACAATATATTATACATATCTTACTATTCATTTATTAATTATTATCAACCTTTAATCATCCCACTGTTGGGATACAGGTCTACCTTCGAAGGGTGATTAGGCCGAATTCCACCACGCTAGCCAAGTGCGGATTGGTGGCTTCACATACGCCATTGAATTTCTCTTCCGGACGTGTATTATCCGATTCGCATATTACTTACTATACATAAACACAAACATAAATCTGCTATCCTTTACCACTTTGGAACACGTCGTTATGTCCGTTCTTGCTACTTCTGTTAAAATATTCTCAAACATTTTCAACCAAAATAAGGTTAGTTTTATGAATTTTCCTCTGCCCATGTGAATTGTAAAACAATTGATAAGTGGGTCGGTGTTTTTAGTGTCGCTATTAGCATTGGACATCTGAATTTGTAATGGCTTCGTTGACGTAGTTTTCGTAAGTACTAACTGGGCTAAAATCAGAAATAGTCCAATTGCATTATTAATAAAAACACTAGACTATGCACTTTCAACATGCCGGGAACTCTTAGCGCGACCCTAAACTGGATAGCCCCGTTTTTGGTCTCAAAATAAATCAGCTAAAGAAAAAAGTGAGACAAAAGCCAAAGTGATTCAGTTCAAGCTTGCGCTAGAAGTTCGCGGTAAACAATTACTAAGAATTTATTTTAATAGCATTTGGGAGGTTGTAAACTGTAGCCAAGTAGATATAGGAGTATCTATTTACTGCTAAGTCTTAGAACTGCCTTCACTTTAGAATAATTTTCAATAGATTGCTTGTCCTATAGCAACAAGTGACAAGCCATGTCAGAGGACTACTGGCGGCCTACTCTCACACTGGGGCTAGCCACTCGGCCTACACAAACTTACTTCCTTTTTTAACCGACTTCAAAAAAGGAGGAGGTTATCAATTCGTCTGTATGTTTTTTTTTATTTTATTTTTTTGTGTTTGTTACTTCATAACTTTGGACTGGGTGAATCGATTTTGATAATTCTTTTTTTATTAGAAAGCTGACGCTTCCCATTTGGTCCCATTTCAATTTAGTCCAGTTCTGATAATGGTATCCATGAGAAAACCATATAAGTCTTAAATTTGCATTAGTACGTGCGCGACAAATAACTAGATGAATAACTCAATAGTCGGTCTTTTGAAGTCGGTTTTTGTTTTTTGTTTTGTAAAAATAATGTTCTTGTTGTAAGTAAGTTTGTAGAAAGTTTGTTTAGTAAGTAAGTGACAACTGTTAAAAGCTCAGCTAAAAACTTGTATGTTCCTTTTCATTCCCGTTGAACAACATTCTAATGAGACCACGTAGAATGTTGTAATGTGTCGGTATAAAAGGATGTACTCAATTAGGTAGGTAGGTACTCGTACGTAAGCAAAGTGGTAGATATAAAAAAATACTTATTTAATTACTTAATGCAAATTTAAGACTTATATGGTTTTCTCATGGATAACATTATCAGAACAGGACTAAATTGAAATGGGACCAAATGGGAAGCGTCAGCTTTCTAATAAAAAAAGAATCATCAAAATCTATTCACCCAGTCAAAAGTTATAACAAACATAAAAAAAAACATACAGTCGAATTGATAACCTCCTCCTTTTTTGAAGTCGGTTAAAAAATAAAAACACCAACATCAACAAAAACAGCAATAAACAGGTCAAGTTAAATAAAACCGTTTAAAAATTAGAAATTAGTTCTTAATTCATAGGCCGAATGTCTAGCAGAAAGGTAACGCAAAACGCAAATACGCACACGTAGGTAGTACGCCACTGTAGTACGCATATTTCGCAAAACCCAATATATCGACAACACATAGATTAACTAAATACTTATTTGATAGATGCTCAAGTTTATCTCTCCCATCAATGATTTATGGATATTCCCACGCCATCAAAGCCCTGCTTGCGAAAATGGGCTATAATTCGCAGCTGACACGAAACACAGTTCGTAATTCGCAGCTGACACGCCACACAGTTCGATGCTAAGTACTGTTCTTGAACAAGATAACTTTTCGATAAAAAATAGTATGTGATGGTCATATCGTATCCGGAAATCATTAAATCGAGAATCAAGATAGTTTTTGTTATCTTTTTGCACTATTACGTGGCTGTTTTATTGTAAAACTTCCTAGTTTAAAACTAAAACTAGTAGGCACGAGTACCTACTACATCTCATTTTGGCGAAATCATGTTGGATAAATAGTACTTATGGCTAATATAGCTTTATCCACCTACCAGGTCAAAGTGCTGTTAAAGGGTACCGATGCGTTGTAAGAGATCCTGATACTCTATCAGGCACAGAGGTAGGCAAAGGGGTCTCTAAGGATGTACTTAATTGCCAGCGTAGAACAAACAACAAGAATCTACAATAAAACGTATCATATGGATCATGGTAGCGTCCAATAATAGTTTTCTATAACGGTCACCTATCCAAAGGCTGATGAGGCAGATTAATACTTTCAATGCTCTTCTAGGGTTTGTTACTTGTGCTTAGTTTTAAGCACTATAAAAAGAGAATAAAGTAAATGGCTTTTTTTAATTTCCTTTTTATTTGTTGCAGCAAGTGACGTACTACGTAATCCGCATGGCGCTTATAGTATCCTGGTTCTGGGCTGCAGCGTTGACGTGCGCGCCCGTGCTTGGCCTGGGCCGGTACCACGACCCAGTGCTCGGCTGCGTGCGCTACCGGAACGCAGAAACCACTACTGATATTGTCTATGCTGCGTTCTACGTCGCTTTTGGTGAGTTTCGGACTCTGTTGATTGAAGATCTAAGAGAAGCAAGCGATGATGCTGAGCCTCAACCGTGTGGCTGGAACTTGACGCAAAGAAGTAGACACTTGTCTTCTTCTTCTTAGTCGTTCACTCATGGGAGAGTGGTCGTGGTTGCAATATTACACGGAAGCTCCTGGCCGTCATCGACGCCCCTGCCCCTTTCTATTGCTGCTGCACGTCTCGTAATGTTTCTCCATTTCTGGCCGTTTGTTGCATCGCGAGAACACTGAACCAGGGTGGAATGCGCGGTCTTATTCATGACACTTTCTAGCGTAAACCTATTTTCGGTTTGAGCTAAAAAATGACAACTCGACAATCTGTCATCAAGCACTCGATATGCTCCAGCAGCCATAGTGATCAAAAAGCCTAGCTAGGTATCTATATATATAAAAATGAAACCCGTTTTCCTTGGTCACGGCATCACGCGTGAATGGCTGGACCGATTTCACTAATTCTTTTTTTGTTGTATTTGTTATTATTAGGAGAAGGTTCTTACGGAAAAAAATATGACGAAAATCTCTCAGAAATATTGAAAAACCCTAAAAACAGCCCTTTTCTTTTTCCCATACAAACGTTTTCTAACTAAAACGAGCTTTATTGCTATTGTATAAAGTTCATATTGAATTGCAAGCACTCACTGTTGTTTAAGCAATGCAGGTTGTAAGTTTATAAAGTTATTTCAATTTAATTAGGCAGTACCATAGAGAAGTACTGTAGAAGTACTGTGTATGGCAGTACGAAGTCTGCCGGGTCAGCTAGTTTCTTATAGATAGATAGAGTTATAGAACAGAACATCTTTATTGTGCTCACATAAACATAGACATTATTAGACTGTTAAGTACTTATGCTTGTATGCAAGTATTTATTTTGTGTTATCTCGATGGTGTCCATCTAATTAGGTTGTCAATAAAGATCAATAATTGATGTCAACTTTGCACTTAACGATGTCTAGCCTCCAGTGATTCTTTGATTACCTTCAATCGATTGGCGTGGCGCCAAAGTCAACGCGTTCAATGCAACGCTAGCGGCACTTGCCGCTGTTTTGATTGCAAATCGTTTCTTCGCCTCGCTACTTCCACCGACACTATTTTGCTAACCAAATCATAGAGATAGTCCTATCCATACTATTCTTGTGAGAAAGAGATCACTATCATTGAGTGTCTTTGTGAGTTAGTAGCCTAATGCTATCTATAACAAAATGACCCGAACATATTTTCATTTCAAAATTTCTCGAAATAAAATTTATGGATTTTCAATAATTTTCCACACGCCAATTATTATTCAGCGTGTCTAACAAATGGAAAATTCTTTTAAAACCCCCAAAATATTTTTATAGCTACCTTATTTGTCATCACTTATGGCTATCAGTGTACAAGAGGTCGTTGCTCCAGTACTGGAGATTGGTGTGCCGGTGCAGCGCTGACATAATCAAGACCGGTCTGACCTTCGTACATTGCGGTACTGATCTACCTACCTAGGTACTTCTCGGATTGGCTAGTTCATATCTAGGACTCAGTCAGGAAGCTTTTACCTGTCTAGAGCCAAGTGGAGCGAAACAATCTATTTCATTGCAAGTTTGATGTTGGTTTATACTTACTTTAACTCACTATTGGAATACATATTCACGTCTTTCATTATAAGTAAGTTGTGGACAGTTGACAGTTCGATTATAGTTTTGCGTATGAGCAGCAGGATCTTTCCTTGTACTTACCTTACTCAAATAAGTAGTAGTATTTTTGCAGTCGGTGTTAAAGAATAATATCATAATTATGAAGAATATGGATTCAATTGGCGTTATTGTCAACCTGCCAACAGCCTTTATCGAGTCACTGCTGTGCTGGACAAAAGTCTCATGTCTTAAGTCCATTATTTCCTTCTTCTTCGATGAATGTTTAATCATAGTAATATCATGTTTCTTCAGGTACGCTGCTGTGTCTGGTGCTGGTATACTGCAACCTGGCAGTAATCCGCGCACTGTACGCCATCACAGCGCCGCGCGCGGGCGGAGCGCCCGTCGTGCGCCGCGTCTCCAAGTCGTCCTGCAGGCAGCGCGCGAGGAGCCTGAACTCTGGAGCTAACCTCGCTGGGATGCATCATAATGCAGCCACAGCGGAGGAGGTTGCGTTCAGTCGACTTATGGCGACGCTCTCTGTACTGTTCATGATCTGTTGGCTGCCGCAAATGGTAAGTGCCATGAGCTCTGGAATTAAATAACTACGTTACTTAGCATCGTTACCTTTTGACACCATCAAAATCATCCATCATCCATTTGTGCATTCCTAACTTTTCCTAAGCTGGATTACCTAGTCTTTTTTGTAAAATCTGACAGAAATATAAATTAGTCAACCATGGTCTAAAAATATTTGTAAGACCATGCAGTCAACGAGACGTATAAGCTGTTAAGAGCTATTGTTGTTTGATACAATCGTTTTGTATTGCAGTGGGTGTGGTGCGGATGTCTAATCAACTATCCATTTCAGGGGAAAACTATTAATTTAGCTTATTCACGTCTATTTGAAATATGACCCATGAAGGTCATCAATTTAGTCTAGACAAGCCCGTAAACCACGAATTAAATGTTAATCGAGTGTCGCAAATTTAGCAAAAATATCGCTGGAGTAGGAACGCCATGTGTGGCAGAGTCCTACTTAGCATTCCGCTTGCAAACGCCGATTGGTGGTCCATCAGAACAATTCGCTATAATGACATGCGAATGGGCTAGTCCTGACAGTGGTCATTAAATCGGACCATTTGATTGAAAAAACTGCGTCCTTCTATTAACAGACTCAGTAACTCAACTTCGTGCAAACTTCTCGATATCAAACTCTGGAACGGTCTTTGAACTACAAAATAGTTGGTAGTTTTGAGTTTTCTTGATAGTGGAAATGGTCTGCTGCTGTAAATAAGACTTTAGAGTTCCGAAACGCTGAAATGCGTTTCACCCTAAAGTGTTTCGTGAAACATTCAACATACGAGGTCACGTGAGCCCCATATTCTGACAGACCCCGTTTTATGTGTGTGAAATATAGTTTGACCTACTCGTTTATACTCGTACTCTGCGTGGGGAAGATCTCACATTTGAGGCCATATTCTGTCGAGTGAGATATTTTCTCGGTTACCGTCTTTCTGATTAGAAATGTCATGAGAGTGAAACTGACAGAGATAATCTCGAGCGCCTAAGAATAGGGTCTTTGGGCGCAAACTCACGACTAGCCAACTGACGTGCGGAACCCGTATTGAGGAGATATTTCAATTCGCAATAAAGATGTTAACAAGACGTAAAGATTTATTGAGTTTTCAAAATCTAAGACTTCATACTGCAATAAACAATAGCTGAGTTATGATGGTAATAAAGATTTTGTTTTTTGTTGGTTAGTTATTTTCAATGTCTAGAAATACATTACTGAATATCAATTATAGGTACCTAATAGTAATACCGTATTTCCTATTCGTGGTAGTACGAGTGTGTAATACTGACGCCGTACCACAGGATGTTTGTATTCTTATCACGCTCTCGATTGATCGCATCGGCGGCATGCTTTCGATTTAACATTTATTTAAATTCAACAATAGCACTCGAATACGAGTACCCACTTAAATTCTTGCAAAGTTCTTCAAACTCGACGACCTTGGCGTACCTCAGGGTTGGGATCGCTCGATCATGAGTCAGACAGAACAACACCCATTTGAGGAAAGGGCTATTTTTATACAACTCGTGACGAGTCGCCAAGCGGAGGCAATGCAGAAGCAGATTTTTAGAAAAAAAAAACGGTTTTTCTGGATTGGGAATAAATAGGGTTTTTCCTGGTTGGGGAATGGCGACATACTGTAGGTAGGTACCAAGTGGTCGCTACGTCATGGTTCTATTTTGATATTTTATTTCTTGCATTGGAAGCACCGAAGTCGGATTATATACATTCTAGATCGATGATTGGAAGCTACTAGGTACGTTTGCCCGTATTATTCAGTGCCATCCAGACTTTAAAGCTAAGAATTAATTATTTATTAACTTTGATTTATTTTAACGATGTAGGTATTTGGAATTCTAGACGAACATGATTGCTTTGTTGATTTTAATGTCAGTGAAATTATTTAGTAGAGTTTAAATATTTATAAATTAAGAACGTGACTGCCGAAAAAAGGATTGCCCAAAAAGGAGCGTACCTAATTAAAGGCACCTAATGATTTTCCTAACAGGAAAATCGTCAGATTTCGCAGAACAGATAAGTACCAAAACGAGTACCTAAACTAAAGCAACAATACGACATTAGTATTCAAGAAGAGCCCTCATGGAAGCAAGAAGTATCGAATCGGCATCATCAGCTATTTATATTGGACCATTACGTATCGTATCGATCTGTGTAACAACATCCGCCTTTTATTTAAAAGGCGGATGTGAAAACAATACAACTTACTTACTTACAATTCTATTTTCCAGTCTGGAAGCTCATAAGCACTAATTAGACTAGCACCGTACTTTTAAGTCGGACCACCTAATGCTTATCCAAAGCTAAAAATAGAAATATCATCACAAAAGATTCATAAACACCGAGAGACTTTTCCCATTGTTTTAACACTGGAACGTGATAAAGAACTCCAATGAACTTTTTGACCATCTTTACAACTGCCAAAGCCCGACAGTTTAATGGCACTGCATGGCGTCAGTTAATTTCGCATGCAAGAGGTGTCAAAAGCAATCGCGGAATACTTCATTGTCTCATTAATGGCTTGCGATTCTCGATAACAATGATTCAATCAACTCAACTGGATTGGGCTTGCGATTGTATGCCAATGTTTATCTTCAGCCGATCAAAAGCGGCAGAAGTGAATACCTACTTAATCTATTGGCGAAACAAAAGCTCGTTATGAGCTACTCGTACCATCGCAACGGTTGTACTCAGCTAATCTATTGGCAAACAGCGATGTGGGTCGCGCTGGGATTCCGGACAGCGTGCATTAGCTGCAGCTGGATTAGGTTTCAAGCTTTCAAGGTTTTCACCTTAAAATGTTTGGTACCTAGGTATATCGGATTCTAGAGTTCCGCAAAAAGCAGAATCGATATTCGAGAAATAATTCCATAGAACTGTGGTGAGTGAAACGATCGTAGAGCAGAATGCGCTCACCCTGATCAATGGCTATGGACGGCGCTGGGACTCGGCTAGCTTTCAGGGTCTGATTCCCGAACAGAGAGATGTATAAATGACAAATTTAAGTAAATATATTAAAGCCAGGGTTTAAAATGTTTAAATTCTATTAGTGTGATGAGCGTGCGTGTGTCACACCGAAATCTATTGAAGAAACTACTGATCACACTTATATCTACTTTAATCACAATAGTTTGTATTACATTATGTGTTTTTTACGAAATATTATCATAAACATCATAGCCGTTTTCCACCTACTGCTAAGTATAGGCCTCCTCTTTAGCGCGCCATCTTTTTCAGTCATGTAGGTACTAGTCTCATCCATTGTCTTCCTGCCACCTTCACAATGTCATCCGACCACCGACCGGGCCGATGGTCGACCCAGTGATCGCTTTCCCTTCCGCGGCCACCATCTTGTCTGTTTTGGCCCACCTTCCGTCTGGCCAAGTGCCCATTTCCACTTGAGTCCTGTGATCCTTTTAACGAAATATAGCAACATATTGTTCTCGTGTTCCAGGTGACATCAGCGCTGTACCTCGCCCTAGGCCCCACCTACTGGCCGCGTCTCAACACGCTCGGCAACCTGTCCGACGGCCTCATGCTGCTCAACTACGTGCTGGACCCGGTGCTGTACGTGCTGATGAGACGCCGCTCGCAGCAGCGCGCGTTCTGCCATACGCTCGTCAGATGTTTCAAGCGGGTACGTACTTACTATTGCAAAATGGGTAGATTACACGTAACGAGTGCAGTGGCGAGACAGTAAATCGGCCGGCAGTCGACCTGTTTGGCTCAGCGGTAGTGTTTCCGCCTTATAAGCCAGATGTACCGGGTTCGATTCCCAGCTGGGCATTGAATGATGAATTGAAATAATCTGCTCTGGGTCTGGCTGGGTGTTAGTTGTCTTTGTCTTTGTGTGTGTTCCACGGCATCCCTGACACAGGGTATTTTAGTGAGGATGATGAGGAGCTATGAGTGCGAAACGTTTATTTATTTATTTAAATAGTCACTCGGCCGAGCAAACAAATGATGGTTCTAGTGACTGTCTCGCCTCGTCAAACTGTTTATAAAAACCGATTACTTGGCCGCCACGGGTCTAGGATATAGCACGGTTGCCTGTTTTCATTTTCTTTTTAAACAATTTCAAATTGTATCGGACTGACACAGGTACCTAATGTGTTTCGTACCTCTGGTAGGTACCCTTAGTATGACTTTGGATAGTTTTTGAAAACGATTAAAGTTGGTTTGGATTAAAAGGGCGAATAGGTTAAAGCTTTCGGAATTTCCGTCATCGTACATAGTGCTATATAACACGGTTACATTATCTCGAGACCTGGCGTCGATGACGTCACGTCGCATCGGCGCTCTGATATGGTGCGCAAAACAAGCATCCTCTAGTAGGATATTATTATAAACAATACGATTTCCAACAAAATAAATATTGTGTCAATTAATTTAGGTAATGTAGGTAATATTATTATAATGACATGATTAAAATGATGAAAAATAAATGAAACAATCTTGGTTAAGTGGGTACAAGAAGTGTTTAAAACTTAACAAAAATGTCCTACGTTGCAACAAAAACAATATTTTAACGTAACAGCAATAACAATAAAAGTCCAAACGTAACAATGAAATGTTTAAAAATAAACCACGAAAACAAGTCGACGCGAATAGGAAACGAAAGTGCTAACCGTACTGACGCCGTGACGCGCCGTGGCGAGCGCGGGGAGGTGAAAGGAGAATGGGGCGGGAGGTTGAGGTCTCGAGATAATGTGACCGGGTTGTACCTACTTATGTAGCGCCAAGGACTGTATCTCGTAGGTTTCTAGAAATAAGTGGTACTCAGAGTATCAAGCTATTTTATTAATTTCTCCAATATGTTTTTTCAGGGGCACAAAAACTCAATAGAGTCTATGTCGATAAAGACGTCGTGCTGCCCGCAAGACACGGTCGTTGTGAGCGACAGCTCGGGTGCCGAGATGCGGCCATTACGAGTAGCGCCCTCAAACTTTCCTACCGGAGCTCTTCTCAAGATCGATGATTGAACCTCACAAAACAAAATTATCGCAATTTCACATAAGTAACATTTTTATATCTAAGGTGTGCTTGTCTTTATGTTTTGGCGCCATGTTTTTTTATAATTTTGGCGCGTATTTTTAATGACACTGACAGTTTGACAAACCAAAGACTTTTTAGTTCGGATACATCGATCCTATCGGATCGATCCGTTGCCTAGCAAATGAAACCCGGTAACAAAAGGGCCCCTGAGACGGTCACACAGCCTAAAAACAGTACTCTTGTGTGCTTGACGTGACGTTATAGCGAGTAATTATCAAAATATTCAAGAAACTTCATTACATCAAATCATCAATAGTAGACGGGACGGGAAGTACTGTTTGGGACCCTAATGGGAACATAAAGTTAAAACACCCACTCTAGTCGCAGTTTGTAACAACGAGTACATAATCTTTTGTAATGTATATTTTTAAGATTTTTTTTATGTACAAAAATGTACAAAGTTAAAAATTAAATATCAAAATACGTACTAGATAGATAAAAATCTATCTTGCTTATGTTTTTACCTTAGTAGGTATAAATATTAGATAGTTAGTTTTATGATAAGATTTAATAAATAAAGAAATAAATTGAGGATAAGAACCAGTTTTATTAAGCTTTAAGTAGTTAAGCTACCACAAAAATATATTTATTTTTAATACTCACGCTTTGGGCATAAAAAAATAACTTAAATACTTCTGTATGTTTATAAACTTTAACATTTATCATAGAATCGCATGATTTTACAAGGTGTGACGAAGACGGGTACCTAGTAATATATTAGGGTTACCTAAGGTTCGGTTTAGGTTACTTACTCTACACGTCAAAGATAACAACTTCTAGAACACAAGTTTGCTAATTTCGAGAAAGAAAATATCGAATCACGTGTTGTTCATTCATTCAGATGTTGTTCAGTTTGACGTATAGAAGATCACCCTTAAGTATTACTACACCTTTCCGTTACGCCTTGTATAGGTAATATTTTTCACAATTATATAAATGCCACAATACATGCCATCCTAAATAAAGGACGAAGAATGGCTGAGGATAGTAATTATTGTAGACAGACAGTAAACAGTACAAGTTTAGAAATAATAATCCAGGTTTTCACCAATAAAAAAAGAGTGATGTAAAAAACATTTTTGGAGCCAAACAACACACACACATACACACACACACACACACACACACACACATACACATACACACATACACATACACATACATACATTATACATTATTACATTATTTATACATTTATACATAGATTCACTAACATTCACAATGATTAATATTATTTTTTTTGTGAATTATTAATTACCTATCAAAATGTTTATATCAAAATTAATAACAGTTTTTGTAATGTAATATTTTGAATTTTATGTTATTCAAATAAATGTAAAAATAGAAATCTGTTTCGTTTTATTATTAGTGTAAAAATAATCTTCAAATCTTATCCTAATAATATCATAAAAGCAAAAGATTGTGTGTTTGTAAATGTCTAACTACGTATCACCGTAAAATTAAACCAATTTTGAATATGCTTGGAAGAGAAATAGCTTAAACCCTGGATTTACAAAGGCTACTTTTAGTTATCAACGAGCTAGTGAAACCGCGGGACAGAGCTGGTATAATCATTATTAATCAATTTGCGAGTCATTGATACAATCTAACGATTTCGCTTCGGCTCAAACAGCTTGGTCGTCTCAAGAGAGTCAAGGACTAGGCTGCCATGCCATAGATTAGGGATGGCGATCTGAGATCGATTAATCGAAGAATCGATTTTTCGAGCAGAAAATATCGATTTTTTAAATCGATATGAAGTACTGTGTCGATTCACTGAATCGATATAATCACCCTTGAAAATCGACATTCGATTTTTTCTGTTTTGATAAAACCATACAATTATTTGCATTTACTTGAATGTGCCTGAATTATAAGAGTGCTGCCGGTTAAAGAGTTAACTACTCATAAACTCGCGAGATGGCTGTATGTTTAGTATCCTTTACTCGCCTCTCTATAATAAAAAAGTTACGTTTGTAGTCTTTGACTTTATGTATCTATAATCTGTGACGATTGCTATTGCATTATTCATTTGTTGGCTAAGTGAAAGTAAAACAGTAATTATAGAACGAAAAATATAGTTAATTTAATAAAATTTATATTTTTCACTACTATGCATCAAAGTTATGAGCGTTTTTAGAACTAATAATAAGACTCTGATAATATTATGACGTAATGTTTTCGAACGTTTCTGACGAAAGTTGCCAGTGGTTTTTGTTTTAAGGAATTGATAACTATGCATTGTTTACCCACGGATTTTAGTTAAGGGAGTGTGTAAAGGGCCCCATATACGGTACGATTTATCTGTACGATCGATCTGATGAAAATCGTGACGATTGATCGCATCAAAAATGTCGCTCATACACGAAACGATTGGTCGTAACGATCGATCATTTACTTGTTTATCGTTACGATATTCATGATTGCATGGGTTTTTGTTGCGATTTCCGACATCGTCTTCGATTAAGTAAATCGTTAACGATCTTGACATACACCACCGATTCGTCGTTTCGATCGTTTTGATGCGACGGATCGTACAGATAAATCGTACCGTATACGGGGCCCTTAACGCCTATTCATAGCTTACTCACTGTATAGTAATACAGTTGTTACACAGATGTTTAACTTTTTTTTATTAGTAAGGCCGTTAGTACTTAGTATATAAATACTTTTTTTTTTTTATAGTTGATCTTATAGTTTGATACGGTAATAAAAATAATTGCTATTTTTGAATTCCCTGATTTTATTGATAAGATATCGTTAATTGCAATATTAATCTTGTTTTTAGTAAAATTGATACAAATTTACATTGTAAACGCAAACTTGAAAAAAAGATCGATTTTTTAAGAATCGATTTTGTAGGCCTCGATTTTTTCGTGAATCGATTCATTAGACTACGATTCGAATCGATTTAAAAATCGATCTTTTTCGTAAAGAATCGCCATCCCTACCATAGATACTTAATGAAAGTTGTCTAACCCACGCGTATCCGAACGATCTATTTGACATTTTCTGCTGTCAGTGGATTTTTTGACATTGACATTTTTTATTCAGAAAAATCGGCAGAAAGGAGCGTCGCGTCGACCGTCGAGTCGATGTCGATCTTTAAAATAGAAAAAAGGAAATTCTAAGTAAATTTGTGTAAAAATGTTTATGTTATTGGTCTAATTTAGTAGCCATCTTCACGTAATAACTATTATTAGTTTTGCTTCCATTGTGTGATAAGTTCTTGCTGCAGAAGAATGTCCAAATGGTAAGTCTTATTTCTATGGTGAATCATGATAATTATGCCGATATTTTGTTTCTTAAACTTAATTTTCACTAGCCGGCATGTTACTTTGGATTTGTATGCATAAATAACTTGTTTTAAATATACTCAGTAACCAGAAGTAACAGTTCCTATTGGAACACAGATGTTTGTGTGATAAGTACCATTAGTTTCCTCTGGTTTATGTAGTAAGTAGTTTTGCCAGACTGCGAGTTGCTACGCAAAGCAACCCCCGATCGTGTATTGCTAGTTAAACAAACAGAACAATTGGAAAATCAAGTCTTTTGTGTATTGTTCTCGAATCAGCTTTGATGAGAAGGCCTATGATGATAGTAATAAAATGACAAGCTAGCACCTACTTTTAATCCAGATACTGTAAAAAAGTAAGTATGTTTGTTTAGGCCAAGTGATTAGATGGTACAGTCATTAGGGATTGCAGTACTGGTACTCTGAAGACAACTTGATTTCACGGGACTGGGCCTGTACCGGGAATTACCGGAATATTTAGTTTTTATGTCTGTAATTACAGTAACGTTATTTCCTGGGAGCATGCCCTAACTGTCACATTGTGCCATGTAACATTATTTCATAGCATGTTGTTTGCAGGCAGTCGGAGCGCAGTATCCACGAGATGCTGAAGGACACACCGCCGCTGCGAGAGTCCAGCGACTCCATCACGTCGGGCACAGAGCCCAAGTTCCCCACCTCACAGTCTATGCCCTTCACACCCACATACGGTCTGTTATATCGATAATAATGATAGCTACCCTTTGTGTTACGTATATTCCAGTTTTTGTTATCTGTTAAAACTGATATGTCATAAATGATAAATGTGAGATTGCGACTGAAAATATTTGGACAGTGGTGATAAAGATGAATAGCCTATGTTCTTTTCACTGACAGCATGTATGCAAAATTTCATGATTTATAAAAAAGGATTTATGGCATGAAAGCGTAACAAACAAACCAACTTACTTTCGCATCTATAATATCAGATAAAACAAGTAAAATACAGCACTAAATATATCTCTCCTTCATACTCTTGGTCAATGGACTGGGACAATATCACTTAACGCTATTAAATAAGGGAATGTTCAAATGAGAATCAGCATCAATATATAACACCAATTGTTAATTGCTCTCAATTAAAGTGCTCTAGATTTGAACAGAGCCTAATTGAATGTTAGTAACAATTACTGTATATGTTACAAGTGTTTCAGATTCATTCAATGTGTTATGTTTGATTTAGAATTTTAGATAGATAAAAGGATTTTTTTTTATTCAGTAATAGACCATCGTAGACCGTATATTATTTATATGGTAGGCAAGCATGCTCCATCGTAGACCGAATAAATAATATACGATGGAGCATGCTTGCCTAGAAGAAACCGATTCACTCAAGATTAATATGCCACAACAACATTTACAGCAAATATGTAGAAAAGCATAAATAAAAGACTAATTCTTAGTGGGGGTGATACAACCTGCAACAACATCCTGCTTGGGGTGTATTGTGCATTAAATAAAAGACGAAAATAAAAAAAAACCAATTAAAAAATTACTAATAATGTAACTAAAACATAGAGACATTAAGGATAATATTATGATAAGACTTATAACAAGGAATTTATGCAATTGAATTTAATTACCTAATTTTTATGTCTATTTTTATTTTTAAATTGTTGACTTTTATTCTTTTATTTATTTTGTTAATGTTTTGTGTTAAAACATACAACTTTTTTATTACTGTAATTTGACGTATACTATTAGTATGAATAAAGGAATATGAATAAATATCGAAATAAAGGTCAATAGTCTAGAAAACTCCGCACGGGTTTTCCAATAGCAAAGTTTTTGCATAGATTTAAATTTGCATTGTGAATATACTCATAACTTCCTTGTTTTATGGGATAAAAAATAACCAACAGCCATCATGAGGATAAAGCTACTTCTTTACTAATTTCATAAAAAAAAGATGAAAAAAATCAGTTGTTTAGTTGAGGAAAGGTATACACAGGCAGAAAGACAGTGTTTCATACTACTACGTTTATTAAATTAGTGTTTTGTTATAAATTAATGTCATTTGATAAACTCATGGTAATTTTGCAGAGCCCGCCTGGGGAAGTACCACACCTTTGCCAGTTATTCCACCGCCAAGCAGTAATGTGCAAACGTTACTGTGTTCCGGTTGGAAGGGCATCATTTCCAGTGAAATTACAGGGCAAATGGGAGATTAAACAAGTTATATCTCAGGGTGACGAGCGCAGTGCTGAGCCGCGCAGGGTCTTGAAATCTGCGAGTTCAAAATTCTGGTGGTGCAGACCTGTTATGGGCAAACGTGACGTTTAACATCAGGCGAGCGATTTGCTCGTCTCGTCACTCAATTACATAAAAAAAAAAAAAAACATTATGTTTGGGTTGCCTTGGTTTCTATAGCAATGATAATTTTGTATTAGCTCCCACCTGATGGAGTGATATGTTTATCTTGATTTATGCTATGAAAGTACTTGAATGTAGGTAATAGGTATACATATTTGTTTGTCATGTAGACAATATTAATGAAGTGGGTTGTGTATGTTTCTCAGTTTTATTTTATTAGTGTTGAGAAAGAGTACTGAGCGTAAAAATCATATTAAATAATTTAATTTTTAAGCATATTAATTATATACCCGCCATATTCTTCGTCCTACTGTCCTGATATCAAATTATATTGATTCTTAAACCCTAACCAGTCTCCTACCCCGTAAGTCTACAAACCTTTAGTCCTACTTTTGTCAAACTATTTGAACCCTCAATTTTATCAAACCTTTGAGCCCTGACTTTATCAAACTATTTCACCTCAAACTCTCAATCCTTCTATCCACAGCGGAGACCCCGAACGGCACCGGCGCAGGTACCAGCACTCTCCTCCGCGCCGGCTCCTCCAAACTGGAGTCCATCAAGAGCTGGGGCGTGTCTACATACAAGTGCACCAAGCAGATACTGTACGAGAAACTAGGGAAGAGCTCCCGAACTGTCGACACTGGTAAGCCATAAACAAGTTAAAAAATAAAGTGTACTATGTAACTTTTTTTGTTTTATATGTAGCTTAGGGTAATTTAATAAATGCCACCTACTTCTACTCGAAATTCCAATATTTGTTGAATTATACCAAATACAAACTAATAAAAGTAATTTTAATTTACTTAAAATGTACCTACTAAAACAATTTCTGCCCTAACTACCAAACTGGCATTTAGAAACTTATTTGAACTGTTGTTAAATTTTTGATCTAAGTAATTTACTTATAACTACTGTGTAGGAAATTTAGAGATACCACTCCCAAGTGTTACACTTCCGATTACAAACATATCAATCAACTTATATGAAACTAAACACATTACAGAGCTAGAAGCCCAAATCGAGTCCCTCCGCGAAACCCAACGCAAATACAACGGCGTCCTCCGACTGAGCGGCGCCCTCGCCGCGCAACTCGGCGCAGCGCACCACACGCAACGAGCTTTAGGCGAAGCATTCGCCGAACTGGCACAGAAGTCGCCAGAGCTACGAGACCAGTTCCTATACAATGCGGATACGCAGCGCTCGCTGGCGAGGAACGGCGAGACTTTGCTGGCTGCACTGCACTTTTTTAACTCTTCGCTGCATACGTTGACGAATAAAACTATTGAAGATACGCTGTTGACTATTAGACAGTACGAGGCGGCTAGGTGAGGAAACTTAATAGCTTTGTAAAAAATGGTACATAAAAGGTCTACAAAAACGGTATGGAACATGAATCAAGATCCAAATAGTTCACGAGTATAATTACTGCATCAAATTGGTAGTTAGAACTTAAAGTACCCTTTTAACCGCCTCTGGGAGTGATAACTTTTAATAGTTTATCTATCAGTGCATGCGATTGTTGTATTCATGCATATTCCCAGCATTAAGATTCCCAAATCATCTTTTTATTGCCATAGTGCAGAATGTAACAAAAAACACTATGTTTGGACTTACGACATACTCGTCAATGCTGCATAATTATTCATCTAGCCTCGAAACGTAATTTTTTAGATTCAGATTTTATATTAATGTTAATTATTTCCAGAGTGGAATACGACGCGTACCGCAGCGAGCTGGAGGCGAGTGGAGGCTCGGGCGGCGCGGGCGGAGCCCTGGCGGCCGACACGCAGCGCCTGTGGCAGGCCTACGAGCGACTGCGGGACGACTCGGCGGTCAAGCTGCAGCTTTTGCATCAGAACCGGGTCTGTGGATATATTTTTAGATGGTTTTTACCTGCGTGGTAATGAAAAAACCGGCCAAGTGCAAGTCAGACTCGTGCACGAAGGGTTCCGTATCATTCCATTTTCATTTCGGCGAAAAAAAAGGGAGGGAAAAAACAATTCAGTCAAGACTTGTTCTACTATTATCGCTCACACTGCGGTATTTTGATATAAGCTAAGGTGTGCTGTAGTCGTATTTTGTCAATTCGACCACAATAATTGTGATAAAAAAATTACAGATACAATTATTTTACTATGGAAACTAACGTGGTTTTGACACATTTTGTTAACAATTATTTATCGTATTTTTTTATTTCTATTCCAGATAAAAGTAATGAACAAACAACTCCTCCTTTTCCACAACGCCGTCTCCGCGTACTTCAGCGGCAACAACGTGGCCCTAGAGGCCGCTGTCCGACACTTCAACATTCAGACCACCCGCGCGCCTCCCCCCGCGACCCGGCCTTTGCCCCTCGGCCCTGAGCCTGCACCGACGCCACCCGTGCCCTCGGTACCCCGCCTGGATACGACCCCACAATGATGCGGACTTAGGACTGCGAAGCGGAGCAAGAGAAGTGTCACTATGCCAATGTAATTCAAATACGACCCTGCAATTATGGCAAGACTGCAAAGCCGAAACAGAAGTATCACTATGCCAATATAAACATTATGTTTCACGGCTTCAGTCGACGCGATTTTGTTTTTGTTTACATATTGTAGTTATGTCTCACGTACTGGCCCTCAACATTATTTAACACTATTTGATTAGCTAACTAGTAGTCTGTGGCATTTCAGACCTAAGCATATTTATGATTTTCATACAACTTAAATTAAAAGGTTAGCAAATAATTAAATATGTACTAGATTGGTATTACTTATAAACATTGTTTAGATTGAAGAATGCTGTTAAAAATGTTTTTCTCGTTACCTAAAGTATGAAAATATGTGCTAAATGGCACTATATGACTTCTACTTATCCATGACAAACCTTCCTGAGTGGGTTATACTGCAGTCTACTCCCACATTACCATTACCGACGCCTTTACCCATTAAACAAACTATATAAAGTAAATGTCCAAATATGCCATATTTTGTAAAGCACTGTCATATTCTGCCCATTTAAAAATCCACCTCATTTGACCGAGCGCGGTATCCTGATCTCATTAAAAGACCTATTTTGTAAACTATACTATTAAAAAAACAAAAGAGACAGATAGCATAAAAAGAGAGCGATACCAGCAGTGGAAAAGAGACGGCTATATATGATGATGTGAATCTTCCAATCTTTAAGTCCACTTAATTACCAGGCGCGGTATTCTGATCTCATATTAAACTTCTTCTAACCCATTAACACTAAATACTAATGAAACAGTGAAATACAGATGGTAGTGACAGACAGATACAGGAGTCTCTCCATAAGGGTTCCTCTTTACCATTTTGGTACGGAACCCTAAGAAATAAAATGTTTGTGACACTTCAATGTGATTGGCTAAGAAGTAGGTATAGATCTGTTATAATGTTTTTCTCTAATGTACACCGATAGCCATCGTTTTCTCCACCGCTAATTGGATAATTGTGTCGATATGATGTACCATTTTCTTAACAGAAGTGTTATAAAATTGTTGCTATCCCTTTCTTTAGTATTCAAATGAGATGAGATGCAGATAGTTTTATATGCTGCTACAGATTTTGCAGACTATCGGCGGGTGTATAAAAACCGCTTGTGTGTGAAGGATGGCTGAATAATTAGTTTGAAAAGAAGAGATGAGCCGCCGATTTAGGTCTTCTATTGTAGTGGCTGTAAGGAAAATGTATACCAATATCGACACCAATGGCCCCTATTCTGTTTTACCACTTACTAAACTAAAACCAATCTCGCTGGACTAAAGTTATCTCTTTTTTGAAATTTTAGTCCTAATTAATTTTAGTATGCGAGAAAAGGCTGCCAGCAATCGAGCTCTCAAATTTAGTTAGTGGTAGAACAGGATCAGCCCAACGTATAATTAAGCACTCAACTCGATCTGTAAATAATTCTACTATACTAGTTCCGGGAGTGAATGCGAGACTGTTGGATGTAGTTATACTATAGTTTGTTTTAATTTTAGGCGAAAAAATAATGAAATCATTTATACTCTTACATTCGATTATGTAGGTATACTATCTACCTACACTGTTCTAAGGAAAAGGTATGCGAAGTCGAAAATGGCTCGTAGTACTCATAATTATGAACAACTTTTACTATGAGACCAACCCGGAAGCAAAAAAAAGGTGTTCTATCTTTTGTCGAGTGTCGTTGGAATTTTCTATGGAACAGCTGATTTTTCCGCGATTTCTGGGTTGGACCGATAGTAAAAGTTGTTTATAAATTTTATACTGATAAGTACTATGAGCCATTTTCGGCTCAGCATACCTTTTCCCTAACTGTTTTAACATGGATTTAAAACAAATTAAATTAAAACAAAATAAAAAACAAATTAAAACAGATTTTTCATAACTTTCTGCTAAAAGTTTATCTTATACTGCCTGATGAGGCCAAGAGAGGCAATAAGGCAGTTTATATATCTAGAATATTTGGTAGCTGGGGAGCAAAGGTGTGAAAGGATATCTCAAACTGTTTAGAGAATAAACCCAAACGGAACTAGAAAACCCGTAACAAATGAGATCGGAAAAAGATTGGTTAAGTTTTAAATGCTTAGAATGTCACCCCATAACTTACCTATCTACCAAACTAATATTATTATAGCTAAGTATGAAATTACCATCATTAAAGTTATTTTTTCGCCTAAGATTGAAACCCTTACACAGTTAAGTGTGATATATGACCCTAGCTTATTTTTTTAATAATGTAAAAATGATCTGCTTTGACCAAATTATAATCATATTTTAGTAAAATATACCTATTTAGTTTAGGGAAATGTGTTTCCAATACTATTTTTGAACATTTTTTTTATAATTATCATTCCAGTAATTTTTTGTAGCTTTGCTTAGCTTATTTACAATATTTATTTAAATAAAATAATGATTGTTAGCTAATTTTAGCTCAAAAATATCCTTCCATAGAACTGCATGAGAAGCTTGTGTTCAATTTGTGTATAAATAATATACTTATCATCACTCATTTTGTATTAATAACACAATATTACTATGTAAATGTATGAATTCGGAACAGGTTCACGTTTTAAACCTTGTCTATTAAGTTAGCAGCCATATAAGTTCCATAGATGTAAGATATTGTCCTACCTGAATGACAAACGCGAGGCGAAAATGTGTAATGCAATAAGAAGCCTTCTACATGGCCTATGTTGACTTAGAGTGCAACAAAATGTGACACACTCTTCAAATAAAGATACAAAGTTTGTACAATATGGTATAGGACATGTTGTATCTAGCACTGTGTTGTGAGGTTGTAACAATTAGCATCGCATCGCCACTTGTCGCTCATCTAGGACAACATGTAACATTGCTTAAAATAAACCAAGCTTTATATAGTATCAAATTTAATGATTTAGTTAGAAATGCTGTTTTAAACTGTTAATGATTTAGTTTAGACCAAGGCTGCCCAAATTATGGACCATCCTAAAGTGACTTGCCAGCAATTGAGTACACCAGAAGATGGTATGTTGATGGAATATTAAATGTTTGCTAAAGTATGTTATTAATGTGATATGTTAAAGAGATTTTTAATTTATTTGCAAGTCAGCCCGTTTGAGTTGTTGGAAAAGTGTTATTCACCGAGCTAAATTAGCTAAAATGTAATCTAAATAATTGCCTACATTAAAATGAAGACTATTGGGTAGTCTTGCTTTAGTTATTTGATATTCACTTTTGCCAGTGGCTGCACTATTATATTGTTATAAGAAAGTGACAATATGTTGTGAAATTATGCATAGATCTTTTTACTAGCTAGTCAAACATTAAGTAGAATCTTGACTTATTTATTTAAATATAATTTTATATAAAGTTATACACTAAAGTATAAGTTTAAATGTGTTTATCATGTTTTTTATGGAGTGTAATATAGATCACTTGCAATTTTGACTTTGTTTTATTTATCACAAGAAGTTAAGTTAAATGTACACTTTTATTGAAAAATAATACATTACATTAAAATAACATCACAGTTTTTTTATCATATAACTTGGTTCGTCTTCCTTCCTTGGAAAGTTCTGTCTGTGTGTTTCGGTCCTGAGATTCCTCCGGACCACAGGACAGAGAGAGATACATATGCAGAACATTATCTACATCACGGTCACTTTTACGCCTTCATGGTTTCCTTGTCTCCATGTTCTTTGATTATTTCTTCAGATTCTGCTTTAAATTTTTCCTGTAATTAAATTTGTTGTCAGATTAAAAAAAAAAAACTCAAGCTGTTAGTGCACACCTTTGAAAAGCTTGCTAGTGAAATGCTAGTAACAGGAAAAATAATAAAATAATTACTTACCAAGTCATAGATAACTTTTACGACTAAGGAACAGCTAGGGCATGTTGCCACTTCCTCTCCTGCTGTTAATTCTTCCTGGAAATTATAATCAATATAAATAAAAGCTTAATAAAACATTTATAATTTGAAGTGAATATCAACAAAATTCTAACCTTGCTAATTTGAAATCGGTCTCCGCAAGGGCACGGGTAGAAATACATGTCTTCGTCTTCATCGTATTCAAAGTCCTCGATTTCTATTTCGTCATGAAAAATCGTCATTTTGTCAACGATTAAATAACGAAATTAATCAATATTTTGCGAAACTAAAAACAGCACAAACTTCTTCGCTCCGCATGTTTAATTTGTGTTTGATTGGTTGGTTGGTTTTGATTTGACAATGACAATTGATAAATTGGTTGACATTATGACATTTCTTAGATAATGACAGCGTCTCTAAACTTGACATTAACTGGATAGAACGCGAGCGCATGTTTTCTCTTTCCAATCTAATTTTAATCTGTTACATGTTTTTGACCAAAATAGAACCGTACGTTTTGAGATACACAAGTAAAAAAATTAATAAAATGTTGAAGTTATTTCTCTCAAATACATTTTATTCTCGTTGGATAATTTTTTCCCTTTTTTTAGTAAGAAAAAATCGCATCGACTCGTGTAACAGTTTTTTCTATGGACAATCCAAAATGTACAAAAATGTATTTTTTTACTGGTAGCATTGATAGATACCGTCATGAGTCAGTCACACGTCATTTGACATGACATTTGATTTTCATTCATTCATATACTTCAATTTTGTGGGGGAGGATCATGATCGCGGTGGTCTCACCGAAATTTCTAAAAATTAATTTAAAAAGTGGTGCAGTGTAAATACGTGCTGTGTCGTCATTTCCTACTAACCAAATAGAGCCCCGAACATCGAAACCATGTTCAGTTGGCTCAAGAAGGAAGGCGAAAAGACCGAAAGTATCGAAAATGTCGTGGAAGGTCTTAAAAGGATCTACAAAACGAAGCTTCTCCCTTTGGAGCAGCACTACCAGTTCCATGACTTCCACTCGCCGCAGCTGGAGGATCCCGATTTCGATGCGAAACCGATGATCCTCCTAGTCGGGCAGTACTCCACCGGTAAAACAACCTTTATCAAGTACTTGCTCGAACGTGACTTCCCCGGTATCCGAATCGGCCCCGAGCCTACCACGGACCGCTTCATTGCCGTTATGTTCGATGAGAAGGAAGGGGTCATCCCTGGAAATGCGCTTGTGGTCGACACTAAAAAGCAGTTCCGACCACTCAGTAAATTCGGAAACGCGTTCTTGAACCGATTCCAGTGCTCCACGGTTGCATCACCTGTGCTGCGTGGTATCTCTATTGTCGACACTCCCGGAATCCTATCCGGAGAGAAGCAGCGCGTAGACCGCGGCTATGACTTCACAGGAGTTTTAGAGTGGTTTGCAGAGCGTGTAGACCGCATTATTTTACTGTTCGACGCACACAAGCTCGACATTTCAGACGAGTTTCGTCGTAGTATCGAAGCGCTTCGCGGTCACGACGACAAAATCCGCATCGTTCTAAACAAGGCAGATATGATTGACCACCAACAGCTGATGAGAGTGTATGGAGCACTCATGTGGTCACTTGGGAAAGTGCTGCAAACGCCCGAAGTCGCCCGCGTCTATATCGGTTCCTTCTGGGACCAGCCGCTACGATACGACGTAAACCGAAGGCTCTTCGAAGATGAAGAGCAAGATTTATTCAAAGACATGCAATCATTACCTCGCAATGCAGCCCTTCGTAAACTTAACGACTTAATCAAAAGGGCACGTCTTGCTAAAGTTCATGCATACATTGTCAGCGAACTACGAAAAGAAATGCCTTCAATGTTCGGCAAAGATGGCAAGAAGAAAGACCTGATTAAGAATTTAGGCCAGATATATGACAGGATTCAAAGGGAACAGCAGATCTCGCCAGGAGACTTCCCGGATATCAAAAAAATGCAGGACAACTTGGCCAATCATGACTTCACCAAGTTCCACCCCCTAAAGCCGAAGCTGCTGGAGGTTGTAGACCACATGCTGGCTACAGACATTGCGCGCCTCATGGACATGATCCCACAAGAAGACACCAACATTGTCAACGAGCCGCTCATCAAAGGTGAGTGCTTTTATTTTCTACCAGGTCCCCATTTTATCTGGGATATTCAAACTGCCACATTTTTTTGGGAGAGTAAACAAATTTCATCCATATCCTTTTTATATTTACTAGTGTCAGTCTTTCTATTTAACAGCTTTTATATTATATGAGACAACATCTTCAGGAAACCTATTCTAATCCTGAATAACTATAATTGAGGACTAGTATTCCCGAGAGCACTATTTACTCCTCCACCTTGTGTTCACTAATATTGAAGAAGAGGTAAAGTTTCTCTTCATCATATTAGTGTACATGAGGTTGAGGAGACAATCATCCATACTTCATCATCATCATATTCAACCTTTAATCCTCCCACTGCTGGGATACAGGTCTACCCTCGAAGGGTGATCTAGCATGTTCCAACTATATTTATGATGCATGAATTTATGTGATTTAATATTGAGTGGTTCCTATAATCAATTTTTATTCAACTGAAAAATTACTATAAACGCTTATTCATAGAAAAACTCACAAATATGCGTCCAACAATGTATGAAACATTTTCCATTATGCCGAAATGATAAGAATTCCAGTCGGAATTATTTATCACTTGTCATATCTGTTACACAGTTCTGTAATTTTTAGCATTACAGATTGGGCACCGCTTTATATGGGATATCTATGATATCATCCAAGTGTTCATAGCAAGTCTATGTAAGTTAGGAGTGCCGGCACATATAATTGAATAAGACAAGGCTGTAAGGCTGCCAGTGCCATCTTATCTCTGTAGATTTTGACCTGAATAATCATTGTTATCATTTGTGATAACAGCACTTGAAATTTTATAGTTACTATTAGCTGTTGTTAGGCTAGCACTATAATTAGACAATTTGATTACGAGGTCTGACTTGAACGCTAATATTTTTCAATGAAATCACCAATTCATTCAGGAAAATATGATATGCCTGGTTACTTTGTAGATAATGAAAAACCCTGGGTGTTATAAATTTAATGGTGTACCTGTCTGTTTGATTGTCCCATATCAGGTCCCAAATGACTGCACCAATTTTCTTTATTATTGGTTTGAAAGCTGTTTGAAAGTGTTCTTAGCCATTAATAAAGAAAATCTCTTTAACCGCTTTTAGTTACACAATTGTTAGCTTGTCCAGAGTACAAAAAGCTTCTTTGTGGCTTAGTTAGCATCCATTTTGAAAACCCATGTAATATAGTACCTAATTAATTTACGTGTTCTATAATTAACATGGAAATTGTATCGAGAATAATTTACCTCATAATCTAATGGTATGATATCTATTCTAAAAATATTCATTATACATACATATTTACCTGTAACTCCTGAATTGTTAAAATTTATCGCCTTTTTATGTCATTATGTGCTTACTGAAAATTTTTAATTAAAATTACCTGGCTGATAAAACCTAACCTAAACTGCTGGTCCTAAACATGACATTTGGACGGTACATTCTCTGTACAATGTTGGCACCTAAGAAAGGAGTTTGCAACCTCAAACCCTTTTAATTGAGGTGATAATGATTGTATGAAAAAAAATGAAGCGGGTAATCATATACCAGTGGCCTGGCTTTGCAGGCAAAGCCGGGGGTGTAAGCTTCATGATGTACACTACTTTCCTATCAAATTTAATCAAAATCGCTGCATCTGCCCTGACTTCAAAAAGTTCCTATAAAGGCCTTTGATATGCAGAGGCCTTTAGGCAGCCTATCACCAGTCACCAGGATGAGCCAGTTACCCTAAACATACTTGAAGAGTTACTTTCGCACTAAGAAACATAAATTACGATAATGTGATGGCAGTGTTCGCTAGCGTGTAAAAGCAGCATTGTCGGGCGAAAGTGTCGACTGCGCGTTTTTTACCGCCGCCGGCACTTTGCACTTACTACTCTAGTTACCACTAGACTGTGCCAGAGCCAACTGTAGACAATAATCTCAAAGCAAACGTTAGCCTAATTCGCGGCACGTCTGATAAAGAAAGTTTGCTCAACGTTACCTCATTTTTGACTGCTTCGCGCGTAACAACCATTTGATAGAAGCACTTGAATTACCCGGCCGCGTATAATACCAGCTGCTAAATCTGGCTGAACCTACACTCATTTACTTCTGAGACAATTTTCCAATTACGTTGCAATTTTCCTGATTTTGTACAATATAAATATCGCGAAATCAAACGCTATCAGCTCGCTGGATTTGTTACAATCGTTAACATATCTAAAACCAACTCGACTACTTCCTGATGCCCGGACTCTGCCTTCAGCCCCGCATTTTAAAAGAAAGCACAACTTATAGCACTAGGTGACAGTAAAAATATCTTTTCATATCGGACCAGCAGTTCTAAAAATGACTCTCGACAAACATACAAACTTTTTACCTCTAATGATATTGGACTCTTTATAATTGGTCGTCTGGCGTCGAAATGGCTCGACGACATTGTCAAAGTCGCGGGTCGAACCTGGATCCGATTGGCGCAGGATCTCAGTAAATGGCACAGAGAGAGAGAGAGAGACACCTATACCCAGCAGTGGGTTAAGGAAGGCTGTGGATGATGATGATGATGAATATTAGAAGTAAATTAGTATAGATTAATTTATTTATATTATGCAAATACTTACCTAGTCACGTCACTATACCGTTTGCAGCACTCATACTCGTTGTCGCCTCTACTAGGTCCCGACCTTTATTGTTAAGAGCCAAGCAGCTCATGTTTTGCTAACCGGAATACCCACTTTAAACATAGGTTTGTCTGCAAAGATTTCAGTAGGTTAGATACCGATTAACTTTGGAGTGCAAATAAAAAAAACATTTTACATTGTACATTTACCGTGCGTGACTCCAGTTTTCCATCCTTAAGGTAGTGGATTCCCAACAAATAATCTAAACGAGCCACACTTTTATTCATTTGGTTTTTTTCTTACCGTCGAGTAACAGACCATCTTTCAAGATCAAAAAATCCTGACTTGCTCTGCTAAATTTTTGAATAATTATGTTCTCTAGCTCATTTCTTACCACCTTATTTATTCGCTCTCTCCATGTTAATTATTTGAACATTCGTTTATTTGAAGCAATTTTCTTGCATTTCGTTTTGCTGCAATTTATCGAGGCTGTGACCTTTACCCTTTCACTTTTGCTGATACCTGCTACTACAATTTCCAGATACTAGCAATCATTACTGTTAGGTAAGTACGTAATTCAGTCTATGATGTCATGGAGGGAAAATCTGTAAAATTAAACAGCAGACAAAACATAGGCATGACACTGAGAAAATCGACATATTCATTTTAACATGTGGTTTAAAATATTGTGTTTTGTACTTATATATGTTGTATCGTAGTTTGTTTGGTCAGTTTCCTTTTGAATCATCATAAATCATACTATGCGGTGTTTGAAATGGACGATCTCTCGCGGAAAGAAGAACTGTTCCTAATTCAGTTATTTTATTAGAACAAATTAATATAATTAGGATGTACTAGAACTTTGAATTTTATACATGGAAGTTACCTGGTACTTGCATAACATTATTTTCTGTTGCAAACTAGTGAATCTATTCATTATTTCTCAGCGTACGTACTTTGAACCGGTTGCGGTTATGCATCATGGAAGCCTTCGCATGCTACCACCATATCACATTCCTTCATTATTTCAACGTCATTTCCACGACTTTCATTGTACGTACTAATAAAGAAAACTAAGCATAGTGATTATGTCTTTTGTATGGTATTCCATAACTCCTATCACATGAACACTAAGCAAACTCTAATTAAATTGTGTACAGATAAGTGTTAGCATATGTTGACGATATCGTCATCGCGGCAGATTCAGCAACAGTTGCCCGTGAATCACTGATAGTGAGCCGCGCCTTGGGCGCAGCGACCTTGGAGTATTGTTGACACTAGAACGGTCACAACTTTATTGCCATTCAAACCTTTGTAGAGGTTGGAAGTCTATTTTCATGCTCTAGAAATTACCAACCCAATGATAGCGGCCTATTCTCTACTGACCAAATAGATCTGGTATAGGCCTTTTTGTAAAAATATTAAGCAATTTCTATTATGTATATTCTATCTACATAATTACCACATGTTATCCGCTACATTCATTGTTCGCGAGTTACTATATTTCAAGTTCACTCGTTGAAGTAGTTATGACTATTCAACTCCACATACTCATATTATTCCTAAAATTAATTATTATTACAAGAAATTCTTGTATCAAATGGAGTTTCGTAACCGTCCACCGTACTAATTAGTCCCCTAAGTACTAATCAAACAATAATCTTTTATCTAAATGTTCGTGACGGCTATATCATTCGTGACTGTTGTGTATCTGTTACGGTGTAATACCGCTGATTTCGTAACACATCGCTATCGACCTCTCTTTTATATTATGTTTGATGTAGATTGTATCTTATTTGTTTCGTAATTAATATTTCATTAATCGTAAAAAAAGTTCTTAACATACGTCTTGAAATCATCTTACATTCTTCATCGTTTCTAACTTTATAAATAAAGGTAGATTCGTTTATTTAGTCACGTTTTTACATGCAGTAAATCACCTTAGAGATCACTTGTGGCATTATTACACACTGTTTGCTTGCTTAAATCAGTTTTTATCGAATATTCCTTACGAATTTAAATTACCTTCAGACTTATATTCTTTAACATCGTGCCTTACATCAATGCTACAATTAAAGCATTCACAGCAGCAACGCGCTACAATGTTCAGTTTCCTCGGCAACCGCGTGCTAACAATTTGCTCAAACACCGCCGTTCCATTTCTCGCCTCACTATCGGTTAGTCATCGCATCGCCTCGCCGACCACCGTTACTGGATCAACTATATCAGCAGTTTCACCACGTATTGGATCCAAATCAATTCTATTATATATCATTAGTATTTTACAGAACTGTGCCTAATGGCTTTGCTTTCTTACAGTTTTCTTATTTTTCGAGTTCGTCATAAATCAATAGATTAATATTTCAGACTACATCATTCCACATGTAGTCAATGGCCCTAGCTGGATTTCGATATATCCAAACCCATTCCAAATTAAACATGCAAATAACTCATCAATCATCGCCAGACCACATCAGCCACTGCTGGATATAGGCGTTACCCGAGCCACGCACTCGTTCAGCCCGTTCTTCAATTATTACTGTAACTGCCATTTGCTCTTATGTTATTACTCTATCGAGTTACAGAGCGTCGTCGTATAGGTCGTATATCGTTACGTTTGTCGATTCGTTGATACCATTTACTAGAAGGTCTTCGTTTGTAAGGTTCATGGTCTCCATCTTAGTCTCCATTCATAACTAATCCACTCTTGCACTCGTAATAGTGCTTGTTAGGTAGTCATCGTTATCGGTGTCGTGTTGATGTCAGCTGATTTTCCTTGTAATTGTGGTGACTGCAGAGACAGCTACTCGAACTTATCGTTTTACTTGGAGCTCTCGACTTGTTTTTATTATTGGAACGATGGTTAGATCATCGAGTGTAGATGATTCATTATCAATATTACCGTGCATTTATCACTAACTAAAAGCTATTATAGGCAATATATCTACTAACCTAGTCACCTCATTTTGTACGTCCGAAGTAAAATTTTTGTATTCTTCATTGTCTGATTTATCTTCTAGCTATTGTAGGCGATAAGTGATTGATTACATGGTACCGTTTCAATTTGGACCTTGATGTTATATTGTTAACACATTAGCAAACATTCGGCTTGTCCTGAAAAACCTATGTTAGACTAGCAAGAACTTGGAAAAAAAATAACATGTGATTTACAGCAATAACAACATTGTAAGGGGTTAATTCTAGCGCATTTCTGTTCACGAAAAAAATAAGCTTGCGAATGTCAACTTCAACAAAATTTGTAGCCAATTCATATCGGAGGTTATAAGATAGCCTAAAAATCTGTCAGGGCTGGCCACTTAGCCGTTACGAACTCACTTAGTCCTAACTAGACAGCATTTAACAAAAAGGGGCGCGGACGCCGATGGCGCTACAGCACCGGCGCACGCGCCGCTCGTTGCCCGTTGATGACTAGTTGCGCTAATCCGGAAACGTAATTTAGGGCGAGCAGTGACTCGCTGACTTGACCACTTGTCTGCCAAAGTATAACTTTGAACTCATCAGCTGCAATTGCGCCACTCATAACGTGCATGTAATTTTGAGCGTTTTAAAATTTAAAAGTTAACTAAAATAGTATGGACTTATAGATTACAGAGGATTTGAGAGGATACGAATGAAGAGGAGGATGATATGACTCAAGTAGAACAGTGATAGATGAGGTATAAAAAGAGTTGATAAAAAAAAAAACAATATGTTACTAGTACATTACATAGTCCATACACTACATATTTGCACAGTTCCACTCACTAACGTGGGTGTAAGTGTAACTTGTATAATGACAGTTAAAGTGACAATCAGCATCTTTAATCAGTATCAGCGTTTCTAATCAACAGCTGCAGATTGAGAATAGAGTCTACAGAGTGCATCATTAAAATAATGAACAACAAATTTCAACAGCGGCTAAGCAATATGTAGCAAAAAGTTACGAAAATTCATAATGAACGTTTTGAGTACAATAGCTCTGCATCGGCGCTTTATCAAGTTACGCCACCCTTATCATGAGTACGGCGCCCGTATCAAAGATATCACTCGTAACCACTATACATGTATATTTCGAGTACTTTAGCGGCTAAAAGGAAACTCAGTTTTGGCTTCGACTTGTATTCGCGAAAATTTTGAATCAGCAAAAAATACGATTCTCATTAGTCAGGGTATGAAGCCGTGTAGGTATATTAAAATTAAGTGCGCTATGCTAAATTCGCAATATATCTAATTCTTGAAATGTTTATTAGCAAAAAGTTTGTGTTGTTACATCGTCGAATTATTACAATTTTTTAAATTCATTCCATTTTTGCAGTCATTTTGCCCACTTGTTGCTCATGAACCATTTATTTTACTTTTACTTCATTTACTTGACTTTGACTTTACTTTGACTTTTTGTATTAAATGATCACACCACAACTCACGTGACAATGCTTAATTAGTAAAGATCATATTTTAGACATAATAACTCAGCTCATCCTTTGATTTGATTGATTACCCAAGTGATCAAAAGTAGTACAATGCTTTGTTTTGGGGTATGCATTAATGAATATTTCTAAATGAACTACCATGACCATAATAATGACTACTGACCGATTTATCGTATTTGCATTCGGAGTGTCATACATAAGCCAACAATCTACATTTTCCTACCGAACTTTTTGTTTTTCTTCCAATTTATATTCAATTGAGTTATTGGAGTTCTTTATTGGGTTATCAACATGTTTCGCGTCTCTATAACTCGGAGCATGATGCTAATAAGATAAGATTGTATACACTACCGGCGAGTGTAAGCCGAGGACAGCTCGCGAATGTCAAGGCCCCAATCTCCTTACGAGGAGTGCACGTATTTGTCAATCAGAATTCGGAATCGCGAACGCCACTTTCGCCGCTACCGGGAACTCGTAAACATTTGATATTAGAATGCCTTCCTGCGATAAAAACACTTGACTAGTAAGACTTTCGTGAAGTGATAAAAGATATCAGGAACAAGGCGCATGCTCGTGTTAATAAAATATTAATGGAAAGTAAAACTGTAAGTGTCGTGAAAACTGTACGAGTTAAGTCAAGCAATATCAATGGAATTATTTTTATTTTCTTGCAGTGATCTCAATACAATCAGATTCAAAACCATCTTAACATCAATCAAGATAGTTTTATGCTTGATTTTAGGGTTTAAAATAAGTCCTACACTGAGATTTCGCTTAGCTTAGGGTGTATTATGCATTGCTCTCACCAAAATTAATCCCAGCAACATAAACTATGGGACAGTTAAAATCTAGCTATTGTAAAATATGTTCTTAGACACAAGTCTGTATAATGTAGTATTATCAACGAACAGTTTTACGTTAACATATTTGGAAATATTAGAAATTATATCAAAACAGAGTCTGTTAATTAGACTTGCAAAGAACTTTCTCCTCAACTATAATGTGTAAACCATGCAGTAATTAAACCACAAAACGTTTAGCTTTCTTTGATATGAAACTAGAATGTGGGTCATTTCTAGGCGTAGTGCTAACGGTTCTCATTGCTGGTTAATCAACACTAGTGAGCGTGTTCCAGCCTTGAATCGTATGTCGTGTCTATCGATTTGTTGTATCGCCGCACAAAAAATCAATCATTCTTTTACTGCTGACATCTAACAAAATCTAAACACGTTAGGTATCTTGAAAACATCAATGCATTCCAAATCATCAGTAATGCAAGCATGTATGAAATTGGGTCCGAAAAGAGCCAAAGCAAAGGGCAAATCACTCAAAACAGGCCTGGGTTAGTCATAGAGAGTGCAGGAAAGCTGGCTTGTATCCAGTGACATGGCTCGAGTGTCAAGGCCCGTCTCGTTGCGCCCGCGCAACCAACAAGAGCGGAACCGATACTTTCCCCACCACTGCTGTGTGCTCCTCTGCAACTCTTCATGACTGCCTCTAGCTTAACTTTACACTCGTCGGTGTGGCTACTCGCCTTCGTTTGTGTTCTTTTAACTCATTGTCTTCTAAAATCTGAATCGGAAATATATTAAATTCGATTGAAATTGAGTCGTGTGAAAACAATGACTTGAGGTCACCTTTCTTTACACGTTGACTGATACACTTTTAGCTGACCTGCGAACTTACTTCACTTTTGCAATGGGAATAGGACTCAAATTCTTTCATCAACATTTTAATCATATGGGTACCTGCTTATTATTGTATACTTTGTATATGAATTTAAGCAAGCTAGACTGCGTGGGCTACAATAATTAACAATGAGCGTACTTAATGGTTTGATGCTACTCGCCGGGGTGGTTGCCCTCAGTGTGGATTCGCAGATTACCGAGCACAAAGGTTCAATGAATGCGTCACGCTAGCTTTTCCAAATACATGTTGATGGCGATAGTTAAGGTGTGCAAAATTAGCGCTCTATAGGGCATTAAACTAGAAATAGGTAAAATCTAAATGTTAACCTGTTTGATGTGGCTTAGTTTGAATTCAAAACTATACTCCATAACTTACCAATCGATCGTCCAATCACGCTGTTACTATGTAGGTTCTTCGCTAGCATAGTTCTCTGAGTCATTCGGATTGCTTTGCGAGTTGTATCATCAAGTTGCAAAATGCAAATTCCGACAGATCACTGACCATGCTGTTACGACATAGGAAGCGGCAATTATCGATCTAGACCGGCATGCGATAGTCGCCGTCAGCTAGCGTCGCGTGCGCTTACCGCTGGCTGGAAGTGTCGCGAATTCCACCCACCGACAGACAAAAACTTAAGTCAACAAGCTTAAATAAATTATTAAAAAAAAAAAAAAAAAAAATTATCTATTTCCTCACTCATTAGGTTTTATGTTAATTGCCTTCCTTGATAATTTTGGTAATATGAAATCTGGAATTGCTTAACTTTCACTGTATCACTATCACTGCATTAATCTTCATCTTTGTTTTACAATATCGTTTAAAACTCAAGTCGTCCTCTTCCGTTAGAACTCTTCCGCATGATGATTAATAAGCTCCAAGCCGGTGGTATTCAACAAGAAGTGCATTAAACTAATAACAGTAGGTGCCGTGATGGCAGTAACGGCATCAAGAGCGTGTTGCGCCCCACACGTATCGATGAGCCGATCCACGTCCGCTGGTATAATTGTGCCGGCATTGTTCCTGCATCCGCTCGTGACATCATGTCTGTCCAGCTCGATGGACTCCGCAGCATCCATTGTACCGCCGCCCCAGTTGCCGCTCAATGGCGGCTTTGTGTCCGCATCACGATGTCAACTCACATCGGAATTGGATCGTTTGTTCTTTGCCCATTGTTGTGTTGTGAGCACTCTGTATCACGAATGTATTTTTAGGTTTGATACGAGCGTTTGGTAATTGAACTCGGAGCATAAATGGAGGATATGATACACGGACTGTAAGATCATTCGAAGGTTGATCTCTGTTCGATGTTTTGCAGACATCTCTCGAACAAAATGGGTATACCAGAATCATACCGTCAAACTTTTGTAGGAATCTAAGATAGCTCTTACGGGCTTTATTGTTTTGCTAAGTCATCTAGTACTTAAATCCAATAAAATAAAACGGAATGTTGGGAAGGCGCTTCGTTACGCATGTAATGCGAGCAGCAATAATCGGACGCCTTCATTGAGGCACGAAAACAAAACAATTGAAATCGATGGACGCACGTTCTGTCGATGGTTGATGTGTGTCGCCATATGCGCTGAATAGACAATTATGTTGATGTGTGGTAAAGCACGCTAGTTGCTTCACCAAACAATTAGTTTTAATATCTTCATCAACTTTGTAGTTATGATCTTACGGTTGTCTTCAATAGTCTACTTTCTTAATAGCATTCTGTACTCGAAGGTCGCGCGTAACCTAAACCTTAAGAAACTAAAGTAAAAAGTAAATCCTTATTAAGAGCCTGTTTGTAAGTTCATGTAGTTAGTAGTTACCTACTGTAATAATTCTGAACTGGCTGCGTGGTGTGCTGTATGACCATGACCACTGTAGGTGGCTCGTCAACTCTATTATTATATCATGTTTATAGGCATTATTAAATTTGTGGCTCAGTTGTATACAGGCGGCTAAGTGGCTTCGCTGTTCGCACTGCTTTACCTCTTATTGATATGATTTATCTGTCGCTACCGTATTATTATTACAATAAAGCATGCCTTGTTCGAGGATAATTTTTCTCTTATTTCAATTTATTACATATACTATATTTTTTTGAAGAAAAAGTTTTGCTGGAATGATTAAACAAAAAATTAAAACATCAAAAAATGCGAATATCAAAATCCTCGACATCAGCACTCTCAATTTCTCCCTAATATCGATCTGCAAAAAACCGTTTTTAAGATCAAAGCTTCGCAAACACTAGTAATCAAGAAACTCTGAAAGCTCTCAGGGCTATAATTAACTGTCATCCTGGCCCATTAAATCCTGTATTGTTCTTCATTCTTTGCATAACAGTTATGGCAAGGTCCCAGCTAACAGAGACGCAGGTCGCACGCAGCGGTGATGGCATTATGGTAATCGTAATAGTTTAGTGTCTGGAGGCGTCGCGCGGGCGCGTGTTTGAATGCACCTATTGTGTCTCTTCCTTGTCGTCCTGGATCTACAGTTATCCACTTAGGATTTTGTCACATCAACTCGCGTATTAATCTTAGTTTAGTCTGTTAGCATAGGAGGACAGGACTTGCTTTAAGGTTACGTTGTGTCAATCTAGTTAGATACTTATGAATAATGACCAATATTTCTGCAAAATTTCATGAAGATCGGATAAACGATACTCAAGTTATCGTCGGACAAACATACAAACGCCTTTTAGTTCACCTAGACCCTAGACTGACACCTCTCTTCGCTCGGTCAACAAGAATAGAAATTAGGCTGATTGACATATTATTAATTATTATAAACTCAGTCAATCTCTTGCACGCTTTCTGGCTTAGTAGGTATTCTTTCTCTTCAGTTTTCGTCGTCTATCATCGTTAAAAGTGCATTTCGAACGTCTAACATAAAACAAGTTGTCTTTATGTTTGTAAAGATGTTCTTGTTTGTGATTTTTACGTCATTCCACTTTGAGTGGCATTTAGTCATTAAAACATTAGCATTTGCCTTTCTTTGTATGACTTTTTGGAAAGTTAGGTAAATTTTTTTCTCTAATTTACTAAGTAGCTACAGATAAATGTATGTGTGATTGATTATATGATCTTCAAAGAAAATACATATACATAATTGTTCATGATATATGTACTAGATGGTAAAAAACAACAAGCAAGCACTAGGCATTTAATATTGTTTACCAATCAGCGAGGTTATACTCGTATCGTAGTTACCTTCTGCTGTTTATTATTAAAGTGTAGCTGTCTATTTCAGTGATAAATGTTCCACAAGCTTGTTCAATAAATGTTTTAAGTATAGCATTTGAACTTGGCAAGTTGCGGTGGCCTTGCACAAATCAATGAACAGTTGTCCTTCGCGAGTCGGAAGGCCGCGGTGCAAATTGTCACGTCTTGCCGCCGGTCAGTGGGCCATTATCGTCGACAATTGGCGGCGCGTGGGCTGGCGGATGGGCATCCTCCTTACGGCGAGGATACGGCTATCCGTCGGCAACCTGCGCCCTCCCGGCACCTGCTGAGATATGGCTGAGGTGCAAGAACGGCGGCTTCCTATCGTCACATGCAACGGGAACTGTACGACATCCTTTTTGAAACTGACCTATTTCGCACGCTTTGCTATTCTCTTTGTTGGTCATCTGCTGTTCATGGAAAACTTATGAGAGTGGCTCTATTTTGGTACGTAGATTAACACTAGTAGATTTGTTAGTGATAATAGTCTGATAGTCGTGTATTTTGTACTCTACCAGACTTTCTGCAAAAAATCGCATACGCATACTAAATAAACTCGTATTCTCGCAAAACAACCATACGATATAATAACTGCACAAGAACTACAAACTTGTAGTTCAGGAAATCGAAGCAGCATAAGTAAAAATAATTTGATGAGTCGCGTGTGCTGCGTCCGAGCCATTAGTATGATGCTATGTTACGATTCGAGCCCGTCATCTGTCCACGGCACGGCATGCGGCGACTTCCCGCACTTTCACTCGGCGCCTGCGTCGGTGTCGGGGCCGTCAATGTACCGCCAGCAATCTAGATTGCAGCCCAACATTACACGAATTCATTATTAGCTGCGAAGTCATTTGTCGGTTTCTTTCATGGTAATTAATACATCTCTATGCTGGTAGAGATACTATTGTTAATATTGATTTCGTTTACCTTAGGACCTACTTCTTGCTGATTTAGCAAAAAATTAACTAATTTTGACGGTGTTTTTTTTAACTTGATATGGTTGCTGCTAATGTTGACATATCTTTTTAAACTTTGTAATGTTAGTGCTCATTATCATCATCTCATTATCTTCGTTTTATTTCTTTCTGATGACTTTCATCCTTCATCAAAGCACAAATCATAGAGAGTAGTTAAAGCGAGTAAATTATCTGTTATATACAGTTTAATCATGGCATCTTGCAGTTAGCAGTACGGTTTAAATAATGACGATAGGCATTTATTTATGATGTAATAGAGTCAAATAATTCAATTTAATTTGATCGCAGGCAATTCACAAATACCGTTACTGTTTCACATTATCTAACGTCGTAAAGCTTAGAATATACATCACATTGCAGTCTCCAGACAAGCATATCTATTATCTTTGTATTAGCTGTACTGTAATACTATTTACAGAACCAACAGTTTGCTCTCAGTGTACTTGTTTAACATAATTTATTAAAATCATGTAAACTACTGTCGATAAGTTTAGTCAGTTTTTTGCGTGTAATCGCTAGAGTAAACACACTGATACTGCCGAGCAACTTCTGTTTGTTCAAATGTCTAATGTCAATATAAGAGATCAATAAGTTTTAATCCAAGTTCTCAAGACTGTATACTCGTACTCGTAGGTACGAATACTAATTGTGTCATCGTTTACTTATTTTATACTTGTCTGATCATTAATTCATTACTAAGGCGAAGTGCTATCTCGAGTTACATCTAATTGCATGTTTATCCATCCACATGCATCGCAAGACTAGTCACTATCATGCAAATTGTCGCAAATATTGTTTTAGCTGGTAAGAGGGCAACACAGCGCCTTTTTTTCACACAACTTGGCTCCATCATAATTAGAAAATGATACATTATTTATTTGTTTTATTTTAGTATCCTAGTTTAACATAGTCCAAGATTATATTTTTCAAGTTCTGGCAGAATGAAGTGGTATGTAAATTAAGCGCTAGGCTTAACTCCCAAAGAGTTAGTTACGAGTTTTTGTGAGAACGGATCACACTGACTGAAATAAACCTACACTTTCCTATAAATAAGTTACACCAGTGTGCACTCAATCGATTTTTGTAAAACCAGGTAGTGCTAACACTCAGAACTTGCGGTTGGTTATTTGCAGCTGTGTATTATGGATGACCGTCTGGTTTTTGATTAGTCAGCCTCTAATCGCTATTAATATTTTCCTCTCATTATATTTGATCTCAGTCCTGAAACTGTCATAGTTTTTTTCTGATATTCCAGGTTTGACCTGAAATTCCCCTAGTCATTAAGATTTTATCGCATCGTAAATATTTTTAATGTAGTTCATGATAACGTTTCGTAATATGTACATTATCTACGTCATCGAATTTGTAAGCATTTTCGGATAATATGATTTATAATGTAGCATGATGTGACGATGCATTACATTTACCGACTACTGACGAAGGTTGTTTCTTTGGTATGGTAAGCATCGTAAACGCCACCTGTGCTATCTTGACTATTTTATAGTTCATTCAGCTCGTATATTGTCTTATTGACTGTCCAGTCTCTATAAACCCAAGTCACTATAGGAATACTTAATGCCCAACGATGTTTGACTACTCTGGGTTTCTTTTAGGAATGCAACCGCAAACACGCACTTGTCAACACAGGATATTGATGACCCCATTTGCGTTTATTTTACACTCTTTGATGCATTTTTTTACATTATTGATGTTTTTACCTTCTTATTTATTTTTTACAGAATAAATAATGTTAAGTGGAGCTTGTTTAGCTACCGGTAGAGTAAGACGATCTCTTGCTTATAATTATATGACTAAAGCGGATCTTGATTAATTTGTATAGAGTGTTGCTTCCCGGTCTTGAAGTGATACATATTTATGTGCTGTACACTTGTACCGTTACTGTTACAATCGATATTATGATCTGTCGTTGAGGTGCCGCTTGCTGCACTGTTAGTGTTATTGCTCTTTTATTGCATTTCCCGTATTTTGTAGCGACGAGTGATATTGTTCTTATTTTATTCTATCCATTCGATATTGAACACTGATCTGTTTTTTATTTATTATTTTTATATTTTATATTGCTGCTCCATTTGTATGACAAGCCATTTCTTCTGCTCAAATTGTTAACTCGATGCTGAGCGTCGTGTTTTACCCGATTATTCCTGATCTTTTCATGGAGGTAAATCTCGGACCAGCATTACTATCATTAAAGGTATCGCAATAACAATTAATAATCACAGAAATGGTATAGAATAGAGTATGGACAGTGACGCAACAGTTGCACAACTCCAATCGAATCGCCAGTAGCCAGTCAGAGTGATGGTGCATTCCGGTCTGCTGATCGCGCCACTTTTTGTCGACGCTACTATTTACTGAACCACTGACCTACATCGATCTACTTGCTGTAGCGACGATTTTAATCCTTGGCGTAAACAATAGTTTGACATTTGTTCTTATTTAGTGGCTAAAAAGTCTTTTGAATCTCCCATTACTATATCACGGTCGACTGATTAGTTTGGTCATGGTTCCGTTGTCATTTTTTTGTGGTCAAGTAAATGCTGTCTTTCTTCGAAATCATTAATTTCTGGCAATTCAAAAATAATATGCTTAAAGTTACACCGGTCAAAGTGGTCGTTAAAGTTACATTGACATGAGAAGTGATGGTGTTTGCTTATTTTCTCCTTTAATTTACTTGAAGAGTATATTTCTGTTTTTGTTGTATTATATTAATCATCAGTCAAAATAGTCAAACACTACACGACCTACTATAATCAGATCTCTTATTATTATTGTTATATTGCTATTTCTCTCTTTACTTATCATTTTTTCCCCAGTTTCTCGACGATTGTATACACATCTCTCCTTACACCTTTCTGCTTCAAATCGTCAAGCAAAGCAACATTTATCCGTCTGGCGTTCAAACCTAACTGGTAACCAATTTACCCATCTTCATCTAAGCGTGAACCCCCAAAAACTCGGGACATGGAACCACTCACGGTCGAGCAGCCACGGGTGAAATGAATAGTCGACCTTGCACTCACAGATTGAACAATAGCTAGTATGGATGGCAGATAACTGGCCCCCGCTTGCTCTCTGCGCGGGCGCAGGCATTTATCTCTATCTTGTTGACTTGCTCAATGAAGAGCAAGGTGAGACACAGAGAGATAATCGCGACACAGTTATGTGCTATTAATGTTGTAATTAACATATTATTATGTAATGAATAGGTCACTTTGGCTCTGATCTTGAGATTCACAGAATTTGCATTATAATGTAGACTCAGAATTCTTAAGACTGCTTACATAATGCTAAACTCGTTCTCATCAATTTTATCAGATTGAAGCATTGTACATTGTACGACTGTTATTTATTCTGTCATTATACTTTCCATTGAAGTTGACTCAATATTTGACGCTTAACAAAATTGTTTTTTGTGCTAATGATACAAACACAATTTCGTTTAACTTGTTACGGCTGTGGGGTCATTTGTCATGTCGCCGTCTATACGCACATTGTTATAATGATTAATAGGTAGTTATAGAACATTCCACATAGCTGTACAGTGTACACGCGACTGGCATTTCATGCTGACCGAAAATAAGTTGTATCCAATTTTGATTGGCTGCTGGTTAACATTTATCTCCAGTACTTCTTGAGAATACCCCTGCAAACATACAAAGTTTACCTCTTTATAATATTAGGGTAGATAGGTTTTACTGATGGCTATATCCCTGTGCCGTCGTTCCAACGCTCATCACTTCACCAAGAATTCCGTCTAAAGTTAAATTCCATAGATTTGTTGGTCCCTAGCGTCTGCCCTACCTTTAAAGCCAGCTACACAAACGCTACCTACATAAACATTTTGGCCTTAGCACAGTTATAACATATAAGAGTATTATAATAATAGTAGAACGTACTATAAGTTAGGCCAAAGGTAAAGCTAGGAAAGTATGGCACAAGCCCGTCACGCACTGCTCTAGGTTAGGTACATCTACGAACTACTGTTTAAATCATTGTTTAGGCTTCAAACACGTTCCGACGTTGGTAATATAATATTTTATCCTAGCTTACGCTCCTACAATAATAGCTGCCTTTGAACTTGGGTCTTGGCCATAGAATTAATCACAGTTACTTCACGTGGCTAACGGAAATCTGAGTATTCTTGCTTCGTTGCTAAAGCGATTCTTCTCGTTGGCTTAAAATAAATGATAATATGTACACGTATTGTAGGTACGCGTTCATTGTTCTAATGTTTTGTTACATTTTGAGAGGCGTTGTACAAATGTACAATGGAATAATTATTGTGATTTGACTGACATTGAAATGTGGTGCTCATTTCCATAGCGATGACTTTGGAGTTATGTAGCGGCTTGATTATTTTTTCTAATTCCTTTAAAATAAGACCATTGTAATGTGAGCCCTTTAAAATAGATGACTGGATTTCAAACGAACCACTCAAAATTCGTTGTTTCAAAATTAAAATCCAACTAAATTTTCATTGACTAAGTCAAATGAATCTGTCAAAATATGTACCCTGCTTACGGAGGCCCTAACCTTTTTCTAGTAATAATGTTATTAACCGTTCATTATGTATGATTTCCAGGTGGCGCTTTCGAAGGCGTAGAAGACAAGGTGTCGCCATTCGGGTACGGGCGCGGCGAAGGCGCGGACGCGGGCCATGGAGACCCTGACTGGATATGCAGCAAAGAAAAGCCCAACACCGACCTCGTCTTCCGCAGCCTCAACCCTGTCGATGGAAAAGTCACCGGCGCTGGTAACCACCTACTCCTTACACCATCACTAACCCACTCTACACCAATAGCAGCCACCCGCGCCGTCCAGCCAATCACAGCCGCGCTCGAAGCGCTGCTTGCGTCTGCGCGTAATTCTTCCCTTTTAGCGGAACTTTACATGTCTGCTCGGGACTCTGAAACCGATCGTCTCGATACTATAGTTGACGCGTTATCGACAGCCACGCGTAACACTAACCTCATAGCTCAGATATTAAACCACGCGCAAGAAGCACATGAGAATCAGTTTGACAGGTATTCAAGCCTTTCTATACACAGCGTGGATACCTTAACGGACGCGTCTCATGGTCGACGAAAATCAGTCGAAAGCATAAACGATACCATCAGCTTCAAAGGTTTTGATTGTCTTCCGGAAGACGATGAAGACGGTAGACCTCGCTCAGAATCAGATTCCCACCAAACTTCTTCCAATGAAAGCGGCTCAGATAACGAAAGTTCCGAGAACGAATCAGACAATTCCGTCGCTAATTTTGTCACGAATGATGAAAAAGTTGAAAAACGCAGCTTTTGCCGCGTAATATTCGATGCTATCAAGATGGTTCTTCTCGTGCTTTTAAATGTAGTTACAACGTTGATCACGCTTGAGGTCATGTTTCTGTCTCTGGTTTTCGCGTTCACTGGAGACCGGAGTATCCAGTTCAGTATAGACCGCTCGCCTGAAGGGTGGGTGGACCGCGCGCGGGAGCTCGCTTTCGGGCCAGACGAACAAATAGTTAGGATCAACTCTTTTGCTGAAATCTTTTATAGGGACAACTTTGTCAATATACTTAAGTATATCATTCGATGGTTACGCCCCGACCGTAGTGAGTCATATGTCTACTCTGACTGAACCATTGACTGACACTCAAAACTTTGAGAAGCGTACACAAAAGTCTCTTTTGGGTCGCTCTGTAATACCTCATCCAGTACTTAGGAAAATTACCAAGTATGTAGATTTAGTTGAGGGAGCTACCATCGCAATTTCTGAACAAAATTGAGGGCTGCCGTTGAAAATTTTAGTTCTATCATTTGGTCAACTCCACAGAATAGTTGGCGTTTCGTAGCTTCTCGGTGTCGAATGTAATTCGTCACTCGGTCGTGTATTGTTCTAGTCTTCTGTACATCTACCATGAGTTTTTAGCCATTTTACTCGCTATCGACCGCGTTAACATTTTGTATGGCAAATTGTACAGCGCCCCTAGCGGTTACTCGTAGAACTAAAATCGGCACCATGAGTCGCTGAGTAAACATCGTATCGAGAACTAAATGTCAGCGAGTAACGTCTATAAGCCGTTGCCATACAAAATCGGCACCATGAGTTACAAATTTGACAGATGCCATCGAGAAATACCGTCTCGAGTGTAGTTAACTTACTCACTTACAAATTGTAGCGTGAAATTGTTTCGATCCTCCAGTTTTTGTAAAAGTAAATTTAATTTAGAGAGTTATATTGTCTAAATAGTGTCGATAAAACGTTATTTTACATGAAACTTGAATGTTTAAGGCGCGAACAAGAAAAATCTTAAGCTGGCATGAGAATGATACTTGAAAAATTTATTATGAATTTATTTAGGAAGACATTTTTATATCAAAGAATATGTATTATGCTCCATAGGGATACTTTTGAGGATTTATTTCGTGACTATACAAGATTTGAAATCCACACAAAGGATCTTATTGGAAACAAAGATAGGTACTTACTTAAATTTTAGTTATAAATCATCCAAAAATGTACATTCCACGACTTTGCCGGTTTTATAATGTATCATCACAGTTATCACCATTATATTTTAGGCAGTTCAATTTACGCCGGCGAGTACCTAGCTACGTAAACAAACACTGACGAAATCTAAAACCATTGCCCATTGGACACGCACTTGACCTTGGCCGTATATTAACCAAATAAATTTAAAATCACTAACTATTCAGGCTCAAGCTCGCTTCTATGACGCTTTCAATTAGCAGGGTTATTTTAAAGTACTAAGATTTTTGTCAATGTATCCCTTACTCCGTCTTGTGAGTATTAGTTGGAAAGAGAGAGCAATAATCGGTGTGAAGTTAGAAACGGTGTAGTGCTGCCAACATAACGATATCAAGATGTACTCGACAGAGTGAGCTAACTCGAGCAAGCAAGTTAACTTTTATGGAACTCATGGTGCCGTTTTAAAACAAAACAATCCGATGCGCGTTTATTCGGTCCCGACTGAAGTAAGTTTTCGATGGCAACTCATGGTAGATGTACAGTAGTGAGTTCTCACGTCACCACATTCTCACGTGCTCGAGAATATCTCTGGCCCTTTCTTTTTAGTTAGAAATCACGCTAGTAAGAGTGGTGAAGAGAATCTCGAGCGTGCACGAATAAGGCCTCACATTTCTATTGTAGGACGATTACGAGATTTGTTGTTATAGTTTTGTAACCGGTTTTGTAAGAGTTTACTAATACGTTACTAACTTTGTTGTTTGTTCTAGAATGTAGCTGCATGATGCTTTATAAATATACATATTATAAGGTGGTAACTCAGCGTCTAATATCCATACTGATTCTGATTTTATAATGTAACCAAATGCTTTTAAAACATATTCAAGGTCCGTAGACCTTGATTTGAAATAGGAACAGTATGAATTCTATCGAAAAATACGTCACGAGTTTTTCAAAGATAATTATTTTTACAAAAAAAAAAAAAAAACAAAAACCGACTTCAAGAGACCGACTATTGAGTTATTCATCTATTTGTCGCGCACGTACCTGATGCTAATTTAAGACTTATGTATATGGTTTTCTCATGGATAGCATTATCAGAACTGGACTTAATTGAAATGGGACCAAATGGAAAGCTTCAGCTTTCTAATAAAAAAGAATCATCAAAATCGATTCACCCAGTCAAAAGTTATGAGCTAACAAACATTAAAAAAAAGACATACAGTCGACATGATAACCTCCTCCTTTTTTGAAGTCGGTTAAAAAATGTATGACAAATGGGACAGCGCCTCTATCGAGCGTAAATAGAAACTGCATTTGTTCATACATTTTACTCGCTACATATTTTGGATAGAATTACTCACGGTACCTATCCTTAATAGAACAAACAAGGTATATTTTTCAACTTCATTCGTCTTTTTTAATCCGAACGGCAGAGGTATGGAACTCACTGCCCGCGTCTGTTTTTCCTAGAAAGTACAACCCGGGGGTGTTCAAAAATAGAGTGAATAGGTTTTTCCTAGGCAAGCGTGCTACATCTTCGACCACATCGTCACTTCCCATCAGGTGAGATTGCAGTCAAACGCATGCCTAGTCCGATGTAAAAAAAAAAAAAACTTCGGTAAAGTATGGACTGTATGGAAATTAGGCGCTAATTTATCACTCTATCTAGTACATTACTGTGTGCAATACTTATTAGTAGTCCAATCCGCAACCTTGAACTGATGCAACTCAAGAAATTAGACTAGTAAGTTCTATGCAGTGTTATTAGGAAAGGGCTCACTATGAGCCCTTTCCTATTATACTATCATTTATTTATTTATTATACTTTCCTATCACGCATCATTTAACAAATTTTACAATGGGACTAACCTGGAATTCGCGAAAAAAAAAGTGAGCTGTTCCATAGAAAAATGTTTTTAACACTCGACAAAATATATGGAACACCTGATTATTTTTACAAGTATTCTGGGTTCCATAGTAAAAGTTGTTCATAATGATGAGTACTATGAGCCCTTTTCGGCTTAGCATACCCGGTCCTTATAAACCTGTATAAATCTGACCCCATTTAAATTCTTTCTTGAATAGTCTCTTATGTAATTCTCGACCACCACTCCCGATGCTTGATCGGTCCCAAAACAAAGAGCATTGATGCGATAAGCTGCCGCTATCAGATTCGATAGCAAACAGATTGTAACGATAGAGTGAAATCGTTTTTATTTTTTTTTATCTAATGTAACTTGTGCATATTAACTACTAGCTACGTCACGCGGTTTCAACCGCTATCCTACAGGAACAATTTAACAGGGTATTAGCAACTTCCATACCAAATTTTGTCCAAATCCGTACAGACGTTTTTGAGTGGTAGACTCACAAACTTCTGAACATCTCAATATTTCACATTTAAAATATTAGAAGGATTTAGATAAATACCTCTCCCGAAGTTTAGAACATGTTGCAATGGCTGTGGCCGCGATGCTGGTGACCTAGGTTCAAGCAACGCAGGGTAAAGCAGATTTCTGTAATGCATGAACAGTTGAACATACTGAGAGCTGCGTACGCATCAGACATGTGTCCGTCCTGCTCTGCCTATGTCTGTCTCGCCTGCTCTCCTACAAATCTGTTCTTTGCTGCGTCACCTGCGTCGCCGCATACCTACGCTTAGCCTGAAGATTGCGAGCAGGAAAACATGTGTACAAATTGCGGAAGTTCAAGATCTACATTGATCAATTGAACTTGGGTATTTACAAGGACAATCATGTGAATAACATAGTAACCGCCTTGCCTTCCCATTTCCTCTTGGGTCGTTGTTGAGAACCTATCTTTTGGTTGCTGGTAGAGTTGTGTCAGCTTGATGGTTGCATGCGTATTGTAGTGTACGCTCAAAATTTTGCTTAATTTACCTTTTCATTTATTTTGCCTTATGAAATAATCGACTCTATGCTTGCTCTGAACGTGCAATCGCGCAGTAATTTAATTTTTGGTGGCTTTAAGTAGACGTGGATGATGCTGTCAAGGCATATTTCTCACTTCCACTTAACAGGGATAAAAAGGCAGTTTACTACAAATTCAGAGCGATCATAAAGTTGAGTCTAGACTAGCAAGAGCTTTCCGCAAATAGTTGCACGCGTGAATTTCTGTAAATGTTGTCAATAAAGATGCACAACTCGTAAACTTGCATAACTTTTTAGAAAAAGAGAATGATGTTCATTTCAAAAGCTCAGTTTCTTGCTAATCTAAACTCCAATTCGGTTACTACACATACCCGTCCCGTGTGTCGTGGCGTGGTGTGGCGTGGCGTGTTTGACGTGCGTGTTTCTCTCCAGCCGCCAAGACGGAGATGGTGAAGTCGAAGCTGCCCAACTCTGTCCTCGGGAAGATCTGGAAGCTGGCAGACATAGACAAGGACGGTTTCTTGGATGAAGACGAGTTTGCGCTCGCAATGCACCTGATACGAGTGAAGATCGACGGCCATGACCTCCCGACTGAGCTGCCGCAGCATCTCATTCCGCCCACCAAGAGGGGACTAAGGGAGTAGGGTCAATTGTGACCCAAAACTAGTACAGGTTCTTTGGAACTAGCTTTGTACTTTTGTACGCTGAGTGTGTTTGAGCGTAGTTGGAGTTTAGACTAGCAGGACTTGCGAGACTTATTCGAGTTACAAACTTGAAGAAGTCAGATTTCGAGACTACCCGCAAGTTTTGGCAAGATTAGTTGCTTGCGCAAGTTACAATAAAATATACATTGCATAAAGTTCTCGCTAGTCTAAACTCCGCTTTAAGATTGATATCGAGTGAAAAGATTTCCGAGTGAGCTTATTCTCTGACAGTAGATATTATTTCTGTCACCTAGCATTCTGTCCTAATAGACACGGGAATGACATGGATGGAAACAATGTTGATTGCCTTAGAATCAGCCCACAAGTTCAGTATATTTGCGGGAAACGTTTCACTTTGTTCGTCGCCGGGCGCGGGGTGATTCTCGCTCGATCATGTAAATACTTGTTTCGATTCAGACTTTTATAAATTGCTATTAGCATTTGATTGTTGTTTTTGGCTGTTGAAATTATTTATTATGTTCATTTTTGCGAGCAGTGTCAGTATGTGATACGGTGATGTGTGACATCCGCTGTAGATAATGATAATGTATGGTGGAGAGTGCCCCCGCGCCATTTTTTATGCTGAAGAGTGGTGACGTCACTAATTATGTGAAGTTTGCCCTTATTTGTAGTGTTGGAAACATACCGAATTTAGAAAAAAAAATTAAGCTCAAAAATTCTCGCTTCTTGCTGTACTACCATAATTCTCTGAAGTCGAAATAAATCTGTCAACGAACAGATCTGCATCTCTTCTCATTTGGAGTTGTTAGAAAAGGACGGTAACAGTTTGTTCTGTCGCAAGAAATAAATTGAGTTTAGTAAATAAGCGCAGTATTGAATCGATACAAAACCTCAATGATTAAAAAGTATTTTTTAATTCCAAAAACCATCAGACGATTTCGGACTTTCCAACACTTGTAAATAAGACTGCAAATCGTGCGCATCGGATCCCAACGCTTCTACAACGCGAAAATCGAACCGACTGATATAAAATAAACGAGTTCATATCCTATCCTAACAAATCGAAATATTCGTAATTTAGTTTTAAAATTTAGAGGCTGTCCGATTCAAGCCTAACATTTATCGGAATTCTAAACATTAAATCATTTTGGGACCTTTTAAAGCTCGCTTAAAGTTAATCATTGCTTAAAGTTGTCCGTCTTGTTTTCGCACGTGATTCATGTCAGCGAGAAGTTGTCAGCATTTTAAGCAATGACTAACTTTGAGCAGGTTTTAAAAGTAAGGCCCTTGTTAAACATTTGTTTAACTGTGAAATCATGTCAACGCCGCGCCGTGTTACATTTATTTTTAAATTCTTATGATATCAGTTTTATTCTTATGACGGGCGCAGTGCAGTTATGCATCAAGAGGGGAGACATTCTAGACCGTTCGAGATTATTCTGTCATGATATTTCTAAGGAGAGATATATACCTAGTGACCGAGATAATAACTTACTCGCAAAGATAGGGCCCCAGGATTTTGATGTTAATAATTTTTTTTTAATTAGCGACATAGTGTATGATCGCTAACCATCAAGTGTGTAACTCGCTTGTCTTTTACTTAGTAAGAAATGTGGCAGTTAACGTTGCGCAGAATTCATTAGAAAGTCGCTTCCGTTTGATCGAGAAATATTTGTATAGTCGATCCTTGTTTGAATTTCAATAAGTTTTCGGCTGGTTTGAATGCATTACTTCTGCCAATTGGTTGTAGTTTGTATGCCATTTGGTTAGTATGGTTGTGTTGTGTACTTCTCGAGGCGCTGCGGCGCGCGGCGGCGTGGGTGGTGCTTGATCATTTTTATCGGAACCAATAAAAAGTTTTTAGATAGAAATTATTGGTAATTATTAGGCTCACATGTTGTCACCTCCAATACATTAGTTTCACAGTGACCTTTGTCATGTAAAAAACTGTTTTCTATCTTTATATCAACTTAGAAAACATATCCAACTATAGTCACCGCGTTACCAACTGAGTCGTAGGGCCATAAACGTCAATAGGGATCAGGGCCACAATACTACATATTTACTATGTTTCTATCTGATTATATTCTTATCGATATGCGCTTATAATCATCTTACGCACATCACTATGCGGCTCTATAAGACCCACAAGTGCGAGCGAGATAGACAGAGAAATGATTTATGGCCGCACGACTCAGTTGGTAACGCGGTGACTATAGTATGTATTACCAGGTATTTCAACTCAACCTTTTCATCATCTCATTTTCCTTTTCATCACTTTCTCAATCATTTCATTGCTGGGATATCAAGTCGACCCTCGAACAGTGAACCACCCCTAATAGGGTGAAGGGTAGGTAAGGGGAGGGTTACCAGGTACACCAACATTTTATTCATGACTAGCTGACCCGTGCCCACTTCGTTGGGCATAATGTTAATTAAACCCGAAACCATCGCGCGCCGTCCGGACCGTTTTTTCTCCGATTCACTTTGCAAAACGGACTACCACGTAAAAGCCTTTTTATTTTTCGGTTTTTTATATAACTTATGACACTCAGCAATAATGTGGCTTTCTATTGGTGAAAGAATTTTTAAAATCGGTTCAGTAGATCCCGAGATTACCCCTTACAATTTAACAAATATACAAACACACAAACTTTACTTCTTTATAATATTAGTATAGAAGTATAGATTTATAAATTACAATTCAACATAATTTAACGGTCTGTATAAATTCAATTCACTGGTTCCTATAAATAACTTACTCTAAAATATATTGAGAGCTGTTTTATATTTAATTCTAAATATAAAACATATCTTTTAACAATAAATTCTCCGAACTTTGCATTGCATTGTAATTTGGTGGAATTGGTTCCGATGTAACTTGCGACGTTAAATCCGCTATGTCAGCCAAATCGGAATATTGCTTCATACACATGACATAATAATTGTTTCTATTTATGTACCTACCACAAAAGACATAATATTTCTTATGAATAACCAACTTCGGTGTGAATGGTCGATTTTTGTATAGTCGTTTACCTTAAATTTAATTTGATAAGAAAATTATTTATTTCATTTTAAGATTGCAAATTATTTACAAAATTGTAATGTTTGATGTTCATTATTAAATCGTCTATCTACTTAATTTAGTACATTATTTTTTGGTGCCCCAAAGTTATGTTAGTTATAATGATATAGACTTGTAAGTTGAGATTACTGTGAAAGAAAAAATATATGCTCGAGCAATACAAAAGTTGAGAGCTGCAATATCTTTGTAAGAAGCCAAATTAAAGCCAAAAGTTTCTTAGTGTGGCTCGGATATAGTATTTTTAATATTGGTTATAATTAACATAAGTATCCCAAGTTACAAGCCTATACCTAAGATAAATTATATTTACCTATATTTTCCATTACATTAGTTACATTTATTAATATGTTGAAGTTCACTAAAGTTTATTAGAGTGATAAAATTATTTTTAATTTCAAAGTACATATTTGGCAAGTTTAATTGTTTAAATTTATTTAATCTTCCTCAAATTATCCTTTGTACTCTTTAACAATTTTGTTCCTACTAGATTTGATTAAAAATCGCAATATTGTAATTTCACTCAGCTTTTAAAATGTGTTTTATGTGTATCCAATGTCTATGCATTTCTTTATCTTTTATCTTCACATTTGCATTTATGTATGGAATTCTATCGATGTCGGTGCCTTCGCTTTAAATATAACAAATAATCATACGTATGTGGTGTAAAATGCCTGCCCGGCAGCGAGGCACTGCCTTGGGCATTGCCTCGCCACGGGATGCACTGCCTTGGGCATTGCCTCGCCACGGGATGCACTGCCTTGGCATTGCCTCGCCACAGAATGCACTATAGACTGCCCTGCAGTCCAGTGCCGTTATTTGGTGAGTGTAAATAAATACAGTTTTATAACGGTAGATGTTTTGGATCGTGTTTTGCGCTTCATTGCGCGCGGTTTCATCGCTTTTGAACGAGTATTTAATTTGTATGTTTGAAGCGCGCAATGTGGCGCTCTCGGATGTTTTACATTTTGCTACTACAGTATGTGTACATAAAGATATGTAAATTGTTTATGGTAATCATAAATTATACATAGTGTGTAATAAATAGATAAGAAAGCAAATTGGTTAGTTTTATTCTAGAATAGTACTTCAAGCAGAGTAGAGTAACTCCCTACTAGGATTCCCTCTCAGGGATGCCATGGAACACACACAAAGGCAAGGGCAACAAACACCCAGATCAGATATTTTAAATTCATATTTTTGAACGTCTGCCTGGCCAGGTATCAAACCCGAGACCACTGGCTTATAAAGCGGTTATACTATCGCTCAACCAAACAGGTTTAGGCAGTAATGTGAGGATATGTCTAGATTTCAAATCCATTATAGCTCAAATTACCGCCATCACTTTAGGTCCAAAGTCCATTTATGTCTTATCAACGACTAAAGAGGTGCGGCGTAAAGGTGACTGAAGAAAATACAATAATTGTACTATCATAGGCTTGATATTACCGCGCGTTAAGACAATTCCAATAATTGCCTTACTTTAAGCATCTACTTTTAAGTGTCCTACTCTCTGACACGGCCATACAGGCTTTTCAAATATCTTTATATTGTACAAAATAGTACAAATTCTGTACATACCTACTAATTTTGTACAACTGTTTTAAATTTTCGTAACGAGCGGCAATATTGAGCCTATAATAATATTTTATGTACACCAGAAATTTGCATAGATACATGAAATATATAGAAAGCAATTTGCAAGTTTGAGTAGTTGATTGTTAAACTGTAAACTGTGCTAATACTTATCCCGTATAATCCCAGACAGTAGAGCATTTAAGCCCATTTAGTTCCTGATCTAAGGAAAGTTTTTTAAAAATAGGAAACTTCATTTTTCAATTACTGCTCAAACTTTAAATACTCCCACTGCTGGTATACAAGGCTACCCTCTAAGGGTGGTTAGGCCGTATTCCACCACGTCACCTCAGTGCGGGTTGGTGGATTCACATACACCATTGAATTTCTTCCCTGGACATATGCAGGACTCCTCACAATGTTTTCCCTCTCCGTGTCTAGTCTGTCTAGTGAATTTATTAATTACAATAGAGAACACAGCTTTTGTGCTGCTATATACTAGTACCCTGTACATTAGGTAGCTATTATAAATAAATAAAACAAATAAGTTAACATTTTTATTAACAACCATACCAATAAATTCAATCCTAGCTAGAAATATACAGTGTAAACTCTATTGAACTTAACTCGATTTAACAGCAAACTCCCAAAAAGCGTCGAAATCACTGGGCTTTGGTTGGTTTAACTTGTCTTCCATAAAATGATACTATGGCATTACATTCACTCTCAATAACAACAAAGTAATAAGTAATAAAAAGTACCTTTTAAGTTGCCAAAATTAATAAGAACTGTGCAGATGTGTACATTCTTTTTTCGCTTTATTACCCTAGCCCATAGTAAACTTGCCCGACAGCATCATGCTTACCAAACTTTCTAAGATATTTGTTCTCTGGTTTACAAATTGAGATTGATTGCAAGTGTACACTGTTGTTGACCATGACTAATAAGTGGGAGTCATGGATTATCTATATGTTATCATAGTCTTAGTTCTAATTCTGTTTTTTTATCTCCATTTAACAACTACTCTATAACGTCAGAAAATGCACAGTTGCTAGTGTCGTTTTATAGAGTTTACACTGTATTTACGTGGTTAAGTAAAAGGCAAATGTTTCCTAGTTTGTCTCTTAGGTAACGGGATTTTTCAGCGCTTCAATGTATTTTACATTAAAATTATTGAACACTACTATGATCATACATATCACAAGAATTTTCTTTATATCTATTTCTCTTTTGTGATACCTAAGTAGCTATCAGCTATAATTAAATGCAATTAAGACTTCAAAAAGCATACAAATTAATGAAGAAGTCATAAAGTAAAATATTTTAAAATCTGCCTGGATCGCACAAACAATCTCATAGCCACAATACAAATAGATAAGCGGGCTCAGAACAAACTAAAACACATTAGAGATACCTCTTATACTGCCTACCCTTCTTACAGTATAAACACCATGTGGACAGTGCCATAACAATGAAAATATAATCTATTATAAGCATTATATAATCAAGACTCGGCAATAGCACGGTCCCACAGTTCATTCCACATAGCAAGAAACAGCTATTGGGGTGTCTGGTCAGGTGGTGGCTGGGGGCCGGAGGGGCGCACCTGGCGGCGCAGGTGCTCCACGAGCTCAGGGTTGGATGCCTGCATGTGTTGAGCGAGTGCTTGCCCCGCTTCTAGTAGAGCACTCATACCACCTGCATCAGTAGGGCCGACATCTCCCGCCGTCGTCGTATTCATTAAACCCGAGATCAGGTTCTGCATGTTGGGGTCAGAAAGCATCTCTGTGGCCATGTTGAGCAATGCAGGGTTCTGTAGCAGCCCTCCCAGGTCCATAGGCGGACGCTCGCCACGAGACGTCAGTCGCTCTTCTGCAAGTCGTAAGTTCTGCTTGTAAGATTCATTATCGGGCTCTAGTTGAGCGGCACGGGCGAATGCGACGCGAGCTTCGCGGTGCCGGTCGAGGGCCGTGAGCGCAAGTCCGAGCCGGCCGTGCGCCTTGCCGTAGTCAGGCTGCAGGCCCAGCGCGGCAGTGCAGTCGGCTACAGCCGCCTCTTGTTCGCCCAGCTTGAAATGTGCAGCGGCGCGGTTACAGAAGTATACCGAGTTGCGCGGGTCGATCTCGACAGCACGCGAGTATTGCTCCAGTGCTTCGCGGTATCTCTCCGCCTTCATGAGCTCGTTGCCTTCGTTCTTAAACCGCTCGGCTTCCGCAGAAATTGGGGGTCGCACAGCGGTGGCAGGCGTCACTGTAGTAGCCGTCTGGCTACCACCGCGTGCGCGCACCAGCTGCAGTAAATCCACAGCTTGCTCCGAGTCCACGCGCTCAAGTGCGTAAGCGGTCTCAATGCACTGAACGGCTACTTCCACGCTTTCACGTGTATCTTCGTTCAGCGTGCCTCCATCCAATTGTTGTTTCAGGAAGTTCACTATACTCGCCGCCACAGTTTTCACTTCGTTCGACATGGTTCTATGGCACTAGAACCCGAGAAATCCGAGAATTAGAATTTCTACAAATTCAATCTAGAAGTTTTGGTAGACTATCTATTAAATTTCTAGAACGACTTTTACGTAGTTTTATGGCGATCTACGATGACAATGACACTGACAGCAAGTGAATGGTTACAAAAAGTGACAGCCAAATCGAATAACCATAGATTCTATAGGATCAAGCTTTTTAAATAATTTGGCTCTTCATATTAAAATATGTATTTATATAATATTACAAAATGATCAATTTTATTGTTGCACGAGCAGATAAAAAGTGTTGATAAATGTACGAGTTAAGAAAAAAAAAAAAATGCTAGGTTTAATATTTATTCACAATTTATGAGCGAAGTGTGACGACGTCATAGTCGCATTACATTTGCGAGTTATTCCTGCACCATGGAGTTAGTCTCCATGTCCTGCACTTCGCTTACTTTACGAGCTTTGCATGACGTCGATGTTAGAGTTACATGGTATTAGCTATTAATATATATGTCATAGTATATTAAATTAAGACATTTAAGCTCGAAAACGCACTATAGCGGCAGTGGCGAGACGCGGAGTTTTGGGTCGCCAACCACCCAAAACCACTTCAATTATTTTTTTTTATTATTTCCACTTTATTTCATTTAACCTAATACTGCTGGAGTGCAGAGCAAAGGTCTTAATTTTTTTCCATTTCTTCCTGTTTTGGGCCAGCACCGTCCAATCTTTTGTAAATCTAACCAGCTTTACAGCAAAGGTCTCCATTACTTATTTTTTTACTTTATTCCTGTCTTGGGTTACCACTGGTCAGCCCGTTTTAAACTTTCCGTTTCCATTACTCCGCTTTAGAGCCAAATAAATATAATGAATAGTGTTGTGTTATCTCGTAGCTGCTTGGTCGTTAGTTTCTTCAAAATTTCACTTTAAATATCAGGCATATTCCTATGGTGGTGGTCGGGCGGCGTGTTGTCGAGTAGACACACCCAGTCCTTGAGTCGTCGCGAGCGGCAGTACTGGTCACGGGGCAAAGCGCGCGCGGCCGCCGCTTCACCTGTAAAACATTCATCAATTAGCCGACTTCAAATAAAGGTTCACAATTGACCTCAGAACTTTTATCATTTTCAAAAAAAATATTTTTTAATTTATTTGGAAGGTTTACTACCATTTCATTTCAACAGTTCACAGAAATTACATCGGTTCAGTAGTCAGTAGTTTGGGTTTTAAATCAAAATAACTAAAAAAAGTATCCATACATGTAATTTTGAAGTTTTTTTTAATATAAAGTAAAGTAAAGTAAAGTAAAAATTTATTGCATATAACTGTGTACAATGGTGGAATAAATTAATGTAGTCTCAACAGCCTATCCTAGCGGACATACAATGTGGTATACAATAACAATGTGACATACAATAACAATGTTTCTATTCAAGGAGAAATACACCAGAAATAATCTGAAAAACTGATATTTAAAGTTTGTTAATGAATTCGCCTTTTTTTACTATTGACAAGCGATGCATTTGTCCACAGCTGACATGAAAATTAAAAAGTAATGCATTACTTATAAAAGTTGCTTAGCAATTGGTGGGATTGAATAATATCATTTAACTTGTGCACAATACAAATATGTGCACTACATTTTTACTAATATAAACGATAATTATAAGTAAAACCCAAAGGATTTGCATTTTAAAGTTTAAATTCCACTGACCTGCCCCCGCACAAGCGCCACCACACCACGCGACGCTGTTCTCATGCGCCGGCGCAGTATGAAACTTGAAGTCGGCGATGAAGAGGCGCGTCTTGTAGGGTTCCTCGGTGAGGAGTTGCCTCAGCTCGGCGGCGAGGCGCGGCCGGAGCCCGGGGAGGGCGGCGCCTCCGCCGGTTACTAGGATGTTGGCGGCGAGCTGCCGGCGCGCGTCTACTGGCGCCTGACAAAGTTAGTTTTAATCAAAGTTAGCCTCACAGGCGATATAGTTACCTGTATAATAAATACACTGTAGCACTAGATCAAGCAAAGAAAACTCTCCATCTCTAGCAAACATGACTTCAGAGGTCAACTATCTCGCTCGCTCCCGCATGGTCACGGTGCCCCACCAGCCCCTCCAGTGGGGTACACCACCCTGGGACACGCTCGTATAGTAAATAGTTACCTGTATAATACATTGGAGAACTAGATCAGGCAACGAAGAGAACTCTCCATCTCTAGCAAACATGACTTCAGCGGTCAACTCTCTCGCTCGCCCCCCCACGGTCACGGTGCCCCCGCCGGCCCCCCCGGTGGGGTACACCACGCTGGGACACGCGGTGGGAGGGGAGTCAGACTGCCACTGTAGGGCACGAGTGCGGTTTATTACGAAGCACGTTTTTACTGGAAAACAAAAAAAAATTGGTTTAGACACACAAAAATGTATGATTAACAAAGAACTACAATGGGGTGTGTATCGCATCTACAATGGGGAGTGTTCTGAAGAATTATTCGAGCTAATTCCAGCGTCGCGGTTTTACCACCGCACTAGCCGCCACCGTTTGGGTGCTCATGCCCACATTATCGATAAGTGGAAATCGCACACTGTGCGTTTTACACGGTCGTTTTTGCCACACACCTGCAAAATGTGGAATGAGCTCCCTCCACCTGTATTCCCGAGTAGCTACAATATTGGGTTCTTCAAAAGGGCTGTTAATAGAATCTTAAAAGGTCGGCAGCGTATCTGTGATGCCTCCAGTGTTACAGGTATCCATAGGCGACGGTGATCGCTTACCATCAGGCGGCCCGTTTGCTTGTCTGCCACCTATGGCATAAAAAAAAAAAAAAAAAACTAAAGATTAAAGATTAAATTCAAAGTGTACCTTTAATATCTTCAAGTATGTTAGTAGACAAGTGCAGCGGAGTCCCCTGGTCCTCTTGCATGAGCCTTCCGAGCTCTTCGTGCAGCGCGGCGGCGCCCAGCGGCGCCGACTGCAGCCCACCCAGTACCACACACCCGTGCACCACTGTACGGATCACAGAATAACGCTGTTTGTTATGGGCATATTTCACTGCTTTTCCATAATTTTTTTGTAGGTACCTATATATTTTTAATTATACTTACATTATTATAATTTTTTAAGCTGATGTGTCTACTGACCATATTATAAGAAGTGTAGAAAAAATACTCATTGTGATCCAGTTTCCTTCAGAACAATCGTCTTTTTCCGTTTTGATTTGTTGGTAATTTGAGGCTGTCATATCTGAATTTTGGACAAAGACCTGCCTAAAAAAACTCAGTCAGTATTATTGTACCTTAGCTTGTATTGGTTTTTTATTTTACTAGCTGCACCCCAAGATAAGGAAATACACAAAACCAACTCAACAGGGTTTAAAACTAAAAACATACCAGCAGCCACTTCCACTTCTTTGGCTCCGATGGAGACAATAAGCGCTACCGGCGTCCCCAGCGTGAGCGCACACATGCGCGGGCTGTCTGCCCACACTACACCTGAAACCTGTACATACAGACTGTTAGAATAAATTAGAACACATTGGAAGCATTGGTATGGAAAAAATCAGCATCAGAAGCGGAAGGTTTTTTTTACAAAAATCAAGAAAGTAAAATACTTTGGAATGGTTTCAAAAAATGTTACTTCTTTATTTTACATGAAAGGTGAAGGTGAAGATTTTACACATAGCTAGCAACCTGCCCCAGCTTTGCACGGGTATGAAATAAAGTCTATGTTAATAATGATGCAGCTTTACATTAGTGAAAGAATTTTTATGATCGGTTCAGTAGTTTCTGAGTTTATTTGTTACAAATTTAATATCCAAAAATACAAATCTTTCCTCTGTATAATATTAGTGTAGATTATAAGATACTTGCCTCATAATGTGTGAAGAGCACTTTAGCCAGCGTTTCTCTGAAGAGTGTGGGTGTCAGCAACGACTCCACCACCACCACTTTACGCTCCTTCGGATTTACTAACACATGCCTAGAAATTTAACAACATTAATACTATAAGGCACAGTACTAGTCTAGATAGGTTTTTAGGAACCAAATACTTGGCATAATACTCTATCATACTACTAATACTAAATACTATGAAAGTGAATCTCATTTCTGGTTTTCATTTGGATTTGTCTACACAGATCTCACTTGCATCTCTACTTATTGACTTGAACCATCATAACTCCATCATAAACGTGTGGATTTGGGCTGTTGGCTTTATTTATTTATTTGATAATAGGCAAGCTGATGGGCCTATATCTTGCAGTGTCGAAATTTATTAATTATCTGTCAGTATTTATCCGCCAGCACAATCTTCTCTTTTTTAATCCACTAGTCTAATTTATTTTTAAAATGTTCAGTCTTGGCTGATATGACATCTTCTGGCAATCTGTTCTAGTTATAGACCATTTTTTTGGTTTAGGATGTATTATAAACAGCTTTGTGGAGCCACTAGCGGAGAGTTAGCATTATAAAATTGATTCTGACTATGACTATACTGTCTGTCCCTTTTCCATCAACATAACTGGATTCTCGGGTTATTCACCTGAAGTATAGTTGATGCAGCATATGCACGAGGTTGTCATACAGCTCCTCTGGCGTATCATAGTCGTAAACTCTGTGTAGTGCGCGCCGCTTAGTGCACCAGTATTCTGACCGTACAATGCATCTTGGGGCAGCCTCACCGGTGAAACCGAACCTGCAAGCCAACACATAACACTTACATTCATGCAGTATTACTTTGAGGTGTCTGTCAACTGGATTTGAAGTGAAATATGCTTTATTTCAGGGTGAACTTTGCTAAAAACAAACATATCTGTATGTGGCCGGTGAATCCTTTGATCTTGTATGTGGTATCGGAGTGAGCCGCACTGAAAATGACAGAGCAACTAATAGCCAATATTATTTTATTTAAGTGTATTTAAGTAGACGTCCGAAGTTAGAACAGTTCATTCTGACTCATTTGAATAAATTTGTTTTTACCTAAATTCTCACGCACTTGTGTGCCCTACCTGTAAATCAGAGAGAGCGAAATCAGAGAGAGGAAGTACAACAATAGAATGGCGATATTCATAAAAAAAACCGAAAAGAAACAATAATTTTATTATACACTGTACTTACTTGGTGTAGTCAGTACCGAGATCTAGAACGACCGCTTGTTTTTCTTGGATAAGAGCAATACCTTCGTATAATGCCATTTTCACCAACTATTCAAAATTGTTATTTAATTTTTTATACCTTCATTATAATTCATCTAAAATAAATAAACTTTTCAAAATATAAGTCTGTATTCTGTGGGTATGACGTCACGTCATTTGACTTTTTACATTTTTGACTTTGACAGTCCATTGGATTTGATGTTAAAAGTGGTGCCATTATTGCCATACCAAAAATTTTAATTTCATTATTTTGCATTGGGATTTTTGACTACACACGGGTTGTGCGTTTAGGAAGTTTATGTTTATTAGATTTAACGGGATGCACACTGTAAAGCGGCTGTGAAAATAAGGCACGAGGCGTTACGCAGTAGCAAATATTAGACGTGCACGGGGTTCAATGAATTGAAAAGGTCACTTTGCATTTCAAGATGCGCTTCCAGCGCACTAGACTGCCGCCAATAAGTTTAATTCATAATTATTATACCTGACAACTATCATCACAAAATCAGACAGGAGTTTGACAAAATTCAAAGTGCTTAAAATTATATACATTTTATTTTATATTTTTCTATGTTTTTGTAGTAATGTTTCAGTTTTCTGCCCTACCATCGGGGCTCAACTAGTTACTGGATTGCCTACCTGAGTAAAACAGACATCATCAGTGGGTGCTACAAGTTTGGAAGGAGATGAATTTGGGTCGTCCTTTGAGCAAAGCAGTACGTTCGGTGCTGCTTCCTACACTCGAGCGTTCGCGCGCCGTCCCCGCAAGCGCGGCGCGCGTGGTTTTGCCACAGTCTTCAACCGCTGCTCCTGCCCCAGCGGTCGACCAGGAGCGACCAGTGCCGCCCACGTCCTCACAAGTCTCCGTTTTTTCTGCGCGCCGATGTTGCGTTGGCTCCTTCGCCAAGCTACTGGATTCCTTCTTTAACCACTATAATTGACTTGTTTTGTTTTGGTCTTAGTTTGTAGCGTAGTTTTGGTATTTTAGACAGGTACATCTTAGTCTACCATATGTAATATACGGCTTCTTTCTTGCTAAAAAAGTTGGATTTTATGCAATCTGGAAAAAACATGAATCTTGGCATGCATACATACTTAGTTATAGCGCACATGTACACATCTCAAAGCTAAATGCATGGTAACTTTCATGTTTTCTGCCAGATGGGGCCGTATTTTACGCTAAGAAGCCGTACACTACTAATGGTACCGTTATGTTTAAAAAACTTTCGTTCTGTTAATCCTCGTACTTGTAATACGAGTCTCACATCTCATAGTGAAATGATTGAGTTGGTATAGCTAGGTAAACATCAGGCGTGTGAGACTTTCAGATGAGTTTCAGGATCTTGAGCTGTCATTAACTGTTTCGATACGCAAAATAAAGAAGTCATTTATATTTGTTACATTAATTTATTGTATTTTTCATAGGAATCACTTAAAAAGTACAAAATATTAACAAAATAAAACTGTTCCCATTCGATGACCTAAGTACAAAAATCTACATTACATATTATTAACAAACATTCATAAATACTCGAAGCGAGAGCTCCAGCACAGGCATGAGAGCGAATGAAGTGAAAAGAGATGACAATAATTTAACTATTTATTTTACACAAATTCCGCTATAATACATATTTACAAACGTAGAAACGAATCGAGAATGTCACTGTATAAAAAGCTTGAGCAGGAACGGCGGCAGCGTCGATGTCGTCGGCGCCGCCGCCCGCGCTCGTGGCGCTCCGCCGGGCCTGAGGCCCTGTGACCCCGTGACCCCGGGGCCGCGGGGCCCGCGCCCCGTGCCCCCGGAGCCGCGGCGCAACTACCCTATACTACGCTAAGTTGTATTGTCTATGCGCGCGCACGCGTTAAATGATGGAGGTGATGAGTCGCGCCTTGAAGTTTACTATCCGCTCGGAGGTCTGCGCGATACGCAGGATCAGGTCCTGGATGAGGTTGGCGATGCCGCGGTTGGCGATGATGAAGAGTCGCGTGATGGGGCCGGGCACGCCCTCCGTGAGGTTGTCGCCCTTGGCCGCGCTGCCGTCGTCGCCCTCGCTCGCGCCGGCGTCGCCGCCAGACGAGCCCGACGAGGAGCCCGCTACCAGCTGAAACATGGAAACATCATTGAGAATACGTCTTCAATACCTGTCTCCGTGGTCTCTGTGGTCGTTGTTTTACCCAGTAGGTAGTTAAAGTTGCGTTTTCGTTGAGTGTTAAGAACATTGATTGATAATTCACTCGTAGCCAGAGAACGTTAGGAAATAATGTGAAAATTTATTACTAGGAACATTCACTGAGAGTAAATGCTTCTACTTCAAAGGAACTGTAACTATTCTTTGTAACTACTCAATTACATAAAAAAGTCGGTTTATAATATAACAGGATAATACAGAGACTACAGAGCATACCTACTGTTAAATGTTTTTCTAGTTTTTTAGTACAAATAAATGTTTTCATTATTTTATATAACTCCAGGCAAAAACTTTGATTTGAAATCATTACGGACACAATTTATATGACAAAAACAAGAATAAAATTACTTAACTCGTAAGAAGTAAGTAACAGATAGTAACAATGTGCAACTACTATAAAAATACTGTGCTATTGTTAGTATAGTATGAAATGTTAGTACCATAAGTAAGTAACTATCAAGGAAGGAAAATAGTAAAAGAAGGAACTAAAGAAAAGTACAGCGGAAGAAGAAAATAAATACAGGTACAGTAAGGACAAGGATAGGTCAGGGGTGCTAAGACATTATTAAACTAAAATAACTAGCTACTACGGATTACATTTAGCTATTTCTATGATTTCTAAAAATTCTATAATTAATTGGTTTATTTCTAACGTTTAAGGTCAATACTACTGTTTCTACTTGCTAAACTTTCTACCATTACGAAATAACTACAACTACTGATCGTTGTCTCAAGGTTTCTGACGAGGAATATTATATCGAGGTCGATAGATTCCAGCTTTAACTCATTAACTTTATCGATTGGCTAATAACACGTCATAAATCATGTCGTCACAAGCTACCAACTCTATGATTGGCTCAATAAATCAAGTAGAGCCACTCGAATATAGCTACTCGTAAGTAGCTTGAGTGGGTAATCTATCGACCTCGTTCAGTCTCGTCATCCATCGGTTGAAGTCTCGAGCAGTCGTTCAGCGGTCCAGTGGCAAGCCTACGATGCAACGTGTAGCGATGTACGTGTGAGGGCATCGTGTAGTGTTGTGAGTGTACTTGTGGGTCGTTGGGGTCCAGGCTAGCGCTGTGCGAGGCGGTCAAGCCCACGTTGAGAGAATCGGTGCCTGCAAATAGCCGGAATGCCGAGCCAGCGGCGCGCGCCACCGCTCCTGGTGCTTGCTGAAACATGCCCCCAAAATTCGCACCGAGCTCACGTCCTTTTCCGTGAATATCTCTTACTCAGCTGCAGAAGAACTTGATCTGCTGCACCGACGATGCTTCGTAGTCCTCGAGACTTGTCTTACTCTAATATGGCTTGGATGTGAAATGTGTGTTGCCCGAGTACTGATGACGATCCGATTGTTTATTGGATCTGTGTTTGGGATTGTGTTATTGATGGACTCTATAACTAGCCTCTGTCGAATAGAACTGCTTGAATGGAGTTTAGGGGAAATTAGAGTAAAATAGAGTTAAGAAAAGATTAACTTAGAAAAGGTTAAGAATAGAAAGAAGAGACCTCACTGAGTGTTGAAGAAAGGAAGTTGTCTTACCCTGACGATGTCGAATAGGAAGTTGCCAGAACCGCCGCCGCCGCCGTCTGAGTTGCCGCCGAAGCTCAGGAATCTGGAATATGCCGAAACAAATGAAGCAACAGTTATTTCACGCAGTTTTAAATTTATAGCTTCGTATTAAACCGATGGCCGGTTATGTGACGAAAGCGAGTTTCGTCATAGATAGCCAGATAAATAAAGTATCAGCGGTGTCTGCCATCATCGCTGCCGCATTACGCCGGCTTCGTAACACTAATTTATTCCACGCAAGTGTTACATGATCTAACGCGTTTCAAATCGACGCGCGGCTCGATGGAGAGGCTCACTTGAAACGAAATCGAAACGTGCGAAATGAAAAGTATCGCAAAAAGATCACGATAGCGCTCTTACTGATCTATTGTTCGTGTGCCGTTCGCTGAATGCAACAATACCCGTGCGCAATATCGCCCGATCTCAGGCTCATTTTACGAGTAGAATTAAGTATTACTTATGCCACAGGCAATGACAAAAAATTGCTTTGCTAAATTATACATATTTATCGGCAAAGCGATCGATGCAATCACTAGCGAGCATTGCTAAAATGTAGCTATCATTATGATGACCATATTAACATCACAAATTCTCATTATGATCTCTATGTACCTACTTAGTCTGTTGCAAAAAGTATCTACTTATTATAACTAGTTTTGCAGTAATTGTTAGTGAAGTATGCTTAGGCGACCCAATATTTTTAAATATTCAAATAATTAATGCTGAAAAGAGCAATAAGATTGCATAAAATCAACGTGAAGTTGAACGTAGTGGGATGGACAGTTGGACATATTTGAGCATTTCTGTTGTTGTTGTCTTTTTGTGCGTTTGTGTTGTTTTACTGCTCTATTTACCACAACTTGTATTCAAATAAATTATTATGCATTGGAACTAAGTAAGTAGATAAAGTTAAATTGAATGAAATCATCACATGATGATGTTGATGCTAACCCGGCCCTCTTGTTTCTGCTCTCTTCAGTGTCGTCCGCGTCGTCGAGCGAGATTTCATCAATGGCGGGACTGGCCTCCGCGGTCTTCTGGTCCTCACTTGCGGCGGTCTGTTGGTCGGCACCAAACGCTACTCGCACCTCAGCCTGCTGCGACTCGGCTCCCGAAAGCAGCTGGTTTTCCTCGACGATCGCGTTCTGAAACACATTAAACTATTAGCGTGATGTGGCAACAAGTTGGCAATGATGGTGACGTGACGTCATGAGGTGGGTGGGTGACGATGGGCGTGCGGTCTGCGCGCGCACTGCCGTCCCGAGGCAGGCTGGTGAGGTGCGCGACATGACGTCATACCGGTACGAAGAACAGCGCGCGCTTGCGTCGTCTCCTGTCGTCTTCCTCCTTCACTTCGTTCTTGTCTTCACTCTGAGTTTCTGTCTTGTCATCGTCTTTATCTTCACTGTCTTCGTTTGTTTTGGGTTGGTCGGCGTCTTCTTCAGCGGGCGCGTTGGTGGCGGGAGCAGCAGTGGTTGTGGTGGAAGCAGAGACGAATGCAGGCTCTGCGGCGGCAGATTTGGGTTCAGGCTCGTCATCGTCATCATCATCATCATCATCATCGAGCTCGACAGTGCCTGAGCCACCGCCAGTCGTAGCGCCTCCACCACCGTTGTTCCCGCGCCCGAGGAAGGCGCGCAGGAACACGGGCCCGAACGTTTGCAGCACAAAACTGGTTATCTGCTGTACCTTCTGTTCGATAATCTAGAACACAAGCCCACCTACTACAGACTAATCCTACGCTTGAGGTAATTAGATAAAGTGCTTAACAATCTGCTTGGGATTGGGAAGATTATTTTCAAAAATTAAAAAAAAAGCACAAAAAAATGTACTTGGTACTTGCAAAGAAATCCAAATCAACATACTTCTAGGATCAGACAATTAAGCAGTTAAGTAAGTACTTACTCAATTATTAATAAGACAGAGTTTAGAGCATATTTGCAAGATGCGGACAAGAGTTAATTGATATCGATTACTCTTCGAAACAGTTTTCTCAACATCATTAAAACATCACCAAAAAGTGAGATTAACCGTGTCCAGCGTGGAAGCGTCCGCGTGAGATCTGCCAACTCGGTCTTCAGTAGCACCAATCTGGCGCCACCGAGAGAGAGTGCAACTGTGAGAGCGTGCGAGTATTGTTACAGAGCTACCACTTTTTATGTAGGGTTGACATCATTATATTTTGAATAAACCCATCAAGTTTTTGAGCTTTCACAGATATTTTGAATGTTCCATTTTTGGCTGTTCTACAGAAAAGGTGGTGGTTCTGTAAAGAAAGTAACAAATACCATTCAGCGAAAATTTGCGCCATTCCTCAGGATCGTTCTCCTTGAGATCCTGCGGGCATGACTTCGAGTTTTTTAGTTGCACTGACAGCTAGCTGATATTATTGGTGACGATCGGCAGCTGTACTTGTAGTATCACCTCTGCTGATGAGCTCGTTTTACCTGCACAAGGGTAGGCACCAGCCTTCGTAGGATGCTGCAGCGTTTGCTATCTGCCTACTGACGTCACTGATGATCAGCTCTTCTATTTGAAGTGTTGTCCTGCGTTTATGGCTGATGTGTGTGTTTTACCTGGGTGAGACTAGGGAACAGCTGGCGTAGGATGCCGATGGTACGCTTGTTGCGCTCGCTGAGCTCGGAGCCCGGGGCGCCCAGGTTTAGTGTCGCCAACGTCTCCTGGAAACAACAAACAAATCGGTTACACAACATTGAATTTGGAACAACGTCCTATAATTTATCTCAATCAATCTGCTCTCAATCTGACCAAAATACGAGTATACATTCGGAGCAACTTCTTTAAACCACTCGATTATTTTACCGTTTTTTTTTCCCATAAATATAATATATAAATATACGACTCTCTGAACTTGTGCTAGGGTTGAGATTTAAGGTCATTAGACCCAAGGACCATTTCTACCAAATTATATTTAAGTCAAATATAAGTACGAATTGTAAAAAGTTTAGTCCGGGAATACAGAAGTCACATTTCAGTCAGCTGCAACGTCATAAGAAAGTAAGGATACGAGACAATAACACCCGCGGGAATAGTTGCCTACTGCAGCAGTCAACAATGTTTTTTGCAAATAGTCGAAAAGTCTAACACCATCTTTTATCTAAATACCAGGTGTAACAGAAAGGTGTGATGATGAAAGATGTTTGAATCATGATAATAATCAAACTTTAAAGGCTATCATAGCCATAGCCATACACGGACGTCGGACACCATGCTTATGTTTTGGCAATAGTGTTTAGGCCGCACAGGTTACTTGAAGTGTGATCATCGAGCAGCATTGACACAGAGTTGCATCACGCGGCCTCCACAGCCTCCTTGATCCGAGCATTAACGATTTCTCTTTTGTCTAAATTCACAAATTAGGGTCACCGCGCGCATATTCATAATTTGTAAAAACAGAGGTCGGGGGTCTAGATTAAAGGGTCACGTCGCTGTCGCAACACAGACAGCTTAGACAGTTGTGAATAAGACGGCGTAGTTCAGGGGAGTGATTAGGTAATTATTGTATTGATGAGTCGAGTGATTAGCTACACGCGAAGCGACGAGAGTCGGCGCGGCGACCCGTGACCGCCTCGGAGCGGCGCGAGAATCACACCATGGGGTATAATCTAGCGCGTGTTAAATTATCTCGATCACTGTCAGTCTTGTTAGAAAAGCTATGAGAGCGAAAGTAACCGAGATAGCGAGAAGAAAAGTGACCAAGACACCGAGAAGCGATATCGTTTGCACCAGAATAGAGCCCCATGCAGCTTGCTGATTCTATCATTGATGATCTGGCACCTATGAATAAGGTAGATACCTACATAAATGAAGAGAAAAGTCTAGTAAATTCTGACGCATGATATTTAATTTTAATTTTTCAATTTTCAGTCAGTCTGTTAGTGTGTGCTGCATTGTCGCACGGCTGCTGCGCCCTTGCCCTTATTGCGCGGTCGCGGCGTTTCATGGAAACATCTCATCAATAACTACAATTACCGCAGAATTTTTAATTTACGCAAATGGCAGTGCAGTATGCACGCGTGTCTCGGGTCCCGTGGGTCACCAAGTCACGGTCTAGCCACTGAGTAAAACATTTTGCAGAGGTATAGCTTAGTATTGATACATGATTTTGTAACCTGTCCTAACGAAATCGAAAGAAACAAAACCAAAACGGCACGTGTTTTGCGTTTTGTTGTCACCATTCCGAACAATCCTTCGGAACCTGCGGATTCAGATTCAGATTCAGAAATATTTATTGAACAACTGATACATTGTAATTAATATAGAATCTATGCGAACTGATGGCGAGTAGCTCAGACCCTGGCAGCTGAACTAAATGAAGCTGCAAGATTTTCCCCAACAGGTGTGCACTAAATGGACAACCAAAATGACATTATGCTAATTTCATACATGATGCTTAGGATTAACATACTCGTATCTCGCAGCTGCGCTTTCCACCAAGCTGCGCTTTGGTGAGAACCTGGCTTTATCGTACTTCTTATGTTCTTAGCGTACCTAACTATGTCCAGTTTTGCGCTTTTCGAAGTTGTCTCTCTGTACAAACTTTACTCAGTAGTCGCGCCACGCGCTACCGCGCAACAAGGACGCAGCGGCTTATCTTTATTAGGCTCATTAGCACTCAAATTACAAGTTATATACCATATTTTTAACACTTAACCCTACCATCATAGCTATGTGCGATTATTGCATAATTTTAATGACACAAACAAAAACGCGGACACAATTACCAGCCATTTAGACACGGCTACATTTGTCTTTAGCTTAGTTTTGTTCAGGCGTTTAGACTTATTGAATGTGATCCATTACGTACCACTTTTACTTTCGTTATTACTCAACGTGAGTGTAAAAGTTGTGGTTCAGATTGGAGATCTAATCGCAGTAGGTGTTGGGTGAATTTAGGTGGACGACAATATCTTTTGCGGAATGGCGAGACTGGCACCATTCTCTATCGGAAGTCAAGTTATTTTGGTTCGCTGCGTCAGCAGAGTAATTGTCGGTTTATTTCTGTACCGTCATTTAGAAGGCAGTTCTCAATCCAAGCTTGGTGAGTCGTATTCGTCTACTCGATTGTGTGATGACAGATAAGCCGTAGGTCATTCCAATCTTTGATATCGTCACTTAGACATAAACACACATAATAAACTCTGCTGCCTGGCCTAAGAATAAATAGGGTGGTGGTGGTGGTAATGAAATTCAAGGATTGGCGCTATCTGCGTTTATCAAAAACCAGTTGACGATGTAGGAGTTATAGGATACCTACTATATAAAAATGTGAAAAGTGTTTACCTGAGCATTAACTGCGGGTGCTATGATCTCAATGATCTCCGGCCGGGTGTCGTCCGCCGGCGCGGGCGCGGGTTCCGGCGCGGGGGCTGCTGACACCATCACAAGCGCTGCTAGCAGCGCGCACACACACGCTGTCGACTTCATGCTGCTTCTTTTAGTCTTTTATTAGTGTCTACTTCTCGAATGGCTCGATCTCTCGTTGCAGTACTTGTCACCTGTAAAGATAGGGTATTGTTAGTTTTTGATCGATGGGGCTCGAAGGGATTTCGGTGGATGCTTTGAAATACTTCGCAGACAATTTATGACGCCTCATTGTCTTTATGGGATCTTTTGTGAAATCATTTGTAGTTTGATTGTTGTTATCTTCGGTTTAGATGAAACAAAAATCAAACCTTCAGACTAAACTTTTTTTTTCAGGATTATTCAGAAGTCCTTGACAGTACATGGTGTATTTTTCGCATCAAACCGTAAATCAAGACGTGAAAAGCTTAAAATAATCAAAAGCATTATAGGTAAGTACCGCACACGTGAATTGTAGTGTTTTCAGTAACCAACTAATCTGTAAAGTTGTCAAAACGTAGAAACCAATATTTTCTCAAGAAAGCTAATTGACATTTCTTTACAAATTGCGACGGTGTCTCTCCATGTCAAATGTACAGAAAAGTTGGTTGCACTGTAATTGTATAGTATTATATTACTTAATATGTTTGTGTGTAGTTTATAGTCTGGGCTCGTGGAGGTGTGTGAAGAGTCATCGCTGGTGCACAGCATTAAATGTGACCGGTGATAGGTGCGGGGGAGAGTGCTTGCGCCACAGCGGGGACGAGAAGAGACGCAAGTGACGCACGCGAAATGCAAGAGGCTACCCTTGGACTGCGTTTTCGATAATTAAATATAGTAAAAGGGGAAACTCTTAAAACATACCATAGTGCACAAACATTTAAATTCAAATATTTTATGCACAAAATCTGGGGTTTTACAGTTTAGAATAATGATTGGAAATAGTAAAAAAGAAGACTGGCATCTGTTGCTATCAGTTTTTTTTATTTTTATTTTAGAATTATTTATTTTCACTTTTTTTTAGGTTCATTTAAACCGTCTTTTTTCGTAAAACAGACAGGCCAGTACTACAATAGCTCGTAAATCCGTGCGGCAGAAACCACGCGGCTGAGTTAGTACCAACATACGAAAATTTGCTGCATTTGCTAACTTTTTTGAACATTCAATTTTGGTGAGTTGAATAGAATACCTACTATGTAATATGCAATGACGCTGCTACTACTGAAAGCATTCATTAGTTACGATTGACTAAGTTTAATTTACAAGTTAAGTAATTTTAGCTGACAATGTTACTTATTAAGTACGCAAACATTGTTTCTCAACCGCAGCGCGACTTTAAGATAGGTTAGAATATGAGTGGAATCGACCGCAAATTGTAGTATTTTACGATTTGCACCGCTCTAAATGAACCAATAAATAGATTGGCCTAGAATAGACCACTCTATTTGGTAGACTATCAGTGGGCGTAGTATGAAATCCATTCAACAATAATTTGTAAGGTGATGCTTGCAATAAGCAGAACCTTTTCGCGTTTGGAATTACCATCCTGTCATACAAAATGTAATGATTACTTGTACGTTACAAATAAGGACTCAAATTGCTTGTAAAACTATTTTTTCTTTGCTTACATACACTACAGATATTAAATAGAATAGGTACAAAGTGTCAAAGTGTCAGTTAACAGAATTAAAATAATATAAAGTGCTCGATAATACAATGTTCTCGACTATTATAGAAGTTTATTGTGACTGTTCGTTTAACTTTGATTCGATAAATTTTGATACGGAAATCTCGAAGAAAAAATCTGTTCCAAAAATTTCGTTTAAAATGTTAAACCAAGTGAATTTATTCTCTATTATTCTAATACTTAATATAAATTCAAAGTACAATCACTTTACTATGCGGTTAAAAAAACAAAAAGGTACACAATTGAACTGTTTATTTTTAGACTGAATCTTTTTAATGTATTTCCAAGGCAAATCAAAGTAAGTGAGGAGTCTATTGAAATCGTGGTCCGGAGGTCGCTCCGCAGCACTTGGCACACGTCGTTACCGGCGATTACCGTCAACTGGTTTATCAGAGTCACGACATGACTCTTCTTTATAACAATACAATTACCTTTTTTGTTCAACTACCTTACTAAACTAGGTTTGTTATGTCATATATACATTACATATTATTTGCTTATATACATACAGGCTGCGTCGGGCGGTTTTTCAGTTTTGCTTATTTTTTTTATGAATAACCAGTTTTCTCATATTACCTCATTTGCTACCTTTAAAATTAATACCTACATATTGGTAGTACGAGTAAAATTAATATTTTAGTGTCTTTGGGGGTTTAAGTGTTCATTACGCAAAAACGGCTCAGTGGATTTGGAAAAATGATACCTAATGCAAAAAAAAATGGTATGGAGTTTATCCTGGATTAAAAAATAGATTAAAACCGCAGCGCAGCTATTTCGTAATAATCGTATCAAAATACAGGAGGAGGAATGGGTGCAGTTTTTTATTTATACTATTTTTCACATGTCATTGAAAATAAAGTTTGAAAGTGCGTTGCTAATAAAATTGCATTTTGTTATCCACTCTAACCAGCATTTAAATTGCAAATTAGATGTGGAATTTCTTAAGTTGCTTGCCCAACAGTAAGTGGCAAAAATAGCCACTGGTGCTATGGAATAGTGACCGCTAGAGTTAGCCACTGAGTTGCAGTTAGCAGAGTTACGACCTGTAGCGAGTATTCGATAGTAAAATGTATGCGATTTACGCCTGTCAAGAGCGCCCCTGACAGACGTAAGTGGAGTACACTTTTCTACCGAATACTCTCTACGCATTTTTACCTCAAAGTTGTGCTAAGTACACTGGTGGCCAATGGATGCGTAAGGCAGAACATCGTGCGGTTTAGAGTTCTTTAGGGAGGCTTATGTATGTCCAGCAGTAGTCTATAATAAATAGGCTGATGCTGATGATGAGATTTGGCTGAAAATATTTATAATTTGTTGCTCATAAAAGTTATAGTGGTTATACCTAATGCTGCGCACAAAACCATACAAATATTTCGCACAAAGAAACTTTTTGTCCTTCTCCCATAGAGATATAGTTTTGCTAGTTTCTGATGAGATAGGTTGACATAATGCCCTCTGGCTCAATTGGTATGCAAGAGCAAGCCATAGCAAGCTACATGCAATATTAAACGAGCTACGTTTATTTGTGCATTTTGTTTGTAATGGACTTATCGAAAACGGCTGAGATTGTCGTGTTTAAAAAATCAAAACCAAGCCTTATTTGAGAAAACTAATTTTCTGTTATGACTTTAACTTGACTATCATTAGCCTACTAGTCCACTGCTGGACAAGTCTCTCCTAGCCACGCCCACGCACACTGACCGATCCGGCTTTTCGCTACCAGTACCATGTGTCTGCATGAGTTAGTGAGTTTAGTGCAAGTCTACTGGGACGCTCTGGTTTTCATCTTGCTCTATCTACTTAAGAAAAATCTAGAAAAAAGCCAACTTAGGCTCGCGCTAAAAGCTCTTGGTATGGGCCTAGTACGAACATTGCGCTTACACATAATTAGTTCTCGCAACTATTTCGTAGTTATTATGAAAAATAACATGCTATTACTTGTATTAGACTTCGATTTATGAATCGAATTATGCTTCCAATCTGTGACGCAACGTTCAGGGTTTCAAGCATAAGTCAAAGAGTTGCGATATTCGAGAAACCGCAATGACTAAAGTAAAAATGAAATGTTTGTTCACAACGGCCATTCTATACAATACCAAATTGATTTACGAGAAATCATTAGCAAATCAGTATTTTGAATCGTATTGCCGGAACAAAAGGCGACACTGAGGCTAAGAAGACAAAGAATGGGGGACTGTTTATTTTTGAGTGTTAGAGTGGGTAGGCGTTTGACCATAGCTTTTAGCTGAACGACGGTGAGTGTGGTTGAAGGTGATAGCACTCTTAGCTGGAATTGGACACTGATTGTCAAATAGAGATGCTTGAACACGGCATGTAATGAGCGCTTACAAATTTCAATTTGAGCGTGCATTTGTCAACCAAGCAAAGTAGGTACTACAATACAAAATGCATTAAGTTAAAGAAAAAAAGAAAAGAAGAATGAAGAACGTAAAACAATTTCAAGTTTCACAACAATTAAACTGTACAAGTAGTTAACAAAAATACCAAAAATACTCCTTTACTTAGCTTGGAACAGACAACAAAACGAAGCTTATGTAATAGGTAAATACCTAACTTTACCTAACTGCGTTGTGAAAAATGTTCGGTCGTTTCTCAGACCTGCAACAGATGCGTATCTAAGTAAGTACGTTTGTTAGTTAGTTTAATGAGTAAGTAAGTACACGTGTTCTCGACGTTATCTCTAAGGCGGCCGCGGGAAAATAATAATATAATTGTTCATAATTGTTAACAGCTATTATATCAGCTAGTACTAAATGGACGATTATCTCTAACTGTTATGAATTGTTGTAAATCAATTCGCTTTGTACGTGTTTGGACCTTTTTTCTTGACTTAAGAATAAATGCGGAAGAGTTTCTACTTGATTGTTGTAGATTATATTGTGTTTTAAATAAATATATGAAGTAAAAACAAGAAATATACTTAACTTTGTTATAAAAAAACTGTTTTTGCGTAAAAATATTTAAATATTTTAATGAAACTACTTTATTTTTGTAATAAAAATATATGGAATTTTTGTACTTTTTTATTCGAGGACTGGCGTTTTTATTCACAGCATTCAATATGCAAAAAGTAGGTTCAAGTAATTAATTATCTACCTATTTTGTGGAGTTAAAATAAGTTTTGTTCGTACTTGGACGACCCTACTTGAGAGCATCAAAGGAGTTACAAAAATCTGAACGTGACGTGTTCAATGTCGTGTGCCGTTCAGCCGGGTCGAGCTACCTATTGTTCGGTAGAGGGCAACTTTTTCCAGTCTAGATTTGTATAGGTTACTTTAGGTAGGTTAACAGGCATCATCTTGACGGCTGGTAGAGTAGAGTTCAGACTAAATGGTTAAAGTATTGGAAGAGAGCTAACTTTATACAACAACTAGCGACCTGCCCCGGCTTTGCACGGGTATAAAATATAACCTATGTTACTCAGGGATAATGTAGCGATCTAAAGGTGAAAGAATTTTTGAAATCGGTCTAGTAGTTTTTGTGTTTATTCAACACAAACATACAAAAATACAAATCTTTCCTCTTTATAATATTATAGTATAGATAACATCGATGTGAAGACTCAAAGATTGGAGTCGAAGCTATTTGTAGTATCGCAAAAACAATTGGATAATTTTGGCCCGGTACATTTATAAGTGTAAAAAAAACAATATTATAGAGAGTGAAAGAAAAAGAAAGAGAAATAGTAAGAGTAGGAGATGATAAGAAAGAGTAGGCATCAGCAATGGGCCAATACAGGCTGACATCAATAATAATATAATTTATCAACAAACTACAATATTTGGATGAGGTGTCACACTTCCTTTATTTCGAACATCGATTTCGAAGAACATCTCCAGGAATTTCAAAAAGATGTAAAAAAAAATTGTCGTCTTTTCATGCTCGTCCTTGCTCCTAGAACTATCCTTGCTCCATATAATATAAAAGGCCTACTTTCAACGTAGGCAACCATTACAACGAGCGCGGAAAGTCATTAACAACAATGTAAGCCGGAAACCTGTCGAAATGAACTTCCAATATTTGGTAATCAACTAATACTAATACCTACCTCAAAGCCTTTAATTAAGTCGGACAAATGGACAAGTACCTACTTAGTGTATTTCACGTTTCTATGTTGTAGATTTACCTTGCCATCAGATTGGTTGAGTAATCGCGTGATTTTTAGTGGACTCTATTGTGGAGAACAAAACGATTAAACTGCATTGCACTTTTGTATTAAATATACAGAATATTGTAGTTGAGATAGGTTGGTATTCAAATTTTAATCCAGATTTTCTGAGATTTTTTCTACTACAGGTTTAGTCTGATTGATCGAACTACGCGCCGATCCACGTGGCTACAGCCGACAATTTAGACTTCTTGCTTTATCTAGCTTGGCCTGTCCATAAGTAGACTAACGATAATGCTAACGTTAACGATAATGCTGACCGTCTTACAACATATTCTTTGAAACTAGATCAAAGGATTCCACGCATCAGCAGCCGAATTGAATACACGGCCAGTACCTGTATAAATAAGTAATTAGCCGCAATAATGATAATCAAGTGCAGATACTGGTTTCCTCTGCTCCAATTCTGGGCGTCGGTTCCCTCCACTTCCCTCGGCGGGATAGTTCCGCTTCAGCGCACATCCGCTCGATTAGCGAATGTATGATCACAGTAATTCAGATTTGAAAAGTTAGGCTAAGTATATGCTGAGAGCTACGTACGCTGCGGTTTAGGTACGTGCGACGCAGACATGTTTCTGCCCTGCTCTGCGCACTATGTCCTTCTCGCCTGCCCTGCTCTTCCATGCTAAATCTGTTCTGTGCTGTGCTTCGTCACCTGCGTCTCTTGAATCTTGAATCATAGTCATCGATACTAAGGCTTCTAATGTCTTCTGTTTTGTTAGATCCAATGGGAGCGGTCTGTAGGTAGGTACCTCTATGTGCAGTTTTGGCGATTGTTTCTGTCTTGATCCTTCCAGTGACCTCTCTACAACGGGGAAGATTTCTTCTAGTCTAAAACTGAACGTTCTTCCAACGTGTTTATAACATGCAAAGTCCGTGTAAAGACGCAACACACAAATTGGTCGTCATCATTGGTCGTTCAATCAACAGCATGCATACAAGTAGGTAAAGTAGTGCTAAGTGGAGCGGTGTTCAATGTAAGATCAGATGATCTCTACAGCGATAGATCGACATTATAGACATCATTGTTTGTAGGTACTTACGAGTAGTTGACTCATCTAAGTAGTACCTAACCTCTATGGTTATTCAAGCCGTTTTGCACAAAAGCGTTTTGCAATTGCAATTGTTTTTCGACATGCGAAGGTAAATCGTATTTTTGCCCCATACTGCAGATTTGAAAGTTAAACATTCTTTACAAATCTACTCGTATTTCGCGGTGAAAAGTCACAAACAAAAAACTTGTACCTTGTTCAGTCTAACATGGGAGTACTCACGTACCTATTATTGGGTCGGAATCACGTCAAAACCACGTTAGTTTATACCTATTAAGAGTTGTACGTATTAAATCGAAGTCCGAAACGCTCCGAACATACCAGACCAGTTACATTGCCGGCTTCCTGACACACATCCTGCTACGTTTCTCACGTCACCGCGTCACCGACAGTGTCTTGCAAGCGGCCTCGACCCGTCACCCTTGCGACATGTCCTCCGACTCCACGTGTCACCGTCCATGTGACATCGACTGAAGAGACGATACAATTATCCTGGTCGTTAGTAGCTAATGGGAATTACCTGATGAGTCAAGATGTCAACAGTAAAGCTTATCTTCAGTCTATCTTAATCCTCTTCTCCAATTTAAAAAAAAAACAATTGACGTGCGTTAGTCTAGCTCTAGCTAAAACTCGAAAATGGCCAGGATTTTTTCTGTTATTATTTTTTTTGTTGTTCTAATATAGCGGTGGTTTAGAAAACCCAAAGAAACAGCCGAAATATCTAAATAGGTAATCGAAATATAAGCGAATATATAATCGAAGTTTTAGAATACTTAGTACGGTTTTTAGTTCACCCGCTCATCTAGTATTAAATATTACGTACTAGGCAACAATTTCTAAACACAACAAAGTGACACACATTTGTCGCACAACTTCCTGACACACATCCTGTGTCTCGCGACACCGCACCTTGCTGCATGCTGCGCCTCAAACCCGCGACCCTTGCTTCACGACCTCTGTCTGACGTCACACCGCACTCTCACTCAAATGTCGTAAATCATGACCAAACAGTGACACACTTGTACGACTATTTTGAGCATAACAATAAAATCATAAAAATAATTCTTAGTCAAAACTTAAACAACCTGCCTAATGACACTTGAAATGCCTAAAGAGAATTGCAAAATGCCTAAAGAATTGCATTGTAAGGTTAATTTCATTAAGCAAAGTTTAAAACCTGTTGATTTTTAATGTCATATTCGTGTTGGACATTTTAATTTATTCGAGTTTAAAATATTCGTAAATTAATTTACGTTATTTATACAATTCGAATCACTTCGCGCAAAAAAGTAATTTAGCATTTATTTAATTTTACAATTTACATTACAATTTACATTACAACATACAATTTATTATGATGTCCGCAGTGTGAGCTGAGCCGCCATAAAACTCTCAGTAGGGTCAATTTTGCATCTAACCTGAAGGGTGCGAAAGGGACATATCGATCACTTTCACTCTGTCACTCGCGTTACAAGGTTGTTGTTATTTATTACCAGTAGTTAATCTTGTGCTAAAACTAACTTTATTACGACCCCGCCAAAGTCTCCATTTATTTAATAGCTATCTCTGAGCGATCCTTCTTTATCAGTAACTATTAGGTACTTGTTCTATGCCATATCATAGTTACTTACAGCTTATGTAACGTATGTTACATTAGGTAACTACGGAATAATACACCATCAAATTAATGTATAATTTTGTTCCCATACTTTGTGCAATTTAGACTATTTATTTTTTGTCGTCAGCATAGTCAGGGCTTCCTTGTCGTTACATCCGCGATAAAAACATATATACATATATATATTCATAAATACTTGATTATAGCATGACGTATTAGTTTAAATAGTTTTCTACGCATAAATTCAATTACAATTATATAAGTAAATACTTAAGTAGCAGTAAAACCGTATGATTTGAGATCGTTTGCTCAGCTGCCGCGTTACTGCGACTAATTCTGAAGCAATCGATATTGTTTCTGTCCCTGTCACTCACATGCCTATATCAATGAGAGCGATAATGACAGAAAAACTCTATTATTGTCTGAGAATTGAACCACTACACTTGTAACAAATACTTCGAAGAATAGATATGACAAATATTTGATCGCAACTTATGAACTCAACCAATAAATGTATAAAATTAGCTCACGAGTGTTTGCTTATACATACAATTTACAGTTGCACTTCAAAAATTTAGCCAAACACTTAATCTATACAAACGCACTTATTTTATCATGGCCATAAATAAAAACATTACGAATGAATGAAATAGAGAAACCAGAGACTAAAAAGGGACTTTATTTTTATATATCTTCTAGACTGACTTTTAGACTGTAGTTAAGTATCTACTGTTTTACTAAAGCAAAGTAGTTTATCTAACTCACATGATTCCAAAGAGTTGTATGACATGGTAACGTACAGCTTTCAAAGAGCGAAACCAGCTAACGTAAGGTTACTGCTTTGTTTAGGAATAAGGGAGTAATTTTCAAACACTGGATGAAAAAAAAATTGTACGGAATTGAGCCAATCAACCTGCACGTTTCAAAAGAAACCAATCAAAGTGAAGTTGAACCAGTCGGAGACGAGTATCAGCCAAAGAGCTGGCCTTCGCCTGCTGTACGTTAAACACTCCTATTTGATAGTCGACATTGACCACGCACGACGCTACGTGCTTCCATACTGATTGTAGAATTGTGGACGCTTGTGTTACTTGGGAAGTCCTTCTGAATTAGTGAGGCTTGGCGTAACCAGGTTTGATAACAGTACAAAGTTTCAGCAGTAAGTCTGTTGGAAAAAAACAGTGGCCTTACTAGCTAGTTGGGAGGAGCTGAAACAAGCCGGGAGCGTCGTCTTAAGTGACATGCTAGGAGAGTATCAGTGCGTTCTTATAGATACCGCAGTACCTTCAGTTATATAGGACACAAAAGGTCTGCTACAACTTTTAATCATCAATCGATGATCAGAGTCCAACCAGAGTCAAACTCAAAACAAGGCGTAAAGACCAAACATTAATTAAAAAGGAGGGCCAGTATGTGTACGAGGATAATTTCAAAAATAGAAAATGTAACACAAGTTGGGCTAAGGTTGACCGAGCCACCACAAAGCTGGCCTGTTCTTGCCAATGTGGTTTCGACCGAAGGAATCTCGTTGGAGTCGCTCCGGTGCTTCGGTTAGTATATATGGCAAGACAATGGTTTCAGGTCGCGGAAGCAGACACGGAAGCCTCTTTACGAATTACACATTACACGGGTATTGCGGTGTTGGCACACGCGGACAATGGACATCTGTTAAATAATACCTGGTTTCGACAGAAGTTGCGACGTTCGCCGGTTAAAGCGATGCCGCATCGGGCACCCCACGCCCAACCATAAAGCTAACAACTAAAATATTTGCGCAAAGAACCGAACTGTGCTATTGTTTACGCGCATGCTGCAGAGTTGTTAGATTGTCCGTTCATTGCGGATTCTTAGCGACTTGAGTTACGTCGTGAATGCGGCTGAATAGAGCTTTGTTCATATATGCGATGACAAGAGTCTTGCTTATTAACTGCTTATAGTTCTCCATCTTGTTTTCGCGCGTGACATTTTGTGTTAGCGAAAAGTTGACAGAGCATTTGAAACACTAAATAATTTTAAGCAGGTTTAGAAGTAAAACTAAATCACGTGTGCTTTGAAGCGCACGGCGACAGCTACAAGACTTACTACGCTATTTAAGTTAAAAAGTTACAGTCGTGTACGAAAAGCCAAAAGCGTGCAGATCGTCCAAAAGAGATGAGCCACTCTCGCCAACAAAAATACATGCAAAAAATTACAATGAAATTGTCAATAGCCGCAAACGATCCAAAATTAGCCATGCTTCGTGATTTCATGAATGTTTCATGACAGGTAAATGCAGTGTGAAGCGCGTTTTATTGCCAATTACAACGGTTTGTACACTACTACGCTAGATCGACATCATATGCCTTATAATTGAATAAATTTACAATTACTTTACTTTGTTTCAAGAGTATGAATTTTTATCAAGATTTAGGCTCAATTTTATCAAATAGGCAAAAAAGATAGTTTAGAATAATAAATACGAAAGTACATACTTACTACTTACATACACATTATACGTCTGTCTGTTATTTGTCATTCTGTTACTGTTAGCAATTAAATAAATTAAGAAATCTCATTGAATTTCGCATGTGAATCCACCAACCCGCACTTGGCCAGCGTGGTGGAATACGGCCCAATCACCCATCGAGGGTAGACGTATATCCCAGCAGTGGGAAGATAAAAGATAAAGGTTGAGAACGTAAAAATCTCAACCATCTTTATCGAGAAAGTGTAGCGAAAATTATGTAAGGACGGATATAGAATACTTCTTATCCCAAAACGCATGAAACTTGTCTACTGTTGGAACTCTACTTCATTTAAGATAATATTGTACACAGTATTGCAATTAACAACTTCTGATTTTAATGTTGATATTATCGTGAGTGTACGATGACGGCATAATTGATTTCAAAATAGACCCTATTTTTTGTTTTAATATAGAAGCACAAAATTAATTAATATCCAAACTAATATCCTTTAGTTAATGAATCACAGATAAAACGAGTCAGAGACTGTATCTAAAGCAATTTGTGTTGTTAGCAAACACTTTCGGTCGTTTGCGCAAGGACTGGTTCGGTCAGCAGTCGATAGACTCCACTCATTTATAAATTGATATCACAGGACGAGTTCACAGTGAGTCAGGGTTTGAGGAAAATGCTAGCGATAATGACCTAGTTTTAAAGAATTTTAGCTTAAAAAACTAATTTTTAACCGACTTCAAAAAAGGAGGAGGTTATCAATTCGTCTGTATGTTTTTTTTTTTATTTTTTTTAATGTTTGTTACCTCATAACTTTTGACTGGGTGAATCGATTTTGATAATTCTTTTTTTATTAGAAAGCTGACGCTTCCCATTTGGTCCCATTTCAATTTAGTCCAGTTCTGATAATGGTATCCATGAGAAAACCATATAAGACTTAAATTTGCATCAAGTACGTGCGCGACAAATAGATGAATAACTCAATAGTCGGTCTTTTGAAGTCGGTTTTTGTTTTTTGTTTTGTAAAAATAATGTTCTTGTGTAAATTGAGGTCTCTTAATTGTTTTTTATAATTCAATGTTTTTGAAAAAAAATGTGCTAAATTGAAGGTAGGTAGAGATGGGAATAGCAACGCCAATAACAGTTCAGACTCTCAAATTTAGAACAAAAAGAATGATTAGCTCATTGTAAAACTGCTACAATTATGTAAAGTAGCGAACATTATACGGTTATGAAATCTTTACCCTGAGGCTATATCTCTATGTATCACTGCAAAATGAGACATTAGCATTAGACCAGCTTAAACAATAATAAGGGCATTAGTGTATCAGTGTCACGCATGCCACGGCTCGTTCAAACACAATGCGCGTGCGCTTGCATCACCCCCCCTCCCCCTGTCAGCACTCGCCCTCCCCGCTCCGGCCCTGCGTGTCGCAAGCACACGCGACCAAGCATTTGACGAAAATCGGTGTAATTTCCGTAGCACGCGTCACTCTAACCACAAAAAACCGTATTGTTTTTTATTTAATAGTGCGACAAACAGGCAGATGGTAAGCAAAACACCGCCTGCAACACTAGCGGTGTTAACGATGCTTTGCCAGCCCGGAGAGATCCTTGTAGACACCCTTTTCAAAACGCCCCATGTTGTCCGGTGAAAAGACTTTCGATGGAAAGGCATTCCACATCGCAAGTCCGCTTGTCTTATTTTGTTATTTTCTCATCCGTTTAGATAACGCGCTCACTGAATGTTACAAAGTATTTTTATGAATTATAAGTAAAAGCAAGGCCGAAGTTTGATTGCAAAGTCGCTAGCGGTAATGTTAATTGCGAGCAAATTATCAGTAGATCTAGCGAGGTTATGATATGTTACAGTGAGGTGTAATCGGAACAAGTGGCATGTGAACGGTGCATTAAAGTTTGGCATTGAACCGAACCGGCGACTAGCCTCGCGATCGGAAAATTTGCTGATCGATACATGTGTCGTTGTTTTGCGTTATTGGGAAAGGCTTTGCTATGCTGAAAGAGGCTTTTAATCTAGTACTAGACCGTAACTTATAGCACTACGTATTGCTATCATAATTAACAACTTTTTCATCCAACCAAGTATGAAATTAAAAAAAAGTTCCTACACGTTACAAAAATAAAATATGATCACACTCAAAGAAATGGTCCAGTTTCCATTTTTCGTGAATTCAAAGTAAAATTTCGATGGTAAAAGTTGATCCAACATAAAAACCCCTTTGGACCTAGCATACACTTTCCGGATAACGCGACTGCAAACTCTTGTATAAAGCCACTTAACTTTGCAACAGGTTAATCTAAACGCTGAACCTCATTCAAAAAATATAATCACATTAATTTGTTTAAGTCAGAGAGTACGAGCAAGTATTTCATCGGATTATTAACAAGTGTAATATAATTATTGCATAATTGCGCGTTGGAGCCGACTTCTTCGAGAGGGCGAGGGGGGCAGGGTTGCACAACACCCTTTCACCGCGGCTGAGTCACGAGTCACAGGAAAATTCCCAAATGTGTGTGGACGCCCTTCAACTGTGAGCACCGTTGCGCGAACACCCACGGACGGACTTTCAACTCCTTGCCGATGAATGGACATTGCATCTCAATCTCCATCTAGATTTCTGGGCCGTTTTGAAAGGAGCTATGATTTTTTTCTTTATATTTTGGTACTAATTATTTGTTTGTTTGGTTCTGATTTTACAGTGTGTGAATAACCGATTACACATACTACCTTTTACACTTTCTCGGTAATTCCTCAGGAAATACATAATTACAAAAATCGACGCAGTCAAAGCGTTTACGTATTTGTATATTTAAAGAAGTGGCATATTTATTGACGCTCAAATTTTTACGAATAAAATAAATTAAAGCTTCGAAGGCCATCGACACGGAAACCTAGTAACAGGAAATATTTTAAGCTCAGTTTAAATACTGGTTTAAATTAATAAAATAAATAGCGGCAAATAACTCAGTTGCGTTACCGCAAATATAATTAGGCGTCGGTTTTTACTCGTACATACTTGTGCAATGCTAGATGAAACATGATAGAGTGGAGTATGTGTAAATACAATAGTTCGCCTTTCTAAAGCGGCAAGGAAGAGATCGTGCCATCAGTAGCCCACGGGTGTTATGCAAGTGGCAGTGGCCGCGACCTGCGACCGCGATGGTTGGTTACACTCTGGGGATAACCATGACAGTGTGCGGGACCCCATGACCTGTCATAGAGGTTCAGCAAGGCTTCGTATAACAGTTATACGCTCAAGTGTCGGCAAAAATTATCTTTTTCAAGGCTTTAAGCGACATAACCTATGTATATAGATGCAGATACAGACGCTTACTGTTTCGGGGACATCTTTTGAGTATTTTAGTGTTGGATTGTTTTAGACCAAATTCCAAACATTTTAGCTCATTCTCCTTTAACTTATTTTTCCGGTGTTACAGAATCGACGTCAGTTTCATATTTTTGGGTAAATTTTTTGATATTATACATCTAACAAAACACCTTGAGATTACCCATTTGGTACAGTATTTATATTGTTTACTCGATAATTTAACGGTACTTATTTTGACAGATAAAAAAAAATTGATTTATTTTCAGCTGGAAGTTCATGTAACGTCCAAAATTGCATTTAAATGGAATTTATTACCATGCATTTTTACTTGAAGTTTATGTTTTATTCTGGTAACGGCTGCCGGAAACGTCCACAGAAACTCAACTTTAAAACAAACAATTAAGATGTATTTTTCCTTATTCGAGCGATATTAATGTTTCCATATTTCAGGCGCGCGGTGAGAGGCACGGCGCGCGCAAGGACGTTGGTAAAAGTGAACTTGTTTACATTGGGCGGCGGTGACTGCACTAATTCAAGCAGCTTTTTGAACATTTAGTCTTGTTTGAGATTATATTTTTATGTTTTTTTATGGCACAGATGTTGGAATATCGTTGAAGGTTTTTAACCTTACACAATGTGTTTTATAAGACATCAGACGGGTGGTATGATAAAAAATCCAACCAGATACTGAGCGCGTCTTCGATCCTATCAAAAACTCTTTAGTCCAAGTCTACTCAGCTCTTCACTCTCATTCATCTCATCAAAATATAGATCCCATGCACCGAGACCCGTTCATCTCGTAACTATGAAGGCCGCATCTTCGACCGGTACACCGATTAATCATTAGCCAACTGTATGTTTGATTTTTTGTGCATTCAGTCTGAGATGTCAGGTCGATGATTGAAAAGGCTGCACTTGTTGCAACGGCAACGGTAATAACACGATTTGAACGTGTAAGTGAATAGACATGACTTCATCTCAAATCTATTTGCCACCATTAATAATAACTATGAGCTAGGCAAAATATTAAGTTTAAAAATCTAACCCGATTACGGAAAAAAGATATTGATTGTTGTTGATATTTCCTACAAAATTGAATTGGTTTGTGTTTTTTGGCGGGTTTTGACACGTTTTATTGTTATTAAACCTAAACCTACCTAAATATAATTTTTATTTGTTGCTAAACTGACGTTATGATTGAAACTCTGACTGTGTATTTTACCCTTAAGGGTACAATAACATCCCACTAGTCCGGCACGATAACGAATTAAGGCGTGCCATATCATTCAAATGTTCCGATTGATTAAATTAAAAGTGATGCGAAGCAATATGATTCATAAGTTAGTGACATTTACGGTTTAATTATATTCTCGTAAATGCGGGTGTGACAAATAAAAAACCCGTTACTAAAAAAAACCCATTAAAACTCGATATTTATAATTTTTTATAAATAACGAGTTAACCTTTGGTTGTGATTTTTTCTAAAATCTAATGCGAAACAAGATAAAGCGTATGGATATAAATTTTTGGTGTAAGTATAGTAAAGATATATTGTATTATATTATTAAACTAGCTGACTCGACAGACGTTGTCCTGTCAAAAGCCATTGCGTAACTATAGCAACCGTTGATGCTAACTTGTCAATTTATAGTAAAAATTATCAGTATATATATAATTTGCAATAAATTAAAATTGCGACTATAATTTGAGATTTAAACTATCCTATCTCTCAAGTTGGATCGAACTGCACATGGTGTGCGAATTTTATTATAATCGGTTAAGTGGTTTAGGAGTCCATTGAGGACAAACATTGTGAATGAGGAAGATACGGAAAATGTTTATTTAGCTAAACACTCATTTAAATGCATTCTTTTTATATTTCACGAGCTGACTCGACAGACGTTTTCCTGTCAAAAGCCATTGCGTCAATTTTATGTCAAATGTCAAAAGTCACATTAAAAAAGTTTACATTGTCCAAAGCGCTATATGGTTTAAGTATTTTTAAATTTTCTAATTTTTCAAGTTTTTTTACTATAAATTGAGATGTGAGCTATCCTATCTCCTAAGTTAGATCGAACTGCACACGGTGTGCAAATTTGATTGAAATCGGTTAAGTAGTTTAGGAGTCTATAGCGGACAAACAATGTGACACGTAATTTATAAATATTAAGATTTTAAATTTAAAGTCAAATTTTGTTTCCATGTTTGTCATATTATATACACAAAAAACACGCTCCACCTTTACCCACTTAGATGTCGGGTTACAAACACACTTGAATACTACTGCCGTATAAGCAACTCTCGCATAATTAAATGACGCAAATACCAAAAAACTCAAAGTACAAAGAATTCCATTTGTTTCAAAAGTCACCACAGGTCATCGACCTGCATGGTTTAGAACCTTTAACGAGCTGATGTTTGTGTGGTGTGACGTCACAAGGCGCTAATTGGAGCTGGTTTGCGCTGGAGCCAGAAATCGGCGGATATCGCGGATTACAGCGACAGAGCCAGTCACTAGAGTCTGGCTCAATATATTTTAAGCCCCATCCACATGCTTGGCAAACAATGGCAAACAGCAGCAAACACGGACGTGTGGATGGGTGTTTATCGTTGTTTGCCTGTTTGTGTTTGTGTTGGGCAGTGTTCGGCATCGGTGTCGGTTTTTCTTGCCAGATCAAAGGCTGTTTGGCAAACAGTTTGAAAAATTATAAAACAAAAACTTTTAAAAATGAATGGGTGCATTCATTTTTAAAAGTTTTTGAGCGGGAAAATGACACAAAACAATACTGTAAACATTTGAAAAAAAAAAATGTCAAAAAATATTTTTTAAGATAAAATAAGAACAACTGTAAAACGATATTGAATTAAGATAATATTATTGCTGTAGCGTAGTCTAAAAATCCTTTTATCACAAATCAATAGCGCAATGCCAATCAATAAAAAAAATCTTTACTCAGAATTTGTCTAGATTTTCTCATAGCTTGCAATGGTACGAAGTTCCATTGTTCTAGAAACACAAAAAGTGCTCCACTGGCACACGGGAACCTGTCTTGGTCGAGGGTGCTGCACGTAAAACATGTTTCATACACTATTGTTCCGTTGAACCGAAAAAAATAAAAATTTCCATACCTAAGTTCAATAGTTTAAAATTTCATTGTTTCGTTACCAGGTTAATGGTCTGAAATAATATAATGGGCATTCATTACGAGTATATTTTCGGAAAATTACTTTTGTATTTTTTACGTTGTTTTGTATTTATAATGATTTCCTTTCTTTTACCGTTTTTACCATTTTTTTTAATGGTGATTTCTAATTGTTTATCATATTCTCGACCTTATTTGTATAGTAGTAACGTACACAATGGAACTAAAAATATGTTGAATAATGTCTATTGTCAGTTTTTTACTCTAGATGACAGTAAAGTAGACAAAAATAAAATAACAATTTTTCATACAAAAGACATCAACGCGCGCGAACTGCGTAGCGCTTCTACACGTGTGCTACGCGCCTACGACATGTTACGTAACGAATTTATGATTGGAAATAATTAAATTACAAACGCACTAACCTTTTTTTAAATAAATTTTAACCGATTTCAAAAAAAAGGAGGAGATTCTCAATTTAGTTGCATTTTGATTGACGCGCTAGGTACGACTAAGATTCATCTGGTTTTAAGTGGACATCTGGTCGAAGATAGTAGACGCATTAATGTATTTTGAAATTGGAATTGGCTCTTAAGTGAAGTTACCAGAACATTCCGTTCAGAGCTTAGCTTCAAAATTTCAACTTGAACGGTTTATTGTTTATTGGAGTAAACATATGTAGCAACTTTATTGCACTCGACTGGCTTCCACTCTCCATTCCTTTCATTTCCATCTAAACGAAAGAGACAGGTGACATATAATATCTATTGCTCAAGTACATCATGGTAAAAAGTTTAGTAATACTAAAGACAGGAGCCAAAAACTATCGCAGCTCACTGCACTGATTGCCATAACGAGTACAATCGAGTACATATTTGTCCATCTGGGGTACAAACTTGTGGTCAATTTATACCCCAGGTGTTTGTCTGCGGTTACTCTGTGCCCCAGGTGTGCGGTCAGCGAGTGATCATAACTAGATTAAGCCAGTTACACAATTGTAAATCACTGTTTAAATTTATAATGTTATAAATGTAATTTGCAAACGAGTCAGTTTGTTTGTGTTTGTGGCTTCCTTACGCAAAAACAGCTTAACTAAGTTAGATGTAATGTAATGTAGGAATGCATAGATAACTTTTTTTTGTAAAATAATCTAAATTTATTGTTTGGAAGAGATTGCTCTTTATCTATTATAACAGATAGCCTTTTATGCCTCTCTCTTATATTTTTTCTGTTTGTAGCTTTTTTCTGGTGTCAATAAAAAGTTCTTGTATTGTTTTGTACTGTATTGTTTTCAAGTTTAATTTTTTATTCTACTTTTTATCCCAAAAAAATACAGATTCAGTTAGATAACAAGTGAAACCGCAGGACAAAGCTAGTAGCCTAAACTATACTATAATATAAGCTAATATGCATTAGTTATGCCGAATTGGCCGAGATTTAGTACAAGGTAGTGCTAAAATAAACGAGGTCATTTTTTATTAATTTTATTCAGAGATAAAAAAAATGTTTAGTGGTTTGTTTTTAAATGCCTTCATAACTATCCGCTTCATTCTAATTTTTGCTTTGAACTAGTTTACATTTCTCTTAAAATATTGAAAATTATTCAAAACAATAGCTCAGATAGCTAACTATTGTTTACTACTGTGATTGTACTACTGTAATAGCTAGTTTTATTTAAGGCTCGAATTGACGAAAATACTGCAATTTTACTTAAATTACATTGTGTTCTTTGTATTATGACATGCGAATTAAACCTCTTTCCGTTGTTAAAAATTAAGTTATCATAAACGTCTCCGTAGACATGAAGCTCTATTGTTCTTGTTTCTGGAACTGAAACAATAGAGTGTGATGTTGCGAATATAACGAAACTGACCTCCTCTGATGGGATGTCCGAAAGAAAATATTTTTTCTATGTGACTACTGAAAAAGATTCCAGTTGTGTCCAACAATAGAGTGATATTTCGGTGGCACAACGACACTGATATCGTATAGTTTGGGAAGAGTTAATATTAAGGGATTGAATTGAAAAATGGTTTTATCTAATTTCGTCTATTACCGACCAACCATATTCTACCGTATCGACCGCATGACTGTTTGACCGTGTCGACTGTTTTTCAATCCTCTCAGTCCTGTCCATCTAAAGGTTGTCTGGAACAAATCACTTTAGGCGATAAACCGCCCGTGCACTACTGAATGTAGCTCTACTTTGCCTTAGTTTTTGGTGTGCAATAAAGCTATATTCTTTTCTATCCCTAAATAGTTCATAAAACGACTAAGGACCCAAATTATCGTCCAACAGTAGAAAGAGGGGCTAGGGAAAGAGCGCAGGTCCATTCCTGTTACTAGTGACGTAACGCATACGTAACGTCTGCCGCAATCGTTTGTTTTGCACGTCACGCAATGCAATCCTAAACATTTAAACGTTACAATGATGCGGTTTTAAATACCGTATGTCTGCCTTGTTTTGTTTGCCAACTAGTTTCATAATAAATACTAAAATTATGGAACCAGTTTTTGACATACTTATGCGGTCAGTTTTAACATACATTATGCAAGGTTCCAATTTGATCGGCTGGACTGGTAAATATAACTGTGATCTGCGTGGAACGAGCCTGCGCGTTATGTCACACGTCCGACAAACAGCGCGGGTGTGTGTGTGCGGACAACTTGGCTGTGTGCCTCCCCTTTCGCTCTGCGACCTCCTTCCGCCAGCGAAAGTGGCGCAAGTTCCCCGCGCGCCTTGCTCCGCCCTGTGAGATCCAAACAGAGCTGGAGACGGTGACGTCACTAGCTGTCTTAACTGGCCGTTTTTATAGGTCATAAGTTGGTAGTAGATCTTCAATGCTTGGAAATTTACCGATGGTAATGCACTTTTATAGGTCATAGTAGGTACATAGATATTTCAAAGTTTTTGATCTTGCCAACGGTGATTGATGATCAGGCCATCTCTATTTCTCTTGACTCGTAACACAGCAGTTACGCAGTGTCAGACTGGAGCTGAGCGACTATCTCATTAGAGGATATAAACAAAATAAATCATGCATACAGATAAACATAATATTGCAAAATGTATGTTTATCCTGTTAGTAGAACTATGCTGCATTGTGTATTCACAGCACGCTACTACAATATTGGGTCACACCTACACGCGAAACAGGACAATCAAAATCACAGTGTAGAGCTACAATACCTAAGCGACGGTAAAAACCTAGACCCTGCAATACCTGCGAAACAAAGTAAACGGCTCGGAATTTATAGATTTGCAAGAACCGGACCCACTATCGTATGATTCACAGCGTAAAGTAAGTCAGTCTAAACGATTAAATAATGAGCGAACTGTAGTTCGGTGATATAACGCCATACTTTTTGGCTTTATTGGCCCAATACAGTCTACAGAACATTGTAAATGTCGCTGCACCCATTATACGAGCTGGTCGGAGCGATGACTGCTGTTGCGCAACGCGGGCGTCGACGGTCGCGCTCCAACGCGCGTCTCAATGCCGTCCTCAGAGTTCGCAGATTTTTTCTTAGCGAGTCGAGGTCTTAGTGCACTTTTATTGAACCTGGATTGTAACCCGTCTATCTAGGAAGGTCTAAGGTCTGGTAATAACAGACTCAGAATAAAACTAATTTGAAAAAACATCACAGCACCAAACGAACTGTAGAAGTGGAACAGCTGTACCGGCGATCTAACCATCACGGTTAAAACCACCAGTGCAAAATTGAAGCAAAAACGTGTTCTATTTTTTGTTTGCTCGTAGGGAAAAACGTGTGTGCTTGCATACAATCAAGCAAATGACTTGTTAAAAAACGCCACAACAATAGAGCAGCTATAACCGTTGGTTTACCCTGCTCCCCGATAATTTTAAGAAACTCGCCAGTTTAGAAGCTGCGTTCAAATGAAAACTGAAAAAGTGAACATCATAGGTCCAAAAAGGTACAACATCAATGGGTCAAACTAAAATTAGACGTCAGTGCCTGTCTCATCATCTTGTGCATAAGCTTCTATGTAAAGCTGTCATGTATCAATTATCAAGTGAGTTACTGATGCTAGTATCAGTGATAACACTATAAATGAACACCTGTTTCTCGCGAGCACGAACTGTGAATTTATGCCTTGACATGGCACCTTGATATTTAAATATTAATTACTGTACCTAATTAACAAGTCAGGTTGTTCACGTCAAGGTTGAGACAGTTTTGAAAAACAGATTCACGAAGTACAGCAATAAAATTACTCAGAATTTTAAAAATAAGATTTAAATAGCAACAAAATTACTTACGAAATTGTAAAAATACGTAAAATTCGAAACAACAGGGTCAAGGGGTCATTCGGCAGTAAGATGTTTTACGTCTTACGTAAAAACATACAAGTTTGTCACAAAAGAGGTTTAAGTACGGTTCAAGCAGTCGTGAAGCGTGTTAAGTGCCAGTTAAGTTGACTCTGTAGTTGCCGGACCGCCTCGTGGTAAGTACATTATTTCAGGACAATAACTCTTAACACTCGGCAATAAAAGCGATAATGCGACAGCACGCGGCTGCTGAGGACGGCTCGTGGACACAAGGTCGCAGTCCAAGGGTTCATATTTTGTAATAAGGAAACTGCAAGCAAAACGTTCATTGCCAATGCTCTGAAATATAACTTAAGTAAATTTACTTTACTGTCGATAGTTTTCGGGCATATTTTATTGATCGACCCTATCGACCTCGGTAAAAGATTTTGTAAGCTGTATCGTTCGAATGCTCGAATGCCGTAAGTGTGGTAATGTGGTGTGTGAGGTGCGCTGGTGTGCGTGTGGATGAAAGTAGAAGTGAATGACGTAAGAGACGGTAAGGAATGCGCTGCAGCTGCACTGCGGGCGCGCCGCGTGCCGCAGCGGCGGTCGCGTACTTGATTCCTGCCGCAGCGGCTCCGCTCTAGTAAATGTTAAAGGTATCATAGAAATAGAATAAGACAGATATCTCAAAACAAGAGAAAAAAAAGAGGAACTCGAAATAAATGAATTGAATTGACATCAATCCAGCTCAACTATTTTGTAAACTAAATTAATTTCATAGCCCTAAATTTATTATCATCTCTATTTCACATTTTAAAATGAAATGAGACGCAGATAATTTTCAGTCCAGTCAGATTAATTTATTTAAGCGCAGTTAGAATTGACGCCATTGCGCATTGTCTGTACCTATTTATAGTTTTTATGGTCAGTTTAAAACCAGACGTTTTTACATCTGTATGTAAGGGCTATTATTTATTTACAAAGTATTTAATGAGTACCTTTTTATCCGTAGCCTTAGAACTATATTATACCCACTTAAACTGTAACCTATATTGTAAAGATTAAATTTCGAGATTTGGGTCAGCTGCTAAGACTTGAAATAAATAAATAATTATTTTATTATCTTAATTAAATACAGTTGTGTATTTAATTAACTTAGTGAGCATAATTATTACACATTTATGTACTCCGTATAAAATAATGAAGTGTGTAAGTTTATTTATGAATAATTAAAGTGTTTTTAGCGACCGTACAAAGTTAGTTGTATCTCGGATGCTAAAGTCTTCCCGCAGTTGATATGGGAGTGAGTGAGAATTAAGACATTATTGTCTTAAAATTCATTATACCTATAGTCATTGTGCGTTTTATAATGAATCATCTGATAACCTAAAAATGCGCACCTGCCGCCACTTTTTCCCCTACCGCTATAATCTAAGTGTCTTTAAGTCAAGAGTGAATTGGTTTCTTCTAAGCGTGTTCTATCGTTTATCGCATCATTGCTCACCATCGGGCGAGATGGCGGTCAAACGTAAGCCTATATCGAATAAAAAGAAGACCTCCATGAGTGTCGCGTTTGACCGGATTTCAATCCGGAGTTTCAAAAGTGTGTCGTCACAAAAATCGGGTTAAAATATGAGGCTTCTCAGATATTATGTGAATGAATGTGCGCATGTGTGAGTTTAGTATATTTTGGTATGTTCACCATGTTTGCAAGTTCATTGGTATGTGTGCCTGGTAGCCCCGCTATGTATGTGTGCGTTGGCAAGGACGGGTTACATCAGACGCTTCCGACGAGAAAAGTCAATAAAGACAGTGCTTATTACGTAGTGACTATTATTTAATTTGAGCTAAGTGAAGGAAGTAGCTCGTGAGTGTAGAATGGAATCTTGGTTTCAAGGAAGTTACATGAGAAGTAAATGGAGTGGAGAATGGAGATTTTGGGAGTTTATGACATACTGTGTCTGGGAAAAGTCGCTGGTTTAAAAAGTGTAGGTACGAGTATATACAGGAAGTATTAGATCGTATGGCCGAATGGCTAGTCGTCTTGTCAGATTATTTGGGCCACCTGAATGCCTCTGAAGTAGTTTGACGGTTGTTGTTTTGTAATCGAGACTTAAAATTTTAACATCTCATTCGCTGTAAAATACCAATTTTAGAATCAGAGGTTCCAAAATTTACAAATGTAGAAATCATTTGATCTTAAAACGTACGCTCCTCCAATGAACTACGCTTTACTTGTGTGCGTGACGGTGTGGCAAATATAAAAATAATGTAATAAACATATGACATTTAGGGCTCGGGGGATCTACGCAATATAGCTCGCTGCACAAATTTTAATGTCGATGAGTACTGTAATATGACGATCCATACCATTAACTGGGCCAGGCCCGGCTTGATCGAATCTGGTACGGTACGGTGTGATGGTAAAATTAGTCTTTGAAAGGTCACCCGCTGACCTCTGGCCGGGTTACGTGCCTTAGAGTTATGCATGCACACTATTGCACACGTAACATCAAACTGACCAACAGTTTTGCGACATGGTGTATAGGGCAGTTGTTTTATGCCGCCATACCGTACTATCGCGGCCCGGCATTACTATCGATGTCCACTTAAACGCAGAAGAAACTCTTAATTGTGCTCAGCATACGAGTACAAGAACATTATTTTACAAAACAAAAAACAAAAACCGACTTCAAGAGAACGACTATTGATAGTTATTCATCTATTTGTCGCGCACGTACCTTATGCAAATTTAAGACTTATATGGTTTTCTCATGGATACCATTATCAGAACTGGACTAAATTGAAATGGGACCAAATGGGAAGCGTCAGCTTTCTAATAAAAAAAGAATCATCAAAATCGATTCACCCAGTCAAAAGTTATGAGGTAACAAACATAAAAAAAAATAAAAAAATAAAAAAATAAATAAATAAAAAAAAAACATACAGACGAATTGATAACCTCCTCCTTTTTTGAAGTCGGTTAAAAACTAGTGCTAGCACCAGTTTTTAGGGTGAGAACCATATATTATGATAGTTGTCACCTTAAAAACTAGTGCTAATCATCGTACTTTTTGGTGATTGTCAGTATGCTCCGTACTTTAATTTTTCTCTGTGTAGCCACACTATTTGGAATTTTGAATTTTTACAGCTGAAATTGACACCGGGTCTTACGTCTCACGCAGTAAGCCGTACTTTGTCACCGCACTGCTAGAGCAGGATGCAAACTAGACTCCGGTCCGATGGCTCGTTTATGTAACTGACATTTAAGTCTTGTGCATGTACCGACGTTACAAATTATACCTACTTAATACATTATTTAATGTCTATGTCTATGTCCCATGCTATTAGAAAGTCCGTTATTAAGTAATAGATTCTGGGTTGCGAGCGTATTTGTTTGTTTGCTAAATGCGGACAAACGGTGAAATGAGTTCTTACTTTTCGAATTTTCGTGCAAAATTTTTACAAAAGTATTTCAGTTTTCTTTCAAAAATATTCTATATTATCAGTATGTTAAATACGCTGACGTACTAAATGATCACTAAAAAATGCCCGGATTTTGTTCGCAATAACCTTTGCATTGTAATGTCTATGTAAGTAAAGATGAATTGCATTGCATTCAGTCTCAAGCAAAACTATCTCATACAAAAACATAATCTATTCCTAACGCATGAGAGTCCAAAGTAGTATAATAATAATAAAACGTATTCAATTTATAGTAGAGGTGACCTTGAACTTGTGCATGTGACAGATCCTCTCGCTGGAAACTGCCGACCATTGTTATATTATTTGTTCACCGAATTAGATATCATCAACAATGATACAACTCATTAAGTTGTTTAGCCTGAGCTCTCACGAGAGGTAGATTTGATTTCCTAGTAAGTGAATATGTAATGTTTGACGTAACTGAGTTGCGTTGCATTCGATCGATAATATTTTACTCGTATAATCAATTATATTTACTATCTTATTTTAATGGCGGCGGGGGCTGTTTGCAATCCGCGGGGCGTTTCGATAGTGAAGTATGATTATTGATTTGAAAAAACTTTTAGAAAGGAGAAGTCGGTCAGATGACTAGTTAAGTTGTAGCTCCCGGCTGTTTGTTTGTTTGTCCTATAATAACAACCGCCGAGCCATGCCAAAAGCCTTTAGGCGGTCCAAAAACTCTGCTACCAGAGCTAGCACTTGTTTTTACAACTGTTTTCAAATCACACATTTTTTCATGAAATTGAGTGACGAGTCGAGAAATACGCTCACTTGATGTAAAACGTCACGTGACTATAACAGTTCTGCGCCACGTTAGAGTTTTATAAAATGAATCAACTCTCAGAACGCCGCGAACCGTATGCGGCCCGCGCCTCACGTAAAATGCTAGTCAACCCATAAAGCTTCAAAACGCAATCAAACAAGAATGTAAAACAGAGTGATATGTGATGACACTCCCGTTTTAAAATGTCACTTCTGTATTGGATATATGAGTAGTTTGAGATCCGTATTATAATGCCTAATATAAATTCCAAGGATGTGTTACGAAATGGACGCCCTTCTCTCGCAGAGGTCTCAGCAATAAATCAATCTTTAGCGACGCATATATTAGTTATAGTAGAGTAATCGGTTCGACAGTTACGAAATAGTATGAGGTTTAGCTCATGGGGTTTATTTAATTTGTTAAATTCTATGGACTGACTGGCAACGCTTTGTCTAAGCTAGTGATTTAGTAGCATGTAATTTTGCAATATGAGTACGAAGAAAATATTTATTAATCTCCCAAGAGGGTTGGATGTATAAAGTACACACAACGTACGAAGTCACAGGCATCAGCTAGTCCTCACATTGTACGCACTGACACCGCTCGATATGCTCCTACGACACGGGCTATTAATCTGCTCAACGATTTGATTTGTCAGGAACCAGAAGTCGATTTATTTTCGACAAACTTTAATTGATTTAAATGTTCATGTGTCCAATTTTAAGTTATATTTAGTTGTTTTGAGTTATATACCCATTGTTAGTGTATGTACAATATTTTTTGTAATTCTGGCTTGCTGTTCGCTTTGGCTTCGCTGTAAGCACAGTGAGCATCTAAATAAATAAATAAGAAATAAATCTAGGTACTAACCTATAATATGTAATATTGTCATGACAATGTTTTTGAGATTTAATTCAGGTTCGTGTATAATGTTATGGTACCTACCGTATAAAAGTATGTGACTGAGTTTAATATTGTTTGTAGAGAACATTATTTGAAAACACGGAAACACTCTAAAAAAATATTTCATTGATAAAAATGATACACTTATCAATAGCAGCAACTTTTTTTTTGTGGTCGTCCTTTCTGACTTGTTATTGTTGTTTGACTGCGCAAGCGACGGTGACGATGCGTCAAAAAACGTCTTAATCATAAACCCTGCCCTTTTCAAAAGCGTCAAAGTACTTAAACCCACACAGAAATAATCGAACTGAACACATCGTTACTTTCCAAGTTTATTTAATCACAGAAAACGAAATGGGCAGCGACCTTTGACTCAGATATGTCACGGCGCTGCGCCTGCGCCGGTGAAATGTCGACCGAACAATTACACGAGGTCGATAACCTTGGACTCGATATCGATATTACTGAATTTTCACGGATCGTACACTAAGAATTAATTTGTACTGAAAATTGTGATTTAATTTCACTTTAACTGAGCACTTACAATTGTTATAGAGAACTTCATTTTAACAACTAGTGTCCTGTTCTGAATAGTCAGATATTATCTCGGTCACTGTCGCTCTAATAGGAAATAAATCATGACAGTGAGAGTGACGAAGATAATCTCAAGCGCCCAAGATTTGTGTCCCTGAACCCTTATGAATGTCATTACGAACTTAATTTTGATATCTGAGCCTTTAACCGTTATTACGAAAAATGTCAATAGGTTATTTGTATTTGACATTGTTTACACTGGGTCATTAAAAAATTTCTCATAATTATTTTCGACCTTTTGGCTACACCAGATCTGTCATATTTGTAATTTCTTAATTATGTTAAGGCAAAATGTTAATAGGGCAGATTGGAATAAAATAATGAGAGCTATCGCAACGAATCTACGATAGCTCTCATAACACGTTAATACCATAGGAGGCCCCGGTTTCCTCCTGTAACAACAACCTCCTTCATCACAGGTATATCACAGGTCTTTCAGGCGACTGAAACTGTTACCAGAATTGATCATTCAGCCAATATTAATTCACTTATTTTACGTACAGCTCTCATATTATGCGGTCTTACATACAATACAATGTTTTGTTTGACGTAATCTAGTTATCAACAAACAACGCCAAATGGAAGAGTACACACTACTGTTTGCAGTGAAGATAGCGGCGCGATTCTCAAACGATAGAGATTTCTGCGCTCTGTTACTTTCATTGAAATGAACATTAGATTGATTGGAAGAGCTAGAGATTAAAACAGGCTGTCTTTCTGTCTTTTATCTTGGGCTTTTCAAAGTCAAAGTGTTTTTTTTTATAATTCGACGTGCTTTATCTTCTATCCCATCATTGTTTACCAACAGGCAAGCTGATAATTAGACGTTCTTATTCACAATTTAAAAGATGGAAAAATAATAACGATTGACCTAGAATTAGCTCGTTGAACTATGTACTAAGCAGATTATCGACTCCAGTCTGCGTACTTCTCAAGCGTCATAACACTTCAGTTTTTTTTTTATTATTATCTCAATGCGCATTACCGATTGCACGTCGCCGCGTCGGTGCACTAAACATTAAATCAAATATCAATATCTCCAAAAAAACCCAAGAAAAACCATGTGCCTTGCCCGAGTCGGTTGGAAGCGCGTTGATGTCTTTTATATTAACTTTACTATTGACCTTCCCGTGGCATTTAGGCCAAAGAAAATTAGAGCTGTATTTATATTTAGCCTAATTTATTATGTACAATGTTACTGGTATAATGTAATAAAAAAGAGAAAACAATTTATTTTACGTAAAACCAGCATTTAATTGAGTTAAATTAACTGTATTTTAAATTAAAACTTTAGGAATGAAAAAAATTACTTTCTAAAATCAATATTGATTAATGAACTTGCAAACATTAATAAAATCAATTCTGTCTTTAAATCTTTACTAGATGGCTCTAATTGCCCCAACTTTATCTCACGTATAAAAATAAAAGTGATGCACGTCATATTCGCTAGAAGCTGTCCAATTTTCAAATCTTTATGATTTTTAAGTGCAATAAATATATACCCATAGTAAATACTTGTAAGTTAACAAGTATGTCGCGAGTAGCGATAATGTCATTTATCGGTTTCTGTTTCACAGACGGCTGTTAAATTTCACAGTAATTAAAAGTATTGCATTTAAGGTTGTTTTTAATTGTGCTGCGCATGCGCACCGGTGTGCGGGCGAAGTGACTACAGGTTGCAGGTCACGCTTGCGCAAGATGAGACTGCTCTACTGTGAACACTTGTTAGTTAAAGTGGTCTACGAATTTAAGCGATTTTGTTAACAAGGAGAGCTAAATTGCTTTGAACTTATTTTTTGGATTGCGTTTGGGAATTTTTTGACGTTTTAAGGATTTCAATATTGTTAGGGGGATGTTTTTGGGAATTGAACTTTTTATAAATAGAAGTTTCAGTATCAAAAATTTTTGGTCAAAGACATTTTTTTAAAACTGAAAGTTTGGATTTTTAACCTTGCACGAGTTTCTTGGAATCACGTTACTATTTTAAACTGGATAAGCATTATTTATAAAAAGTTACATTGGAATAATTTAACAAACCTGAATATAGCATCCACTCGTACGTATTTAAAGGCATTTTGGCAAAATTTTATTAATTCGGTTGATGAACATTCCAATTCAATTTTACAATACTGATCGATCCATGTTCTATATTCCGGTGTCTGCAAACTAGTGCTCTACTTTACAACCACTTTGCTATTACGTCTTTCAAGATTGAAAAACCTCTTTAAGAGAATCATATCAAACAACAGAATTAAATTCATTGTTAACTTTGAACCAATAATTAAAATGGTGTAACGTGCTGTTTTACGCTTAAACAGCTCCCCCGAACACCACCCACGAAGCAAGCTCTCCCACGAATATTAAAGGGCCGAAAGTGCGATTACGCCAATCAGACATAATTTAAAGAAGCGAGAGCAATTAGTCGAATATGAAATAGTTTTGTAAGTGAAGGCGCAGCGCAGGCGAGTGTTGAAACGAGCCTAGTTTTGAAACAGCCGAGCTCTTTCCTTCCATCCGGTGCACGGGACCGCCGTCATGTCGGCTTGGTATGCGGCATTGATGCCGGCAACTCGCTTCAATATGTAAACACCCAAAAACTATTTTTACCCCAATTTGAAACTACTTGCTTCAAAATATGAGCACCCAAAACTATTTCTACCCAACTCAGAGTAAAATTTACATAAATATCCAAAGTAGAGTAAAATTAGTACGCAAATGTCCCAAATTCTAAAACTTTAACGTGAACGTCCTTTCGTTGTAAATGTTCAATGGCATACCCAAATCAGAAACGACTTGCTTGAAAATATAAACTACTATATATTCAAATCAGAGTAAAATTTAGGCAAATGTTTTAATTTTAAAACTTGAACCTAAACGTTCGTTGGAAACGTTTAATAGGACAAGTATATAAATAGCTATAAACAAGTATACGGTATAAGAACACTGTAACATTTAATAAATATTAGTTTGCTGATCTTGCTGATAACCTGAGACCGATGTTTCAATATTTGATTGAGAAATAAGCTGACAGTGACTGATTGGCGCTGAATGCCGTAGCGGGGTTCAGAGCAACGCTAAATGTTATTTTAAAATTTAAGGGAATATAATTTTCAGCAGCAGTTTGACATTGCGATGAGATTTAACGTACTGAAATTACAATTAAGACAAAACAATGATTGTGTCGAAAGTAAAAAACAAATAAATTGATGGTATGATCAAAATTGCGAACCGAACTTCATGCATGGATCAGGATAGCATTGAGAGAATGAGAGAGGTGAGAGAGAGATGAGAGAGGTCAGTTCAGAAATGGGATTTCAAAAGCTTTATATGTGATGTCCCGACATAACGCGGTAGTGCCTACCCGCTAATAGGGACGTTCGAAAGCGATATTAGAGAATGTGTGTCGCACATAACGTAACGTCCATCAGCGGCCGCGGCAATCCAGCTGTCGCAACACCGCACCGGCGAGCCAGCACTCGCTTTCCACTGCCAATGTCGCTCCAATCTTATCATTCACTTTGCTATTAATTGCAGTTTTTATGATTGGGTTGCATGTCGCTAGGCTGCGGGGTGAGGCGGGAGGCGGGAAGGGTGAGGCGGCCTTGGCCTCCGACCTGGCGGAGACCGAGATTTCCAACAGCCGGAACTAAATGCAGGACTTAAATTGGAATGCAATTTGGATTGAAACAGCCGCTGTAGGGGTTTTTGTGACTGATGAACTATATAGGCTTTTGATTTGATGTTAACAGAGGGCGTGGTGTGATCAAAGTTGATAGACACAACTGGCCTGAAAAGGCCAGGAATTTACGTAATTTTCTTAATGGACTAAATTAAAAAAAAGTAAGAAATAAAAACGTTAAAGATGCAAATAGCTTTGTCTTTTAAAAACTTGTCTTATTCAAATGATGTTAAGTTCGACTAAAAATAAATCTTCATCATAAATTAATTACTATGGAAATATTGATGAGCACGTTGCGTTCGTTGTGATGCTGTGAGATTACGTAATAAGAGATTAATATTTATCTTGTAGGGGTGGGGTGGGGTGGGATCATTTATGTTTACAAACAGTATGTTGACCTTGTGGTACACTTATCGGGATGCAAATCCAAAATTACGCGGATCACGTAAAATCAAGCGCTGAAAACTATATTTAAAACACACTCTAAGAAAAATTTAACAAACAAAATATTTATGGGTCAGGTCTATTTTCCAAAAAACAGTCAAACGTGACCTTGTACTGCATTTATCAATAAAACGCGACCAACAATTTTCCGGAAAATTGATTATTTTTATAAATTATGTGCAGTGTTATCGAAATCGGTTCGAATGACGAAACGATATCGAGCGAGGTTGCGTGGTGCAATGTGTGAGGGTGTGCGGTACGTTACCTGCCGGCGAGACACTTACGGGAGCGAAACACGCGACACAAGCGAGCGGAGCGGGCGCGCGCACACGAGTGAGGCTCGGACCTAGTAAGCGCCTCTCGCCGCCGCCACCTCCCTCCTCCTTCGCGCTGAGTTTTCCTCGCGCTCAATTTTGGGCGTTCTGGGCTCGCAGGGCACCGATTATGATGTTACAGGAGATGTGTCTACTTTAGAATTTGTAGCGATGGTAGATTCGTCTTTGGAGTGTTCTAATTCCTCACTTGCTATTATTGTAGCGCATTGGCTCAGATTCCAAAAAAAAAAATGTAATTGAGTGACGAGACTAGCAAATCGCTCGCCTGATGTTAAACGTCACGTTTGCCCATAACAGGTCTGCGCCAACCAGAATTTTGAACTCGCAGAATTCAAGACCCTGCGTGGCACAGCACTGCGCTCGTAACCCTGAAATTTAAGTTGTTTAATCTCCCATTTGCCCTGTAATTCCACTGGAAACACCCTTCCAACCGGAACACAGTAATGTTTGCACATTACTGCTTGGCGGTGGAATAACTGGCAGAGGTGTGTACTTCCCCAAGCGGGCTCTGCAAATGAGCCCTACCACCACAAAAACTTCCACTAATAATAATAAATCGTTTAGTAGGCATCATTACAAGAAGATATCTTTGATGGACTTTGGCGCTGCGATGGTTGATTTGTCGTTAGAGTGTCTAGTTCATGTTACAAGAGATGTACTTTGGAATTTGTAGCGAAGATGGTAGATTTGTGGTGTCTGTTCTAGTTCCTTATTTGCTATTGTTGTGGCGCGTGGTTTAGATTAAAATGAGTTTGAGATGTCGGTGATTGAAAACTTCGTAAGTGATAGCAAAGCACTGTAATAGAGTATGGCCTAGTACTTAGATAGCTAGCTAGCATCGTCTAGCTGAAAATCTGTGTTCAAATACATTTAAGTTGTTGCACTAGTTTTAGGTGCTTTAATCCTTTTGTTTGTAATTTATGGTGTGAACAATAAAGAGTTTATCTATCTATTTAAGTATGTTTCAGCATCTTCACTTGGAAGCCAGTTTCACTCGAGGCTAAATTGGTTAACTATATATCTTTGATCATACCGTACTTAGCATTAGGTGAGCTGTTATCAAAAGCAGTCAACTACAAAAATAAGCTGATCGTTAATCTTTTTTTACCGTTACTTTATAGGTAGGTATAAGAAAAAGTGCTCGGGATTCGATTGCCACAAAATTAAACAACTCGTTGACTTTTCGTGAAAATGCGTCGGTAAAATTTTTATTTTTCAGATTTGCTACCGAATTTGTTTGACAGATTATAGATAAAATATCGTCATTGTTATTGCTAACTCTCTGCCCACTCTAGACCATGACTACCTCCACCTCTTTCGCCAACGTGGTATAAACCAGTATCAATTTTACAACATGATCAGATATAACTCCATTGTTATATAATATTCATAGTTAGTATTATGAAACGGCCGAGAACCATCTGTCTATTGCATGCAATAATCTAAACGCCACATCAAAAGCTAAATCACTTTGCGGTCAGTACAGATTTAAGCAACGCTCATAGGACCCTATTCTTGTGCGCTCGAGATTATCTCCGTCATTCTTACTGTCATGCCATTTCTAATAAGAATGACAGTGACCGAGATACTCACTACTCTGAATAAATAAGACCATTCTGGAATAGGTTCCAGAATGGTCTTATTGAGCCTCAATCGAAATTACCTCGCTCACTGTCGTCGTGTTAGAAAACCATAAGGTGTCTAGTCTATCCCATCTTAGCAATGGGCCGAGTGATCTGAAAAGTTCCCATGCAACGCGTGGCTTACGTTATGCATGCCACGCGTTTCTATTAAAACTTAGCACATCGCAAGACTTTTACTGACTTTTATTAATTTCTTACAACTAACCTATTCTTTTGTTAATGGCACTGGCACCTAAACGGAACTTTTGTTCTTATTTTGTAAGACCTGTTTCCACCTATATTCTGCAATAAATAATCTTGAATACTGAAACGTGTGCCGCGTCATATAGATGAGTTTCGATTCCGAGAGTGAGTGACCGAGATATTGTCGAACGTGCAAGAATAAGGCCTCTGCACCGCCCTCGCCTTCAGGGCGCCGGGGCAGGGCCGGGCGCTTCTTTAAACTTTTTATGAGCACGCTAACTTTGGCAACATTTTCACGTAGAAGTGTTAATGAATTGTTATGAATTTAATTATGAAACGTCAATAAAACTGAAATGCCAAAAGGTACTATTAGATGTCGTATTGAGTATAATTTTATTATTTTCGAAATCAGAATAGTTTTGCAAGAGGTCATAATTTTTTTTTACCATATGTGTTGTACAATGTTTTATTTTTTTATTTTTATGCAAAAACTCTGGTAGAGCCTACAAATGGTTACTTTAGCCTGCGTGCTTATTGACTTATTGCTCCAATGTTTGATTCTGGCTTCATAATATCTATGCTTCACAAATTGGGCCAATCTGGCTTTCCTCAAACCCAAAGTAACGTCCCTCTGACCTTACATTTTTGAACTTCACGATTTTCTTACTCATTTCTAAAAAATTTTTTTTTTGTTAATTTCCGTTAAAAATTTTCCCCTATTGTTATATACTTTGTGTCTTTAAGCTGAGAGTAAATCAGTATCTTCTAAGCAAGCGTGCTCCATCTTAGACCGCATCGTTGCTTACCATCAGGCAAGATGACGGTCAATGCAAGCTTATCATTCAATAAATAAAAAAAATAAGCAGGTTTTCATAATACCATACAAGGACACTTAAGCCGCTAGTGTTGCAGGTGTCCAGGCGGCGGTTCTGCTTAACATCAGGCTGGCCGTCTGTCTGTTTCCTGCTCTTTTATATTAATAAAAACTTCGTCGAATTGTCCATGGACTTGCCTGCAGTGTTACGTGTCCGTGATGCAGCAGTTTGTGAGTCGCGCAAGCACAGGCCACAAGCCACAAGCTACAGGTGACAGGTGAAGGCGCCGCGACCCGCGCTAATTGCCGGCATTTCATTCCCAACTGCCAGCGACATTTCCTTGACACCACCGACATAGTTTTTCGTATTACCTTGAATTGCAAGCATATATTTAATTTTTTATTTATATAATTGCATAAACTGCCAGGATGAGATCGCTCTGATAAAGCCACCTTGCACTAATTTTAAGTATTAAGACTTATGATCCTTTTTGTTTGTATTTTTTGGTCTGAACAATAAAGAGTTGATCTATCAATTTTTTATTTCATATACCTAATACATTCATATTTTATTTATAATTTTTTTAATTAACCTATGCTGTCCCACTGGTGGGCAAAGGTCTCCCCCAATTTTTTCCAGTTACTGCGGTCTTGGGTCAGCGCCGTCCAGTCTTTTTCAAACCGCCCGAGTTCGTCGCGCCATCGCCAATTATTTATTATAAATTTAAAACCTATAACTAAAATTAATTAAACTATAAACAATATAGGTATAGAACTAAGATATATGTCTGGAACTATTTGCATTTAACATCTTTCTTGTTGCAATCTAGAACGCACGCTTGCTTAGGAGAACCCATTTGCTCCAGATTTGTACACTTTCTTGTGGAAGAACACAGTTAAATCATATTTCCATCGTGGAAAGTTTTTATAAACCAAATTTTACGAGCGAGTTTCAACATTCTGAGGTTTCCGCATTGTTGTTATACTCAAGTTTATTTGATAGTAAATATAATTGTTTTCCAAGCGTCCAAGTTTCAGCTAAGCTCTTACTGATTGATTCACAGTACTTTTCCTATCTATTAAATTTAAACGCCAAACGTGGTCAAATGCCTCGAACTGTTCTATATGTATACTTTGCTTCCATTAGATTACAAGATTGAAAATAAGGGTAATTTGAATAATGTGTAGCCAGTTAGAGTTAATTCCTTATAGCGATGAATCGCCGTTGCGTCATTAGGATTATACTCGTATCTGTTGCGACGAGCGTGCTTTCGAAACCAGCCTCCAGCGCCGACACAGTGTGGGCTCGCCAGGAGATCATCTTCAGGACCGTATATGGAAACTGAAATATGAATGCTGATTTTTCTATCAAGTCGTATAGGTATGTTATTTTAAATATTTGGGGAAGATTTTGGCTCTGCATTAGAAGTCGCGGTAGCCTCAATAAACCTTCTTTTTTAAATTTAATTTATTATTAATTTTTATTTAATTTAATTAAATAATTTATTTTTTTAAATAAATCCGCGTTTGACCAACAACTCGCCTCTCGCTGTTTGGTCTTTCTTCCATAGACATGAAGTTTAGTGAATTATTGGGAAAAATGAATACTGTGCTAGCTCAAGCTAAAGCTGTTTGAATTCTACTTGTGTTTCAATCATTATAAATTGGTTAAAACAGACACATCGATTTGAAATTCGTTCATTTCGGTTGATAGCAGTATACAATACATATTTATAAGAATTTTAACATGAAATTTCTGGTAGCTAGCTTGTTTTTAAAAGTATTTTGTATTGTAAATTACCTTTGTTCGGGGCTTTAGTGTCCGATCCAGCCACGATTTATTTCATAATTTTAACAACCAAAAGAGACTGAAGTCTACGCTTAACTAATAAGCCTGGGTCCATGGCATACAATTCTTCACCGCACCATACATAGGAGCTGCCAGGATGCCTTGTAAATTTTGAAAAACGCCAACGTGTCATGATAAATTTTGAAAAACGCCAACGTGTCATGATTTTTTGCCAAATTTGTGGAACATACATGATACATGATCTTAGAGACATACTCTGTCCACATTCGCACATTCTAGTACCGGACACGTAATTTCAGCGGTTAACGTTTGCTGTAAACCAAGTCTAAATACACAACGCGCATTGCCATGTGCTTATGAGTCAGTATGTGTCTGTAATGCTTCAAAGCTCATCTAACCCACAAGTTCCCTCACTGCTATTACAGCACAGGCACTGTGGCCGCGGCCGTCGACGGGCGTCGCTTCCGCAACTTGTGAAGGCAGTTCGCACTGCGAAGCTCACCTTTCAATAAATATCAACAAATGAGAATCATTCATTTTCCTTGAACATGCCAATGACAAAAAACTAGTCATTATAATAAAAATTAAAAAATTATACTCGATTATTTTAAACTCGATTATAAAACGAATATTTAAAAACAACCTGACCTGATAACCTGACTTATTATCTAACTGGTAATCATAATCGGTTTCATATTGACACTTATGATCTAAGTTATAAACTCTGCTTAAAATTGTCCGTATTGTTATCGAACGTGACATTTCACATGAAAGGTTTTCTGAGCATATTAAACAGTAACTAACTTTAAGCATTGTTTATAAGTAAGACTCTTATGCTTCAAGTGCTAAAACGCAAACGACTGCAATTTCCCAAGCTAAGCGCAGCTAAACTAATGCTAAGACGCAGGTGACACTGGTCCACGCAGCGCAGGGCTGACCAGATTTTGTAATGCATGAACGAACTGAGAGCTGCGTACTGCGGTGTAGGCATGGACAGCGCAGACATGTGTCTGTCCTGCTCTACGCTCTATGCCTCTCTCGCTTGCTCTGCCCTGCAAAATCTGTTCTACGTATACCCTCAGCCTAAGTAAGACAATAACGCCGCAGGTATGGAATAATATTCAAAAACAAAATGTTTAGACGCCAGAGTCTTCAACAATGTTGCAACAACCGTAATCCTGTTCTAAAGGTCTCGCTTTCTAATAATTTGTTCGCTATAGCTCATAATCATAATGTAATATTTCATTATCTAATTAATTTAGCTGATTGATTTAATTAATTTATAAGCTTATGCTTGTATTCTGAGGACAATATAAATCATTAGTTTTAACAAACCCATATAAAAAGCATTTGAATGTGTATTTATGTCCTATCTACTTCCTAATGTCATTCTAATCCAACTAGATACTAATATACTAAATGTACAAGTTTGGATGTATTTATTTTAGTTGAAATCTGGAACACAAATAGTTTACGGCCTGAATTGCAACATAGGCTACTTTTATACTGAAAATTTTGAATTTTATTTTTTATTTTATTTATTTTATTTTGAAACAAACTTTTATTGCATTGTCATCGGAGTTACATGGGGACATCAAATTTCAGCTCAATCGGACATCGGGATGTGGTTCATAATTCAGTTCCAAGATTTGACCCAAAAAAACAAAAGAGCAACAAACAAGGCAAGCTAAATCAAAGCTTATAAAAAATAGGTTCCTTTAGGATGGCGGATGAAACTACGGAACACAGCAAGTTAATTGTAAATTTTATTAAAGTCTAAGTTTATGGTAAATGATTTATTTACGTTTATGTAAATGAAAAGACTTACTTGTACTAAGTATTTTATTCAAAGGAGACTTACGTTACTTTTGAAGATGCGTATTTCAATTTTTTATACAGGGTTCTTCATAAAGGGTATGCTAAGCCGAAAGGGGGTTATAGTACTCATCATTATAAACAACTTTTAGTATGGAACCAACCCGAAATTCACGAAAAAAAAATCAGCTGTTCCATACAAAAATGTCAATGACACTCGACAAAATGTATGGAACAGCTGATATTTTTTTCGCGAATTCTGGGTTGGCAAGGAAATTCTTTGCCGCAGAAATCGCATCGCAGAAATTCGCGTCGTGCGTGCTCGCAGATTTTTGCGATGCGACGTCGCACCGCAGTTTTGTGTACAAGCTCTAAGGCCCATATTTTATACGCCATCTCACTTGCACATTTGAACATTTTTAAAGGTTGCATTGTCCTTGTGGGAAAAAAAACTTCTTATTAAAAAATAAATAAAAATCATTTTGAAAGTTCACCGATGTAGTCATGAAAGTCGCTATCGGTTTTTGCTGACATATTACTAACGTTCAGCAAAACTATCATTTTGACAAATTAAATTTTCATGCATAAATGGACATAACATAAAATCCCATTATTTGATAAGGATACTCGTTTAGATTAAAATTATTTTTTGCTGACCCTTTGTCATTTACAGCAAGTTGTCCGATTGCAATTTTCCATTAAATTTTTTTTATTTAGTTTTTTTTATATTCAGAATTTTATAACCTCAAAAACATTGAAAAGTGTGAACGAGATAGCGTCCCGCCATAGTTTGGCGCTTAAGGCAGCGCACCGGACGCGGCGCTACTATTCAATTTAAGGTCACAATTACAACGCATGAAATTACATCCGAAATTACGCTGCATACTCGAGCATTCTTATTAAATTAAATTTAGCTCGACGGGAAACTAATTTGCGACCTAATTTGAAGAAGGGTAAGATGACGAGTGACGTCATGCGAGATTCTATGAAGGAAGTTCGTTGTCAAATGGCTAGTAGCCCTGAATACAGGGTTACAAGGAAAGGGTAAGCCGAAAACTTAAAAAAAGTGAAGTGTAATAATAGTATGTAAAAAGTCTTTTAGTACTCATCTTTATGAATAACTTTTACTATGAGACTTGCAATCGCGAAAAAAAAAACCGCTAAATTGCCAAAACGTATAATCTTCAACAAAAAAAAAATAATCCGCCAAATTACATAAAATCCTTCAGGTTATGACCATAATCGCTGCTTAGCCTGCTAAAGCGATGTCGCAAACACTTTGATTGACGTTAGAAGTTGCGCGACGTCGCGCGACACAAATGAGTTTCTTGTTCGGCTTTTACAATAACCTGGGACCCTATTCTTTGCCGCTCGAGATTATCTCGGTTACTATCGCTCTTGTGGCGTTTGTCGTCAGTGCGACAGTGACCGAGATAATATCATAATCGATAGAATAGGATCCTTTGGAATAAGTAACTGTATTGCTTAAACAAATTGCGCATTCGTTATTACCTAGACACGTATTAATAACTCATTGGTCATCGGTTTTGTAGAAGCTCGCCTGTACAGGGTTATTTTGTTTTTATTTATAATACATTTTTATTTTTTATTTAGCCTATGTTGTCCCACTGCTGGGCAAAGGTCTCCCCCAAATTTTCCAGTTCTGGCGGTCTTTGGCCAGCGCCGTCCAGTCTTTTTCAAATAAATAAAAAATTTAAAATTTTAATTAACCGAAAAAACATTTTTATATTATAACTAAAACTGCAGGCAGATTACTTCTATCATACGTGACAACTATGGTTTCATGATTTTGTACAAAATGAAAACATAAAAAATATAGTATAGCGGTTAAACGCATCGAATAAAAAAGTTTGTAAATTTTGAAAAAGTGCGTTTATTTTGCTGCAAGTAAGTATAAGCTGCAATCGTGCTATCTCGGCAATATTCACCAATTTAGATTAATATCATTAGATAATCAATTTAAATATTTTTGTTGAAACATGTTTATTTTTAGACATAAATATGCAGATCACTAAAAATTATCGAAATAAGTTAAGAATATGTAGCAAAGATAACGAAGCAAGGTTTTCTGGTAAAATAAAAATCATCATCATCATCAGCAGCAGCAACCTTTTAATCCTCCCACTGCTGGGATACAGGTCTACCCTCGAAAGGTAATAAGGCCGTATTCCACCACACTGGCCAAGTGCGGATTGGTTAATTCACATACGCCATTGAATTTCCTCTCCGGACGTATGGTTTCCTAAAATAAAAATAGCCTTGTACATTTGCAATTCATAAATACAAAAGCAATAATAACACCATTGTTTGTTTGAATGAAGATTATGATCGTTTCAAAATATTTGAGTTAAGACATAGAAAAGATAAAATGCGGGTCACAAAGTTCAATTCATCGATGAATACATGACAGATAAATATGCATGTTGCACAGGATTATAAGTAAAGGGTATACTAAGCCAATAAGGCATTCTAATATACTTATCATTACTAACAACTTTTACAACGGGACCAACCCGAAAATCGAGAAAAAAATTGGTGTTCCATAGAAAAATGTCAGTGGCTGTCGGCAAAATATACGAAACAGTTAATTTTCGCGATTTCCGGGTTGATCTCACAGTAAAAGTTGTTCATACTTATGAATACTATGACCTATCGGCTTAGCATACCCTTTCCTTATAGCCCTGTATATTTAGTACAAACATCAATCATTTATGTCATAGTATCGATGACTGCGTAACAAATAAAATATATAATAATCAATAGACAGATTATTATCCTTTTATTGGTAACACCATCTTAATACGAGTATACATATATAAATTACGTGTCACGTTGTTTGTCCGCTATAGATCCCTAAACTACTTAACCGATTTCAATCAAATTTGCACACCGGGTGGAGTTCGATCTAACTTAAGAGATAGGATAGCTCACATCTCAATTTATAGTAAAAAAACAAGAAAAATTAGATAATTTAAAAAATACTTAAACCATATAGCGCTTTGGACAATGAAAACTTTTTTAATGTAACTTTTGACATTTGACATAGAATTGACGCAATGGCTTTTGACAGGACAACGTCTGTCGAGTCAGCTAGTAAATTATAAACAAAAGAACAATAGTGCAATAACTGGCTTTCTTATCACTACGATCTTCTAGGCACATATTACAAAGGTATATGCAACAGGCCTATGTTTGAAGGCATTACTTGACAGATCTACTACTTCTAAAAGTATTGATGTCCTTATCTAATAGGTTACAATGACAAAGTAAGGTATATTTTTAGCAAGTTTAGATCTGCCAAATAAAGCCTTCAAACTTGGGCCCATTATATACATAAATTACTATATACAGATAGGTGGATAGATAAACTTTTTATTTTACACTAGCTGACCCGACAGACGTTGTTCTGTCTTATCTATGAATATTGAATTCGAATTATCTTAAATTTTCTAATTTCCGCTCAACTTCCTTGATTTTTTCTGTCATAAAAACCTTCTCCTGACAATGGTTAACACAACAAAAAAAGAATTATTAAAATTGTTCCCCCCGTTCACGCGTGATGCGATGAACAAGGTAAACAGAGATTAATTTTTAACACGCTTTTATTTATAGTAAACTAGCTGACTCGACAGACGTTGTCCTGTCAAAAGCAATGGCTTTTCTATGTCAAATGTCAAAAGTTACATTAAAAAAGTTTACATTGTCCAAAGCGCTAAAGTTAAATTATGGTTTAAGTATTTTTAAATTTTCTAATTTTTCATATTTTTTTACTATAAATTGAGATGTGATCTATCCTATCTCCTAAGTTACTCGTAGATCGAACTGCAACCATAATTGACCATAACAACCGTGACACGTAATTTATAATTATTAAGAAGATATATATTGTAAATAAAAAGTATATAGATAGATTACAACACCTTCTCGCTATCCTTTTCTATGCCATAAAAAGCAGACAATTTATTTCAAATCCAAAACTAAGTTAATGCTAACTTTGAATCACTCATTTTATAATTGTAACAAAATAAAAGTACTAAATACTTGATAATATTTAAAACTTTGTTTTTTATATTACACTTCCTTACTTAATATTACTACATAAACCAAAATAAACACAAATGAAATATTACAGATAAAACTAAACTACTACTACCTAAATACATGAAAATGACTATGAATATGAAAGTTCAATTAACCTTACTAACTTTTTGCGCTTGTTAGTATTTCAGTTAGTCAATCTTAATATATTAGTGATGCAACCGAGTGTCTACTTAATCGAGATTAAGTCAGACTATTTAGCCTAGGTCATTGAACTGACTTAATTTAAAGACCTACATAATATCGAAATAACGATAAATAAATTATGCATTTTGGATGAATTTAAATATCTGTTCTGGTTCTGGGTGTTAGTTGTTCTTGTCTTTGTGTGTGTTTCATGGCATCCCTGACACAGGGAGTCAGGGAGTCTTAGTGGAGAGCTATGAATGTTAAATGTAAATAAAAATTTACTAATTAATTAAACATTAATTGTTTATTCGTTTATTTATTACATTACATATTGAACTATTTTATATTTTGATTATTATACTGCGTCCTACGGTTTCATCCATAATATGTATGCAAAATTACAAATAGTAACAAACAAACAAATAAATACAATTTTGTATTTTTAACAATAGTTACAATTAGTTACTTTTTAGATTAGTGTATGAAAAATTATTCAAAAAATAATTGACAAACTTCGTCAATTATTTTTTGAATAATTTGGACAAACTTTAAGGACAAACTTGTCCTTTGTCGATTATTGTTGTTGTGTCTTTGTTGTCCTGTCCAACTTTTGAAATACAACAAGTAGGTAGTTAAATTTAGGGAGCACTTAAATATGTTTTTAAAAACTAAAATAAAACTAACGAAAATATGTGTTGCCGATTTGGAGGCTGACAATATAATGAATCAAACTAATTCTAAAGCCCACAGGCAAACTTAATGCTAGGCCGGTGGTCCAGCTACGGGAATGCTAACTCAGCCCTGCGTTGCGGGCTCCGATGGCGCGACCGCGTCCGGTCAGACGCTGAGTAATGCATTCCTGTACTCTTAGTCTAAACAAGTAGGGGCAGGGGGATGCATAACTCCTCCATCCCTAAGAGAGAAATTATCGGAATGTTCGATTGGAGAACTTTTCTGATAATTTCGTAAAACATGTATTATGTTTTTGCGAAAAACATATAAAAGGCTTACACATATGCTTAATACTATAAAACCGGAAATGACGTAAACTAAAGCACTATTAGAGTCCATTTCCCTTTTGGGTTCAAACACTTCACTGTTTTTTAACATAACTGACAAGTATTTAAGGTCGTCGAGGTTCGTGTTTTGTATGTTGAGTACAGGTGCACTTGTTAAATTTGTATTCGTCCGGAATGCTGGAAGGCTGATGACGGGTAACGGAGTCACCGCATCTGTTTCTGTGTATATCTGGTGGTGATGCAGCTTCATGCCGTTGATCTCGACGTCACATGGCTCGTCGAGGGTAATGACGTATGTTCCGCGCACCGGATATTTGTAGGTGTCTTCGGTGCATATTTTGGTGAGTATTGTCTCCTTTCTGGTAAAGAGTATCCAACTGTCATGGCTGATCTTCTGGAGTTTTACATCTTCCACGTAGACAGGGTGCTGCTTACAGCAACTGAGGTCTCCGTCGTATCGGAGGAGTTGCTCCTCGCAGGTGGGCCCGTTGTTCAAGGCTCTGTTGTCGTTATTGCATAAGAACTCGTCTCCGGCGGCGAGTGGTCGACACGGTGTTGAGATCGGCTGATATTTCAACCCTTTCGCCAATAGGTAGGGGTAGGTTGGGACTATAGCTAGGGTTTGGTTTTCTTTGGAAATGGGAATGGTGTACATTTTATAATAGTTATATGTAAAATTATCAGTTATCGGTATTTCCATTATAAATGTGACCTGGTTTTTCTTTATAAATGATTTTACTGAAATAGTTTCTTCTATTTTAACTAAATTAAACTCGTTAGGCGTGTACACTAGGTTTCCTATTTTAGATATTAATTGTAAGTGATACAATAATTCAGTAGAGTTTACAATTGACGGATGTAATATCGAGCTCTTACTTAACGATATAGCGGTCTCAATTTCACTTAGTTTTATAAATATAGTGCGGAAGTTGTTCATAAATAAATTATACATACCTAATATATATGAGGATATAATCAAATTATTACCCTTAGCAACGGTATCTTTAAGAGCAGTTTCTACTCTTCTCACACGAGTGTCAAGAGTTACGGTGTCTTGGCGGATTAGTTCAGTTACGTTTATAAGACTGTCCATCATTTTAGAAATGACAACGATTTTCTTTGAGTTAATTATTTGGTCTTTAGTTGTTTCTGAGATTATTTTATCATACTTAATGGCGTCGTCGTGGTCTAAGTTTCCTGTTATAATTTTTATTATAGAGCCTAGAGGGTTAACTATCCCTCGCTTCGAGCGTTGGGGAACTAATTGACGAAATTTGTCTAGTGTTATGTCTCGCAGGTGTTCTGCGTGCATAAGTACGCTGACGAATTCATGGGGAAAAATTTTGTTATAGGAAATTAAATTTTGAAATTCTGAAAATTTGGTTGTAACTATTTTTAAATCAACATAAACATTATCTAATCTGATGGTTTTTAAAATGGTCCAATTATCTGTCTGAATGTATGCTTGTCCTTCTTTCGCTGGTAAGATTCCCGGATTCTCTTTAAGACATTGCAGATGAAGTGCAACTGTCACTGGTGTCGCTATCATCAGGAACCACCACCTGTGGAGGACGTTTTATGTTCTTTATTGGTGCGCTGGTTTTCTTTTTCTCAGTCTCTACTTTAATGGGAACAATGTTCTTTTCTATATCTCCTATTACTTTTGCCTTTTTGTATCTAGCTTTGTCTTTGCTCTTTCTCTTGTTTATATCTTTTACGTAAACAGTTTCTCCTTGAGGAAGTTCCGTGTTTGTCTCTCCTTCTCGTTTTTCCCTAATTTTCTTCTTTTTTGTCATCATATTGTTCGCCAAATATTTGTATAAAAATTTTGTACGCTTTTTATGATCCTTAACTAATTGTTGTGTATATATTTTTTGAAATTCCACGTTGAAGGGGTTGTCGGAGTCTGTGTGTCCAAAGACTACTTCAATTGGTGTTAGTCCTGTGGCTGTATGTATGGTGTGGTTATATGCCATAATAGAGTATGTCATAATTGATGCGGCGTCTGTGCATTTCTGTTCGTACTTAGCCAATCTATAAATTTCGATAAGGGTCGAATGGAATCGTTCAATGAGTCCCATTGAGTTGGGGTTGTTAACTGTACCTATGTGACGTTCTATTTTATGTAAGCTGAGGAAGTCTTTCATTAGTTCGTTGTTAAACTCCATTCCAGGATCAGAACTAATTTTCTTGGGGATTCCGTAAAAAGAAAAGTATTTCATGAGGGCTCTAACAACTTCAGGGGTAGATTTGTTTGGAATTTCGATAGCTTGTCCTAGTTTGCTGAAAGCATCTATGAGGGTAAGGTAATATTTGCCTTCTATGGTGAATAGGTCCATGAAAAGCTCCTGAAAAGGGGCATCCTGTGTTTGGGTGAGCTGCAGGAAGGGTTTAATCGGTTTTCTGTCATATTTCATTTTTCTGCATGCTTCACAGGAGTTAATGATGGCTGAGGTAGTTTCTTCCATTTTGTTCCAAAAGTAGTTTCTTTTTAGTCTTACTAGTGTTTCTTTGATTCCTCTGTGGCACGTTTTTCCTTGATGATACTTTAAAACTATTGCTTTCTGCTCACTCTCTTCATCCACGTATACCACTCGTTCTGTACACTCGAAGAGTTTAATCATGTCTTTCTTGAATAAGGAAATAACAATATTGCTAAACTGTCGGCGGTGTTCATTTTCTTCGAAATAAATAAAGTACTTTATTTTGGGTCTTATAATTATATTCTTTGAGAAAGTCTTTGATTAATTCTGGGTTGTTTGTGGGAAGAAAAACTTCTAAAATTTTATATTTGTTGTGGGAAATATCTTTAACCTGAGTTTCGTTTTTAAACCAAGAAAATACGAGAATTTGGTTCGGCTTAGTGTCGATAGCTTCATGTAATATGGGTATTCCAGTTGACTCTAGATCGTCTGCTGAGTGAATGGTTTGCGTTCTGCTGCTTCCAGATGCAGAAGGAATGACTGGTCTTTCAATAGAGAGTTCAGGGAATTCTGCTGTGTCTGTGTCTGAGTCCGAAATTGTGATTGGACTAGCGGACGTTGTGGAAGAGGCGTTTCGTTGACGTTTTTTAACTTTCTTCTTCTTTTTCTTTTCTTCACGGTCTACGTTTACTGCCATTGAATTTCCTTCTTCTTCCTCTTCCAGGGCGTTGATCCTAATTCTGCTTAAAGCGTCTGCGTTTGTATTTTGTTTGCCGTTTTTGTAGATAATTTCAAAGTCAAAGTCTTGAAGGCGTAGTCTCCAGCGTGTGAGCTTACTATTTGGGTCCTTAAGGGAGTTCAACCATGCTAGAGGTCGGTGATCGGTATAAATATAGAATTTTTTTCCATAGAGATATGGTCGAAAGTGTTTTGTTGCCCAGATAATGGCCAATAGTTCCTTTTCTATGGTGCTGTATCTAGACTCAGTATCACTCAGTGTTCTGCTTGCGTATGCTATTGGTTTATCGCTGCCAACTTGTCCTTGGGAGAGTACAGCTCCTAGGGCTACGTTGGAAGCGTCCGTGGTTAGAATGAACGGCTTGCTATAATCGGGGTATTGTAAGAGCGGTGCGTGAGTGAGTAGTTCTTTACATTTATTAAAAGCATCGATGTAGTTTTGGTCAATTATAATTTTGTTTCGTTTCTTTAGACATGCTGTTAACGGCTGGGTTATTTTTGCAAAATTTGGAATGAAACGTCGGTAATAACCAACTAATCCGAGAAAGCTTTAAATTTCCGTGGTAGTTTTCGGAATCGGAAAATTCAGCACTGCTTCAATTTTGTCGTTATTAGGTTTAAGTCCGTCTCTTGTTATTGTGTGTCCGAGATAAAGCACTTCTTTTCGTAAAAACTCTGATTTATCTAATTGTATTTTAAGGTTGGTCTGTCTGAGTCGGTCAAAAACTAGACGTAGTTTCTGGATATGTTCTTCTAGGCTAGATGAGAAGATAATGACGTCATCTAAGTATACCATGCAATGTAGTCCTTGAAGTCCTCGAAGAACATGGTCCATGGTTCGCTGAAAAGTAGCGGGGGCTGTTTTCAGGCCAAATGGCATTCTTAAAAACTCAAAATGCCCATTTTGAGTGCTGAAGGCGGTCTTTTGTCTGTCCTTTTCTTCTACTTCTATTTGGTGATAGCCGCTTGCTAGGTCTATTGTTGTGAAGTAAACACTTTTGCCTAGTTTGTCAAACAAATCACTTATATTTGGTAGAGGGTATTTGTCGTCTATTGTTATCTCGTTTAGGCGTCTGTAATCAATGACCATTCTATATTTTTGCTCTCCCGAAGCATCTAATTTCTTCGGTACTAGATGTACTGGGGCATTCCAAGGGGAATGAGATTCCTGAATTACATTGTCTTGTAGCATTTTTTGTACTTGACGGTTTATTTCTTCGGCTTGTGCTGGGGCTAGTCTGTAAGGTCTCACGTAGATTGGGTCTTCATTTTTAGTGCGTATCTTGTGTTTAACTTGGTTGGTAAAGGTCAGTGGTAGTTGCTCGCAATGGAAGATGTTCTTGTATTCTTTGCAGAGTTTAAATATTTTTTCTTTTTCTTCCTTATTCATGTGGTCAAGTCTAATTTTATTCAGATTTTCTTCCAGTATTTTCTCTATTTCCATTTCACGATTGTTTGTAGTGAGATGTAGGTTACATTTTTCTTCCGGGTGGTATTTAATCACTTTTAAGGGTTGTTTTACTGTTATTATCACCGGTTCATTTGAGGTGTTTTGGATAACGGTGGTGGCGTATCCGTTTACACAGTTTACTAAGGCGCTAGGCATACGTACGCCAGGGCCAAATTTTCTGTAATCAAGTATAGCGTCTCCTGAATATTGGTCTATTGGTAGTTTGACGCGTTTTTCAGTTCGGGCTTGAATTTCTACTTCGTAGTTTAAGTTTTTGTTTATGATTGGAATAAGGGTAGTATTCGTTTTCAGAACTGAGTTTTTTAAATCTATAACTGCATGTAATTGTTCTAATAAGTCGTTCCCTATTAGTCCGTCATAACGTTGGTCGACGTCATAGATGTAAAATTTGTGGTAATCGTCACTTTGGAAAGTTGGTAAAAGCGGGATTTCTATGACCTCACTGTGGTTGCTAGATGCGTGCGTGCTTACTACTTGAAAGGGTTCGTGTCTGATGTGGTAATAGAAAAATTCATAAGCTTTTCGGGGACTTATGAATGATCGAGTACTTCCGGTGTCGATCATCATTTTGGCATCTATTTCAGGTAAATAAATATGTGGTAGTTTCAACGTGGGGTCGCAATTAAGTTCTATGGTTTCTGGTCTGTAGAGGCCTGTATAGGAAAATTTTCTAGGGGTTGGTCCTGAAGGGTTTCCACCTGTTGTGACATGTCGGTGTACGCTTCAGCTTCAGCTTCGTAGTCTTGCTGGTACGCGTCGTAAGCTACGTCGTACTCGTAGGGGTCGTAACTGTAGAGGTCTTGCTCTTCGTAACCCGTTGTGTCGTAAAGTTCGTTTAGTTTGAATCCTTCGCGCGGTTTCAGGGCGGTTCTCATAGTTATGTCAGAGGTTTGTAGCTGTGGTGGGTTGACTTGTGGTGGCTTGTAGCCATACTGTTGTGGCGTCATCCCTTGAAAGGGTCTTTGTTGTAGATTTGGTCTGTAACCTGTTGGTTGTTGGCCAGTACCAAATTGTGGGCGGTAGCCAAGTTGTGGTAGATAACTCGGTGGGCGATAACCTAGCTGAGGGCGGTACCCAAAGGGTTGTGTTGGGGCCTGCGGCCTTGTTAACGTCGTCGGTTGGTTACCGAAAAATTTCGGTGTGGTGTTTGTCGTTAATGGTTTAAATGGGAGTTGAGGGTTAATCCCAAATTTGAATCCTTGAGGAGGGTTCGAGTTTTGTTGCAATACAGGTTTATGTAAGGTATTATGGCTATGGTTATGGCTACTATTACGAGTGTCATAGATGCGTCTACGCATGTTATATTGATCTTGAAAGTTTACTTCCTCTAGAACTACGCTAAGGGCGTCTTCTAGGGTTGCGGGTGATTTTAATCTAACTATTCTGACCATGTCCTCTGGTAGGTTGTAGAGGAATACATTTAGAGCTGTGCTGTTATATATGATTGCTTTGGCCCGTTTCATCTCTACGTCTGTTAACATATTTACTTTTGATATGAGTAGCGAGCGGACACTTTGAATTCTGTTGCAGAATTCTAAATAGTTTTCGCCTGTTTTGATTTTTAGTGATTCTAAATCTATTGCAATGCATTGTTCACTACGCGGATCTCCGAAATGTTGCTTTAATAGTTCTTTTAGCTGACTCCACGACTCGATGTCCTCTCTTTCCGAGATCAGAGCTGCTGCTTTATCATTTAGTCGACTTGTTACTGATTGGAATACGTAAAGGTTTTGGGCAGCGTCTCCTCTGTATCTGTTTATTACATATTCACTTTTACGTAGATATAAGTTTAGTTGAGACTTATCTCCGCCATAAATAGGAATGAGATTTAAAATTTCCCGGGGAATCGGAGTAATTTGTTCCATTTTACACAGATACGGAAAACACAAATTGAGTTTAGAAAACTTTTTGAAAATTGAAACACACTATTCACTAACTAAACTAACACTTATTCACTTATCTAAATCAACACGTATTTACTATTACAACATTTAATTAATTTTGAAATTAAAATGTTTTAACTAAGGTACATGAAATAGAGTTTTATATTTCTTGTTTTTAATTACACTAATTTACTTAAAAATCAATTTTGAGATTTTGAATATTAAAGTTAAGGCTTAAAGTAAGAGGCACACTAAATACATACTTCCATACTGGGTGTCCCGTTCCTTTTAACTTATTTGTTTGGTTCGTCGGATAACTGTTCGGCACTTCACCTTATTATAGGCAAACCGCACTTTGCCGTTCTAACGCGGTAGCTCGGTTATACAAGCATATACACTTCACGCTAGGACAGCCAGTTATCCTACCGGCTGCGCCAGTTAAATTTAGGGAGCACTTAAATATGTTTTTAAAAACTAAAATAAAACTAACGAAAATATGTGTTGCCGATTTGGAGGCTGACAATATAATGAATCAAACTAATTCTAAAGCCCACAGGCAAACTTAATGCTAGGCCGGTGGTCCAGCTACGGGAATGCTAACTCAGCCCTGCGTTGCGGGCTCCGATGGCGCGACCGCGTCCGGTCAGACGCTGAGTAATGCATTCCTGTACTCTTAGTCTAAACAAGTAGGGGCAGGGGGATGCATAACTAGGTATCATAGCACAAGATTTGAGAAAAATATTATGATGACGTGCGATTATGTGCGTAGTACAAAAGAGTTCAACGCGCGCGTGTCAAATGGCGTTTTTGCTATAACGTTGGTAAATACAATAATTTACCTTATAATACACACATTTGGCAATGGTACTTCTGTAATGGTTGGCAATTATGCGACTATAGGCTAAGGCTCGACGCAGACTGGTTACTGGTGACAACCACAGCATCAGCAACTATGCTGTTGTAACTGGCTGTTTTGAAAGAAGGAGGTTCTTAATTTGGTTGTTTTTAAGTACCTCAGAATATATTTTTCATTTGAGTATACGTTTAGATTCGTCACACAGAAATTTCATCAGAATCAGTTCATTAACATGATAACTGGAAAAATGGCCTCCAAGTAATTTTGAAGTCGATTTTTGTTTGCGTTATTGATACTGACAAGGCTGGCTCAGTCTCATTTCAGGCCTAGACGAAGGTGATGTATATGAGCTAGACTCCTTTTCAAAATAGTGGACTAAAATTGCTCAAATAAAGAGTATCTTTTTTGGCCTTTTCTTGCAGTAGGATGATGCAGACTGACATAATAATATAACAATTATTATTAATGTTCTTCATTTATTTGCTAAGATACGCACTGCACAGACGCCCATGCCCAGCTATTTGTAATTGTCAATGTGTTAGTGGTCAATCTGCGCAAAGCCTCACACATAACAGACGTGAGGCCACTTATAGTAGTCGCCACAAGTTGGCCCGTCTGCGCCGAGCCTACGAGCAGGTGTCGTGGCCGGAGTGGCTGCAGGCGGCGGTAATTATTGTCATCAAGCGTCCGACACACGATGCGCCCATTAGCTGCCCGTTGTCGCTCGGCGGATTCCGCTTCCGTATTAATATTGTTACCACACTTTATGGGAATCAGTGGTTGACGAGCACTCATGAGCGGTCGTGAATGTTTTTGTTAGAGGCTTTTATTTAACTTGCAATGTACGTAGGTACATATGTATGTCGGGTCAAATGCGAGCATTTGAATTTTTAACACCTTCTTCTTTTTAATTTAATTTAATTTAGTTATTTAAATTGAATTTTTATCAACTTAATTTAATTATTTTAATTTAATTTTTAATTTAAACAACTTGTTAACAACTTTATGTTCGGGTCAAATGTTGCATTTGAATTTTGAACCACTTCCCGATGTCCGATTGATCTGAAATTTGGTATACCTGTGTAACTCCGATGGCAATGCAATAAAAGCTTGTATTTTTTTTTATGATTGTTTTGAAGTTTTCAAATAGGAGCAATCGTAATATTTTTTACTCTTAGAAAGAAATGCTCCGTTACTGTGACATTTTTGACGAAAAAAAAAAATTATATTCTTTGCTACATTGGAGCAAAGCTTTCGGCCTCCAGCGCAATTGCTCCAGCGCAGTGGCGTAGGTGTATTAAAATTACGAAGTTTCATAACTAGAGCCATAATACTCACATCTCACATCATTGTAAACAACTTTTACTATGAGACCAACCCTGAAATAGAGAAAAAAAAGCAAAACAAAACCATTACCAATTTTTTTTTCATGTCAATGACTATTACCAATCTGGCCAATCACTCTGACACCACTATGGATCGAATAACAAGTTAAAATTGTGGATCGAAACAATTAACAATAGCCTTTACTTGAGTTTTTAGGAAAAACACAAATAAACGGCAACAATAAAACAAAAAACGAAACAATTCGGTATTTTCCACGAAGTTAGCAAGATGCGGATTTGTTGCATGACATGTTGTTTGTTGTAGAATAGCAATCATTTAGTTTTATCAGAACTTTTCGGGCTAAACATTTTAAATACTACAGTAAAACTGGCCACTAATGAATAGTGTACCTAAATGCTTCATTTCTATCTTTTGAATGTCGAGTAAATATGTTTTCTTTAAACTTTCCATTCAGTTAAGCTTATTTTCTTCATATGCTGCTTATTTTTGAAACTACGCTTGTTCATGAGTTTTATATGCATATTCAAAAAGCTCAGAGGTAAAAGAAGCATATTTACTCTACATTTTAAAAGTAAAAGGAAGAATTAACAGCCTTTACGAAGTCACTTCGCTTCGTATTGAGTTTGTAAGTTAACCCGTAAAAATACGCACGTTTAAAAATAAGTTGTTAACAAGTGCTGTTGATTTTTAATTCTTGTGCGAAAAAAAAAATGTTTTTATTTTGACACAAAAAGGTCCAATAAAAAATCGGTCTTGTTGTGCAAACACTTTCCTTTTTTAGCGAATTGCTGACTTTACCATTTAAACGAACAAGTTCAAAATGGCAATTAAACAGGAAAACAATTGACGGAATAATTTTATGAACACAAGAAGAGAATGTTGTCCCGCCGCCTTCGGTAACGAGTCGTCGAATCTGGCGTACTTCCTGCACCAGAATTGGTCAGTGTGCTGCAGAATTGGTCCGTGTGGTACGACGATATATTATGACACTCGTATAGAGAAAAAAATAATCAATGCTAATTTTAGATGGAATCAGTTTGTATGTTCTCAATCTTGGATTAAGTTATTATTCGTGATGTGACTGAGAGCCAATTTTGGTAGAAATGTACCAAATGTTAATGAAAAATTTATATGGAAGATTACCTAACTTACTATAAATGCGAAAGTTAGTTTGTTTGTTACACTTTCATGTACTAACTACTCTATCGATCATGAAATTTTGCAAACACATTATCAAGGGTACCGACATGAAATAACATAGGCTATCATTATCAAAAGGCCCGTTGTCAATATTAATGTAATTCCACTATTATTAAATCTGTCTAATTTTACGTTATTCTTAGTTGAAGGTAATTAAACCACTCAATTCGTAGCGACAATAATAATTAAACCAGTCTTTATTATTTTAAACTAGGTTCGAGCAAAAACGTATGTCCTAGACCCTAAATTAGCAGCGACGGCGTGTCGGGCCGACTATATCGAGTTGCGAAATAATATCTAGACTAATGTAGGCTAGAGACTGCTCGGATTAGCCAGGCGTGACGTCACGCGGGGGCGAGGCAGGGTCGCCAGTTATAGCTGGCTCCGTTACACACTGTTACACAAGGAATTAAGTCTGGGAACTGGTGGCACGGTCACGGGAGAAGCTCGGAGCGATACAAACGCTACCAAAATTATAGACTTAAATCTTTTAACGGTATAATATTTTTTTCGCGAATAGGACTTTTAGATAAATAAAAATGTTCAACAAACTTAAATTAATATAAAATCAAATAAAATATCTCATAACTATTTGGCACTAAAGTAATTGTAAAGCTACAAGAAGTAGCACTAATTTTCATGTTATCTTACAAAATAACTAAACAATGTCACTGAAACAGTGGAGAATGAAAAAAAAAATACAAAAAACGCTGCGAGAATTACCATTAGGAAGTAAGTTTATATAAGCCAAACTAGACCTGATGTCAGAGTTAAAAGGCCACCTGAATGTTTTTCACATTAGTTGGCGGTGTTGTTTTATTTATAGGATAAAGAAACGACAAAATTGTCACCCTTATTTTGGAGCAGTTAAGATAATATTCCCTGGAGGGGCACTCAACTAGTCATGGTAACTTTGGCAATAATATATCGATAACATATTGGTCTTGAAATATTACGTGGGACGTATCTTACGCAATATTCACACTCGATATGGGTTGAACATAGAGCAACTTTACAGCCAAATCTAAAAGCTTTAATTGACAGATCCAAATACTAAAAATAAAGTTTTAGTCGTTGCATTCTATTAGACAAGGACATCAACGCTTTTAGGCAATTTGGATCTGTCAACGAATCTGATCTGAATTCATAAAATTAGCTTGATTATGCTTTCAACTTCAACACTAAATATTCGATCAAATCAATAAAATATATTCGATTTTGGAATATTTCTGATGCATTTTTAATATTATGCTAAAGTATGCAAATTCATTGACTTAATATATGTAATTAGTAACGCTCGAATTTATTTTTTATTATTATTTTTATTTGATATGAAATATTTAATGCATGTTGTAAATTGCTTTGTCAAAATGTTGTCATCCTTGTGCATTGATTAGTCAAAAAGTGATATATTGGTTGCGACAGTCCGATTTATGATATCGTGGGATAGGCGTTGCAAAATTACGGCCGTAAGGATTTAACACCGGTTGTACACTGTCGCGCAAACCTTGAGATTTTCTTGTGCTCGCGAAGACGGATGAGACTTTGGGTAACTATTAAGTAACTGCTGTCCTTAATGACATAGTTCTATTCTGATATAATGAGGTATGAGTTCTTGAAGTGAGAGTTGACTCTATTTGATTTAAAAATAGAGTGGGTGATATTATTTTTGAGCCAAAATACCTACTCGTACACTGACAGAAATTACGAGAAGAACGTAGCAACATATGAAATAACTGGACGTGACGTAAAGACAGACGGACGAACAGACGTACCCGCACCATTTTGGTTTCTTTTTACCATTTTGGTACGGAACCCTAAAATTGGGATAGAGGTCTTTATCTATCTCGACGACAAGAACATTATTTTTACAAAACAAAAAACAAAAACCGACTTCAAAGACCGACTATTGAGTTATTCATCTATTTGTCGCGCACGTACCTAATGCAAATTTAAGACTTATATGGTTTTCTCATGGATACCATTATCAGAACTGGACTAAATTGAAACGGGACCAAATGGGAAGCGTCAGCTTTCTAATAAAAAAAGAATCATCAAAATCGATTCACCCAGTCAAAAGTTATGAGGTAACAAACTTTAAAAAAAAATTAAAAAAATAAAATAAAAAACATACAGACGAATTGATAACCTCCTCCTTTTTTGAAGTCGGTTAAAAATGTAGCCAGCACAACACTAGCTGTCACAAGGTTGACTCATATATGACAGTAGGATATGGGATATGACCTTGAAAAAACCTGTAAGCCTACCTCACTCACATTTAATAAGTGAGCTTTGCACGTTTACATTTGATAAATAAATACTAAATACCATTGTTTGCATGAAAAACAGCTACACTTTCTGGGGCAATATAAATTACTAGCTCCACGCGCCGCGGTTTTACCCGCGTTTTTCGGGATAAAAGTAGCCTATGTGTTAATCCAGACCATGAACAAACTTCATTCCAAATTTCATGAAAATTCGTTCAGCCGTTTTTGCGTGAAAGAGCAACAAACATTCTCATATACTTTCGCGTTTATCTTCTTCTTATATATAAAACTAGCTGCGCCCCGCGGCTTCACCCACGTTTTTCGGGATAAAAGTAGCCTATGTGTTAATCCAGACCATGAACAACCTTCATTCCAAATTTCATGTAAATCCGTTCAGCCGTTTTTGCGTGAAAGAGTAACAAACATCCATACATACATCCATACTTACAAACTTTCGCCTTTATAATAGTATATATATAGTAGGATAGGATTCTCGTGTCACAATGTTCGTTCCCGTACTCCTCCGAAACGGCTTGACCGATTCTCATGAAATTTTGTGAGCATATTGAGTAGGTCTGCGAATCGGCCAAGATCTATTTTTCATACCCCTAAGTGATAAGGGTTGTCCACCCCTAACATTTATTTTTATTGTTTGGACTAAAATTTTATTTTTTTATAATGTGCCATATGTGGCATTAAAAAATACATACAACCCTAAATTTTAACCCTTCTATCACCAACCCCTAAATTTATATGGCAAAGCAACGTTTGCCGGGTCAGCTAGTAATCATAAAATATAATATTAAATCATCCATATTTATATCTACGATAGTAGCTACATATATTGAGTGCTCCAAAACTGCTGCAAAACATAAAGACTTGCACAATTTAATCTTAGTTAATGGTAGCGCCGCTCCTTGTTCTCGTTCGGTTTCACAACTACCATCAACCAATAACTCGAATATGGAATTGATTAATCATTAAAATGGCATACTTTTAGTCTTTTGAAACACTAGGATTTCCTAAAAGGAGTTTACCAGATTTTACATTGGGGAAAATCCCTGTTGAAATGTTGTCTACAGGGTCATAAGGAAAAGATATGGTAAACTGAAGGGGACTTTTAGTACTCATCATTACGAACAACTTTTACTAAGAGACCAACCCCGAAATTGAGAAAATAAAATCAGACTGTTCCATTGAAAAATGTCAATGACACTTGACAAAATGAGTTAAAACAGCCGATTTCTTTTGTTATATCTATGTTGGTCAAATAGTAAAAATTGTAGTACTGTGCGCCCTTTTCGGTTTAGCATACCCTTTCATTATAACCTAGTGCTACATGACACATGCCCCGGATATAAAAGGCGGTGAACTAGATGTGTTACATAATTGTGGTCGATTATAATAATGAGTGTGGTAACCAGCCGACAGTCGACGCAGCAGTGAATGTTCACGAATCATCCGAATAAACGAGTTAAAGTTAACGATTATCGTATTTAAAAAAAAAACTAGCTTTTTTTTCTGACGACACAAGTGTTGAAAAGTGATTTTAGTAACAAAATAAAATGAGAACAAATTCGACAGGTTCACACTTTATTAAGCCACTAGCTTTTAACCGCGGCTTCGCTCGCATATTTTTTGACAAACAATGTTTATATATTTCGTAAAAAAAAATTGTAATATAAAGTGTCCTATGTTACTTCTAATACCTCCAAAACTATGTGTATAAAGTTTCATGAAAATCGGTTAAGTAGTTTTCGCGTGAAAACGTAACAAACAAACTTACATTCACATTTATAAAATTAGTAGGAATGTAAATTTTCCACTATTCCCCCTAAAGAAAAGCTTAAAATATCGGAGGAATAAAACATCGTGAAGAAACCTGATTGGTATCTGGAAACTTCATCAAATTTGAAATGGGCCAATCTGGGTTTTTTGAAGCCCAAAGTGACGTCTCAGTGGTCTGAAATAATTCTGTGACCTGTGGTTATTCATGATTGTGAAGCCGGATGACTGTACTGAATTGTGTGGGTTTAGACATCCCTACTAATATCATTAATGTGAATGTAAGTTTGTTTGTTACGCTTTCACGCGAAAACTACTTAACCGATCATCATGAAACTTTGTACACATATTCTTGGAGGTATTAGAAGTATCATAGGATACTTTTTACTATAAAAAATGACCGCAGGTGAAACTAGCGTAAATAATAATCGTAGCAACTAATTTTGATGAGGACTTGAAGCTGGATCCTGGATGGGCTGCGATGCCTCCTAGGTAGCTAATATTTTCAGACAAAAATTCTAGTTTTTTTTTTTTAATTCAATTATAGGCTTGCGTTTGACCACCATCTCGCCTGATGTTAAGCAACGATGCGGTCTACGATGGAGCACGCTTGCCTAGAAGGAACCGATTTCACTCGCAACTTGAAGACACCCAAATTATATCTATCGGGAAACACCCACTCGGGCAAAGTATTCCACACTCTGGCAGTGCGCACAATAAAAGTGGAATCAAAGCGTTTCGTACGAGTTTTTGGTATATCTACCATATAACGATGTCGCTTTTTTGTGCCCTTTGTGGTCCGATAATAGAATGGGCTAGAGGGAATAAGGGCATGCAGGTCTGACGCACACTCCCCGAAATGCATCCGATAGAAAACCGACAGACTATCAACCTTTGTTGTTGTTTACCTAGTTAAACAACAACAAACTTTCCTAAAGTCTTACTGGCGCCAACTTCCCAGTCTAGGTTAAATTTTAACCATCATTGTCGCGGCGACCTGAGATCAAAGAAAACCAAATCTGACAACAAACTAAAAATACACAAATATGAAATATTTGCCATACGTACTTGCATCCGTAATGATATGTAATTATTTCTTAGAACAAGGATGTTCATATGTAGTTAGTTTTATCTCATTACCGGTTGGTCGACGAGTCGCATCCGCTGTTATCGACGGACTTCTGTTGCAATGGTTTCACATTATGGTTCCTGGAAGAATCACAGAACTGAGTGTATTTGACCCTCATTTAGGTTTGGCGCGCACGGTGCGACATGCGACTGCGACAGTTTAGCGACTAAACGCAATGACATGGTGCGGTCTACAATCTATTTAATTATACCTCTATATAAAAGGCAATTAGGTACTTCATTGACATATCAACGTACAGCCTGAATTGTAAATACTAAAAGCATGCAATTTGGGAGGGTGTGTTTTCTGTATAATGTATACACTCACAAATAAAGGAACTTGCCATGTTCAATCCTTGAGGGGGTTAAATGGGATGATAATGTTTCTATAAAATAAAATTGCTGCTGGTGATAATATACATAGATTTTGTAAAATCACAAATAAAATAAGCTATTTTTGTCGTATGTTTTGTTCAAAACTCCACAAATTTGGAAATGTGCATCAATCAAGTGGATTTATGTATGTAATACAGATGCAAACAACGACTCTGCGTTTTGTTATAGTGACTAAACGCAACGATAAAACGCACAGTTTGCGCTGGCACTATTGTGAAATCGGCCATCTTGTCAAGCCTTTTCAGAAAATTATTATTATCATATTTTCGTGAATATTATAAATACGGAAATACGAGTATGTTTTATTAGATACTACTCAACTTTATTTAACCTCCTTTTCTAAAGTCGATAAAAAGGGAACAGATTTGAACGTAATAAAGTGTTGAGTAGCTTATTCATGCCCTTTTTTAACACTATTTTTTGTCTATAGTAAATATTTTTTTAACCCTAAAAAATGAAGGTCATAATAGTAGGCACAGCTTTCTTAACATGTGTTTCTGCCAGGAAGTACGCTTGCGCCACCCGGAGGAGCTCCTCTCATCGCGTGTTGAACTCACGCCGCTGGTTGCCCAATGTCAGTTATTCAATCGATGAGAACTATTTCGTATACAACTGGTACGTTGACTGTGGATTGAACTATCGTATTGTTTTGAAACAAATTGCGGATCTATTGTTTAGTTTTTTCAGCTGTTGTCGTCTCACTTCTGCTTATAGACTTTTCTGTCCTTTTTTACCTATCTTAAACCTTATACATACTAAACGGACAGATTTATTCACAGAGACCTAAATTATGAAAATACATATGAATATTAAAATATAATTACATTAAAAACTAAACCAATAAAACTAAACTAAACTAACTAAAAGGCCGCTGCCTGCGGGAATTGTTATCAAAATGCTGGCCTCATTACCACGTTGTATGGCGATGCTCACCCTTTGGGCGAGATAGAGGCCAGCATTTTGGTCACGTGTTGCTTCGACCAGACGAGAAGAGACTCCTTTTTTGACACTCGACAGAATGGAGAAGGTATGTACGTTAAGGGTAAGAGATAGCTGTTTTTAGCAAAATATTTACAAACAAACAAAATGTTACCATTTATCTCAAAAACAGTTTGACTGGATTCGATGTGGTTTTCTGTAAAGAATTTGTAGTTAATTTCTACCTTGTGTTATGGGAAGCCTTTCGTATGACCCATTCTGGTTTTATCCTAAGCCATTCAGCTTTTTATATCTACTAATCATCCACAAAATTAAAGTTAAAGTTAAAGGAATAAATTATAAAACCTTTAAACTTAAGAAAAAGTAATTGTGGTTACACGCGATGAACCCAAATAACTTCAAAAATCTTATGTTGTTCATAAAAACGATTATCCAACCAAATTCATCCACAACATAAATTAATTTTGTAATAACTAGTTAATGTCTAAAGTGAGTACATTTTTAATTAAAAGGTTTTAAATTTCAGAGTTTCTAGTAATAAACATTTTCCTGTTAGTGCGAGTCACTATCATTAAATAACGCGTGGATATGCAAGTATCGCAGTTTCACTCTTAAATTAAAAGTAATTTGTTTTGTTGGGTGAATAGACTTTTGTCGTAAAAGGTTACGGAGGTATCGGTCTACGCTCAGTGGTGGGCGATTACGGACTGATAATAGTCAAGAAGAGAATAATACTGCGTTTAGTATGAAAACGTTTATTTTGTGAATTGTCCAGCGATCGCAAACCATTAAATACACTGAACACTTGGTTTTGTGGAATGTTCAATTAGCGGATTACCCTAATATTGTAGATTTTTTAAGTGAGATGTGTATTAATAATAATTTACTTATTTACGCTCAAACGGTTTCAGAGGTTTGAATAAAAGGAGTAGGGTAGCCCCTGGATACGCATAGACTACTTTTTATCCGCGAAAAAATGCAGTTCATGAAAGAAAGCAGATAAAGTCGCCGCGTGCAACTAGTATTTACAAATTCGCAACGTTATTTGAGAAGAATCTGCGCTAAACAAAACGAGTGCTTCACGACGATTAACTTATTTCATAGATTGCACACTCAAAGATAAGATCTAAAGTGAACTTTAAATTACAGCCTGAGAAGAACCGGTCGTTTTACTTTCAGTTTCTTATGAGTTTCATTACACGAGTACAATCAAACTGTACCAATAAAATACTTGGATTTGGAGATTCGTGAGTGGTTCTTGGAAATATTATGTTAAGTAACTCACGCGTTACATTTGAATAATAATTTCGGGGACTTGGAGTCTTGTTCTGATGAGTGAGATATTATCTCGGTCAATGTCGCTCTTATTAGAAATGTTATGAGAGTGAGAGTGACGGAGATAATCTCGAGCGCCCAAGAATGTCTCTGTGGCCTTATCAGCTTATTTTGTAGTCGAAATCAGACGATGCGAATGTTTATAGCAAAACATACAGATTAGTTCACTGATCTGGTTTCTAAAGCTTGAAAATTGAAGGCCAGGGTACATAAAGCGTTATCGTATCATCATAGTGTGTTGAAGTTGATCGACAAATGTGTCGATTACGATTTGAAATGATAATAGTAAAAGAGTTCAAATGTCGTAGGTAAGTAGGATATATTAAGAAAAAAACTTGGACATTTACAACATAATGATTCATAAACCTTTTATGTAAAGAGTATTTTGACATAACTCAGAATAAAATTAGAAATGCAATGGAAATGAGCTTAATGCCAATATTGATAAGTTCGCAATAGTGTTGTAACTCTATATCGATAATTCATAACATGACGTGGCGTTTGTCTGCGATCAAAGATTACCGGGTCACCGCCGCTCGGCGGATTTTGCGTCACTGGGATATACATTTCATCCTGTATCACACTCCTCCTTCACTCCTTGGTCACACTGAAAGAGTACGCAAAGCTGAAAGGGGTTCAATGGATAAATTTTTATACACTACCTATCTACGTCTAGCAATATCAGTGGCCTTTAGGCGGCCAACAAACTTCGACATTAAGGCTAAGCACTCGGAGAATAGGAACGTACGAACTTTTGTTTGTAAATAAACATACATATTTGAAATTGAATTTGAATTACTTTTTGTAATTTTTAAATGATTTTAAAGAGATATTTTTCAAAAAAACGGGAAAATTAGCTACAGCGCTATTTACGTACCGGTCAATTTTGATGAAATTTGGCAGAAATATATGGTATTTAATTCTAAACAAGTATTTCAAATATGAAATTGAAATTGGAATTGAAATTGGAATTGAAATTTGTAGTGGTAGGGCTCTTTTGCAGAGCCCGCTTGGGGAAGTACCACACCTTTGCCAGTTATTCCACCGCCAAGCAGTAATGTGCAAACATTACTGTGTTCCGGTTGGAAGGGCATTGTTTCCAGTGAAATTACAGGGCAAATGGGAGATTAAACAACTTATATCTCAGGTTGACGAGCGCAGTGCTGTGCCGCGCTGGGTCTTGAATTCTGCGAATTCAAAATTCTGGGTGGCGCAGACCTGTTATGGGCAAACGTGACGTTTAACATCAGGCGAGCGATTTGCTCGTCTCGTCACTCAATTACATAAAAAAAAAATAAAAAAAACTAATCAATAGATTAGGGACATGTCAAATCAAACTCTTTTTATCGTCTCCAAAACAACCATTTTTGTCATAGTATTGTTTTGTATACACAACTGAGTCGACTCAGCGATCAATAAGGATGTAAAGTACTTGAATTTGTCATAAGCATTCGTATCCGATAATTTAAGCCACTACTTGAAATCCGATTTTAAAATTTTCAAAAACATGTCGTTAGGAATGCCGTTCTTTTTCTTGAGTTAAATTTAGTCCTATAGTTACACCAGTTTGTAATACTAATATCTATGACACCCTTTCGGCATAGCACCCTTTCCGAATGACCTAAAATTTTTTTTGATTAATTATAGTATTTTGTAAAATTTAAGCCGAACCTATTAGTAATTTATAATTTGACAAATTGCGAGAGTTTTTCAAAATGTTTTGTAAGTGTGTAATACGATGTTAGAGTGCAAAGGTGAAGTGGAGTGTGTGGCAAGCGCTTTGGAATAATGACTGACTGTTTGTCATTTATTTTAATGTAACATTCGTAGTATGGCTCGTGTAGCATATTCTTATCATATAATTATCCCAACGTAAGAAAATTTTTATGAATAATTATCCCAAAATATGATTTTTTTTTAAATAAAGTTTAAGTAATGATTTTATTACTGTTGTAAACGCGGTATAATCAAACACTAAAGTTAGGTTAAAACAAAATAAGTTAGGTTATTTGAGGTCCCCCCCGAATGGGGTGCTAGGTCGGGTAACCTCCTCGTGGTGCACCCTGGGCAACAGCGTGCGGTAATACTGCAGCTTTTATGCAGTATTACCGCACGCTGGCAAATAACCCGATACGGTGGGCCCGTCCGCGTGTCCCTCTGACTAGCAGAGGGCACAGCGTGATGGCTTGGACGGTGGCATTGCTGCCACCAGGGGGGTTTTCCTTGTGCTCCTCGCCGCATATGGGTTGCGGTCGGGAGTGCAAGGAAAGGAGGAGGGTGGACGCTGGAAGCGTGTGCCGCATGGGGCCAACCAGCGGCATATATACGCTTTCGGCCTACATAGGCCGGGATCTCTCGTTGCCGAGCGTGGTGAAAGCCGTGCTCGGCGGCGAGAGATCGTGGCAGGCCGGGGTCTCCTTCTGCGAAGAGGTGATGACGCAGAAGGAGGCCGCGGAGCGGGTCAGAGAGGACGACGCCCGATCTGATCCGCTCCGGTGCAGACGAGGGAGCAAGGAGGCGGTTCGCCCATATCCTCGCTCCTCTGCAGTGGGGTTGCCGGGAGAGTCGGGGGACTCTCCCGGCCTGCACAACCCCACACTGACTGTCTGGGGGGTGATCCTGGGGAACAGGGTCACCCCTCCATATACGCGGGGGGCCCTAATCGGGCCCATCGCCGGGGTGAGGTGGCGATTGCTAACGCGACCCCACCTTGCCCCATCTCAGGCGGATGCCGAACACCCCAGTGGTTTTAGTGGGTATGCCGCCGTAGGGCGGAGACTCCCACATAACCACCCTGCCTCCCCCGGGGCGGGCGTGGTATCCATAAAGGATTTCCACTGGGTAAACAAAAAAAAAAAAAAAAAAGGTCCCCCCCGAATGGGTTTCCCGCCTTTCCGTGGCGGGGGGGATAAGTAGCCGTGGCACTGAGCCCGGTGAAACGAAGAGGAACCCGAGGTGGGGCCTTCCGCGTGTCCCTCTGGCAGCAGAGGGCTGACTAGCAGAGGGCACAGCGGATGAGCCGGGGTCTGAGCGATGGCTCGGACCACCAGGGGGGTCTTCCTTGTGCTCCTCGCCGCGTGTGGGTCGCGGTCGGGAGTGCAAGGAAAGGAGGAGGGTCTGAGTGTGGTGGACGCCGGGGGATGCGGCGCTCCACACTTGGACAGTTGCATTGCTGCCACCGGTGACGAGTGTGGTGGACGCTGGAGGAAACGGCGCTCCATGCTCGGGCGGTGACAGCGGTGCCACCAGGAGGGTTTTCCTTGTGCTCCTCGCCGCGTGTGGGTCGCGGTCGGGAGTGCAAGGGAAAGAGGAGGGTTCCTTTTGCACCTCGCCGCGTGAGGTTTGCGGCCGGGTGTGAAAGGAACGTGGGCTTAAGGCGGGGTGGGTGGTGCTAACCACACTGCCCACCACGTGCGAGCGAGCGGGGCTGGGGAGCGAGAGGGCGGTTCGCCCGTCTCCTTGCTCCTCGGCAGTGGGGTTGCCGGTAGAGTCGGGGGACTCTCCCGGCCTGCACGACCCCACACTGTCTGGGGGGTGATCCTGGGGAACAGGGACACCCCGCCATGGGTGCAGGGGGCCCTAATCGGGCCCGTCGCCGGGGCAAGGTGGTCAATGCTAACGCGACACCACCTTGCCCTACCAGGCGGACGATGAATTCCCCAGTGGTTTTAGTGGGTATGCCGCCACTAGGGCGGAGACTCCCACATAACCACCCTGCCTCCCCCGGGGCGGGCGTGGTATCCATAAAGGATTTCCACTGGGTAAACAAAAAAAAAAAAAGGTTATTTGAGGTAGTCCATACAATCTTTTTGTTTGTTGCTGGTGTGAACAATAAAGAGTTTTTTTTTTATGTAATTGAGTGACGAGACGAGCAAATCGCTCGCCTGATGTTAAACGTCACGCTTGCCCAAAACAGGATCTATGTTAACAAGATCTAGGTTTTATCGATCTATCTTATCATAGTGGATGGGGATTACGCTATTTAGATCAATTTCAATTTAATTGCTTCTCTGAATCAGGTGCCATTTTCAACAGTATGCTCGGTTGTAGTAAGTATTATAGTGTGAATCGTTAATCATTTCAAAGGTCTCTGGGTGTGAAAATTTCACTATAAAGCTCATGATTCAGAAATAACGTATTCTTTATATGTATTTTGCAAGACACTTTCATATCTAAATTTCAATAGAAAGTCACTGCTAATGCTAACATTGGCCTTCGATTTCAACTTCACGTAAAACTAAACTCATGTTTTTCTTCGAATGTCTGTAATCATTATTACACACATGTTTCACACATGTAATTGGAGCTCGTTTTTGCTGTTTATTCTTAGAAAGAGATCGAAGGACGAACTAGACGCTTACGAAAGGGATTAGCCGGCATTAGCAAGAAATAGAGATGAGTGGAAGGAGAGTCACCTTTGCACAACAGTGAGACAAGCCCAGCTAAATAAAAAAGTGCAAACTCATCTGTAGACTTCGAGGTAGATCTGTAGACTGATGAGGCTCCGTTCCGGACATACTCGTATTCCGTCAAACTCATTTAAATATACGAGTATGATGGGATTGTCGGAGTCGCCTAAGTGTGAAGAGTGTAATATGGTTGATGATGTCCAACATGTTTTGACGGAATGTGTCCGGAACGAGGCGATACGTCAGAACTTACTTGTTTGTGATAGCAATGTGGGGAGTTGCAAAAGCCTCTTGGCCTCACCGTCATCGGAGGAGGCCAAGAGCCTAGTGAAGCTTTACCTGTTTCTTTTCGGAGGGACTTAGGTTTAGGTTTAATGTTAGACTTATGTTTATTATTATGATTAGCTATTATGGAGTGGCATGATCGAGTGTCGATCAAACTCCGTTTAAAAATAAGAATAAAAAAAAAAAAAAAAATCTGTAGACTTGAATCAAAGCGTCACTATCGCACTTTCAGAACAAAACTGCACGGTTTCCGTAAAACTTAGGTTCCTACATTTGGGCATCTACAGCTTTTCATATCTTGCTACTGGGTATAAGCTACTTTCGCTATGTCTCATGTGTTTTACCGATCTAGTGTTGATTATAATCATCATCATCATCAAAGACCATAATTGCCGATGCTGTCCATTTTTTAACCGACTTCAAAAAAGGAGGAGGTTATCAATTCGACTGTATGTTTTTTTATTTTTATTTTTTTTTATTATTTTTTTTATGTTTGTTACCTCATAACTTTTGACTGGGTGAATTGATTTTGATGATTCTTTTTTATTAGAAAGCTGACGCTTTCCATTTGGTCCCATTTCAATTTAGTCCAGTTCTGATAATGGTATCCATGAGAAAACCATATAAGTCTTAAATTTGAATTAAGTACGTGCGCGACAAATAGATGAATAACTCAATAGTCGGTTTCTGTTTTTTGGTTTGGAAAAATAATGTTCTTGTTTTGATAATGAAAACAAATAGCTATTATTGGAACAAAACTTGGCTGCTAATGCTATGTATTTTTTTTTATAATCATCATTTTTAAAACACCTTTAATAATTTAAAAAAACATAGTAATTATACTACATTATGGAAACTAACGTGGTTTTCACACATTTTTGTTGAAATTAAACACGGGAAACGTCACGTCACGTTTGTAAACTCACCTGATGAAGGTCACCGAATGTGACCGAAACTAGTCGTAGTAGACGACTTAATTTTTTTAAGTATTTTAAAGTATTCCCGTGTTTAATTATAGTAATTATATTTTTTTCTCCCATACTATAAATTATAAATCGGTCATGTAGCTTCAATTCAAACAAACAAAGAGGGAAAATGGAAGTATTAGAATATCGAACATGAATTCTCCATGTAACACTGATATGTAACTTGAGTTATTGCTTATTTATCGCTTCAGTGGCAATTTAGAAAGGAAGTTTCCTTGCGCTAATGCGAGTTTAAAAGCGCACGACCTACGGTGGAGAGGGGGTGGGGGGTGCGGGGGCGGCCTTGTCTCCTCTAATTTATAATATTTACTTCCACGGCGCTAATGTGTAATTTAATGTAAGTAATTACTGACGCGAAGGATGCCCGGGGTTGGGCAACTTGCCTTCACCGCACTCACACTGTAACGGAGATCATAGAACTAGTAGACAGCTTATCCTTATTACCTTATCTATCACTCATCTTACTAATAACTCTAGCGGCTAGAGTGGAGACTAGTTTCTTTTCACTCATATACCTAAGTAGTTGATGGCTCTTGTAAATGATCTTCTCACGAAAAGAAGTCGCTAGGTAACTAATAGATAGCTTATCTTTATTTTATATTTACGAAAATAGTGCAATGAGAGTAGCTTAAACGGAACAGTTGGATCGTCTTGATTGTCAGTATATTTTACGCCCGGCGCTGATTGCATGAATATTCACGATCACCCGATTCGGTAATCGTAAGTGCGATTGCTTCCCTCGTAAAATGCATGAGTTGCATTTTCAAGATTATAGTTTTGCACGCACGACCTACTGCTTATATTATCTTTACACTTCGTTTGTAACAACTAATTATTACAAAGTACAAACATTACTCTAATTATCATAACCTAGTTGCCCTCACAGTTTCACCTGTTATCCAAATAGAGCTGATTCTTTATCCGGAATAAAAAATCTAATGTGCAATTAGCAAATAATAACGTAAATATTTTGTAATGTATATGTAATAAGCTACTTCCTTTTATAAAATTTCGCAAGATTTTTTAAGAATATTCAGCGTACTAAATACATATATACATACTTGCTCACATACTCCCGCATAAATAATGTTAGAATGCTATACAATTATTCAGCTACTTAATTCATAGTCATTAAAAAGACGAGTGCAATGAAACTTCAAGCGAATCGTCGAAAAACAACACGGAACGTACGAAACAAGTTTTTCATACAAAAGACATAAACGCGCTCGCACAATTTTCCACTAAACTTGAATGTTAATTTACTTTTAAAGTCGTAATCCAACAGTAAATGATAATTCATACATTAAGATACAAAGATACATAAACAGGCTGAAAAGATAGCTAGAGATTAAGAGAAAGAAATTAAGCAATATAACTTAGGTTGTTCGTAAATTTTTAGGAATTTTTTACAGATTTTTAGGAGTCGTTGGATAAATGTGCTATCACGGTGACATTAGAGAACATTGCCGAAATATTCATCTAGGAGTTTGATTATAAAACCTTTGCTGTGATTAGCGTTATTCAATATTTGCTATAGAGGTTTCGACGAAATGCGGCGGATCATTTTAAAATATTTGTTTAATGCCAATATTATGAATGATCTTAATGAAATCTTTCAGATTTTGTGTGTTTGGGAATATTTTTTTTTATAAGAATTATCAAAATCGATTTAGCCTGAACGTAGTTAATGAATGTAGTGAAAATGTTAGAACTTGGTTAGAATCAGAGTACAGAATAGGAAATACAAATAGAGCTATATTTAAATTTCTGTTTTGACGTGATAACGTCTTATCATTCAATGGAGCCGGGTGCAAGTACGAAAAAAGTGTGACGTATGTGCCGTTACCTCGATGAGGCGTTACCGCTATCGTTATCGGTACGGTGAACTCGGGATGTCCGATCTCTTTTGTCTTTTTAGAAATAAATATAGTGTCATTTGGTTGTCAAATATTTTTAGGTCTGTTCAGAAATTGGTACGATCTTTTTGTACAAATTAAAATTTTCTTTTGAAAAATGAAACCATTCTATCAGTATTTTCTTATGACGTTGTCACGTTCAACTATCGTCAGTAAACCGACTTTACAGACAACTGTTTTTTTTAAATTAGATTACGTATGTTTGTTTGATTTAGAGCTTTCATGCATATTACCTTAATTTTTATATTTTTTATTTTCAAGGCAGTTTCAGGCATATTTTAGAGAGTGGGAGAAGGAAAGAAGAAAAACGATATCGGCAAGCTCTTTTTGCTAGTGATTTGACTATCTGTCCTGGGTCTGGATGTTAGTTGTTCTTATCTTTGTGTGTGTTCCATGGCATCTCCGACACAAGATTTATCCTAGTGGGGAGCTATGAGTGTGAAACATTATTTATTTATTTATTTAGTGAAAGCGAGTAAGTGTTACAGATATTATTATGAAAATTGATCTTTTGACAACTCTATTCCATAGATTTTATTGAATATATCTAAGAGCCATTTTTGAGCACAAAACTGCATATCAATGAAAACAAATAGCTATTATTTTACCTTGCAATTATACTAGACGTAGTAAAACGTACCAGTGTGTTAAGCGGTAAATTAAGGCCATTATTATTTAATAATAACCACCCATAATAATAAAATACGAGCAATTATTTTACCTTGTTACATATACTAATATAATATGAGTTGTAATAAAATACAAGTATGTGGAACATCCGGAACATCCTCACTAGTCCGTGCATTAATATACAAGTACCTGAACGTAATAGTACGTAAAGTTTATCCATATTCAAACTTTATATCTATATCTATCTACTAACTGTCTACCTAAGCATGTTGAATAGTTGAACATCCTAACTAGCTCGAGCATAAAATACGTTCAAGTGTATCGAATAGAACATCCTAAGTATTATAGTTGATGCATGAAAAACGTACAAGTTACTAATCGAGTTGAAGAGTCGAGGCATCCTAATCGGTTGGTGCATGAAGCGGCCTCCGCGCGCCCTTCAGGAGCCGCCGCCGCCGGGCGCCCCCACCCGGCCGCGGGCCGAGGGAGCCGCGCCGCCGCCACAGAGCCGCAGTCCTCTCTCCCGCACGATGCAGGGCACACGCTCGCCCGTCGCCGCGCTGCTCGCCGTCCTCCTGCTCGCGCCGCTGGTGGCGCCCGCCGCTCACCACCGGCTGCGGCGGCAGCTCGCCGACGACGACGCGCTACAGCCGCTCGATGTACGTACCACACACACACATCACACTACACACGCGACGCACCGCCGCAGACGCAGCTGCATATCGCACGCTCGCTACGATTCGCATTGTTTCTAAAATCTATCACATGAGACAATTTTCTACTCGTAGAATTAATTTTATGATTTTGAAATTTTAACGACTCTATCTTACATTAAATTTTTAAATCATATGCTCTAAGTGAGCGGGTAATGTTTGCGTGAAAACTTGAGAGAAAAGTGTCAATTTTCATTTTTAGAAAGGGTCAGTCATTTTGTGTAACTATGCGTCATTTGGTCGTTTTTAGAATTTTACGACTTAATCTCTTTTTAAAGACTTGAAATAAATCAAATTTGTTTCAATATTTCAGTCTATGTTAGTAGTTTTAGTAGTCTTTGTACATCTATGTGTGGAAAACTACTCGATCCGCGTATTGTGCAAGCATCCCCGCCTAATGGCTCCCATCGGCGCTCGGCCTCGATTCAAATGTCAAGTACAGAGTTAAAGATACCATTACTGCACTTAGGTTGGTCAAATTATCCTGGGAGTTTATTCACAGCGTAGATGAGCAATATTCGTCACAGCTCTCTGGCCGCTGCGTTATGTCACCTGCGGGACTCCTGGCGGACCGGATTGCTTGATCTTAAACATCGACTCTCCAACTCTCGTACCTACGAGTATGTACGTTCCTACATAGCTGTGCAATAGATTTCCTTCAATAACTTCCAATAACTTTCCGTCCCATTGATATTGTTACTGATGTCCATAATTACAAAATCTAATTACTTAATTAATTTAGAGGCTGACCATCCTAAAGTTGAGAAGAGAACGTCCGTCCGCCCCAAATTACTGACCCTAATTTTTCAGATTTGGGTCATTCAACAACAACATAGATTTTTGAACTACTTCCTTAATTTAGGCTCTATAATACAATTTTGTACCACATTAAGCTACTATTTAAATATTTAAATATTGTCGAAAAATTGTCAATATTGTCAAAAAATTGTCGAAAATGTCCAAAACTTTGCATAATTTATCGCATTACCAAAATTTAATACAATTATTACAAAATACAATGCGTCGTTAAATAATGTCAACGTAACGGTTATCGGCGTTATTGCATAACGATGATTTGAAGCCAAGCTATTAGATAACTAGCTGCTTAACTATTTAGAGTAATTTACATTGTTCCTACTCTAGTACTACTATAGTAGTAATAGGAACAATATCGATTACTACTTATAATACTGTGCTACTTTTTACTACAAAAAGTAATGTGGTTTTGACACACTTTGTCATAAACTATACTATTGTGACTACTGTTTGTTACTACCATATACTATCGTGGTACTACTTGAGTAGTAGTGTAACATTAGTGATTAGTAGGTAATGATGACAATAAAGCAAGTTCGATGCGCGACAGCATAGAAACTGGGTCAGAATTACCATGCCGCGCTACCGGCGTATCATTATACAACCAGCTACTATCACTCAAACTTTGTAATACATTGTTTGTGTTTCTTAACGAATTCCTTCTAAATTACAATGAAATGCAGCAATGCATACAATGTTGGTTTACGGTATCGCGATGCGCAGGTTTCCTTTAAATGGAAATCCTGCTGCACAATCTTTGGGAACGTGCCTGTGATACTGCCGTTGATTTTGTTATACTATTCAGTTTAACTTAATTTGACAGGTCTGAAACTGTTGCCAAATTTGTCTCCCATGATAATATCGGATAAAAAGGACATTCTGATAAATTTGAATGCGCTTAGATAAATTTACTTGAGAATGGAACATGTGAATCTCTGTCAATTTGTCAATCAACTAAATCATCAATTATTTTGTACCATTTTTAAACTTAACCAAATTTGACAGCTTTGAAAACATAGCTGTCTCTTTTCTACATATTAAAATGAAAAAAGACGTAGATAATTTGAGTACTTTTAAATAAGTTTGACTTAGAGAATGGCACAAGAGTATAAACAGCATTGTCTGTTTTAACAAAATCCCTAAAAACAAATAGAAACGTACTAACATGGGTATTGTAATGGTTTGGACAAAGATTTTTGTAATAACTTAGCTGGTATGTGATATGTCAAGGTTAGCAGAGAAGCGTCGGTTGCGTAAGTGCCGTGGCGTCGGCCGGTCGCATCCAACTCAGGTCAAATGCACTTCGCAAAAGCGTTCACTGCGAGCTTCTTGAGTTAAGTTTCTATTTTTAACCGATTTCAAAAAGATAGTTGTCAATTCGACTGTATGTTGTTTTTTCATGCCATGTGTTTGACCATAATTTCATCTGATGGCAAGCGATGATATGGTCGAAGATGTAGCTCACTTGCCTAGGGTATAACTATTCACTTACTTTTTAAATAACCTCAAATTCACGAGTAATTATTCTTATTGCTGATGTTCTTTATGAGAGTACTTAATTATTTTATAGGTGGTAGACTAGGCGTTTGACCACCGCTCACCCGGTGTTAAGTGACACCAGTTAGTGCGTGGTGCAAACTCACGCCTGCTTGGTTTAGGACTGACTTTCAATTGATGCTGCCGGAACACGCCATTAGTTAGTTCGCGACAGATTTCAAACTTGTGGTCGGACAGTGGTCGTTAGTCCGGAAAAGTAGTCAAAAGTAACCTATCACGATACCATTATTTCATTGTTTTCCTTTACCAGAAACTCAATTGCATTGGCATTTGAACTCACTTTTTTTAACGTATCAAGCACTAAGTATTACTTATAAACCCTGTCTAACTTAAGCAATGCTTAAATTGCCTGCCTTATTTTCACATGTGACATTTCACGTCTTCGAGAAGTTGTCAGAACATTTTGAACAATGATGAAGTTTAAACTGGGCGATAGCACTGCTTCTAAAGCAATTCAGTAATTAGACACCTTAGTTTTCTTGTTGGCAAACGCCACCTATAATTTGGAGTTTCATACGATGTACTTCTACATGCAATATTTGTATGTAAAATAATTGTAGACTATCCAATTGTAGTAAGCAATGTTTGGAAGGTTAGAAACATTATTTGTTGCGTGAATAATCGTGTGAAGACGTAGATGAAGGTATCGCTCTTTGTTTCTCCTAATTTGGTCGTAGATTTTAGACTGACTTGATGACTACCATTTTTTTTTTTTTTTACATATTGCCAAATTCCTCTGTGTGGGTTTCAGAGACTTTATGTAACAATTCCGAATTTTTTGCAAACGTTTCAAATATGTATATACACAAAAACACCGGGAGTATATCCATAATTGCTTACTCTACATATACGCGGTATTTCTGCTATCTTGTTTTATTCCTATTGATTACTTTGTTGGCCAATTTTGTGCAGTATTGCAAAAATGTTTCTCTACTTTTTCTTTCTCTCATTGTGTTTGCTATGTTTTCCAAATTAACTTTCATATCTATCTCAAATTCCAAATTCTGTCGTTCTCTACCAAACTGTGGACACTCTACAATGATGTGTAATATGCTCTCTCCTTTTTCGGGGTGATGACTACCATTAGGTGGTCGACCTTATAAATTTTATAATCATCCTAATATACGAATAAGAGTCCTAGACGACTAAGTTTTGTTTAATAGAAAGCACGTTTTCTCAGAGATGAAACCCATTTATAGGTATTTGCTTAGATTTTATTTTCACTCCTGAATCACAATGTATATATGTGTTATCAAGTTATTGACATGATAAATTATTTCTGATAGGTACTGAAAAGTTTCTGAAAACGACTCTTTGCTCTACTCTTGAAAGCTACATTTTATTAGAACGTGGGTTTTTTATAACGCCACAGGATAAATCTGCAGCAGTATACATACATATGAAAAGCCTTACTAAGTAGTGTAATAGATAAAGACCTACATAAGCTCAGGACCTACACTATTTATTTTTACAAAACAAAAACCGACTTCAAAAGACCGACTATTGAGTTATTCATCTATTTGTCGCGCACGTACTTAATGCAAATTTAAGACTTATATTGTTTTCTCATGGATACCATTATCAGAACTAGACTAAATGGGACCAAATGGGAAGCGTCAGCTTTCTAATAAAAAAATAATCATCAAAATCGATTCACCCAGTCAAAAAAAAGGTAACAAACATAAAAAAACATACAGTCGAATTGATAACCTCCTCTTTTTTTGAAGTCGGTTAAAAAGAAAGACAATTGCGCAATAAAGACACAGTATACTGAAAAAGTAGTCCCATATAGTAAAATTTCTTGCGACATGGCGGTGCGTCGTCCACGATAATAGGGTTATCAATGCGGCAAACATTACCGGTAACCGGTACTACTCAATGACATGCCACAAACACGACAAAATCCTTGTTTATTTTGTATCATAAGCTTATGTATAGTATATGTATAGTAAATACTAAGTTCAGTTACACTTCACACTCGACACATAATGTACAATACTACAGATGTAAATTAATTTCTCTTTTATATAAACCTGTACTAATCTTTAGGTATAAGATGCTAATGAGCTATATAATGATTAATCAATTATGATGCCGTCTCTACGAGATTAATATCTCTACGAGTATATTATCTTAAAGCGTGGCTTTTGCACGTGTTTTGGTCTACAAACTACCCAAAAATCTTAACACAAACATATTTGGTTGAATTTACAAGTTTGTCTCCTGCAGTTTAATGTGAAAACAAATAAACAAAAACGTGTTGAGTTTTTTTACTGCGTATAAACCAAACGTATAGACTTCTCGTAGAGATGGCGGACCTACCACAATGTTCTTTTTACAAAGTTTATATTGTGTATGTTTGAAGCGGAGTAAAATTAGTTCAATGCCTGTTTCTACGTAACCTTAAACGGATTGTTTCGTAATTTTTGAGACAATTCCTATTTATGACCGACATCAAGCTTGCTATGTAAGACAAGCCCACCGGCTACAACTAGCTGGTTTGTGTGTCAAATTAATGAATTGTAATTCCTTCACAATGGTCATAGTTTTACTCCGGTTCTCTTCCCTCGCAGCTCGACCGCCTCCGATGCGCGTGCGCCGCTATTTATCACATCACGTCATTTTAATACCCACCAGGGACCCTATTCTTGGACGCTCGAGATTATCTCTATCAGTCTCTCTTGGGTTTCTAATGAGACCGAGAGTGACCGAGAAAATATCTCACTAGCCAGAATAGGGTCCCTCTGCTTCACACAAAATACTTTAACCACGCTTTATTCATTAAATCACTTATTTTTAAACCATTATAATTGAACGTTTGTTCTTGAATGTTAAATAATAGGAAACGTTTGTCGGTAATTTGCTTCTTATCGATCATTTTGTTAAGAATCACAAGGACTCAATTCTTCCGCAACAATACAAATAATTACTATCATTGAAAAAATTTATGATAAATTCGTAGTCCGAAGGTATTTGTAGACCGTAACGTATTCTAGTCTTGTGTCACGTGTCGGGGTTAGGACTCGTCAGGGGACAGCAATTTACCTACCTATTTTATTATCATCGTCATTTCAAGCGTATACTTCCACTGCTGAACATAGACTTCGTAAACGCCTCAGTTTTGAGTAAATCGTAGGATCTCGACTCTCGACTCATCATTCTCTCGGTCACGTATTGATATTGATGTACAACTCCCGAGCTAACTGGGCATTTGATATTCCGACTGGGACTCTGTATACATTTTAATCACCGTATCTAAATACTAGGGAAAGATCCAAATCTCGTGTAAGATCGCTTTACGTCGTTTCGCGTGTCATACTCGAGTTTAGCGCGCTGCCAAGGACGCGCCGCTCGCAACTCTTGATTCTACCGCGGCGGTGCCTATTTCATATTCCGTGCAGCGATTTAGCAATACACCTTCAAACTGCGTCAAACTATCATATTAATATTCCCCTCGTTTCGTTGCAACTATTCCGAATTAAAACGTGTAGGTGGCAATTTTGGAGTAGTTATGACGAGATGACCCTTGTAACTGAATACATAAATAATTACGGTTTTATAGCATCTTTCACATCACATTGCAAAATTAACTGTTTCTTTGTTACAAATTTTTGAACAATTGGTTTTATTGTGCTTGATGAAATTTGGCTAAGAAATACGCCATATGAATTAAAGCATCCATTTTACATCCGACAATTTTGGGGATCTTAAAAATTCCGAGTAAAATCGCTGAAAGCAACTAATGGATTATTTACCTTTTATCTATATTATATTAACTACATTATTTATATTTATAGGTATATTAACTAGTTCAGTTATGATAGCGCGTATCAGATTCCATTATGTAATTTTAACTGAAATAACTAGCCCGCGTCGCCATCAGGGCCGACTCGTGGGCGACCTGTTGGACCCATTCTCCTTAGATTAAAACAGCACTGGCAGCTGGGTTGCTAAATTACTTAGATCCTAGAACCTAGTCAGTTGCCCTACTACTTAGTTGGCAACAAAATATTCCAAAGCACTTGGATAGAAACCGGTCGCACACATGGTGTGTCCCACATTCATTGATATAAAAAAACCAACATCACTAAAATCTTGAGTTTTATTACTGCACTAGCTTCCAACCTTTGTTTTTACGACCCAATAACTAGACTACGGCAATATAGTCAAAATAACGTACAGTCAAGCCAAGCCAACCAAGTCATGTCAAACTTACGAGACATGACTAGCTCGTGACCGAGGCAGATGGGCTGTTGATAGAGTCTTAAAAAGTCGGCAGCGTATCTGTGACGCCTCCAGTGTTACAGGTATCCATAGGCGACGGCGACCGCTTACCATTAGGCGGCCCGTTTGCTTGTCTGCCACCTATGGCATTAAAAAAAAGGTGACATTGCAAAAACACCCTATACTCAGCAATAGGATAGAAAAGCTGTGCATGATGATAATAACGATGAATTTCTTGCTAAGATTTAGTCAGTAAGCAAAAACCTGCCCGTACAGTTTCGGCATTACGCCTTTGGTCAGTAAAACTCAGTGGTTTAATGGCGCTTCGCCAACTGAACCAAGGACTACCGGTTCGCTATTCATGTACATCAAGATAATTGTGTTGACCTGCACTCAAAGTAGTCGGCGTGTTTGATGGCTGTTAGAACGATACTTGGCTAGTTTAGTGTTTTGTTGCAGATGTTGACAATTTTGTAATACTATTTCGTAGGCTAAACTAAATTGGAGAACTCCAATAAATGTCCTATTTTTTTTGGCAGGTATTTAATTTAAAAGTGATGCCGAAAATTTTATTCTATTTTGTAAAGTGGTGTGATAAACCATTTGCTTCTGGCACGACGCACTTATACGCGTTGAAAGCAAAGCTTTTATTTTGATTTCGACTTTATTTTCATAGCGCTAAAGTATTAACAAAAGTAAACACAAAATTGCTAAATACGCAACGTGTAAGAGACAACTCTCTCTCACCTCGCTCTAAATTTCTATATTATCCAGGTTTCTTTTTTGTCTGAAATAATAAATAAATAAACTCTTAAACGATTAAACAAATGCAATAAACTCAATTCACAAAAACATCAACATGCGTAAAACTTTGAAACAGTGTTAAATGGTGTGTGAAATGCATTGGCAAATTGCTAAAACCAGCTATTTTCGTAAGTTAAACTCCTTTCATATCAATAAATTTAGATCTCGGTAAAATGATACGATTGGCAGAGGATGGCTCGGTTACCGTTCCGCATATGTGGAAACACGTACAAGTTTCAACACAGTCTGCTGGCTATAGCGCGATTAAAAAAATAGCCTCTATTTTTATTTCAAAACGGCAATTGATTACATTATATCGAATACCCTCTCACAGCTGTCATTCACGTGGATGTATAGATAACTTATTTTCTATTGTAAGACTGTACTTATTCTCAATGGATGAAAATTGCTAAGTTCTTTATTTATTGTCCAACTTAAAGGCCAGTGACAGTAATTGAAGATCTTTGATGATTAACTTTTCTTTTTTTGACGTTGTCGAAGGTAGAACGATATCAAGTTTTAGGATATAAAAGCAATCATGAGTATTCCCCAGTCATTTCTGACTGTATATTTGTTGTCTCCCAACATTGTGCTTGAGCGGGAAGATGGGTAATTTTGGCTTGTCTATTATCGTCATTAAAAAGGCTAAACATAAAATCCAATTTATTCGTCCATAATAAATTGCGGATACAGGTTTGAACACTAGAGCTTACATAAAACAATCCCACGATAACTCTCCCCAAGTTTTTGTCTAGATTCGTATGGCGAAATAATTTAACGTGTAATTAAACGGGGTCCATTGTCTAAGCGATCTGAATGCGATTAGCGCTGTTTTTGCGCGATTCGGAAGTGATTTGTAACAGTATGTGAATATAGAATAGAATGCGCTCAACAATCGCCTGGTGGGACCGCGGTACTCTTACGCAACTGTAAGTGCAGCGAGCTCTATCAAACCGCACTCATTCACAAGGAGGGTGTTCTGAGCCGTTCGAGATTACCTCGTCACTCTCACACTGAAATTGGCCATCAAAATTCAGATGAATTCACCTAAAGTACGAAGCATACTGATATCACCAAAAAGTACGATGATTAGCACGTTTTTACGGAGACAACCATCATAATATATGATTGTCACCCTAAAAACTGGTGCTAGTACTAGTTTTTACGGTGACAACCATGTATCATAATAGTTGTCACTGTAAAAACTGGAGCTAATCATCGTACTTTTTTTCGGATGAGTATGCTAGAGCGACAGAGACCGAGATCTCTCACTCGCCAGAATAAGGCCCCAGATCGTAAACTCGACTCCCCTTAATACCGATAGCTTTATTGTTTTTATCGGTAGTTAATTTTGCTCACATATTATATCATATTCTACTTATAATTTGAATACGATATAATTTGTTTCTTTGTCTGTTACTCATCTTTTGCCTCATAAAGCTGCATCAATCTTTATTACATTTTAGGTACAAGAAAATAGTGAGCGTCATAAGGAAGGCGATTACTTTTTATTTTGTAAATTGGGGTGAAACTGGAAAATCGAGGGTAAAACTATGTGGCGCAGTTAGTTATGGTGCACCTACGAACCTACATTATTATGTATTGTATTTGTGGTACTACCTTAATACGTAGGTATATTTAGTAAGGATTCATAACTAAATAGTTTTTGGGTTAACGATAATAGTGCCCGTTGTATCGAGCTGCGGTCGCGAGATCGGTTACCACGCAGGCCACGGCGCGACCGCCGAGGACACTGCTAATAACGTGCCCGAATGCATAATGAGCTGGTGATCTAACGAGTCGCTCTGTGCCGCAGCGGGCCGCAGTGAGCCGCCGCCGGCACGCAGCGGCCGGGCGGCCTCGACCCGCGCCGCGCCGCTCACTAAACCGACATGTTATTAGAAATAAGTACTTGAACAAAATCATTTTAACATTGATGGATGAATTGTAGTAATATATGACTTAATATTAAATGCCATCTTGTGCGGTGCAGTTTAATGGGACACCAATTTTCATAGATCACTTTGGCTCGAGTAATTTGCAACCGAGACCACACAAGGCGAGGCTCAAAGACCCAATGCTAGCTTCTCGGGCATCTCTTCATTAGCCGGGCATTAGCTTTCAGTTTTTCTAGTACGTAAATGAATATTTTTTTGATATTTAAAATACTTTATTAAATCAGGAGTTACTTTGCGGAAGTTTCATCGTTAAAAACTATTTGAAATTAACTAGTTTTTTTACTATTTTTCTAGTAGGTTTAATAGTAAATAAGTTTGTATAGACCAACTGTCTAGGCCATCCGAAGGTCTCCGACATTATTTGACACGTGCAGCTTCCATCATTTCTATAGGACCCTGACACGTCTATAGGATCATGTTAATTAACGAACTAAAATCAAGCTCGAAATTAATTGGCCTTAACATCCACACATATCAACACGAGCTATAAACGTTGGTCAATCAACTATAAATCTTAGCTTGAAATGTCCACATATTTATAGTAATTTCCCAATCTTGTCATTGCCACTGACCTCTAAAGCCTAATGCGAGGTTATCGTGTAAAAGGAAGACAACACGACCTTACAACTGAAGCCTGGTGAAGGAGGTTTTCACACTGAGAATAATGGCCATCAAAATTCCGATGAATTCACCTAAAGTACGGAGCATACTGATATCACTAAAAAGTTTAGCACGTTTAGCACGTTTATTTAGCACGTTTTTAAGGTCTCAACCATCATAATACGAGTATAATTATGATTGTCACCCTTAAAACTGGTGCTTGTACTAGTTTTTACGGTGACAACCATAGACATATCAAAATCGTTGTCACCGTAAAAACTGGTGCTAATCATCGTACTTTTTAGTGATATCAGTATGCTCCGTACTTTAGGTGAATTCATCGGAATTTTGATGAATTGTGTGAAAGTGAATTCATCATTCTTTTAGCGGAATTTAGATGGATTTTCTCAGTGCATCAGGTGGGCTGTAGCCGAACACCTAAAACAACATTTACTTCTACCAGGCAGTTAACTAAACTAGCCAATGGGTTGATTATACGTAACGAGTACAGTGGCGAGAAAGTGCCCTCGGCCAAGAACTTGGTTTGTTTAAACAGTTTGACGACACGAGACAGTCATTAAAAAAAAGTTTAAGAAAGTTAATCGTTTCACACTCATAGCTTCCCACTAGGCTCCTGTGTCGGGGATGCCATGGTACACACAAAGACAAGGACAACTAACACCCAGACCCAGAACAGAACTTTAAATTCGTCATTCAACATTCAAACATCTGCCTGACCGCGAATCGAACTCGGGACCTCTGGCTTATAAGGCGGATATATTACCACTGAGTCAAACAGGTCGTCTATTAGAACCATGATATGTTTGCTCGGCCGAGTATGCTCATTTACTGTCAAGCCACTGTTCTCGATACGTCTAATCAACTCATAACTTTGTTCGCGCAGGCGGTGCACTGGAATCTAATCTAAGTGTAGCCTCCGACACTAAGAGTTAGATAGTTAGGTGAATTATTTTTATCGTGAATATATCTGCGTTTAATCACCAACTTGCGTGTTGATAAGCGATGATGTGATCGAAGATGAAGCTTAGGAGATACCAATTCAATTGAACCTTGAAAAGCTAAAATTATACCTCTTAGGAAATATTATTAATTTGCAAATACTTAATTTTTTTATACTTGCAAAATAATTCGAAGCTACGTAGCTGCGACAAAAAAAATAGATTTAAAATTGGGTCATCACTGAGAGATACACGTAAGTTATTTATCTGTCACGGTGATATTAAATTGCTACAGAGTTAACGAGTGAAGGTATATGAGCCATAAGTCTTGATACGAGCGCTCCTATCGATGCTCCTTTCCTTTTCATAATCGCTGAATATTCGAAAGTATCGTATAATTTCATAAGTAATATCGAGAGCACGTGTTTCCCAGGTGCAGTCAGTATTGTGCGAGCAGTGATATAATGTGTTACGTGTTTGTTTCTCTCACGATGGAACCGTGTCACCGGGTCCCGACGCGCTCCACATAGCTGCCTCTCGCGACACCGCGGCTGACTGCTCCACCAGACGGCTTGCCGGGCCTACCACAATCTCTTTAACAATTTTCGTTTCATCTTACATGACTGTTCTCTCACTTTATTCACAGTAGCGAGCGAGGTGAATGAGTTTAAGAGGCAATGGTAGGCGTCCTGCAATATCTTGATAGTCATTCTTGTTTTTATTTCTTAACAAGCCACTTTCGGAGCAGAAAATCGCTATCGCGATGTGCCAATAAGGAATGAAGTTGAGATGCGTTGAAGTTGAAGTATTACTTAACATTTAGAGAATTATGAATACGAATGACCAACACACTGAGTGGGGGAGACGGTTCAGCAACTTGATGCAGAACGCTGTTGATTGCACCTACTATATACTACAGCGCTCACTTGAACTCATCATTTATTTATTAGTTTACTTAGGCATTTATGTATATTTTTATGTATTTATCAGGATTTTATCGCTATTGTACACTTGAAACATTCTTCGGCACGGCATTTGGGCGCGTTTGTTGTTAGGACTCTTCTCTAATGGGTGGTGGACATGGGCGCTTACTAGAGTAGAGGTGTGGGTGTGTGGGTGTGGGTGCGAGTGCGACGTGGCTGACGGCGTGTGTGTGTGTGCAGGACGCGAGCGGCGCTGAGACTGAACAGACTCGTGAGAAGCGCAAGCTGGAGGGAGCCACGCAGGCCAAGTTCGGCATCAAGAACGCGGTGCTTGGCTTCGTGTTCGGGGTGAGTACTCGACCAGAGTCGCATCCTCTGCGTCCTCCCCTCCCGCTCTAACGCGCGTTCTCTCTTTTAGAAAATCAACTCGCTGATAGACGCAAAGACACGTTACGTGGAGCAGCTGGACAAGCAGAACATTGAGATCAACAAGCAGTATGGGATCGAGGCTCCGTCGCAGGGCGGGCTCGCGTCGCTGACGGGGATCGTCGGGCAGGTGATCGGGCCCAAGCTGCAGCTGCTCGGGCCGAAGATCCAGGCGGTGACTGGGCTGCTGGGCGGCGCGTCGGGCGGCTCCGGCTCCAGTGGATCAGGTGGGGGCGGCCTCGGCTCCATCCTCTCGCTGGTGACCTCGCTGTCAGGTTCTTCGTCAGGCGGCGGCGGCGGCGTTGGCGGCACCATCGAGACGATCGACTCCTCTGAAGAGGATGACTCGTGATCCCCCTCTCCTCGCACCCACACCTCGCACCGCATCCTGCCCAGTTTTTGAAGGGATAAAATAATTAGTAAGGCTCATGAAATAAACTGAGCACGCATCTGAATGTCTCAATATACTCTGTTTTGCAGATCAGAATCAGATGGACAGATTAGGTTTTCTTTTTAAACAGACCTTTGAAAAAGTGCGATGCCTGACCTTGAAGGGCAGGCACAGGACGTTTTTGATATTTCTGTTGTCTGTAAGTGGCGGTGACCACTTACCGTTCGAAGGCTTGCTTGCTTGTCTTGGTCTCTCTATTATAAAATAGAGAGACCAAGACAAAAAAGAAATACTTCTGCCACAGACATTTTTTTTCGTGTTATGGATATTTGGTATGCAGTATATTGTCTGAGACATTTCAGAATGCATATTTGAAAAAAATAGCATCCGTTTTTTAGTGAATAAAAAAGCCCAGAGTCTTGCCCAGCTGATCAGATCGGCGTGGCAGATAGTTAAGAAATAAATTATCAGAGCGGATGCAAGCCGCGGTGCAATCCCTCGTCCTTACCTTCTCCTTTCCTTCCTCATCCTTTCCCCTCCCTCGGTCGCCTGTACAGTCCGCGATCTTTCCTTACGTTCTCTCTATTCTATATGTATTTATAATGTAAATAGGTTTAGGTGAGCGCTGATGGTATTAAATACTTTTTATATAAATGTTGTTTTACTGCACGAAGCACTTCGCACCCACTGTAGTATACCCACTTAGAACTTACTTTAGACTGTACCACCACCACCACGGGTTAGCGACGGTATGTAGAACTAGAATTTCGGGACAATTGACATAACGGGTCTGAGCATCACATATTTATTTTGGAAAAATAGGTTGTTGTTTGTTGACTTTTGTGCGAGACATGGCAGTCCCATTGAATGAAAAAAGTATTTAAAAAGGTTTGTTGTTTATGGACTTACATACTTGGTCGATGTTTGTGGATAAGCTTGCTCGTTGTGTCCATTTCCCCGAATGTCAAGCCGTCGTCATCGTATTTTCACCATTTGTTGTGACTGTACAAATGTAAAGTAAAATGAGCCCAAGTTTGAAGGTTTTGACAGATCTAATTTTTCTAAAAGTATTGATGTCCTTGTCTAATAGTTTGCAATGATAAAGACAGATACATTTTTAGTTAGTTAAGATCTGTCAAATTAAGTCTTCAAACTTAGGCGTATTTGGGTGTTTTAGCGCTTTTATTTCACTTTTTGTAGGTATAATCGTAATGTTTTTATAGGTATTCTGTTGTAGCTGGTTTTGTAGCCGTTGTGTAATGAAGAACTTCTTCAGTTGTGTAAGTGAAGTCACAGTTATAAACTTGTTAGTGTACACATGGGCTTATGGTTCAGTTCAGTACCCACGGTTCAGTTTTAGGTGACGATCAGTAGTTGTTCTCTTATATTTTTCTAAATTTAATACCAAGTTTATTTAAATTAAAAATTTAAATTATTCGCATTGGCAATATTAGTTTATAAAAACCGTACGTACGTACGTTTAAGCGCTATCAGAGGTCTTAAAAGAGTGATTCAATGATCACTTAAAGGAGTGACTGCCGATTCGCAATCAGCCGGAAATTGTTTGAAAATTCATAATCACTCTTCTAACCATTTTTATCCCAGCTATTATACAGTATTAGTAATTGATCAAAATTGATGTTATTTGTTAATTAATCAATTATTATAATCAGACAGAAACGTGAAGATTTCCGATGCGGATATTCTAGTATTTTCCGCTCCTAGTTAGTTCTCGCTTGCTTCTAGTCATAGCTAGTCTCCTTCTTCTATAGTTTTCTTCATTTCTAGTTTTTTGTAGTCTTATGTTTTTAGTTGTATTTTGTAGTCTTATTATTTCTTTAGTCTTTTTTTCTTTAGGTATCTACTCTTTTCTTATCTTATTTTTTCTTTAGTCTTTTCTAGTCTTTTTTCTTCTAGTTTATGAGCGTAGTCGCCTAAATAGCATCCGCTGCGGATCTTTCTTACGTCTCATTTTAATTGTGCATTTCATTGAGTGTGCTAGGTGCAATAAAAATTGCTATTTTTCAAAGGAATTAAGGTGAATACAATTTTTTTAAAGTTAGTAGACGAAATAAGTCGAAACATTTTTACTTTTATATTATGTTCAGATCGGAATTATACATAGTAAATCAAGGTCGAATGAATAAGTTACGAGTATATCGCAATATAGATCGGTTTCGCCGCGTAATGTTCCTATATGCATGTATGTATATGAGTGTAAATACCGGTGTTTACGTGTTAATGTGCGCTCGAAGGTGAGTTCCTTTCATTTTGAGGTAAAGTTGAGCAACGAACTGGACGCGCGTAGAGGTCAGCGCCGGACGTAAGGAGCTAGGTTTTGTTAGGTGTTGAACGGTGTCGTGCGGTGTCGTGCGGTGTCGTGCGGTGTCGTGCAATGTCGTGCAATGTCTTGAATGGTGCTCACACTTGGCGATGACACTTTGTGTGAGTCAAAGCCTGTGATATATATGCTCAAAGCTTTCTGCACTGACCTTGGCGTATAGACTGTTTTTAACTGTTTTGGTTTTCGATTGCTGATTATACGAGTGTAAATAAATTGAGGTCTGTACTCAGCAATAATTTTTAACAGGCTTATGACTTTCCAGTACTTGTCGTTGCGAAGATTTCCTTCAATATGTTTCCATAATGTTAATTTTGCTGACTTTTTCGAGGATTTAGTTTTTAGAGCATGACTTGTTGAATTAGGTCAGCGTAGCACCGTAGTTCGTAGCCCGTAGCCTCACCGTTGCCGTAGCCTCACTGTAGCGCCCGCGTAGCGGGTCCTTACTTATGCACTCACATTTTATATTTGACTGATGTTAGTTCACAGAGTTCACACCAAGTTATAGTCTCTGCATTTTTACCGTATTTATTATAAACGTAAATGAGATTTACATTTTTAAAATTTGAAATAAAAGAAGTCTATGAATATTTACGTTCGTATTTGCGTATACATTCTATACAAATTTTAATTTCGAAACGTATACATGGTTCAATTAGTATTTGAATAATTACGTAAATATTTGTATTTGCTCGTATCTTTATTCGTGAAACATGAATTTGGTGGTAATGCCCCGAGATCTATCACGTAGACATATACCACAGATGACTTTCTATGGATTCCGCATCATCAAAAAGCACCACGCATCTGTCAAATTGACATAAAGATTCACTCTTATTGGTCCATTGCGTGGCGCGGCTGGGCGTCACCTAGCTTAGCCAATTGGAACGCTTTATCGCGGGCTCCGCATTTGGGCTTTCTTCTAACTTTGGTGCGTTTTGTCGTTACAATGACCTGATGTGGCATCTATAGAGAGTTTATCTTTGACATATACGCAGAACGCACGTCCTAATTTCAACCTTTCCAGTCATTTCCTCTGCCACATTTAATAATAAAAAAGTTTTGCCATTTAAATAGTTAACATTTAAGAATATATTGTATTTTAAACATATTTGAGTGTTAAAAGTTGGTACAATAAATAAAATCAATATTTTTATATAATTCGGTATGTTTCAAAATTTCCTCTCCCACCCACGATCCATTCAGAAGTATGCTAGCATAGAAAGCGTTCGTTGTCTGATAAATATATCAAAGTCTAGATTACATCACGATGCCTTCGTTAGTTTTCAAAATTTTCGGATTAAATAGAGTAAAAAAATATATGTTTCTTGAAACCGTACACATGCGTGACACGTAATTTCCGAAATGTAGGTAGGCCTCAAGTGTAGGTACATCATCTAAGGATACATCGACCCTAAACACCATAGTACTCGTAACCTGGTCAATCATACACAACACAAGCATACACACGGCAAGGCACGCGCGGTAGGAGGCGGGCGAGCGACGAGCCTCGCTGACCGCCAATCACGCACGCAGACTGGCACTACGTCGAGGGCCCCGGCGAGATTGGCCCCATTGGCCCCAGGGGTCACACGGCCCACGAGGGCCCCCAAGACACCGGCGGCTACAGCGGTGCGCCGCTCGTCGTCACGGAGCAGTACTTCGCGACCCGCGCGCCAGGCCACCACCAAGGACGACATTCCCGAGTTCGACAGGAACAAAGTGAGCCTGGACTTCCCGGGGACTTTGTTTGGGCCCTCCGTCTCCCTCCTCATCAAAACCACTAAGGTTATTGGAGACGTTATACAGGTACCTACATTTTGACTCTATTAACTTAATGTACGTTTGTCTTATTTTTAACCGACTTCCGAAAAAGAGACGGTTCCCAATTCGACTGTTTATTCGTTTTTTTTTGGCAGTTTTGAATGCTTTGGTAGACAGATCTAAACTCAGTAATAAAAAGCTCTCTTTATCATTGTTATCTATTAGACGAAGACATTCTATACTTTTGGTAAATTTAGACATACTTTAAGCCTTAAACAAAAACAAAAAATGTCAAAAACGCGACACTTTCTTTTACTGAATGTGTGTTACATTTCATGCTAAAATGACTGAAAGAATAAAAAAATATTGGAAAAGAACGTAGAGGCGTAACTAGTATAAAGCTGACTGCCAAGTGCCGACCTTCGCTGGTTCTTCGTCGAAGGTTTATTCTTTTTTTTTCGTAAGTATCGTTGTAAGATATGATGAACGTGTTGCAGAACTCAGCGGTGCGGTACCAGAGCTTCCTGCGGCTCTTCCGGCCGCTGTTCAGGGGCCAGTTCGAGATCAAGGGCCTCGACCCGCCCACCACCACCCGTGAGCCCGCCCCCGCTGACAACGAGGTCCGTCGGTAGAACGACGACTATCACTCGTACTTGGAACTACAATAAATTATTTCAAAGATCTATTAAAGATTAGTTTTCAATCTGAACTGAACTGAATGCGTGATAGAATTTTTAACGGAAGGCCGATTTTTTTCTATGAAATAGTTTTGCACCATTCCTTCAACGTGTTCGAAAACTTTCCTATTAATAAACCAAACAACTAAAAAGCAAATTAAAATAAAACTAAAATAAACTTCTTTCCTTGAAATGTTTTTGATAGGCGTTATTGTCGTCTCTACCTAATTATCTAGAAGCTACCTAATTCCTAGAAAGTCGAGTACCAATAGGTAATTAAATAGAATAGGTGTTTGTATAAATAAGTAGAATAGATTATGTATAATAGGTTAATTAGATATCAAACTCGTGCCTTATTTACTTGGACTTAAAACCTCGGACAGTTCAATTTTATTATAAAAGAGACTGACAGGCACACTGACTGCAAAGAAACGAGAAGATGATTATATATTTTTTTAATATTTCAAAAAACAAGCTTTTATTGCATTCTCATCGAAGTTACACAGGTATACCAAATTTCAGCTCAATCTAACATCGGGAAGTAGTTCAAAAATCAGCTGCAATATTTGACCCCAACAAATTAGCATGTAAACAAAAAACATGGCTAGCTATATGAAGCTTGGAAAATAGGATTTACTTACTTATAGCTCTTCATCAACAAACTGTTCAACGGTTCCATCAGTTGAAATTGTTCAACAGAAATAGGACAATACTCATAGAACCTGGTATCGTAGTAATTTTCATGTAAGTATGTGTACCCCATGTGCTGCAGCCTGCAATGGGGCCAATAAGCAATGATACCACTAAGTAATGGACTACAAATACTATACTTTCATTTGCCCGATCTAGGTTAAGAATTATAATAAAATTACAGGTAATTATGTACATGATTCAAAGTAATTATTGTAAGGCGTTGGTAAACGTTACAATATTGTATCAAACAAATAGGCTGGACTCGTGACTCTGTCCGCGTAACCATCTGTCTTTCTCTAACCCTGGTTTCGCTTCTACACCCATCCCGCTTCCACTACATTCCCGACCTTTTTCCTGGTCTACCCTCATCTCTGTTGTCTCCTTCATATTCCCATTCTATCTCCTCTCGTACTAATTGTATCTATCTATTTGATTGATTGCTCAAACTGTATAAATAAATACAAACTATTGTAGTTTTTACTTTGGTATTTTCATTTTGACATATCCCTTTTCGACGAGCTCGGTAGGAGGCTAGTTAAGGTTACGAGTTGGTAAGGTTACATTCAAAACAAGTACCTCCTCCGAATAATTCTAGAATCATAGCTAAAACACTCGCAACCAAGTCATCACATTTTTAACAAAAAACTGAAATAGGTTCAGCCGTTTCGGGACTACGACGCCACAGAAAAACACACATTATATTACTTATTATTACTTATACAGGCTAAACTTACAACTCTCCTCTTCTGATAATAGACAATGATAAGGGATAGTTAAGCGAAAGTTTCAGTAAGTTGTTTCTACAAATCAAACTGCTCGATGATATTTTTCGTTTCGTTTATTCGTTCTTCACATTTTGTAGGCAAGTATTTAATATACAATCAATTTTAAAGTTTAAATACAAGCAAATCGGTCAAGGGAATATTAAAATGACATCGCAGCCTATGATAGGTCACGACAATACAGTTCGAGGCAAAAGACTGGTAGTAGGTATTATTCTAACGCAATCTTTAATTTTCCCTCTGTTGAGATACCAGGTCTACCCTCGAAGGGTGTTAAGGTTGTATTCCACCACGCTGGCCAAGTGCGGGTTGGTGGATTCACATATGAATTTCTTCTCTGGACGTATGCTATGCAGGCTTCCTCAGGATGTTTTATTTCACCGAAACGCCAGTAGTTTGAAAATCCGTAGATAAGTAAGAACGAGTTAAGTCAGGGTCGGAGTTTGACTTCGTCACCTCATGAATGCGAAGCAGACGCTCTCTCACTGTTCTACGGCACAACTAGTGTTTTATTGCCTGAAAATAAACTCGCTGCAAAACACACGATTAGGCGAGAGTGGGACCAACATTTCGATAGGCTTTTTTTGTTAGGATGTGTATTGTTTCCTGCCTGAAACTCTAAACTTCCTGTCGTTCTTAAGGCGGATTGATACCATCGCACGCAAAGCACATGCGCATATTTTAATAAGCGCCCACATGTTCTTAAAATGCACGGGAACTCCAATGTTCGAGATCGCAAGAGGAATTTGATCGCAATCTATTCGGTTGAACCAAGTAGATTACGTTCCCAAACTTTTCCAAAGGTGTTGGATGTTCATACTATGTTCCAAAGATACTCGTACACGCAAACTGCATTGTACTTTGTGCCTTTATTGTTGCTATATATATTAGTTAACACTTTTAGGTATGTAGGTAAAAATATTTACAAGTATGAACGGTATGCTATAAGGTGAATGGTAGCTGTCAAAACTTGACCTCAACTAGTAACTAAGATTTATTACTGACAGTATAAAGGCGGCCTCCCGTGGTGCGTTATGCAGATTGTCACGCACGGAAGACGACCACGGACAGCCAAGGACCGAACACCACCGGTACAGACGTGCATGCACTTCTATAGAAGACACTATTCCCATGGTTGTTGATGCAGGCTGATCTGTGTCCGTCCGTAATATCACGGACTGTGGGAAGCCACCTAAAGCATTTTATAGCATTCTCACCCTGAAACTATCGTTTATTCAGTGCCGTAAAGTTGAATGACGATGTAGTACAAGATAGTAAACAAAACACGCCTGGTATAGACAGGGAACTGACCCTCAAGCGAATCTGTCAGAGTATATTATTAGGCGCTTCGCGACAGGTTTCCAGATAAGAGCCCTCCAAAACGGTCTACCATGCTGAGGTATAAGTTAATCTGGAGCCAGCATTTTTCACCTCATTTTTCAGTAGAAATGCTATTATATGTACATGGCTTGGACAGCATTTGCCGAATCCACTTGAACCAGAAATGAAGTTAATGAAGTGACTACTAGCGCCATCTGTAGTATTTGATCCAAACCGGTACCAATCTAGCAACTTTTAAGTTACTAACTATGTAGTTGGAATGTTAGTTCTAGCTACTGAAGATAGATGGCGTTCTGGTTTTTTGCATGAATATTTTAACTGAATCATTTGTCTGGGAGAAATCGCTCTTAGAAATAAGGCCGCTAGTTTTTGCATAGTGTTTGTTTTTATTTGTTATTTCTGGTGTGGATATAAAAAAACTTTTTAGATCTGTAATTTTTATCACAAAACATAAACCATAAAATCACAAAAAAAATCAGCTGTTCCATACAATCATCCTGTCGAGACATTGACATTTTTCTATGGAGCAGCTGATTTTTTTCGTGATTTCAGGGTATGTCATAAAGTTGTTCCTTGTGATAGTACTATGATCTTTTTTGGTTTAGCTTACCTGTTCATAACCCTATGTCAATATGTTAGGTATAGGTATCTAACATTTATCAAACGTGAAGATCGAAGAGTCACAGATTACGCAGCTATAGCACTTCTAGTACCAACTTTGGCCTCACATTACCATACCTTAAGTAAATACCAAAGTTATGCAATCCTTACATTCCCGCATACCTGCGCGACGCGCGACGGCGACGTCTGCCAGTCACCGTCACTGAGGAGTGAGGTCCCGCGGGTCGGCGCTAAACAATCTAATTAGTGCCACTCTACTGCCATACACTCAAATGTCACAGAGTTTTAACTGGAGCCCTATTCTACCGAGTGAGATAGTATTTCGGCCACTTTCGCTCTCATTAGAAATGTTAATATGAATGAATGAATGAAATGTTATTATGTAGTAATAAATACAAGGTTATGCAGAAAGGGTATGCTAATCCGAATAGGGCTCATAGTACTCATCACTTTGAACAAGTTTTAGTACGGCACCAAACAAGAATTCGCGAAAAAAAATCAGCCGTTTAATAGAAAAGTGACAACGACACTCAAAAAAATGTCAGCATAATTGTGAATCATCTTTATTGACGGCAAGTTAGTCTATTCACTAAACAAAACAATAGATTCAGTTGTTTTTGTTTTTCCATAAGTGATGGCGAAAAAGACGTTTTTTGCCTTTACTATAACCATAATAATATGTACTGTACTTCCTTAATTATTTCACAAATACCTAGTCAGTTTTCTAGGAATCTACCTTCAATTACTTTATCAGTGTTTTGTTTTGATCATCTTTAGTGTAATTGTTAGTTATCTAATGCTTTCGGTTGCTCCTCTATTAACAAGTACAGTAGAGTACATTTTTGCCAAACACAGTTGCCCAATCCCCGTTTGTCTAAGCACAAATCTCAAAAGTCTCTAAGAGTTTTTGGTAGTTACCAAAGAGATTTCTTGCGACTTCTGTCAATAAATAAAAACATTACGCAGACAATACTTTTTATACCTAAGTAATAACGCGTAGATACCTTTAGGCAAAACCATCGGCGTCAGCGTTGAGAAAAAGTTGATAGTAATTATAGAAAGTTTCACCTCAAAAGCCAAGGTACTTGAAAAGGCCAACAGCCGAAGAAAGCTGAAGTCCACAGTCATGAAACGAAAAGTCGCCTTCTTTGGACACAAAGAGGATCCCTAAAGAATTCCGGGGAAGAGCCCAGGACTACAGAGACGGAAATGGCTGGACGACATTAAGAAGTGGACCGGACTGAGTTATCAGCATTTGAAAAGCACAGCATGGGATCGCAAGAAGTTCAGCCTACTGACCTCCAAACTTCAATATGAAGATGGCACTGATGAAGATGATAGAATGACAGAAAAAAGTGATTAATTTATAATATTATTCTAAGTGTTTCTGATAGGATCCATGTTTTAGTTCTTGACTTACTCGTACTAGTAGATGCTTACTTACTTTACTAAATCAGCTGTTCCATAGAAAAATGTCAGTGGACACTCGACAAAATGTATGGAACAGATGATTTTTCTTTCGTGAATTTAGGGTTGGTCCCATTCCCATACCATAGTAAAAGTTGTTCATAATGATGAGTACTATGTGCCCTTTTTAGGCTTAGCATACCCTTTATGAATAACCCTGTATGTATATGTGTCAGTACAGCTACGCCACGAGCGCTACCATGCATAGCCATCAAATTTGCTTCAAATCAAATAGTAGTTCTGTTCAAATCAAATCAAAAAGTTTACTTGTGACCAAGCTTAATATTAATAAATTACAATGTAATCCAAAGACCCCTGAACTAGTAAAAACCGTATTTCAGGGCCCGATGGCTTCTCCCAAATTACTAAATACGAAAACTAAACTAAAGTAAATACTACAGCTAATACAATAATTAAATAACAGTTTTGAATTTTGGGAAATTAAAAAATTATAATAATTGCCAAAACATAGTATATAAAGAATAACATGAACTGCTATAAACAAAACAATAATTAGTGATTAGAATGATGACCACGAATTAAAACGATGACTACGAGCTACCGAGTAGTCACTGTAGACTGTAGACTTACTCCCACGAGACTCATACCTTTCCGCAACTGCTTTGCATTCTGATCACGCGCCGCTCACGAAAACTAACAAACACAACATTCTACTCATCTGCGTATATTTGGTACCTTGCCATAATAAGAGATTGTAAGTATAAATAAAAGGTGAGAAGGAAGAAGAAAAAATGTAGTAGTACCTACTCGTACCTTGCACATAGTTATTTATTAAAATAAAATGGTTGCTGAATTCTCAAGTGAATATTCAAAATGAATTGTCCGGCATTGAATCAGGAAACTTTATATAATCTACACTTGGACTTGGGTACTTTATTTATCACAGGGTTATCTGAAATTCGAAAGGACAGTCGACAACTTACTTTTGTTAGGTCTTGAAAATCTTATTTTTGTAAAGTATCGCAATGATTTGTAAAACAATAGGACAATTTCGCAATTTTTGCGATACAAAAAAATTTGAGAATGAATCGGTTTCTGTAAGCCAGCGTGCCCCATCATTGCTTTTTTTTATTCATTAATAGGCTTGCATTTGACCGCCATCTTGCCTGATGGTAAGCAACGATACGGTCTACGATGGAGCATGCTTGTTTCTAAACCATCACCACCCGTCAGGCTGCTTACCATCAAGCGAGATGGCGGTCAAACGTAAGCCTGTCAATGCATAAAAAAAATAACAAAGTTATATGACAATTAGGCGCAGAGTAACTTCGACAAAGTTGTTCAGTTACCCGGCCGGTAAGCACGCCGTTAGTATGACGCTCACATTCAGATCAGCGTGTCATCTTGTCAGCGTGCGAACCGGCACTTTCCTCAAACGTGGAGATATTTTTGCTAGCTTGAATATTCACATGATACCTAGCTGTAGCTAGGTATGACAATGCTGGACAGGGTAGTGCTTGTGCTAAATTCAGCAATAAAAAATTTAAAAAAAATAACAACGGGTGAAACCGCCGGGAGCAGCTAGTAAAAAGTTACTTATTTCGAGTTTTTTTGTTTGTTTCAAATTTGAACACGGAAACTATCGAATGCAATAATTTGTTTTACAAATATGAGTCTTATTATAATCTTTATATTATAATCAACTTATTTTTGAGATATGTAATACATTTACGTATACTCAAAATAAATATGAACGAAACTTTGTAGTTTTAAGTACTTCGATTCATTTATTCTAATAAATGATATGTGGATAAAAACAGTAGGTACTAGGTATCGTATACTTCACGTAACTACACGTGAATGTAAAAAAAAACTGCAAAAAACAAATGACTCTAGCTTGATATTTGAAGAGTAGCTATAGATCTATAGGTACACGCATTGCTTGCCCCATAAAACTTATCAAATGCAATAACATTAACATTAACCATGTCTTATAGCCCTTGACAGGTACCGATGTTTCGCGTAGTGCGTGCACATCGTCATGCTGCATGCATGCGTAGTGCAGGCGCCGCGTTTCCGAGAACATAGCGAGCACTTCCGCGTTTAATTGTTGTGTTTTATGGAGCTGCTTGTATGGGACGTTTTTTGTTACGTGATATAATTCAGGAGAAATCCCGCCTAATTGCCATCAATTTTTTATCAGCAATAACTGAAACTGAAGTGACTACGTTGAAAGAGCCTACCACAATCTTTTAGAGCTTTTATATCACATTTTTACTAGATTTTTTGATTAACGTTATTCAATTTAACTTGTGGCGAGAGCATGAAAAAAACTATTTGATTTTTTTTTTGTATTACATACGTCCTATATCGATGTTCGCAATCAATGACATACTCTGGTATCGGAATCCCAGACCCACTTTTGGTCGCTGCGCCAGAGAAACGAGCAAGTGTAATTGTGTATTAAACCCTACTAACTATGTCATTGTTATCGAGGCGACTCCACCTTTGTAAACCAGATGACGTAAATCGTTTCAGTGAGCTGGAATATGAAGGGTTGAACGCATGAGCGGTTTTCTATCACACGACCCCTTTACAGTCTTTAGCCGCTTACAGAGCTTAGATTAGCTGCTTTTATTTGTCTTAGAAAAATAGCTGTATTATAGTTATTTAGAGATGTTAAGGCGATAAATCTTCAGTAAACTTAGTAAAAAAAATCGTAGGTATAGGAATTACTTGTAATGGTTACATTGGAGAGATTAATTGGCTTATGAAAATTGGATAGAGAAAAATTAAATGTATTTTACAGTAGATATTAAAAGTCAAACGAAAAAAACCCGACTGTAAAAATGTAGCTAACGGCACTGTAGCATTCTAGACATAAAAATGATTTAATGACATCTTGCATTCCATGACAAGCTAGGCAAGGAAGATATATGAGGTCACATAATTATAACACACAAACAAACATTTACTTACGAACATCTGAAAAACATCGTGATCTTTCTTAAACAGTCAGGCAAATGGTATCACAGTTTTGTTTCTTTAAAAATACGCGGACAAATAATAGAAATAAATTAAGATAAAAAAACCGAAAAACAATTCACGCAACGCACGCTAACGTTCTTTTATTTTTTTTCAAAGGCTCACGCAAGATTTTTGTTATAATGTAAAATAATTTACATAGGTACTTTCCTATTGGCTCACTGAAGCATTTCTTTCGTTTTCAAGACATCATGTTCCAAAGTACCAATGATTGCAAAAACGCCGGAAACAGTACTACATTCCTACAAACTCGAGGGCGTTGTGTGATGATGGACGGTCACAAAAACCGCATACCAACCTCGTGCCTATCGCAGAAGATAAATGGCGAGGTGCTGACGTGGAAAACGACCTATTGATTTACTGTAATGAGATACAGATTTAGAATTAGAACTCAAATTAGAATTTAGAATAGAATGTGAATATTCGTTCCGTCATATTTTTTTTATTCAACAGTTTTTCAGGCTATGAGTTAATCCAGATAATAAGCTACCTCCACAATACACTAGCAGCCTAGCTTTTGTATTCAGATTTTTAAACCAAACCACTGACCAAACCATCATTATAAGAAAACAAATACATATTGCCCACTTGCCAATAGCAAACTTGAAACTCTATTCAATATATTATGAACGTAATACTGTAATAACTATTTTTTTTAAAGTACATAAAAAAACGCAATGTGTCTGCAGTCTGCCTTTACAATAAACTACCCCAGATTCTTAATCTCAATTTTAAATAAAAAAAACAATATTTAATAAAATTACCCACCAGCTTTCAAATTCAGTCGAATAGCTTGCATCCATCCACCAGCCCCACCTCCATCGATTAGGTATCAAATAGTACCAATCATTGATATTGGTGTCGATTAAACCCCACCTGTCAATTCAAGCTGGGTGGTAAACCTACTTCAACTCCCGACCTCCGATATATCTAGAGCAAAGATGGAGCACTGCTTTAGAATTGAGTCTTATACTCTCTGGCCCGTTCTACTATTGAACAATCAAGGGCACAAAAAGCGACATCATTTTATGGTTGACATAGGTACCAAAAACCTGAACAAAACGTTTTTACTCAAAATTCATTCGAACCGCACGAGGGTGAATACTCTGCCTGAGTGGGCGTTCCCCGATGGTAATAATATGGGTGGGTGTCTTCAAGTCCAGGGTGAATCAGTATCTTTTAGGCTAGTGGCCTCCATCGTAGACCACATCATTGCTTCCCATCAGGCAAGATGGCAGTCAAACGCAAGCCTATCATTAAAAAAAAAGCACTTCTCTAACTTTCACGCGTACGTAACCAGCTTTACAGTGCCGCGAGTGGTTGAATATTTATCTGTCAATGTGTGCGTCTTCTGTACGTACGTGCGAAAGTAGAGGAGTTATTGGCTTCACTCAAATCTAACCCGATGCTCCATCTTTCTCTCTAAGTTTATCTAGGTTCAGGACTAGTTAGACGCCAGTAATATTTAGTGCTTAACCTAGTTAGGTTAAGGGTAATAGCCATTCTGACTGTCCATTTTGATCGATTCAAAATAATGCTTTATTTATTCAACAACTCGAAAATTACCGAGGGCGTTTCCATATGATTAAGGTAATTTCAGAGTATATTATTTTATTATGAACATGATAATAGCAGAAGCGTCTATTTTTAGATTCCTTTTTAGGCATACAGTAGATAAAAGTAGTTATTAATGGTACAATAAGTTTTGATCTACATTTTATGTAGTCTCTACTTTAGATTGTACTTAGGCATTCACATAAACTTTTCGTAAACGTTTCAACAGGTTTTTTGTTTACGATTTTTTTTCGAAATAAAATTGAAAGAATTATGTAAACAGGGCATAAAAATAAAGTATTTTAAAAATCTTGATTTTAAAAGATCTCTATCGGAAATGACACATTATACCTCCTAAAATACCAGTCAAAAAACCATTTAGCATAGAGCTTCAAAAAACGTTTTACTATGTATTCGTAAAGAAACTCAGGGGTCTAGTTATAGTGGAGGGTGGTAAGTAGGGGTGTGAACACACAGGGGTGGCTAAATCGTCGCAAAGCGTAGAATGACGGATGTCTTTACAAGCCAGAGGAGTTGTCAGTACGGATTAGGGCTTACCTTTTGAGGGTTCTCAAACATTTACTTAAAAAATCTTATGTTTTTCAACATGGAATCCAATTTTAAAGAACTTAAGGTGTTTTAAGTTTGGGTTTATACAAGTTTTGATGAAAATTTTTATTTCTATTTTCAAAAATGCTTTATGTTTTTGATTTGTCATTCTAACTGCTAGATGGAAAAAATAGCAGTTGCAAATCGACAAATTCGACCATTCTGGAAAACGGCGTTCGATTAAAAAGTAAGAACTCTAAAGCTGTCAGTCAATATTTAAGTTTCTTCTTTCTTATTGTCGGTTATTTTGTGGCATGAAGTTGTAAAGTTTGAAATCCACAGGCATCGCAGCGATAACATATCGTCCTCGCGAAAGATGAGTGTATCCTTGTTCCGGTATTTTTTACGTTTTTTGTCTTTAACGGAATTAAAACGTTACCGACCGCGGGCGGAAAAAAACGTATCGCATGTCACACTTGACGCAGTATAAAGTTACGCAGTAAGGGCATTTCTATATCTAATATAGATGTTACTTAACTACCTATTTCCTTTACCTAATCACCCTCTTCGAGGGTAGATTTGTATCCCAGCAGTGGCAGCATTAAAGGTTGCAAATGATGATGATGATGAAGCTTGTATATATTTTTTGTTTGTTTGTATAATAAAGGATTTCTATGTATCTAAAGTGATTTAAAAAATTAACATATTTTTTGGTTTTTATTTGACTTTTTTCAGCACCGTAATAATATCTATCAACGGTCAATGTCAATTGGTTTTTATACAAAATAATAATTAGGGACACCTACTAGTATAAATATATTTTGAAGGATTCCTAGCATATCATTTACAAAATAAATATAAAAATATTAATAAGGTATGGAACTACCACATCCTAATTTACTTACAGGTTCAGGTTGGTTTTTTATTTGTAACTGAGATACTGTCACAATCTGTATGTTCATCCTAATTCTTACAAAAAGCACCCTCGTGTCACCGACAAAGAACCTAAAATAGCTGCCGAAAAACGTGTTTTTCATTTACGTGACGATTTTGTTATGACTGAAATTATTTATGAACGGTGTTTTCCTTGATCTGGTCTTTGGGGACAGATTTAGATATTGAAAGAGATATCTACTGACGTTTTAGAAGTGCAAGGGGATTATATTATACCTATTCGTGTAGTGTTGTTTTTAAATTGAAATCGTTACTCAATTGTTGGGATAATCAACCTATGAAATACTACAAGACTAAGAATAAAAAAGAGTCTCATAAGAGTAATAGAAAGAAAATAAGCAAGAAAGAAGGAGAAGAAAGAAGTCCCCCTACTTCTTCCGGATTATTGTTAGAAAATCTATACTGAAAAAAAAATAGGTAACTCCGTAAACCCGTTGCGAAGGCTTTATGACAAAGATACAATTTTTCGTTGATTGAATTTGACCGTCGATATTTAATATTAACGATCACAAAGAAATGCTGTTAGCTACTTTTTTACCGACTTCAAAAAAGGAGGAGGTTCTCAATTCGACTGTATGTTTTTTTTATGTTTGTTACCTCATAACTTTTGACTGGGTGAATCAATTTTGATGATTCTTTTTTTATTAGAAGCTGACGCTTCCCTGTGGTCTCATTTCTGATAATGATAATTTAGTCCAGTTCTGATAATGGTATCCATGAGAAAACCATATAAGTCTTAAATTTGCATTAAGTACGACAAATAGATGAATAACTCAATAGTCGGTCTCTTGAAGTCGGTATTTTTTTTGTAAAAATAATTATTGAACACAAACTCTTTTTTGCGTGTTCTTTTTTTGCTTTTCTAAATGCCCAAGCAAATAGTTCGCTAATAGGAAGCAATAAGTTGAAATACTCGTAAAGTTCGGGGTCAGAGAATATAGGTCGACCAGATTGATTAGACGAGCATTATTCAGGTTTCAGCAATTTGTCACAGAAGTCTTTGAACTCCTATCGTGACCTATTTTCTTGAAACTACAATTGAAAGACGGTTAGTTTAGTTCTTCAGAGATAATTTTGAATTACTTTTCCCAAGAAATGCTGGAAAAGCATTAAACTATAGAACGTGGCTAATTGCGGAAGCCTTCTTGTTATATAATATTATACATAACCTCAACTTGGGTAACTTTGACATTCTGGGTGAGATTGACAGTTTTGTGTTTCATGATTTTTGTTTATATTCTTTGTTGTATTGTCAATAGTTCTAAGCTCAATGTCTAGTTTGGTTCAAACTCAATTTTTTACCGTTTTATTTAAAAAATAACAGTAACTGTTTGTCTATTCCACGTGTTTTTATTTTGCGTAAAGGCTACCCAGAATCTATAAAATGGTTGCTAAAGATACCCAGAATGTTTAAAATTCAATCAATAAGCGATTTTAGTGAAAACCAAAATTACTGTCAAAGTTACCCAGATAGGGGGGGTAACTTTGTCATACCAAACTTTTGCATTTTTTCAAATTAACTTTTAAATAATGAGGGTTAGATTATTTTAGAATTTTGTTCTGCACGCATCAATACACAAATTTACTTTTTCACATGAATCCATGACTTTTTACTAACATTGTTATAAGCAATAATGTGCCCTGAACCTGTCAAAGTTACCCAAGTTGACTGTAACTAAAAAACAACGAAATATTTATCACCATTCTACAGTAATTTTTTTGTTATGCCATAGTTGGCAAACAAGCAAACAACCCCCCTGATGGTAAGCGATCACCGTCGCCTATGAATACCTGTAACACCAGACCAGAGGCGTCTTGTATACGTTGCCGACCTTTTGAGACTCTATTAACAGCTCTTTTGAAGAACCCAATGTTGTACCTTTTTTTTTTTTTTTGGGGGGTGGGAAATCATCAAATGACCCCTCCCACTCTTGGGCAGAGCGGAAGGGAGTGTCAGACTTCTACTGACCAAAAACCACCCATGTTCCTTCTACGCCCTTGTGACGCCGAGGCCGCGGTAACTTCTACCCGCAGCCCCGACGGGCATGGGCCCTTTCGGGCCCCTTCCATGTTGCTGACATCTCTTTGAGGCGCGCGTGGAACACGAACGCGCCGTCGACACGGCCTGTGTCGTCATAAGACGGACGGACAGCGAGCTAGCCCAATAGCTCACCGTCCACAGGCCCGCGTCTACGGTGGCCGGAGGTCGTCACGTGACCCCCGACGCCCGGAGCGCCACCCACGGCGGCTGGGACGAAAGGTTCTCTCCCTCTCACGTTCCGCCACCTCCTTCACTAGCATCACTGTTTCGCAGAAGGAGGCGACGGCGTCCCATTCCTCCTCGCCCCGGACCATAGCTTGCACCAGGGCCCGACGCGAGAGATCGCCGCCGCCGATCGCCGCTACGAGGATACGGCGGGGCTCCACCCAAGCGGGGCAGACCTCCACGGTGTGCTCCACCGTGTCCTCCGGCCGATCTTCACAGTGGTTACATCCGGGCGTTTCCTCCCGCCTGATTCGGTGCAGGTACCTCCCGAAACGACCATGTCCGGTGAGGACCTGCGTCAGACGGAAGGTAAGGGCGCCGTGGCGCCTCTCAAGCCACTCCTCAAAGAGGGGACTTACCGCCACTATTGTGGCGTGCCCTGCACGGGGTTGGGACAGTCGCTGTCTCCATGTCGCCATGAGATCGCACCGGAGGTCTGTCCGCTTCGCGGCAATGTGCCGCGGAAACGGAGTGACCCCCCGGAGTAGCGCCTCCGCGCGCCATTCATGCAGGCGCGCGAGGACTATCGCCTCCAGATCCCATGGCGGCAGTCCGGCAAGGAGGTTCGCCACCTCGCCGGAAATCGTGCGGTATCCCCGAACTAGCCTGACGGCTAGGACTTTTTGGGGCTTATTCAGGTAGTGGGCGGCTCGCTTCCTCAAAGCGGGCGCCCACACCGGAGCCCCGTAAAGGGCCATGGACCGCACGACCCCGGACCCAATGTTGTACCTAGTTACGCGAAAGCGGTGGGGGGAGCCCGTAACATTTAAAGCGTTTATAGTAAAACTACCTAATTTAATTTTGAACACATTTCAATCTCTGAACCAAGCTCCCTTTTCAAGCAGAGATAAGACTCAGTTAAGTAAATAAACCAACCCTCCCTCAATATAACACCCCTAATTCAGCACCGACAGACGTTTCCGACAAGCCGTAGGTATGTGCCGATGGGGTGCGAAACTATCGTGAAGATGAATAGGCGGCGCGACCCGGGGCCGCTTTTTGTGGTGGCACTAATGATCGCTGCTCGTACGTGAAGCCGGTAAGTTTTAAAACTGCAATTAAGGTAGGTGAAGAGAAAAAATAAAAAAAGCTTCAATCGAGCATTATGTAAAGTCTTTTTTGTAAAACGCCTTCGGCCTGTGTCGGAGGAGAATACTGACAAACTTACAAATTAAAAAGATGAAGCAGAAAAGGAAAATCGGCTAGATGGTGTTAAACCATGCAGTAACGTTAGTAATATTAAAAATATATGAAAAATGGCGCAGCGGTATAAATGGAAACTGAAATTGATGATTCAATTACATAAAAACAAAAAAAAAAAACATTTTTCTACTAAATACTTGCTACGTATATTTCAGCAGAACTCTTCCTAAGCCTTTGTTTGCACCACGATCCGATTAAGTCATTTTTTCAGTCATTTCTCAAATAAATAATTGACTATCCTAGCTATGTTTATTAGCTTTCCTGACTACATTTATTAGCTTACCTAACTATGTTTAGTTAGGCTGTTTACTCCAGCAGCGCAGACTCAATGCATCGTATAATGGCGTACATTATGGATTTCCCATTAGCTTTGGAAAGCTCAATTAATAATGATGGGCGTCACGGCGGCGCCGCATTCAGCAGATCAATAGCGGAGTCTGCACCGATGCACGCTTTAATGGCTTTGTACCTACAGCTGGGGGCAAAAGCTGGAAGGATAATAACAAAAGCTAATTGTAAAAAGAAGCGAAAGATCGCATAAAAACTTAATTCTACAGTCAAATCAGATAGATAAACCCTTTACTGTTCACACCAGAAATTGCTAATAAAAGGATAATAACACTTAAAACTAGTGCATCGCTAACAGCGCATATTCACCAATCAGCATATTTTCTGTTAAGGACATGGTGGCGATCCAAAAACATTTTTAAAGATATGTCAAGACTGAGTATGGATAAATTTCCCATATTTCAATTGTGATAAAATCAACTGGTTTAGTTTACAATAGTCGGTAAAAGCTGACGTCACTTTGGTAAAAATATTTTGGCGTAGGTAATTCACTTAATACCGAACTTAAAACAAAGTACTTTTAAAAAACATCGTTTCAAATGCAGTCTTCCATGCAGTCGCAACAATTTTAAGAATTTTTGAACTTTCGAGCAAGCCAGTCCACCATTAGGTCGTATTTCAGGTGCAAATGTCCGCCGTTATTAATTAATACCCGCCATGAATCAACCCACAATACGTACGGATTGATAACGGATATGAATAGGTATCGGATGTGGACGCAGCCGGTGATTTGTGCGGTATATTGTGCTGCCAAATTAGTTTGTTTTCATGCCACAGTTAGGGAAACAGTAGTCAAGTCAAGTCTGCTATAAATATGAAGGGTACCTAGTAGAAAAATACCGAACCCTAAAATATGCAGTTTGTTTAATACGTTTTTAGAAACTTTTAAAGTTTTATTAAGTGTATCAGGGCAAGGTACGACTAAAAAGTTCTGTAAAACTACCTACGGAACTTATTTACATCTCGTTGAACTCGACTTCTGAGCTTTCCTAATTTAACGAGTATTCACTCAAATTTTCTCTCTTTTTATTTCTTATTTTTAGTTTTGTTTTGCTGTTTTTTTGTCTCTATTTTCTTATTTTTATTAGTCACATTAAAGTTTAATCAAATAGACGATTAAATTTATTTATAGATATTGAAATCTACCTACTTTTATAATGTAAGGTAGGTACCTAAATAACAACTGCGACTAGCATGATTTAGCCAAATAGCAATTCGTAGACCAACTTATTTAAAAAGACCACGATGCTTTATACAATACAAATTACAACAACCGTATTTTTCTTTGATTAGTAAAAAGCAAAAAAACCTCATAAATCTAACTAAACTGAACTCTATTTCAATCAAAACTACCTTCGTAAACTATAAATTTGATTCGTCCAAAAGCCAATTCCACTTTTAAATTCCATTTATTTTACCATTTCTTATGGAGGTTGCGTTCGGAAACCGATTCGTTTCTGTCATCTATTCACAATTTCCACGAGCGCGAGTCACGCGAGCGTACTGTGTTGCCAGCTGTGTTTTTAACTGAACCTGTAAACTCCAATAATTAATTAAAAAAACTGCAGTTTTATTTAACTTTTATTTTTATTTTAGCTGATGCTTGGAACTTTGGGGCTTTCGGGTGTAGGGCTGTAAAAAGTAAGAAGCACATCTTTATGATAGTAGGTATAGACTATAGATGTCAGAAGTAGGTACATAATGAACTGAACACATCTCATCATTGTCATAAAGAATACACTAGTACATACCTTTTTATTTCAATTAAATTGAATGCTGCTTTTTATCTTCATCATCATCAACCATACATTTAAATCGCCTTATTATTCGACTACCTTATAAAAATAATTCTTCTTTCAATATTCCCATAATTTTTTAACGATCCAAATAAATAACGCTCAAAACAATTCGTAAATCACGGTAAATGTTTAAAACTGGCACGCCTAGCCCACATCGACCGAGATATCGTCTGCAAACTTTACTTGTCATTTCATTTTATTGTATGGAACCTCTACGAGCACATAACGACGTTAAACAAACAAATAAAGCGTACGACGAACCCTAAAGAATGCTATGTAAATTCAAATTTGGAAAACTTTATACCGCATACTGGCAGTTGATAAGTCATAAAAGTTTTTGGAAATCGAAATAGTTTTCGCGAGCGTTGTTGGAACTTTTTTTTATGCGGGAAATTAACTGCGTAAAACTTGGCTCGCAAACATGGAGTTTGTAATAAAGTTGCATCTTGCATTAACATTGGATTGTTTATTTCGCTCTGTTTGTTGTAAATACAGGGTTAGGTATATAAAGAAAAGGTACGCTGAGCCGAAAAGGGCTCGTAGTCCATAGACATTTTGTTGAATGTCATTGACATTTTTCAACGGAACAGTTAATTTTTTCCGGGTTTGTCTCATAGTAAAAGTTGTGATAACTATGAACTTTTTCGGCTTAATAATGTATATGTATTACCTTTTCCTTATAACACCTTTCTTTTCCTTCCTTCCTTTCCTTTTCCTTACTTGGTAAACTTTTGTTTTGTTGGATACTTAAAATACTTATCCAATTATTCCACAGTTATTATGTACTAACGCAATTTTATTTACAAAACAAGTTACACGTGCATTAACTAACAATTGTTTTTTTTTTTTTTTTTTTTTTTTAATTCAAAGATAGGCTTGCGTTTGACCGCCATCCTGCCTGTTGGGAAGCAACGATGCGGCCTACGATGGAGCACGCTTGCCTAGAAGATACCGATTCACTCTCGACTTGAAGACACCCAAATTATAACCATCGGGGAACACCCATTCAGGCAGAACATTCCACACTCGTGCGGTTCGCAAAATGAATGAATGAATGAATGAATTGTAAAAATTTACTTGTTTTTTTTTGTTTTTACTTTGCGCATGCTTTGCGCTTTTTTAGATTTTTTTAGTAGTGTTTCGTTTCGTTATTTATATTAGTATTTTTTTTGTTTGTTGTTTTAAGGTTACATTGAATTAAGTCTATCGAATACAATACCTATCACGGCTTTTAACGACTGGTTTTGTAATGTTCGTCTCATAAAAATCCGATCAAAAATGCAAAATATCTTGTTCTATTGATTGTTGTTAATTTCATATTAGCATTGCATTTTTTGCAGTCATGTGAAAAAATGCTCTAATTGGCTGCAAACAACTTAATAAAAATACATATAATAGTACATACCTATATATAATTATTAAAGTTTGAAAATATAACTCACTAAGTTAGTACCAATCCTATTGACATATTATAATATACTAGCTGACTCGACAGAGCAGACGTTGTCCTGTCAAAAGCTATTGCGTCAATTCTATGTCAAATGTCAAAAGTTACATTAAAAATTTTTACATTGTCCAAAGCGCTATAAGGTTTAAGTATTTTTAAATTTTCTAATTTTTCATGTTTTTGTACTATAAATTGAGATGTGAGCTATCCTATCTCCTAAGTTAGACCGAACTGCACCCGGTGTGCAAATTTGATTGAAATCGGTTAAGTAGTTTAGGAGTATATAGCGGACAAACAACGTGACACGAGATTTATATATATTAAGATTTTGCAATAGACATTTTTACGCAAAGTGATTGCAAATCATCCCATTCTATCCACAGTAATAATTTATTTCTGTTGCCGGTGATCCCAATTTGTCAGTGCGAAGGCGTCGGATGGTAAGCTTTCATAATCATGCGCAGGCAGTGAAAGCATGGGCCCACTGTGCCACAGGATTAGGGCAGTGAGGCAGTTTAAGCCATGGTATTCTACTTCTACTCTTCTACTTATTTATTATTATTTATTTATTTATACAGGGTTATAAGGAAAGGGTATGCTAGCCGAAATAGACGAGCGATTTGCTCATCTCGTCACTCAATAACATAAAAAAACATTATAAATGAATCATAATGAACATTTACAATAATATGGAACCAACCAAGAATTCGCGATGTCTGCTGTTCCATAGAAAAATGTCAATGACATTCGACAAAATGTTTGAAACAGCTGATTTTTCTTTTGCAAATTCCGGGTTGATCGGGTAAAAGTTGTTCATAATGAGTACTAGAAGCTGATTTCAGCTTAACATACCTTCGATAGCCCTGTATCTACATCTACAATAATCTACATATAACCCGGTCACAATATCTGTGCACCTCGCTGGAATGCGGCGCCTCTCCCGCTTCCCCTGTCACCTCTCCGCGCACTCCCCGGTGCGACAGTACGGTTAGCATCTTCGTTGCCGATACACGTCCCGATAATTTTGAGATATTTTTGCTTTGTTGTTGTTTTGTTTTTAATATTTATTGTTATGTTTAGACATATGACGTCACGAGGTCAGGTGCACAGATATTGTGACCGGGTTGTACTTCTAAGTCATATCTAATTACTCATCTTCTTCTTAATATATATAAATTACGTGTCACGTTGTTTGTCCGCTATAGACTCATATACTACTTAACCGATTTCAATCAAATTTGCACACCGGGTGCAGTTCGATCTAACTTAGGAGATAGGATAGCTCACATCTCAATTTATAGTTTTTGAACATGGTTTATTAATTAATTGAGTTTAAAAATTCTTGAATATCAACAGCTTTCGGTATGTCAGCCGCATTTGACGTATAAATAATAAAAACTGCCATTTGTCAATTTTTGACAGTTACTTTAGTAGATAGTTTTTATCAAATATTTATTGTCAGATAAATAAAGTAGTTGATAAAGTATCAATTGAAGAAATCCTTATCTTAATATATTTATAGTGTCTACCCGTGCGAAGCCGGGACGGGCCGCTAGTATTATATATACTAAAGTTATTGTATGTGTGAATGTTTGTTAACACGTATCTCTATAACGCTAAACCTATTTTGATGAAACTTGGAAGCTGTTATAACACCGTTAGTCTCTATCAAAATGATATGGATTGACTCTAAGTGGTTGTCAAACATTGCAAATATTTGCTATGCTTTACGAGTCGTCTGTTACATTGCAAACTTTAAAAGTTTTATGGGTCGGTTACAAATTTTCCTGTGGCACTGTGTGAAAGTCGTGGGTGGATGCTCACATTGCGATATCCCAGCCGCCTGATATCAATCGGTTGCATCAGTAGACAAAATATCTAGATGTTACTTAACAGTTACAATTGGCCAAAGTTTGAAGGCTGTACTCGTAGTTGACAGATGTAATTACAATGTATCAGTTGTTCAATAAATAAATCTAAATCAAATAAAAAAAATACGTTTCACCCTCATAGCTCCCCATTAGGATAACCTGTGTCAGGGTTGGTATGGAACACTCACAAAGACAAGTACAATTAACCCAGAGCAGATATTTAAATTCATCATTCAAACACCTACCCGGCCGGGAATCGAACCCGGGACCTCTGTCTCATAAGGCAGATTTACTACCGCTTAACCAAATAGGTCGTCAACTGACAACAGATCTAATTTTCCTAAAAGTATTGATGTCCTTGTCTAATAGGTTGCAATAACAAAGACAGATATATTTTTAGTTAGTTTAGATCTGTCAAATAAAGATTTCAAACTTGGGCGCATTGTATTTCAAAAGATGATGACGAATTGGGTATTCAAATAAAATACTATTTACATAAAACTTAGTTTAATACTGTACAACTAAAAATACTTTTTACAAACGAAATAGGATACGAGTAAAGTGGTCCCGCCTTAAAAACAAAAATCCCAGACCGTACTTTATTTTTACCTCTACCTTACAAACAGTCTTTCCCCCTACATTTCCTGCCTCTTCACTTCCTTACTACTGAACTTAAAGATTCCATTATTCATTTCAGATTTCTTTGAGATTTTTCCATTCCTCTCTTATTATTCCAACAGTTTGTATCCTTCACCAATTTTCAGAACTTCTGAGATGGTGAAAGAAGAGGGAAATCTTCTCTTTCACTATCTCTTTTCTACTCTACTCATACTCATTCTCCAGCCTCCATCCCTTTCAAGAATCATATCTAACTTCACTATCTCTTCTCACTTTAATTTACTTTCTTCATCTGCTATCTCTTTCTATCTTCTTCTATTTGCTGCTGCTCTCTTCCTTCTCGAAGAACTCATCAGTGAGAGGCACGTGCACGAGCTGGTTGTAAGTGTATGCGTCGAAGAACCGCTGAGTCACGTTCATGGCGTACCCGATGGCGTAGTCCAGGATCGGGTCTCCGAACTCTTTGGCAAATGTCTGGGCGTCTGCGTTTAGGACTTGCAGGACTTGAGCACCTGTGAATAGAAAATAATGTGAAAATCTAACTGTAACTTGCGATTTACTCGCGGTTTGTCTAGTCATCGTGCATTTTTTCCCTAAAAAGTTTTCCTATAGATTTATTAAAAAAAACACTATTTACTTATTACTTTTCTCTACAAAATCTCTTACAGATCAGGCTAGCCGTTTCGTCTTGCAATAGTTCTGATTTCAGGGTTGGTCCCATAGTAAAAGTTGTTTACATTGATAAGTACTATAGGCCCTTTTCGGTTTAGCATTTCCCTTTCTTTATCTATATATATAAAAATTAAACCCGTTTTCCTTGGTCACGGCCTCACGCGTGAATGGCTGGACCGATTTCACTAATTCTTTTTTTGTTGTATTTGTTAATATTAGGAGAAGGTTCTTACGGAAAAAAATATTAAGAAAATCTCTCAGAAATATTGAAAAACCCTAAAAACAGCCCTTTTATTTTTCCCATACGTTTTCTAACTAAAACGAGCTTTATTGCTATTGTATAAAGTTCATATTGAATTGCAAGCACTCACTGTTGTGCAATGTAGGTATGTTCCTAACATCCAAGAGTCAATTTGCACTTTATTACCTCTGTACAAAGTTCAAATTAATCATATCTATCAAAACAGTGTGCGTTTTATACTGATAATTTTTACTATAAATTGACAAGTTAGCATCAACAAACTACGGTTGCTATAGTTACGCAATAGCATGAGAATAGAGGTTATAACAAAGAGTTCCTATAATTATTCTCAACACTTTTGGTCACGCCATCACGCGTGAACGACTGGACCGATTTCAATTTACTCTACGTTTATCCCAAAGTCTACCCGTGCGAAGCCGGGACGGGCCGCTAGTAGCCCTATAATTAGGGTGTTTTACTACAACAAGGCATCGACTATTCGAAACGCATCATTACACTTCAAATTCACTTTTCAGATTTCAGTGCTAAAGCCAAAATAATATGATAATATGTATATGATAAGTAACTCTAACTATGATAGATAATATGTGTAATAAATGCATAATAAGCGTCTGCGTATTTCAAGTACTCGTAAGTGGGCATTTATTTATTTCAATTACATTATAAGAGAGTCGGACTATGAACTTGTGGCCATGACCACAATACCGCATTGAATTAAATTGCATTCATTTCGTATGCAAGACAATTACAGGCAAGTCAATGCCATCCTTATAATTATCATCAACACATTTCATACGCATGTTTATGTCCTTTTTGTCCTTGATACGGATTAAAATATTGAAAGTGTATCGTCATCAGTACTAGAATGTTTTGCTCACTGTTAAGCATAGGCCTCTCTTCTTGTTTACTTATACCGGTCCTGTGCCAATCTTATAATATGTTGTATAATATGTTACATAATATGTTATCAAATATCTTTAAGTCCAAATTATCATACTAAAATAAGTTATAATATTTTTATATGCGTATTTTTTTATATTAGGTATTTAAAAATTCATCAATTAATATAAGTACCCATTATAAGGTTTAATTATCGATTTCTATGCAGACAGGCATGCTTTTACTGATCTTAAAAAATTAAGAAAAAATGAAAACTAATAAATAAAGTGCCTCACTTGATAAAGGTACTAACTTCTAATTTATTTTTGGTAATTACTGACATTTTCCTTCTTGGATCACGAAGAAACGCCAATATTTCCCTATTTTCGCTTACAATGTAAGGGTGCAAATTTTATCGGTATATTGTATTTAGAAAGGACGAATTCGCCAATCACAAACTCCAGTGTTTAGGTGTTTGTGGCTCAATCACGTAAAAATGGCTAAACGGATTTCGATGAAATTTGGTAAGAAGGTAGCTTATACCCCGAACTAACACTACCAAACAAATTAACGGCTACTTTTTATTCCGGAAAACGCTGATAAGCCGCGAGCGTAACTAATGTTTCATTAATTTTTTTTTAAACTTACTTATCCTCGGATTTCCTCTAATGAGGTTCGTGAGGTTCAGCTTGAGGTCGGTCCCGTAGTCCGCCTTGTACTTGTACGAGTTGATCTTGTAGTGGCCTTCTCCGGACTCCTTTAACACCACTCTTTCAACCACGTCGAGGCGGATGCGCTGGTTTACTGGTGAAATTAAACGAAAAAGTGATTAACTTCTATCTGTTAGATACTTGATTTTCTAATGGACGTCATTCACAATAAACAAGGATGGTTGTATTTATAAGTACAATACATACCTACCACAATACATAATATACATATAATACAATACAATACAATGTATATACATACAATTTATGTATACCTGTACAATATAATCGGTTCACTCGGAGCATCTACTTCTGCATGATGGTTTTCATTAGAGTGACCTGTCGTACAAAGTAGCAAAACATCTTGATCCTTCTGTTTTTAATAATAACATGCGAAAGTATAGGCAGTTCTAATGACGTACATGTATAGGTAAAAACTCCAGCCCGCCTAGCACGGGCCATAGGCCACCTCACCACTGTATCTTACCACTATTTTCATCCACTGACAAGCACAACGCTCTTATAATAAATGCTGAAGAAAATAACCCAACTCTCAGATAAACTTACTGATCTTGATCTTGGCACTGCCCTCGGTGTCGAGGTTGAAGAGCAGCAGCCGCCCCAGCAGGCTGTAGATCCCGCGCACCGTGAAGTTGCAGTGCATGTCGAACGTGAACGTGCGGATGTCACGCCGGGACCTGGGACCAACGGCAATCTGTTATTACTCGTAACTAGCTGTGCCAGTGCCTTACTTTTACTGAGTGGTTATGAAAAACGGTGATGATGAAAACCTGGATCTATGAGTTCATTTGAGTCATAGATTTTTTTACCATATTTTCATTATCATCATCATATTAGAAACTAGCTGTGCCTCGCGGTTTCACTCACGTTGCGATCATGAAAAGTAGCCTTACGCGTTAATTCAAGGCATAACCTGGAACTGTTTTAAATCTTATAAAAATTTGTTTAGTAGTTACGGAGATAACAAACATTTACAGATCCACACAAACCTTTTACACTATCCAATCCAGAAATATATATTTTTTACAGAATAAAGAGTAGTCTATACATAAATTCAGACTGTAGTTTTTACATATTTATTTCAACAAATGCGTTAGCAGTTAATTAGGTACTATTTCATTCGGATCCTACTAAATACTTCCGCATTTGTTGCGCACTAGAAAAATAGGGAAATTTCCTATTCTAACTAAACATAAGCTCAGAATTCTTTTTAAACCCGTAAGTATGTTGTACTTTGACAAATACACACAGTTAATTATTTAAAAGCAAACACAACTTGTGACTGGTCAACCTTGCCAAAACCACAGAGCAAATAGCTATTCTATAGACTCTTATTGCGTTGACTTTTTGTACAATCTTTTACCACGTACCTACATTCAGTAAAACGTTAAGGTGCATGCAGGTAAATGGTTTTCTTGAGCAGAAAAAAAACATAAACAAAACTAATCAAAGAATTAAGCGTCTTGATATTTTAATTTGACGCAGAATTTAGAAGAAAACTGTTTTTTTTATTGTTTTGACAAAATATTATAATAAATATAAAAATTAGGACTAGCTTAAAAAACTTACAATTTACTATTATGAACTATAAATGTTGGCTTTTTAATTATCATTCAGTGAATCTACAAATAGCTAAGTAAAAATTCATTAAAGAGACAGTTGACAACCATTATTCTTATCCGTATTTAGTTTGAAAGGAAAAAGGACCTTAAAGGACATTAACAGTTTAGCTCGAAAACGGCGAGAATCAGTGCTAAGTACGAGTAGACCCGGCGTCCTCCATAACCTCCGCTCACTGGTGTCGCAAGAGGCGAGCCTAGTCATGTGGACAGGTTGAAAGGTTTTGGCGAATTTCGGCGAATGATTTATTTTTGTTGTTTACATAAACAAGTTTCTAGGACATACCTACTTACAATAAAACAAAGCATTTTCAAATTTATGGAGTTTCGATCGTTCGAATAAAAGTATAAAATGTAATGTCATTATCTTCTACTGATAACTAAGCCCTTCTTCTGTTCTCTAAATTTTGTTAGAAAACAAAAAAATTACATATACTTTCTTAAAATTGTCCTACTTCATAGGTGGGAGATAAACTTGACGCATTCAAAACGGACTGACCCGCATTAGCTTATGACCAGAGATGAGTGGAAGGAGGAAAGGGAGATCTTTGCCCAGCTTGGGCAAATCTAACTAAAAAAATGATCCCACACTTGTTCTATCAGAAATAGATACTTACGACACTTTATCCGGGATGCACGAGCTAAGCCCAACCAGCTTAGCATTGTGGAAGGTCATCTTCAAATTCCCGGGCAGCACGATGCTGATGTTCTTATCCAGGTACAGGGGGTCTAACGGCGGGATGTTGGCCTCCGGGATACCCTTGACGATCCCGGGGATGGCGTCCAGGGTGGCTTTGGTGAAGCATTCATCGCTGAGCTCTGCGCAGGGGTGGATGTAGTCCGCTGTTGGAGAAATGTGTGAATTTTTAATTTGATAAATAGCTCGTAGGGTAACTCATTATCGTAAAAGAAAACTTCGTAAATATATGATACTCGTATATGTTCAGGATGATAAAATAATCGAAATGCTATAATTTTTATATTAGTTACTTTGTTTTTAGATAGAAAAAATCAATAAAATGTGAACATTATGTACTATTATTGTTTAATACGCGCTAGGTTTTCATTTCTATTCTATGTCAGTATTTAAAACAACAAAACCAATGACATTTGCCTGATTTGTTGCTCTGCTTTGAAATAAAAAAAAAACAAACACCAACGAGCGAACAAAAACAAAACAATAATTAGAAATGAGATCAATGCAAGCTGTAATTACTTAATGACTTTGACAAAGTTATTTTGGTCTAGACCTATTGATAGACAATAGTAGAATTTTCGTAATATTGCGTGCTTGATCTATTTGATAGCAAGTTTTTACCTAAATTGCAAGAATTAATTTACGTTTAGATAAATTACTAGCCAAGGTTAGTTCAGCGCTTGGCTTAGTTTCACAAACGTGAAACCTTTTGAAGATTTAAGGATCATTTGTTTAACTGATCAATTATCTGAGATTTAAATTGTTAATGAGTTAACATAGTAGTAAGTATGGTAGAGTTAAAGTAACGGGTTAGAAAAGTTCTAAACATATCTTGTTGTAGGTATACAGGGAAATGAGGAAAGGGTAGGTATGCTTAGCAGAAATGGGCTCATAGTACCTACTCATCATTATGAACATCTTTTACAATGAGAGCAACCCAGAATTAGCGAAAAATAAATGAGCTGATTCATATATTTCGTCCAGTGTCATTGACATTTTTCTAAGAACATTTTTAATATAGGTTGTTGTAGCAGTATCTTGGCTGCTCCTACTTCTATAGAAGCCAAGATACTGCTGCAAATATATTTTTTGTTTCAAAATTTTAAGTGTCCTTGTTGTTAAATGTTTCAGTTTCGGTTTTATATGTTGTTAGAACTACAGGGTGGCATTGTCATTGTTAACAAAACCCTTCTTTAAAAATAAAATAAAGATAAAAAAAAAAATAACATTTGATTTTTTATTCGCAAATTCTGGTCACATAGTAAAAGTTGTTCATAATGATAAGTACTATCAGCCTTTTTTGGCTTAGCATATCCTTTCCTTACAGCTTTACAGCCGGGCTATGAAGAATTGCACGTAAGACACCCTTGATGGCCCACCGCGCTTTTGTGTGATAAGTGATAACGGAGGTCATCGGGATCTCTAAACATTCATGATTCAAGATTTTATTTGCAGAATGTAGTTGTAACAGATCTTATAAAATTAAAAACTTAGTGCCTTACAAACTCTTAGGAGGAAACCTCTTTAAAGGAAATCCCCCGTACCCTATAAAGCAGATTAAGTTGTTTGACAGTTTATCATAATTTTATCATAGTTTACCATAATTTAATGGAAAAATTATCATAATGTGGCGAACGATTTCAGTTTGTTTACGTTCAATCAAATTTCAAAAGAGAAATAAGTTGTTGTTTGATGATAGCTCGTTGTTACATTTCATTAAGAATCAATAAAAGTAACATACAAGCGGCGAGAGTCTACATTGAATCGAGAAGAGGTATCCAACTTCCAATTTCAGAATCCAAGATTAGGGCCGGCTATTTCCCAAACAAGGTTTAAAGAGAAAATAAAGCGTCCATGTGACTTCAATGCCTTAGAAGGAAGGACATTGGATTCTTGTTATAATTAAACACGGGAATACTCACGTTTGACACAACGAGACGCAACCGCGAGCGCGTCACGTTTGTAAACTCGCCTGATGAAGGTCACCGAATGTGACCGAAACTAGTCGTAGTAGACGACTTAATTTTTACGTGAGTATTCCCGTGTTTAATTATAACAAAAATGTGTGAAAACCACGTTAGTTTCCATAGTAAAATTGACATTGGATTCCTTATTTTAAAGTTTGAGATGGAGTTTGAATTTTTTTATATAAATAGGACTTGCTTTTTGAAATAATGAAATTTTGATTAAGATCCGCACAGTTCAGTTTTGCTACAAGGTGAAAAATCAACTTAGCTATGGGTTTGAAATTTGTCGCTAAGAAAAAAGCGCCGGTATGTTTATTTCGTTTGTGATTTGATTAGTTCAGTTTTCATTGGCCAGCTCAGAGAAACATACCTAAATTTACACCTTTGGGTGTCACCTTAACCTGGCCAACACTTTTGGTGGCTATCGGTCTTTACACTGAGAAAAATGGCCATCAAAATTTCGATGGATTCAGCTAAAGTACGGAGCATACTGATAATCACCAGTCTACCATCACCAACATTTTCTCAGTGTACGCTACTTACGCAAGGGGAGCAGCTGCCAGCTGCCGTACACCCCGAAGCACAGCACCAGGAACACACACAAACGATCCATCGCACGTTCACACACACCAGCTTCCGTGTCCACACTAGCCAAGTTGCCCAAGCAAAGATGTGTGTTGCAACGAAACGACTGTTGCACGCAGCGCTGCAAGAATCAGTGCTCAAGAGTTTCGATACTGATTGTGACTTCGAGCCTCAAGGATTTAGGGGACGGTTTCGTTGATGCGAATTTTAAGTAATAATCTTACTTTCAAAATAACGTACGCACTTAATTATCATATAAACGCTCCCCTATGTTTCAGATTTTACGTGAACTGGGTATGTGTTACACAACAGAAGTAAATAGCACTATATAATATTATAAATGTGAAGGTTTGTGTGTATGTTTGTTACTTCTTTACACTAAAACGTCTCAATGGAATTACAAGAATTTTGGTAGATATCACCCTGAATACCATAAGCTACGTTCTATTACATATAACTTTCGTATTTTTAATTATTAGTATGATTTAAAAAAACTCATTGTTTGCCACCTATAATTGTCCACAAGGTTTAATGTCCCCCCTTTTCGTAACCAAATGTTGTAACGTAATCTTTGGATATAGCAAACGCGGCCTCCACCATCAGCTAGCCCAGCTATGGAGTGAAGTTGTGCAACCGTAACCGGCACACGGTTGCCATACGGCTTAACCAAACACTAACCATAGCCTCGAAATCGACCGATTAAAATATTAAAAAAAATCGGTTTCTTGAAGTTGCGTTAAACGCAATAATAAAAATTCACCTTAAATCTATTAGACGATTGCATGTAATATTTTCTTACAGCAATTGCCTATTAAGTGTTCTAGACTCTTCTGTTTACTGACTGACATTTAAGAGGTATGTAAGTGAAATAAAAAATTGTCGTATAGTCACAGATTATAGAATAGTTACTACGGATATTTCAATCCACTAGACGTGTCCCGCCTTAATCGCTTATACAGGGTTATTTATTAAGGGTATGCTAAGCCAAAAAGGGAAAAATAAAAAAATTAAAATGCATAGTAAGAGTTGTTCATAATGATGAGTCTAAGAGCCCTTTTCGGCTTAGCATACCCTTTATGAAGAACCCTGTACAATTTAAGTGTGCTATGCTCTCATAATTAAGTAGTCAATATTTGCTTGTCAGTTGTTTAATAAATATAATCTGAATTTGTGTGCGTACGCTCATAATTATAGGTCACAAGTAAAGCGTAACAACTTAAAATCCTCCCATTTTAAAGAAAAAAGGATGAGTGGTTAGCGTTGGTCATCCGATAGAGAGATGGGTCAACGATATTGCTAAAATCGCGGTTCCAGTTAGAATCGATTTGCGCGTAACGGAGGCAGAGTTTGCCTCAAGAAGAAGAAAAAGTAGGAAGGTCTTGAAGCAGCAAGAAAGACTTGACTTTGTCTTTCACCTGTAAGAGATCCATCTTAGTGATAAGGCCACCATTTGTTGCGATTTATAATTATTAAACCATCTAAGTGTGCAGTTTTTGAACCGAAGTTATGGTCGAGCAATCAACAAAGTGCTATCATAAATATGGGTATCGATACAATCGATTCACAAAATGATGACACAATTTACTAAATCGATTTATATTGCATCAATAGCATTTGATCAAAGCACAATGGACGAAACTTCGCACGGTGGTCAATGAGCGTGGTCAAGTGGACAAAACCGAGCGATTCACCCAGCGTTGGGAATAAGTATTGTCCCATTCTGCTTTGTCGACGGCTACTGATGTGACAAATAAGTCTGGGCTATACAAATAAGGTTTTATGTCTCAATTACTAGAGTATTGTTGTTTAAAATGTTTGCCAAATATCGTCTGTATTTTGTTAAAAGGGCAAATATAACACATCTAAAAAACCCATAAAAAAAATAATTTCGATGAAAAACCTTGTAATTTGCTAAACTAACATAACTATGTCTGTCGGTCGCTCTATGGAAAATTGACTAGCTTTTCGTGACCTTAGTTAAACAATTTGAAATTAGTTATCTTTTCGTGTTTGGACATTTTGATTCATCAATTTAGAAAATGTTAGAAACTATGAAGTTGCTTTTAAAAGCTCGTGACACCACTTATAAATAATTAAAATTAAAAGTTTAAATTCCGCGATCAACATCCGTATTTGGTTGTCTGGATGAAAACGCTCTTAGCGATAAGACTGCCTTTTGTACATTTTTACTATGTTATTTACTGTTTGTAGTGTTAATAAGCAGTTATCGTAGTGGATCTGAAAGTAAAAGACATTAAAAATAATTGAATCAAGTACATTACACACAACTATAATAAGAAAATACGCAAATTAGCAGACCGAGAAATGAAGTTTCCAATCACAATCAGATCAGTCTGATTGGATCAGGTAAGTTACTACTTACGTACTTAAATAATTGAATCAGATTCTAAGTACTTATACTGATTAACTGACTGCTTAGTTATGCAGTGGGTGGGTCGCATGTCAGCCGCCCAATCGTCCGTGTAAACATTTTCTCACGCCTCTCTGTACTTAGGAATATTTTATCCTGTAGAGACCACAGTGGGACGAACTTGTCAGTACTGGAGGTTATTCTAGGCTCTTCGAGATTATCTCGGTCATTCTCACTGTCATCGTCACGATATTTCTAATTAGAGTGCTAATGACCAATATCTCACGCGCCAGAATGGGCTAAGATGACAACGTCGCAAATGTTCAAAAAGAGCTATTTAGTTCGCCTGTATATTTATATTATCATTAAAAGACACTGAAAACAGTAGTCTATTATTTATCTACAATATAATGAGTCTGTTGTCTAAAACGAGATACAGATTGATTCTTTGGAATTCTCAGCACCTTTTATTTCTATCCTATAGAAGAGAGCTTTCTACACTAATTTAACCTGTCAAACTAGACTTGGTTTCAAAAGCAGAAATTAACATCTGCGGTGCAAGTATAGAACTATAAACCAACGAATTCGACAAAATCGTAACAAAATCTCGATTTTGCTGAGTTTAAGAGTCAATATCTCGATCGACGAATTCCTTATTTGCATTGCTGCATCTACTCGATTTTGAGTGACATCGTCATAAAGCACGTTTTGTACCACTGAATATGTTTAATTGTTAAACAAATAATAAATATAACAACATATAATTGTTAGACAAACTGCAATGAGTGTGTGAGCTTACTCCTTTTATTGTTTGTTTTAGTTTGTTTGAATGTGGAAAAAATAAACTATGATGTTAACTCCAAAATGAGAAGAAATCTATCCTAGGTAAGATTTCTGTCTCTAAGGTTCCACGTAAGTACGCCTTTTTTACTATAATTCTAGATAAAAGATGATGTTTTTCGGGTGTGTGTAAGTATACCAGTATGTATTAATGTTTGTTATAATTAAAAACGGGAATACTGACGTAAAAATTAAGTCGTCTACTACGACTAGTTTCGGTCACATTCGGTGACCTTCATCAGGTGAAGTCAGGTGAGGTTCCTTCATTATAACAAAAATGTGTGAAAATCACGTTAGTTTCCATAGTATGAATGTTTGATTGTTTTTAATATGGTCTCATGACGTTTTCGAACAATTCGACGAATAGGCGTGACGAAAGATTTTAAAATCCTCTTCCATAATGTGAGTACACATTTACTATTTACAAAAAAGCCTTTATTTCGGTAATAAACTTAAGTTTAACGAAGTTTGAAGCCATTTTTCACATATTTTTTCAACAGTGCCCGAAAACAGCTTGCTTGTGTCATGGCGTCGATTTGACGTCACGGCATTGTGTCATGTCATTGTGTCTATGCGTGATGAGCGGCGGATGACCTGAGTTCACTTAGGCGTGATGTCATACGCTGTGATTGTTGTTTCTGACAAGATTGCTGTATTTTAATGTTTTAATTTATTGAAAATCTTAATAATCTGTTTTTTAAAAATAAAACTAAACATGTGTTTTAAATTTTTTTAATCTGGCTAGTCCCCTGAAAGCATTGAATCGGCGATTTTTTGATACTGTCGTCATGCCTATTCGTCTTTATATTCTGGAGTGTCATAAGCTACATTTTGCCGACAATAACACTCAATCAAAGTCATTGTGAAGTAACAAAGTAGTAAACAAGTATAACCTACTGGTTTAGTACAATAACATTATGACACCACAAAGGAAACTACAAAAACATGAGAAATAGTCTTGTTTACCCATTGTTTAAAATTGACGTATTTTTTTGTATCTGTACATCCTCATATTTACTCGTATTTTAATTTTAAAAATATGGATGGAAGTTTTGTGTTTGGAAAATGAAAATAGATGTTTGGATGTTTGTTACTCAATTACACTAAAATGGCTGAGCAGATTTGGATGACATTTGGTATGGAGCTAGCTTATGCCCTCGATCAACGTATAAGCTACTTTTTATCCAGGAAAAATAGTCAAATCCTGTAAAATACCGTAGAGCGCATCTGTTACTAAATATTCAAACCAAATTGAAGTTTTTCGATTTAGATCCATTTTTTGGTTAGTTTAAAAAATATATTCTAGAGATGAATAATCAACAGCTCAATGCGCTCTTTCAATGATCCTGCGAAATATTCAAATGATCCGTCACATCGGTCCAATGATTCACTCGGTTCCCATGGGGTCTGTCACACGCGAATAGAATAATTTAATTACGTGGAGGTCATCGTGGTCAGTTTTTGGCCAGCTGGGTGTGTGAATGCGAACCACTGGGGAATCGGTCCGAATACTTAGCCAACTGTCTCTAAAAGCAATGTTTTTTGAGTCCTTTGATAAATGTATGTTTATTATTTATCACAGTTATCTTATAGGAACTAATGACATTTATACCCATATTATAAATGCGATGTGTTTTTTTACACGAATATGTCTGCGTTTGACCGCCAAGTCGCCTGACGGTATGCGACGATGTGAATTTATAATAAGTGTAATACGAAAGTTTGTCTGTATGTTTGTAACTCTTTTTAACCGACTTCCAAAAAGGAGGAGGTTCTCAATTCGGATGTTTGTATTTTTTATTTATGTGTGTATGTTTTTATGTATGTTCGGGCATAACTCCGTCAAATATAGACGGTTTTGCTAAATTATTTTTTTATTTTTTATTTTGTAGTTGAGAGGTCTCATATTCATCTATGTTTGGAGCATAATATTTTGTTTTTATTTTATTCATTTACAGACTTACGTAGAACCAACGATACAGTCTACGATGGAGCACGCTTGTCAGGAAGGAATCGAGTGTCTTCAAGTCGCGAGTGAATCGGTCGACCCGAGATCATTTCTATCGGGAAATATCCAAAATTCCATATACTAGAGAAGTTGCAAAGTTTTTTTAATTAACTTGACGTGACGGCATCTGTATTCATCTGTAGATATAAAATACGACCCTAGCGTTACCGTATGACCCCATCTTACTAAAATGTTGTTTATGACGATCTGGTTAAAGGTGTTTGTGTCAAGTTCAGTAATAAAAGGCAGCTGCCGCGACATTCCTGTAGAGTAGTTGAAACACGTGGTTTTGTGCGCGATTTTTTCCTTCTTTTTATAATTTTTGCATCCACTGAAACCAGAGTTTACCGAAACTTGACAACTTATCTTTAGCGTTATTATGCATATTCATTTTGTTATCATTCACACGGGAATACACGGTATTCAGGTCGCCTCTGCTTTTTAACCGACTTCAAAAAAGGATCGATTTTGATGATTATTTTTTTATTAGAAAGCTGACGCTTCCCATTTGGTCCCATTTCAATTTAGTCCAGTTCTGATAATGGTATCCATGAGAAAACTATATAAGTCTTAAATTTGCATTAAGTACGTGCGCGACAAATAGATGAATAACTCAATAGTCGGTCTTTTGAAGTCGTTTTTTGTTTTTTGTTTTGTAAAAATAATGTTCTTGTTTAAATTGTATCTTTATCGGCATAGACTAATATATAGGTAAATGTAAATCGCTTTATGGTCGCAAAAATGTAACAATGAGTAAACAAATGAAGAGGCAGTTGCTGTCGAATTACTTTAACATTTATACCTAGCAGCAACACATAAAATAATGGGGTTTAAAGAAGTATTTTGCTTTTGAGTTGCAGTGTTCTATGACCTCTCAAAGTAATAGTTATATGTTTAAAACGTAGTAACTTAAATTAACCAGTTGGTTAGTAGTTTTTAGTATTATCGCATTTAAAAATAGTCATTGCAAACAGTCCATTGAGTTTAAAATAGATGTAACCTCTGCTGCTAATGCTAACCATATGAACGGAAGGTGCGACATCTGAGATATCACAATGTCTCCAAGTCCTATTTAACTTCAAGAACTTCCTAAACAAGTAGATAGTTAAATTGCAGTGTAACCTATTTAACAACAGTTTGAGAGTACAGTCGGCAGCGGAGATGCGCCAGCTAACAGTAAACTTTGGTCGTGCTGCGACGGCGGCGCTTTTGCATACTAATGTGGAGCGGGGTACGTCTCCATTGCTTGCTGTCTAACTTTGTCTGTACATTCTAGAAACGTATGAAAAGTTTAATACTATTGACTTAAATAGATAAAGGCGTAAGTAAGTTATGGGTAAGGCGGCAGGGAACAAGTGGATGCGGAAAGCAGCAGATCGTGCCTTGTGGCGTTCTTTATATAGGAGAGCCTATGTCCAGCAGTGGACAAACATTAGATAGGCTGATGATGATGCAATAGACAAATAGATGTAATATATTAGGACACTTTTACTTGCTCGTTGTATTGTAGTTCAATTTGAAGTGGCCCCTGAAATAAAATGTTAACAATGAACATGAGTGATTTGCTATAACTAAAATGTAGGTATACAAATTGATTGTTGGGCTCGGCGTGAAGAAGAAGTTATAAAAAAGAAGAATTTAATTAAGTTAGAGTATTTTGAAAGTATTAGATGGCAAAATTTTAATTGTTTTCTCGGTGTACGAGTATGTAGGCAAGTAGATTTCGAAGAGTTTTTTTAACTAAGTTAGTTAACTTCCTAAGTAGGTATGTAAATTTGTAAGTACTATTTATTAATCTTTACTCTAACAGATTGGTTTTAAAAGGATAGAGAGAAACGAATAAATTTTAGAATTTAAATTTTATTATTTTAAGTCTGTGGGGTAGCCCATATATCACCTTTCTAGTTATCTCTGTGTAGTACTTAATGCTACCAGTCTCAAAATACGAATCGAAATATTACCAATAAACTGATATAGCAATGGAAACAAACAACACTCCAGACGAAGTTAGGTTATAATACGGCAGCGAGAGCTATCCAAAATTACCTCACAGGCGAATAAACGCTGAAATATCACAGCACTGCTTCAAAACTTCGCCGAGACACTCGGGAGCTGCTGGGTTTATTTATAAGTCTTGTTATGATACGAGTGTCATAAGTTGGAACAAAGTTTCATGAACAAACAATAGGTATTTCTGTTTATTCATTTAATGTTTATTGGTTACTTTACACTTATTAGGTTATTTTTGTTACATTCATTCATTAAATTTCAACACCAGACTATCCGACAACAAAATATCAAACTATGTAATTTGATATTAGATATAAGTATGTAGAAGATTGATATACAGGGTTATGGAGGGAATGCTAAGCAGAAAAGGGCTGATAGTCATCATTATGAACCACTTTTACTATGATAGCGAAAAAAACTGTTTCATACATTTTGTCAAGTGTCATTGACATTTTCATTTGGTTTAGCTGTTTTTTTTTAAACCCTATATGTAAGCGCAACAACCGTGTTATTCCCCGATTTTGTTTTCTTCCGTTTTCTGGATTGCCTAACACTATGGAAGCAAAGTTAATGACGTCACATCAAAACAATAGAAGCACAGATATTAATCTACAAATTAACGCGCTTGCTTATCTAATAAAATAAATCCATTTGCCTACAAACTTTATAAATAGAATGAGATGCTCGCGTTGAAATAACTTGTCTATGGTCGTCGTCGTTCCAAGTTTAAATTTGGCTTAAACGGCTGGCGCTAACTTTGGCGCCAAATCATATTGTTTCTATTTCTTCGCAGTTAGTGCCAGGTAGAGAATAAAATAAAATGCTAAGAAAACTTTTTGAAAAAGATTTTAGTGGCTTTATTTATAAACGATACCGAGCAGTTGTTAAGGGTGAAAACTGTAATTGAACTTGTGCGCAATACGAAAATGTAGTCCATAGTACTAAGAAACTGTAAACAATGTTTAAAATTTTAAGTAAGGCCTAGGGAGTAAACACCTTCATTCTTGTAAAGTTTATAGAGAACTTTGGCTAAACAGTTTGAATATAAATATGTACTGAATGTAATTATGGTATGTATGTACCCAAATAGTTCATCTAATCAAAACTAGATGGCGCTCTAAGTATCATTTTGCGTGCCAAGCTTTACAAAGTTTTGATCCGTTTTATCAATTTCATGTTTATGTCATCTTTATTTATTGAAATAAATACCATGCCCACTGCTCATAACTCACAATTCACCTGAAGTACTTAATTTTGAAATTAAAAATCTATTTAATGCAATAAAATACGTTACAGTTAGTAACCGCTATTTGTTAGAGTTATAAAGTTGCGAATCCTGACGCGAAGCGTTCAATCCAGATGTTGGAACTCATCTGTTCATCCTAATTTATGAGGGCTTTTAGGCTGCTACTAACTATTACGTATTCTGTGCATCTACAATGATATTGTAGCTTGAATGTGATGCCATAATTTAAGTGAAATTGAATGATAGCATACATTTAATAGTAGGTAGGTACTTATTCAATTGTGGTAACTTTAAACCAATATTTTATTTAAAACGTTCAGTAAGGGGTAGTTTTTTCGTTTTTTAAATGTTGTAGGTACTTTTTTTTTTTTTTTTTTTTTTGTTGACCCAGTGGAAATCCTTTATGGATACCCCTAACCCGGGGGAGCCGGGGTTATGTGGGAGTCTCCGCCCTGCGGCGGCATACCCACTAAAACCACTGGGAAGTTTACCTCATTCCCTTGTGGCCGGGGGCAGCGGGGTTCCCTTTCGGAGTCTCCGCCACCCTCAGCCAGGGTCGGCCCTTCGGCCCCGTCTTCCGAGCGTCAAGAGAGGGACGGCCCTGGTCACCCAAGGCCGCCCCCAGACGTGTGGAGCCAGTGCAAGCCAGCGGAGAGCCCCCCGACCCTCCGCCAGTGGCCCCACTACGGAGAGGGAAGGAGGCGATGATCGGATCGCCCCCTCCTCCCTCCCCGTCGTCTGCGCCGGAGCGGATCCTGCGGGAGTCGTCCTCCCCGATCCGCCCCGCGGCCCCTTCTGCGACATTACCTCTTCGCAGAAGGAGACCACGGCCTGCCACGATCTCTCGCCGCCGAGCATGGCTTTCACCACGCCCGGCAACGAGCGATCCCCTCCTCCTTCCCTTGCACTCCCGACCGCGACCCACACGCGGCGAGGAGCACAAGGAAAACCCCCCCTGGTGGTCCGAGCCATCGCTCAGACCCCGGCTCATCCGCTGTGCCCTCTGCTAATCAGCCCTCTGCTGCCAGAGGGACACGCGGAAGGGCCCACCGTGTCGGGTTATTAGCCACCGTGCGGTAATACTGCATAAATGCATATGTCCCTCTGACTGCATAAAAGCTGCAGTATTACCGCACGCTGTTGCCCAGGGTGCACCACGTGGAGGTTACCCGACCTAGCACCCCAAATGTTGTAGGTACTTTTTTTTTTTTTTTTTTTTTTTTTGTTGACCCAGTGGAAATCCTTTATGGATACCCCTAACCCGGGGGAGCCGGGGTTATGTGGGAGTCTCCGCCCTGCGGCGGCATACCCACTAAAACCACTGGGAAGTTTACCTCATTCCCTTGTGGCCGGGGGCAGCGGGGTTCCCTTTCGGAGTCTCCGCCACCCTCAGCCAGGGTCGGCCCTTCGGCCCCGTCTTCCGAGCGTCAAGAGAGGGACGGCCCTGGTCACCCAAGGCCGCCCCCAGACGTGTGGAGCCAGTGCAAGCCAGCGGAGAGCCCCCCGACCCTCCGCCAGTGGCCCCACTACGGAGAGGGAAGGAGGCGATGATCGGATCGCCCCCTCCTCCCTCCCCGTCGTCTGCGCCGGAGCGGATCCTGCGGGAGTCGTCCTCCCCGATCCGCCCCGCGGCCCCTTCTGCGACATTACCTCTTCGCAGAAGGAGACCACGGCCTGCCACGATCTCTCGCCGCCGAGCATGGCTTTCACCACGCCCGGCAACGAGCGATCCCCTCCTCCTTCCCTTGCACTCCCGACCGCGACCCACACGCGGCGAGGAGCACAAGGAAAACCCCCCCTGGTGGTCCGAGCCATCGCTCAGACCCCGGCTCATCCGCTGTGCCCTCTGCTAATCAGCCCTCTGCTGCCAGAGGGACACGCGGAAGGGCCCACCGTGTCGGGTTATTAGCCACCGTGCGGTAATACTGCATAAATGCATATGTCCCTCTGACTGCATAAAAGCTGCAGTATTACCGCACGCTGTTGCCCAGGGTGCACCACGTGGAGGTTACCCGACCTAGCACCCCCAAATGTTGTAGGTACTTTTTTTTTTTTTTTTTTTTTGACCCAGTGGAAATCCTTTATGGATACCCCTAACCCGGGGGAGCCGGGGTTATGTGGGAGTCTCCACCCTGCGGCGGCATACCCACTAAAACCACTGGGAAGTTGACCTCATTCCCTTGTGGCCGGGGGCAGCGGGGTTCCCTTTCGGAGTCTCCGCCACCCTCAGCCAGGGTCGGCCCTTCGGCCCCGTCTTCCGTGCGTCAAGAGAGGGACGGCCCTGGTCACCCAAGGCCGCCACCAGACGTGTGGAGCCGGTGCAAGCCAGCGGAGAGCCCCCCGACCCTCCGCCAGTGGCCCCACTACGGAGAGGGAAGGAGACGATGATCGGATCGCCCCCTCCTCCCTCCCCGTCGTCTGCGCCGGAGCGGATCCTGCGGGAGTCGTCCTCCCCGATCCGCCCCGCGGCCCCTTCTGCGACATTACCTCTTCGCAGAAGGAGACCACGGCCTGCCACGATCTCTCGCCGCCGAGCATGGCTTTCACCACGCCCAGCAACGAGCGATCCCCTCCTCCTTTCCTTGCACTCCCGACCGCGACCCACACGCGGCGAGGAGCACAAGGAAAACCCCCCCTGGTGGCATTGCTGCCACCAGCCAAGCGTGGAGCGCCGTATCCTCCAACGCTCCACACTCCACCACACACCATCCGCTGTGCCCTCTGCTAGTCAGAGGGACACGCGGACGGGCCCACCGTGTCGGGTTATTTGCCAGCGTGCGGTAATACTGCATAAAAGCTGCAGTATTACCGCACGCTGTTGCCCAGGGTGCACCACGAGGAGGTTACCCGACCTAGCACCCCAAATGTTGTAGGTACTTTTTTTTTTTTTTTTTTTTTTTTTGTTGACCCAGTGGAAATCCTTTATGGATACCCCTAACCCGGGGGAGCCGGGGTTATGTGGGAGTCTCCGCCCTGCGGCGGCATACCCACTAAAACCACTGGGAAGTTTACCTCATTCCCTTGTGGCCGGGGGCAGCGGGGTTCCCTTTCGGAGTCTCCGCCACCCTCAGCCAGGGTCGGCCCTTCGGCCCCGTCTTCCGAGCGTCAAGAGAGGGACGGCCCTGGTCACCCAAGGCCGCCCCCAGACGTGTGGAGCCAGTGCAAGCCAGCGGAGAGCCCCCCGACCCTCCGCCAGTGGCCCCACTACGGAGAGGGAAGGAGGCGATGATCGGATCGCCCCCTCCTCCCTCCCCGTCGTCTGCGCCGGAGCGGATCCTGCGGGAGTCGTCCTCCCCGATCCGCCCCGCGGCCCCTTCTGCGACATTACCTCTTCGCAGAAGGAGACCACGGCCTGCCACGATCTCTCGCCGCCGAGCATGGCTTTCACCACGCCCGGCAACGAGCGATCCCCTCCTCCTTCCCTTGCACTCCCGACCGCGACCCACACGCGGCGAGGAGCACAAGGAAAACCCCCCCTGGTGGTCCGAGCCATCGCTCAGACCCCGGCTCATCCGCTGTGCCCTCTGCTAATCAGCCCTCTGCTGCCAGAGGGACACGCGGAAGGGCCCACCGTGTCGGGTTATTAGCCACCGTGCGGTAATACTGCATAAATGCATATGTCCCTCTGACTGCATAAAAGCTGCAGTATTACCGCACGCTGTTGCCCAGGGTGCACCACGTGGAGGTTACCCGACCTAGCACCCCCAAATGTTGTAGGTACTAACCTAACCAATTTCAATGTTTTGTAAGGCAAATGTGTCAAATTACTCAATTAATCAAATTTGTGAATAGGCTAGAGAATTTGGTTGATGTAAGTATCAAATTAACGAACCGAAATCAAAACGAATTTAATTGTCGAAAAACCAAAATGTGAAATGTTTTGGCTGAGTTAGTTTTTTTTTCCGATAGTTACGAGTATAATAGGGGTGTCTTCATGTCGAGAGGTAATCGGTTTCTTCTAAGACAGTGGTGCCCATCGTAGACCGCATCATTGCTTAACATCAGGTAAGATTGCTGACAGACACAAGTCTATCGAAAAAAAACATATAACCTCTTTATATATATTTTTTTTATTTACTCGTTTATATCCTACTAATATTATAAACCTGAAAGTTTGTAAGAATGTATGTTTGTCTCTCTTTCACGCAAAAACGGCTCAACAGATTTACATGAAATTTGGAATGAAGGTTGTTCATGGTCAGGATTAACACATAGGCTACTTTTTATCACGGAAAACTTATGTTAACTTTTGACCGCGGCGGGGCACAGCTAGTATTATTGATCTTTCTATAAATACTCGTAGGTTTTAGTACCTATATATAAATCGTCATAACGTCTTATAATCATAATAATAATAATGATAGTGCATTTATTTCAGGCAATATAACTTGCATACAATGCAAGTTACAGAGGCCCATAGAAAATAAATACCTTACAAACTAACATACATATAAATAAAACATTTAAAATTTACTCATTCTTCTGGGACTTTGATACTGTCTCCCCGTAACGCCGGAACACTAGCCCTACGCCTGCCTATAGGTACGTGCTTTTAGTACGTTAGTCGTTATCTCGCATGCATACAGGAGTTCTTCTCGCCCCGTGTCAAAAATCCCAGTCCGCGTGGTCCTGCGCCGACGCCCCCCGCGGCCGTGGGAGCGGACCCACGCGGGCCCGACCCCCACGGCCTCATTCGCCAATCTGGACTAGTGTAATTGACCTGTTTCATTTGATATGTTTTTGTTTTCGATTTTAGGACAATGAGCCCAAGTTTGTACCAATGAGTTTTTTCGAGTTTACACTAAAACTAATTCCACTAAAATAATGATGAATTCACCTACAGTACGGAGCATACTGATATCACCAAAAAGTACGAAGATTAGCACCAGTTTTTACGGTGACAACTATCATATATGGTGACAACTATCATAATAATTATGGTTGTCACCGTAAAAAGTGGTGATAGTCATCGTATTTTTTGGTGATATCAGTATGCTCCGTACTTTAGGTTAATTCATCATTCTTTTAGTGGAATTAGTTTTAGTGTAAGCAATTTTTCTCAGTGTATGTACGAATTTACATACCACTGGCTTTTCGGTGAAGGAAATCATGAGGAAACCTGCATACATCTGGAGAAGAATGGCAATAGCGTATGTGAATCCACCAATCCGCACTTGGCCAGCGTGGTGGAATATGGCCCAATCACCCTTTGAGGGTAGACCTGTATCCCAGCAGTGGGAGGATTAGGTAAGGGTTAAAATTGAGCCCAAGTTTGAAGACTTTATTTGACAGATCTAAACTGAATAGGTGTAATATCTGTCTTTGTCATTGCAACTTATTAGACAAGGACATCAATACTTTTAGAGAAATTAGATCTGTCAACTAACGCCTTCAAACTTGAGCGCTTTGTCAGACTTGATCTAAGTTAATGCATCAAAGATTAGCAACATTTTTCTTCATTTCTTTTGAATATTTCTTGTTTATCATATTTGCATTTGTATTTTGGTTTGTTAATTTGGTGTATGTTTCTTTCTGCCTTCTGTTTTCTCTATCTTGTAGTTTAGTTTTTTACACCTCTATAAACCACCAGCCTTGGCGGAATTAGAAATTAATTACATAACCAAAACTAATAGCAGTTTTCTTTTCAAGCTCCACGTACTATATTAGCTACAATCATATATCATCAAATACCTTCCCTTTTTATAGGTACGTACCAATTATAGACCTTTTATCTATTGCTTATCTCCTCTACCATAGCAAAGGATCAAACAGACGTCCGTCCAGGGACCGTATATTCTTGGGCGATCGTGATTATCTCCGCCAGTCTCAATCTCATGACAATTCTAATAGGTACATACGATCTTATCTTTACAATCTGTTTGGCTGAGCGGTAGTATATCCGCCTTATAAGCCAGAAGTCCCGGGTTCGATTCCCAGCCGGGCAGATGTTTGAATGATGAATTTAAGTATCTGTTTCGGGTCTGGATGTTAGCTGTTCTTGTCTTTGTGTTCCATGGCATCCCTGACACAACGTATCCTAGTGGGGAGCTATGAGTGTGAAACGTTATTTATTTTATTTTATTATGAGCGACAGTGACCGAGATATCTCAGTCTTCAGAATAGGGCCCCAGGTTGTTTACAAGCGGTAAACGGGCCAGCGAACGGTCAAGGTTGCCTATTTCAGCCGGGTTAATGCCCCCGTCCTATGGCTGTAACAACTGCATTACAGGATTTTTTTATGGCCGGTTTGAGGCCGCTATTTTGCTAACTTTTTTATGATCTTATCACGTCGGACTACTTTGTACCTACTTAGGTAAGTACTACTGACAACGATTTCAGTGATACCTGAATTTAAGCTTGAGCCTATTTACGTTAAGTCTAAAATAATTTATAATAATCATAATAAATAAAGAAAATACCCTATCTGTAAACAATTGCATTCAGAATGTCATATTTTTTAGTAAATGGCTTTTTTGCTAATAGAACGGATAACCGTAATAGTGGATATATTCTAGAGATCTACGCTCTAGAATAAGAGACTAAACGCGTGAAACGTACAGTTAAATGATGATTTCGAGAAGCGTAAAGCTGATGATTAGGTCCATCTAATCATCAGCAAGAAGAAGAAGGAGAATGCCAGAAGAATGTCTTAGGGAAGCCTATTCCTAGCAAAAGTCTGACTACAGGCTAAAGACAAGTCATAAGAAATAATAAATAAATGAAGAAATATGTATTCAGAGCGGTTACGTAGTTTGGCGGGAACTACTCAACATGGTGGACACGCCACCGATGTGTATTTGTCACGCGAATTTTGAAACATGTGCGTTCGGCGTTTTGTTTTTGAAATATGGAGGGTAATTAGACAGTGTTGCCAGATGGGTGTTAAGAAATTCCAATGGAATGAGGGTATGGCTTAAAAAGATTGTGTTATTCGGGTTATTTGTTTTTTAGGTAGAGTTATAAATATTTCAAAAAAAAAACTTAAATGAATTAAAATCTTCGTACAAAAAACACTCAGAGCTTTATTAAAATATCATGAAACCTACCAAGCTATAGTCTACCTTTTTTAAAGTGATGAATCATATTATTTTAATTAGGTAAATATGTATTTAAAAAGGTCCTACTTCTTCAGCAGGTGCATTTTAATTACCTTAGATATTTCTAAAAGATAATAAGGGAAAAAAGGCAAATTTCTAAACATTTTCCCTTATTAACCCATGTAATGCATTAACTACAAAGTACCCATCACATTAATTGACCATCATCTTAGCTTCTGATTATTTTTGTGAACGTTTCCATTCTACCTTTTTTATTTCGAACAGCAGAGATGTGGACCTCATTGCCGGCGTCTATTTTTCCGCCAAAGGAAGGAGGTGTTTAAAAGAAAATTAAATAGATGTTTCCTAGGCAAGCGTGCTACACCTTCGACCGCTTTGTTGCTTCCCATCAAATGATATTTTGGTCAAATGCACGCCTAGTTCGATGTAAAAAAAACTCTTATTTTGATTACACTACTTACACTACTTTCCTTGATATACTCGTACCTACTAATAATACATAGCTTACTTACTTCAAGTTATTTTGTATGGTAATTTTCCTAATATATCATGGCAACCCTTGTTTTTTACGACTAATAATAATTAGATCATTTTTCGTGCACGTTTGAACGTGTTTTAGGTTCTGCGATTAGATCAAAACTAATTTCAATGAAAGGTTAAATTAGATCCAACGATTAGGTACCTACGTAAGTAAAGGGCAATGACCCCTGAATTTCCCGTTCCTTATTTTACAGCATTGATGTGAAAATCTTTAAAACAATACCTCATTACAGTTTTAAAATTAATTTCATAAAATTTAATTCATTACGACCCATTGTTTCAATTTTATGTATAATATAATAACGCAAATTTACACAGCAGACTCATTATAATGATATAATTTATTTATTTATGATATCATCGACAGGCATTCAGAAATATTCTTAAGTAAATAATGCGTGAACGAAAAGCACAATCACCAGTCAGCATTTCTGCTCACTATTGGAGGGAAGACATTGTAAAGGCAGCATCCAAGGCAGTGGATGAAACAGGTCAAAAAAAAAAGCGCACTGAACAGACCTACTCCCAACAGAGCAGTGGAAGGACAGTGGTTGATGATGATGATGAAATAATGTACACTTAATACGTTATGATATTAAATTGATTAAAATTTAAATAAAATAATTGAAAAATAGAAGCACAAAGACATTAATATAAACAATAGATTAATTATTAATAAAAAATAAAGCACCAATAGACAATTTAACCTACTGAGGGATCATCGTACTTTTTGGTGATATCAGTATGCTCCGTACTAAGTGAATTCATCATTCTGTTAGCAGAATTTAGATGCGCATTTTCCTCGGTGTAATTTCGATATTTGGTTAGCTTTTTAATGCTTCATTTTATGTTATTTTTACAAGACACGCGACACACGCGAAAACTGATAAATCAATTTAAAATAAGCGCCACATCTGCCGTCGAAGCGAAACCAAATTAATCTTCGAAAAATATCACCGTCCAGAAATAAAATCTGGTTATATTGTTAAGGGGGCTTGCACAAAACTGTTAAGGGGCTTGTGCAAAGCTGTTAAGGCGGCGGCTTACATTGTTTGACACGAAATAGAATGAATTAGCGAATTAACGAAATGGCATGTTTGGACCGAATTAAATGCAGAGTTACAAAATAGTAGAAGCAATGAACGCATGGTTAGAAATATAAATGACACAATACTTCAATAAAACTATTTTAGTTGCAATACCACGGCATGCTTATTGCTTTGGTACTTGAAGCGTAGTAATTAATGTACATAAAAATATTTTTATTTTACCACATGCACCATTACTAAGTTAATTGTACGTAACGTGTCGAAATTAGAATTTGTAAACAAGGTAAGAAGTGTTTGCATCTGATTTTCACTTTCAAAAATCGACAGTAGCCTTGTTCCTGGGTCTTTCTGTACTGTATGTAGAGGAGGAAAATGAAGCATCCGAAGACAATGAGCAAAATGACGCTGCAAGCCGAATCAAACGTTTGAAAGAACATAGACTCGAAACCACTAGTTTATGAATTTATACTATTTTGAGATCCTATGTTACAAATATGAAATGTGTGTGTGAATATTTGTTACTACGTATCACCGTAACTATTAAACCAATTTGTGATGAAATAGAATGTAGATAGTTATAAGTTCTAGATTAACACATATACATAAGCTTCATTAAACCGTGGGTGAAGTTGCGGGGCTTTACTATTGTAGTACAAAAAGCCATGTCTAAAGCTTCCAAAAGCTACAATTAACGTTTTGACAAAGACATCAACAGTCGACACAGAGTGGCAACATTCAAAGCTCATAGTAATCTGTCACCGCGCACGAGTCGTCGCATAAAATACGCATTCTACGGTAATCCACACGTTTTAGCATACGTCACGTCCGCGCCCTCTGCCGGAGATCCTTATTATATTGTAAGTTTTATTGATAGTAAAGTATTTATGGATACGATTTTATGTTACTTTTTGACAATGTGATATTTACAAAAAGTAACGATTCGATTTAATTCATTTGTACAGGGATATAGGAAAAGGTATGCTAATGCTACCCTGGTAAGCCAAAAAGGCTCATTAGAACTCATCATTATGAACTACTTTTACGATGGGACTAACCCAAAAGAATCAGCTATTTCATACATTTTGTCGAATGTCATTGACTTCTAATCAAATATTTTAGATTATACGTTTAAACGAAACAAAATTAAATTCTATGCAAATAAGTGAAATTAAATTGATTCACAGAGCTGCTTAAAAATAATTACTGGACCGATCTATTAGAAAATAATGATTATAAACACTAAATCACGGTTAACGACGATTTGTTCAAATAAAAATCCAATTTGTTCGTAACAAGTAGAAACTTTGAGGAAGTTACGGAGCTAATGAGGTGCCGCTTGATAAATAGCTTAATTTGTATAATATCAATAAGTTACATAACTTTGTTTGAACAAGTAATTGATAACATTTATTTGAGCCTCAAGAAGTTGTATTGAGTTGAAATTATCACAGTAATATTTTTAAATGCGCATGTTCGGGATTGCACGTACAGGCAAAAAATAAGTTACTACAGGCCACAGCTCAGGTCGTCTGACTGGCTGACTCTTTTTTCAAATGATTCCGTAGGCTTTTTTCGCAGTATTTTGAACTGAATTCTTGACACCTACCTGTACGTATACACTGAAAAAAATGGCCATCAAAATTCTGATGAATTCAGCTAAAGTTCGGAGCACAGCAAAAAGTACGATGATAAGCACCAATTTTTACGGTGACAACTATCATAACATACGATTTTCACCCTAAAAACTGGTGCTAGCACTAGTTTTTCTCAGTGTACTCTGAAACTTGACACTTTAGTTCTTCAACCAGAGTATATGTTCGAAGCTTTAGCCAGTCTAGTTCTAGGCCACTCAGTCTGTCTAACAAACAATAGCTTCTCCTCACTGCCTACAATAAGTTCTATATTATTTTAAGACACTATAGGCACTATATTTGTTATAGCTCCTGGTTTTACACCAAAAAAATGAAACCTAAAAATCCAATAATCTACTTTTCGGAAAAGAGCGCCATCTCTTGATCACAGTGCAAAGTTAGTCTAGTGATCCACCCAGTCAATATCTTACAAACAATAGCTTCTCCTCAATGCCTACTATAAGTTACTAGAACATTATTTATAGGCACTCTATTTGGTATAGCTCCTAGTTTTACTCATACCAACAAAATTAAACCTATACAAAACCAATAATTTTGATAAACCAAAACTTTTCGGAAAAGAGCGCCATCTCTTGATCTAGCACAGAGCTAAGTTAGTCTAGTGATCCACTCAGTCAATATCTTACAAACAATAGCTTCTCCTCACTGCCTCTATAAGTTACTAGTACTTTATTTATAGGCACTGAGTATAGTGAGTATAGTCGGGGTTGTAAGGCTCGTGTCGCACCGGGACTGTCGATGGTATCGCTGCGATTCCACTGCACTGGGAGCGGTGTGAATTGGCAGCTGCGATAAAGCTTCTGGTTTTACTCATACCTACAAATTGTAGCTGCATGTAGCCGTGTCTTTCTCTGATATTATACTTAGACGATATAAATTTATTTGTAACACATAACTATATAATTTAAATGTTGTATTTTTTTATTTGAAAAAGCTGTAAGTGTGATGTGACTGCGCCATAAACCGTGTTGTGAAGACGCCATTAGGGTCATTGCTACTATACGAGTAGTTATTTTGTTACGTTTTAGTCAAGAAATATAATAGTATCTTCCCAAATGTAATCTTTAAAATAATGCCTAAATACTATAAATAACAAAAAACTTTTTATTAAAAGGATCCTTTAAAAAAACAAGGATCAAAGAACTGGCCCTGCTTAATAGGATGACTTGATACCAAGCACCAATTCTAAGCAGCTCCATTGCAATGCTTCCCAGCCGCCGCGGATTTATTTCTTGAAATCGTTTATAAGCTCTACCTAGCGAGACTACATTATTCAGACTGCTAGTCGCTAGTCAGCAAGCAGTCACGAACTGAGACTGCTTTGAACTCTTCCAGAATTTGTCTATCCTACTATTCCATAATGTACAGAGCATGGTTCATAACTTGAACAATGACGTCATGTGATGCGATACAGATAAAAATTTATAAGAATATTTGTAGATAAGAATTCTCAGGATGACTTCTACAATTTATATAAGCACATATTATTATGGTACTCTTACGTTTGTTTTAAAAAAATATAAAAGCACCAGTTGTGCATTTCCCATACGTTTTAAAGAATTTTAGCAAGACTACAATTTTCAATGAGGAGGTTTGACTGAACTTGTCTTGGTTACAAGCTATCGGACGTAGGGCATGCAAAACCCGACAGTTTTTAAAACCCGGTTTTTTCGGGTTTTCAATTTTAAAAACCGGTTTTTTCGAGTTTTTCGAGTTTTTCGGGTTTTTCGAGTTTTTTCTTTATTTGGGCTTAAAATATATATTATATTAGTGTGTTTAAGTAAAAAAAGGCTGAAATGTAGTTAAAATATGTGTTTATTTTCGAAATCTTGTTCCTTGACTATATTTTCGAGATCAATCAGGTAACATTTGGTTTAAGTACACTATACTCACTCACGAATAAATCTAAGTAACAAGCCTACAATAAGCGAGCCTCTAATAAGTAAAAGTATGAATCGTTAAAACCGCTCTAACTCAAACCCTTAGTAAGTTACAAACTCGATAATTTAAATTATTTAACATTTCCCTTGTTCTTTAAATTTTCGAGGTTCTACTGAATGAGGTATTCTAATGGTTGTTGATTTAGCTATATTAAAACAAAACATGAAACTCGAGAAAGAAGATGGCTATAAATTAAAATAATTAAAATATTACCGGAAACCAAGTTTATACAAATTATTAAAATTATTATACAGCCAATCCGTGGTTCAAAAGAATCGCATTAAGTCCATCAGGAACGTGCTGAAACTGAATCCACCAAAAAAGAGAGAGGAAGAGTATGTGACCCGTGATTACGTGATACAAAATGTACAAATGCAACTGATCACAGGAGAGATCACTGTTGGACATATTATTTTTAGATATGTTAAGTTAAAATGTAATATTACCTACATTACTACTGATTTCTTATCAGAAACTAATTATTAAATCCAAAACCTATACAATAAAATAAATCTAATTCCTTTTTAAAATTTTTTCTTTTCATTTTTTTTCCTATTGGTACTTGATCAATTTGATCACAGTAGAAATACGTGGAAGTAAAATATCCACGCTTCCCCCCTAGTAGTAATAGGTGGAAAAAAAAACATTCTTCTCTACCAGTAGGGATAGATCAGTAGGGATATGTGGAACTGCCGTCGGGAAGTGGTTCATAATTTAGTTACAAGATTTGACCTAACGAACCAGAACAACATCAACAACAAACAGGGCAAGCTAAATAAAAACTTGTAAATACATATTTTGTGGTAGAAAATATTTAGATTGTCAAAAACTTCAAAAACACAAATACGTGCGCATCATAAGCGCGTCTGTTTCCTTCACTTGACTGAGTGAGACTGCTTGACAAATAAAATGGCGACGTTGTGCGCGGCTGGCGCGGGAGGTGCGGGCGACGCGAGTTGCGCGAGTGGCGCGCGGGCATTCCCCGTAAAGATCGCCGCATTAGCTTAGCAGCGCTTTACTCATCGGCACTCAATAACTCATACAACAACGTCAAACCAAAGCCTACTAATACATATATTGCTTTCTAATACCTAATAAGTAAGTATTGTTGTCAGCTAATCAATTTATTTGATCAATAGAGTTGGGAAACGGTAACTTGATCCTGTATTAATGTCTTGGTGGTAGTTTTACATTATGAATGTAAAAAACTCGAAAAACCCGAAAAAACCGGTTTTTAAATCTTTAAAAACCGGTTTTTAAAACAGCCGGTTACTCGTTTTTTTCGGTTACTCGAGTAACCGGTTTGCATGCCCTAATCGGACGTGGAACATTCAAGAAAGTTTTCCGAATGTTTTGCAAGGAAGGCCATTTTTGGATCGCATAGATATTTGATTTAATTGATTTGATATTCGCGTTCGAAGCCGAAAAGTACGAATAATTGAAAAATCAAGTCACATAATTTACTACAAATCGCACGAATTATAAACAGGAAGTTTTTATTTGAACTTCAAAATCAGCTTTTAATCTTACGGGCATACTTATCAACGTTGCTAAGATTAACGTTTATGAGAAAGGATTCTATTTTTGAATCTTTAAAAATAGAACACAAAAACTTAATGACAGCATTAGCCAAACGTGTAATATGGAACAAGTAAGAAAGTCAAATTAAGCACGCTCTAAATATTTGTTTTTCGAGTGTGAAAAATTGGTTTCTCGACGCGGTTTTTAAGTTTTAAGTAAAACTAATGTTTTGGCATTAAATGTGAGTAATTTGGGAGCAGATGGCGACACACGTGACTTTGGTTTGTTGATATTAATAATGCGAAAAAGTTTGTGGAACTAATTGAGCTGGAAATGTGTGGATTTGGTTAGAAACATGCTTTAGAAGGGTTTTTGGAACATTTTGAGCTTTACAGCGTGTTTTTCATGGGTTAGGCAGTTAAGCTACATACGAGTACGTCGACTTACTCGTATTAGAGCGCGCGATAGATATTTTAGTATTTAAAATATATTTGGGAGTCCTAAGATCATTCATTTTTTTTTAGATATTTTTTGCTCAACATAAATTTAATAATAGAAGTACACAGTACTAATGTCACTTAACTTTAAACAGTGATTATAAATAAAGCTTCTTGTTGATGGGCGTAATTTCTTAGCTAAGCATCTGTTAGTTTTCAGTCATCTACTAGTATTTATTTCATGGTACAAAAATAATAAAATGAGTAGTTCTGAAAACTCCTTCAGTTCTCTCTCTTGTGCAGTTGTCGCAAAGACGGAGCCGCTTCGCTCGTTCGCTCAAAATCAAAAATAATATACTGTGAACCAGTTCACTTTACCAGTCCTCAATGTGAAAGCCATTGCATCCATCGCTATATTTCGCATGTCCCGGCATTAATTGGACATTACTGTCTGTTTGTCCCGTAAACACGTGCCGTGCCGATAATTGGTGTTAGCGAGGTGACACGGTGACATTGGTGACATCTGACACCGTATTTTGAGTTTGTGACATATTTTAAAGTTTTATGTTGTGTTTGGCGGTTAATTGGGTGATTACTGTTCGTGACAGAGATGTTATTACAGTATACATTAGATATTACATGTAATTATGTATACATAAATGTAGGTAAATTATAATATCTGGGTTAAAGACGGACCTATGAGCTTTATTATTGCTAGGGCAGTTGTTACGTAACGAAAATTGTCGACAGTGTATGTGTTAAGGCTACCCAACGCCTAAAAAAAATTAAGAATGAGATATTTTTAAAAACAAGCTTTTATTAAATGGTCATCGAAGTTGCACAGGTATACAAAATTTCAGGTCAATCGGACTTTGGGAAGTGGTTCAAAATTCAGTTGCAAGATGAGCCCCCTAAATTCACGACAAGTTAACTAAAAGCTTATAAAAATCGATCGGTCCACATTATCACTGTTCTTTCCTCAAAAGTAGGCATTAAAAACCCAACTACTTAGTAACTTCAAGCATTTGGGTAGGTCAAACCTAAGCTTAGTATTTCAGGAATTTGACAATACATCAAATAAAGAGGAAGGTGGAAGGTATCTTAAATAACATCTGACGATCATCTCATACTTCAATGATCACCTCAAACTTTTTAACTTGGTGACGTCGCCAAAGCTATACTAGCTCAGTGATGACCTTTTGATCTCCCCATTTCCGTACATCCACGGAATCCCGAGAATCCCTTCCCATCAGTTAACAAAGTGTTGACAGCCTACACGTGTTCCCGCCCTCCTGGTAGATGCCACACCTAATTACGTCTCAAATTTTGTTTCTACCCACAATTTTTAATTTTCACCTGAAAAGTTGGATGGTAATATTGTGGTTTGCGATTTTGGTACTTATGTGAAAGACAATAGAGGTTTTGAGAAGATGATTTAAGAGTGGTCGTTAGTTTGGTATATTTTTCTTTTGGGTGAGCTAGATATATTTTCCGCATGGTGGAAAATTTATTGTAGCTTTGTAAATGATAGTTGATGCGTTTTTTTTTTTTATTTTTATTTTTTTTGCTGAATTGGATTAAGCTGAATGAAATAGATAATACGTATAAAATCACGATATTTGGCTCCATAGCTTTTCTCTTCGATTTTTTTCCCCCTTATTTATTTTTGTCTTAGGTTAAAAATTTACTGTCCATAATAATTTGCGAGATAAGTTGAAGTATGGTTCGACTTGAGGCCTTCGAAAAAATGAGCTTATTTCTTGACCATTTTAGCGACAACAACGGCAAAAAACATTTAACCCTGCAAAATTTACATAACGCCGGCGTCGGTGTCGCCAATCATAAAAGCTAATAAAAAAACAGCTTTTTACTTTTTATTATGGTTATTTTCTACTGTAATTTACTTTTTAGTTTTTATAAAGCACACGACACTACGATACGAAACTATTTCATAGAATATATTTTATCCTTTCATAATAAAACTTCTCTTCTGGTTTTTTTAACCGACTTCAAAAAAGGAGGAGGTTATCAATTCGTCTATGATTTTTTTTAAATTTTTTTTTTGTTTGGTTTGTTACCTCCTAACTTTTGACTGGGTGAATCGATTTTGATAATTCTTTTTCTTTTTTATTAGAAAGCTGACGCTTCCCATTTGGTCCCATTTCAATTTAGTCCAGTTCTGATAATGGTATCCATGAGAAAACCATATAAGTCTTAAATTTGCATTAAGTACGTGCGCGACAAATAGATGAATAACTCAATAGTCGGTCTTTTGAAGTCGGTTTTTGTTTTTTGTTTTGTAAAAATAATGTTCTTGTTATGATTGATGTCTCAGTCATTTCTTTAAAATTCCGACAATAGATTCTTTCAACAATGTTGCTACCAACCGACATGACACGTTCAAAAACTTTATAGCATTGTTTACATATTCAGTATTAAGTCAATATCAATAATCGGGCAGGCACGCACTCACGACCGACATGAGCTGGTCGTGTGCCCGGTGCGTGTGTCGCGTGCCTTATTGTTCTTCAATTAATAAGACGAACCATATAAAACTGTGTAGAACTTTGTCATAGTAACCAATTGAAGGCTTTAGTTGATAAATCTAAATTGCCTAAGGGTGTTGTCTACAGTTTTGTAAATCCTATTAATATTATAAACGCAAAAGTTTGTATGTTTGTTGCTGTTTCACGCAAAAACGGCTGAACGGATTTACATGAAATTTGGAATGAAGGTTGTTCATGGTCAGGATTAACACATAGGCCACCTTTTCTTCCGGAAAACTCATGTTAACTTTTTGACCGCGAGTGAAACCGCGGGGCGCAGCTAGTATCACTTAAAACGACCATAAGTAATCATTTTTTTATTTTCACGAGAGCAATGTTTCCAAAGACAATGTCGAGGATAGAGTTTGGTGGAGAAGAAATGTGAAGATGGCTAACCCCACCACCATGTGGTTTAAAGCTGGAAAAAAGAGAGAGAGAGATTTTCATTCTTTATTTATTTTATTTTTTGTTTTGTGTTTTTAGCCGCAAAAATAAACTGTTTCTGTCAATTTATGCTACATACTGTCCTAAAATTCTATAACGTCACATTAGTATCAAGGGAGTAGGTGCGGTAGCGGGCGAAGCCGTCCAAGAGCCATTAATCTCACATATTTTTGGGTTATCATTTGTAAGATTGTTTGTATTTCTCAGTTTCCACTTATTTATGGAATCAAAGTATTATGTCTTTATTACGTTTTCCATGAAAGCTTCAAATACGCTGACTATCCGTCGCAAGTATTGTAGGAACAACTACCTATTGTTGTAGGTACATTGAAAATCTTTACAATACCTACGTGTTGTTTTAAAAACTATAAAACAAATATTTCTGAAATAAAATTAGCAGTAAGTCATAAACTTCACTACTAAATAACGTTACTTAACAGATTTTAAGACGTCAAATTTTTATTGTACAAAATCTTGTGCCAACTTTCAACATTGTTCAAAAATTTAATGTCTTACTGTGACAAAGACCTAAGAAACAAAATGGCTTTTGTAAGCGAGCGTTCTTAATGTCGTGACAAGACGAGTCTCGGGCCCTTTTACCGTCGCAAGTGGATTATCAATATGTTAATAGTGTTTAATTTAAATAAATTACGCTTTCGGTCGTCCGCGGCGTAAGGTGTTTAATCTTTAGAGGTCGGAGTTCGGTGTTGGGAAACATTGGAAATGTTGAAAATATCTCGTCAAAATTCGTTTGGGCACATAATAAATGTTCCGGTTTTATTATCTCTGTCATAAACTCTGCTTTGTTATTTGGTTGTGTAGAATTTTTGGGTTTTAAGCGAGTGTCAAAAGTCGCGAGTGAGTCGGTTTCTTCTGCAAGCGTGCTTCATCGTGGATCGCATCATTGGTAACATTAGGCGAGATGGTGGTCAAATGCAAACGTGTCATAGAGTTTCTGTTATACCATGCTATTCCACTGTTAGGTCTTCAAAGATCTCTCCTATGCATGGCCGTAAGGGTCCTGGGTATGCTTAGCCAAAAATAGTACTAAAATAAAATAAAATAAAATAAGCCTTTATTACTAAAATGTTTTACAATTACGAGGTGATCCAAAAGTAATGATAATCAGATATTTCTAGACCGTATTAAAATCTAAAAAAATTTTTTTTTGGTTGCTCATACATCCTCTAGGTGCGCGTGAAAAAATTGTATAAATAGACCATGATTCCAGGGAGATACACTCATTTGAATACTCACAACTGGAGTGATAACATAAAAATGGAGAAAAACGAAATCAGAGCTGTCATTAAATATCTCTGTCTGAAAAAAATGTCTACCAAAGACATACACAACGACTTGGTGCAAACATTGGGGGACTCTGCTTCTCCTTATTCCACGGTTGCACGCTGGGCCAGGGAGTTTAAGCGGGGTAGAACATCCACAGAAGACGAACATCGCGAAGGACGTCCATCCACGTCCAACACTGAAGACAATGTCAAAAAGATAGAGGATATCGTGATGGCAGATCGAAGAGTGACCATCAGGCACGTAGCTGAGATGACAGGGAGCTCTTATGGTAGCGTTCAAAGAATTTTGACCAACGAATTGCACATGAAGAAGGTCTCTGCGCGTTGGGTACCGAGAATGTTAACAGACGAACAAAAGAAAAAACGAGTTGACATTTCAAGGGTTAATCTCGAGAAGTTCCAAGCCGATAAGGAAAATTTTTTGTCACGTTTCATGACCATGGACGAGACCTGGGTCCACCATTTTGACCCGGAAACCAAAAAACAGTCGATGTCTTGGAAACGAGCCTCCTCACCGACGCCGAAAAAATTTAAAGTCTCAAGTTCGGCGGGAAAGGTTATGGCGTCCGTTTTTTGGGACGCTAAAGGAATTATTATGGTCGAATACTTGAAAAAGGGAGCTACTATTACGGGCTCTTACTACGCAGACCAAATAAGAAGATTACGGGAGGCCATTAAAGAAAAAAGGCGCGGCAAACTGCGAGCTGGGGTGCTGTTTCACCAAGACAACGCACCGGCTCACAAAGCCGCAGTTGCGATGGCTGCCATTCAAGAAACAGGGTTCGAACTGCTCGAACACCCTCCCTATTCGCCAGATCTAGCTCCCAGTGACTTCTATCTCTTTCCTCGGCTCAAAGAACATCTCCGAGGCCAGAAATTTGAAGATGATAGCGAAGTGATGGCAGCTGTCGAGGCATTTTGGGAGAGTCAAGATAAAGATTTTTTTTCTAAGGGAATTCTCGGTTTAGAAAAACGTTTAACTAAATGTATTGACTTGTTAGGAGACTATGTAGAAAAATAAATTATTTTTGTAACTTTAACCACCGTGTATTATTTTGATTATCATTACTTTTCTCGTACATATTTAAGTTTGAAACTAACTATTATATTAAATTAACCTTACTTAATTAATTAATCGGCAATCGGTTTATCTCTTATACAGCTTGTCCTTCGACAAAGGCCTCTAAAGACTTCCATTTTCCTCTGTCCTTCGCAACTTGGCTCCATGCTGGGCAAAAAATAAATAAAAAAATAATATATATAGTACTAATGCTTATCAATAACTTTTGATATGGTACCAAAACCCGAAATTTCGAAAAAAAGGCATGAACTGTTGCATAAAAATGTACTCGATAAAATGTACGGCTGTATTTATTTTGTATGTATCTGCTGACTTTTTGCCTCGATTTCAGACTTGGACCCATAGTAAAACCTGTTAACGACGAGGAGTACTTCGAGCCCCTTTCACGGTAGCACGCCCTTTCCTTATAACCCAGCATTTCCAGACAGTCCTATCAGATAGATTTATCATTAAAAAACACTAGTTAACATTCAGAATTCTTTTAAACACTACTCTAATTTTATGGCCTAAACACAACTCATCATCTAGACTAGGTATTATTTATACTAGTCTAATTTTATGGCCTATTAAAATATTCTAGACATAACCCAGACAACCTTAGGTACCTATGAAGCGGGTAACGATCCATGGCCGCTATAATAAAGGTTTATGAGAATTTAGTGGCCTCACGCGTGACAACATCAGTTATCCACCTCCCTCTTGTAATTAGATTAGTGATGTAGAAAAATAATTATCATTAAAAATAATTAAAAAGTTGCCCTCTTTCTGGGAACTTAAAGTTGAGGCTTGGCTTCATGCCTATGCCTAGCGATAGAGAAGCAAGTATGGATCGGAGGCCAAGATACAGTTTGGATTGCTGCGCCAACAAAGTTAGTTCTTTTTGGGCCTAACTGTAAAAATAAATCATATGTTTTTCGTTTTTTGCGTGTTTTGTGTTTTGTGTTTTGCGTGTTTTTTGTGTGTGCATAAGTAGGTACCTACGTGTGTCTACTGTCTATGTGTGTATTGACAGCGAAAAATATTCTGATTAACGTATGAATGTATAACACGGTCACAATATCTGTGCACCTCGCTGGAATGCGGCGCCTCTCCCGCTTCCCCTGTCCCGCACTCCCCGCACTCCCCGGTGCGACAGTACGGTTAGCATCTTCGTTGCCGATACACGTCCCGATAATTTTGATATTTTCGCTTTGTTGTTGTTTTGTTTTTTAATATTTATTGTTAAGTTTAGACATATGACGTCACGATGTCAGGTGCACACTGCACATATTGTGACCGGGTTGTAATAAAAACTCGCGGTACTCAAAGTTTACACTATCACTAGATATTTATTTACTTACTTTACCAATATCTGTTCAATAAAGGCCAAAAAACAACGACACAACTTAATTATTAATTTCATTGAAACAAAACTCATTGTTATTCATAGACTTTTTATCGATACAGTCAAATGATTTTATCGATATTAAACGTCACAACACTAGTCCTTTGAACTTGCTAGTGAGTCCTTGCTTTATAATAAGCTTTCATAACGAGAGTGAGGGGACTACCAACAAACATTTCAATTTCATTTTCAAATTTAGAAATTGTTTGATTGCACTTTTCGGGATAGCAACTGTAACTGGTGCATTGTTATTCACGCTACTTTCATCGATTTCAAAGCTATATCTTATCAGGATCGGCTTAGCAATTTTATGACATACTAGCCGACTCCACAGACGTTGTCCTGTCAAAAGCCATTGCGTCAATTCTACGTCAAAGTTCAAACGTTAAATGTCAAAAGTTACATTAAAAAAGTTTACATTGTCCAAAGCGCTATAGGGTTTACCTAAGTATTTTTAAATTTTCTAATTTTTCATGTTTTTTTACTATAAATTGAGATGTGAGCTATCCTATCTCCTAAGTTAGATCGAACTGCACCCGGTGTGCAAATTTGATTGAAAGCGGTTAAGTAGTTTAGGAGTCTATAGCGGACAAACAACGTGACACATAATTTATATATATTAAGATATGACAAATATACTGAGTGACATACTCGTACAGGCAAGAATCAGCTGTGAATTAATAAAATATTTGAACACCTTTACGACTTTCGACTTCAAATTTCCCGATCGTAAACTCGTAGTAGGCCCTTTGCAACGAGACAGGTCATTAGTGTGTAACTGGTCTAATGCTCGAGCCGTGTGTAATGGCCTTTACGTGTCGTGTGGAGACCAATTAGAGCTAGTCTGGGAAACAATGAGATTTATAAGGCTGCGTTTCACGATCTCTGGGTTACTTTGTACCGTCCTTCTGATTGGTGCCGTTTGATGTACTCGATAGTCGATATCATATCCAGAAAGTTTTTTTTTTCGCTCTCTTTTAAGCGAGCGTGCTCTATCGTAGACCGTATTACTGCTTACCATCAAGCGGGATGGTAATCAAACGCTAGCCTATAATTTGAAAAATAAAATACTTGCCCTTGATAAATTTTAGTGCAAGTTTCTTTTAGCAGTTTCACTTTTATTCAGTTTATTATTTTTATAATTTTTTTTATATTACTTGTTAAATGAATAGTTCTTTAGTTGAGGCTTTCATTTTTTATGCTGTTTATGGTTATGTTAGACGTTTTAAACTGTCTTCTATCAAAAAGTTATCAAACGCTTTATCTTAACGATAAAATGAGCAGAGGTGGTGAAACTTGGTTAATTAACTTTTTATACGAGAGTAGGCTATGTCGAACTTTTGTGCTAAAAATGTTTACTTAGCTTTGTACTCTAATGAGTAAAAGCTCAGTGAAGGCATTTGTACGCGTTCTTGAAAATATTCGTTATAGTCTTTTTGATGAAAATACAATGAGATAAGTAACTAAAAAGTGTCTAGGAAATACAACGAGTTATCTAATAATTATTTTTACAAAAAAAAAAAAACAAAAACCGACTTCAAGAGACCGACTATTGAGTTATTCATCTATTTGTCGCGCACGTACCTAATGCAAATTTAAGACTTATATGTTTTTCTCATGGATACCATTATCGGAACTGGACTAAATTGAGATGGGACCAAATGGGAAGCGTCAGCTTTCTAATAAAAAAAGAATCATCAAAATCGATTCACCCAGTCAAAAGTTATGAGGTAACAAACATAAAAAAAACATACAGTCGAATTGAGAACCTCGTCCTTTTTTGAAGTCGGTTAAAAGTAAGTATAATTAGCTAAAAAAATTTGAGCTCCCAAAAAATGGTCCTTGTTAATCTAACCTAAAAAGAGCTTAGGAATACGGTGTTCTCATCAACACCACCAAGTGCGTCTTCGGCGTTTCAGAGGTAACGTTTCTCGGGTACCAAATCTCTGAAAAGGGCACCAAACCACTGGACAGCAAGGTACAGGCAATTTCTAGCTTCCCCCCACCAAAAACCGTCCGAGAGCTCCGACGATTTTTAGGGATGGTGAATTTTTACCGACGATTTTTGCCTAACGCCGCTCAAATTCAAGCCCCGCTGAATGCCTTGCTGACTGGATCGGTTAAAGCTTTCAAGGAAGCCACCACTATCAAAGAGTTTATCAAGGACCCATCCAAGTTCGCCGCTGCGACCGCTGTCGCCGCACCCGCCGCTGCTCCGGCCGCCGAAAAGAAGGAAGAGAAAGTCGAAGAAGAAGAAGAAGGCAGCGACGACGACATGGGCTTCGGTCTGTTCGATTAAGCCGCCAAACATCGGGGACTACGCATTTTGCCTACGCCGAACTCCGGGCAGTTACTAGTATCCCCTGTCACAGTGCGAGCCCCGTGGTTACGTTCTGCGCCTGCGTGCTAGGCTGGGCTGCGCCGCCGGGTCGGACAACCCACATGGCGGCCGCTCACGACCGAAACATTGTAGGTGTTTGAATAAACGCCACTTTACTAAAAAAAAAAAAAAAAAAAAAAAAACAAAAAAAAAATTTAGATGTCTATGTGGGGAATAGCACCTAATCCGAGCCGCGGAAGCTCGGTTGCGAAGAAGGTTGCCAAATAATATTCCAGGAAACGATTGATCGGTTTATATTTAGGCACGACACAACAAGCAGGAAGACAGGACGAAGTACAGTACATTAACAGAGAACAGAAAACAGAAAAACAAAGAATTGCGTAAGCGCGGTGCGATATAAAAGTGACGCGGGCTTCGCTGCAATTGTCTATCGGACGACTGGTGGCTCCAGCAGCGTTCGACTGCGCGATCGACCTCGCCCGGCTGCGGGCGGGGGAAGGATCGTTACGCCGCGCGCTAGCGGCGATCGTGTGACGTCGCATGACTAAGTTGCGCGCGCGGCGATGTTTGTGTGATTTAATTATTAATGTTTAGTGTGATGAATGTATGCGAGTGTGTGAGTTGCGTATGTGTCAGTGTAAATATATAATGTATAAAAAACTATTAAATGATTTGTGTCGTGTAAATAAATAAATATTATAAATTAATAGAATAAATAAATAAATAGGTCAGGTCACCTACAAGGAATACTCTCCTCAAACCGGAATATCTATATATATAAAAGAAAGTCGTGTTATGTTACACTACTTATAACTCAAGAACGGCTTTACCGATATGGCTGAAAATTGGTGAGGAGGTAGCTTAGAGCCAGGAAACGCACATAGGATACTATTTATTCCTATTATACTATTTATTCCTATTAAACTATTTATTTCTATTAAATAAATTCGATAGCATTCAAGTGTGAATTGACATAAAACATCAGTCACTATCAAACGAGGTATAACAAAAAAGAATCAGACTTGGAATAACAAAACGACTTATTATACTCTTTGCGCAAATGACAGCTATGTAATGGACGTATGGATGACAATTTGATTTAACAATTTAACAGCTAAACAGATTTTGACGAAATTTGGTATGAAGGTAGCTTAAGCTTAATTTGGTAATATGTAGATTACTTTTTACCCCAGAAAATTGAACGGCTTTCCGCTATTCTTGCAGGACAGCGGGTGAAACCGCGGGGCGCAGCTAGTTATACATAATAACTAGCTGACTCGACAGACGTTGTCCTGTCAAAAGCCATTGCGTTACATTAAAAAAGTTTACATTGTCCAAAGCGCTAAAGTTAAATTATGGTTTACCTAAGTATTTTTAAATTTTCTAATTTTTCATGTTTTTTTACTATAAATTGAGATGTGAGCTATCCTATCTCCTAAGTTAGATCGAACTGCACCCGGTGTGCAAATTTGATTGAAAGCGGTTAAGTAGTTTAGGAGTCTATAGCGGACAAACAACGTGACACGAGATTTATATATATTAAGATATTATAATGAGTGGATGGCTTCTCCTGGGCAAGTGTACCTATATACTTTATCATAGACCGCATTAGTAAGCTTATATTATCAATATCAATAAATACAAAAAAACCTATACATTATTTGTCTTACAATATTATTTTGTGCCTTCTTTCTCACTTAATTTTTGTATAATCTCTTAGAAACTTTGACGACGTCAAAGTTTAAAAATATTACACAAAAATTATATTAAAACTATTACTTCTACGCCATAAAACTAAACTAATAAAGACCACTGCTTATGGCAAATCAATCAATCATAAGCTGATATTCACTTCCTACATTCAAGTAATTTAACCCATATCCGAAAGCTGCACACCGCACAATTGTTACTCTTACAATTGCATCGCAAAATGTGCAACAGTACCATATTGCACAGCCAAAGTTACGGAAGGTTGTAAAGGTATGTTGTGGAATGAAACTGTACACCTTTTGGGCATCTGACCACAAGGCACCGTTGCACAAAGAATTAGTTCTCTTGTTGAGTTGAAGTGCGTTTGGGCGGTCAACATATCCTATGTGTAAAAGGAGTGTCCTGTATAATAAGCCATCGTAGGGATACGAAATGATTTGAAAGAAATGTTTTTAAAGTCCTGAACCTCCTTCGGGGAAGAACTCTTAAGGCGAGACTTGTGTGTATGTCTGTATGTGACGTTAATTATTTCTCATTATTATCAATTTATTAGTGTAATTCGTTTTTCACGGTACCTAAAGCTGTAGGTAAATAAAAGGTTGACAGACTGACCTGTCAACGCTCAAACTAAATCCCAGGTCCTGGAAACACGAAGTTCGAAAAATATGTTATGTTTAATGATGTAATGTTTAAAAGTAAGAAAACCATTTGCAATATTCAACCACTGAGGTAGTAACATAAGGTAATATAAAATATGCATATAATAGGTATTTGGAAAAAAAAAACTCCGAGCAGAAGCTAGTTAATTTATAATTTGTTTAGGCTTTACTATAGCTTTACTTTATTGGCTTTACTATCTGTTTGTATCATACTAATTACTAATTTATTCTTCAATTAAATTCAAATGCCATGCATACTAAACACATTCGCGTCTAGTCGCAACCGGAAGCACGACATATGCGCACGCGCAAAGGGTTGCGTTTGACACCTCGCCGACTATTGTTGGATTGTCCAATTTGTGGAAAAAAATTAAACGATCACCCGTCGGGTTGCATAGAAGATTGTGCGCAGGAGTGGATTCAGGTGGGGAGCTTTTGGAAAAATAGAGACAACTCACAAAAATCAAAATTCAGTTTATTGTTCTTTTGAGCCTGGGTTACAAAGTTGTTTAGGTAACTCAATAACAACTTAATAATATGTATACCTATAGTAATTGGTACTAAAATCAACGTTTGCTTGGTGATGTAACAAAACATATGTGTATTTCGTAGCATCTATGATATTTCATTTTCACCGGAAACTTCTTCAAAGTCTCAGCTAAGGCAGACTCTCGAATCCGTGGATAGCTTTGTAGGTAAGTGTTGTTAGTCCTTGTTCGTTTTCAAAAATTCGTTCTGCGATCAATTAGCTTGCAAAACGTAGCGTATGTATGAGCAGTTTCATTTTACCCTAATGAATATCCGCCCTGATTGGGCACAATAAAATGTTGAAAATGTCGTAGATGGCTTTGTCCCACTAATCCGTTTAGGTTGGCAAATAGACTCGTATGTTCTCTGCCTCACTAGGGCTGTCATCTTAAATTTTGGTTAATTTAGATTCAGATACCGCCCTAATACACGTTCACACTACTATCTTAAATTTAGGTTAATTTAGATACCACCTCAATACACCTTTAGGTACCTAAGTCCTTCCCTGGCCTACGTATGTCATCGTGTAGCACGTGTCCGCGTGGTGCCACGACGTATGGTAATACGCACCCGCCGCCGTACGCACGTGGTGCTACTACCGCCGTCGTGTCTATTAGGAAATGCACGCTTCCAAATATCGTGTGATCATTAAACTGGGCGGGATGCTTTGTCCAAGGTCTGGTTGAGACTTAAAGTTTACGGGTGCAGACGTTCTATAACACGGTCAAAATATCTCGAGACCTGGCGTCGTCGTAAAAGTCCAATTATAACAATGAAATGTTTAAAAATTTACCACAAAAACAAGTTTAGTTAAGTTATACTAAAAATAATTTGACGTCGACTTGTTTATGTGTTATATTTTTAAACATTTTATTGTTATAATTGGACTTTTACGACGACGCCAGGTCTCGAGATATTTTGACCGTGTTATAGTTATGCAGCTTTTTTTAAGCAGAAGCTAACATGACCCACAAATACTAATCACTTTTAATCGCAACTGTCGTAGGTATTGCGATACAGGTTCGCCTTGTGCAAGGCTCACAAGCACTATTAACTTTTAAACTGATTTCTTCTCATTGGTTTACGACCCTTTTAAGTCTATTTTTAAGGTTTAGCACTGTCTTTATGTTTATGTACCTAATAAGCTAATAATAAGCTAATATTTTATTTATGTCTAGGGCTTACTTTCTCTCACAAAAGTCACGATGTTCTCAGTGTGTGTAGTTATATTCAAATGTGCTTAAACCACGTTACTTTTCTCAGTAAAACATATAAGTTTTGTTAAAATAATTGCTTAAAGTTTATGTCAAACACTCAGAAAATCTACAACAGAGCAAAGGTTAAACCGCTTAAAAGTTAACTTCGCCGTGGAGACAGTCACTAAAACGTATCAAAAATGACAGTTGTACTAATTCACCCCTTCTTCAAAAATAATGTTCAAAAATAAAGGAATCACAAAGCTACCTGGCCATAACCAACGGTCATTATTTTTTATGACAAATTGTTTATTTCGTCGTTACGCTGCAGAGTAAGGGATGGACGAAAGGGGCGAAGCTCAAATGATACTTTACCCTTTCTTGAAGGAAATGGAGACGGTGTTATGCCATGCTGACAATCAAGCAAATCCTTGCTTTTAAGTATTGTAAAAATGTACTTGATTGTCCTTACTAATATCACATAATGCGAAAGCGACTTTGTTTGTTTTGACTTCACATTTTAACTATTTAGATATGTTACTAAACAGTTATTTATAAAGTTTGGCAACAAGGTCATTGTCCTTGTCCGTTATTAGAGGTACAGAAAAGGATAACGTTAAATCTTTAACTTTTTTCATTAAAAATTTAATAATTGTTCATATTTTGCTAGCCAAGTACATAGTACACTTAACTACCAGTCAACTATTACATATAACTTTCTGAGGGCTGCATACAAACCATATTATCACACGAAACACTAACTAGTAATTTCTTTATTTTTTCAAAATTTGGTTCACTTCTGAATAATGTTGTCTTATACATAGATGGAAATCTTATGTTTTTGTCGCCGCACTCGGTGCCCTTTATCGTAACACCCGACTGACCACCACAGTCAAATTTAAAGACCGCTATCTGGCAGGGGTTGAATCAGAAATTATGCTTAAGGATTTATATTTATCATAACTACAGAATTAATTGTAATATCCTTACTTAAACTTGAAGTTGATGTCTGGTGCCTTGTTTATGATGTACGAGTAGAAGGATGGCGTCTATTAAGTGTCGGAGATCGAGACACAATTTGTTGGTTAATTGGTTCGTTTATTTATCTAAACCGAAAAATTGACTAAGGTAATTGAGTTTTCAGGTTTTTTCTAACTGTTATTTTAGTTTTTACCCACTATTTTGTCACAATTTTAAAATCTTAATTTACAAAAATGCAGGTATTTACTGGATTTTTATTTACTCACTGGAATATTACTGGATTTACTTTACTGGTGGATTTTAGTCAGAAATAAAATGTAACTAAAATTATTTTTAATCTTAAGACAGTTTCAAAATCTCTATCACAAGGGTACGTCACGCAGCCTATACCTACACCTTACTTTACTTAATTAAAAGTATGTCATAATGTTCCAGATTACAAGCGCAGGTGTTTCTTGCAGCGTGCGTGTCGCGTGCGTATCGAGTGCGATTCCGCTGCGTTGCGTGCGCAGTGCGTGACGCTATCAATACTGCTATAAACAATTTGAGGCATGTATGCTCGTAAATGGGCTGGATATTGTATCATATAATGGTTAAGTGACCTACGAATTTCAACATGAAGTAATGTTACAAAAATCTTTGTGGTTTTTTTTTTTAATATTGGTGCCTCGATTAGTTTGGACGCAACTGTGGCATAGACAGTGGAAGAAGGATATAAAAAAAGCCAAATAGGGAAAATAAAACTGATAATACAAATACCTTTGTGGTTGTTCTTGTTATTTTCTGATATTTTTTGTCAAATACTGAAAATTGTAGATTGTAGATGTAGGTACCGGTTTTTAAATTATCCAAGAAAACTAGATTTAAAATCCAATTTCATTTATTTTTGCTTATTCTGTAAGAAACTCCAAACAGCACTTTTCAGTAAGCACCTATCGATTAGGTTAATGTAGTGTGAGCAATTTTCGATAGATGGCGCTAGTAGTTTCAATTTTATTGAATTATGTTTTACTAGAAATAAAGTAAGATTTTATTATAACTTTTACTTTAAAAAGAATAATTTAGCTTTCATCAACCCTATCTCCGTTTACAGTAATTATAATCGGCAAAACAATTTCATTCACACAACCACGTGTAATTGTTTTAAATACACGTTGTAAGACATGATCAGGATTTTTAATTAGAGGTCGTAATCCGATGGTATCACAACCTCCTTTATGAGACCTTTATGAAATTAAAACCTCTTTGGTGCTACCCTAAGTTTTAATTTTTTAAATCGCAGGGGGCGTGGCTTGTGCATCCGGTCGTTATCACTTCCGGCGGCGCCACTGTTTAATTATGAACATCATGTCAGTATGATAAGGTTTTTTGTATATATTTTATCTGTGTTTGAAGAAAGAGGCCAAGTGCGAGTCCGATTAGGAATGTAGGTTTTTGATTTAACAAGCTTAACAAAGAACAAAGCCTGTTTAAAAAAATAGCAGAAACCAATGCAAGACACACAATATATCTTCCTATCTACAACATTTTTTTTCATATTTTGTCATAAGATAGTTTATCAACGAATTTTGAGTTGGTGTAATAATTAAATCTGTCAAAAAACCACCGTGACTATTTTACCTGAGACACATAGAATTAGTAAATTTAGTATCTCCCAGTTTTCTCAGTTTTTCTGTGATAAACCAATAAAAATAATCTCGCGCTGGTTTTTAATGAGGCACTCTATTTTCTTACCAAATTTTGCCAAAGTTGGATAAGCCGTTTAGACATAACGTTATCTGTTAAAATACCTAAAACGAATACACTATCATCATCATTATTTCTTAACTACTGAGTGTCCTCTTTGGTGCGCTATTTTTACCAGTCCGGTGCCAGTCTCAGCCACTGCCTCTCCGACGCCTTTACAAAAGATACACTTTCGCAATAATTATATTAAAATTAGTGTGATGACTTCGGTACTTAGTCTTTATTCGAATATATCTTGCTACCACAAAATGTAGATGTTAAAACAGATAACGTACTACAAAAACATAAAGAAATGCGTTCATCTCACCGACAATCAATCAAAATTAAACGTTGTGACCTTTTGGTAAACACGTAGATCGTTGCGTGGACGTAATAAGGCTGGCGTGAAGGAGTATTTACCCTAACTGTTTCACACAACCTTTAAAAATTATACTGTGATAGGTACTGGTAAGTTTTAATTTATGGCAAAAATATTTTATTATACTGTTTTGGTCATTGTACATAAATAAAATTTTAATGAGTCAAAGTCAAGAGCTTGTACATTATTTAATTATTGTAATATAAGAACAAAATGAAAAGAGAGCTTATACAGATTTATATCCCTAGACAACATTGCAATAAAATATTAACAAAACACTAAATTTATTTACGTCCTATTTCAAAAAACTTCATCTCCAATCAGATCCTTTCGCCGTCCCTGGCTGTTATATTATTTCTACATTAAAGTCCCGCGTCTGTGATTGTACCTACCTTTTTGTGAGATGACAGTGTGGAAAATTGGACCCAAATTAGCTTTAGATTAAGACGTTAAGGACTTTTTTGTCGTTGTGGGAGGCGGGAGAAGTAGAACATTCAATTAAGTTACAATGTGGCGAATGAAATATCTATTTAAATACCATAGACTACCATAGACATAGATACCAGAGACTACACCTACATTAAACCACAGTAGTTAGGTAAGCTATTATTTATACTAACTGTTTATTTTAGTAATAATCTACTGTAATTTTTATTCCTTGTTAAAATGACTTTTTGTTACAAAATAAAAACTACAACTACAAAACGCTTTGAAAGTACTTAAAGGCGTTCTTCTACCTACCTACCTACTAAGAGTAACATAATGTAGCTTTTTCTGGCTTACCACACTGGTCCTACTACTGGGTGTTGAACCTACTCCCCCACTGCTCTACCTGGAATACAGTCCTGTCCTATGCTATGATCTGCTAATCTTTCTAATAAAGAATACATCATACTAATATTATAAATGCGAAAGATTGTGAGTTAGAGGCATAATTATTATTTGAATAGCATGTAAATAGTAGATTTTGATATCTTAGTTATAACTCTTATTATTATTAGTGTTATTCATGAATTGGCTTTCGCCCAATATTTGGACAGACAGGCCTATAATGCACTCACCATATCAACGAACTGATCTTTCACCAGACCGATGTTGATCTATTCTCTACTAAAATTAATAGTCATAATTATTCAAAATTGATATGTTTATTTTAGCTGTAATTCGATAATTAGCATCAAGTAATACGATTTAGCTTAAGTTTATATTTCTGAAACACGTTTTGGTGAAAACTGTGTTTGAGAAATTGTTTTTAATAAAGAATAACCACTAAAATTAATTAGTGTAATTTAGGGTTTACGACACTCTACTACTCTTCTAGTATCTTACCTGTAATCCTCCCACTGCTGGGATACAGGTGAATTACCCTCGAAAGTTGAATTAGCCGTATTCCACCACGCTAGCCAAGTGCGAGTTGGTGGACTCTCATACGCCATCAAATTTCTTCTCTGGACGTTGCAGGTTTCCTCACGGTATTTTCCTTCACTGAAAAGCCAGTTTTATATAAATTCGTACAATGCTAATTTAAATTAAATAAATGAAGTTATGATGCTTTCATATCGTACTATAAAATCGTAACTCAATTAGCGGTCATCTGCAGTCATGTCTCAGTCTCCTGGTTTATACAAAATGACTATAATATTAAATTAATAACTGCACTTTTACGATGTATTTTAAAACGCTATTCTTCAAATTGTCTCACATGCCAGAGCAATTTACCTTAATGTCGGCCATTTGCGTCGCCAATCTCTTTTGCACCGTATGAAATGTGCTAAGATGGGCGAGGCGTCATTTGCTCCCCAAGTGTAAATGATTTATTTATTATTTATGTGATTAGGTAAACCTAGAGAAGAAGATGGAGCACGTTAGATTTTGTGAAGCCAAGAACTCCTCTACTTTCGCGCGTAGGTACATAGATACACGGGCTCTAAAGTGCCGCGAGTATTGATATGTCAGTCAATGCGTGAATGTAGAGGAGTCCTTGGCTTCACCCAAATTAAACACAGTGCTCCATCTTTCTCTTTAGGTTTATCTGAATTAATGTGGTAATTATTTTAAAAGCGCTGACGTACCCATTCGATGGTTCTAACATTCTTAATAATATTATAATTGTGTATGAAAGTAAGTTTGTATATGTTGATGAAAGTGAATTTTTATCATCATCATCACCGTAATTCTTCACCGCACGGTTAAATCCGCGAGTTGCCTAATTTTGATACAATTACTCGTTACTTTGTATGATATTTGTGTAGATGTGTACATATTATCTATATATATATAAATTATGTTGGTTTGTGTACGCTTCAAAAACTCAAAAAGTTCTGCACCGATCGGGCTGGAATTTTAGCATGATATATAATCCGCATCAAGGATTGTTTTTATCTATTTTTTTTATCCACGGCGAAGCGTGGCAGGGAACAGCTAGTATTATAATAGTTATTGATTGACAAACTTAACTATAGCGGCGGTTAAATATTAAAACTAAAAAAATATCAGCAAAAGAGTGACAGTTTTGTTCAGAAAATGCATTGCTAGCGCTTTCATGAAATCTTACATTTAAGTTGGTCATACTTCAACGCATTCCCGACTTTCGTAAGCTCATAAAGTGATTAATAACACGAGTAAGTAATTATGAAGTACACACGCGATGCGCCGCCATGGAGATTAAGCGACACTGGGAACGGACAGTTCACACAAACAACAGACTTGCTGTAATTATCTAGTCAAATTTAGCACTTTTATAGTAGATAAAGTGTTGAATTTGACTGCATTATTATGATTATTATTCTTTTAACTTTTTTTTTATGTATTTGGGTGACGAGACGAGCAAATCGCTCGCCTGATGTTAAACGTCACGTTTTCCCATACTGTTATGAGAAAACGTCTGCGCCACCTAGAATTTTGAACTCGTAGAATTCAAGATCCTGCGCGGCACAGCACTGCGCTCGTCACCCTGAGATATAAGTTGTTTAATCTCCCATTTGCCCTGTAATTTCACTGAAAACAATGCCCTTCCAACCGGAACACAGTAATGTTTGCACATTACTGCTTGGCGGTGGAATAACTGGCAAAGGTGTGGTACTTCCCCAGGCGGGCTCTGCAAAAGAGCCCTACCACTACAAAATTATTAACTGTTTGGAACTCATTGTTATGATAACTTGGGATGAAGAGAGGAAGCCGCTCGCCGCTCGACTGATGGTGAACGCAATCCATGTCTATGACTACAGAGTTATAAAGGGTATGCTAAGCCGAAAAAGGGCTCATAGTACTCATCATTATGAACAACTTTCATTATGAGACCAACATACCATACATTTGTTGACATTTTTCTATGGAACAGCTGATTTTTTTTCGCGAATTTCGGGTTGGTCCCATAGTAAAAGTTGTTCAAAATGATGAGTACTATGAGCCCTTTTTCGGCTTATGCCTTTATGAACAACTCTGTATAACAGTAGCAGAAATCAGATAAAATAACAACTCGCTTAAATTAATTGATTTGAGAAAGATAAATTATAAGCCAATCCTTTGCCTACTAATTTTATATCTTTCATGCATGTTGCTAAGGGTATGATAACGAGACCAACTCAATGCCACACAATAATAGTACCTAACTACCAAGTAGGTAAAGGCCATACCTACTTACAAACCATGCTTAACTTAATCACTGCTCAAAACTCTCCGCCTTGTTTTCAAATGAGACATTTCACGTCAGTGGGAATTTGTCAGTGCATTTTGCAGTTTTATTATGCTGTTGCTGGGGTATAAGAAAGATCTTAAACAAGGAAACAGTCTTCAAAACAGACTAGCCCACTAGGCTACCCGTTCTGGATTTTTGCAAGCCACTATCGACTTCCAAAAATACAGCAGGTTCGGGCGGCTGATAAGAGAGCAGACTGAAAATGACTGATAAACGTATCGGTCAGCAAACAGCCACTGCTGCCGCTTGTAAAGTTGTTTTGGTAAAATTCGCAGAAAGATTTTGGATGTATGGCAATAAAATAGATAGCTCTAAGTACCTTGTAATGCATGAATTGTATGAAGGTAAAGTGTATAGAAAATTGATAAGAACTTCTCGAAGAATTGAAAAGATTCATCGTTTTATTCATAATTTTGACGATAATACTAAAATACGAAAGTTTGCTTGAGGAAAAAATATCTAACATTGACGTATTGTTACTTACTTTTTATTACTCTTGTGAGTTATTGTACCTTGCTGTCGTACCTACCTTAGTCATATCATGAAGAATGAGAAATAGGTACTCCAACTCATCATCCAAGGGAAGATCGCCGGAAAAAGAAGTGCCGGCAAGAGGCGGCATTCTTGGTTGAGAAACCTGCGGGAATGGTTTGGCTGCATCACCACCTAGCACTTCAGAGCGGCTGCCTCGAGAGTCAAGATTGCCCTAATGCTGTCCAACCTCCGATAGGAGCAGAATTCAAAGAAGAAGAAGCGATTGTAGAGTGAATTAATAATCCATACATAAAAAATAAATTCCTTTGAAATCTTGATTAATGGTCACTTATAAACCCAGCTTAAACTTAATCACTGCTTACAACTCTCCGTCTCGTTTTAGCACGTGACATTTTCCGTCAGAGATAGAAATCTAAAATGAAACAAGAACATTATTTTTACAAAACAAAAAACAAAAACCGACTTCAAAAGACCGACTATTGAGTTATTCATCTATTTGTCGCACACGTACTTAATGCTTTAAGACTTATATGGTTTTCTCATGGATACCATTATCAGAGTTGGACTAAATTGAAATGGGACCAAATGGGAAGCGTCAGCTTTCTAATAAAAAAAGAATCTTCAAAATCGATTCACCCAGTCAAAAGTTATGAGGTAACAAACATAAAAAAAAAGCATACCTACAGTCGAATTGATAACCTCCTCCTTTTTTGAAGTCGGTTAAAAACGCCCCAATGTTAAAAAATTTAAATGTTATTATAAGGCCCAATGTAAATAAGTTGATAAATAAATTAAAGAACCAAATTATAAAAGCAAGCCGTGAATACAGCGCCCCGTCTGCGGCACTTCTTTCATGCAGACTACTCAACCACCAGACAAGACGTATCGCCAGTTCATTGATGTTCATTTCAAGTGTCCAAACACACGTGATAAGGGACTGGCGCCGTCATTATATTGCCCTAATTCGGTATTTAAATACTTTCAACGCAAATAATCTCCATTTGCAATAGGAAGTGACGTCTGTGATAAGGACTGATAGTGGGTGAAGACTAAACTTGTATTTTAGTTAAAATGTACGATTTAGGACTTTTTGTATGCAAAATGTTTTATTAATATTAGCCAATAAAATTCTGCAATTGCTGCATTGGGGTTGTTTAAAATGCATTGGGGTGCATTTTAAAATTTTCTAAAATGTACTTTTTTTTACTTTTCCATGAAGTCATTGTTCATAATCTATTATTGTTATTGTGGTCTGTAATTATCTATTTGAGTAGTACAGATTCGATACAGTGTACTATTTTTTTAAATGAAACGTGTAGAGAGATATAGGTGTAAGATTTAAGATTTAATTATTACACCTAAACTCAACCTCCTTCTAGGCAGTCAGTTAAAAAGTACAAAGTAATCCAAACAAACTCGTTCCATATTCGAAAAATTAAAAACAAACCTGTCAAATCGAGGTTGATAACAATGGCGGCGAAATTGAGATGTCTATATCTCCATATTTGAGCAGCTGCAATTCGAACCATATTTGATTTAGGTCTATAATGTAACTGTGTTGGTTTAACATTCATTTGCACACGCAAACAAGACGCCATTGTTGTTTTAATTAAATTAGACAGGTAAAAATTAAATTAGGGGATATATTTAGAAGAATTGTTGACGACGTGTTCAATGAATTTTGACAGATTTAGTCGTTATTTGATAATGATAAAACCGTTTAAACGTCAACTGTAAAATATTTAGCTACTTTTATTCACATAAATATAAAAAAATATATTTATCTCTATTGTAAAAAGTATGATTTTTTATTTTAAAATTTAAAGTAAAATATTAGTGATGTAAAAATATATAATTTGAGGATATAATAATAAAATTATAGTAGGTAGGTATTAGGTATACATATTCAGTACTTGCGTAGTATGTATAGTACATTGCAAATATTTTAATAGGATAAAAATAAAGGAGTCTCTTTGCACACATTTCGCTTCAGTTACTTTATATTCAAACATTCGTAGATACGTAAAATATTAAAAGGGTTATTATATTAGAACACATGCCTTTTAAGCTTAATCAAGCGTAATAATTCATTGCACGTTGCTTATTCCTTCAACATATTAAACAACTATTAATTAAAAAACGAAAGCTATAAATGTGACAGAATAAAAACGTCTTAGTAAGATAAATAGGAAAACTCTAAACGCCACAATGCTCAGTGTTAAAGACATTAAAAATTAAAAAGATGTGCGCATCGCGCGCATTACTTTTTCTTTTAAAAAGGCACGGCGCGTTCCGTACATTATTCCTGCAATCAATCAAACTAGCCTGTTTGGCAATTCAGCGGATGTGTTGCTTTATTCAATGTGTCCGTACAAAGGTAAACGGTAATTAAGGTATTTTGTGCAGCGTCAAGCGCGTTCGTCAAGTGCGCTGAGATGTGCGAAGGAGGTGGTTAGGGATGAGCTGTGTTATCGATGATTTTACGTAATGAATATCGATAATAATTGATACGTAAGTGTGATAAGAAATTTTAATATGATAATAATTACGCACTACAAGGCTGATACCTACAATAGGTTTACTACGGCTCGTCTAACATAATTTAATATTTTAGATTGAGATCCAAGGATGGCCTCATTGGAAAATACGTGTACCTATTCGATAGTGAATGCGTTAATAATTTGGATCAAGAACATTTTATTATTCTAAGTAGAAAAATGTCTGCAGTCAATTGCTTTTTTCTAAAATTATAAATAAATAATAATTAACTTTATTCGATGTGCTGTTTCTTGATGTGTTTTTAATATTGTTCCTTTGGTTGTTATAAGACTATCAAAGAAAGAAAATGTTGATTTTGGCTAAAAAGAGCATAACTTAGCCAATTGGCTAGTTTTGGGAAACGCCCATGTTCAGCAGCCAGCAGTGGACTTAATATGTAAGCGGTTTGTGATAATTATTGTATATTGTATAAGTATTGTATTGAAATAATTCTGTTAATTTTATCGATACTAAAAACTATCGATATCGACAAACTCATCAACACCACATACCAGCACCCCATCCCTACCCTGCATCTGTGTCAGATGTTCGGCAGGTGGCACACGCAGGTGTCCTCCCTACTAGGAGCGCAAACGCAGCCCTCCGAAAATCACTCGACTTAAGCTACGACCACTCTGTAAGCTCCACCGCGGAGCCACTTTCGCGTTTTCTGCACAAGATTAGACAAAAATTTTAGTTCCACAATTTGGCCAACTGCGCAGAAAGGTTGGTATCGCTAAGTGACGATGAGCACGCTATGTTCGCGTAATTGTTTCAATAAGTGTCGAAAATCAATATCATTAGGCTATTATCGCGACGTAGACATGAAATTGAAATAGCTCTTGTAGCCAAAGTACCTATAATATTTGCGTGCGAATTCGCTTAGTTTCGAAATTGAACATTTGTATTCAAGTCTTTGATAAAACAATTTTGGCATTGGTTCTAAGGTTTCTTTTTAAAAATAACTGAACGTGACAGCTTTTAATTGATTTACACTTTGTAATAAAGCTTAAATAGCGTTTATAAGTTTAACTCTTGACTATGCATTTAAAAATAAAAATAAATCGAATCGAAATCGAATATATTAATAGAAATATTGCAAATGATAGAAATAAATCGATTCTATCTATCGATCTATCTTCTTGAGCTTTGAGAAAAACCCATTTATAAGTTAAAAAGAAAACTTTGGTATGTCTAGATGACATACTGATGACAATTCATAATGACCTTTGCCCAGCAGTGGGACAGCATAGGTTAATTTAAAAAAAAATGTCTAGAAGGTTGCTCAAAAAAGTTCGGTTGTTAAAACGCTTAAACTCTTAATCTTAACCGTTTCGAGTATTCATTGAATCATCAGTCACAAACTAAAATAATGAACTCTGTAAATAGAGCAGTTGTTTCTTGTTAGATATTATTTCAATAGTCTTATGAATTTGGCAGCAGGCGTCATTAGAAACTAAAGCCGGTTTCCAATAACCCATGAATTAAGTTTAAGGCAACGCTCTCAATAATCCATGAAATGTTATGGTAACTTATTAGAACTTTAAGGAAAACAAAGCAGACTGAAAGTGAAACGTTTTCGTAGCTTTACGTAACATTTCCTTGTATTAAATAAGCGAAATGAATAGATTATCACTTGTTCCTAATGTTACAGACTTATATATTCACTTGAAAGTGCTAATTTGCTAAACCAGCAGTAGGTATACTATAGTAGATACAATATGGTTTGAAAGAACTAAACATTGTTTCTGTCTCTTTTTCACAAATTGTAACGACAATAGGTTAGAGATAGATAATTTTCAGTGAGCCCAAATTTTAATAGAGAAACAGTTGGGTCTCGCAATTTAGTATTGTTACAATTCAATTAAAATTAAGTTTTCTTGTCAATCATCCCAATTCTACTACAAAATAAATGTATCGTCCGAATTTTCTCTGAATCGACCACTCTTATCGATAAGAACTTTTGGTTCCCACCTGTAATGTTAGTTCTAAAGTAATCTCTTTTCTTTTGTGATCTCAATAAAGTGTAACTGTATTGTAACAATAATTGTAGTGTGATGTTGCAACAGAGTTGACACCAATGTCCATGTGAACTTGTGAAGCGTTTGCCAAAGTGTGAACTAAAACCATTCGCACTTATGGGTTGATTACACGCAACGAGTACAATCGTGACACAGTAAATGAGCTTACTCGGCCGAGCAAACAAATCATGGTTCTAGTGACTATCTCGCCTTGTCAATCTGTTTACATAAGCCGAGTAGGTACTCGGCCGAAGGGCACTGTCTTGCCACAGTACTTGTTACGTGTAACCAACCCATTAGTATTGCGTTGGGTTACGCAACCTGAACACATGCGGGAAAAGTGTGTTACCTATTAAGTTTTAACACCTGACTGTTTGCATACCTATAGGTACAGATGTATGTAGATATTGGGAAACCAGCTTTGTGTCGGGCTAACGTTATTACTGAGCGTAGTTTCTAGAATCATCTTTGCTGTTAAGGAAACTGTAAGTAGGTTGGTACCTAGCTACCTAGTTATTAGTTACGTTATATCTGCAATATGTACTTATAAAAGTACTGTTATGTTTATTATTGGAAAAATCTTAGGTAAAAGCTGTCTAGTCTTCTAATTCCATAATTATGCTCTTGTGAATAATGATTTCGTCGGAAATAATATATTAACGGATCGCTTGCTTTTAAGTTATAGAATAGTTTTCAAAACATTTAAGCATGCCTATCACTGACTAAAAGTATTTTTCTAATCATACGAGATTCTCGTATCATCGAAGTATATTATACTTGTATATATACGAGTATAATAAACTAGGAAGGCCTCTGAAATACGGTGTGCTTAGCACGTGCCCCCGACTGCCCCTCCTTCCTGAATTCAGTCCTGTTCGTCTACCCGGAAAACATACCGTCCCATTGATCTTATTTAGCGTAGGGCCTTGATCCAGAGCGGGCGAGTTTTTAAGACTTATAATAATATTGTTTCATGACCGTTAGTATGTATATGATAGTGTGAGCTTGTATCAAGCTACTTTGTTGAGAATTACGCGGAATCTATTAACGGTCATTTTGTGAATTTAGAAACATTGGTCGTATAATAAAAGTGTTGTTTGTGGATACAATGATCTGTTTTTGACTTAAGATAACCTTTCAGCATAGCCCTGTTATAAGGCTTATTATTTACGATTCATCGTTTAGGACATTATTATTTTTTGACCTGTTTAATGAAATCTAATTTGGTTTTAGGTGATAGGTACACAGCGAAGTTGTGGCGATGAACCATACAAGACCCGTAAACGCTGCTCCACCACCGCCTGTGAATCAACAGGTAGATATGTTTTATATTAGAACCGCAACAAATGGTAGATTATTATTGTATTGTGCATTTCATTTCAATTATTTAATTTTTGAATACGTGTAATTATAAATACACTAGCTGACTCGACAGACGTTGTCCTGTCAAAAGCCATTGCGGCAATTCTATGTCAAATGTCAAAAGTTACATTAAAAAAGTTTACATTGTCCAAAGCGCTATATGGTTTAAGTATTTTTAAATTTTCTAATTTTTCATGTTTTTTTACTATAAATTGAGATGTGAGCTATCCTGTCTCCTAAGTTAGATCGAACTGCACACGGTGTGCAAATTTGATTGAAATCGGTTAAGTAGTTTAGGAGTCTATAGCGGATAAACAACGTGACACGTAATTTATATATATTAAGAAGATTTAAGCTCAATTTGACATTGGACAATGGTTTAAATTCAGTAGAAAAAGTTGACTCATAACTATTATAATAAGGCAAATTAAATAAAAGCTGGTACTCTGATAGACGGGGTCTGGAGATCTTTTATTATTTACCCTATCGACTTTGTAACCCAGGCCCACAAGCACAATAAATTGAATTTTGAATTTTGGTAATCTAATTCCCACATTTCTACGTGAAAAATAACTGTATCACGAAGCGAAGACATGTTGTCACACTCTCATATTGAAAAGCTAAAAACAAAAGCACCAAACAAGTCTTGCCACTAACCTTTCATCCGACATTGGACGAACATAATTCACCCTAATCCTTGTTTGGCCGAGAAAGGTAGCCTTGGAATAACGGAACGGGGCAGATGTGGCGAAATGTCTACCGCTCGTCATACCAGTAACGTCTGAACTGGGCCAGCTATGGCGCTATAAATGGTAAAAAGAAAAGTATGTATCTACATATTTAAAGGCTGGTTACATTGGTTTATTTCTGAAATAAGTACAACTCAAAATAACTTTTTTTTTTAAGTATCATCGTTATCATCATCAGCCTGATATTGCTCACTATTGAACTAAGAATAGGCCTCAAATAGGTGTACTAAATAGGTTTTTTTGAATTAGGTATTATTAGATATCTAAAAGACGCAATTCGTAGTTTTTTTTGTAAAATAACAAATTGAGAAGGAAGGTTTTGATAGATTTTTTCTAGTTTTCGCTTTTGGTTAGAGCAGTAATATTTTTTGCTGATAGCTAAGTTACTATTTTTAATTAAATGCTACAGACAGATATAGCACATCACGTATTTATTAAAAAAATTAACGTGAGTTAATCACTCATCTAGCTAGTAACTGCATTTTTACACCAGATTTAAAATTAAGATTCCAATTAGCATGCCCGTTTACTAATCTAATTAGTCTAATGCGCTGATTTAAGGACATCAATTAGAACTTACATAATATCTTACTGGCATCAAATAACAATAAATCATTTAGGCCAATATCTAGTTTATTTTTAAACATCCTGGCTAAGTCCAACAACGCAACAAGCGCGCCAAACAATATCCCCCAGAAAAATATCTCCAACATAAACAGTTTCACAAAACGCCAGCATCTTGCGAAGACAGTTCATCCTGTCGCCTTGAACTGTCGTTGAATACAGTCCACATTGCGCACACGCATCGTAATTGAAACAATGAAATAACAGTACCCTGCCACCTTGTTGCCGTTGTTTTTACCCGGCAAAATGTCACGGCCTACGGACCTCTTGTCAGTTCCAAGATGTTGATGTAGGCCGGTCTCTCACACCGTAGCGTAACAATTTTACTAACCTTCCTTCCTAGCAAAAGTTCTGACATAAAATATGCTGGGATTCGATAGACAAATGTATGAAAAATGGGACAGCGACCCACCCTGTCGGGTGTAAATGGAAACTGCATAATTATGTTCATAGTTCATATATTTTACTATCGAAAACTCGCTATGTACTTATTTTATGTCAGAAATTATGGTAGGCCTCTTGATCACGTTTTATAAAACAATGGTCAAAGCTATCATTGTTATCCGATAATAAATATTATTTATTTATTTACCAGGTGTCTGGTGTGAACAATAAAGAGTTTATCTATCTATCTTTGTGCCAGCAGTATCGAACTTTGTCAATTTTTATACTGACGTTTTAACTCAGAGAAACTGAAAAATTCAATTTTGTTTAGACCATGGATAAAATGGTTCAGAAATTGAATCCAGTGTAGGTAATAAAATACCTAATTGAAACAAAGTTAGTGCTGCATTGTCTTCGCAAGTATTCCACGATAGCACAGTGCTGTAGTTTCTGTGAATTTCTGACTTGAACCTACGGTGGAATTCACAGACCATCATAGAAATGAAGAGAAAGTAGTATAAGTTTTGCCTAGTCGTTGATACAACACGGTGTGACAAGCGGCCGAAGCTAAAGATCATTTACAAATTGGCATCGGAATGTACGCAGCAACTGTAGCAGCCACGTAAAGTTTTACAATTTTACATTGCTCTTTTAAAACTATATTTTATATGGCAATATTTGTACAGTGTCAATTTAATAAGCAACATTCAAGTACGGTAATGGTTGAGAATATTGGCGACTTTGTTCAATATTACTTGCGTTTTATAGACAACATGCTGGCTGTAAAATAAATATTTCAATTGGAATATTTTTTATAATACGTAATTTAAAAACAAAGTTGCCATTTTATGTCCAAATATGAATGACTCGTTCTTAAATGTCAGTTCAAAATTAAGAACCCAATTCTAAATTTGAATGTCTCGAGTACCAACGGGGCGTGGGAAAAGGGCCTCCTGTTCGAACCTCTTTTTTCAAATCCTCATTGTAGATTACACCTGCTGGCCGTTCGCAGCTTTCGTTAAAAAAATCACCGCGTTCTTTTTTAGAACGGACCTATCGGTATTCATTTTATTTTTAAAGTAGTCGTGAGATACTGGCCACACTACGATTAAGTGGTAGAATCACGAAGCAGTAATTTGTTGTTTTTTTTTCGGTCGGTGCATCACGACGAAGGGTTATTGATCATTATAGACATCATAACGCGATGCCCTGTTTTTTCATAACAAAGAACGTGGTACGATTATTCGTCAAATTAAATCGAATAATTTAGTTCTGATGAGTCTACGAAAAACTTAATCTATAAAAACAACCTACCGCGTGCATACAAATTAGGCGCGTCTAAAAACTCGATCCTTCGAAAAAATCTAAGTAAAACTTATACGCAGATCAGTCAAATTGACCATAAAATTGTCACGTACTAGGAATAATTGACAACAGGACAAAAACTGACTTTTAGACCGTTCCATTTCGGTAAAAGTGTTAAGAGTGACTCTCAACTTGTCCGTGTTTTGAAAGCCACCGATGAATTAATAAAAAACAATCACCTGTACCCTACTTCCGTTGATCTTTTTGATTGGATCGATGTTTTGAATATTTAATTTTGGATTGAAGTTCGAGTATATAATATAACGATAATGCTGTAGAAAAATCACGGGTAAGATATAACTCCAATTATAAACGTAGGTCGGTAATAATGCACATGTAAACATCAAAATTGTCACCCAAACAAAAGGTATTTTTCTCGTCTTCACAGGGACGTACGCATCGCTATCGATAAGTGAAGGCCGGTCAGAATTAGGCGTCGAATATTTACAAAGCCTTATAAGGCAAGTATCCATCTGGCCGTACAAGGCGAGCCGTCGCGTGCGCACCGGCTGTCATTCGGACGATCACATTCCATTTTTAAAATTGGAATTTGATGTAAAATACTGGCCGTTGTAATAATTATATCGATTCGCTCCTTTTAGTAATCGGTATTCGATATGAACATTGTCACAGCACTATTTTTATAACTGACTAGCGGCCCATCCCGGCGTCGCACGGGTGGACATTGTCTCTGATACATAGCATATTGTACTACAAACCAATATTTTAAGTCGGTGCGTGAAAAAATATTTTCCCGCTTTTCTGTTGAATTTTTTCCTGAATTTTCTTTGCTATAAACCTCACGGAGCCCGATACCTTTCCAACAAATGCAAAACCGTGGAAATCGGTTCGTGCGTTCTGGAGTTATAACGTCAGGAAGGAAAACCCGACTTATTTTTATATAGTAAAAAAAAGATAATGTTTTTGACATTTACTCAAAGTGGGTTAAAATTAAAGAGTTTCAATTTGTTTTAAATATATCTGAGTTGAGAGCAGAACTTAATTAAATTAAATTACTTTTCTTTTTTTTATTCAGTTATAGGCTTGCGTTTGACCGCCATCTCGCCTGATGGTAAGCAATGATGCGGTCTACGATGGAGCACGCTTGCCTAGAAGGAACCGATTCACTTATTAGTAGGTGCATAGTACCCGGTTTAGACCCTTGCAAATGCATCTGTCAAAGATTTATAGTGTAGTGTAGTCAGTAGTTTGTTAATAGACTTTTTCAGCATTATCCAAAGTGATTTTTATGAGACTTGGCAGATATTTTTTATATTTATATTTAAATATTTTTTTCCAAAAATATGGTTTTTGTAACTGAGTATAATAAACAGAAGTTGAGTAAGCAAAATGCCATAAATTATGACATCATATTATTCGTATTTTTATTCAAAGCGTTTTAATATTCCAAAAGTTGTAAATTCTATGTAGGTAAGAAATAAAATATCATCATTACGTTCTAGATCATCTGTCCTAGGATATTTTTCTCATCAGGGGGCAGCCATTTACTTTTTATTTTAAATAAATGAAGCCTTATTAATAGCATAGCTACTGTGTTAGTTAGAAGATAATATCGTAAATAATGCTACAGAAGGCAAAGACAGCTGGAAACCACTTGTAATCTGAAATACATATTTGGTATTTATAGAAAAGCGGGATTAGCAATCACGTTATGATATTGTATTACTATTTTTTTTTTTTATGTAATCGAGTGACGAGACGAGTGAATCGCTCGCCTGATGTTAAACGTCACGTTTGCTCATAACAGGTCTGCGCCACCCAGAATTTTGAACTAGCAGAATTCAAGACCCTGCGCGGCACAGCACTGCGCTCGTCACCCTGAGAATAAGATATAATTACATTGTTAATGAAAGCCTCATCCCAAAGCTAACGAGATGTTCCACCGAAAGCACTTCCCGCACATGCACGATCAACCTGCATGCGCTCGCATCCTGCAAGCGTTTCCGTGTCCGCCGGAAGTGCGCGATTCGGCGTTTTTGCGCCTACCCGCGCTTTGTGCCGCTTCCGGCGCTCAGGTACGAGATTGAAGGTGCATTCTGACCTTGGTGTCGGATTTCTAAGGGGGTGGCTCGGATTTGTAGGAAGTCTGGCTGATCTTTTAGCTGTTGGGACGAGATCAGGTAATTTGGACAACAGTAAAAGTAGTACAATTTAAGACGTACCTACCTATATAGCCAAGGAAAATAACAAGAGGTACAACAGTGTGAGTAGGTACACTTTGAATATTTAGATACTCACACGATGACGTTGTTTAGTACTTACGAGTACGTAAGTAAGATTGTGATGGCTGAGTGGCTAGCCCTGGTGTCAGGATACTTAGTAGTTTTTCATTACCTTAGCTACTTTACCTTAGTCCAGCTTTCCGACTTTTTGAATCACCTCATACCTACCTTATAAGATAATACGAGTATAATCAGCAACACCTTTTAAAAGCAATCTACTTGGTAGATTTCATCTAATGTAACACTGCTCTTAGAACATTCTGGGCTTCATCTTGGATTAATTTCTCGAATGCTCTCCTCGCTCACAATAAGGTGCAGGCAGATGGCAAATGCCTCCACAAAGCACTTGCACAGAACGATTTAGTTTTTCAAACACCATGTGCTTAGAATTAAATCTACCTTTTTCATCATATTTGCATCTAAGTGACACATGTCGCTTCGGACCCAAAAAATCGGGAGATCTAGAAAAAATCAGTACAAAAAAGGTTTGAGAAGCGACAGATGTACCGAAAGAAACGTAGCTAGCACGTGCCATCTGCCAAATCTAAGGAGCTCTGCTACAAAGGAATAGATAAAAAAATGTGAGAAGCACGCACACCAACGCATCAGTGCCAAACTGCGATCGATCAAACAGCGGCGCACGCGCCGCCGCGGCAGATGGTCCGCTATGATTGGTCGAAGAAGTTTGAGTTTAGAACTTCCGCACAATAGGCTGATAAGAAAGACGGCCAGTATCTTTCATATTTTGATTTATTCGATTTACTATTAGAGATGTTGACAATCGAGCAATGTCTATGAAGACTGATGGCTGAATCAATGATTAGAAAGTGTTACCGTTGTTTCCGATCCGATTTCTACTTTCATGTGATTAATCATCATTATTCTAGCAATTTGTAATATAAAAATGGATAACCACTTCGTTGAACGATTCGATTGAATGGATTATCCGATTAATTATCGATTAAATCGTGTGAAATGATTCTACGATTTGTTCCGTCGATTTGCGTGACTAGTAAAAAATACGAGGATTAATTGTTTTAGGCGTGATTTGTCGCAGTTAATTCTTTTAAATATAATGGAATGATAAACAAGATTGGAAATTCGGTGGGAAAATGTTTGTGAAAAACGCTTGTGCTATTTCTTGCGGTTTAAATTCGACCTTAGACCCTAATTGGGTCCGTTTGTGTCATCTTGTGGGAACCGAAACCTTTTGTTTTACCCATTATTAAATAAATGTACCTACCTAGATATAATACGGAATGATTATGGATGACGGAATTGAATTTAGATGAAATAACTCCGCTCAAAAATAATACGAAGCTGTACAAATTATCTGCGTCGCAATACAAAGTTTGTTACTACTAACTACATCATGAGTTGTAAAGCACTTTGAAAAGTTAAAGTGAAAAGGTACCTAAATAAAAAAAAACATGGACTGGATTCTAAGCTACGCTTTATCTCATAAATACAAGGAGCAGTCTTTAACCGACTTCTTCTTTCTCTGACTCTTGGCAAAAGTTTGAGAGATCGAAATTAACTCGCCCTAATGGGTTGATTACACGTTACGAGTATAGTGGCGACACTAAATGGCCTATACGAACTTTTTACTATTTTTTACTATTTGACCATAAAAGTATTCCAACTGTTAGCAGCCGTCAAGTCAATCAATTCCTATCATCAGAATCCAAACTTCAGAATATCAATAGTTCCCAACGAAAAAACATTTAAAAAATATCAATAGATAATATTTTATTTTCTTAGATTCCCATGGAAGGAACCCCCTACCTGGCTAAATAAGGCAGCTGCATCAGTTAAATCGATCCTGTGTTTTATCCCACTCTAACTCGTACTAAAGTCGTCGTCTGTCCTGCTTTAGATAAGACGTTTGAACCAGAGATGTTTAGAAAAACTCAGAATGGTTTCAAAGGCTGTTGAGCACATTGTATGGCTTTATACATACAAGTTGGCTTAAAAAGTTCACTTACTTCATAAATAGGCTTCGCAGATGCATTTTACATTTTTGAGCTTTTTACCCAAAAAACTGGGTAGATTTTGTTGCCTGACAAAAAAGTTTTACCATGTAAAATACATAGTACCTAAGAATTTTGTAGTCTTAAGCATTTCATTTATTATTTACTAATAACAAAAATATCGATGAACATACACACAAAAAAATACATGCAGACGAACATAGACCCTCCTCCTTTTTGGAAGTCGGTTAAAAATACTACTAATAGGTAAAATTCACTTTATCCATATTTTTTTTTATTTTGTTCGTCACTCAACTTTAATAAATTCAACAATAATACAAACTGCTCCAGCCATATTTTCGCAACCTGTATTTAAAACAATGCACCTGCATATACTTTGGTAGGTATAATATAATTATAGGTCATTCATTACACATACATATTCAAATAATACAATAAACTACTATAAATATGATAAACTTGTCGTATTTATTATTTCCAAAAGTAAAGTAGAAAAACACAATTACCACCTTGATAAAGTGCTTACCAAATTAAAATGCAAATCTGAACATAACCAACCAATAATTATTTGATTCCAATTAATCCATAATATGACATTTATAAATAAAATACAATAATATGACAAAATGAGGTACTAAGAGTTTAAATTACCTCTTTATGAAATAAACTCGTAATTTACGAAACTAAATGATATTCATATAATTTCGTGGGTCGTATATAACGTTCATCAAAGCAGGAATTTATGTCTTTATTTCGAAATGGTACGAGAGTGATAGCTGAGACTAAAAAGAATGGATGAAATTATGTGTGGTGAGGGCAGGGACTAGTTTCTTCACGTGGGTTTGTTTCCGAGGTAACCTCGAACTAGAACTAGTAGTAACGTCGTATTAGTAGTCGTGGTAACTATGGAATTAAAAATTTAGAAAATAAAGAGTGCTTGTAAAAATTTGTAAAAGACATTTTCTCTCTTTCTCAGTCAGTTTTTGCACATACCAGTTAAAAAATGTGCATTATAAATGTAATTCCTGGGAATTACATTTATCTACACAGACGTGTTTAATGTAATCTAAACACTACCTAAAAATCCGATTCATCATCATCATCATCCACAGCCCTCTCTATCCCACTGCTGGGTATAGGCCTCTCTCCCGTTATGCCATCTGCCTCGGTCAACTGCTAATCGGGTCCAGGTTCGACCCGCGACTCTGACTATGTCGTCGACCCATCTCGTCCCCGGACGACCAACGCTCCGCTTGCCTTGCCTCGGCCACCATTCCGTCACTGCCTTACTCCACCTAGCGTCTCCCCGCCTAGCAACATGTCCCGCCCAACTCCACTTTAACTTCATTATAACGGTTCCGACGTCCCGAACTTTAGTTCTTCGTCGGATTTCCATATTCTGGACTCGATCTTGGAGCTTGATGCCAAGCATGGACCTCTCCATGGCTCTCTGTGCAACTCTGATTTGGTGCACAGCCTCATGTGTGAGCGTCCATGTTTCGGCACCGTAAGTCATAGTGGGCAGGACACACTGATTGAAGAGGCGAGTCTTCAGACACTGTGGAATATGACGTAATCCGATTAATCTACTACATTTCTTTTTATTAAAACACTTAAATCTCGAAAACTGTCATTAACATTACGAAAAGTTAAGATCAGCGTGGTGATGGTGACCTAAGATGTTTTCTTATTGAAGGTCGTTGGTGGTGACTACTAACATGTTTTTGGCTTAACAAAGCTCGAAACATTTAGACCTATACCATGAGTTAAAAAAAATAAGATCACAGACAAACTCTCCACCCAACTACCACAATAAATACTTTAATTAATATGGTAATAAGGTATAATCGATTGAGTTGTATCTCCTGCGTATACCGGAACGTGGCGTGATAGAAAGCACTTCTTTACACTTCGTTAGAAATAACGCTATATTTTTAACTACAAATACTTACGGGCTATTCGTTTCGAAGGCACGCGACGATTATATTGAGAATTTTGGAGATCCCTGACATAGCTCTGAAAATTTTGTTTCCTTTATGGTGCTAATAAGTTTAATATCAATGGGTCTTACTTATAAAGTCTGTTTAAAGTTAGTCACGGCTTGAAATGCTCTGACAGACAAAATTAAAAAAAGACTTAATTTTTTAGGTTTTAAAAGTAAGTTTGTACCTACTCGTATGTTTGGAGGTTTGAATGAAAATTATTCAACCACGCAGAAACGGCTGAAAAACGCTAGCGTATAATATCTCGTAGACATTAGATTAATCAATAATATAATATTAAACTAGCTGACTCGACAGACGTTGTCCTGTCAAAAGCCATTGCGTAACTATAGCAACCGTAGTACTATGTTGATGCTAACTTGTCAATTTATAGTAAAAATTATCAGTATATATAATTTGCAATAAATTAAAATTGCGACTATAATTTGAGATTTAAACTATCCTATCTCTCAAGTTGGATCGAACTGCACATGGTGTGCGAATTTTATTATAATCGGTTAAGTGGTTTAGGAGTCCATTGAGGACAAACATTGTGACACGAGATTTATATATATTAAGATTAATCAATAATACAATAATTCATTGTTATGTTCATTATTTAGCTAAAATAATAAAAATAGTAGGTACTATCAATATAATAATGTATCTTAACTGAAATGAAGTATGCAGGTTTATCTCATAATAAATCAAATTCAAGTGTAAAAAGTCCCCTAACTCCCTCGCATTGGTGATAAAACCGCTTGTTAGACTAGTTTTAATCATTATCTTTTCCTTTTAATTTCCGGTGTGAACAATAAAGGGTTTATTTTATCTATCTATTTGCATTGGAATCATGTCAACACTGTAATATCTGCACACTGTAGCTTGACGAGTGAAAAATGGGTTTATTACACGTAACGAGTAGGTACAGGAGCGAGACAGTCGCTAGTACTACGATTTGTTTGCTCGGCTGAGTTTGAGCTTGTACACAAAACTGCGGTGTGACGTCGCATCGCAAAAATCTGCGAGCACGCACGATGCGAATTTCTGCGATGCGATTTCTGCGGCAAAGAATTTCCTTGCCGCAGAAATCGCATCGCAGAAATTCGCGTCGCAAGTTTCTGCGTTGCGGCATCGCATCGCATCGCATCGCAGATTTGTGTACAAGCCCTTTGTCCGTTTTCTGTCTTGTCACTGTACTCGTTACGTGTAGGTAGTCAACCCATAATTGACAAAAGTTTGGGAATACCTAGAAAGTTTGATTTAGAGATAGAAATAGATTATAATATGAAGATAGAAAATTTGCAAGAAATAATTAGTGATAAAAGTAAAAGAAATAAGTTTATAGATTATGGAACAAAAATATGTAAATTAGTAATAAATAGAAATAGAGATAAAAAATAACAGGGCTGAATATTTATATTGACAATATACTTATATCAGTCCTAATATGTGCAAACCAACGTTGATTAAATTAAGACTTATAATATGTAATTAGAAGATAAATAGATATACCTAAGTAGAAAATCCCCTAGTTATGTTAGGGATAAGTTCGCGGGACGGGCCAAACAGCGCCCGGATCCAAATAAAAAAAAATAAATAAATAAAAAGTTAAAGTACTTAACTAGTACTTATTAGTAAGTTTAAAGTCACCGTGTCTCAATTTACCTAATATTTTAAATTGGACATGATTAAACCTATTTCATGGCTTAGAGGTATATAGGTGAATCAAATACAGTTTAACCATTACTTATATAAATGCGGTGAAATATAGTTTTTTTTATTCAATTATAGGCGTTTGACCACCATCTCGCCTCATGGTAAGCAATGAGGCGGTCTACGATGGAGCACGCTCGTCTAGAAAGAACCGATTCAGTTAGAAACAGTTCACTGCATTCAACATAGACACCTTACACCCATTCGATCTAAAAGTTTTATTCACTTTCCTTGATAGAGTGTCTCATTCAATAACTATCTATTTGAAAAGTTTTCTACGGAACCTCTAAACAGTAAATTTCGAGCCAATGTCCCCGATTGGGCGCGCCATTTAGTGATTTTCAATTTTCTCGACTGTTATTTGTAGCGTTATTCATTCGCAAATATCAATAACACCTAACGATTTCAACGTAAACTAGAACATTAATCTGTTAGATGCATTATACTAGATTCTATTTATAATTGCACTATCACTATTGAGCGAGATTTTTCTTCTTCTTATAGATGAAACTTTTACAACTTTATAGTTCTGGTACTTTCGAGGAAGTAGAAAGAAGTAAGGTAGTAAGAAGTGCAGTGGGAAGCTTTAAAATACTAATTACTGACTCGACAGACGTTGTCCTGTCAAAAGCCATTGCGTCAATTCTATGTCAAATGTCAAAAGTTACATTAAAAAAGTTTTCATTGTCCAAAGCGCTAAAGTTAAATTATGGTTTAAGTTTTTTTTAATTTTCTGATTTTTCATGTTTTTTTACTATAAATTGAGATGTGAGCTATCCTATCTCCTAAGTTAGATCGGACTGCACCCGGTGTGCAAATTTGATTGAAATCGGTTAAGTAGTTTAGGAGTCTATAGCGGACAAACAACGTGACACGTAATTTATATATATTAAGATAATATTTATTTCTAAGTAAAAAGTTTACATAGTTAATTTTAACTTAAATAGCTAGAAAACATTACATTTAAATAGAGTTTCTGTTTCGTTATAATTAACACTGGAATACTTGGGTAACAATTATTAAGTCGTTTATTACGACTAGAATTTCTGTTGCCGAACCAGGCTTAATGCCCGTGTTTCAGCGTACAGTGCTCTCCCCACATTGTTTTAAGTTGTTTTATAAAAAGTAGTTAAGATAGTTATGTAAGGTAATATAGGAAATGATCTCAGCATAGCCATTTAAGAACTGATCTCAGCATATTATATTAGATTATTTACATAATAAGTACTGTTTTGTTTGCTTGCTTAGCTTTTTATTTATAATGTTTGGTTTAGCTTTTTCTTTTTTTTTTTTGTTTTCATAACAAAACTTACAATACTGTATGTCCGCTAGGATAAACTGTTGAGACTTTTTATTGATTTATTCCATTGTACACAGTTTTTTGCAATAAAATTTTACTTTACTTTACTTTACGTTTATTAGTGCATATTTAGACTACAATACAAAATAAAATGATAGTACAATATATAGATAGTCTTAATATATATAAATCTCGTGTCACAATGTTTGTCCTCAATGGACTCCTAAACCACTTAACCGATTATAATAAAATTCGCACACCATGTGCAGTTCGATCCAACTTGAGAGATAGGATAGTTTAAATCTCAAATTATAGTCGCAATTTTAATTTATTGCAAATTATGTATATACTGATAATTTTTACTATAAATTGACAAGTTAGCATAAACATACTACGGTTGCTATAGTTACGCAATAGCATGAGAATAGACATTTGACATTTGACATAGAATTGACGCAATGGCTTTTGACAGGACAACGTCTGTCGAGTCAGCTAGTATGATATAAAATAAAATGATAGTTTCAAAAAGAGATTATCTGATCTATGACTAAACTCTACCTCTGATTTTGATATAACGATCTCTACCTATACCTACTCATCGATCTAGTACCTACTAGATATCGCAAACCTGTAATATGTAAAATGAATTCCTGAATAAGCTATTATGCATTTTGTATTTGCGCTTCTTGTCACAGGCCTTTCAGGTGACCTAAAAACTCTTATTACATTTTGGAACATATCAACTCTTGATTTGAGACAATTTTGGCTTATTTAATTTAGCTTTCATTTTTAAACTTAAAGCAGTACGACTTGCAAAACATCATATCATTCAGTTTACAGATCTATCTTATGCCTACAATTTGACATACAATCTATGAATGAAGCCATAATGCGTTATTATCACCATGCTCTAAAGATGGGTCGCCATTGGACGCCAATCAAATCTGTCTTCGACTGTCAATATCAATAATTTTACCTATTCTTCATCAAATCTTACTTCATATTGAAAACCTGCAAAGAAAATATCACCACTCACTTTAGAACTCTGTCACAATAACATTTCCAACACTTCATGCAAATATAGTAAGCATAAAGCTTAAACAGGATGATTGTGATATGGTACCAAATCGTTAACGCCTAAGACATTGAATGGTATACCTTCCTCTGTCAAAGGAACATTTCGCAAATCTCAGGTAAGAAAGTATCTTCGGCTGTTGACGCACGTGTTCAGTCTCCGTTCCCACGTTGTTTGCGCAAAAGAAATCTTTTTATATCATTAAAAAAATTGCAAATTTGACCCGAACACGTGTGTGCCAAGCTTAAAGATCAGCTGATTTTGTCAACAGTGTTAATCGAAGCAATTTGATCTGTAAGTTTATGGTTTTAAGGTGAATTTTACGAGCTCGATGGTTGATATAAATAAGTTTGAAAATGAATGGTAAGTAAAGATTTCCTTTGTGCCTACACTCTCATGTAGATTGTACTTACATTTGTAATAAATGCACGTGGGTAATTTTTTTTATTATGTGAAATTTTGTAAAATTTGGCGAGATATAAAGTAGAGTACTTATTAGCCATTTCATACAAATCCTATAAGGGGCCGTTCAAATATTACGTAAGCAGATTTATTACAATTATTATATTACAATATTTATAATTACACTACATTTACATTTACAATCAAAAATTTATCATCAATACTAGATATCAATACTATAATTACAAACTAAATATATTATATCCAGGGATCTATGATGCTATTATAATATTATGAGTTATTTCTATCATATATCATATTAATATTTTTATCTTAATATATACAGGGCCTTGCAAGGTTATTCTGTATTTTTAATGCATTTTTTTTTCAATCAATAACTTTTGTTGGTTCATATTCATTATCGCTTTACGCGGGAATTGGACATAAACGCCGAGATCGGTAGCTCATTTACATTTTGGCAGCTCTAAGATGGAAGTCAACAATCACTATAGTCACCGCGTTACCAACTGAGTTGTGCGGCCATAAATCATTTCTCTATGTCAATCCCGCTCGCACTTGTGGGTCTTATGGAGCCGCATAGTGAATAGTGATGTGCGTAAGATGGATAGGCGCATATCGATAAGAATAAAATCAGATAAAAACATAGTAGATAGTATTGTGACCCTGATCCCTATTGACGTTTAAGGCCCTACGACTCAGTTGGTGACACGGTGACTATATCCGTTATTTCGTCTTCCTGTAGTGCACGTACCTACCCTAACAAAATAGTACCAGGTGACACCCATTCGAACCTCTAAAAGGAGAGACCAAGAAGCTCAATGCAATCTTTGTGAAACGCTCTCGAATACAATAGGACAAAGCAAGGACGATTTTAGTTCACTCTATTAAAATACCATTAAGCTAAAAACCAATTTAACTTTTACAGTTCAATCCTACATCTATCACCTCTATTCCAAACACATAAAGTTCATTTTTGCGTTGGATAATGTTTGAAAGATACGAAAAATGTTGGTAAGAGTTTGACAGAGGTTGCAAAGCCATTGTGTGAATCCTACACTGAATTTCTTGAAGTGATTTGCGTATAACGGCGGGGGAGATAGTAGGTAATTTGCATTACAATAAAAATCAGTTTAGTCATCTGAAACTGAACTCTGAGGCCTTGACTCCAAATTTTGGAATAGCTTCATGAAAAATAAATTATGTTTGGAGTTAAGTTATAGGTTAGTGTAAATAATTTGAAAAGCAAGTTAGTTTTGTTGTGCTCTAATGTTTTGAACTTAGTAAGAGTTATTTTTACAAAAAAACACAATGTAACAACTTCATGTAGCTACTTGGATGTCTAATAGGTATAGGTATTTTTAACTAATAAGTGAGAAACTAACGACCGGTCATCTGATGATAAGCGGTCACCGCTGCCTATGGACACCTCCAATAACCAAGGCATCTTCAGAACTTTGCCTATCTTTGAGGACTATACTCGTATTCACTCTTCCTTTGAAACAGCCAAGATTATATAGTTCGGAGGAAAAACCTAAGGTTCATACATTCTTCATAAATACTTGTCTAATTTTCTTATCCTCATAATAGACATATCGGGACCTTCACTGCGGCAATGTTGCCAGCTAATCACCACCATAAAAGGGCTTGTGCAATAATACGATATATCCCATCATACATTACATTACATGGCAACTCTACAATAGTTTACATGCGAATGACATCATTTCTGATTAAAATCTCATGGAATAGTCAGATGTAGCCGTGTATGGCGCTAACAGCATGAGAATGCAGTTAAATTGAATAATTATGTTTAAACCATTTCTTGGTAATGTATTTTTTCTTGCAATAGAGTATCTAATTAGGTGGTTTTATGTATCTATACTTAGGTACTGCAAAAACCGTCTTTTTTCTAAAATTTACCAAATAAATTTATTTTTAATTAAGCGAAGTGCTACCTATTACTTATAAGCTTTACCATGCCATTTTGGGTTGCTCCAAATGTAGTTCTATTCTGCTATGTATTAAATCTACGATAGATCAAAGTAGATTAAAAAACAGATAGTTTCATAGACTCTATACATCTCTCTCAAGAGTAGATCAAAACTACAGTACCTACAGTACGACAGCTACTACAGATCAAAGTAACCTATCAACAAAAAAACTAAATCAAAATCGGTTAAGCCGTTTGGGATAACAATGCCATAGACAAAAATATAGATACACACGTTTAACTTGCACCTAGCACCCGTATTTTTACGTCGGGGGCTAAAATAAATAGAATGGCCAATAAAACAGCGTAACACTTAATAAGTTAGTAAGTATGTACGAGTATTACCATAGAACAACGGTATCACTTAGGTAGCAAAGCAATCTTAATCTTCGACTAACAATAGGTAAGTAAAGTCCAATAAACTAAATCGATTTTTTCCACGGATCAACATCGATCGATATCTCAACCACAATGTGCTTTCAAGCTTCGACCACAACAAATGATTGTTGGTAGATCATATCGTTTTCATGATCTTTATGGACCATTGTCATCGCAGGATGCGTCTTCAAAAAGAAAAAAAAACGCTGTCTATGGGAGCTTGCGTAACGGTATACTTTTGTGTTCGAGTTTTGAATTGTGCTATTAAATTAATACGTAGCATAACAATGAGGTTAAGTATGTAATAAAGAGACTATTACTGCATAAGTTGTTTGATATAAGGAGTTTATGATCTTTGGTTCAAAGGCTTCTTTCAAATCAATGAAACAGAAGATGTGAACAGCTGTTCTAAAATCAAAAATAAAACGCCTGCATTTCGCTTCTACGTAAATATGTGCCAAAAGTTAATCTCAAGGAAACCGCGACGGCTGCGGTCTCCCAAAACATAACGTTCTATATTTAAAAACATTCCAAAAAAGAAATGCACCAGATGCAAGGCAGGTACAACCAGCCAGCATCATGTTGCAAATTACATAACCGCGCCAAGTTGAACGACGCCATTTTTAAAAAGAAATGTATTGGCGCGTAGACTTTTGAATTTGGTCAGGTATCGCCGAAATACAGCTTGCGCCGACAGATGCAAGGCACCGGCACAAGGAAGCTTTATAAAGTAGCTCGTGCTAAGCGAAAAAAATATTATGCGGGCACAAGTTGCACGCACACTGGACTTAGAAAAAATTGCGCACGTGATTTCTGCGAATGGCGTGGCATATTTTTAGATCGGCACCGTATGGGACAGATGGTGGGCGACTTATGGCGAATTTGAGATGCTGTTGATGACGTGTTCTCGAATTCTTGGTTTGTTTATGTTCTAAAACTGAAATATTATTTTCCTCGTTCACACAACACACGCACAGCGTCAAAATCTTTGCAATATTTAGTCTCCTCTTCAAGCGTTATGGCTCTATTCCTCATCATTTTCTTACAAAGAGCTTCTAAAGGAAGACTATCTCTTCCAAAATTTTCGTCACGCCGAAATTTAAAACCTCACGCCTCTTGTTTGACAGTCGATATAAATGATGTTTTGTAGTCTAAGAGACCATCTCCGCAGCAGCAGGAAACCGCCACTCACCACTATCAGCCATCATCAGCCCGTATTGCAACCCCTTGTTTACAAACACTTTGAGGACCTGGGCTCCTGTTCTAGCAAGAGAGATATTATCTCGGTCACTGTCGCTCACATTGGAAGTATCATTAGAGTGAGGCAGACGGAGGTAATCTCGAGCTCCCAAGAATAAGGCCCTTAACGTGTGTGGTCTACGATACGACACGTGTCCCCGTGACAATGGAGTCTTGTCCCGCTTCCGGGGTTAGATTCTGCGGTTTTTATTATAATATCAAGTACTTAATTAGTGTGATACGGTTGCGGTGACAATAAAGGTGAAATTTCCGAGGAAAAGGGCCCTATTCGAGAATGAGTTGGTTTCTTCTAGGCGAAGTGCTCCATCGTAGAACGCATCCATTGCTTACTATCAGGCAAGGTGGCGGTCAAACGCAAGCCCATCATCAAATAAAAACGCAAGTAGCACTAAAGATTCGGACTCAAATTCAGATATATTTATTGAACAACTGATACATTGTAATTTATAAGTTGCAACCTGCGCCTGCGCTTATAACATAGTGTCGCTACTAAAGTCTCTACGATAGAACCGCATTGTTTGTATGATTAAAAGCAGCAAATCTATGTGTTTATCCAAATCGTAAGCTATCTCTTTTCTACTTCCTGATTCCTTTCAGCCGTTTTAGCGTAAAGGAGTAACATCCACACAAAGAAACCTTCGCTATGAAACATGTAATGCTACTTATTTCATGCATACCATGTTTATGCAAAGTAAAAGCGTACTTTATAGAAGCTTTTATCCATCAGTTCCATAACCGATAGTTTATAAGCAGACAACAGCCGATAAAACCATCTTCGTAGCAAATATGCGAACGTACATCAAAAAGTTTATCTTTGTAGGTGGCCAAATCATGGAACTAAAACTTTCCAACAAAGTCTATCAGATTTATTTAAAACATGCGAAAGTGGCTCCTCCATTCATCGGTACAGATAAGTTGGTCGTTTTGTATGCAAATTACTATCACCTGGTTAATTTGAGACTCAAAAGTACTTTACGTTTGCCTTACATCTTCGAATTATGTCCCGTGGCGCAGGTTAACTACTAGTTTGTACGTAACCCGCGGCTGTGTCCGCGACAAGGTGCGTCCGTCTTTCACATACATTTTAGATAGCTTACTTTTTATTAATTACTTACAAGAAACTTGGGAGAGTACGTATTAATAATAGTTTAAGTTGTAAGGGTAGTCGTAAAGCATTTACGAGTACAGCCAGGGGCAGGACTAGTCTATTAATTGAATTGTATTCTGAATTTTTAGTCTTATATAGTTAGTAGGTTTAATATTTTGAATTTTTATGCACTCTCGACTGTTTATAGGTAGTCCAATGGACTACGGTTGAAACAAAGTTAATGAAATGCAGGCAAGTATAGAGAGTCAGAGAGTAGTTGAGCTCCAAGTAGTAGTACTATTTTAACAAGCTTTTATTTAACTTACTATGTTTGTACACGTAAGATGGAGTGAACGTATTGTTCACTGGCATCCGAGACACAACACTCGACACAGAGGACGACCTCGGAGAAGGTGGTGCGACGACATTGTAGAGGTTGCAGGAGCAACCTGGACCCGTACAGCTCAAGACCGGGAAGAATGGCAAGGCATGGAGGAGGCCTTAACCCACATTTGGGTGTCCCAGAAGAACAATTATAATTATTAATTATTATTTTTTATTTTTTGTACATACTAAAAATTATTTTATTTTTATATTGTTATTTGTATATTTTGGGAAATAAAGGTTTTTTATTTTATTTTATTTATGTTTGTACACTGTACACGTATATGCATGTTCAGGTCCAGCGGCGGCCTTAGGGGGTGGCGAACAAGGCAATCGCCCGGGGCCTCGCTCTTGCAGGGGCCTCGCGCAACAACCAAAACAAATTAAAAAAATAAGGATTATTTTACTAAATCTTTTTTTAGTCTTAGGAAAGACTGCAAACATCAATTTTAAAAATTTATTATATCTGTACCTATTTGTTAATTTTATAAATCTTTCATTCAAAATATTTTAAAACTTAATTATTTTTTATTTGTATTATATAACTAGTATTTCCCGTCAAACATGACAAATACCTAAACCAAACCACCAGACCTACTTTCGCATCACATACTTTTCACGAAGGACAAAGGCCACAAAGGGCCTCTCAAAGACCTGCTGCTGGCAGGGGCCTCGCAATGAGTAAGGCCGCCGCTGTTCAGGTCAAATCTTGCATCTGAAATTTGAACCACTTCCTTATAATTATGTCCGATTGAGCTGAAATATTGTATGGTTGTGTAACTTCGATGACAATACAATAATAGCTTGCTTTTGCTCGTTTGTTTTATACTCAATTCAATTGCTAAGATCGAATATGAGAAAAATTGGCCAATCGGGTTGCGTGTAGAGTTTTAAGGGCCGTGAGATCTCCGATCTGGTACTAAGGTATGGTATTCTTAAACGTTGAAGCGTGTCTTATCACAAAACACGGTTCCACACTCGTCTCTTCGTCCTCCGCTATCAGTACGTACCTGATTAATTATCCTGGAATTCCGTACCTCGTTTTTGTATTAATTATAGCGCAAACAACTTGTACCGTTATACAGGTGCTTGTTCTGGATGTAGGGGGGATTTTTGACAATGTTGATTGGTGAGTCTGGGGCCTTCTGGTTAGATATCTCGGTCACTGTTGCTCTTATTAGAAATGTCATAAGAGTGAGTGAGACGGAGATAATCTCGAGAGGCGAAGAATAGGGTCCCTAGGCATGAAATTATGGGTGACTTGTGTTTAATGTCAGAGATATTATCTGTTTATCTTTTTAGTTTTGTACTGAAATGTTCTTTTTTATAGGTATAAAGATGGTCTGGTTCAAGCTGGATTCAAATGTTATTGTCTGATCCGACAGCAATGTAAAGTCGCCTTAAGTTTTGCCACGGTAAGGATTAAAAACCTTCTCTACTTACCAAAGCAGATATACCTAGATTGAAAACCGTACTATGATTAAATTGTTCGTTTGAGTCACTAACATAAATAATAGATACTTACGACATTAATAAAAGTGACAGGGCTAATTAATTGTATTTCTCTATACCTTATATTATACATTTTCTCGCAATAAACAATTCAATAGTTAAGTAGTATCTACCCTATAAGAACATACAAGGTTTGCTACCGCATACCTTAACTAGACAATACACTGAAGTTACGTGCTTGCAACATTCTAACTCGCATTAAACCTTTTTTAATCTACAACCGATTAAAAAAAACTATTAACAAAATAACCAGCCAGTAGCTAAGTAATTAATTTCGGGCATCTGCAGCGTCTTGACATCTGCCTGGCAACCCTTTTACAAAAAAATGTTTTTGAGAAAAAAGGATTACTTCTTCGCTACCCCTTTGCTGCTATTGAGAGTTACTGAAGCTTGTCTGCTACACTTGGCTACTTAAATTTGAGTTTTCGGTTGATGTCTAATATCTAATAGCAAATAAACATTTGCTTAAGAGCTTTTGAGAACTTTAAAGAATCAAAGAAAACAGAGTTTGTTTAGTTTTTGTTTGCGTAACCTATTGTTTTCATACACGATCAATAAGATAAGATAAAGTTTATTCCAAAAAGATATTACAAACAGTAAAAACTTAAAAATTAAAAATAACAACAAAAAATTTAGTGTAATAAAAAGAAAATAGTAAGTTAAAACTTTCATATTTATACGACTTAATAGCATTTGATTTTTTACAAGATTTTATAAAACGTGGTTTTGTTAGATATTATTTTCCTTCTTCTGTTGACTTTTCTTTATCCGTGATTCCTTGTTATTGCTGCTGGCCTTCAGTCATTGTTCCTATTAACTATTTATCGCTGATTTTTTTTGATTATGAATAACATTATCGCTGTAATTTAAGAAATGCTAATTCAATCACGACTTTCGCTAAATCCTTACAAGAAACACACGCTATTGAAAATAAATCGATTTTCTCCGTATTTATCGACAGACAGAATTATTCATTCATTTGCGAGAACACCGATTCATTCGATAAACAAAAGTTGAATAATAGTATCGACTAAAATCGGAAATTCCCGTCGAAAATAGCTCGTGCCGTTCCGTTATCGGTATTTCCGGGTAAATGGGCGAGGATTTTTAGGAATTTGGCATCGTTTTATGATAGTGATACACACATATTTTTCAATGACTTTTAGTTACTATTTTTATCGTAGATATTTCATGACTGAAATATTTTGCCAATATTTTTACTACGTTTCACATAAATGCAGATAAGTAATAAGTAAAGACGAAGCATGTAAATTAGTTTTAAACTCTGTTCTTCCGTCTTCGACATTTAAATGACTAAACGGCTACATCGATTGTGATAAAACTTTACACGAAGGTAAGCAGTATTAAAACGAGAGAGTAAGAAATTAAAATGTACCTAAATGAAACATACTCTATTATTTTCAAAAATAGGAATATATAAATAAATGCGACAGCATAAATAGTCTTAATTTTATTTTATGTGAGTAAATAGTTAAGCTTCATGTACCTATGACCATGAGGATACCTATCTATAATTTTAAAATATCATTATAGCTTCTATATTTACAACGTTTCTAAATAATAATATTATCAACTCAAATGACGCATTGAACAGAGTTGAATGATAACAGCATTATTTTTTCTGTAATACTGAAATAATGTTATTTATATCTATAGTGAAGTGATGATACAATTTTAAATTGAATTCCAAAAAGTTTCCGAACTGATTTTTTTATATTTAGTTCATAGTTTTAAAAATTATACCATGCTGATGCACATAATTAAGATTTTGAAACATTTTCTTATCGCAGAAAACATCTAATAAGACATTATAAAGAAATTTACGAACTGTTGATAACAGCTTCGTAATTTATGATTATCAGGCATTGAAAACTCATTAAATGTCCGAAATGTGGACGATATCTCGTCTCAAAGCTATTAATGCTTGAGAACCACCTGCCTTTCGCATTAGCCATGTTTTTTTTTGTTACTGGCAAGGTGTGCATTCAATTTGAATTTGGAACATTAGATTTTTGACATTATGTTCCGATACCGCAATAAAAATAAAGGCACGTGTCTGCGGTCTGACACAGAATTTGAATTTCGAACAAGCAAATCGGCTGCAGCTTGCATTAATTAGGTTATATTTCAGAGAAGGCATCTTCGTAACCGTAAAAGCTTTTATTGATTTCGAAGTTGTAAATGCTGGCTAAAAATACTAATCCGAAACATGGCCGTCGGAATGTCACTTATTATCCTTTTTTTATTAAACTCTTTGACACGTGGCAACACAAAATACAACTGGTCATAAACAGCCGGTTTTTTTTTTATTTTAGCACGACATAATTTTTTTATTGTGTTTAAGCGATACGAGGAAGTTATTCAGTAGGTATTATTGAAAAATGTAGTCATGTTTTGCGGTATGGTTGTCGGGCGTCAATGTGGCGTGGCAGGTGATCAGCGCTGCAGCTGCCCGCTCGTCCAAGGTTACCTCGCCCCGCTGAACGGCACCCCTTGCGCTAGTGATGGCTGGTGTCAAAGTGGATAAAAATAGGTAAATAATATTTTGAATTTAATTAAAGTTATTGGTGCAGGTAACCGTTTTAGTCAAATAATAACTATATAATTAAGTAAAATATTCATAAATTCTAAATTGTTGTTAATTGATTTTTTTTTGTCCACTTTGCTGTAGTGAAATTGAAATGTCAAATTGAAAGTATCTTTATCAACCACGTCCCTGATCGTATTATGATGTATATATGTTTGGTTTTAACAAACATCTATAAATTGACAACACTATAGTAGGTATCATTCGAGTGCACATACTAAATTAATGGTTTCCTATTTCGTTTTGTTGTTTGTTGGTAAAAAAACTAGGTCTTTTTTAACCCCCGACGCAAAAACGTCGGGGTGTTATAAGTTTGACATATCTGTGTGTGTGTCTGTCTGTGGCATCGTAGCTACCGAACAGATGAACCAATTTTGATTATGTTTGTTTTGTTTGAAAGCTGAATTAGTCTGGAGTGTAGACCTATATGTTTTATTTTCTTTTTAATTGTTAAAAAAAATTAAAATTTAAAAATTTAATTTAATTATTTTTAATATTGATTTATTAATGAGTAATGTCCCATCCCTAGGGTCCGGTCTCCACGTGTCGCGCACGCGCCTCGTGCCATCTCGCGGCTCTCGTGCCATAATACTATCGCGAGACAATACATCGAGAGTCTGTTCAACCCGTGGGATTTTTAGCAACTAATAATGACTTTTTAAATACATCAGTTTTAAGGTTTTTTAAATGTCGTGCAAGAATTATTGTACTAGTTGCGCCTCACGGTTTGACCCGTTATTATAAAAAAAACTAATAGGCTATTGTTTTAAAAAGTATTGTGGAAATGCAAGGTCTATGCTACCGTACTAAATTTCGTCAAAATCCGTGCAGTCGTTTTTTGTGATTGAGTAAAAAACATCCAAATATCCAAACTTTCAAAATATTGGCAGGATTTGCGATTGGAGCGCTGCATATGCATGTGATCAATTTGATCAATCTACAAAGAATACATGACCTACCACTACATGGCATATGTTTGTCATGCCTGCTCTTCTTGAGATATAGTGTCATAGGTGCTACACCATTATTCAATATAGATAGATAATTAGATAAAGACTTTATATTTTACACCAGACATAAAATAACACTTAAAGCTAGTGCAACAACTGGCGGCCATATCATTAAGAGCGATCTCTTCCAGGCCTTCCTTATGCATGCTTATGTATGCTACACCACAGTGGCTATCTTCGAGTAAAGTGACAAAGTATGCATAAGGCTGCTTCTTAGATCTAAGACACACTCAAATAGATGGAGACTAATGGCGTTCTCTAGTGGCCAAGACCCATTTTGGGTCCCTGCGCCAGAGGAGTAAGTAAGCATTCTCGTATAAGCACAAAACACTGATAATACAGAAGTTAAACTTTATAGTACCTAAGCCCGCTCGATTTTATTTGGCACTTTTATTTGGCGATTGGCGATTTGGCGATTGATCCGAGACTTGTGTCTGTGATCGATATCTGTGTGCGTTGATAGTACAAGTACAAGTTAATACCTACATGTGCTTTACTTCTGGTCCTTAGGTTTCTTGGGTGAAGTAAGTTAGTAAACAATGGGCTCAACTTTGAAGACTTTATTTAACCGATCTAAACTAACTAAAAACTGATCTTTGTCATTGCAACTTATTGAACAAGGACAATCAATATTTTTAGAAAAATTACATCTGTCAACTACAGCCTTCAAACTTAGGTCCGATGTCGCAGGCGCTTCGCCCGCTCAGCTCAAAAACGCAGCCTCAATCGCTGAAGTGAACGCCCGCTCCGCTCGACGGCGCAGACGCTGCCCAGCTAAACGCCGACTTCCTACATCGCGTTATGCCGGGTGCCTCCACTAACGACGTGCTTTATGGGAATACCCCTCTACCCTTTGCTTCACTAAGTATAAGACAAGGAATAAGTGTCTGTTCATGTTATAATAAAGTAGCCCTTTCGAGTATTGAATTGTACAACCGGACTCTTGAAGTAAAAATCTAGTAGCTTTCAAATTAAGAATAATATTTAATGTATAAATCCTCTGTTTTTAAACAGCAAAACAAAATACCAATGAAAGCAAAATGTAGAGTCCATTTTAATGACAGCTTGCTCTCCAGAAAACTGTCAAAACGTTTAGGCTGGGTCACATACACAGGAAAAACATCCTCCTCCTTCCTGGATGGCCGTGAAAGGGTTATGCGAATACGGCAAAAGTTATAACCGACGTGTCTCAACAATCTAAGAACAATAAGATCAACACACTTTTTAAGCTACACTTAATATTCTTGACTAGCCTATGCTATGCCTGTTTCGAATGGCCTATTAAAACTTTGACAGGCTTTAACTGTAAAAATAACTTTATCAACAACATAACGTCAACTAAAGCCTTCAAAAATGGCATGAACACTAACTTACCATTGCTCGAATGAACTGTCATTTCACTTAGTAATTCGAACATAGTAATATCGACTCCTCAGTATATTATCATAGCTTACGTCCAAACTAGTTTGTCCAATAATAACTTAGATTCCAATCTTCCTGCAGCGTGTTACCAACACCCCATAATAACTCTTGACAGCTATATAACAGTAACGGCTATGTTATATTAACGACTATTTTAAAACGGCTTAATTAATGAAAAGCACTTTATTGGGGGTGAATGAAAGCTGATCTGTCGATGAGTTGAAGATCAGATGTTTTGACGTCACGGTGTACTATTAAAAAGAAAAGCTTTATCGCATTTTCTCACAGTCATACTCGTATATGACGTAGAAATTTGCGACGCAAAAGTAATTTTCTGATTTGATCTATATCAATTAAGTAATGGCTAGACCGATCTTGATAGCATTAACAAGGAAATTACTTGCAGCATGTGGTCGGATATCGTATTATTGAATTTTTCTAGAATTCGGAAAGATTTAGAAACTGAAGGTGAAACTGGATTCAAAAATAAACCAGAAGCCCGTGGTTCATCCTTGTACTTGTAACCTGAAATGAACGAGTGTAACACTTAAATTACGGACTTTTTAAACGTAAGATAATACTATGAAATTTAAAAAAGTTTTAAGAAATTCGTGTCACTTCTGTACTCGCCTGCCCATCGCCCAATAGCACCAAAACGAATAAAAAGATGGAACACATAGATAACGTCCAGCTTTGTGAATACGCTGCTGAGCCTGTTGTCTGCAAACACCTTTATTTTGAACAACAAAAGTTGTTATGACGGGCAGATGGTGACGAATGTGTTTGAGCTGATAAGGATTTTTATAGATGTAGGCAGTTATAGACATGTGTGATCGGTTCATACTATTCAGGGTTAACACTGACGCGCAATATAGTATAGTATAATATAATATAGGGTTATTCAAAAAGGGTATCCTAAGCCGAAAAGGGCTCATAGTACTCATCATTATGAACAACTTTTTATATGGGGCCAACCCGTAATTCGCGAAAAAAAAATCAGCTGTTCCATAGAAAAATGTCAATGACACTCGACAAAATGTATGGAACAGATCTTTTCTTTCGCGAATTTCGGGTTGGTCCCATAGTAAAAGTTGTTCATAATGATGAGTACTATGAGCCCTTTTCGGCTTAGTATACCCTTTATGAATAACCCTGTATAATATATTTATGTAGTATCAAAATATCTGTGTGCTTCTCAGCTGTCATTGGCTTACTGAGCTGTAACCATGGAGGCACTGTGTTCTTGTAGTGGTAGGGCTATTTTGCAGAGACTGGGGAAGTAACACAGCTTTGTTAGTTATTCTACCGTCAAGCAGTAATGTGCAAATATTGCACATTATATTGTATTTAGTATGTTCCAGTTTGGAAGGCAATGTTTCAGGCCAAATAGGAGATTAAACATCTTATGTCTCAGGGTGAATTAAAGCCGGCGACTGACCTGTAACATTTCGTCGTAACGTAACGTTACGTTACGACGAAATGTTGCAGGTCAGTACAGCGAGGCGATCCGCTCGCTGCGAGCGCCGCGTGCTGCACCACGCTCGCTTCGAATGCTACGTTACGGCAAAATGCTCAGGTCAGTCGCCGGCTTTAGAGTTCAAAATCCTGGGTAGCGTAGATCTGTTATGGGCAAAAACGTAAAGTTTGAAATCAGGAGGGCCATTTACTCCGTCTCGTCACTCAATAACTTATTTCGTCTCTCATCATTCTTGATTAACTGGTTACTTTTCTCACCATCAGACTAACATTTAAACCGCAAAAAAATAAATACTTTTGCTGCATGACGTTTCATTGATCACAGAGATTGAAAAATCGAAAGACACACTGAAATGTGGTTAACCCACTTTGTAAGACGGAATATTTATTCTAAGTTTTATTGTAAAAATAAACCAAACATAAAAGGGGAGGGCACACTTAGGCAATAAACTATCGACACACTTTATAGGTACTTATCCAGTTACTCAGATATCAAAAGGTCTATATTTATTTATGATAGTTAATTCTAGGTTCGACATAAAAGGCTAAGACATCTTTAGCGCAGGTAGCCAGAGTTATTTCTGTAAATTGCAATAAATATAAAAGTTATGAAATATCGAGTCCCTAAGTAAGAACCTATATATCTAATGTTACGTTATATCTAATAACTAGGAACATACATGCCGCGGCTTCATCCGTTTAATTTTGAAATTAAATAAATTCTTGGGGGATAAAAAGTAACTCGCTTTCTAAATAAGGGTGTATGTAGGACTGTACAGTAGGTATTAAAACAAAACGAAACTTTATTTCATAATTGGTTTTGCTTCCAATAATCGACCTCATTAGTATAAAATCAGCATTTGAACAGTTCCACAAGACGAAATCTGAGTAGTCTGAAAGACGCAAAGTGTTTGCCCAGTAGCGGGGCTTATATTTTTATGCCTATTCCAAATAAAAAGAAAATAAAAATCTGATTAGCCACTACGAAGCTAAATAGAAATTAACTTTCATACATACCCACCCTCACATTATTGCACACATAGTGTAGATCTAGATAAAGTAGTCTTGTAATAATGTTTATGTGTGTGATTATTGCTTCCTTATTATATCTAGACTTCAAGTGTGACACTCTGTACATCGGAACGTAAATCTTTCAGCTGCGTGCGCGCTGCTTTCAAATTAGTGTTGCTATATGTAAGGAAACTTCAATATTTTTGGGAAGCAGATTAAGTAATTGATACAAAATAGGCACTGAAATGCTTATTAGAGACAAATATTTAAACCAAAACAATTATCATGGATGTTCTATTTTACATTCGATACAACTTCTAGTTTCGAATAGGATATAAATAAAAGTAGGGTAAAAAATAACGAAATAGAACGAAGGTATAATCCAGATGCATTGGTTTATGTTATAACAGATCTTGATACTTACTAAGGTTTTTATAAACCAAACCAAAATAAACTTTACTTTGAATAAATATCCTTTAGATTTATCTGGAGTCCATGTTTGACACATCGCGGCATACTCTCTCTCTCTTTCACACTATGTACCTCACAACACAGCATCAGAAGAAAAAAATGTCGTCAATTACATTTTTATTTACCACAAAACAAAAATTCCTGAGCACAGACAACAGATTTACTCACAAATAAATTAGTCCATTTCCGAGTCAAAAAACCTAAACTATGAGGTAATTTCAACACTCAACCTGGCAACCCAGTCAAAACTCGCGTAACGAGAACATGACGTCACGGTTACGTCATAACACGACGGCCATATTGGAACGCGGTGTTTGGTAAACAAATCCAGACAATTGAGCATTAGGATGTGAATAAATAAACACGATAAGAATGACGAATATTCCAAATATGCTTTCTCGTAATCGAGTCGATAAACAATTTGTGTGAAGACTGTTGCAGAGAGAAATGACTTAATCTTGCTGTCGTCAGCTTGTTAGCTGCCCCAATAGACAAATTGCAACTCCGCAAACGCTTTGGAAAATCAAGACTATGTATGGGAATGAAATTTCTACATAGAATGTATTTATACATAGAGTAAGTATTGAATCGAACATAGTTTTTTTTAATGTAAGTAATTGAATGACGAGACGAGCAACTCGCTCGCCTGATGTTAAACGTCACGTTTGCCCATAACAAGCAAACGTGACGTTGGTTTAAATGTTGAAATGTCATTCCTATGCATCGTCTTACTTTTCTGTAGCGTTCGAGATCTTAAAATTGCAACTTGGCTGGGCTGAGCCTAATTTATTAAAAATGGTAGAAAAAGACGAAGGTAAAAGACGTGCTGGTAAAAGAAAGGCCTTGATTGAAAAAACCCCTAAATCATGATAATTGTCGAAGTGAAAAATTTTAAAATCTTTTTCGAATTCGAGACGAAGTTTCATCAGGACTGGAAAAGATGTCTGGAGACCAACAGTCAGCTGTGGGTGTAAAATGGTTGATGATGATGATGGTGATATTTGTGTATCCAATTAATGATATTCACGTCTTGCTTCTCTTATAAATAAGTCGGCCTTAGTACCTATAAACGTACTTAGATTACTAAGTAGCATGTAAGGTCAGGAACGCACGATCTTCTATCGACTCGTGCATCTGATAGCACGTAAGTAGCCGATGCCTAGTAAAAACATTGATCGTAATTGCCCTTGAAATTACATCATAATTTGCGAACTGTATCACAAAGTTGTGGGCAAGTTATGTATAGCCTCCTATAATAATATCCTATTATAATCCTGTTAAAATTATATAGGTAGATGGTCGTATTATCAGATAGTAATTCGATGAAATGTGAATTTATAATACTGTTGCTTTTTTGCTTTATTTAATACCATGTAGGAAAAGAAAGGATTTGAAAAAGTGCCCACACTTTATTTTCTATATCTTATATTTATAAAAATGTTATGTTGGTTTGTGTACGCTTCAAAAACTCAAAAAGTTCTGCACCGATCGAGCTGAAATTTTAGCATGATATAATATATAATCCGCATCAAGGATTGTTTTTATTATTTTTTTTTTATCCACAGCGAAGCGTGGCAGGGACAGCTAGTACTTATATATAATTACGATATATACTTGAACTTCATAAACATATTGAACTATACAAAACTTTGATGCAGGCTTTGATTTCACGTTATCATACGCACAATGAAAAAGGAAAGCTAATCTGGAGTCATCAGAAAGTACCCAAACCAACAGCAGAATAAAATCAAAAAGTCAACCGAATGAGGTAAGTATAAAACATTAGGTAAATCAAATAGAATTTTCAATTCCAAAGTAAATACGTTCCTCTTTTCTTAACGTGTTCTATCCTATTCCGTACATTACTTAACCTCAAACAGTCTGTCGTTAAATACAAGCCAATCTGTAATGAAAATAAATCTTTAATATTGGCTGATATTACATTAAAATCAAACGCCATGTACTCAATAGCAACCGCCACTTCTTTAAATTTTTACCCTTTTTATAATAAAACAGAAGAAATAAAACAAATTAATTCAATAACCCATAATTATCTGCAGTAAATAAAAAGCGTATCATTCATAATCATATGGTTCGGATCATAACAATCATTTGTAATATTTTTGTAAAGATGTAAAAGGACGAAGTATTTTATTGGCAATGTTGTAGTAGTTTATTTTTGCATGGGTATTTAGGTAGTTGTGTAAAAATATTTAAATCAAAATTCTGTTTTTAACCTCCGACATAAAAAGAGGTGTAAAAATAATTATTAAATATCAAATAAAAATATTATATAAATGAAGTTTAACGTGTGTATCTTTGCATCTGTCTATTTCAAGCATCGTAACAACTAAACGACTGAACTGATTTTGATATTTTTTGCTTGAAAACTCTAAAATAGCTTAACGGGCAAAACCACGAAGTTTTCATGTAAAATGTATCTTCCTAGTTTTTTTATTTTAAGTTTTATAATTTTTTGTATCTCTTATTTATTTTATACTATTGTTGTTATACTAAAATAGCTTAACGGGCAAAACCACGAAGTTTTCATGTAAAATGTATCTTCCTAGTTTTTTTATTTTAAGTTTTATAATTTTTTGTATCTCTTATTTATTTTATACTATTGTTTCAATACGCTAGAGACACATTTAGTATATACTTGTCCCTCTGTCCCTCTATGGCTGACCTGATCTTAATGCAATTAATAAAAATATGTAAATACAAGTCAATACGGATCCACAGACTAAAAGGCCACAATACTAATTTTAATAAAATATTTATTTTGTCATAAATACACAATTAATTATAACAAAACGCATCAAAACGTTGCTTTCATAGTAATATTTATGTTTTATATTTTCTTACTTCGTTAATAAATTAACATGAATAGTTCAGGTAACAGCTTATCTTCCCAAAAAAATCTCAGCATATAATTTAATCTCATTCAGAACAACTCCCAAATGAATTCAAGATTATAATCAAGGATCTGTTTTTATCTACGGTTTTATTAATATCAATATGTCACTGTTCTCTAATTATACGTTCGGTGGTCTTTAGTTAGGTCGTAATGACATGTGTAGGGCATGGCCCGAACAGACACTTATTATTAGACTACACAATCTGGGTTTTGAAGCAATATAAGTATGAAATACCTAACGTTAGATCGTCGAATCGTAGATTGTTATACTTTTTTTTTCTTATTCTTCTATTTACGAATTTGAACATTTTTACACAAAAATACCTGATTGAAAAATATAAGACATTCCAGATAAACCAATAAATCTGAAGAAACTCGCAAGCCAACATCGGTAATACCGTTTAGCCGTTTTTCGTAATTTTTTATACTAATGTCACAATTTTCTAAATTAATATTTTAATGCTTTGACAACAACCCCATCAATTAAGGCTATGACAGACAAGCTAAAACAATGTCTTAAGGTTTGATCATTTTATTTTTAGTCTTAACTCATAAAAGTTTAGTCTCACCATAACCAACCACACCACAAACTACGTAGTAACTTTAAAACAAACAGATAAACGTACCGTCCGTACATACAACCGGCCCGCATCTGTCTGTCCGCACCCTTTCCCTAACGCCACCTGTCGCGATTTTATGTTTTGATTTTGTTTTGCGGGAAAAGGTGGGTGCAAGATTTAATTTTTTTTTTATTTTACTTGGATTTTTTATTTAAGTAGGTAATATTAGTATGGAAATTAAAATATATTATTTAGCTATTTGAGTTGGGCTTTACCGGAAAAAGTCTTTATTTCAAAATAATTCATAAATTAATATACAACTCAATGTATGTAAGGAGCTATAGGTTTTTTAGTTCGAAAGTAATTAAACAAGATGGCACTGTTCATAAATAGTCTTCATTCCTTTAGTTGTTTACAAATCAAACTCAAACAGTAGACGCTGAAGTGAGACCTCGCAGACCTTATATCTTCATAACCCCTCAACCGATGTTTTTCATATTTAAATTGAAAAATTTGATTGATATAAACTACTTTTCTGCAAATTTTTATCAAGATCAGATTAACCGTAATCAAGTTATCGTCGTGCAAACATTTATAAAGATACAAAAGACGATTTGTCCCATCCCATTAGACTTGGACCCCTTCGCTTCACTTGGTCAATAATGGACTACCTACTATCATATATAACAACGCACGAACTCCATACGGCCTATTCTTCTAAACGGCATATTCTAACTTAAAAATATTGAAATAAACTATTTGCCTGCAAAATTTAATGAAGATCGGATAAACGATACTCAAGTTATTATCGGCCAAATATACAACCCGGTCACAATATCTGTGCACCTCGCTGGAATGCGGCGCCTCTCCCGCTTCCCCTGTCACCTCTCCGCGCACTCCCCGGTGCGACAGTACGGTTAGCATCTTCGTTGCCGATACACGTCCCGATAATTTTGAGATATTTTCGCTTTGTTGTTGTTTTGTTTTTTAATATTTATTGTTAAGTTTAGACATATGACGTCACGAGGTCAGGTGCACAGATATTGTGACCGGGTTGTACATACTCGTACATACCTCATTTGTTCCCCTAAACTTTGAGACCTCACTTCGCTCGGACAATAACACCCCGCGGACTCCATGCAGCCCGCGCCCCACGTTAAACACTAGTTTTTCTTTTTTTCAAATCAGCATCATAATAACTCCCCTTCAAATTACCTTCCAAACTCGATCAAAAGCCCCAACTCAATTACGTCATGCATGCAAAGAATAACCGGTGGTTCGTGATGCCAACAATACTCGTGGTCGGACGACTCTGGAAGAGATTTATGTTAGGGGACATCCAACGGTCGGAGTTCATACCGAAGTATAACCGGGATGATAGCGGCGGCTTAGTGGGGATAAGACTTTTTTTTAAATCTTAGTTAATGTGCTTTTTCGCAAACGAAAATGTCACAGAAAAGACGTCGGAAAACGAATCCACAAGTAACTTCTTTTTACTATGATAACTTTTTTATATTTTTGAGCAACGAGACGAGCAAATCACTTGCTTGATGTTAAACGTCACGAATGCCCATAACAGGTCTGCGTCACCCAGAATTTTGAATTCTTACAGTTCAGCGTGACACAACACTGACGTGGTTCTGACATATTTTGTCATAATTAAAAGTGCGTCACACTTGTAATTTCCTGATGAAGATCACCGAATGTGACCAAACCTAGTCTTAGTAAACGACTTAATTTTTACTTTAGTACCCGTTTCAGTTATTACAAAACTTCTTTTTTATTTTTCCTTCATTTTAACCAGTGCAAAGATGGTATGATTAGTGATGACTTGATCAGCCACAGTCAAACTGTTGTGATGGTGATGCTAGAGCCTCTTCATACATCCCAGTGGCGGCACTGGTCTCTTCTGAGTCTTCACAATGCGACAGCTCCTACAATTTCCTGCTTGGACAGCTTCTTTGTAAGTACGATATGACATTTAATTAAGATTTAATTAGTTTTTTATTCTAGCCATAATTTTGCGAGGTGGTAATTTTTAAAACGCTTACGATACGTTTTTATTACTTAGGTACATGTTTATATGTTTAATTGCCTTGTAAAATGTCGTGCAAAAGTGTATCCTTACTTCTTTTAAAATATTTTATTAAACTAATTATCTTGTAATGTCAACCGAAAATGAAAGTTACGGTTATAGCAGTTACGGCTGTAAATTTGAAAACTAAACAGCCCGCCAGAGGAAGCAGTTAAATATAAATGCACAGTTTTTTGCACATCACCAATCCAATATAATACTAAGTAGAAACTTTAACACTTAATTAATAATAATGTACGTGTCTTCTAAACTTATATTTAAAAAACAAAATTTTATGTCACTGGTGATATATTTTCATGTTTTTAGTTACCACGTTCTATGATCTTTTTCAAAGAGTAATGTCGTCAAAACCGCGTTAAGTTTCATAGTAATTTTGATTTGGGCTTGAAACAGACTGCTAGAATACTAAGAGATAAGTCTATCTATACCTATATTTTCTATTCAAAGTGTCAGAAAAGTCAAATCAAAGTGTCAAAAAGTTTCAGAATTGGGATAAGCAAGACGCTGGATGACGATGACGTCTCATCCACAATGACCTCCACAATGTTCCTGAAAACTGAATATTTACCGCGAAGCGACCGCGGTACCAAATAATGAAAACATTTAATCCAGATCGCCCTATCGTTCTTGAAAAGTTAACATTTTCCCCGGACCGACCGTGGTAAGAAATAATGATGACATCTCATCCACAGTGCCCTGTCGATCCTGAAAACTGAACATTTGCCGCGAAACGACCACGTTAAGAAATAATGATGACGTCTCTACCACGGTGCCCTGCCGTTCCTGAAAACTGGACATTTGCCGCGAAACAATCACGGTCACAAATAATAATGATGTCTTATCCACAGTGCCCTGTCATTCCTGAAAACTGAATTTGCCGCGAACCGATCGCGGTAAAGTTCATCGCTCCGCGCTCGCGTTTGTCCTCAGTTGACATTCTGCATTATACACGTAGCTATGGATCCGATAGACCATCGATTTCACGTTAAAGTTTGTTTTATTGCTTTGACAACATGGTGAAGTTGTTTACATTTATACCGTTGGTACTGGCTTGCTTTCTGGATACATAATTATATTATAGGTGCTTAGTTATACGCAAAGGCGCGGGGTATGAAGGAGCACGTGGATGTCCAAAGATTTGGAATTTGTTTTCAAAAAGATTTCGGATCGTTGTTTTCTGATTCTGTTTAAATAAGTATACTAACTTAAGGACAAGTTAAAGTTACAAAAAATAGATTTAAAAAACCTAGACATTGACGTTACAGTGAAGTATGCCACTGTAAACGTGTCATCAAAAAATAAAAAAAAATATTATAAAATACATATGCGCAAAAAAAATCTTGATCCAGTAAGTTTTAGTTACAAAGTAATTTGTCGTTCACGGTTCAACCAATTTTACCTGAGACCGATTTTTTGTCATTACACAATCATTAATTAGCGTCCAAAGTTTTATAATTATTCTTATTTATTTTTCCTCTCCACATTTAACCCATTTACGATTCCGAGATTTCTCGAGATAACGCAGAATTACATATTTATAACAAACCTGCACAAATCAAACTCGTGAGAAACAATTCGCAATAATAAAAATGTCACAGTGGAATGTGTTACTACTATTTTTATTAAATTTTCAACCTTATTTGATTGACGTCAAAGTACTTTTTTCCATGGCAATTTTTAATACCACAGAAAACTTTGCTTTTCAAATTCAACTGCAATGGTAAGAGCTTTAAGTCCTTTTCAGACTGGCAATTTGTAGCTACACAGTTATAACTTTTCTTCGTGCCATTGTGATTCTTAATTTGTCCGGTTATATGGTTTATTTTCGAGTGTCAAGAAAACAAAATAGTGATGTATTGATTTAATATGGTCCGTAAGTCATTATCGATAAGACATGCGCTAATCTGCCGTGATAAGGAAAAAAGACGTTTATAGCTAAACATCAAAATGGAGAAAATAAATATTTTGTATGTTTTTAATTCAATCATTTTTCTGAGCCAAATAAAATGAATAAGTCACTAATTTTGTAATGAAACTGTGTTCATTAGAGTTTGAGCTATCAGAATGTATATCTAAATAATATATTAATTTGTGTTTAATAATAATTAAATAACCTTTTCTTTTTCTTTTTAGTAAAAAAAAGCAAAAGAAATATGCGATACTACAATGAAAAGACGTTTCTGGCTAGATATGTCCCTTCAACTTAGTATTTTTAGAAACGCCTTTTCATCTTAGTGACAATATTTTGCCATGTCTGTGTTAACGAAAAAAAATGGGCGTTACTAACCATTAGATGCTTTTCTACTTAGTATAAAACCTCTAAAATTCTAAAAAAACACAGATAAGCCTATATTTATTACAAAATATTTTAAATAAAACGCAAATTATGAGAATCAGACTTATATATTCTTAGGAAATCAACACTTAGGTAATAGTTAATACTATATTTCTTTGCAACATAGTGTTTTAAACTCTATAGAAACAACAATCAAAGGACTCTTACTCAAGTTTGTATTAAATCTACCGGTTAGGTTCTACATAAGTACGAATTATTAATCACAGCTTCATCAGTCAACAATTATTTAAGTAGGTCTTATCTTGATATTCGTCTTTCAACACTAAACCTAAATCACAATTTACATTATACCTCTAATTATTTAGGAACTGTCATTGAGCAAAATCACATTTAATCAAAACAATGTCTACGGAAAACAATTGAAAATAAAACATGAAGACTTGATAATTGAAAACAAGCATGATCGTAATCAGTCTTCATAAATCTGGGAAAGATCAGCACTGTTTTTATTAGTAGGTAGGTTATACCAAAATACTTTTCTGTTGTCTGGCATTAACGGAGTCAATTTTTGTATAATCGTCGATTTGCGCTCGTGAGTAATGCCTCTACATTCATTCACAGGTTTTGGAGGTGGTACACCAGATTTAATATTTTTTAGTCTCAGAAAATCAAGTGTGTATTCTTTTCCGTCAGAAAATGAGTTTTTGTACCTTATATCGTGGTTGCCTCTGGTGAATATGACTTCACACATATTATTCAAATATGCACGAGGAGAAGAATTTTGTAGTTTGTAAGTTGAAGAACAGTCTTCAAACTGACAAAAATCGTCTCTGTTCATGACTTTTACAGTAATTTTTTTGCTGGTGCTTAATACAGCTTGGTTGAAGTCTTCGAAATCATATAGCTGCTTCTTCCTCTTCATGGATAGTTCCACCTGGTGGTGGAAATCGTCTGCGGCCATATGCGTGTGGCCTACCTCTAAATATTTTAATTTAATTGTTGCAAAATTAAATTCAACTGAGTGGACAACGTGAAGCAAATAAGAATATAGCGTCCAGTTTTTATTTTGGGCTGCACAGTTGTCAAGCCAAATGACAATATGTTTTAAGTCTCTGTTTGCCATCAGAAAAGCTTTGAAACAACTTGTTATGTCACTCACTTTACGGCCAGAAATGGCTTCATGCCATATTGCAGCAAAGATTTGACAATTAGTGTTGTTTTTTTTGTCACCTATGGGCACAAAGCTTTCGTTAAATACTATTACTCTCGGACAAAACATTACGATTTTAAATTGGTTCATACGCGGGAGCATAATTACTTTTTCTAAATCTGCAGCAAAATATCCAGTATCCGAATTGATATTAGCATTATTTTGTTCTTCAACATCTCTTTGGTATGCTAGCCTAGCTGATGTATATTTATCGCAGTGTTTTTCGTAATCTCGGCATATTTGACAATTTCTGTGTCTTTTCTCCTTGTACTCCGGATTGTGGAAAAAATATTTTGCACACATATCACATTCCTCATTACCAAGTTTTGTAAAACTTATGTTTAACTTCTTTAATATTTTTCTGTAAAGGTCATAGGAAATCTGGTCACCAGCAGGCAGGCTGTTCATACTTTGTTTCTCGCAAAAATCTTCGTACATTGCAGTCACAGTGAGGTCCGATGGCAGATATTTTCTATTTGGGGCGTGTTCTCTTCTGTAGTGAGATATCGAAGGATGGAATGAATTTATGTGTTCTATGATTTTTGTTTCATCAATTTTCTTTAGATTAGCATTAGTTCCTCGTCTATCCACTGGGACACGAGAACTTGCCGTCACACTTAATGCATTTCGAACCGATTTATCGTTTTTTCGATTATAACCAAGTGTTTCTAAAAAAAATACTTTGCAAACCGGTATTTTTGTTCCTGTATCATTCTTCAGAAAATATGTCACGGTAATGTTTCTATCCAGTTTTCTATTTTGCATTTTTTTTTTTTTTTTTTTTTTTTTATGTAATTGAGTGACGAGACGAGCAAATCGCTCGCCTGATATTAAACGTCACGTTTGCCCATAACAGGTCTGCGCCACCCAGAATTTTGAACTCGCATAATTCAAAACACTGCGTGGCACAGCACTGCGCTCTGTTTTGAAGTGTTATTAATAATAAAATACTGTTGCTCTTTCCAAGACAGATTCCTAAAGTGACGATTGATATTTTTCCGTACAGTTTCAGATAAATGTGTGTGGCATTTTTTTTTACATGTATCAGTACATCCTGGCTTTAGATTGTATTTGCATTCCATATCTCTCAGTTTCTTCATTTCTTTTCTCTGTGCTGGTGATTGATCATACTTCTTACGTTTTCTGACTTCTCCTTTTTTTGTAAGAATTTGTGGCGTGTTTTCTTCATCTTCAGAAACTTCAGGTGACTCTTGAATAGTAACGTTTACGTTAAATGGCTGCGAGTTGGGAATCATATCCATAGATGAATCTGAGTTTTCCGCCTGCTCTAAGCTCGGGGGTACATAATCCTTATCAAAAACAGAATCATCTGAATCAAAATCTAGATCACTGTTAGATGTGTCATGAAGGTTATTTTGGTTAGTTATACTTGTAGATGATGAAGGCACTTCGTCGACATCAGGATTATGCGAAAAACGGGAACTGGTTGTTAGCACTATTGACATTATTTTTGAGCTTCTACTAGTACATTGCCTCGAATTGTACGCCTGTAAAAAGAAACAAATTGACAACTTTTTATTGTTATTATTAAAATAAATGTTACTAAAATAAGATTAAATTTTTAAACTATAAAATTAAGTAGTAATACTAGTAGTACTATAGATTAAAAAATAAAAATAAATATAAAAATATAATATATATTGAAATATGAGCCTAAGTGTGATATTTACAAAGATTAATAATGGATAGGTATGTAGGCAAATGAATACTTAGGAGTTCTCAAATACCTACCATCTTGGCGCAATTCGCGTAACCGGCCGGGAGCCGCGACGAACACGAGCTACCCCTCCGACTGCGTGGACGCAACTGACTGGATTCTCACAACCGCGGACCCCGCTTCACCCCTCACATCTAGCGATACTAAGTAGTAAAGACGGTACTGCCACTTACGTCATATTATTTTGTTACTTTTGATAATGAAAAGGCATTTCTGTGCAGAACCGGCTATTCTTCTTATAAGTACTCAAAAACGTCTTTTCGCTTTATGACCGAGAACATATTTTTTTAATAAATTAGACGCTTCTATTCAGATGTGTTTTTTCTACGTAGTGTATATCACAAATGTCTTTCTTATTAAGTAATATACAAATAAAACCACAAATAAGTCTTATTTGAATGTTAGAAACTGGGTTCTGCTTGGTTTTTAGGTAAGTTTAAAAATACTCGCAGATGCGTCTTTTTTTACCGATCCCGAATATGTATGTAACTCAATTTTGACAAAAATGTTAGATGCGCCTTTTTTCCTTATGACGGCAGTAATTCAGTCGTCTCCGCTGATTGTTGAGATTCCAATATACGATTAAAGTGTACCTACTTTGAATCTTTATAAAAATATAGTTTTAAAAGTCAAATAGGTAGGTACCTACTAGGTATCGCAAAATCTTAAATGTATGCTATAGAAGTTTGAAAACAAAATTTCGTAAACTTAGGACAAGTACAAATAAAACATCATCTTATCTTGTAACATTTAAACAGTTGCAACTTTGAACTCAATGAAACGTATTGATTAAGTACTTATTAATCTTGCCATAATTATCATTTTGTTATATGTCTAAAGATACTCTTCAATTTAAAAACAAAATACTTTTATAGCGTCAATGTTGCAAAATATTATATTAATCACACTTTAACGCCCAACCAGTAACTGGCTTCATTATAAAACAATCAAGAGTTTGCAGACGAACTGGCAAGGTGGCAGCTGGCAACACTTGCCACCTACATTGTCGTAATGACATGCCATATCGTGAATGTAGAGATATTACACTTATACCACAAAATATTGAAAGTACAGAAGTAAAGCTTTATAGTTAAACGCGCTCGAGGTACGCACGCACACATAGACGTCGCTCACAGACACGCCAGTAGGCCTACCATAAACCCTGACGTAAAATACACAGCGAGTGTTCCATAGAAATAAGTTAATTTAAATATAATATTAAAACAAGCTTTTATTGCATTGTCATCGGAGTTGGACACGTTTACTTAAAACTCAATCGGACATCGGGAAGTGGTTCAAAATTGAATTGCAAGATTTCATCCGAACAAACATAGTTACATAGTTTGCAAGTTAAATAAAAGTTTGCTATAAAATGTATGAACATGCGTGCAGTTTCATTAATGTCCGCTGTCTCAGTTTTCATACATTTGACAATCGAATATTCGCCACATATTTCACATAAAAATGTATGCTAGACCTGACCAACTACATTATACACTCCCGCAGGTAATTCATCCGAGACTCGTATCCGTATTCGATGTCTATGTGCACTGTGTAAACTTCTGCACTTTCAATATTTTGCGCTTGTATTTTGTATGATCAGGTACCTATGGATGCTATCGGTTTAGCATAATGCTTTCCAGGTGGTGCGATTTACTCCTAAACGTGGATCCAGCTGGGTAGTCTGGCAAGCTAGTCTCATAAAAGCAGCGGAAAACTCTTTGCATTGATAAGTACCTAATAGTATTTACCTAAAGTATTCTAAGGTTACCTGAATGAGATCTCTCTTAACTATAAAGCAGCCAGTTTTTGAGTTGTAAGCGTTATTATGTATTTGCTTGTACCTAATATCGGATGTGTATAGAATTATCAAAACTAAGATGAAATTAACATCTTAAAACTACAATATCCTCAAAAAAGTAACCCTATTGTTTAGAAGTAGATTAACGAAGACAATAATCGTTCTCGGTCAACGACACTACTTCACAGATAACTAGCGAACCCATTTCCTGCCAATGGTTTTTTTATTTCATCACAAGTAATAACCTCTTGATTTATTACTTATTTTGTCCTTGGATAGCCTAAATTGGTCAATTTAGCGGCAAAATTGGCTAGAAACAGGCAAACCGTGTAATTTTAAATAGTTTGGCGGTTTCAAAAGTGGTGACCATTTGGAAGGTCGTTTCTGGCTATTTTATTCATTTATTCGTTCCGTTAGGGTTTCGTACTTGACCTCAGGTTAAAGACTGTTAGGTAATAGTTAGGTATGTTGTACCTTTTTGCTACTTCCTGTGTTTGTTTAAGTAGTCATAATATAATGAAAGGAAAATTGTGCTTAATAAAAAGGTAGTTATAGTAGATGAAGTCGGCTACGTTTTATTTCTTGACACTTTCATTTGAAAAGCTTTTAATTCTACCCAAAATAACTAGGTACCTCGAAGTTTCAAGCTATAGCTAAATACATACCTATATTTATGTATTTCTTTCGAATCTTACCTTTTTCTAGTAATAAAATAACAATGGGTTATAGTTATGTTACTGATGTTTTAAGTTTTTGTACCATTTTTCCAGCCAAAAAATATACATTATTATAAAACTCAATTAATTGAAATATTAAAATAGGATGACGTACGAGTACATATTATGTATAGACACCCTCGATTGTTTTCAATCACCAATAGACAGATTCATCAACGAAATTGCCAAAAAAGTTCGTCATATACTAGGACAAAAGCGTTTTTATTACCAAATGACTGCCGCAGGCAGGCAGATGCAATATGATTAATAGCCGAGCTTTTTAATGGATTTCCGAAAAATATTTCCGATATTTTTTAACGTTTCAAAAAAAATCAAAACATGTGGGACCGTGTCGTGCTGTCACTGTCGTATTCATAGTCAGATCGGTTAGTTTTGATCCGTTAATACGTCAGTACCTAATTGGTACTTATCTATCTATATTATCTATATCTATATAAAAATGAAACCCGTTTTCCTTGGTCACGACATCACGCGTGAACGGCTGGACCGATTTCACTAATTCTTTTTTTGTTGTGTTAATTACTGTCAAGAGAAGGTTCTTATGAAATAAAAAATTAAAGAAGTTGACCGGAACATTAGAAAATTGAGACTATTCAAATTCAATTTTCGTAGTTAAGACAGGACAACGTCTGTCGGGTCGGCTAGTTGAAAATAAATGTTTTGAAAACGTATTGATGAAATTATATTCCGTCGCTGATTTCATCTTATAACATAACTTTAAATGGATACATGGAAAAGTAAATTGAAATAGCTTAAGTACTAAAAGGTTTTTAAATGATTCAATTTTTATTTTTGTACCTGGTGGTAAGTGGTCACCACTGCCTATGGACATCTACAGTAAACGGCGAGCAGTTTCATAATTTCTATAATTTCCGTTTTTGTTTCAAAACTTTCCTGGCTGCAAAAATAAAATTAATTGGAATTCAAATAGGCCCAAACAGGATCAAAACCGTTTAAACTCTACATTTTTACAGAAGTGTTCGATTCCCAGATGTTCAGTTTCTGATGCCAGAGGCTTTCTTTCCACTTTTTAACATTAAAATATCACATGCTTTGCTAATTGCAAAAAACGGAATTTGACCCACTACCCGCATATTTGGGATGCACATTTTAGAGCATCTGTTCTCGGTGAAATCGTATCACAGATTATGATTCCCAAAAGACAATTCTCGTGTTTAGCGTAACTAGCTGCGGCCGGCGATTTCGCCCGCTAATCTATACTAATATTGTATTGAAGTAAAGTTTGTGTGTTTGTATATTTGTTAAATTGTAAGGGGTAATCTCGGGATCTACTGAACCGATTTTAAAAATTCTTTCACCAATAGAAAGCCACATTATTGCTGAGTGTCATAGGTCATATAAAAAACCGAAAAATAAAAAGGCTTTTACGTGGTAGTCCGTTTTGCAAAGTGAATCGGAGAAAAAACGGTCCGGACGGCGCGCGATGGCTTCGGGTTTAATTAACATTATGCCCAACGAAGTGGGCACGGGTCAGCTAGTAACGTATAAGAAGCTTATTTTTTTCCGAGAGAAAAAGCTTATAATTATGTTAATCTCGAGATTCTCGAGTATATAATATATAAGCTGTCTTCATTCAAAGTTTGCTTAAATTCGTTAAGCCATTACAGCAGCGCATCTAATAAGATTTTCTCTCAATGTTTATAACTCTCCTGACAACACTAATAAGTTGCCAACAATTAATATCACAAAAGTACCGCACCGGAAGCATTTTAATTCAAATGTAGGTTCATTCATAAGTAGAGAATAGTGGAACGACCAGCCAACTCTGACCCCTCCCCTTTGAAATTAATATCTCCTCAAATGAATAGAAACTTGCTCTTCATAGAGTTCAAGTTGAACTGGTTAATAAAGCGAAGGTGGTGCCATGCTTTTAAATCATTGAAAAAGTACTTCCGATTCTTCCTTTTGATATTAAAAACTGCTCTTTTTGTGCACATGTGTCGAGCTACACGTGCTGGCTGTGCTTTTTCTAATTCTTTGATTTCGTATTTTTTGTTTTCTTAATTGGAGGTTAGGAATAGTGTAGACAAGGCCTAAGCTTCATAACCTTCAAAATGACATTTTCGACTCTTTGTCTCATTTTGAATAGTTTATTTGTTTCGTAACTAAAAAGTAAGTCATGTCGTGTAAAGTAACAAAACAGTCTTGAAGGACAGGTTTCTTTACATGCGAGGGTAAATGTTTTTTTGTATACAGATCACAAATAAAACCCATATACACGGTGTAACGGAAAGGTGTAGCAATACTTACTGGTGTTCTTCTACATGTCAAAGCGAACAACTAGAACAAAAGTTTGCTAAATTTAAGAAAGAAAATATTGAATCTCCATAGAAAATTGATCACGTGACTAAATTTTGTATGGAGACTCTATTTTTTTCTCGAATTTAGCAAACTTGTGTCACAAAAGTTGTTCACTGCGACATGTAGAAGAACACCCTCAAGTATTACTACATCTTTCCGTTACACCTTGTATAGGTGCTTGCTGCTTAGTTAGAAATATGTAGGTATATTGTATAGTTGAAATGCACTTATAGGTCACAAAATTAAAGAAACATGAAGTGACATTTAGATTGTAAATTCAACATGTTATTAGCTAAACTTTACAAGGCACCTTTGTCAGACATTGGCATTTGCTGAAAACATTCTAACATGAGCCTGAACTTAACGAATATGTTAATAGCGAGCGACCCAATTGGAAACTTAAATTGAAAAACAAAATGGTTTTTTTTAATTACCAGAATATTCTTTGCTTCACATCAAGTTCGAGGTAGTTTGAGTTAGTTTAAGTACTAACCTATTAAATTAAAAATAAAGCGAAGTTGAGAAAAACTTACAAAAATATAATGATGTGTAAATAATTAATTTAATAATAAAAAAATTGATTGGATGTTATTGGTTTTGTTTTAAGAGTTTTGATTTCTTCTAAATTATAAACTAAATATTGAAATATTCATTTACTTAGATTGCAAAATCGATTGGGCAGTAACTTTTTTCTGGAATATCCACACTATTTCCTTCGAAATCATACACCACTGGCCTCGATCACTGGCTGAATACTTGCGACTGCATTGCCGTATTGGCGTTAGAAAAAGCCGTATCCTCCAAGATGGCTGCACTTCCATGTTTTTTTATTTTTTTATTTCCCGGCAGCTGCGCGCGCACGTGCTATGGGACATGTGTTGATAAATGATAAGAGGTGAACTACTGACGTCTCGAGATATTCGTCATTGGTTTTAGAAATCTGGGGTTTTTTTAATTCACCTATTGACGTCATGTCTATTTTTTACTAGACTTTCTGGGAAATATCAGACAACTATCGGCCCGTTTGGCTCAGCGGTAGTGTATCCGCCTCATAATCCAGAGGTCCCGGGTTCGATTCCCGGCCGGGGCAGATGTTTGAATGATGAATTTAAATATCTGATCTGGGTCTGGGTGTTAATAAATTGTCCTTGTCTTATTGTGTGTTCCGTGGCATCCCCGACACAGGATTTATTCCTAGTGGAGAGCTATGAGTGTGAAACGTTTAACCATAAGGTGTAACGGAAATGGTAATAAATAGTAATACTTAAGGGTGTTCTTCTTAAACTTTTGTGACACAAGTATGCAAAATTCGAGAGAAAAAAAATCGAGTCTCCGTACAAAATAATTAGTCTCGTGATCAATTTTCTATGGAGATTCGATTTTTCTTTCTCTAATTTACTAAACTTGTGTTCTAGAAGTGGTTCACTTTGACGTGTAGAAAAACACCCTTAAGCATTACTATTGCCTACCCTTTCCGTTACACTTTGTATTGTAGTGGAATAGGATCTATTACCAACACCTATTGGGGAAGAGTGGATCTAAAAAACAGAAGGTTTCTTTGTAATTTAAAAATGTAGATAAAATAAAAAAAAATAATAAATTAGTTAGGTAATTTTTCATTTTGAAACTAACTCTAAAACTTACTCAATAAATACACTACATTAACATTAACAACAAAAAACAAAGTTAGACCAGCAAGCACCGTTGTTCACAATAGGCTATTTGACTGATTTTGAAAAACTGTTTTAAATTATTCGTTGGCATATGATTAATACACCACATGTATATTTCTGCGAAATTTGCAGTATTTTTCGTAAAATACTGTGTTAAAATTTAAATTACAATATTCGCGCTAAAAACGCTGTTTCGGTAATGGCGGACGACATGTGATTTGCGTGACGTCACAGGCAAGTAAGCAAACTTGACAAACGTCAAACTTGTACCAAAGTGTACATTATAAAATCACACAAAGTGTCTTAGCAATAAACAATGTTTACTTGCGTGTGACGTCACGCGAGGCGTAGCCAATCACAGAGCGTTCTTGTGGCTGAAGAATTTAAAAAAATATTTGAATTTATTTTGTTTATTTTGAAAAATCTATAAATATTTTTGGATAAAACAGAGATAAATATGTTTTTTTATGTTATTACCTAATAGAATGACCACATTTCGTAGCATATTTTTAATAGTGTCAAATAGCCTATTCCATCCAACCAACACCATCATCCAAACCTATAAAATAAATAATTATTACACTAATGCCACAAAATCTATCGGAAGCTAATAAACAGGCTTAATTCCAAAATAAACAACAAATAAAACCGAAGCATTAGAACAAGATATTCATTGGTCGAGCCGAATCAAATCAATACAAGGCCGAGTCAACATTCCATCAGAGATCATTAGTCTAACAGCAAACACTGGTTTAATGCTATTGACAGATGGCGTATCTTCACGCCGGCTGGTGTTGCTAGGTTTTGGAACTTTGCCTGAAATAAGGGAATATTTTCATAATGCTACTTAGAACGCGTGGGAGTCGACAGAAAGTTTTCTCGCTATGACAATGGTGATTATGGCCGTGAAGGAAAATATTCATATTTTACAGTTTTTTTTCAAACGCGTTTCTTTATTTTACAGTTAAAACCATGACGTATACGTATTAGTAAATCTTTATTAGCCTCGATTGAACCACTATTGCACATATATAGTAGGCAAATACATTTCTCCATCCATCTCTTCTACGTGCTACGGCAATCACAGCAAAATACTATCTGATACCCAAAAACCGTCTGATACCTATAACCCTAAATGTTGGTTTAACCCTTTTGACGTCTCTATTTGATATCAATTTATTAACCATAAGGACTATACTTCTGAGTAACATAGTACATAGCCGTGTGTCTACATAGTACATGCTGCGTCCAAAGATTAATTCTGGCACTGAGAAATATTTCTCTCTACCTGGTATCACCACACCATTCTTACAGGGCACAGGTCAGATGGAAGCGTGCATTAATCCGCGCGATTAACTGTACTCGGGCATGATTGCGCCCGCGCATGTGAGGTCGATACCAGGGTTGGAGTCAGGGCGGGGCGTAAATGGGCATGTTGTATCTACAAAGAAAAAATTGTAATCAGCTATCATGTAAAGCTAAATATAACGTAATGATTAAGATATTTTGTTAGTTTATTTTTATCATATTGGATGAGAAACGTACCTAACACTCTATTTAAGTACTTTTTTGGCTCATTTACCTCCTTTCTCTTATTTTTTCATTGCTAAAACGTTCAGAAAGTAACTATCGAATTGAAAGGTACATAATATTTGGACACACTTGTCTGAAGTTAGCTTACTTAACTTACGCCCTTTGCTAAGAGGACACTTAATACCCTTACCAAAGTGATAATACGAGTACAATGTCTAAAAAAATAACAAACAACAATAACATAGTACTTACGTAAGTAGGTACTTGAAGTTTCAAAGTCCAACAGCACCTCAATATGATCCTAACTTTACACCCTTAAAAGTTGTCCTGAGTCCATCCCACTCAACAGTCATGGGTTCCGAATGTATGTTCATAGATTTGCATGACGATAGATAAAGTTAACTTACATGCTTAGTGTTACTTTTTGATAGTTATCTCGGGTTATATGAATTAATTTAAGTGTTATAAAACACGATTGAATCCGCTTAAATGTAATAGGAATCATTTAAATGCAATCGTTAGTCTGATCTAGAAAGATTCATGGCTTTAGTTAAGATAAATCTAGATAAAGATGGAGGACTGCGTTAGATTTGGCTGTAGCCTAG